>CM060604.1:19161866-20583116 GCA_030578255.1 Tiaroga cobitis | reverse complement strand
GTCACTTCAGAGTTCTTACTGGCGGTGCGAATGCAACCAGGAAAACATTCCTAAGGGAACCATTAGTTCTCGGGGAACCACCCTGGTGGCAAGTTCCTAGAAATAAGTTCCTAGAAAGGGGCGAAAGCCCCTTTAGTGTCGGCCCAGATCCGGCCCACATCTGGGCCGTGTGGAATCCATTTGTACCAGATATGAACCGGATCTGGGCCGACACTATGTTGCTGCCTAGGACACTACTGGCAGTAAAACCACTTTTATTCCTTTTTAAACATATTATATAGTGGCAGATTATCGATTAATAAAGATTCCTTGGACATGTTATGACCTCAAAACACTTTTTACCATAGTGCATGATTTGCAAACTAATATTGTTTTATGTTTGCATCACAAAGAAAAGTGCAGTCCCGTGAAACAATAATAGAGCTCAAAGACATGTAGAAGCAAGATAAAATGACATGGTTGCTTCAGCAAATGCGATTTTATCTCTCGTTTGCTATTGTTAACACTGTCGGTTAGGTTTAGTATAGGTGCCATTATACTAATTACCATTAACATATACTATACCATTAACCTTTTAGCACCATAATAAAACATGGCCAGATTCACATTCATCTGTTTCTAATGGCGCTTTTCCATTACCAGTACCAGCTCGACTCGACTCGCCTTGGGTCGCTTTTCGCTCCGTTTTCCATTGCAGAAAGTACCGCCACAAATAGTACCCGGTCGTCATAGCGACGCCTTTCGTTCCTCGTTGCCCCATCAAGCTCTCGCTGGATCCTCTCTTCGGCAACCAAACAAAGGAAAGTCTGCACCTCCTCGTTTGACCACGGCGTATTCTTCTGAGTTGCCATAATAATAGTAGTAAGTTTAGTAACTATCTCTGGCCAAACTATTTAAAAATGGCGGGGTTATTTATTCTGGATACTCCATCTGGCGCGTGCAATGATGACGCAGATTCTCTGTGACCAATCAGCAGTCGGCATTGTTTTCACGTCACATTTTAGTATCGCCTTAGCTCGCTTAGAACCTCGCCGGAGTTGGTACGAAAAAAAGTACCCGAAAGCAGGTACAGGTACAACTTTTACACAGTGGAAAAGCAAACAAAGGCGAGTCGAGCCGAGTCGAGTCGAGCCGAGCCGAGTCGAGGCGAGCTGGTACTGTGTAGTGGAAAAGCGCCATAACAAAACTGAATGCATTTTTAGCACCACTCACTGGACATTTCACTTTGAAAGTGTTGCAAAACGTGCAAGCAGCGACGCAATATCTTTTTGCAGAAATGTCGCCACAGGCACGTTGTTTCCCATGAGCCTGTGTTGCAATTCCATGCTGTGCTACCCTTATCTGTACTGAGCACTCTGTTCAAAATGATTCGCTATGTGAACGACCCTTATTTGCATTAAAGATGTGTTGTGGGCTAATGCTGTTGTGTTGTCAATTTTTAATTGCTTTGCTGCTGTCGTTACATTGTGCCCCCAAGGATCACCGTATTTAGGCCCTCAAAACCAAAGCTGACACTGTAAAGCATCTCTGACATGTGGGTAGACAATAAACAGTCTTGATAGGCGTGTAACACGAGCTTAATTTGCTACGGTGGTGGGGAAGTGAGAAATGTCATCGTTTTATTGCTGCTGTTGTGAAGAGCAATCCGGTATTGTAGTCACAGCCAGTGGGCCTGAAACCAAGGCTAATGATGTGTCCCTTTAAATCGCATTTTTCCAATCTAGGAATGATTTCATTGCCCTACACTTCAACGCGTTGGGGGATGAAGCTATACGCCTGATGCAGACTAATTAGTTTGCCCATAATGACTCCGATTCCTGCTCGCCTAAAATGAAAAACGGACAGCTGTGAAATGTGACTCCTGTCAATTGAATTAACAAAGCAAATCTATATTAATCTGTGCTATTATAGCATTACACAAGTGTGTAATACCCAACTAAACTTGCTACAAATCCTACTTTGGGTAATTGCCTGTCATAAAGATACTTATTACAAAAATCATACTGAGGTATCTGTATATTCAACGAGTTACGTTCAGCAAGGACCTTTTTTTTTTTTTTTTTGCAATGGTGCTTCTTTGATTTGTCAGTTTGGCCTGAATAAAATAAATTATTACCTGATAGATACTTTTAATCAACTAAGCATTAGCAAAAGTACATTAGGTAAGATCTGACTTGGGTCTTAATGTATGAAGGAGCACACAAGCTGAATGAAGCATAATCATGAATCTAGACTGACTATTTTCGGAGTCATGGTGGAAAACAGAGGCCTGCAGTGTCTCCGGGGAACACTTGCTCTGTTTCATGAATGAACAGAGACACGATGCATATAAACAAAGCTCTAGTCTATGGACAGAGAGGCTAGCAGCCAACGGGAAACTGAGGGGAGCAGGAAATAGAGGGAGATAAAGAGAGATTAGATTAGAAGTTTTAAATAGGGCTGTCAAGATAAATGTCTGCATCTTTACATATGCCAACAATTAAAAATAAATGATAAAAAAACTTATAAATAAATTAAACATAATAACTAAAAACATTTTTTTTTTAATATTAGAATAAAGAAAAATACAATTAAATAAAAATGAATAAAATATAGATATTTCCCAGAAAATATTGATGTATGCAATTAATTTTGATTAATATTGTCAAGTAATCATAGCAATTTTTGTAGAATTATCAATTATCAAATTTTTTTTTTTTTTTTTTTTTGACAGGCCTAGTTTTAAAACAACTGCGTAAGAGAAACAGAAAAAGAAGAGGTTGTGGAAAAAAGGATGATATTGAAAGTGGGCAGCAGAAGCTTTGATTCTGGTGACGGTTAGATGGGGGGCAGCTTAGGCTGCTATGTGGGCAGGATGTGGCCTAGTTTTCCGCGGTACTTGAGGTTCCTACCCCAGAGTGCTTTATATCTTAACAGTGTCGGGACCGTACAGGCCGTAACTCTGCAGCTCAGTGTAGCTGCTGTCTAAGGCGGTGCAGTGAAAGGCCTGAGTGGCCCGCGCAGACACCTTCATTCTGCGGGACTCTGTTCTGGACTTGTAGCAGAACTCCACCAGGGCCACCAGCATGGCCAGACCCAGACCACCGATCAGAATGTAGAAGACCCCAGCCACATTGCTGAGGCTAAGAGCACTGGTCTTGTCCTACAGGAGAAGGAACAGCGTCTTAGATGAGAGTTACTGTATACACCGTTAACAAATTCACATGGACAAAGACAATACAAGCATTCCTGTAAATTACATATACACTTTATGCATTCATCACCAAACATCTAAACATAGACATTGAATATAAAAGCTAAAATAAGAACTGTCTAGAACAATGTTGCAAGTTTGCTTAAAATGTTTCCTGCTCAGACATGACCTGACTGTATAATATCATTAATATAAAGATTTAGTTTCTGTTTTGACTGTTGAACTGATATCTTGCATTATTGCTAAATGATATTCATAAATCAATAACAATATTCATTATGAAACATCCTATTATATTATTAACTAATATAAAGATATTATTATATTAAAATAAATACTATTATAATATTAAATAATTCAATAAATGTTAATACTATTGATATTAATGATATACACAACATAACTAATAATAATAATAATATAATAAATAATAACCGTTAAATGATATAGGTTAAAGATTTTAAAATATATAAAACATAAATCTTAAAACATGGCACAAATTGTCATTTAGGCCTTAGGACCATGCATTCATGCAGTAACACAGGCAGTCTGTGTTCACCTTTGACTAATTTAATACTTATTTATTTATCCCACTAATTAGCATCTCCATAAATTACAATCTTTTAAAAACATACACATACAGTATAACAGCTGCAAATGTTTATATTAGTGGTTGGCACCCATGCAGCCCAGGCCATGAATCTAAGGAGATTTGGATTTGTAGTTGTTCAAAGGTGATCATTTTCTTTATAAGGACAATAACAATCTAAGGAGCTTAATTGGTGTGGAACCGGTTCTCTAAGAAAGGCAGGTAACACTTTACAATAAGGTTTCATTTGTTAACATTAGTCAACTAACATGAACTAACTATGATCAATAATTTTTTTTACAGTATTTAATAATCTTTGTTAATGTTAGTTAATAAAAAATACAGCTTGTTCATTGTCATGTTAATTCACAGTGCATTAAGTAATGCTAACAAATACAACTTTTGATTTTAATAATGTAAATGTTGAAATTAACATAAACAAAGATCAATACATGCTGTAGAAGTGCAGTTCCTTATTAGTTCACGTAAACTAATGTAGCTAACTAATGGTAACTGATGAAACCTTATTGTAAAGTGTTACCGAAAGGCAATCTAAGGGAGGTGTGATGTGGTGTGTGTGTGCCATGCAGGTGGGTTTGGTGCGGTGGGGGTGTGTGGCGGCCGGGGCCTATGACAGCACAGACAGCTGTCCACTGGGTTTGCATCCAAATACATGCACACTCCAAGGGCAGACAGAAGGAAGAACACAGAGGCTGAGAACCACAAGGGGACTTACGGATGATCAGAGTCTCTCTCCAGAGCTCCATTCAGACCACCAGGCTATTTTAAACAAAGTGTGTGTATCATACAGCGAGTCATCCAGTCTATAATAATGGCCTTTTCACCACACGACTCCTGGAGCTAGACATACTATTACTTACAATTGAATTAATAATATAAAAATCATATTATATATGATAATTTTTAAATACAACATTTCCCTGACTTATTCAAAAAATAGGAAGAAACCTGTCGGCATAAAAAAAAAAACAAAGGAATATGCTTACAATTTAATCTGATTTATTTGATCTTAGAATCTAATTTATTACAAATACACAAGTTTGTCATTTCTGACAGGACAAAAATAATGGTCGGAAATGTTCGGAATTGTACACTAACATATACTACTCTTAAAACATCTTCATTATCACTGTTTTTACTGTATTTTTAAACAAATAAATGCAGCCTTGGAGCGTAAGAGACTTATTTCAAAAACATATTTCATTCTTTCCAACACCAATCTTTTGATCGGTAATGGATAACACTGCAGGGTGCAAACTGCAATACCACAAAGAAATGCCCACAATTGGACTTTCCATTTCCAGTGTGATGAATGAACAAGAAAAAAAAGCTGTTTTTGATTTTTTTTTTTTTTTTACCTGACTGTCAAAAGGTATGATGCTTTTACACAAAATTTTATTAAAAATGCAAAATATCAGTGTCTACTACCAAATTGATAACTGGACACCAGTCACATACATAAGTAAGAGGACATCATTTTGTATACTTTTGTAGCATGTCTACTTCTTTGCTTGCCAGTTTAAAACTGTATATCAGTAGTATATAAATATTCTAATACGAACAAGTGTCATTGAAAATACCAGCAGTTTCAATTTAAATCATGCATAAAATACATTCAAAAGCCTTTTAATTTGTCCTCTGCCAGCCCAAATCAAAGAATACAACTCTGGAGAGAGAGTAAGAGCCGCCCATGTCCAGATTCTTTACTGAACCTTCTGAGAGGGTTCTGGGAAGGCTAAACTGAGGGGAACAGAGCAGGACCAAATGTGTGAACTGACCTTTCTTCCGGAGTCCTTGCTTCCACACTCCCCCTTATCGTACCACCATTTGTTTTTCAGTTTGTCTAAGACGGCTTGCTCACTGAGTTTCAACACCGCTAGGTTAACTGGGATTCTTCAACCAGGGAAATAACATAAATAACATTATCCATGTTATTTTATGTTATTCAGCACACATTAAACACATACCCATCAATATCAACTCAACTGTTGTGTTTTTTTTTTTTAATTGACTGCACACATATCAGAAACATGTTGGTAGTTCATTGTAAAAGTGATATGGGTTAATACTCCATCTAGCGATGCTTCCTTGCTCCCTACTGCAAGATGTGCATTATTATATCACTTTGGGTAACCGGCAGACCGCAAACACTCCGTCTGGAATTACTTGAATGCGGTTGGCTATTATTGACTACTTGCCATGATACGCCATAATTTGATCAAAACTTGACTTGCTATTAATCAAACTAAATTTGCTAGTAGTAAGCTCAATTTAGATCAGATTGTTTTGGTCTAGAGTGTTTGGTCGGCGTGAATTGCCGGTTACCCCCCATGGTAGTGGTGGTTTTACCCGTTGGGTTTGTCACATTGGGGCTGACCTTGGAATCACCTCCTCCGCTGCCACACTCTCCCTTGTCGTACCACCATTTGTTTTTCAATTTGTCCAACAGGCCTTGTTCATTCAGTTTTAACACTGCCAGGTTTACTGGGTTTCTTGAAACGATAATGAAATAATATTTTGGTCAGTGTCAGCCCAGATAAACCATTTCAGAGACAGTGTGATGGGAGAACAGACTCAAACTGGTTTGAACACAACAGCCACTGCTCTATGTAGGTTGAAATGTTAAATGCATGGCATTTGCAGTGGTTTTGCCCTGAGTCTGTATATAAAGTATGTTAACGTGTTTTAATGGAGAACAATGCTTTTGTTAGTGGCCTTTGTGAAAGACAGGTTTTATAAAGCAAAAGAACAAGACTTCTTCAGACAGAGGAGAAGTAAAAAGATGTCCTTAGATGTCCTTGGTTTTTGGTGTCTGCATTTGGTTCTTCCCTTTTAGGGAATTGTAACAATGTGAATCTAAAACAACAGACTAAAGACATTAGACACATTTTTAAAGTGATAGTTCATTCAAAATTAAAATTCTGCCATAATTTCTCACCCTCAAACCAAATTGTTTCTTCCTTGTTTTTTACAAACAGAATACTTTTTCATGAAATTGCTTATTCCAGAGAAAGTGAATGGTGATCAAGGGCTATCAAAATATAAAAACAACAAAAAAAAGACCATAACAGTAGTAACAGTGTAAGTCGCTGTTTGGATATAAATAGGCAAATATTATAATATTATATTTATATTGTTATAAAATATTTGATATATTATAAAATATAATATTATATTATTATTACTGTGATTATTATGTTTCTAGCATGTTATATGTTTGGCAACAGTTCTTTTAACCCTAATTGGTGGAGTGTGTAGCTTTTCATTTCTTAAACAACCAGAAAGACATATCATGGCCATACTTCAGGATGATAATGTCAAGATTCATCAGGCTCAAATTGCCAAAAAATGTTTGGGAGGGAGCATGAAGAATCATTTTCACATATAAATTGGCCCCTTCGTAGTCCAGACCTTAAATTCATTGAAGGACTTTGGGATGTGCTGCAGTAGACTTTACAGAGTGCTTGACTCTTGCATTGTCAATACAAGATCTTGACCAAAAATTGATGCACCTCGATGGAAATAGCATCACAATATTTATTTCCATCAAGAGGTGCATCAAGTTACTACGATTTTGGAAAACTGACTGGCTAGTTCATTTCACAAACAATGCAATGCACATATTAGATTTAAGAGCTGCAGCAGAAACGTTTATAAGTATGGACTAATTTTATGGTGCTTTTTGTCATTTTTGGAACTGGGTCACCATTTACTTTCATGGTTTGGAAAGGAGCAGCATGAACATTCTGCTAATCTTCTCTTTTTGTGTTTCATAGTAGCAAGACCATTATACATAACATGAGAGAGTCGATTATGATAAAAATTTAATTTTTTATTTGAACCCCCCACCCCCAGTGACTGATATCAAGAAAGACATCTGAAGCGTGTCTCTCTTTTCATCTTCTCCATCCTCAGGTCTTAAACACCCCATACAGTTCAAAGGCACACATATACATCTCCTCACGACCCATATAATCGGCTGGCCGATCTGGGTTGTGAGCAAATGTTGTCTGCAGCTCTGCCTGTATAGGGAGTGATTCTTTGGCTCGATAAAACCCAGGAATTCTTTCTAATCACAGAAGTACGAGACAGAAAGAAGTCAGAGAGTGTCTCAGGAATGAGAAACAAACAGCTACATTCAGTTTGATGAGCATTTGCTTCAGGAGGTGGCAGTGCTTTGGGTGAGATGATTTCATTGACTAAACTCAAAGAATGGCACAGATGAATAGAGATAAAAGGGCGCACACATCAATCTTTAGGGCTGTCACATCTTGACTAAAACGAACCGATTTAAGTTATCAGTTTGAAATAAGACAAGGAAAATGTGGAACAGCTGTCAAAATGCACCAAAACAACTGATTATCAGTCAGTAAATTAACCTATAAAACACAAAGTGAAGTACAAGGTAAAACAAGTTCAAAAGATCAATTAACATCTTTGTTAAGAAATTTATCATTAAAGCAAGATGAGACTAGCAGACTATAACATATAAAATAGTAAGGTGTAAAAATTATCCCTATTAAAGCCTTTGATCAGAATAATTCAGTCGCAGTGTTGCATTTAAAAATTATAACTTTTTATTCATTGTTTCTTCTAACTACATTTAAAAAAATATGTAAGCAGATTAGAGGATTAATTTGAATTAATATATATTTTTTGTAGATTTATAGACGTAAAAAAACAACAAACCCCCCCCCCCCCCCCCCCCCCCCCCCCCCTGTTTTTGCACCTAACAGGATCTGATCAGTATGGAACTTTGTTTCCGCTACTGAATAAAAAATGCAAAAAGGTAATTGTGACTTTTTATGTCACAATTCTGCCTTTTTTTCTCAGAATTGATTGACATAAACTTGCAATTCAAGTTATAAAGTCAGAATTGTGAGATAAAAAGTAACAATTATCACATTATTACAATTGTTTTATTCTGAGGCATAAACAAGCTTCCATAGATCTGTGCCAGATGTCTATAAAATAATACAATTGGTTGATTGTAAATAAAGCCATAAAATGCAAAATTCAGTAAAGATACACAGGAGCATTATTACATTTTGACAACTGCACCACATGGTTAGTTCAGCAAATCACAAACAATCTAAATGCTCAATTCAGTGTTTATTGATTTTTACAGAGAGCAAAATCTCCCATTGTCTTTCACATGTTGAAATAATGCAGTAGGTGCTCATATAGAATCTACCGGCTCATGTAAACGCGTCAGTAAGGGAGTTGCTCTCTCTCAAAATCAGATATACACAGCACAGCTGGTAACTCAACAGACAGAGAAACACATTAATGAATCAATTTCCGAGCCTCTTTCACTCTTGCTGTCAATGTAATGGCTAGCTAGTATTACATTTAATTCGAGTCCTGCCCTAGGTGGCAAGATGGAAGTCAGTCATTTACATCTTGTATCTGATGTCTCTCTCTTTCCCACTCCATCCACCCTCTACCCCTGTTCGCTTTGCTATAAGGTGACCCAAAAAATGACTGTACAATTGCTATGAGGTCGTTTCCCCAAGGAGCTTATCTTATTAGAGAGAGATGGAGTTATTGAGGTTATTTCAACAGCTCCAAATTGCCCTTGCGAGGCCCTTTGCACTGCAATGAATGTAATATCATGTGGGCCATGGTGTATTAGTCAGATGGGTACATTCAAGCACAATAAATGTGACGTTAATGATGGTGGTGTACAATTGAAATAACTGTTCACCTTATATTGCAGAGAATAAAAAAGAAACATGATAATGTCGACATTCATCTTTAGAAGTGGCTTGCATAAGACTAACAACTGATTGCCCAATTTCCTTCATGCACAAGTCACTCGGTGAGAATAGAGCTTTCGTAATTTGGAATGAAGGAGAGAAACTGAAATTAGCATCCAGTAGACCTATAGCTTCAAAGTGCCTGTCTTGAATAATGTCTGTGGTGTCTCAATGGGCTCTGCCAAGCGGCGCTGCTGTTTAATGAAAGGACGGCGAACACACGTGTTTCCTAAAGAGCTTCTGAAGAGGGCGCGTCATTTTCCTGCCGTTTCTTATGCAAGCACTTCTGGTGGAGTGTGTTGAAAACCCCTTCAAGCTACACGAGGTAGAGGCGGGATTTTGAACAGCTCCACACACACATGTTCACCCACACAACAGGATGTTCTGTTTTAGCAGAGGCTGCTTAGCACAGTACTTCTACCCTCGCCCTTGGTTCAAATGATCATGTATAACATCATTGAAAAAGTCCTTCAAAAGAGAAACTAGATGAGTTCACTGAAGCCACACCAATTTGGCAAAAACCTCCAACTTATTCACAAACCACCCGGAATCCAGGCACAATTTTTTTTTTTTTTGCACTGTGTTAAATTAAGTATTAAATTAAGTCACTGAAATTCTCAGCACAAACCTGTTGTTTTGCTATGAATGCGTCTTATTTGCAAAACTCAGCAATATTTTCCTGCAAAAAAATCATCAAATGATGGAGAAGAGCACATATACCTGTAGTTCCACATATAGATTAGGCAGTTTACTCAGGCACACTTGGCATTTTCAAGAGCTGATTTAGGTGCCTGGACTGCAGTGAGAGAGTGATGCTATACTGTTTCAGTAAAGTATAGCAGATTGCATTAGTTTGCTGAGTCCTTCATAATCTATTCAGAACTGGCTTGCAAAATTGTGAATTGCAACATGCAAATATCTATTTATTTATTTGGCTATGTTTGTGCTGTGACATGATAGGCATACTTATTTTAATGAATTCCCATCTGTTACTCTTTTCTTTTTTATTTAACTAGTACATGATGTAAACTTAGATGTAAAACTTAGCCAAGGTGAGCATAACCCCTTTAATACTGTATCCAGCCTCTACCAAAACTGAACCACCATTTGATGTTATTTTCATAATGGTCAAATACAGTCAGCATACAGTGGACAGCTGGCTTTACCTGAGAGGTGATCCTTTGGGGGTGGCGATGCCGTAGCCTTTGGAGTCCAGGTTACCCCCGACCTTCATAGTGTCACAGGGTTTGCGCTGCTCGATATACTCGTTCATGGTAGACTCCAGCAGATAGGCATACTTCCCCTTGGACTTCCTCACCCGTATAACTCCTTCATCTGTGGTTTTCACAAACACTGAAGGGTCTGCTGATTTCATATAGGACCACATCTTCTCAAATACCGCAATCTTTGACCTCTAAAAGAGGAAAGAAAAGAAATTTTATGCATTTGCACACTGTAAAAGTAGTAACGTGCAATTGTTTTGAAATTGTTTTGAATTACCTCTCATGTAATATAGCTGTTTGTGAATGTAAAAATCTAAAACGTTTCAAAGATCAAAATGCATGATAAATAGAGTTATCGTCTCCCAAAAGAACGAACCGATTCTGAACTGCCTGAAAGAGTCTAGCCTTATTTCCTAAACAAACCTACATAGGTTTGTAGCAAATTAGCAGAATGCCAGTCTATGATCTTCAATGGCTTTCCAAAACAACGTCTACTTTGAGCCGCTCTCAAACACTGCAGTTGTAGCTGAGGCCTGGAAGTGTGTTGTCAACATGTTGAGAAGACGCTGTTTTCTGCGCTGCGAAAGCAAGTCCACGTTGCATGCACTTCAAAAGAATGAGGACTCGGGCTCATATTGATATGATAAAACTGATGCTAGCGTTACTGTTCATATCATTGTGTATTGAAGCGCTGAGGAAGCCTCTGGAGCTGAAATTCAGTTATGGTAATGGTCATTTCACTACACGCTGTGAGTGGTAAACCAATCACAACAGACTGGCCCATCTAATTTCCCACATTTCCCCTCATTCATGGCACCTCTCACCCTAAAAAACTCCTTGGTGGAGCCGGCGTCTAGAGTACCATAAGCAATCTCAGTCTGCTTGGCCAGATCCTCTGCACTCTCGATGGGGGACACCATCCTCTCCACTGTGAGAAAAGCAGCTAGGTTGGCTGTGTATGAGGAGATGATGATTAAAGTGAAGAACCACCACACACCACCCACGATACGGCCAGAGAGAGACCTGTGGAAACATACACGTATATGTGAATGCAAATATCCTCAATAACTTTAAGTACACTGAAAAAAACATGTTTAAAATGTGTCTTTGTATTATAAAACTAAAAATCAAGCCAATTATTTTAGAGAAACAAAACAAAACAAAACACATTGGTTTCAAATTATATATATATTATATTTTTGACAATTTCTTGTTCTCAGATGTTAGTGTAACATGGCCATAGTTAATGTAAATATTTAGCAAATTTAATATAGAATTTTCAAACTGTACATATAATGTTGTGGTGCCTAAATTCACTTCTAACATTTAAAATGATTGATTTTAGTTTTAGAAAGTGTTTTATTTTTAATTGACAATACCAATTAAAAGTTTGGGGTCAGTAATTTTTCAAATGTTTTTGAAAGAAGTTACTTATTCTCACCAAGGCTGCATTTATTTAATCAAAAATACAGTAAAAACAGTAATATTGTCAAATATTATTACAATTTAAAATAACTGTTTTCTGTTTTCATACATCAGTGATATCAACAATGTTGATACAACTTGAATGGTAGTGCACACAGACAAAACATTACAGAAAACTAACATCAGTCATGATCAGTTATCAGTCAACAAGAACATAATTATCGGAGTATCAGAGAGAATTTCACTCAGGAACTGAATATTTTGTATCTGTGCTGCTAAATAATTCAGAGAAACTAATGGAAATCACATGCTCAAATGGAGATCCATTATGAGTTTATCAAGTGTACCCATTCAAAAAATCTCATTTCTGTGGGGCATTGAACCTTTTCTTAATCCTAACTGCATTACAAATACTGGCCGGCATGTACTGTAGCTTCTCAATGCACACGACACGTTGATGCTTACAGTGGTCGGTGGTCTAGTCTGTTTGATACACTGCTCTCTGACTCCACTCAGCTAAGTGAAATGTGCTGAAACGAGATAAGGACCATCACAATACAACTCACCAGCAGCACATTAATCTCACTTTTAGAAAGTTGCCAGTATGTTAAAGTAATACATGCATGTTAATTGTCAGGGATTAATGGTGATGAGAGCACTCAGCCGCCATTGTAATTGCACTTAAACCAATAATAATAATAATAAAACCTGAAAACAACAATTTGTCCAAATTTGTCTAAGCAGTACACAACAAGATGTAGGGATACTCGGGATACTCCTATTAGCTCAGATACAGGGAATATAATTTTAATAACGAATCATGAAACATGATCGGGAATCACCTACAAATTATAAAATTACCCGTAAGGGAATAAGTTGCCAATGTTCTGTATGAACGACTGAATGCAACGAACAATTGTACTATCAATAATCAATCACAATGAAGTATAATTAAATATTAATGTCAATTGTCTAAAATAGATATATTCTAAGGACAATTCCCCATGGGATTAATTTAGTACCGACTAATCTGTTTTGTCCAGCAAACTGATCATCCGATCTTTATCATCCATGAACAATTATCCCTCTGATAGACTTTCAGGAGACGCTATTCCTCTGGCCACGAGGATTAACTTTCCTGTTCTATAACGATACTATTTAAGTATCAACAAATTTTAAAGCGTTGTAGCTTGATCGCAACATTAAAGGGACTTCGAAATGCGCACGAGACAGTCAATCAAATGAATATAATGTATTTAATAAAGGAAAACTACGTATACAGGTGAACTAAAATTACACGGAATACATGTATATACAACAGACTAAAACAACAAAACACTGAAAGAAAATGAAAGTGAAAGAAAAAGGAAGTGGTCAACAGTATGGGAAATTCACAGAGATAGGAACCTTGAGACAGAGAGACACCAAGATATCGAATCATAAACGCATTAAAGCTCGATAACATGAATACTTGCATATGGTTCTCTTATGTTGCTGAACAAGGCTGCGTGAGTGAGCGTCCTCGTGTGTCCGTGGTTCTTCCGGTGTGCGGAGGAGCGGTGGATTCGAAAGTCTCTTGAAGTGAAGTTACTCAAAGAAAAATAATTCAGGCTAAGTTCATGTCACTAGTCTGTGGAAATGAACAAAGTAGAATACGAAACGGGAAACAAAAGAAAAACTAAACTAATGGACTGAAGAGAAGATCTTGAAGAAGGTGAAAAGGACTGAAGACTAAAGACAAGGAGGAACTGGCGTTCCATCCTTTTGAGGAGACCGGAGTTTACACCTCTTTTGGGGTGAACGGGCAATCTCCGTTGAGGATTTCGAGAGCGAAACTTTTTCTTTGTCCTGTCACCGCAGCTCATTTGCATAGTTTATGCCCTACAGCGATGGTAAAATGTAAAATCCATTTAATCACAATCTACTACATAGATTCAGCTAAGACAAACTGAGAGGTTTATATCGATACCAAGAAAGATGTGTTTAAAACAACAACAGAGATTTATTCCTATAGCTTGAATATAGGCGTTTAGAGTTCAACTAACGCAACTAGAAAGTCATAATACTAAAATGAAAACAGAACACATTGGTATATAAGGATGTATTGATATATAATTGGTATATATTTGTTACTTTATAGATTTCAATGAAGGAATGTCTGTTTGTGTGTGTGCGTTTTTGGAGTGAGCTTTTCTTGGCCACCTGGCATTGCTCTGAGGAGATACTGATCTTTTTGAGGCTCTAACCCATGGCTGTGTGTAAACATTTGCATGCCATAAAGGTGTCAGTAGCAAT
Source organism: Tiaroga cobitis (assembly GCA_030578255.1). Taxonomy (NCBI): domain Eukaryota; kingdom Metazoa; phylum Chordata; class Actinopteri; order Cypriniformes; family Leuciscidae; genus Tiaroga; species Tiaroga cobitis. Next base: position 20,568,611 of record CM060604.1, on the reverse strand, counting down.
TTTAACGCAGACTCAGTGGTGCCAGAAAAGAGAGTTACGGATGAGAGTCAAAGGGTTAAAAGCCTTTTTACATGTAGAATTGAATGAGTCCAAACTGACACAGTCCAGATACACTACAAAGACATGGTGTGTGAAAAAAGTTCCAGGGAAAATAGCAGTTCTATGTGTGGTGGAACAGGAAAAGCTGCTTTGATAAAAACACATAAACCAAAACAAATGCACGGTTTAATTGTTTAAAGGTCCCCTGACATGGAATTTTCACTTTCTGAGGTTTTTTAACATTAATATTAGGCCTCGTTAACACTGTCAGTGAAATGTGACCCAATTCCGATTTTTTACTCGTATGCGACACAGATCGGATGTGTTCTATGACAGTGTAAACAGGAAAAAAACGCATTCAGACCCACTGCTCCTCGTTAAAGCCCGCCACGATCTCATGAAAGTGCGTTTATTGCACAAATTTTTTTTCACGTGCCATTTACGCCAAAAATAGTTTTTGCGTGCATGATAATACACACTTTATGACGTTTAATACGCACGTTTACAGTGCGTATCATATGCAAGCAAAAACTATTTTGGGCGTATAAATGGCATGAGAAATAAAATTTGTGCTATAGATACTCACTTTTATGAGATTGTGTTGTATGTTCCCACCAGTCCTGAGATCTCGCTGCGTGTTCGTCCATCTGAGCAAGAAGACCCCTGTAAACATGCGCGATGTTTCAGTCAAGTGCAAACACATGACTCGGATATGGGTCACAATTTAAAGAACGTGTAAACGGACGGTAAAAAAAATCGGATATAGGCAACAAATGAGAATTGGGCATCAAGACCTGCAGAGTAAACGAGGCCTTAGTTCCCCTAGCCTGTATTTGGTCCCCTCGTGTCTAGAATTTTCAATCGGTGTAAACCGAGCTTTGGCTATTTTTCTCTTCTCTGCAGCTCAGACGCGCTGATCTTGAATCTAGGTTACCTCCCCTTTCTCTGCTTTGCCCGCCCATGAGAAAACGAGCTAAGAACAGGAAGTACGAACGCGCCGGCGCGATTTTAGTTTTTCCTAGAGAAATAGCTTTGAGATTTGAGTGTTTCCTCGAGAGATATCATGGCTTGCAAATGAGCGAAGCATGGCAGTTGATCAGTGTTCGGATGTACAAATGAACACAAAAGTATTTTTTAGTTCCTTCATCCGAGCCTCTGAAGAAACAATGGGTTAATTTTATTTTCTCTGGAAATGCGCCGACACAACTTCCCAAAGTTTTGTATGGTCCAAACATTTCACCGACGACTGTTTCCTCAACTCGATGAACGTCTGAAAATAAATCGATCGAGCTACCAAGCAACAATTTCTGATGTGTAACGTTAGCCTAATTGTTCAAGTTCAGACAGGTAACGTTAAGTTAATCTTTCTCTCAAAATCGTTCAATACTGTATGCATCAGTAAGTCAAGCCAGTGACTAAAACATCAACTTCACATCGTTTCTTTTAGTAGGATGAAAATAATTCTGAACAAATTATACAGAAAGCGATCCAAGAACAATCTTTCCACACAGCGCGAGTTTATCTGGACAACTCGTTATGAAATCAATGACGCACGTTACACTGCACAACTAAGCTCTTACTGTATGTGTACATCATCGTGTTTGCATTGGTGAAAGCATTAGAGAGAGTGCAGAAACTGCGTTGGCGTTGCAATGATAAGATCTTCATTCTCGCGATCAACAGACTGTCATCTGCTTGCTCAATGCTCATCACGGCAACATTTTATGTGATGGGAATAGATCTAAATACTTTAAAAACTTCTCACGATTCGTTAATCTCGATAGCTGTAATAGTAAAAACGTATAATAGCTGTAGTAAAAGTATTCGAGAGAGTTCCACATGTAATATGTAGCTATTTCATATGCAAGCATGTCAGCCAATCACAGCAGTGGCCGGTTCCACTGAATCCCACAGCAGACACGCCCCTTCAAACAGAGCGTTCAAATCAGAGGCTAAAATCAGGCTAGGAAAAATGCCTTTTATTTCTAAATTATAACTATTTTTGATAAAAAACATACTAACATTATAAGGGCAACCCAGGCAACATTATAAAATAATAAAATAACCCCATGTCAGGGGACCTTTAAGCTGTGAGGGAGGCGAAACCTATGGTCAAAACCCATTGTGATGAAAGGCTGTCAAGATTGCAACAAACAGAAATATAAAGGCAAGATCCTGTGAACCCTTTGAATCTGCAGATATTGTCAAAAGAGCAAACAAATATATATTTAAGAGAAAGAGCATAACGGATATTTGATTTTATTCTTTAAAGGCTGGACTGAGATATCTCCACTCACAAATTCCAATTTTACAAGGTAAAAAAAAAAAGGAAAAACAACTTCACCCCTGGCTAAATCCTGGCTAGAACACTACTGTATGTGACAAGAATATTTTTTAAGCATATCTTAGTTTCTGCCAGATCTTTGGGGGTGGTCTCTAATCCAATGGCCTGAATGAAGCTCAGACAGGCATATGAGATCAGTTTAATGTCTCTGAGGGAGTTCTAAATGGTCTACCTGCAGGACTAGAAGCAGTGTTTCCCCTACCATTGTTTTGGGGGGGCGGCCCGCCCCCCAAAACGACCCTCCCGCCCCGCCTAAAATGCTGACGAAATCCAGTCATAAAAAAGGAATTTACTGTATAACGCGGAATTTCATGGAATTTGTAAATCTTTTGAGGAATAAATAGAAAGCAGTTCAGTACACTTGAAATCAAATCGCGATGTAGTGTGTGGATATTAAGCCACAAAGACAATTTAAATACGAATCCTGCCTGTTCTGTGTAATGAATGGTGCAGCCGACGCGCAGTTTCATTAACCACACACACACACACATGCACACTGAAGCACGTGTGACGCTTGCGCTGTTTTTTGGCCTATATGAAGACACAAATGCATGAACTTCCTCTCCAGGCTCTAAATCCACTCCGAAAGTCACTTCGTGATCATTTAACCGCTTCATTTGACAAAAACTATCATCATGACATAAACACACAGAAACTCAAAAGGTCTTCACAGCAACCCGTCAAAATAAGAGTTTGGTTTAACTTGACAGAAATATATTACCGTTCTACAGTAGAATTTAGATATGTCCCAATGTAATAATACACTAACACTAATCCAAATAAATTAGCATCAAAACTGAATTTAAGGAATAATCCATGTTTTAATTTTAACAGTAAAGCTCTTTGTGCAGCACGTTGTTTGACAAAAATTTAATTTTATATGATTAAAATTTATGATAAATGATAAAATTTGTGTTTTATGTCTTCATTTTATTACCAGAAAATACACAACACAAAATTAATGTGACATTTTTTTCATATTTTTTTTAAATGTTGTATACGTTTAATGATTCATAATACATTATTTCAATTAATTAGACATGCTTTTTGATTGCTAAAAAATGTACACCACGTATCCGTAACACGCCCGCTACGCAACACTAGCAGTTTCTGGTGAAAATTCAGCTTTGATCACAGAAATAAATGATATTTTATTGTTTTATTATTTTAAATTGTAATAATATTTCATACAATTACTGTTTTTACTGTATTTTGCATCAAATCAATGCAGGCTTGGTGAGCAGAAGAGACTTTTGAACAGTAGTGTACATCCAACAGAATGATTCTAGCTTTTTTTCCAATGTAGTTTTTACCCTAAAAACAACTGGATGATTAATGTGGATTATGTGACACTGTGATAATAATGTTTGTTCCAAAAGACTTGATTAAATGGATGAAACTTGTTTATTAGATATTAAACATATATATTGTGGCAAAACAGGCTGTCAGTCTGTGTGTTGGTGGGGATTTTTCAACTATTTCAGCACATGCGATTTTTACATAGTTACGTCCAGTAGGTGGCGGGAAAGCACTCTTATGAGTGAGTAAGTCAGCAACTATTCAACGACCATTTCAGTGAGAAAGGCTGCTTTATTCAGAAACAAACAATGCCATGGCAATCAATGTCAATTATTGCTATTTCAAGAGTGAATCCCGCATAAATGCGTATGTAATTCCCGACACTTTGCGTTTACGTGGCCATTGGTCCTGGCTGGCAGCATGAAAAACAAGTTTTATACAAATTCTGAATGGAAATTAGAAAGCACACAATGATCGCTAAAAAGCTGTTATCCATCTCCGTCGAGATCTCTAGCACTCCCGTAGAACCAGGACTATTAATAATGAAAAAATTGTAACTTAATCCTAAATGTTTCCAATTTACGCAAGGAATACAAAAGCCCCGATATGGTGTGGGTAGATATAAAGTAGAAAGATATATAGAGAGAGACAATTACCCCTCAAAAAAGTTGGTAAGAAGCTTTCTCTTCCCGACCTCGAGTGGAGGTTTATTTTTCTCCATTTTTTAAAAGTTAAAATTAGCTTCAACGGAGCGGCGCCAATCAAACAGTCCTGTCAGTCAACGATGTCATGCGCACAGGACTCTTTAGATGTGGGGCGGGGCCGTTTACATTTTAAAGAGACATGGCAACAAGCCAACTTTAAAAAAATTATTGTAAATAATCAATTCACGAAATTTACCGTATCCATTGCATGCATTTAATCAGATTTGTTATTGTTATTTTTTACTAAAATAAAAATATCTGAGGAACCCCCCCAATTCTATTTTTTACTTCTTATGGGGGGTCCCGGATCCCCCCAGCCCCCCCTCAATTCGAGCACTGATTGTAGCGTCATTTTACCAGGGTTGTCCAGCAAGGCTATACATACACACCATGTTTCAACAAAGGGCTATATTGCAAAGTAACAGAAACAAGTCTACAGTACTACAGATAAATTTCATGTCCGCACGTTATTTGAGCAGACTTTGCTTTCCCGGTGAGCGTGATCGGTACATGAGTGGAGCATTTGGGCTGTGAGCGACAGAGCAGAGCGCACTACGCTCACACACGACACAGAGCAGAACATTGAGCAGAGCGCGCACAGCCGCGCACACACACACACGGAGCGGAAAGCAGAGCCACTCGCAGAATTACAAACTTAAGGGCCGTACACACCAGGACGAATATCGGCGCGTGTTATTCGCCAGCGTTTTTCAACACGTTTTTTGTGTTCACACCCAAGCGATTTTCGCTGACGATGAGCCGAGTGAACATGCCAATTCATTCCCTGACATTAGATGGCGCTTAATGTAAAACAGAAATAGTCCTATTTTGTAGTCGCTGTCGCGTTTGTCATACAGTTCTTTATGTTCCGACACCAACGAGAACAGCAGCTCTACATTCATCTTGCCTTGCATCTTCCTCGTCTTATTTCTTCCCGGCAGTGTAGACGCTACTTGGCGTATATCTTCTTCGCCGTTACGTATGTGTGATCGGCAAGACCGTTTTGTGTCTGAGGAGCGCTCCCAAGTTGTGTTTTACTGTAACTTCAGAAGCTCCAGACACGTGAGCAAAAGCGCCAATCTCATTGGTCCGATAGTTTTTGACGCGGTGCGTCAAACCAAAAAAATCGAACCCGAGACGTTTAAAAAAAAAAATTACGCTTTTACGCGTGGAGTTTTTCGCGTCGGTGTGCACACTCACATTGGCGCCCTTTGTTTAGTCACGAGGTGTTAAACGTTGGCGAATATTGCGCGCAAAATTCATCCCGGTGTGAACAGGCCTATAGACTGTTACAAAACATGCAGATCGCTGAACACGGAGTGCAACAGTTGGGTTCCGAAAGTAAAAACTTGATTTTGAAGGACAACTTATAAACCTTTAAAGACAGACTTACTGTGAGCTAGGAGGTTGTTAATAGATGGAATTTGTTTCTGCTGAAGCCGTCAGTCTGCATTATTTAATCTTATATTTTTACATTATTTGTGTTTAACAGTGAAATTCCTGATGAAATATTATGGTGCTGTACAGGAAATTACACCAATCAGAAGCTGTGTCCCAATGTGAAGGCTGCATCCTCTGAAGCCCGAATTTGAAGGCCGGTTGGCCATATTTGAAGGACGATTGCATCACCGCAGCGCAATGAAGGCTGTCCCAATTCAGTTTTGCATCCTCCGAAGGCCGTATTCGAAGACCGCGGCGTGACGAATGCTTCCCTGATTCAAAAGCGACGCCAAATGCACCCTTCGTTTCCCCGTGAAAGAGAGGATAAATGGATCCTAAGCGGCCTATCCTACCCCATAAGTCATTGCGCTGGTGACGACAACATTTTTATTTAAAAAAAAGGGCGGCCGAGAGTTCGGTGGTGGACGGCAAATTCACATTTAAATGTAAAAGTATTATGTTTTCATCAAATAGCTAGAGAAACCAGAGTTAAAAGCCACAAGTTTTTCTTTCTCATTCATCTTAACTCATTCGTCACCATTGCGTGGCTTCATTTGCCGTGGTTTGAGGCAAAACTTGTGCTAATATTAGTTTAAAAATTGTTTCAGGGAACAAGGAGCAGACAGCTCAATTTATTCAATTGTGGCCTGAAAATGACCAGCGTAAGACAACGACCTATTTGTAATATTTGCACTAGTCTGTCTCACTTGTGTAGCCTATTATAAAAAAATATATAAATGGCAATGGGGTTTCACTTTTATGTGTTTTTGTAGTGCTGTCATGCAAGCTATGTCTACAAAGGTTTTAACCAAATTTGAGTATCCAGAAATATGATTTCTCTCAAGTATTTTGTATCCTGATGTGTCATATTTTGTAATGTTAAGGTTGCACTAATGTTAAGATTGCACTCCTGTCTTAATATGTTTCATAAGTGGTTCCCTTTTGTTTTGTTTTAGGAGAATGCTGGAGAAAATGGACCTGCTGGGGAAGGTGACTCCCATGCAGGACAAAATATATATAAAGTAAGAAGGTTTGACAGATCTTTGTTTAAATGGATTATCTCGTTGTTATTGTTAACAGGCATGCTTTATTTGCTCTGCCTTAGGACTGCAAGTGTCCTGGGAAAGGTGAGGGTGTGAGTTGGAAACCCACTGCTGAAACTTGGCCCTGGTGTGTCCGGATGAGGTGTTGGGACAGAGGCACTCCACCAACCGCCCTATCCTAATCGCCTCCATCCGTGAGGACACAGGGCCGAGTTCAGCAGTGTGCGACCAAGAAGAGGAGGAGCCAGCCGCACCAGCACAAGCACCAGCAGGAGCATCAGCAGGAGTATCAGCACCAGCACCAGAGAAGGCGAGACAGAGAAGGCGAGTTTTTGGACTTTATTAGAGAAGACGTGGGACTGCAGAGGCGAGGAGATTAGGAAGAGGATGGACAGGCTGTTTTCTCTTCTTGAAAGAATGATTGAGAATTTATTTATTTACACATATACATACATACATATATATATATATATATATATTCATATTCTTGTTTAACTTTTTTTCACTTATATTTTTTTTAAAGGAAAAAAAATAATTTCTGTACATTTATTTCTTTATTATTCATTATTTCATTATTTTATGCAACTTTAAATGTGTAAATGAAAGAGAATTCATGGCTCTGGACATTGTTTATTTTTGTAATGGTCTCTGAGTGTTTGCAAGGTTGATACATTTAAACTATATACTTTTGTGTAGCTTAATGTAAAACAATGCGTAGTGTTGCTGTCCTGTGAGGGGAAAAAAGTAGGCTACTTCACATTTGTACATACTTAACGAAGTATGTAGTTCCTTACATTCCACCACTGGTTATTTTGAAAATAAAAGTAACAAAATGTAGGTCTATTGTCACAATATTAACAAATTGTTGCTAACTACAGCTGCGTCCCATATCAAAGTGCGCATCTGAAGCGCTCGGACCCAGCCTACGGAGGATTGTTCTTGTCGCCTAGCAACAGTGACTGACAGCTGCCGATGACGAGCGGGAGTAACGTTTGCACTAGACTTTTTTATATTCAACTGGGTTTTATATTCAAATAGGGATGAAAACCTATGCAGGGCCGGATTAACCATTAGGGCAACTGGTCACTTGCCCAGGGGCACAGGACATCTAAGGGGCCCTGGGCACCGTCAAATATTATATTAGATCACGTTATAAACGCAGTCCTCACTTTGCTAATTATATGCAGATTTTTGCAACCCATTCGATCAAAATATAATGTTAAATCACGTCAAAAACAGTGTCTGTAGCTTCCTTTTCCTCTCACATACACATATGAAACCAAATTCATTCACATACTATAATGAAATGCTCACACACATACAAGTGAAATGCTTTTACAAACACAACTGAAACGCTCTCATACATACAACTGAAAATATTACGCTCACACATACAACTGAAACGCTCACACACACACAACTGAAATGCTCACACACATACAAGTGAAATGCTCTCACACACACACAACTGAAATGCTCACACACATACAAGTGAAATGCTTTTACAAACACAACTGAAACGCTCTCACTCACACAACTGAAAATCATTTCAGTATGTTGTATGAAAGCTTTTCAGTTGAAACGGAAGGTGGTTAAAGTCCCCGCCCACTCCAGCAGGGTTGCCAGATGCCAAGGTTTTCCATCACAAAACCTCGCCAAAAACTGCGAGAATGCACAAAAAAACGCCCAAATTTGTTTTGGCTTGTTTCTCGTTTAAACACAGTGAAATCGTTAACAAGCTTTAAAATTACCCATTGGTCCGTGTACTTTTGCATCCATTCGTTTTTACCTTTTTAACCGTAATTGAAAAACGAAAAATGGTTGTTGTAGGCCCTATTTTTAAAACGCAAAGTTGAAAACCAACATTTAAATTTGAACTGTATACACCAAATGCTACGCAAAAATAAATAAATATTGAAGTATTTTCTGATTTTTGTATGTGACTTTTGCCCCTTTATTAAACATTTAAAATATTCACAAATTAATATGAAAAAAATATATAGATTTTACTGGTTTTCTAAGGACAAACCAGTAAATTATATTTTTCCCGCAGTGCTGAATGAAAAGAGCCATAGCCTACTCTCGAACTTTTCGTTTTTCAATTACGGTTAAAAAGGTAAAAACGAATGGATGCAAAAGTACACGGACCAATGGGTAATTTTAAAGCTTGTTAATGATTTCACTGTGTTTAAACGAAAAACAAGCCAAAACAAATTTGGGCGGTTTTTTGTGCATTCTTGCAGTTTTTGGCGAGGTTTTGTGATGGAAAACCTTGGCATCTGGCAACCCTGCTGGAGTGGGCGGGGACTTTAACCACCTTCCGTTTCAACTGAAATGCTTTCATACAACATACTGAAATGATTTTCAGTTGTGTGAGTGAGAGCGTTTCAGTTGTGTTTGTAAAAGCATTTCACTTGTATGTGTGTGAGCATTTCAGTTGTGTGTGTGTGAGAGCATTTCACTTGTATGTGTGTGAGCATTTCAGTTGTGTGTGTGTGAGCGTTTCAGTTGTGTGTGTGTGAGCGTTTCAATTGTATGTGTGAGCGTAATATTTTCAGTTGTATGTATGAGAGCATTTCAGTTGTGTTTGTAAAAGCATTTCACTTGTATGTGTGTGAGCATTTCAGTTGTGTGTGTGAGAGTGTTTCAGTTGTGTGTGTGAGCGTAATATTTTCAGTTGTATGTATGAGAGCATTTCAGTTGTGTGTGTGTGAGCGTTTCAGTTGTGTGTGTGTGAGCATTTCAGTTGTGTGTGTGAGCGTAATATTTTCAGTTGTATGTATGAGAGCGTTTCAGTTGTGTTTGTAAAAGCATTTCACTTGTATGTGTGTGAGCATTTCATTATAGTATGTGAATGAATTTGGTTTCATATGTGTATGTGAGAGGAAAAGTACATGTATATGCATGGTAATTGTGAATAATGTCCCTAGGGGCACCTCATAACTTGACGCTCTGAAATTCGAAATCGGTGGGAAGATGGAGAAGCAGTTGCCTACGGTTGCCTAACATAAAGGTCTCAACTGTCTAGCGTTATATTTTGCCAACAAACTCAAATTGAAACTGTGATTTGCCTTTGTGCCTTTATAAAACAGCAAAAGACTTTAAGTAACCTATAGGCATTCTGTTTGTGCTGCATGATTTAAAGAAAAGTGAGCAATTGAAGAAATTAGGACAAAAGTATTGTAATTTTCCTATACCGTGTAATTTAATGCAAAATACTTTTAGGCTACATTTATAGGCTAGGTCTATATGGATTTTACGTCATATAGGAATAATTATATAAATCATTTTTATAATAATTGTTTGGCATCCTAAAACACCAGTGATATAATATAATATAATATATATAATATATAATGTAGACTGAGACTCTGTATATCATAATTAAAAAGATGTTTGAGCCCTCTTTAATGTCCAGGTACAAGTCAATGCTTTTTCTTTGTTCAATGTGCACATGGGTTAAAGCCGGTATAAGCTCTTAATTTTGAGCTCTCAGAGTGCACCAGATTGAGCATTTAACCTTAAAATGTACAAAATCCGGCCCTGAACCTATGTAAATATTTTCACCATGGTCCATTTCTGTTCATAATAAAAAGAATACATGACTAGCTTAAATAAATCGCATCAATAGCCTACGATAAGTGAACATTTGAATATATATGCCTATGTATGTTTTCTTTTCATATTTCATTACATTATTTACGTAAGTTAACACCCAATACTTGAACAGTTTAAAGTGTAATCCGGCCATTCAGGACGCAGCCTGCCAGCCTCTGAATAGGCTACGCAGTAAACCAGCTCTGGCCATGGTCTTGGTTAAACGAAAATACATGACTCGGTGGCGCCGGGGCTGAAACATCCTCCCCATGACCTCCAGTAAAATATAAAACAAAAAAAATGGCAATAGCCAATTCTGTCTCCATAGCTGTTTACTCAATTATATCAAATGAATGATCAGGATGGCAGCTGTACTCTTGCACCGTTGCTTGGCGCCAGGAGTGGTAATAGGGAACACCTGGTTGCGCAATTAGGAAATCCCACGAAGGCTACATGGTGGGTCCTTCGAAGGACGAATAGGCGCAGTCCGCGGCCTTCGAAGAATGCAGCCTTCACATTGGGACACAGCTAGCGAGTCAAAAAAAGCAACATGCTCCAAAATAGCTCTTTAGCTCCGCCCACTCCCATGAAGCACTGCTAATGCCATAATCAAGTCGAACTCCCATATGCCTTAAGAATACTGAATTGTTTGTAGGTAGCCTATTTATACATACTTTGCAATAAACTTAAAATATATCGTTTTTATAAAACTAATTTATGTTGATTTAGATTTCTCCATTGTTTTTTAATTTGATTATGATCAGATGTTCGCAATGCTTCATGGGATTGTAGTTCTTTTCCTCACTAAAACCGTTAAGTACACACACACAGTCTTGTACCTTTGTCGTTTTGTCCGATTTCCAAAATATTTTTTTGCTTTAAATCAACGTTTTGTTATGATTCACCTCGTAACTGATTGGCTTGGTTCATGGCTTATAACTCTTTTAACAAAGACTATTCTAAAATCCCAATGAAAAACAAAAAATACTTCCGGAACCAGGGCCGCTGAAAAAGGGGGCAAGCTCTGTTGCAGTCTATTGAGATTGATTTAAAAATCCAAGATTCTTACTCATGTCTATATTTCATTTCAGTGTTCTCTCATTGCATGAAATGTGTTTACAAATACAGTTGTGTACAGAAAGCTATGTAAGCACCTACTGTAGGATGGGAAATTTATTTGCTCAATGGTAGTAGTAATACACAGCAGTATTATAATGTAATGATGGTGGTAAATCAATACCAGGCTACACCGTAAAAATGATTCATGACAGGACTTGCCGAAGTGTTTTGAGTTAGTGCTAAACTGGTCCCATGAAGATGCTGATGTGTTGTGTCTGCTGTTTATTCAGCTTCATAATTCATGTTAGCTAATTACCCTTAAATACACGATAGATATTCTGACAAATACAAAGCATGCCATATTTACAACACCAAGTAGTGATAATCAAATGTGAAGGCATACTGAAGTACATTTATTTGCGGAAATAAAATGGATGACTCAATACTAAGGGATGTCTTTGATTAGTAATGTCAGCATTGCAGTCACCATATTGTGATTAGAACAGCTTGATTATTGAAACACTGCAGAATGCTGGACACAGTAAATGTGAACCTTAACACTTTGCATGAAAAAAAAAAAAAAAAAAAAAAAAAAAAAAAAATATATATATAATGAAAAAATATAAATGACAATTTTTTAAACTTAAATAAACATAAGAAATATTTAATTGGCAGCTAAGTGAAAAAAGTTTAAGTACTCAAATTACTAAACCTAAAACTGAAATAAAAAAATGAAAAAGAAAAAAAAAATTATATAAAAAACACAAACTAATAAAAGGCACAATTAAATTACTAAAACAAACTAAAATTAAAAAGAAAAAAGCTAATTCAAATAATAATAAATATTATAATAATAAATAATACTAAAAATAAAGCTAAAAATAACTGGTTGTAACTATTGTATGCTATATATTGTTTAAATTATAATTAGTTAATGCTTATTTAAATAGTTAGAAATAAAACTTATAATAATATATTTTCAAGTATTCATATTTAAATGCATTTTAAAATATTTCAAATATCTTTTTCCCCTTCTTGATTTACACAAGCACGTTTATACTGAGATTCAGGGACCCAGTTTTCTTTTTTGTTTTGGGCGCGAGCATGACACAATGGGCGCGAAGTGCCCCCATTGGACCGTCACCAAAGGGCCGCTCTCAATAGGCTGCTGCAGTTGCCGCAGGACAGCAGGCACGCTGAGCCGCCTGCCTATGTCTGTATGCTGCTGCAACGCGTCTTGCAATAATTCAAAATTAAGGATAATTTTTTGGCTTCAATATCTCGAGGAAAAGAGGTTTTCCCCTAGCGTAAGATATTACGCAGTACTCGTTCCCTCTTCTAGAGAGAACTGAGGTTACGTTAGTAACCGAGTACGTTTTCTTTTTTGTTGGCAACAACCGTTATATTTATATTAAAGGAGCTTTGTTTTGGAAGGAAAAAAAAGTACCCTGCGGTGTAAAACAACAGCTTTAAGCTCAAGCGGAAGCCTTTTCCAATCGGTTGTATCAGAATGTAATTGAATGAACGAAAACACAAGTAATAAGTGCTAATCCTTATAGCTAGCTAGTGCCCATTTCAAGTATGTGCACTTTAAGCAAATCATTTAAATCACCTAATATTCATGAGCCAAGCTAATAACATGTATGTTTCCCTCCCAGTTTTTTTTTGATAATTCCTACACCCCTAAACAACATCAGTGGGCTGTGAAAAAAGTCCAGGTCAAACTGCAAATATATTACAAATATTATTACAAATATACTACAGGCAAAATGTGCGCAGGAGGCTTGGGCACCAGAAATTTGAAGCTGGCAGAGGGAAATGCAGCTCAGTGCTCTGATGTTGTTTGACAGCTTTTGCCGGGCGCCGTTTGAGCGGTGTGAAGCTGACACACTGATCTCATTCCTGGTCTCTCCATACTTAAATCCAAGCTGCCGCTCCCTCTTCCTCACGAGGTCAGTATTTACGCTCTGCATGTATGGAATGAGATGATTATGCAAATGCCGTTTACTGCAAACGACTGCAATTAAATGAGAGAAAAACTGTGAGTGATTTCCCTAATGTCTGCATAATATGCTCATTGCAGAGCACATGTATGTGACTCGGTATGTAGAGATATGAAACTGCTGTGTTTTATTTGTGCACTTTTAATTTCATAAATCTCACAGATCATTATAAAATACGCTTGGCTCAGAGTCTCTTATTTAGATGGATGTGTAAGTGTCTTATGAAATCCATTGCTGAGATAGAACTGCCCTCCCGTGTTATATAAATGATAGCCATAATCTTCTGCACTGCCCTGTTTAAGATAACTTACTACTGAAGGTGGCCCAGATATTTGTGGCTATTGACTCTCCCTGCAACAGCATACACACACACACACACACACACACGTCTAGAACCAGCATTAGATGCACCTAAAAACACAAATCACCCCCTGATAAATCATGAAAACGAATGAAAGCCATACATTCTTATGCAAACTATGACTTTACAGACACTAATATGGCACATAAACCTGGTTAAAATAGACATAGCTTTCTATAGTGGGGACGTTTCATTGACATGCCAGCTAATTACATTTTCTATACCAAAACCTCCGTCACATAAACCTTTTTGCACTCTCACTGTTTCCCTGTTCTTCCATCATTGTGGGGACATTTGGTCCCTATAATGTAGGCTGAACCTGCCTCTCCCCCACACACACAAGCGGATGGTGGTACTCAGTCAGCAGTGCCCTCACACTGTGAGCTGTGCCACTCCAGAGGAAACACCCATGTCTTTCAGCGTTGCCATGGCAGCACTCTCTTCTCTCCAAACAGGCGGCTGAGATGGGTTTTGTCACTGAGCAGCTTTCTGTCCACACTGAACTGACTGAAACCCGTCTACAGCCAGCATGCTTCTGTGTAGCCCACTGTTTGTCCACTGCATGTTTTCTCTTTTCATCTGTCTGACATTGAATTGAATATCTGTTATTCTAAACTCCGAACTGTCTCTAGCCATCTGGCTCTGGTGCCACATAGAAATGCCTTTCTCCTGGGGAGGATGTAAAGCAGATGACAAAACTATATATCTAAAATGTCTAATGTCAGTTACACATTGTATGATTTTGGGATGTCCCAGACGAAAGATGACCAATCGTGGCGATTCCTGTGTTTCCTAAACGGTGGTCCTACGTCATACAGTGAGAAAGGTTCAAAGATGGTCGTTGTCACGGTCTTGCGACCAAAGACAGCCTGCGATAATTTTCTGATAGTGTCAGAAATTTAGCATGATCATCTCACAGTGTGTTTGCTGCTAAGATCTGCGTACGATCTACTGACCAGCCAATACAAATGCAGCATGAAATGGCATATTAATCAACACGCTAAAACTTAAAAATACTTACTGTAAAGGACCACTTTGGAGTTTAATGTATGTTGTTAATGAATGAAGATGACTTGACTTGACTTGTTAATTAAATGAAGTATGTATTTTAATGTTATTCGTACGTGATTGACCAGAAATGTGGTGCACCTGTAATGATGAAATTTGTCCCTTTGGTGGCACCGTAGTTTGCACAAGGGAAGATGAATATTTAAAGGTGGTTGGCTGTGTGAATGGTAGGCTGTGTTTGAGTGAGTCTATATGTGTTTTATGCATGAATTTAAAGAACTCGACGCCCATTTCATGACGGAAGAAAGGATATTGTTTGCATTCCTTGGTGAGCGCAGCGAGGTATGATATGCTTTCATTCATGGATATTTCATAATATTTGTACATATGTATGGTTTATTTGTTGATAATTAATGGTTGTCATCTTGAATGTTTTACTTGTGTAATGACGTTTGTAGCCGTGAAAACAAGTGTGTGTGAAATGTTTGTTGTATGTTTTCAATACAGTTTACACGGTGCTAAGGTGATGGAGTGAAAGTTGAGCGTCATGCTGGTTTGACGAACTAAATAAAGGACAACTTATGCATCAGTCGAGACTCTCTCTGTTTCTTTGGACCCAAGGGCTGCTACAGTGAAAACTCGACGCTACATCTGAGTCATTACGCTGCATGTTGTCTTCGTACCGGAGGTTGCCATCGCTTGTTCCACGCATCCAGGCAAATCCAGGTAAATTACGTTTAACAGAGACTACAGATGCGGTGAGAGACTCTGCCTATCGGGATATATATATATATACAAAAAAAAAAAAATGAACTGAACTATTTACTTACATGGCTATACCTGATAACAGGCTCTCGTGTTTGTGAGTGAATTGTGAAATATCTGAAAGGGTTACAAATATGAAATGTTTAACTGTTTATTTTTACTCTTAAATCTTAAACTTGTGTTTAAGAAGAACTTTAGCCATTCGAATTTTTATTAAGCTGTCTTGAATAAATTAAAGTATTTTTTGGTATTTAATTGACATTTGGGCAGGCCTATCTTAATATTTGAAGTGAAGAGTGTTAGGTCACAGCATCATCTTGTAACCACAGCACCCTGAATCACTTTAATACATCAAGTAGTGATACAAACATGTCAAGAGAAAAGGAAAAGTCCACTGGTGAGAAAGATCTAAACTATGATGAACCTTCAACAGAAGAAACAGTCTCGTGAACGAAAGCTTACAGAAAAGGGCAAACAAATGCGTGAAGAGGAAACTAAAAGGCATGTAAAGGCATTTTTGAGAGCTTATGAATCGTGGAAGCAGATAGCACGACAAGCTAGAACTAGGCTTAAGAAATTCTGTTTGAAGGAGGATCTTGATACCATAAACAAACACAGTTTGGATATGACCGTGTAAATCAAAATTATGAGCCACTTCAACGCAATTGACCCTTCGCTAAGTCCCGCCCTCCTTAGTTACTGTTGCTACGCCTGTCAAGCTTTCGCGACTGCCACGTCTATTACAGTGTAAATGCACCGGTGTCAGACATTCCCAAGGAGATAATTAGTCATTTTTGGCGAACAGGTGAAAAATCTGAGAGAGCAAGACAAAAGGGACTGCAGTATGCATTCGAGGGATATATCCACGACATAATATGCAACCGATTAGAGAATAATTTAATCAAAATTGAAGCTAAAGCCTATAACGTTAGGTCCCAGCGCAAGCAGCAGCCGCCTCCTTAGCAGACCATTCACATGGGAAACGCACAAATGGAGGAACAGCTATGTTCATGCACAGCAGGGTAAGTGAAATGTGAAAATAATCTAATAATTACAAATCAAACAGCTTATCCATCAATCTAACACCAGGAGAGCCGGTCGGATTGGGGTAAAGTTACTCAGGGGTAGGCCGTCGATTAACAAAATGCTGAAATATATTTTAAAGTATGTTAGTGAGCCTCAGTCTTGCCATTAATCGTCTTATTTTACGTTCAAATATATGCATTATGAACAAAGAACCGCCATTATTTCCAAGCAATAGTTTTTTTTTTTTTTTTTAATCCTGTCGACATTTAGTTGTGAATGGGTCTCCCACACTGCTTGATCCACGCCCGGCATTTCTCCCCTTTGGCTTTTAGGTTTCGGGAAGGGAAAAAATGCCACCCCACCGTCCAAACTTTTAGGATACCGGGTATCAGATTTGCACAATCCATACGCACAACGCGTCGGCATGTTTCCCTCGCTCGAAAGCTTGACAGACCTCCCGCGCCTAGTTACGGTTGCTAAGCCACGATTGGCCAGTGGCGGTTTTCGGGCGTGGCTTAGCGAAGGGTCAATTCTCTTAGTACACCAGAGATTGTGCAGAAATTGGATGCTTGTAGCACGCTGACAACAGAAATATGTGATCTTGTCACTGAAAAAAATTTGGAGTAGGATTTACTTGAAAAAAGCTAGGCAACTTTTTCCACTCAGAAAATGCTAGTAAATTTACAAAGATTTGCCAAGTAAAAACCTAAACATATTTATCAGTAGCTTTAATTAGAAATCTTTAAGTTAAAATTTACTTGGAATATGGAATTAAGTAAACTTTACTTAACCTAGTTAAGTGAAAGTAACAAAGAAAATAAGTAATTTTAACTTGGCTAGTAAAAGGTTGATTAATATCGATTTAGTTGAAATTTCCTTTGCATTACATTTCACTCTAACAATTTTATTGATTTATACCAGTCATTTATAGTATGTGTTTTACTTAGAGTATCTTACACTTCATCATGTCAGATGTTAAGCATGATGTGAATGCAAAGACCTCAATACTTGGTAGACAATACACAATGACAGTAACATTTGATGGATCGTTTTTGTGTTTGAATGTGTCATTTTGAGCAGAAAATTTACTCGAAATGTAACAAAATGGCAAGTTACTAATCCTGACAACAAAAGCAATGATAAAACAGTGTAAATACAGCTGGAAACCAGTGAAAAATGAACCTCATTAATTATTCAAGGTCCAGTGCATGATGGGAACCCCAGTATCAGAAAAGTTGAGTAATTTTTACTTACTTTTATTTAGTTGATATTTACGCTTTCATTTCTACTCGCTTGAATTAAGTACTGATATGGAATTTACTTCGTTTTTTTTTGTACTAACTTTTTCTTGTAAATTACATTGGGTTTTTTTCAGTAGTATTTACCTTACCAAAAAATCATTTTTTACAGTGACGGCTTGATGTGGGTCTAGTTCAAGAGACCTATAAAGAGGAAGCTGAGAAAGAAAGAGTGCGAATGATTTTAAGTCGTGAGGAATATAAATCTGTATTTGGTGGGACAAGCACTGAAAGTGTTATTTTAGAAGAATCCATAAATTTAGATAACCTGTCAATCACTAGCTCAAAGGCTTCTTGTAAGCGAGTAGATGCAGAAGCAGATCTCGCAGCCAAATTTGAACAGGCAAAGTCAATTGAAGAGATACAAGCTCAACAGACCAAACTTATTAAGCTGGAAAGTGAATGGAAACTCCATGAGTCACAAATATTGACAGAAATGAAGCAGAAACAAGCAGAAGTGGAGTTGAAGTTAGAAGAGGAGAAAACAAAGTTAAAAATGTTGGAAGTGAGCATGGATGTGAAAGTGGCTGCAGCTCGAGTTAGAACATACAATAAACTGGAAGGTGATGTGGAGAACATGGGGGGAGAACCTAATACAGCCTCTGTTGTTAGAACCACTCCGGCTATATATTCGAACAGACAACTAGATACAGGAGTCACCATGTTCCAATCGCAACCAGCATCTCAGAGTTTAACAGCCAACTTAGCTGAAGCAATTGCAAGCTCTTTTAGTCTAAGTCGTCTGCCTGTTCCTGAACCAACGATGTTTGCTGGTGATCCTTTGAAATTTGTTGACTTTCGGATGTCATTCACAACTCTAATTGACAGGAAACCCATCTCTGCTAGTGAAAAAATGCTTTACTTGAAAGGCTACCTCTCAGGAGAGGCACAGAAGGCTGTGGAAGGATTCTTTTACCGGAGCTCTGAGGATGCATATGAAGGTGCTTGGGCAGTTTTAAAGGACAGGTATGGAAATCCATTCATTGTGCAGAAGGCGTTTCGAGACAAGTTGATAAAATGGCCTAAGATTAGTCCTAACGACTCTCTGGCACTTAGAGATTTTGCAGACTTTTTAAAGAGCTGTGTAGAAGCTATGCCTCATGTTAAAGGTTTGGCCATTTTAAATGATTGTGAGGAAAATCATAAGCTCTTGAGAAAATTACCAGACTGGATTGTTCGCAAATGGGGCCGAATCGTAGTGGAGCAGCTCGATTCATCTGGAGAATATCCAATCTTCGAACAATTTACTAAGTTTGTACTGAAGGAAGCCCGCATAGCCTGTAATCCCATCACTTCTTCCTTTTTGAGCTTCAGCTCAGTAGATGAAAAGTTCCCTAAGAGGGCAAAGGCCCTCAGTACAAGTGCCCAAACGAAAAACCATGCATTTAAGTCAGGAGGTTTGTCTCCCTTCAAGCCAAAGCTGCCATCTCCTGTCTGTAAGGATGATGTGCCCAGTCTTTGCTGCCAAGTTTATGGGAGATAAAAGGGTGTTCATACATCAAAATGATCTATGCTTTGGATGTTTGCGTAATGGACATATAACTAAAGATTGTAAAACGCGGCTGTCTGTGGAGTGTGTAGCCGGCGCCATCCAACTTGTTTGCATGAAGAGAGAGAGAAGAGAGCTGGTGAAACAAAAATAAGTTTTACTTCTGAACCCACAGAAGGACAAGCAAATCAGCAAGTCCGCAAAGTTTTGTTCCATGCAGTAACTCAGAATTCTTCTGCTACCTCAAGTATTGTTCCGGTTTTCTTGTCATCTATGAAAGAACCCCAGAAGGAAATCCTTACCTATGCTCTTCTTGACACCCAGAGTGATTCATCCTTTGTCTTGGAAGACCTTGTCAGAGAGCTGGATGTAGTTTCTCGACCATTACAGTTGAAGCTTAGTACAATGACTGCTATAGACACCGTTATAGCTAGTCAAAGTGTTTGTGGTTTGCTAGTTCGAAGCTTCCATTCTGAAAATCACATACAGTTACGGCAAGCATACACGCGTGACTTCATTCCTGTTGATAAGTCCTGCATACCAACCAGAACCACAGCGTTGCAGTGGCCTCACTTAAAACATCTTGCAAATATTTTGCCATCTCTTCAAGACTGCGCAGTAGGACTGTTGATTGGCTGTGACTGTCCTTCAGCTTTAGCCCCCCTTGAGGTCATCACTGGTGGTGAGAATGAACCATTCGCACAGAAGACAGAGCTGGGATGGAGTATTATAGGAGCAGCTAATCCCCACTTGGATAGGCAGGGAAGTCAAAGATTCATCCATAGGGTTGCAGTGAGAGAGATGCCGGTTCCATCAGCCGCAGATATCTTTAAGGTTCTGGAGTCTGACTTCAACGAGAGGAATTCTGAGGGTAGATGTGTCTCTCAAGACGATGTGCGCTTCATACAGATTCTTAGTGAAAACATTCATCAGAAAGAGGATGGTCATTTGGAGATGCCTCTCCCATTTAAAGGCCAAAATCCCCCATCATTTCCTAACAATAAGAAGCTGGCTATAATTCGTCTGCAGCACTTAAAGAGGAAGCTCAAGGTCAATCAACAGTTTTATGGTCATTATAAGGCATTTATGAAGGATGTGATCAATAAGGTTGACGCAGAGCCAGCACCAGAGGCATCTGTCGGAGATGTTGTTTGGTACATACCCCATCACGGTATGTACCACCCGAAGAAGCCTGACAAATTGAGAGTCGTCTTTGACTGTTCAGCTAAATTTTGTATCATCTAGTTGAATGATACTTTGCTGACAGGCCCCGATATGATTAATTCCTTGTTAGGAGTTCTCTGTCGTTTCAGAAAGGAGAAGGTAGCCATCATCTGCGACATCGAAAGGATGTTCCATCAGTTCTTTGTTACACCTGATAATCGCAGTTACCTGAGGTTTCTATGGTGGGAGCATGGAGACCATGATCGTGAGCCTAAGGAATACCAGATGGCAGTTCATCTTTTCGGCGCTGCTTCCTCTCCAGGGTGCGCTAACGTTGGCCTGAAATATCTCGCTCAGCACTACAAAGCACATTATCCCTCTGCAGCAGCATTTGTTGAAAATAGTTTCTACGTTGATGATGGACTAGTGAGTGTTCACACAGTTAAGGAGGCCTGTGAACTGATAGTTGAAGCACAAGAGTTGTGTAAAAGAGGAGGCCTACGACTTCACAAATTCAACTCGAATGAAAGTGAGGTTCTTCATTGTGTTGAGACCTCCGAAAGAGCGCCAAGGGTCAAACGTCTTGACTTTAATCCTGAGTCAGCCTCAATAGAATATGCATTGGGTATTCAGTGGCTAATTGAAAGTTACGGTTTCAGTTTTAATATAAACTTGAAAGATAGACCAGACACACGCCGTGGCATTCTATCAGTCATAGCTTCCTTGTATGATCCTCTGGGCTTTGTGGCTCCATTTGTTCTGAGCGGAAAGTGCATCCTGCAAGAATTGTGTTGTCGGAGCATTGGATGGGATGATCTGCTTCCTGAGGACTTGCTCCCACGGTGGGAGGAATGGAAGGCTGGCCTTCAAGGCCTTAAAGTAGTCTGGATCCCAAGATGTTATCACCCACAAGACTTTGACAAGATTGTAAGAGTAGAATTGCACCACTTCGCAGATGCTAGTAGTGTAGGCTATGGTGCATGTTCTTACCTTCGATACAAGGATGTCAGGAACAAAGTTCACTGCAGTTTTGTCATGGTAAAGGCCAGGGTCGCACCATCAAAGATTACAAGCATTCCCGGTTTAGAACTTTCAGCTGCTGTGGTTTAGTGCTGCCACTAACGACTAATTTTCGAACGACTAATCTTTCGACTAATTTTTCGATTAGTCGACTAATCTAAACGACTAATTAAAAAAAAATCAAGTGTTTATTTCGTTGTGTCCATTTTATTTTGAACTCAACTGAAGGGCCAAAACATAAAATGTCACCTGTTCAAAAACATTATGTATTAACAATCTAAGCATTAAGTATCTGCATTTCCATTAGGCTATACCATATTAGTCAGAGTCCTAATCTAATCCTCTAATAACAAACATGTATGTATTACTTAAATTAGCTCTTTGTTCTGCCTTAAAAAATGTACAGTAAGCTAATAATGATTAATTTATGTACATTTCTGAAAAGCATAACTGATAACATCACTCTGAATAGTAAAGTAGATGCAATGCATTTTCTGTGAAAAGCGCTATACGAATAAATTGGAATTGAATTGAAAGAGTCTGGACTAGCCCACTATGAGTCGCGCTGAAAGCAGGCAGGCACGCAGTTATGTAGCTCGCGTTTACACTTGCGTGCATGGCGGGCCCGTGCCGCGGTTCGCGTGAATGTGAAAGCAACACGGACTCGGGAGCGCTTGTTCAGGAAGTTAAGTAACCTGCCCATGCGTTTTAGCTGATTATGATGCATTTAGTTAAATAAAACACATGTAAGGGATGATAGTGTTGATGATTTACCTTGGATACCCGAGAGTTGAGTCTGCAGTGTATTCGCGCATTGCGCGTGCAATCAGGGCAACACATTTGGAAATCCACTGTCTCCTCAAAAGAGTCCGTTTGAAAAACACAATATACTATTGACCCGCGTTCTGTTTTCTATCATGCGCCGTGCACGTTTGCGATGGCATAAGATGCACGCAAACTCAACAGGGTTCGAAAGAATTGAGTGTGAAACCAGACCAACGCTGCGGAGGGCGCCGGGAACAATCGCGCTCGCGCTCGGACTCGGACCGCAGCAAACGAGCCCACTGTGAAAGCTCCGTCACCTGCCTCCGCAATTTTTCATATCAAAGCAGTGAAGGTGGGCGGGAACGTGAAGGAAAATGATAGCAGATAAACCAGCAGGGCGCG
This sequence comes from Tiaroga cobitis, assembly GCA_030578255.1. NCBI lineage: Eukaryota > Metazoa > Chordata > Actinopteri > Cypriniformes > Leuciscidae > Tiaroga > Tiaroga cobitis. The sequence continues at coordinate 20,545,785 of CM060604.1, read as the reverse complement.
CACGGCACACAGACTGGTGTGTGGAGGTGAATTACAGTGAGCTGTTTGTGACGGGAGACCAAAAATAAATAGCGGTCAATAGTAAAACGACACGTCGACTAAAAAAATTGCCGTCGACTAATTTGCATGGTCGATTAAGTCGACTAATCGCGGCAGCACTACTGTGGTTGCAGCCAGATTGAGCGTTCTGCTGAAATCAGAGCTAAATATGAAGATTGAGGAATTCTTCTGGACAGATTCTCAAGTCACTCTAGCATATATCAACAACGAAGCGCGGAGATTTCATGTCTTTGTGGCGAATCGTGTTCAGTTTATACGAGAGTACACCAAGCCGAGCCAGTGGTATTATGTTGATACGGCAGAAAATCCAGCTGATCAAATGCCTCATTCATTCATTCATTCATCACGCCTCTAGGGGACTCCGTGCATCAGACATTTTATCAACAACCTGGCTATCCGGTCCTGAATTTTTGTGGAAGGAAGAGGTTCATCCGACACCTACTTCATCTCTCGACCTGTTGGTTTGTGACCCAGAGGTTAAAACCATTCAGGCATTTGCAATAAGAGTGACCGATTGCATGAACATGCTTAATCGTCTGTCTAGGCTATCCTCTTGGACAATACTCCTTAAGGTAGTGGCAAGAATTAAGAGACTAGTGCCTGGACTAAAGTGTCACAAGTGTAAACTGATGTTGTGACTGTCAAAGAGCGCGAGAGTGCTGCAAAAGCAGTGATAAAGCTTGTTCAACAGCAAGCATTCAGTCGAGAGATAAAGGCCCTTGAAAAAGGGGAAAGTCTTCCATGTTCTAGTCCTCTTTTTAGTCTTGATTCCATTCTTAAAGAGGGCATACTTTGTGTTGGTGGAAGATTGAAGCATTCATCACTTAGTGAAGAATTTAGGCACCCGTGCATTCTACCCAAGGACAGTCATATCACCCAGCTTGTGTTGTCGCACTATCATTCACGAGTATGCCATCAGGTCAAAGTCAAACTCAAATGGAGCTTAGAGCAAATGGATTCTGGATCATCAGTGGCAGCAAGTTGGTTGCGAAGCTGATACACACGTGTGTTCAGTGCAGGAAGCTGAGGCGACCGGTAGAAGAGCAGCGTATGGCTGAACTTCCTAAAGAGCGTATTGAAGTATCTGCCCCATTCACATACTGTGGAATGGACTGCTTTGGACCGTTTGTCATTAAAAGGTGTAGGAAGGAGTACATAAGGTACGGCTTGATATTCACTTGTTTCTATTCTCGAGGTGTCCACATTGAAATGTTAGAAGATCTATCTACTGACTCCTTTATTAATGCCTTACGGTGTTTCATCAGCTTAAGAGGAGTAGTGCGGCAACTATACAGTGACCAGGGCAGGAATTTCATAGGAGCTAGGAATGAATTGAGAGAAGCACTTAAACAGCGTGACAACCAGGCTTTGGAGAGGTTTCTGGCTGATCATCAGTGTGAGTTTGTCTTTAATGCCCCGTCAGCAAGCCATGCTGGTGGAGTTTGGGAGCATCAGATACGCACTGTTCAAAGTGTGTTGAACGCTACTTTGGCTCAAAGTCTCAGTCGGCTTGATGATTCCTCCCTCAGGACACTTTTCTACGAGGCCATGGCCATCGTTAATAGCCGCCCACTGACAGTAGATGGGATGAATGATTCTAACTCTCTTAAACCTTTAACGCCTAATCGTCTAATCCTAATGAAGTCAAAGGTTGCTCTTCCACCTCCTGGGAACTTCGAGAGGGAGGATGTATACGGTACAAAGCGATGGCGCCGAGTTCAATACTTGATTGAGCAGTTCTGGAGTCGATGTAAGAGGGAATACCTCCAGAACATTTCCACCCGACAGAAGTGGCATGTGACCCGGCGCAATCTCAAAGTGAATGATGTGGTCATTGTAAAGGAAGACATCCTCCCAAGAAACCAGTGGCAGTTAGGGCGAGTAGTGGAAACCTTTCTGGATAGTGATGGTTTAGTGCGAAGAGTCAAAATACGAGTTGGAGAACAGAAATCAGGAAAGCATCAGTTTCCATCTAAACCCTCTGTTATAAAAAGGCCCATTCAAAAGTTGGTGCTGCTTCTTGAAAGTGAATAGTCATAAAGTATATGTTCACATGCGTACATGTACAAACGCATGCATGCATAACCCATTATATTGACATAATTCAATGCTTACTTGCACAATTGTCCAATGTTGAGATAGTGAGTGGTGTATAAAGATGTTAAGAATCATGTATGACTTATTTGGTGTCGCCATTATCATGACATGATTGGTGGGAGTGTAAAGGACCACTTTGGAGTTTAATGTATGTTGTTAATTAAATTAAGTATGTATTTTAATGTTATTCGTACGTGATTGACCAGAAATGTGGCGCACCTGTAACGATGAAATTTGTCCCTTTGGTGGCACCGTAGTTTGCACAAGGGAAGATGAATATTTAAAGGTGGTTGGCTGTGTAAATGGTAGGCAGCTGTGTTTGAGTGAGTCTACATGTATTTTATCTGGAGATCCCGTGTTTTATGCATGAATTTAAAGAACTCGACGCCCGTTTCATGACGGAAGAAAGGATATTGTTTGCATTCCTTGGTGAGCGCAGCGAGGTATGATATGCTTTCATTCATGGATATTTCATAATATTTGTACATATGTATGGTTTATTTGTTGATAATTAATGGTTGTCATCTTGAATGTTTTACTTGTGTAATGACGTTTGTAGCCGTGAAAACAAGTGTGTGTGAAATGTTTGTTGTATGTTTTCAATACAGTTTTCACGGTGCTAAGGTGATGGAGTGAAAGTTGAGCGTCATGCTGGTTTGACAACTTAAATAAAGGACACCTTATGCATCAGTCGAGACTCTCTCTGTTTCTTTGGACCCAAGGGCTGCTACACTTACCTCCAAGCTCCATTTGCAGAACTGGCATGCCAAATTGGCCTCTTATGCCTAGACATGACCGCGTCTATATTCTCTTTCACTTCCTCCTCTTTTTTTTAACTCACATAAAAAAGTGCCAAAGTGTGATTCATCTGGCTCTATTTGTTTACCACTAGTGCATGCTGATGAAGTTTTATTCTTCTATACTAACTTGCGTCGTAGCCTACGATTCAATAGGTGTCATCATCGTACAGTCTGTAGCAGGCATAACACCATTCAACAGAGGACCAATACTTTGGCAACTCTGTCTGAACCAAGTAATTAAGTAAGTAAGTAAATAAATAGACAGTGTTGGGCGCATTATAAGTCTAAGTTTTATGTTTTAGTCTGTTTAGTTTCATTGGTTCTGTACTTTTCCTGTTTCCTGCTATTTGTATGTTGACCCAGTTTTCTAGTGTGTGCCTGTTAGTTCACCTGTTGTTTATTGAGTTTCCTTGTTTACCCCTGTGTATTTATACCCTGAGGTCTGTTCATTGTCCCGTGTCGTCTTTAGCTAAGTGGTTGTGTGTTTTCTCCCCGTGATATTCTCCTGCATATTCCCGTTTTTTTTTGGATTATTATAATAAAGACTGTTTGTGTTATCTCATCGTGCAAATTCATTACAGCCACGGTTTAGCGTGACAATGAGTAACGTGTATTACATAATCAGATGATCTTTTTGATGTAAATGTACACATTGATATTTGGGTTACTAAGTATTTTAAATTAAAGTTTTCTTTCTTCTCCATAACGTAGTCACCTAGACATGCATACTCTTTGAGGCATACTAATAATTATAATGCATATTCATAATTATACCTTTAAAAGACTATAATCAAAACACACAGCAAACAACACATTGTATGTGTGTAATCATAAAGAGAGTTGTATTACAATGAACTGGTACAATTATTTAAAGGGATACCCAAAATGAAGTTTTACCATCATTTACTCACTCTCATGTTCCAAATCTGTTTTAATATCTTTCTACTGTAGAACACAAAGTAGATAGGAAGCCGGAAGACAGTTGTTTCGGTGGAAATAAACAAGCTGATGTGAGGAAGATCATGAGCACGCAAGTAAATATGCAGAACACTGGACACTGACTCAGGCAGTTACTCTAAATATCTAATAAGCAATGTAACTCCTCAGAGGAAACGTAGAGAGAACTGCAAAACAAAGTCTAAGTGGAGTCCTCCAGGGACTGCTTCACTGAAGATAATTAAAAAGAAAACTGTTGCTGCTCCTGTTCTTATTGTATGTTCGTTCTCTCTCTTCAGGAGGCCTGTTGCACAACACATTAAGAAAAAAACAAACCTCATAAAACATTTATCTTCTCCCAAAAAACATGTTTGACAGTATCTTTTCATTTATTCTGTAAGGATCTTTGACTGACGCAATAGGGTTAACTAAAAGCAGCACAAAGAAAGAAAGAAAGAAAGAAACGCAAGTTGGCAAAGAATAGTTGCTTAAATGAAACATCAAGGAAACCAAACAAGTGCTTAAACTAAAATGACAAGCTGAATTTAAAACATCAATCTGTATTGCCAAACATGGTTAAAGTCAGACTGCAGGCAAAAGTGGCCCAAATCCAATTTCTTTTTGCTCATAATGTGACTCAGATGTTTATTTTCATATCAGTGTGAACAGCACAAACCACATGGAATCTGATCTTTTTAATTCTGATTTGGGCCACTTCCATACAGTATGTGGCTCTAGAATATATCAGATACAGGTCCAGTGTTTAGCAATGTGACCTCAGTCTAAACATTGATATAGGAATTCATCACAATAGAGTATGCAGGTTTTCGCCGCTGGTTCCTTCACAAATTTTCTGTGGGTTTTTATAAAAAATTTTTTTTTTCCAATTTAAGTGTAAAATAAAGCCTGTGATAAACATAACTTAATTAGACTATAAGACTATCATTTGCCATTTTGTTCTACAACGTAAATTACACACACCCATAAGGAAAATTTCTAATTTTGAAGCAGTTATGTTCATTTTTGAAAATGTATGTTTTTAATGAGTAACTACATTAGACAGCTTGGGGTGTGAGTGTGTGCAGTGTAACCTGCAGAACGAAACGTCAAAGTATCGTCAAGTTATGTTTTTCACAGGCTTCATTTCACACACAAAAAAACATTATAAAACGGCGAATGAGTCTTCTGGGTTCTGACGTCAAACCTGCACCACTCTATTCTGCGCCGAAGGGAGTCACTTAATTTTTTTTAAACACTGGTAGTTCTGTGGTCACTCTGTAAATATGGGTGACAGTCGTAGTAGACTATTGTAAATATTTAAAATCAACGATTTAATTTCTCTCTCATCATCGTCGCCTTTGTCCTCCTCATCGTCAGCGCAGATACGCTAGCTTCCGTGGCACACCACCTTCTAAAAATGCGGCGTTCAAGTTAAAATAAGTTACGTTTTTAAAAAAACACGTCTCTAGACCTTCTTTTTGACCTTTGTGTTTTTAAAAAGCAAAAACTCGTTCTGTGGGAACTGGTCCTTACAAAAATAACAGGTACAAATAACTTCTTACACAAAAAAATGACTCTACAAAGTTAATCACTGTACATGGGTGTGATGTGTGCCATTAAAATGCAGCTGTGTGTGTGTTGGTGTAATTACACTAGATGAATTTTGATATGCAATTGTGGGCAAGGCGCTGGGAGATCTGGAAAAGATCCTTGTCCTGTGAGAGCCATCACCAGTGTAAGAGGGTCCATCAAGCACTCAACAATTAGATAGTTTCTGCTCATAGTACAGATTAACTGAACCCACCGTGCAATTCTGGAAGACAGAAAGACAACTAGAAATAAAGACTAAAGGAACAGGAGTGAAGAAGGTACAGCAGAGGTCAGAGGAGTAAACCAAGCATGAGACAAGGCATGATGTGCTCTGCGAGTGAGAGCATGTCATTCCTTTCTGGGGACTATGGGAGATTCCTGCCTAGTCTATAAATTCGATTGGTTTGATTGATCAAAAATGACAGTAAAGACTTTGTAATCTTGTTACAAAAGATTTCTGTTTTAAATAAATGCTGTTCCTACAAAGCAAACACATTATTTTATTAATTAGTATTTTTGTCTTGTTTACAGTCCAATTATCTAAGAATTCTTAAACCAAGAAGCATTTACTAGACAAGTAAAATGGCATGATGTTATGATGTTACAAGTTATGATGATGAAACAACATTTTAACTGAGTTTTTGCTTAAAACAAGCTAAATTATCTGCCACTGGGGTAAGAAAAATAATCTTGTTTGCGAGATTAATAATCTTGAATTAAGATTGTTTTTTACCCCACTGCCTAATTTAGATTTTTTTTCCATAAAACAAGACATAATATCTTATGCCACAAGACAAAAATACTAAGTAAGAAAAGTGCAGTTTCTTTTGCAGTGTATGAACATATGCGTCCTAAAAACAATGCGTCAAGTTTTCCATAAAAAATATTAAGCAGCACAACAGTTTTCAACACTGATAATAATAAGGGTTTCTTGAGCAACAAACCGGCATATTAGAAAGAGTTCTTAAGGATCATGTGACACTGAAGACTGGAGTTATGATGCTACAAATTCCATTTGCCATCAAAGGAAAAAAATATTTTAAATTGTAATTTCAAAAACCAGTAAATAAGTCATTTAACATTGCAGGTTATGATGGTAACAAAGACTTAGCTGATGCACTTAATACTTTTTATTTACGATTTGACACAGAGGACTTTGCAGATGAACACAAAGACAAATCTGTTTAAGTTTAATCCTCAGGATGTTAAGGCAGTAAAAAAAAAAAAAGATAAATAAGAGCCCAGGACCGGAGAGTATTACAGGGAGACTGCTCAAGAGCTGTTCAGAATATTGTTCCAGTGGCAAAATGTGGAAAACCAAAAGAGCTAAATGACTTAAGACCAGTGGCATTGACATCACTGGTCATGAAGTCATTTGAAAGGTTAGTTAAAGGGGAATTGTTAGAAATGGTGGAGAGGGCACTGGACCCTATGCAATTTGCATATAGAGCTGGGATGGGAGTAGAGGATGCCCAAATCACATTACTCAACTTCCTGTACAGTCATCTAGAAAGTCCTGGTATGCATGCTAGACTTTTATTTTTGGATTTTTCAACCGCATTCAATACTATCCAGCCACATGTTTTAGCAAGGAAATTGCTAAATTATTTTAATCTTGATGTTAACCTTGTGGGCTGGATTGCAGATTTGTTAACGTGTAGGTCTCAGAGGGTTAGATTAAATGGCTTTCTGCCAGATCAGCGCACCTCCTCCACGGGCTCTCCTCAGGGCTGTGTCCTGTACCCTCTACTCTATATTCTCTACACCAATGACTGTAGAAGCCAGCACGTGGACAGGTACATCCTGAAATTTGCTGATGATACAGTTATCATCAGCTTGCTTAACAATACTGAATCCGAGCATGGGCCGGTGGTAGTTGAGTTTGTTGAATGGTGCGATGAAGCCTTTCTCCAATTAAATACCACAAAGACTAAGGATATGATCATAGATTTTAGAAGGAAATCATCCAAATCACAGTCTTAGACCTTCATTAAAGGAACCGGTATTGAATTTGTAGAACAGTATAAATATCTAGGAACAATAATTGATAGTGACTTAAAATTTGATGCTAATTCTGATGCAATTTGTAAGAAGGGTCAGCAACGTCTGTATTTTCTCAGGAAGTTAAATGTTTTTAATGTTGACAAGACAATGATGTGTTTGTTTAACAAGTCTTTTATTGAATCTGTTTTTACTTTTTCTATGATTGCATGGTATGGAAACCTGAACATTAGAGACAAAAATCACCTAAACAACATTGTGAAGGTGGCTGGTAAGGTTATAGGGATCGCACAGACTCCCCTGACTGCTATCTTTAAACAGCATGTTCTTCGTAAGTCCAGGTCTATACTAGAAGAAAAAAACCATCCTCTACATTCTAAGTTTGAGACATTCTACATGTACATTCTACATTCTTCCTTCAGGTCGCAAATTTAGAGTTCCAGGATTCAAGTGCAATAGGAGCAAATACTCATTTGTTCCCTATGCAATAACCCTGCTAAATGGTCTCAGGTAACCTCATATTTAGAGATTGTTTTTATTTTTTTTTTATGGTAGGTTTATTTATACTGTACTGTATGCACTGGTACATTTTATTTTATTTTCAGACGGGTATCTTTTGTGTATATGTGTTGTTATTCTGATCTTGTGCCCTGACTGCAAATCAAGTTTCCCACCTGGGATAATAATAATAAATGAATGAAATGATATGACCGTTTTTCTTAATTCTGATGAAATAAGCTTAGCCTTGCGGAGCATATTATGCTTCTTTTAAAAACATAAACAATATTACTATTTATAATTATGTATAATGAAGAGAAGAGAAGAGAAGGACAGTGTAAGAATGTGGGCCCACCTGTGTGAGGAGATAAACATTATCTTGAGTGGCTTGCATAAATTAGGCCTGATGGGGAGATTTGAGTGACAGGTCTGACATTTGAACAAGGATTTTTTTTTCTCCCAAAGAATAAATAGCACACGACTGGGCAAACTAGCCTGACTGTTACCATCAAGCGGCCAGACCACTCACCATTCAACCTATCCGCGCTCATTAGACAGGATGAGTAAGTGTGTAAATTCACATGCAGATGATCACAGAGGAAAGAGGCTCTGACGACCCATGATTAAAGAAGCATAATGAAAGTGGTTAATGCTGCTGCCGTACTCGCTCTATCGTCCACTCTCTCCTCTAGTCACTAATTAAATGTCATCATACAAACAACCAGTCATGCATGTCTGCACATAATATACAGCAATGTCTGAGGTGACGTGTTCTAGACGGTGAAACATGTTCAGCCGAAATACGGACACGCTATTCGCAACACGTCCTCGCTTGTTTATAGAACTTCAGTGACACGGAGAGAGAAGGTATAATCACTACAGCATTGTCGATTCCACTCTGCAGAGTCTGAGTCGCAGTGAAAAAATGACAGGGAGAAATGAATGACATAGTCTAATTAAGATCTCTGAAGCCGCTCTGTGCCCCATCACAGGAGACATCCACAGGAAAGTGACGTGCTGCTCTCTCTCACACCGCTGACATTTCAGGATCAGGGCTGAGACAGAACGATCAATTCATATAAGAGCTCACAGAGACATATACCGCCTGGAAGTTCTGATATGATGGATGACACAAGACTTATCACTGTGAATCAGTGCAGGTTAAGGTCATTTTCCATACCAACATAGCAAAAAATAAACATAAATAAACCATGTATAACCATATTGCACTGCATTGTGGGATAAGAGTGTAAATCGTTTAATTGAGCATTATGGCGATTAGTATTCCCTTTGGCTGGAATCTTGGAGCTTTTTTTCCTTTTTTTTTTCCCCATCCAGTGTAATAGTGTTACAGACCACAGTTGTACAGTGTTATACAGAGAAAATAATCTATGTGATAATGTATACACGACTACATGTAAGAATTTGAATCTGTAAGGGATAATCTGGGTTTGTTTCTGTTTTGGGTGGGTTTGTCACATGTTCTAGTTTTCAATTAGCTTCTATGGTTTTATATTGTTTAATTAATTTGCGCACCTGTTATTCATTTTGTTGATTGGTTTGTTCTGTGTATTTAAGCCCTGTGTTTCTTTGATCACTTTTTAAAACTGCTGTTCCATTATTACCCCTTAACAGATTTTGACTTCCGTGTGTGTGTGTGTGTGTGTGTTCATGCATTTGTGAGTGTGTGTGGTGACGCCCAACCTAACTAGCTTGTGTAGGACAGTCAGTTTGAAACATTTGGTGGAAAAAGAGCCATTTGAGGATTCACAAAATATTCTATGCATCGACACAATCGCTCTCGTTTTTGCTATCTCTATCTTGTAGACCAGCCTTTCTCAAAGTGGGTGCCGCGGCACACTGGGGTGCCCCCTGACCATGTCAGGGGTGCCGCCAAAAAATTACGTAGGCTAAAAAAAAATAATAATCTGACATTTCATATATAAATATATTTGAATTTACATAAATACATTCTTCTTTTTAAACATATGAACGTATTAATAAAATTGTAAATTCATTTTATATATATATATAAATATATGTATATATAAAATTAACCTTAAAAATCCATCTCACAAGACCGAAGCAAGACACACACACACAACTTGACGCAAGTGACGCAACCCATAGCAACGCGTTATAGCAACAAAACCTCAGACTGACAGAAATGTAAAAATAAACGTGAATTTAGGCCACTTTAGTTTTGTACACAGTATCCAGTGGTTTCAAGTAGCGCTGTTGCTATTTTGCTACCCTTCTCCACAACTTATCTGTACGAACTGAGCTTTTCAAGCCTGACGTAGGCTACATCAAGAACAAGTACAGGGAGCGACTGAGGGGACTGTGGACCAGGAGCTCCGTGTCTGCCTCTCATCCATCCCTGCCAGGATAGGGCGGCTGTGCGTCGCACCAGGCTCACGTCTCTCATTGATTGTGGTCACCCCCACCCCCGGCTTGTATGAGCGTGTATGCGCGCTGCATGTGCGCATGTAGATCTTTCTCCCTCTCTCGTTGTGGATTATTGTTTGTGGGTGTGTGTGCATGCGCATGGCACGGATGAAAACAAGCACTCTATGGAAAAACATTCCTGCTTATCTCTGGTGCATTTTTTAACATGCATCTTTTTCTTATCGTATTGTATATATTTTTTTTCATGTCTGCCCCTTTTTATTTTATTTTAACTGCATCTTGCACTTCATTTTAGTTCTCCTGGTCTGGATTTGTTGTTGGCTTCTTGTATTGGGCGGTCCACCTCTTACGGTTTTATGGCATTTGTGTCTCTGATTAATTATTTTGTGAATTACTTTGCAAACCTGTGTTTTTAAAGGTGCTATAAAGTTGTTATTATTATTGTTATTGTTATTTACAGTTCGTATTATGCTCTGTTCATTACTGTTCTGTCTAAATAAACAGGACATTTGCCTTTATAAATTAAAAACACTGCATAACCAAAATGTATTTTACACTGGGGTGCCTTGAGATTTTATGCACTTTTGAAAGGTGCCCTGACTGAAAAAAGTTTGAGTAAGGCTGTTGTAGACAAATCAACTAAATGCCAAGAATTACATAATAATAATTAGGGGTGGTTACTCTGTCTGATTTCCCGATTCGATTCGATTACGATTATTGAAGTCCCGAGTCGATTACAGTCGATTTTCGATTATTAACGATTCTCGATTAGCGTTTATTGATTTTCCATTTCACAACAGTAAACGAAAACACACTAGACCAACATATGATTATATTAGCAGCAACATTTTGGTATTAATTGCACTTTTTATTTGTTTGATATTCAATGAAAATGTAATGATGGTTAGTGAGGACATGCAAACATGCTTGTTGTCTACTACTTAGGCAACCCATTATCTTTAAATTATTTTTTTCTTATAAGCAATTGTGTTGCATTATAATGCAAAGGCACCTGGTTCTATTAATTGACAGCATTAAAAGGCATTTTGTGATTTCCTTCAATTGAAAATCTTTGAAGCAAGTTTGGGGGACTTGAAGGGCACCCAATTCAGAGAATCACCCAGAATTACAAAACAGCATTTATCTGAATAGAAAGCTTTTGTAACATTAAACAATACCATTCAAAAGTTTGGAGTCGGTAAGAATTTTTATTAAAAGAAATCATTACTTTTATTCATCAAGGATAAATTAAATTGATCAAAAGTTACAGTGAAGACATTTATAATGTTACAAATCGATTATCTGGATCTTTTGTGTGTGTGCTTTAAAAGTACAAAGTAATGACCCATAAAGAATTAACGTACAATATATTTTATTAACATTGCAAAGAACCAACAGGAAAATAAATGTGTGCCTGAACTGGGAGCATACTTGTAGTAAATTAATATTATAACGACTGGTACAGCCAAGTGTTTTTCCTCTGGCTGGAAACGTGTCATGTGGCTTCTCATATTTGTCGTTTTTCCGTCGTTAGTTTTATTCTACAAAGCTTACAACTAGGGTGGCTCTTGTCCAGCTCCTTTCCCCCTTAAACTTCAGAAGCCAAAATATTTCCACATGTCAGCTTTTAAACTAACAAGGAGCGTGTTTGGATTTAGCGCGCTCAGCCATCGCGTCTCTGTAATGTGCACGCCACAGACGGTCCGGCCACTGCACTTCCGCGATTCAGAGTTCCGTCTTTCGCGTTCCGTCAATATTACGTTATTATAAATATATATACATTTTTTTGGGGGGAAAAATCGATTTTTTGACATTTGTGAATCGATTCAGAATTGTCCACGTCCGCATCGTGATGCATCTAAGAATCGATTTTTCCCCCCACCCCTAATAATAATAATAATAATAACACCACCAAAAAGCGAGCACTCATGGTATCTAAAGAGTGTGCTGCCATACAGGCACTGCTGAACATAAAACTCAAATTAAAAGGTCTGAGATGTTACCTTTGAAACTGAACTCATTATTTACTCATCACATCTTTTTTTTAAATGACTCCCTGTCAACGTACCCATTTGTAATTATGCTTATGGTAGTAATCGTCCCCTCCAAAAAAGAAAAGTAGCTACAATTATTGCTATGTTGATGAAATGGCATCCACAGGCAAAAGTGCAAAAAACAACAGAAACCGACAGTCTACATAGACAAGCGCTTCCTAAGTAAGGAAGAATCTGAAATGAAACGGAAGTTCATAAGTGACTGATGTAAAATGTCCAAACTAGGCATCGGTTCCGTGTGTCATACAAACAGCTCCTCACATAAAGCGCACAGCAGACTCAATTGATTACAATACAGTTTGGCGTTAAAATGTTGCTAAGCTAACATAGTGATATGCACACAAATCTTAGGTAACCTAATTAGTCTTCTACTACACTGAACTTTTTCTATTGATAATTTTCAATACTGAATGAAATGTGTTCATTAATAATCATTATTTCTCCCACATTGTCCACCAACTGAGATTGTTACAATGCATGATAGCATTATTACATGTTTAGAACAGCCTGTAATTCATAGAGAATACATGAATGGATTAAAGAGATACATATACCTTGAATGCAATTTAAGTTAGGCTACTATATGTTGGAACAAAACATAGCCACACATTTTTAACTCTCTCTTCGACTTTTTAAGAGACTCACAGATCAGACAGACGTTTAATTATATTTCAGAACCAGATATCTAGGATATCCACCTGGAATGTTATAGCTTTAAGCATCAGCGAGAGTTTAATGTGTTGCCCACAGGTGCGAATGCTGTCTGGTGCCTGAACTCAGCCGTTGACATTTCTCTCTCTGGGACATACTTCACTATCCATCCCTGTGCCCTTAAAACCCACAGTCATTGACCTCATGTTGCCAGCTTCACCCCCAATTAATTAGGTTTTTAATTGGTGACCTTTAAGAGTCCAGCAACTGTGTAGAGAGAGAGACACTTCATCTCTGGCCCTGCGCACCAGCAGCATAGAGTGGAAGGCTCAAATGTAGCCCTCACAGCACTTTATCTGCCTTTCAAAGAGCTGTCTTCCTCTCATTAGACACTGTGGAATTAGGCTTGCTGTGTCCGGTCCAAGTGGATGTGCAACTCTATTTGATCTTTAGAAATACTGCCATATACTACAAACCAGCTGTGCAAATGAGAAATTGCTAAACTGCAAGCACATATCAGTAATCTACCAAGAGCCAAACAACAGCGGTACCGCTGAGAAATTACTAGACACCAAACATTTAAAAAATTTTGCAAAATAAACAGCTTATCAACTAATAAAAGGAAATTGCTTTCACTTTCATTTTCTGCTGACATCAAAGGCTGTGTGTGTGCCCAAACAAACTTTATGGTATTTTGCTGCAATTCATCTGTCACTTGGTACTGATAGAAGCAAAATTAAACAAATGCCAACCTGGACAAGTTGCATGGCATGCCCTCATACTCGTACTCAAACTAATTGAAGTAAAAAAAAAATCAACCCAAATGACACTGAATTGGAGTTAATTTGCAACAAAGATAAACTGAGTGCATGAACCAGTCAAAATTCAAAACATCTATTATACACCAATTAATAAATATCTAGAATAAAAAATGCTGTTATTTGAACCCAAATGCTGTGTTCAGTCTGTTGGGTCATTTTATTGAGTTATTTTTTTTATTGTTTTTACTCTGGTACTGGGTAGTTTTTGTGTAACTCAGCTCCTGTCAATTTTACTGACATGCTCCCTCACACATCCACCTAGAGCTGGGTCAGTGCAACACAATGTTGGGTAGTCTGTGCCAAACCGGTTAAAACTGCATACATTTGTCAACAGTGATTTTGTGTTCTGAGAGAAAACTTCCAGAGGGGAATCTTACTGAATGAAATTCAATTGTTTTCAATTGTGTAATCAAATGATTACAGTTGAAACGTCTGTAGTCTCATATTAGGCCTATACCTTTTTTCTTTAATAGATGTACTTTGCAGCAAATATCTGTTTGGAACGCTAGCCTTCTACAAACCCAGAATATCTACACTCCAGGGGTCAGACACAATGTGGCATTCTTGTCATACGTAACAAAGTTGCCGAGCACATGCAGCGAATACAGCTCCATTGACTACAATGGTAGCTCTCTATTGATCTAGATAGTCATTTAAAGGGTTACTTCACCCAAAAATGAAAATTAAGTCATTAATTACTCACCCCCATGCTGTACCAACCCTGTAAGGCCTTCGTTCGTCTTCGGAACACAAATGAAGATATTTATGATTAAATCTGAGAGGTTTATGACTGCTACATAGGGTCCCTAAGGGAATGACACCGGACAGCCCAGAAATTCATTAAAGAAAATGTTTAAATATTCCATGTCACAACAGTGGCTCAACTATAAGTTTATCAAGCGACGAGAATACTTTTTGTGCGAAAAAACAAACAAAAATAACGACTTTATTCGACTATTCCTTTTCTTCCTTGTAGGCCTGAAACGAGACTTCAAGAGATTTCCACGACGCATGCGCGAGAATTGCGATCTCCATCAACTACTTCAGTTAAGTTCTCGCGCGTGCGTCGTGGAAATCTCTTGAAGTCTCGTTTCAGGCCTACAAGGAAGAAAAGGAATAGTCGAATAAAGTCGTTATTTTTGTTTGTTTTTTCGCACAAAAAGTATTCTCGTCGCTTGATAAACTTATAGTTGAGCCACTGTTGCGACATGGAATATTTAAACATTTTCTTTAATGACTTTCTGGGCCGTCCGGTGTCATTCCCTTAGGCAGCCTATGGAGGAGTGATCCAGCTCTCAGATTTAATCATAAATATCTTCATTTGTGTTCCGAAGACGAACGAAGGTCTTACGGGGTTGGTACAGCATGGGGGTGAGTAATTAATGACTTAATTTTCATTTTTGGGTGAACTAACCCTTTAATGAACTGGAACAGACACAAGGCCATATCATAGTCCCTGCATAGTGATTATAAAATGAATAATATAATAGATAATTGGACCATTTTCTACCTCCATCTGTACTACTTGTACTTTGATCTGTATCTGTATTGTTTCCCTATATCTGCACACCATTAGCACTATTTACTGTTTTTGCACTGTTTACTGTGGCTACGGTGTTATAAGGTAATTATATTTTAATTCTATTTTAATATAGGTTTTAATGTATGTATATTTCCATGTATGTTTTTGTATGTTACTGGATACCTAAATTTCCCTCGGGATAAATAAAGTATTAATCAATCAATCATCAATAAATCATAACCTTCAATATCAGGTTCTTTGACCCAGCACCATGGGGGGGAAAAACAACCCAGCAAATGAAAAAAAAAACCTCACCATGTGTTCTGTACAATATTTACCCAACACTGGGTTGCCAAATGACCCAGCATTTTTTGTGTGTGATGTGTTTCATTTTATACAGACATTTTTGTTCACCATTGTACGATAAACAATTTCAGTATTGAGCTGCCGCTTTGTCCAATTTAAAATCGTAAAGCAAAACCAGTTGAGAAGCGTTGAACAAAAACACAAATTGGCATCTCACCTGGGGGAGATATCACAGCCCTGCTGCATGAAAGCTCCCAATGAGAACCAGAGACTGTTGAAGATGCCAAACTCATTGCTCTGCTCCTGACTCTGCTGGTTCTGTTGGCCCTGACCCGGTTGGGTGGATGACGAGGAGGGCTGGTTAGGGTTCTGTTCAGCTCCGTCGTCATAGTCCTCTGCGTGCCACTCGTAGGGACTGAAGCGGCTGACTAGGAAAAGCACCACACTCACACCGATGTAGGCAAACACAATACACATCCAGATCTCATAGGCCAGAGGGTCCAGGAAAGAGAAGACACCAGGCTTGGACTTGGTGGGCTTTTTGATCATGATGGAGATGCCGAGGCTCATGAAAGGCTTGGAGAAATCAATGACTTCCTCCCTGACAAGGGTAATGGTCAGTGGGGCCACAGCTACGTCAGCTTTCTGTAGAGGGATATATGATGTTATTGACAATAAATACCAAGTATATATTGTTATATATTTTATTAAATTACACATGAACCAGTAGAACCAGTAGAAGAAGTCAATCTAGGACAAAGTAAACGAAGAGCGGACCTGCTCTAATCTATCCTCCATCTACAGTAAATGCCTTTCCAGGAGGAATTTTTTCTCTCATTCCGTGTTATTATGCTTAAGGTAAAAATATGAGGCATTTTGTTTTTTTCAGTACACTAATGATTAGATTTTCAATAGCGGAATGCTGATTAAAATGATTGAGATTTTAAAACATAACTGGCATAACTGGTAAAAAAAGCTATTGTGTTCTTTGGCATTCGTCCTAAACACTCTGATATTTGGGTCTGGATTTATGTAGCGAGAAAATAAGATGTAGCACTTACACCATAGACAAGCTCCCCCACCATTCCATTCCACATCATGGTCTCAGCATCTCTGGCTCCATATTTCCCATCAGCCACTATCTTGAGTATGTAGTGGTATCCCACATGTTTGGCTATCTCTGCTGCCAGTTCCACACAGTAACCTTCATATTTATCATTTCCTGTAAACTGCTCGTGGTTCTTCTTCAGCATGACATATGGCGATTCCTAGTCAGGACACACAAGTAGACGGACATATACAGTGAACAACAAATATTTACATTGTTTTTGCGTAACTGACCTGACATTTCTTTAACCATTCAAGACTAAAAGAATAATGTGAATAACTATGTATGCTACTTTGTTTTCAATGAAAATCGTTTGGTATACAAATGGATGTTTTAATATTTGACATCATGTTTTTTACTTTTGTAATATAATATTAATATTACTACATTTTAATAATAATAAAAAACATATGTCTGTAAAAATATTTTACAGTATTTAAGACAGACAAGGCAAATAAGATAAAAAAAGAAGTCTACCAGCTGATGGCACACTGCACTGGATGCGATACAATGAGAACTTCTGCTGTAGACAGCTCCATTGATTATAGCAGCAATTTAGTTATAGTCTAACTACGGTGGCCGAGAGAGCTCAACGCGTTGCAACTGAAGAAAAAACATGCAAATAGAAAAACATCCACACGTTAAGAAAAGATCTTCATCAGTTTCACAACACATGTGTGCTCCAAATACTCACAACACAACCAAATACAGAAACACGCTGCAAATAGCACAGACCACAACGGAAATGTTTCCAGGAGACCCCAATAAGTGACGAACCCAGCTGGGACGTGCTTACTGCACGTGAGCATCCCTATGCCCTGCTCCCTTCGAAGGGCAGAGCCCTTGAAGTTGGGACTTTGGAGTGGGGACTTTAAAACTAGCCTTGGACCTTGCATTACCTAACATTTCTTATGAAACTTATTTAAACATACCATGACAAAATTTGTACAATGTAACTGATGTATAGATTAATATATTACCCTCGTGGTCTTTTTCTCTATCTTTATTTTTTTTTTCAGCTAACTGAAAACTCATTGTAAACTCTTCTTTTTTCATTTGTATTCTGATGACATTGAACATATTGTTAAAGGTCCCCTGACATGAAATTTTCACTTTCTGAGGTTTAACATTAATATTAGTTCCCCTAGCCTGTATTTGGTCCCCTTGTGTCTAGAATTTTCAATCGGTGTAAACCGAGCTTTGGCTATTTTTCTCTTCTCTGCAGCTCAGACGCGCTGATCTTGAATCTCCTCGCTATGACGTCATAACGAGGAAAGGTTACCTCCCCTTTCTCTGCTTTGCCCGCCCGGAGAATTTGGCTCGCCCATGAGAAAACGAGCTAAGAACAGGAAGTACGAATGCGCCGGCGCGATTTTAGTTTTTCCTAGAGAAATAGCTTTGAGATTTGAGTGTTTCCTCGAGAGATATCATGGCTTGCAAACGAGCGAAGCATGGCAGTTGATCAGTGTTCGGATGTACAAATGAACACAAAAGTATTTTTTAGTTCCTTCATCCGAGCCTCTGAAGAAACAATGGGTTAATTTTATTTTCTCTGGAAATGCGGCGACACAACTTCCCAAAGTTTTGTATGGTCCAAACATTTCACTGAC
The DNA here is from genome assembly GCA_030578255.1 of Tiaroga cobitis. NCBI lineage: Eukaryota > Metazoa > Chordata > Actinopteri > Cypriniformes > Leuciscidae > Tiaroga > Tiaroga cobitis. Next base: position 20,527,322 of record CM060604.1, on the reverse strand, counting down.
GACTGTTTCCTCAACTCGGTGAACGTCTGAAAATAAATCGATCGAGCTACCAAGCAACAATTTCTGATGTGTAACGTTAGCCTAATTGTTCAAGTTCAGACAGGTAACGTTAAGTTAATCTTTCTCTCAAAATCATTCAATACTGTATGCATCAGTAAGTCAAGCCAGTGACTAAAACATCAATTTCACATTGTTTATTTTAGTAGGATGAAAATAATCTTATTTAAATTCTGAACAAATTATACAGAAAGCGATCCAAGAAAAATCTTTCCACACAGCGCGAGTTTATCTGGACAACTCGTTATGAAATCAATGACGCACGTTACACTGCACAACGAAGCTCTTACTGTATGTACATCATCGTGTTTGCATTGGTAAAAGCATTAGAGTGATAAGATGATAAGATCTTCATTCTCGCGATCAACAGACTGTCATCTGCTTGCTCAATGCTCATCACGGCAACAATTTGTAGTGATAATCAGATAGGTAGTCGAGCCAGCTCTGGTATGTGGAGTAAATTAACTAGATTTAATTTACTAAAGTTCCCCTCCCTTTCTTCCATTCGGTGAAAGAAAGGGAATAGTGTTTTGAATTGATTAAATCAGTGACTCTGATTCGCACATGCAGCGTTTTTCTCTAATGAATAAAGAAATGCTTTGTTTGTGACATGTGACCCAAAAGGACATGTGACTCGAGACGACGGAAGAGAACAGGCCCTTAGGGTCTCCCCTGATTTGATTACCTCACAAACAGAGCACTGTGTAATGAGTCAATTCATAAAGCAGCCTGAACTCTGAAGAACAATCACATACACACACACATGCTTTAACGTACACTCATACACGAACTTTGAATATTAAAACTTAGCATATAAGCATGTCATATTTCATGTGTGTTTCCCAGTTTATAGTCACTTTGTGTATGACGTGTGTTTGAAGGAATGAACTTGCTTTGAAGGAACTAAATGCTTATAATATGCATATCTCTGTATTCCGATAATCTTTGTGTGACGTGTTTGATATGTCTGTAATTCCCTCAATCTAACGGAGCCGAATTCCGATAGCATAATGAAGTAAGGTGCATTATTTTACACATTTCATATTTCAGGAGCCGAACGGCTCAAATACCATCTCCTCATGACTCAAGCGGGCATTCCCCCACAAGACAAAGAAGAACTTTTCCCGCTCGAGACACTCTAAGATAATTGGTTCACGTACGTGAAGCAGAGTGAACATCTCCTCTCCATAAAAGACTGACACAGAGCGCTTACGTGGCTAGAGAGAGCTTTTTCCCTGTGAGAGGTTTCCGGTTCCATGGCTCCTTAGGGAGCTTTCTCCGTTTTTCTTTAATCGTTCTTTATTTTTGTCTTCGGACCTTTTCTTACGTTTAGTTTCAGTGAAATGAACGTAATCGGCAACTTCAACTTTAAAGAGACTCTTTGAACCTTCAGCGACCACGTTCGCCCGGAAGAGCTGACAAAGCACGCACCCGCTCTTAAGGACACACACGCAAGACGCGGTTCTCCTCGGCAACACAAAGAGAACCATTGTGCAACTCTCACTCTCCTATCCCTGCATCGGCCCCCGGTTCATTTCTTCTCGCGAGGAAAGTGAACCCAGCCCGACCTCAGCTGGCAAGCTTCACCTCCAAGGACATTCAAACATGCCGCGCTCAGGCGCGCTGGACGAACCCGAACCTCGGCATCCACATGACCGAGAGAGACACACCCACCCATCCAAAGGAGCTTTACCGGTGCAAGTACCTGTTTTACTATGCTTTCAAGGGTTAAGATCTGTTGATTTTTGTTGTCTCAAAGGTTCTGTGTCTGTGATGAAGTTTGCAAAACTCATGATCTTTCCAGGTCTGCTTTATTTCTCCCTCTCTGTCTAGCTCACATGATCTTTCGATCAGACCACTCTCTCTCTCTCTCACACTCTCTCTCTCTCTCTCTCTCGTTGTTATTTGTTTGTTTCGTTAGTTTTACTGTTAATGTACATATATGTATCCCGGGGTTTTTAATGTAGAATTCTGTATCCGTAGTTTCAATTATTAAAACCATATTCTTGATTGCTTTCTGTCTAAGAGCTTATATTACAAGTCAATGAAATTATGATCTTATCGCTACAAAGCTTTACAAGTTGTTACGATTTCATTAACGTAAATTTTATAAGCACAAGAAAATTAAATGTTCACGGCCGGAACATTGAGATTTCTTGGAGTTTATAAAAAGGGATAACTTTGTTGAGAAGTTGGTAAGTTAATCTTACGGCTGTTTGCTGGACAAACCGAGTGTTTGATAACTAAATTAATTCCCTTAAAGTTATCTCATATAATCGATCTGTAATGAGACCATTGATGTATGAATGAGGAATTATAATTCGTTATGATGTATCATTCATATATTCGATCGCTCTATTTTCAATTTCGATAATTTAACTGCAACATGCAAGATAATAATCATATCCATGATTAATTATGAAAATTCCCTATGAATAATTTGAGCTAATTAAGGCAAAAGTCATTGTTGCTACAAATTTTTGTGATGCGAATAGATCTAAATACTTTAAAAACTTCTCACGATTCGTTAATCTCGATAGCTGTAATAGTAAAAACGTATAATAGCTGTAGTAAAAGTATTCGAGAGAGTAAGGGTGTACTCACACTAGGCACGGTTGCCATGAACCGGGCCCGAGTACGATTGTCCCCCCTCCCCACTCCCCCGCTGGCCTGCACTCACATAGGGTTTCAGCATTCGTGCCGGAGCACGCTTACGTCATTATGGTGCGACGGTTTGGGGATAAACAAGAAGAGCGGAGCTGTCTGAACACAATGGAGTCCATCGCTCTGTTTTCTTTGTGGATAATTTTGTGTCGTTTAAAGTCACAATTACCTTTTCTTTTCTTTTTTGTATTCAGTGGCGGAAACGGGCTTCCATTACAAATGACATAGGCAAGCTACTAAACGTCCACGGTGGTCCACAGCCCTCTCACAGCCTGTTGTTAAACAGATGTGTCGCCTTAGTGGCGCAAAAATTTTCACGTAATCGTGCTGCTCGTATGAGGAGGTTTGCAAGGTACCAGCTGAAGTGCAGAACCATGACGTCACGCGTCCTGTTCCGTGCTCCAGCACGGTTAGCGCTCACACTGCATGCAAACCGTGCCCGAGTCCAACTGCGGGCCAGGGCCGGCTAATCGAGCCGCGCCCGGGCACGGTTCGGAGCACTCACACTAGTCAAACGAACCGCGCTTTGGTGGTCAAACGCACTCGGGCACGGTTCAAACTGGCTAGTGTGAGTACACCCTAATACGTAGCTATTTCATATGCAAGCATGTCAGCCAATCACAGCAGTGGCCGGTTCCACTGAATCCCACAGCAGACACGCCCCTTCAAACAGAGCGTTCAAATCAGAGGCTAAAATCAGGCTAGGAAAAATGCCTTTTATTTCTAAATTATGACTATTTTTGATCTAAAAAAAACATACTAACATTATAAGGGCAACCTAGGAAACATTATAAAATTATAAAATAACCCCATGTCAGGGGACCTTTAAAATATTTTGTATATTGTATACAAAGTTATGTCATAAACATGTCATGTCTGTATGTTTTGCACACAAAAAAAAAGTTTAAAAAATAAAATAAAATAAGTAGACTTTGAGCTATAAGCATGTCCCAGCCGGGTTCATCACTTATTCGGGTTGTTCCTTTGTGGTCTGTGCTATTTGGAGCGTGTTTCTGTACTTGGTTGTGTTGCAGCACATTTCTATATATGGTTGTGTTGTGAGTATTTGGAGCACGTGTTGTTGTAAAACTGATGAAGATGTTTTCTTAATTTGCGGGTGTTTTTTTCTATTTGCATGTGTTTTCTTCAGAGCTCTCTTGGCCACTGTATCTAACTCAATAGACAGGCTGTAAGCATTATGGAAACCATATATTAAGACATTGAGAGCTGGGGTAAGGAATAGTTGACAAAGCAGATAAGAAATAGTGGTTACTAAGAACATGGTGAACTTGACAGATTTATTTTCAGATGACTTTTCTTGAGCATCAGGGACAGACCTGGCTATCAATTGTGTAGAAAGTGTAGGGTGATTCTATTTGTGGAAGGTCTGTAATATGAGTTAGCAGTTCAATTGTGATATTTCAGAAAGATTGGACATCCTGAGGAGATTACAACAAAGGCCACCTGAGGCCCTGCTGACAGCTCACTCAGTAACAGGACTTTTCTAAGGAGCTCACAATGAACAAATAACATGAGAGCGTATAGAGGAGGGAAAGAAAAATAGAGTGAGGTGACAAAGAATAGAAAAGAACCCCTTGCTGATCAGCATAGGTTTGACACTGGAAGCAAATAGAGATATATAGTTTTTTGCCAAACAGCATTTCCAGAAACAAACCTCAAAAAGTTAAATGCCTGATAACTGTGTCATATCTGCAAATGTTTCAGTATAACAAAACATTTGAACCCAGCTGTGGTGCAATGCATCTTAGAAACAGACCTGAACAGTGGCGCCATATTACTTGCTAATGTAGACCACCGAGATGGCCTACAGTACATGCTGTCTTTCAGAGAAACAGATCATTCTTTAGAGCACCCGTGGTGATGCCACTATTTCCAGCCTCTTTGTTAAACAGTCTCTGTAGGACAAACAGCATAGCTCAGACTATTTCCTGCAATCCGTCCTACACCCTTGTGAGCGCTTAGCACCTAACACACACGCTGGTCCATTACTGTTTCCCCCCCTCATCACCTATTCCCCCACGTCCTTCCATCAGGAGGCTGGTCCACTCACTCTGGCCTTTCTCTGGCTTGGAAGGAGACGGGTAGTCCACATATGAAAGGTTAATAAATGCCCTCTGAAGCCTAACTTGCGACAGAATCGCTAAAACACAGGCTAAGCCCAAAGATCACCTCAAAGAAGACGAGGATAAAGAAATAGAAAATTAGTCTTTTGTCCACTGCTGGCAATTCAATCCACGGTTCCCCTTTAAGTATAAGATGAAAACACTGTGGCTGGAGGAGCAATAATGTCTCATTTACAGACAGAGCACAAAAGAGCCTTCATGCTTTTATCTGCACAGAACAGCATTACCGTCATCATACTGAGGGATAAAAACATATAGGTGATGCATCAGCCATTCTAAGAAGAAAAAAAAAATGGAGAAGAACAATCATGAGTTGGTGAGCTCTGTCCGAATTCCTGTATTTTTATTTGACCCTGGGGCGCCGTAATGTTGGGGAAGATTAGGAAGATTCTAAGGGCCCTGGACCACCCATCGACAATTCGATTCACTGATTTCTATATTAGTACATTTTAAAAAGCCATTTATTGCTGTGATGGCAAAGCTGAATTTTTAGTGTCACATGATCTTTCAGAAACCCTTCGGTGCTCAAGAAACATATATTTGATTTATGTAACATAAATGTTGTTACTGCCACTTTTGATCAGTTTAATGCATCCTTGCTGAATTAATGCACTGGCTTTAATGGGCTGAAGCCCAGGGGCCTACACTGTGGAGGCAGGGCCTACTGGCTGCACGAAAATAATACTTTTTTTCAGAATTGTTTTTATATATGGGAGATTACAGAAGTGACAACTACATTCTATAACCGAACTCACATCCGTAAATTTTCAGAAATCACAACCGCATTTTCGGCGAAGCCCTGCTTTGTGAATGGAACTGGACTGTTTTCTAAATAAAAAACAAAACAACTATGTCTGCCAAAAGTGATGCTCACTAAAATTTGGATTGGAAGAAAAGTTTCTAAAGTTATGCCAGTTGAATATATACATATTGAGCACAAATTGAAATGTTTATATTGACTAGTGGCCTCGTGACATTTGTATTCAGGGTGCCAGTGTTGCTAAATAAAAGCATTCATTTGTTTAAAAAAAAAAATAAAAAATCTTACTGACCTCAACTATTTGACCAGTAGTAGATTAATGTGTTTTCAAACCAGCACAAGTTTAAACCAGTAAATCACAGAAATGATTTGAAGACATACCAGAATAGTGGTAACAATATATGTGCGGTTCTGAAGTCCGTAAGTCTCATTAATGCCTGGAATGTAGGCCGCCGTGCTCACGAATTTCTCATCCTCATTCCAGTAACCCACCTGAGGAAAGATCAAATCAGGGACAGGAACTTGAGCATCATCAGAAACCTTTCTGAGATTTCCCACAGGAGACACTACATCAAATACAGTGCTCATTTAGTTAGGCCAGAGTGGATTGCTGAAACAATAACCATACAGGAGTCTGTGAATGTTTCGTTTAAACTATAAGTGAAGAAATCCATCTGAAAAATGTGAAACAGTCTGTCACATCAAGAGGCTTCCTAATCCTTTTCCTGATATTTAAGTACTTACTTTTTTCGGTCCCGTCGGCCTGAGCTCCATCACACTGACAGTGTAGTTTGTCCTTCGTCCCTTCTCGTTAAACTGAATGTGTCCCGTTAAGCCTTCAATCCGAACCTGAGTAAAAAACACAAAGAAGATGACTTTCTTTCTTTCTTTTTTTCTCTTTCTTTCTTTTTTTCTCTTTCTTTCTTTCTTTCTTTTTTTCTCTTTCTTTCTTTCTTTTTTTCTCTTTCTTTCTTTCTTTCTTTTTTTCTCTTTCTTTCTTTCTTTTTTTCTCTTTCTTTCTTTCTTTTTTTCTCTTTCTTTTTTTCTCTTTCTTTTTTTCTCTTTCTTTCTTTTTTCTCTTTCTTTCTTTCTTTCTTTCTTTCTTTCTTTTTTCTCTTTCTTTCTTTCTTTCTTTCTTTCTTTCTTTCTTTCTTTCTTTCTTTCTTTCTTTCTTTCTTTCTTTCTTTCTTTCTTTCTTTCAAGTACTCCTCCCCAGAAGGGTGTACATCTCTCACAGTGTCTCTTCTGTGTGTACAGTACAGAATGTCTCCCAAGGCCGAATGATGGAGTTAATTGACCGAGTTGAACATCAATCTCCCTGGTCTCCCAGCAGATGGACCAAATTGCCTCAGTCCAGCACACATCAGACTCTCAGCAGACACATCCTACCTCTGCAAGAAGAATGCTACACACTGAGTTTACTACATTGCTTAGACCTCCTCACACTTATAATTAAGTTAATTGAAACGGAGAAATGAATGATACGGCTGGAAGAAAATACCAATTTGTGTATGGCTTCTCAAAGAGAGGGCATTTCTAAAAAAAATTTCCAATAAGTCTCATTTGGTTTGTGCTAACAAATTCTGCTCAACCTTGCCTGCCAAATTCTATGCTCTGCGTTGAAATATTCATACACTGCCCAAAGCGAAGAGACAAACATCTGCCTAAGGGTAACACAACAAAGCCAGGTGTTCTTTCCCTCTCTTTGTAAATATAACTTGTCATGTGCTGTTAGGACCAGCATAAATGTTTATCGCCAACAGGCGTATTATTATCTGCAGTGTCACATTTGATTGTGATGGTCTCTTTGGTGAATCAATGTGAACTTTATGAGACAAAATAAAGATGTAATTTGCTTATTGGGGTTTCATTTTGTGCACTCAGAATTGATTAGAACCAGTGTCAGTCTTGCAGATTGAACGTTTATGTTTGTTCATTAAAAAATATGTCTGTGTGCAGTCCCAACAGGGCAAGATACCTGCTGAAGTGCTCTCTGAATATCGATGCCCTGGCCCCAAGGTGCTGGTGGGTTGGCCAGACACTCTCCAGCGTTTCCACGTCGAGATATATCTATCCTCTGCCTGCGGAGGTTCTGGAAGGCTGTGGACATGACTTTGACCCCATCATATGTGAGAGCTCCAGTGTACTGCATAAAGAAGTACATTTAATGTATTTAGTTGTATTTAATGTACATACACATTATATATTTAATATATATATAATGCATATATATATAAACCTAATTACATGGGTTTTTTTTTGTACTTCTTATGTATCAGGTTTGAATTTGTTCTTTACATGGTGAAATGTACCTTCAGTCCTCGCTTGGGAACTTTGGCATCTTTGTTTTCAAAGTCCAACCACTGCTGCACTGTTCTACTAATATTAGGGTTTGCGTAGTTCACCAGCTGGAAGCCTGTTACATTTGCCTCACCCTTCTTAAACTCTGTCAGGTCGATGTCCAGAAATCCCTACAGGAGAACAGAGAACATGTTAGCATGACATACTGTGATTTCAGTTACAGTAGAGCACACAGAAGGTTTCCATAGTCAATAAGAAGATAACAATCCAATTTCAACCAAATGCCAATCATTAAAGGCAAGTAATTGACTCAATTGAAAAGGGAAACCAATCTGAGATAAAATACGATGACGAATCCCTTGCGGTTGTTAAAAAAAAAATACAACATAAGACCTCGACAAGAAATGGAGGTTGAATTCGCAGCAGAGGGAGTCATTTCCACAATAAGTGTAGCGAGAGAGCATGAGGCCGGGCCTGTGGAGTGCTGTCAAATGTAATTCAGGGTTTAAAATTATAATGGAAAGAATGGTTGGGTCAATCACTTAATGAAAAAGGCTAATCCCTCTCATCCACTGAGGCTGGTTATCCAAGAAAGCTCGGTTGTTATCCGATGTGGTGCTGGAAAATGCACGAGCTGTGAATAGGAATTTGAAGTAAAAAAAAAAGAAAAGAAAAAAAAAACTGGCACATCAAGAGAGTTTTCTGGAGGTTTGTCTTTAATTCCAATGGCTCTATTCAGTAATTCAAAGACTTTTCTCACAATCGTATCAGCTGAGGCAAGCTGCCCCAGAGCAGCCCATACACTCTCCGTACCACAGATCATACCGAACTGAATCTAACCTGAAGTATTACAAGGAATGTTTAATTTCATGAAGCTGACTATTTTCTCATATAAGCTCAAATATAAATTTGTGTGTACTAAAGATCAGTTTGTGTTCAGCTCAACAACAAAATACGTTGGTGTGTGTCTCACACTCAGTTTTGAGTGTAATAGCCCTTGTCAGGCTGTAAGTGTGTTGATCTTTGATCTTTTATCCCTTAACACGCTTGGTCCCCCAGGAGCAGTAACATGTCCCTGTGTACCCTGGGAACATCTGCTCCGTAGGACAACGAACAAGACTGACTACGCTTCTAACATGACCTCACGCTTGTGTCTTACCTCAAATACCCTCACATACACATAAACTACTGGACAGAATCATAAGACTGAATAGTATACTTGGCAGACCCTGCAATGTGTTTTTTTATGTAAGACTGTTATGCAGCAAATCTTTAGGACATTTGTTACATTTGACAGTGTCGACTGGGCAATCAAACATATCACGTTCTGACATCCTTACTGACAGGCAAAAATGAAATGGCACCACAGGGAAGTCCCATATGCCAATGTTGGCCCATATTGGTTGCCCACTAATTGAAATATGCAGAAGGAGAGGCTGTCAACCTAAATATTATGGTGCCACACACCCCTAAAAAATTATCCCTTCGCTAGAAAATATATTTAGCAAAAATATAATGCCAACTATAAACTAATGTTAAAAAGTCTAGGGTCAGTTTTTTATTTAGCAGAAATTAATACTTTTATTCAACATTAATGTATCATATTTATCAAGGGCTTCTTAAAAAAAAATCTGCACAACTGATTTCAACATTAAATAATAAGAAGAAATCTTTGCCATCACAGGTATAAATTACATTATTTTACTTATTTTAAATTAATAATAATCTCTCTAAATTTGACCGTTTTTCTCTCCTTATTGGCGATACCGCAGTTTCCCCCTCCCCTCAGGTCAAGAGTCTGGGTGTCATCCTCGACAGTACACTATCTTTTCAATCTCACGTTAATAGCATTACACGGTCAGCTTATTTCCATCTCCGTAATATCAACCGTCTCCGCCCCTCCCTTACCATTGACTCTGCTTCCATCCTTGTTCACAGCCTGGTTACTTCGCGTATTGACTACTCTAATTCTCTTCTTTTTGGTCTCCCTCATAAAACCCTACATAAGCTCCAGTTGGTCCAGAATTCGGCAGCACGTGTTATAATCAAACCTCCCTTTTCTCACCATACTCCTATTCTTCAACAATTACATTGGCTACCAGTTCAACGTAGAATTGAGTTCAAAATTCTCGTGCTTACTTACAAGGCCATCCATAATCTCGCTCCTCCTTACATCTCTGACCTCCTCCATGTTGTTACCCTGTCCCGTACTCTCCGATCCTCGTCTTCCACTCATCTCTCTGTTCCTTCTGTCCGCCTCAGTACTATGGTGAGCAGAGCCTTCTGCTGCTCTGCACCCAAACTGTGGAACTCTCTTCGAGCTCACACTAGGAACAAACTCGCTCACAGAATTCAAATCCATACTCAAGACCTACCCGTTCAAAATATCTTATTTACTGTGAAACATCCATTGTCCTGTTTACTTGTATTTGTGCTATGTTTTATGTTTTATTTTATTCTCTTGATTAATTTTACATATTCTGGTCTTTTTACTTTGTACAGCGACATTGAGTGTCCAGAAAGGCGCTTTTAAATAAAATGTATTATTATTATTATTATTAAATTGAAATAATATTTCACAGTATTATTGTTATTTTTGAACCAAACTTTGTTTATAAAAACATCGAAAAACCTTACTAACCCCAAGCTTTTGAATGCTATGTTTTCATGTATAAAGAAAGACTCATTTATACAAAAAGAAGAAAAAAAAAAACAATATAAATGTCTCCCTACTGGAACCTACCATTCCACAGGGACAACCCAAAGTATCCTGTAACATCAAATCAATTCTTGGAGGGAAGTGCTATCACACGGCTGGCCTCAGGGCTGAAGCGTCACACAACCTCGTTTCACAGCCTCATCACTCTCTGTGGTATGAGTGAACAAGGCAATCAGAGATACACAGGCTGCCTGCATCACTGCACATACCGTATTATACCATGCTGTTACTGAGCGCACACCTGGGACGCATGTCATCACAAGCTCTCAAGTCTGAAACATGGCACATTCTTCCCTCAATCAACATGACTACAGTCTTTGAAGGCAATCAAGAGCTCATTCACCAAACAAATTTATAACAAATTAAAGGAGAAAACAAAGTCAAGCAGTTTGCAGAATGAAACTTTCACTGATTTCAAAAAAGTAAAACTCATTGAGACACTTCTGAAACTATCATTTCAGAAAGATAAATGTAGCACAATACTCACAACAACTATATTGAAGCAGTGCTGTTATTGTTAACTAAAACAATTAAAAATCATTTTTGGTAATTAATAAATAAGATTAAGAACATCAACGATAATTTGAAATGTAAATTAAATAAGATTAAGTTGAAATGAAAGTATAAATGCAAGTTGAATTAAGTTGAATGATTTAGCAGGAGTTAGGTAGGCCTAATATTAATAGTGATGTTTGCCTTGAATTGAATCTGCCTGGTTAGACACACCACGCAAGGGACTCCATGAGTCTATAACCAATCGAGAGATGGAGGAGAAATGAGGCCAGGAGTCATTACTGATCACAACAGCAAGTTGCTTTCTGAAGCACTGCCACTGCTCTCTCATGATTGGCCTCATCCTTCTGTTTTTTTTTTCCTTTCTTTTTTTCGTCTCTTGGCATTCCTTTTCATGTCAACTATCTGCTCTCATAGCAACAGTGACATCCTGTTTCCTGGAACAGGGACCCACTGACGATATCTTTCAGTTGTATGTGACTGATATAATTGATTAGAGGGTTTTGACAGATTTCGTTCATTTTTGCCAGTCTTGTTCTCTTGGCTCAGCGTAATTATTCTCAATTTCAGGCGTAGGCGGTCCTCCCACTTTAGAACTACAGAGAGGGTTTTTGCCCATCTGATCCTACACAAACTCACTGTACACCAAGTGAATGATCTAAGGAATGCAAGATTTTGGGTAAAGACACCTGTATTCTCATTACAAGTTCTCAAATCACATCAGTCAAGCACAAGACTCGAGAATTGCAGCCAAAATGTGAGATATGGTGGACGTGTCTCCTTAGCATGCAGTATGAAAACCTGCACAGTCTCTGTCTGTGTTACACCATTAGGATATTTCCACAACACTGCAAAAAACTAAAGAGGAAGCTCCTCTTTTTCCTCTTTTGTTTAATTGATCAATAGAGTCATTTGTACGTAAATATGTTTTTGATTCACTAAAACAGACCTACAAACTCACAAGAGATAAAAAAGGTGACATGTTTACAAAGTAAATTATATTTGGGTTGTCTCCCCCAGGATAATTTTTTGGTAACACTTTACAATAACAGGGCCTGAATAATCATGTACTAATACCTGAATTAATAGTTACTTCAACATGAACTCATGAATAGTGAATATATGAACTAATCGTGAACCAATGAAAAGCAATCCTTAAAAGGTCCCATGACATGGGGTTATTTTATTATTTTATAATGCTTCCTGGGTTGCCCTTATAATGTTAGTATGTTTTTTTTTAGATCAAAAATAGTCATAATTTAGAAATAAAAGGCATTTTTCCTAGCCTGATTTTAGCCTCTGATTTGAACCCTTTGTTTGAAGGGGCGTGTCTGCTGTGGGATTCAGTGTAACCGGCCACTGCTGTGATTGGCTGACATGCTTGCATATGAAATAGCTACATATTACATGTGGAACTCTCTCGAATACTTTTACTACAGCTATTATACGTTTTTACTATTACAGCTATCGAGATTAACGAATCATGAGAAGTTTTTAAAGTATTTAGATCTATTCGCATCACATAAATTGTTGCCGTGATGAGCATTGAGCAAGCAGATGACAGTCTGTTGATCAAGAGAATGAAGATCTTATCATCTTATCACTCTAATGCTTTCACCAATGCAAACACGATGATGTACACATACAGTAAGAGCTTAGTTGTGCAGTGTAACGTGCGTCATTGATTTCATAACGAGTTGTCCAGATAAACTCGCGCTGTGTGGAAAGATTGTTCTTTGATCGCTTTCTGTATAATTTGTTCACAATTTAAATAAGATTATTTTCATCCTACTAAAATAAACAATGTGAAGTTGATATTTTAGTCACTGGCTTGACTTACTGATGCATAAACAGTATTGAACGATTTTGAGAGAAAGATTATCTGTCTGAACTTGAACAATTAGGCTACACATCAGAAATTGTTGCTCAGCTCGAGGGATTTATTTTCAGACGTTCATTGAGGCCAGCTCTGTACTGGCCCAAGTTGAGGAAACAGTCGTCGGTGAAATGTTTGGACCATACAAAACTTTAGGAAGTTGTGTCGGCGCATTTCCAGAGAAAATAAAATTAACCCATTGTTTCTTCAGAGGCTCGGATGAAGGAACTAAAAAATACTTTTGTGTTCATTTTTGTACATCCGAACACTGATCAACTGCCATGCTTCGCTCGTTTGCAAGCCATGATATCTCTCGAGGAAAAACTCAAATCGCGTTCGCACTTCCTAGCTCATTTTCTCATGGGCAAGCCATATTCTCTGGGCGGGCAAAGCAGAGAAAGGGGAGGTTACCTTTTCCTCCGTATGACGTCATACGGAGGAGATTCAAGATCAGCGCGTCTGAGCTTTCATTTTCTCACAGGCAGAGAAAGATACTCATATTAATGTTAAAAAACCTCAGAAAGTGACAATTTCATGTCATGGGACCTTAGGAGTCATAATTATGACATCATTAATGATTCATGCATGAATAACAGCAGCCTTAAACAGGTTAGTACATGTTTGAAAGTTAATGCATAAATTAACGTTTAGGGGTAAACTAAATCAATCAGGCTCCATAAGAATGAATAATAATTATTTTGACTTTGAAATACATTTAAACTATTTATTAGTCATAATTTAAACTCTTGACATCAGCAGCTTCATCATAAATATTACTGAAAGGCACAGGATTAGTTTGTCATTAATTTCACTGATCACTTTATCAAACAAAATACTAAATACACTAATAATTTATCTTAAAAGGTCCTAATCTGTTTCTTAATTTATCTTAAAAGGTCCTTAATCTGCTAATCTGATATTCTTTCCCATCAAACTAAACCTACTGTGACTTACAACAGTTCCTGAGAAATCGGTTCCCCAAAAAAACAGCCAAACAGGAAACATGACCTAAGGTCAGGGGAACGTTTGCTGGGATCAGTAGTTCACTCTCCATCCAGACGCAGGCCGTGATGATACTGTACCTCGGTTTTCTGACTTTTTGAAAAGCCAAACCGTTATTGACACTAGGGCTGGCCATTGACACAAATTTCACAATTGGATTTGATTTCGATTCACAAGCTGTGATTCGTTTTCAATTAGATTAACTTCGATTCAATATTGATTAATTTGGGGGCCTATCAGGTATAGTACACAGCTACGGAGCCCCTACAGGGACATGGTGGTGGAAAATAATATGAGATGGGAGGAAAAATAATAAGCCAATGCTTTTGCGTTCTCTCGCAAAATGTTTTTGTGTTCTTTGCGAGTGAACGCAAAGTTTCTCAGGGAAACACAAACTTTTTGCGAGCGAACGCAACATTTCTCGGGGAACGCAAAACATTTACGAGAATGCAAAAGCATTGCCAATCATTTTTCCTCCCATCTCATATTTTTTTCTTCACCATGTCCCTTAGGGGAAATTACATGGTAATTTATTTAAGAAAAAAATATCTCTCAACTAATGCTGTAAACTATACAGGGAACCCCATTTGGTACATCATTATAATATTAAAGGTTAAAATTAATCAATTTGTAGGTTACTTACATTTAAATTACACAAAGTTTTTATAATAACGTTATAATAAATATTTAATGGCATACTTATGTTTCTACTTGTTTTGTAATATTAATATTTAAATGGTGGCTGTCATAAAGTTGTCATATATTCAAACATACATTAAATATTGAAGAACAGGTTAAGCAAAAATAGAATATGCAATATAGTACATATATTTAAAAATTCACTAAATAAATTTATCTAGCTGACTAATGAGTTGTTGGACAATGAATGGCTTTTCTGAGGTAAATGTGACATTTGACATTGTTTACAAGCTGTTTCATCGATTACATGTGATATGATAAAGATTTTGGTCAAGCTTTCAACATACCTCCTGATGTCCATTCATGTTTATTTCATGTTGTAATAAATCAGAAGAGATGATCGGTTCACAAATCACGTCACGCGCAACCTTCGGGTTACCAGTCTGACTCGAACCATTACTATTAGGCCATGACTGTTGAATATTGTGCTTGCAGTTTCACCCCGTGGTCATATTTTGCTAATGTGACCGCACATTAACAGTCAAATACTGTAAAAAATATATATATTTTATCGTGGTGCTAAAGGTGGAAAGGTCATGGAGGAAATGGTGGTACAGCACAGTGAACCTCCTAACTTTTTTATTATGAAAATACTGATCTTAAAAAATAACAGGAGCCACGCATCCTCTGAAAAAAGAGAGTAAGAGATCGATCTTTTTAAGAATTAATATCTGGATTTTTAAAATGATGATTGATTTTAACTCAATTCGATATTTCCCCTCTCTCCTCTCGGATGTACTTGTAGCAGGTGTTCATATCTCTCAACTGAGTGGATAGAGTTGTATCTTTTTCCGCTTGGCGTCCCTGTAAATGTGGTGCAGTGAGTTGGTGATGTTACTATAGAAACTAGCCTTTACCCAAAAGGCTTGGACACAGAGGGGAAGCTTACTCGGGCATCCACTCAGATACAAACGTCCATGTATGTATGCACGCGCGCACACACACACACACACACACACACACACACACACACACACACACACACGCAAACACAGTGTAAAAAGAATTGAGCTCCCCGTCGTAGGACACTGGGAGTAATTTGCTCACTTCTTAAAATTTGGCCATTATGGAAATAGCAGGCAGTTGCAAATCTTTCTTTATTGCTTTGCAACCTTTATCGTTTATCATTTACAATTACATCTAACAAACCGTCCAGACCAGTTTATTTTAAAATCTTCAGCAGTGTGCCATGCAGGAGCACACCACAGCATATTAATGCTGCGATTATCATCATTTCTGTTTAAATCAATTTAGCCCTGCGTTATCATACGTTGAACGCACCTACAGACAAAGACTGCAGAAATCACTTGTAATTTTTCATATTCACAGAGCAGTTCTCCAGGCAAGGTTTATATAACATTTCATTTGTTAGTCATAGTGAGCATCTTCTTACGTTTGGTCAGTAGTGAAAATATGGAAATCACTTGTAATATCAAGAGTCCAGTGGCATTTGAAAGCCTAATGCTGAGGTTTAGTCATGAGATCTCTCATAGTGCTGAAATTAGTGTTTTTTGCTTACCAGGTTGGCTAGGATGTAGTGATAACTCTTCACGTTCTTCCCCAGCTCGATGATCTGAAATGGACCAAGAAATAAGATGAAAATTTACAGCGGTCAGTATTCATTTTGGAGAACACAGCACTTTAGTTTATAAAGCCTTATTTATGACAGTAGAGTCACATTAGAGTCACAAATGATTTGCTCTTATCATCGGATCGTGGTTGTATCTCTCTATTAGTGTTACTCGATCTTAGTGCTGCATTTGACGCCATTGACCAAAACATTCTTTTAAATAGACTAGAAAACTATGTTGGCATTAGTGGAATTGCATTAGCATGGTTTAAATCATACTTAACTGACCGTTATCAGTTTGTAGCAGTAAATGAAGAGATGTCTTATCGATCACAAGTTCAGTATGGCGTACCACAAGGCTCAGTACTAGGACCGTTGCTGTTCACTCTGTACATGCTACCATTAGGAGATATCATTAGGAAACATGGAGTTAGCTTTCACTGTTATGCCGATGATACTCAGCTATATATTTCTTCAAAACCCAACGAAACTTACCAATTCACAAAATTAACGGAATGCATAGCTGATATAAAAAATTGGATGACTAGTAATTTCCTACAACTAAATTCTGAAAAGACAGAGATTCTAATTATTGGACAAAAAACTTCCACACATAATAACCCAGAATACTGTCTAACACTTGATGGCTGCCTACTTGATTACCTACAAAGCACTAAATGGTTTAGCTCCGCAGTACTTGAGCGAGCTCTTAACGTATTATAGTCCTTCACGTCTATTGCGATCTCAAAATTCCGGCCAGTTGATAATTCCTAGAATATCTAAATCGACTGCAGGCGGTAGATCCTTTTCCTATTTAGCACCAAAACTTTGGAACAGTCTTCCTACCATTGTCCGGGAAGCAGACACACTCTGTCAGTTCAAAGCTAGACTAAAAACACATCTCTTTGACCTAGCATACACATAATACATTATAGACTTCTATAAATTCAATGTTAGGCTGCATAGATTAGGTCAGCCGGAACTGGGAACACTTCCCTTAAATCTTGATGTACTCGCTACATCATAAGAAGAATGGCATCTACGCTAATATTAGTGTCTTTGTTTATCCCAAGGTTTTCCCGCAGCCTGCCGGATCCAGGCCGTGTCCAGATCTGACGAAGGAGATCCGCCTGGACCCGATGACAATGCAGTGCTGAAGTGTCCACTATCCTCTCCCTATGGAGGATCCCTTTCCCACTCTACAGATGAAGCGTTGTGAATTCCGGCTCGCGTACCCCGAAGTGATAAAATAAAACAAAATTCTGTATCAAAATTTATAGGCAAGAAAAGTAGTTTGTTTAGGCTGGGTTGTATGAATTACAAACCTGCGCACATATTTTAAAAAGCACATAACTATAGAATCAATTCTGAATGAGCATGTGAACGCCGTCAGCGTTAATCACAGGTTCGCGTTTAAAGTCTGATCATTTCAATGGAGGTGAATCAATCAAAGTTAATAGTTAAAAGCTAAAAGTTAGTTTCGATTCCTAGCAAACACATGAATTTATAAAATGTATAATGTGAGTCACTTTGAATGCAATGTAAGTCCCTTTGATGAAAGTGTCTGCAAAATGCATAAACATGTAACATTTAAATAATAACAACAACAACACATTTCATCTCCATAATATGACTACAATTCTGAGCTTTCATCTTTACACTGAGTTCAGGGTGTTTCAGAATCAAGATGGCTATGTTTTCAGATTAACAAAGAGGAGAGGAATGAAGATTTGTGATGTTCGTTTTTGTGTGTGTGTGTGGCTATAGAGATAACAAAGCTTCTGCAGGCATGAAGAGTACAACAGTGGTGAAAAACAATGAGTCATACTCTGACGGGGGAGGAACACATTAGTAGCGCTCTCAGTTCTGTTTGGTACACACTGACCGAGGGTCACAGCTTTAACCTGTGTGGATGTACGTGAGTGTTCTTACTTTTCTGTAAAATGAAGTTGTGAAAGCTGACTTTAGCTAGTGGCCATGACAGACAGTAGCATTAGTTATTAATGGTGACCCCAGTAAGATTTCATCCGGCAGGCCAGCCCAGGGCGGAGAACACTACTGACAAGGACTTGGTCTTCTTGTGTATTTCAGTGCTGTGATCAAAATTAATGGGAAACTCACCGTCACATTGTTCCAAACATGTATGACTTTTCTTTTGTGAAACATAAAAGAAGATTTTGAGAAATGTCTCAGTGGTTTTTGTCCATGCAATTGAAGTCAAAAGTATCTTATCTTAAAAATATCTTCTTTTATGTTCTGCAGAAGAAAAAGTCATTTAGATTTGGAATTAAATGAGGATGAGTAAATGATGAAAGAATTTTCATTTTTGAGTGATCTTTTTCTTTAATGCAGAACACAGGAATGAAAGAGAAGCCTCAAAAACAAAAAAATGTTTTGTGGCTTTTAGTCCATGTCTGTAAGGATCCGGTTACAGTAGCAAAAATTCTGCAAAATTTTGTGGGCAAAAAAAAGTTCATTGTCTATTGTGAATAATAGTGTATCGCTCACACAGAAGTCACTTTAAAACCAAGCAGTTTTTTGTTGGTTAACACGGCACATTTGCGTGACCAACCTAAACACAAGCAAAATCTGCGTGTGGAACTTTTTCGCCATTATGTGAAACTCCCAATAGGATGCATTCCTATTGAAACTACTGGATTTTGCTTGCAAATCTTTGCTGAAGAATGGTAAATGTGACTGCACCTTAAGCTTGAGGCAATCTATATGATAACACATGCTCCAAAAAGTTGACAAAAAACCTGCAGCAGATGTAAATACTGGAAAGTGGAACAAAATAATGATGATTTCATCTCTTACTAAAGGGGTAAACTGTGTTTGTCAAACTACTGGGGTCTTAAAAATAGGCAATATTTAACACTAGAAGTGCCAGAATTCGATATATCTACTAGAACTGCCACAAGGCAAACTCTATATCTTTAATGATAAATACCCAATTGAGAGATTAATGCATTTATTGTATTAGGATATCTTTTAAAAACAAAACCAAACTGTACATTTAAAAAAGTTTAATTATACATTTATAAATAATAATATCAGCAGCCCGTAATTATCACATATTTACAACAGATAGCTATATTTCCATATCCATTCAACATAACTCAGAACAAGATAATAACAACTAAAAGTATCTTATTTAGATATTCTTTTGACAGTGAGAGAGACAATGTCACGGTTTATGAATTCGCTGTCTCCTTTCTCGTCTTGTTGTGTGTGTGTGTGTGTGTGTGTGCGTGTGTGCGTGGTCGCTGATCATTGCAGCTGATCAGCACGCCCGCTCTGATCAACGCGCCAGCTGCAACTGATCAGCGATTCGACCCTTTTTAGGGCGCTTTCACACTTGGTTCGATTGCCTGTTCCGAACCCGAGTTTGATTGCTCCCCCCTCCCCCTGCCCCCGATGGACTGTGTTCACATTATATTATTTGTATCCGAACCGCGGTACGCTTGCGTCATCAAGCTGCAGCTGGCGCGTAATCATGTTGCTTGGTAACCGGTGCCGCTATGAATGAAAAGGCGTCAAAATGGATAGAATTGCTCGCTTCACATTTGTTCTTCTTTTTTTTAACCTTTGGTTTTGTTTTCAAAGAAAAGATACAGAAACACACTTGGCTATGTCTGCCGCAAAAGTACTAAAATCGTTCCAAAGACAGCTGGCTGTCAGCCGAAGACAATTTTTGCGGAGGCGAGCATAAATCTTCTCTCTGCTTGCAGTGCGTCAATCCCGCTTTTCGTCAAGGTAAGTGTACACACACACACACACACACACACACACACGCGCACTGACAACTGTCCTGTCGACCACATTATACGTCATCAATAGCGGTTCACTTCCGCGGTTTGGTTCGATTGCGTTCATATCAGCAGCGAACCGTACTGGAGTTCACATGAACCGTACCCCAGACCATCTTTTTAAGCGGACCCGAGTACGGTTCGCGGGTACGCACCCGAGTTCGGAAGACAGCGTTCACATCATCCAAACGAACCGAACTCTGACGTCATTCGAACCCGGGTGCGCACCAAAAGTGCTAGTGTGAGTGGGGGAGTCCAAGATGGCGTCCTGCTAACTTAACTTTCGCCGAGCTCTGCTGACAAACTTTTATAACGGCATAAATATCACTTTTTAAAGTTACCTTCATGCAAAATCACCCACATCTATCTTTCTGCTTTCTCTGATATTCGAAATATGAAGTCGACCGCTGACAAAAGGAAAGATATGTCGCGTGTTTCGCGGCAATCTGACAAGATGGACTTTCACAACTATGCATCTGTGGAAGAAACTCTCCCTGGGGCCAAAACTCCACTTCCAGATAGCCCAGCTAAACCTCCATCTAAGAAAGGCAAGGCAGATGATGATATCTCCTCTATTGTTTCGACACTCTCTAATTTGATTAACACTCGCTCTGACACCATAGAGAAAATGGTGAGTGAAAATGCCCTAAAAATTGAAGGTTTAAAAAAAATAGTGGACTTCGTATGTGCTGAACTAAACGACATTAAAGGCCAAGTCATTCACGTAGAGAAAAGATTGAACACTGAAGAGAAAAAGATGGGATTCTGTGAACAGCGTCTCACTGACTTGGAAAGATACTCCCGTCGCTGGAATCTACGTTTACACGGTGTTACCGAGAAGGAAAGAGCTGACGTCAGGGCGGAATCCATCCGTATCTGTGAAGCCACTTTCCCTGAGGGAGGAAGCAACCTAGCAGACAAAATCGATACAGTTCATCGCATTGGAAGGAGGCTCCAGAATAGCTCACGACCGCGATCAATCATCATTCAATTTTCTTCGCGAGTTACGAGAGACGGAGTGTGGAAGGCAGCGAGGACGGAGTTTCTTCGTGCCAATCAACTTCGCTTCACGGAGGATCTCATCGCGACTGATCGAGAAAGAAGACAGCTGCTTTGGCCTGCTGTAGATAAGGCTCGAAAGGAGGGAAAGAAAGCTCACTTCATTGGAGGTCGTGCCTTCATTGATGGATCTGAAATTTATCCACCTTAAGCATGGTAAACTAGATTAATTTGAGTGGGTGTAATATTTCATTTTAAGAAAGCTCACTAATTTGATTGACTGAGTTTATGCCGAAGATTGGATTTACCTGACTATTAGTCAGCTACAGATGCACCTTTTTCCTTTGAGGGTTCTACTACTGGTACCTTTGTTCTATTATCTCTTGTTCTGTTCTTTTGAATGTCTATTTCAATTGTTTCTCTCAATGCCAGGGGGTTGTGTGATAATGTAAAGCGTAAAGCGTTGTTTTTGTACGCTAAGTCTTTCAAAAGTGACTTTTGTTTTTTCCAGGAGTCTCACTCTGCTTCAAATGACATTACTTTTTGGAAAAACCAATGGGGTAATGAGGTTTGGATGGCTCATGGTTCAGAACATTCTGCTGGTGTTATGATAATGAAAAACCATTTTGCAGGTTCAGTGTTACAGAGTTATATAGATCTTAAGAGGCACTTTCTTATGTTGGTAATTTGTATTAATAATATATTTGTTTTGTTGGTGAACATTTACGGATATAATACCTCTCGAGAAAATGACTTGTTACTTGATGTGATAGGAGACAAAATTTTAGTATGGTTTAATAAATTTCCTGATGCTGTAATTTGTATCGGTGGTGATTTTAATGTCACTCCTGATAACAATCTTGATAGATTTCCTCCTAGGCAGTCTACTTCTCCTAATTCAAAATTGAAAATGTTCATGGAAAAGTTGGATTTAGTTGATATTTGGAGGGAGAAGTTTCCAAATACTAAATCTTATACATGGGGTAACAAGAATCGCTCAAGACTCTCCCATTTAGATTATTGGCTTGTACCAAACTCTTTCAAAGATTATAATGTTTCGGTTAGTATTCTTCCCTCTCCTTTAACAGATCATCACACTATTCTCCTTTCTACTCCTCTATCCACAGGCCACTCAAATATAAATTCTAGAGCCTCTTACTGGAAACTTAATTCATCTCTACTTAAGCATGATGAATTGAAAAAAAGAATTTCCTTTCTGATTCGATACTATTGGGTAAAAGCTTCTTCTGAAAAAATGTTTAGTCTAAATTGGGAATTGTTAAAATATGAAGTAGGAATGTGTATTAGACATTTTAGCAGCAATTTGGCAAAACAGAGAAGGAATGAAGAGGAGAAGGTCATATCAAAGATCATAACACTTCAGAGCAAAATTCAAGGAAGCTTATCGGAAACTGTTCTAACAGAACTTACAGAGCTCCAATCTAAATTAGACAATATTTATAAATACAAAGCTGAAGGCTCCTATGTTCGTTCAAGGAGGAAATGGCTAGAACAAGGTGAACAGAGCTCAGCTTATTTTTTCAGAATGGAAAAACACAACTCTAGGAATCTTTCCATTAGTTCGCTACAAATTAATGGCATTTTGACAGATAATTCTAAGGAAATTGCCTCTTTTTGTAGCAACTTTTATTCTAAACTATATCAATCTAATTACTGTAAGGACTCAGCCTCTCTTTTCTTTCAGTCATTAAAGGAGGTTAAATCTATATCTAAAGATGAGCAGCTTGCCTGTGATAAAACTATAACTATCACTGAGGTAATTGAGGGGATTGAGGGCCTTAAAAATAACAAATCTCCTGGAACCGATGGCCTAACGGCCGAGTTTTATAAAAACTTTGCTGAAGAATTAGCACCGTTCCTGCTAGAGATGTTTTTGGAGAGTATTCAGTCAGAAACTTTGCCTTCTAGTTTAACACAAGGGCTTTTAACTCTGATACCTAAACCTAAAAAAGATACAACTTTGATAGATAATTGGCGACCTATTTGTCTTCTTAATAACGATTATAAAATATTAGCTTGGGCTTTGGCCAAAAGACTTAAGTGTGTTCTGAGTTCAGTTATTGATGAGACTCAATCAGGATTTATGCCAAAAAGACATATAGCAAACAATACGACTTGTTCTAGATTTATTAGATATAGTGAATTAGTTGATGATGGCAGTTTTATTCTTTTTCTAGATTTTTACAAAGCTTTTGACTCTCTTGAACACGAGTTTATTTTTCTAGCTCTCCAAAAGCTTGGGTTTGGTGATCCATTCTGCAAGTTTATAAGAACTCTTTATAACAATGCCAACTGTTCCATCAACCTTAAATCGGGTACCTCGCCTAGATTTCAATTATCAAGAGGAGTTTGTCAGGGTTGCCCTATATCCCCTTATTTATTTCTTGTGGCTGCACAACTTCTTTCCTCCTTTCTTCTGAGTAGCCATCTGCAAGGTATTACTATTTCCAACAAACATATACTTATTAGTCAGCTAGCTGACGACACTACCCTGTTTCTAAAGGATGAATTACAGATTCCGATTGCAATCCAACACATTACATTTTTCTCTAAAGCTTCTGGTTTAAACTTAAATCTTAATAAATGTGAGCTGTTAGCTGTTAAAACCTGTCCTTCTCTCTCTCTTTACGGTATTCCAGTTAAGTCACAGGTGACTTATCTGGGTATATCCATATGTAAGGATGATAAAGTCAGATGCAGACTGAACTTTGACCCAGTTGTTGGGAAAGCTAAAAGGAAATTCAATTCATGGTTACAGAGAGATTTATCTCTGAGAGGACGAACTCTTATTGCTAAAGCTGAGGGTATCTCAAGAATGACTTACCCTGCTCTCTCCTTATATGTGGATAAAGCTGCGTGTGCAGATATTGATAGAATGCTATTTGATTTCCTGTGGAAGCATAAGAGGCATTACGTTAAAAAGTCTGTGGTTATTAATAATTATGAGTGTGGTGGTCTAAACTTTCTAGATTTTACTTCTTTAAATAATACTTTCAAGATAAATTGGTTAAAACAGTACTTAACAAACCCTGATTCTTTCTGGAATACTCTTCCTAGTCTTGTTTTCTCGAGGGTGGGAGGTCTCCCTTTTCTATTGTTATGTAACTACAACATCTCCAAATTGCCCCTTAAATTGTCAAATTTTCATAAACAAGCGCTTTTGGCCTGGCACCTAATTTATAAACACAATTTTAGTCCTCACCGGTACTTTATTTGGAATAACTGTGATATTACTTATTTTTATAAGTCGTTGTTTTTCCCAAACTGGGTTAAAAATAATTTTATTTTGGCTTCTCAATTAATCAATTCTGATGGATACCTGTATTCATATTCAGATTTTTTGAACAAGTACAATATTCCTGTCACTCCCCGAGAATTTGCTATTGTAATGGATGCCATCCCTTATGGAGCAATAACTCTTCTTAGAGACTCAGCTAGATCCCAGATTTCTATGTCAGTAGCTCATCCCTTTGATACAATGATTGAAAATATTTGTTTTTTATCTAACTCTTCTAGTCGGAACAGAAGAATTAGACAGCTATTTCAAAATGAGATTGTGTCGTACTGGAATGGCCAGTTTGTCAATATTCCATGGAAGAAAGTGTGGACTTTGTCTTCTAAATATTTAATAACCAATAAGGTTAAGGATGTGTCTTACAAATTACTTCATCTTTTTTATCCTGTGAAGCTTTACTTGAAAAAGATGTTTCCTGATATTGACACTTTATGTTCTTTTTGTGATACTGAACACGAATCTATTTCTCATCTCTTCTGGGAATGCATATATACAAGTCTGTTCTGGAAGGACAGTGGCTCAACAGTGGCTCAACTATAAGTTTATCAAGCGACGAGAATACTTTTTGTGCGGAAATAAAACAAAAATAACGACTTTATTCGACTATTCCTTTTCTTCCTTGTAGGCCTGAAACGAGACTTCAAGAGATTTCCACGATGCGCACGCGCGAGAACTTAACTGAAGTAGTTGAAGGAGATCCCAATTCTCGCGTGCGCGTCGTGGAAATCTCTTGAAGTCTCGTTTTAGGCCTACAAGGAAGAAAAGGAATAGTCGAATAAAGTTGTTATTTTTGTTTTATTTCCGCACAAAAAGTATTCTCGTCGCTTGATAAACTTATAGTTGAGCCACTGTTGTGACATTGAATATTTAAACATTTTCTTCATTGACTTTCTGGGACGTCAGGATTCATTCCGTTAGGGAGCCTATGTAGGAGTGATCCAGCTGTCACATTTAATCAAAAATATCTTCATTTGTGTTCCGAAGAAGAACTAAGGTCTTCCGGGGTTGGTACAGCATGGGGGTGAGTAATTAATGACTTAATTTTCATTTTTGGGTGAACTAACCCTTTAAATCTAAAAAGCTCCACACAACATATTGCATGCTAAGAGAACGATGAAAAACATGTACAGAGAGTTTTTCCTCAGTTAAACCGTCTGGCCCCCGGTGTTAGTGAAAGAATCAAAGTGGGGGAAAATTACACCAATGTTGTTTTACGGTATGATTGGTGGATGCGTGGTGATGGATGATTGCTTTCAGAGAGGAAAAAATTTGTCTAGACGTGCTGTGGAAATTACCACCAAATGATGCAACAGCCTTAACTGTGGCCACTGTGCTATCAATAACACAACATGGCCTGTCGAGGGTCTTCTGTTTGAGTCATGAAATAGAAGAAAGAAGAAAAAGGGAAGAAAAGGCTCGCTCTCATTAATTACAGTAACAGGACGCTTCCTCCTCCTCCAGGCAGTGGAGAGAGCTGACAGAGAAAGTGACGCGTCACTATGGCTCCGCTGCCAACCCCAAATGTCAACCCAGTGTTATTTATCTGCTCCGTCCTTGGCGCTCTATGAGAGAGAGAAAGAGCATCTTGGGGCCTGTTGCACAGGCCACTCCTTCCAATAAGAGTGGCCACAGGCTTCATCCAAGTACTCAAGCTCAGAATTGCATTTTAAGTTGAGTCATTTGAGCCTGCAAATGATTAATGTTATATATTTAAATATATATATATATATATATATATATATATATATATATATATATATATATGCACACACAATATATATATTCATAATGGCACGGTTATTAGCAGCATTACAGATGACTAGCTGTTTGACTAGACATATTGTAGTCTTAGTACATTTGAAGCAAAGAACATGCTTTATTTGCATCGAAAATTCATATGGAGCATCTGACAACATGTACGACTGTAATAAGACTGGCGAGAGCCCATTACCTTCTTCAGGATGGAGGTGAGTCTCTCCAGCTCACAGTCGAGGATGATCTGGCCCTCCTTTCTTTTGTCCAGGTCCTGGAACACTTTGAGGAAGGATGCCTCTGTCATTGTCTCCACGTTCACGGAGGTCACTAGCCAGTTATGCTCTGCTGCTGTGTCCAGAACCTTCTGCAGAACTGCCAGTCCTTGAATAAAAATGGGAAATATTAGGTTAGAAGAACTCAAAAAAGTTGAGTTACATCAATTTTAAGTTAATAAACTCCACAGTTAATTTACTAGAACTTTAGATTTTAATTTTGTATTTTACAAGCAATCTAACTGCACTTAAACTAACAATTTTGTAGGAAGATGGGACACTTAATGTGACAAGTTGTGTGAAATGTACTGTGTAAATAATGACATTTGATAGTATGCCTAAGCTAATTCATTAAAAAGTCATTCTAAAGCAGCTCGAGAGCTTGGAGGACTATAGTATCGACACTCTGTTATCTCCAGCAACTAACCATCTAACCATCTGAGTGCCACTTTATTGGCTGTGATTTCAGAAAAACCTGCCAGGAAGATACAGACCAGTGGAGAGTGAAAGCCACACTGTCCACAGACAGGAAATTGGGTTCAAGAG
Source organism: Tiaroga cobitis (assembly GCA_030578255.1). Classification (NCBI taxonomy): domain Eukaryota; kingdom Metazoa; phylum Chordata; class Actinopteri; order Cypriniformes; family Leuciscidae; genus Tiaroga; species Tiaroga cobitis. Next base: position 20,500,320 of record CM060604.1, on the reverse strand, counting down.
GAGTGAAGACATTGATCTTGGCATGGGATTGCATGTGCATGTGGGAAACCCCCAAAGGACCAATCAGCTTTCTCCCCAGACACCAACAAAAATCTCTCTAGATCAAAAACAATGCGCTTAGTAGCCATTAGAGCCAACAATATAAACTTTTTGGAGCAGCCTTCAAACCAAGAACATGGTTATAATGTCTTAAAATGTTGCCTGTGGGGGCAGCTCACTAGGTTTTGGAACAGAGTGATAGTGTCTACACATACTGTAACATGAGCCACATCTCTCACATAAGAACTGAGCAGTTCTGAAGGATCATAGGATCCCATGACGTGATGACAGTTGAAAGCACAAGCATACATGATTGCTCTTATTATGCTGCTGCTGAGAGCAGCTTATGCTCCTTGTGTTCTCAGTACTTCAGCACCATGGCCAGCTCCTCCAAACTCATCAAAACCTCTCCAAACACTCAACTGCACACTTTAACAGTCATCTATGTTTTTAGCTGTGCAAGTATTTCACACAACAAGCCCAAGGTCATCCAGTATCCAGTTTTTTTTTTTTTTTAAATCCTTCTCAAAAACTGACTATGAAAGTCTATGGCTGCCTGTAAATTGTGGCAAGCTTAACAAAGAGACATAAATACAATAACTCCCTTGTGAGCATTTCTATGGGACATTTTTTATGAAATGTTTAATGGACTTTGGGTGGTGTTCAAAACATAAAACAAATTTACCGGTAAGTAAAAAAATAAATAAAGAAAAAGCATGCACTTGAATTGTATTGCCTTTGTTTAATGCAACACCACCCAGCTGTTGTATGAGCTGCAATTAAAAGAAGAGCAACAAGGATGCACACATTATAATTTATGGAACCAATGGATCCCGCAGAAGCGATAACAGGAATAAATATTTAATTTATGGGGTGGGATGGACCACAAAATAAATTACAGGAAACTGTGACTGTTTCAGAAGAATCATTCTGTGCACTAGACTACAATAGGGACTACACACTTAAATCAACATTCAGTCATCGCTTGTTTACCATTTTACCTCAACATCGTATGACTTTATTTTAATTGTGGGACACTAAAAGGATAAATTTATCAATTACTGTGATGAAAAATAAATAAATAATTAAAAGGATGCAAACACACCATAAAAAGTATCATAAAATGAGTCTATATGAGTTCTTTTCACTGAACCTGACATCCTTCATAACTAGGAAGTGTTATCCAGTTTGTGAATTAATTATTTTGAGTCAGATCTTTTTAATAAATCAGTTGATCTAGTTCACAAAACTGGTATAAAAGATTCACGAGTTCGCCTGCCCATTCAGTCTTAATTGCTGTCCTCGAAGGAGGCTCAAACCAGAGGCTCGGCTCGAGCTCTGAGCTAGACTCTCCTAGCACTGTGCTGAGGAAGAATAAGAGCAGTGACTGCTGATGATTGACAGGACTGAATGTTTAGGCTCCTCCCGAACCTAGGTTTGGAACTTTATTTCATTCATGAATCGAACTGTTTCAGTTCTTGAGTTCACGATCATAATGATTCAGTAGCAGTGATTAACAGGCACCAGAGGGGAAGAATATCAGTGAACAATGATTTAAATTTCAGTCTGTTTCTCACACAAAGCTATCATGTGGCTTCAGTGGATTTGAAATATAGTGCATAAGTCATGCTAACTATACATTTATGATATTTAAATGGAGCATTTGTGTCCTTTTTATAGCTGGAATGGGGACTAAACGCATAGAAAAAGCAACAAGTGGAATTATTCAGAATATTAAAGGAAAAAAAACGATTTGAGTAAATAGTCACAGAAACTTATATAAACAGTCCAACTTTACCCAAGTAAAGAAAGCACATATTGACGGCAGGCGTGAGAAATATTGACTCCCTCCTCTGCTTCGGTCCGCCTCTGTTTTGAGCACTTGCCCTTTGACCCCTCTGCATCTGAGCCAGTGCTGCTTCCTGTTTGACTCAGTGTGAGTACAGCTGGACCACTTTAAGACTGCAGGGTGATTTGACATTAAGGAGCTCACACTCCCAGCAGGCTGAACAAATGGCTCATGATGCACACAGAGAACAGGGCCAGCGGGGGAAGACGTCTCTCCTTAGCCTCATTCTCACTCATCTGGGGTGGTGTGATGCCAGAGGAGTAGTACGCCAACATGCAAAACAGCACACGGCAGCGGGGATGGTTTTATACGCATTGGGAGCTTACAGCGTGACTGGTTCACATACGGGCTACATACACTCTCACACGTATTTCCTTAAAAGGCTTAAAATAACCCTGTAGATAGTGCAGCGCTGTATCTAGGCAACAAGAGGCTGGTGATATGGATTCCTGCAGTTTGGTTCCTCTCAGTAACAGAGGTAATGATCCCACAATCTTAACCCAGAGCCCTCAGCACTTCAACAAGATAAAACCATCACTGAGACACCTGTGGCGTGCATATAGGCAGGCATCAAACCTATTGTGTGCGTACAGCGATGACAGAACTGACAGCGACAAAGCAAAAAGGTGAGCTGGAAAGAAGAGGGCTGGCGGTGAGAGCATTATGGGTAACTACATTTCTTAAAAAAGACTAATATGCAGATCACGCCATGCTCCCATCATGGTCGGCTGAGCTGAATGTCTGTGACAGATGGTGACACTTTATAGGGACACTGCAGCCGATTGGCTAGGGGGGGACGGGGGTAAAGCACACCTGGTGCTGACAGGTGTGTCAGATTTTACCTGTTCGTGGAGCAGCACCGGATGCCCATGACTTTTCTAGAGCAGATCTGGGAATTTCAGGTATTTATTTTGAAGTGAGAAGAGACAGGCAATCAAAATTCCCGTGCTATGGGATGGTAGGTGGCAAAAGGCCCAAAATTAACACTCGTCAAGCATCAAATGCAAGTAAAATTTGGGTTAGTAACCACTTGTCTGGTAACTTTCTTAACAACTGCGATAAAATCAAATCTGATGACAACCGTCTACCAAAGAATCCATCTGTCATGACTTTTGTGTCTTCTCAATTTTTACCAAATTAGAAGTTTTGCAAAACATACGTGGAATATTCTTCACAAAGAAATGAAAAAACAAAACAAAAATATGAAGAACCAAATTATTATAGCTGGCTCATTAATGTGCATTACATGAGAATTCTGTCATTATTTACTTACCCTCATGTTGTTCCAAACATGTATGTATTTCTTTCTTCTATGGAACACAACAAATATTTAAAGAATGCATTGACTTACTTTAACTTTATGAAAAAAAAAAAAAAAAGGCTTTTTTTATGAAAAAACAGCCAAATAATTTCCAAAAGGACAAAAATGTATTTTTAAATAAAAATAAAACAAAATATAATTTCTTGGCTTGTAAGAAATATTTATTGTTTGGTACATTTTCTCAATTCATCGCCCCTGGCATGTGTGGTAGAAGAGTTAAGTTTGGACCCTTCTTGGAATAACAATGAAAGCATGTGCAGAGGTGCTTTGGAATTGGGATTTTCTTTCCTCAGCCTTCAGCTGGATATATTTTACTCTGGCACAATGGTTTCATTCTGGCAGATATTCATGGAGAAAGATGCACAAATGAGCTCAGGGGAGAGATGCATCCACTCAGATCAGAACACTATTGTTCATCCCAGCAACACACAAGCAGGCAGCTCTTTCATGAGTCATATCTATATCTGTCATTACATACCAACATGTTCACAAACAAACGGGGAACAAAAGCTGACTCAATGTGCACACCAGCAATGTGGCGGTAAATATTGGGTCTCAGAAAACCGCCGTATTCAAAAGAGAACTCAAAGGGGCGATTCAGTTTAGCGCATGGTATTTCAGCACAAAAACCAGTGTATTATTCACTAAGCACCCACAAACCAGTTTAAACTAGACTTGCTAAATGGATCGCTACAGCACTACACAAATTTTGCATACTGTATTTGAATTCCAATGAGTGGAAAACATGCCTCCATTCTATGCAAATTAAGCTTATTAAACATTGGACATTTTAGAGCACTTTTAGACAGAGATTTATAGAGACTTTATATTGATTATGTCAGGGGTTTTCAAACTTTTTGATGCCAAGAACCCCAAAATATGAATACCGTGCCACTGTGTGAGAAAAAATTGTGAAATCGACAATATATTATCTAAATTTACATTAATAATAAATATTATTATTATTTAAAAATTATTTTCTTTTTCAAAACACAAGATCATGGAAGTAGTTATATATCAAATAAAAATCAAATGCTTTAAATAAGAGTGTGTAAACAAACAGTGCTATAAGTGGGTGCAATTCATTCTTAGACAATTCCCCCCAAAATCCAAAGATTTCAAATCATAAAAAGCAGTCCTCACCAGAGTCCGAGCTGTACATGTAGACGAACCTGGACCACTTGTAGTGCTCGATAACGCCCACCAGGGCATCTTGCAGTTCGGGTCTCAGCTGGATGACAAACTGGTTGGAGTTTTCCATGGGGAAGCTGGGCGTCACAAAGCAGACGTGTAGTGCACCGCAGAATGACATCAACATGTTGACGGTCTTCCTGTCGTACACGCCGATGATGGCGTACACCCCTTTTGAGAACTGCGAACAGACTGGAGACGACAACAGAACACGATTTACAATACAGACATCATTCATGTCGCATTGTTAGCATCTTGCTGGTTATATTATTAATTTCCAAGAAGCAATTAGTAAACGTTTCTATATGCATCACTGGACTGGAAATGGTGCGGATGGAGTTTCTGAAGAGGCAGATAATCAATGCACACAAAGGGCCTCGCTGACATTTACCAAACAGCAGGGCGCTTTTCTATCTCTGCTGCCTTGAACGATGAGTATCTTTTCCTCTCCCTGTTGGTGGCAAAATGGCCTCAATCGGTTTTGAACCAGGTTTCCTGGTGTATTTTAATGCTGTATCATACTCTGTTGTTGCTATCTTTGCCCTGGCGGAGGTTATTTTTCACCATGGCTCCGGCCCTCACGTTTCAGTCCCGCAACCAAACAGATTGAAGTTGCAGTCTGTTCGCTGCCTAAGGCCCAAATCCCAGCAGGGGCCGCCTGAGGGGCACAGGGGGAGTAGGAGCGATAGGCATGGCCATCACCCAAACTGCCTGCCCCATCATGCAACAGCCCACAAGCAGTGCAGGGTGCCAACTCCTCCAGCATGTGTGTTTTTGTGTGTGTGAGTTTGTGACCACTGGCCTTCATCACATGAACTATGACTCATTTTAACATCCGGCCAAAACACTTTATCTGTATGATAGACATTGTCTGATTCTGAGCAAATGACATCTTATAAAGAGAATGTGATATTCAACACAGGCAGACTCATTAAACTGTTCTCCATGCACTGTATATAAAAGTCACACGCTTGGTGCTAAGCAATAATGATTGTGGCACGTCTATAACAGACGCTGCCGTGAGCTCTGAGGTAATATTAGGGGTGTTCTTATCACACGGCTCTGCTTCCTCTGTGACTGATGACTTGCACATTAATTCTGTCTGGGCTCAGCTTTGTGGACCCGGAGAGAGAGAAAGTGAAAAGAGAAAGGAAGGTGGGGGACTGCATCCCTCTGTGTTAGCTATTACCGAAGACATATGGCATATTGAATCGAGATCCTCATCAAACCATATGTGCTTGTCTTGAATGGTTTCACATATTTAAAAAAAAAAATGTCAATGCATACAATGTTAATAACCTGTGCTCACTCAACTACAACATATTGTTGAACTGGTTCCTGGCAACAGGCATCAGCAGAACTTCATTACCTTTATTAAGCAATTCATTCTAAATGACTTAACTTTAAAGGGATACTCCACTTTTTTTGGAAGGCTCATTTTACAACTCCCCCAGAGTTAAACTGTTGAGTTTTACCGTTTTTGAGTCCATTCAGCCGATCTCCGGTTCTGGCGGTACCACTTTTAGCATACATCATTGAAGTGGACAAGACCATTAGCATTTCTAAAAAAAAAAAAAAAGACCAAAAAATTATTATTCCTGCGTAATAATCAAGAAACTTTACTGCTGTACCATGAGTGCAGCAGGCGCAGGCACTTAGTCCCGGTCACGTTGGAAGTTACCGAGCTGGGGACTATTTCAGGCGCTGCGTCATATTACGCCTGCTGCACTCATGGTACGGCAGTAAAGTTTCTTGATTATTACGCAGGAATGAGAGTATAGTTCCTAGCCATATCAGCCAAAAAAATCGCAACATTACATTTTCCGTCGGTGTTAGTGCACAATGTAACTACAGAAGAGTAAAGTTTTAAATAGGAAAAATATCGAAACTATTTGGTCATTTTTTTTTGAGAAATGCTAATGGTCTTGTCCACTTCAATGATGTATGCTAAGCTATGCTAAAAGTGGTACCGCCAGAACCGGAGATCGGCTGAATGGATTCAAAAACGGTAAAACTCAACAGTTTAACTCTGGGGGAGTTGTAAAATTAGCCTATTTCCAAAAAAAGTGGAGTATCCCTTTAATAACAGCCTACCAAAAACAGCTTTAGTGTCTTACACATGTTTTTTTTTAAACTTGCAATGCTATCTGAGATAGTCACATTGATGCACTTGAGAGTGATGCGAGTGTGAGACACACTCCTTTCCTGATCCTTTCTCTCCTATTTCATGCACCATTTCCTGTTGTTTTTCTATTTTTCTACCAATAAAGCCAAACCAACCTAATGCTTATGCTAACCAAGACTGCATTTATTTGATGAAAAACACAGTAAAAACTATATTTTGTATTGTAAAATAACCATTTAAATGTAATAACTCTAATAAACTATATTCAAATACTTAAAAATGTATTTATTTTTTCCTGTAATGGCAAAGCTGAATTTTCAGCACGTGATCCTTCAGAAATCATAATAATTTGCTGATTTGGTGGTCAAGAAACATTTCTCATTATCATTAATGTTTAAAACAGCTTAATATTTTTGTGGAAATGGTGATACATTTTGATGAACCATAATACATGTTGATTATGAATAGCAAGTTAAAAACAGCATTTATTTTAAATATATTTTTTCGGTAACAATGTAACAGTGTTTTTTTTTTGTCACATTCGTTCAATTTAATGTATCCTTGCTTAATAAAAGCATTAATTTCTTTACAAAAAATAAATTAATTAAATCTGTTGCAATTTCCTCAATGAGTGTTTCTTCAAATATGGCTATTTTTTGGCCCTGTGGAAAATAAACTCTCCTAAAACATGTTTTACTAGTAAAACACTCTCACTAGTTTAGGAAATGTATTAATTTAATCTCAAGTTCTTCACTAACTTTGAAGAAATCTTTACTTGGAACAAAATTGTTTATCAAGTGAAGGACAACCATAATTTGTCATTTGAAAAGAAGTAAAAATACATATCCGGTGAAAAAAGTGTTCAAGACAGTTTTAATGTAATCCAAGCAAGAATAGTAACATAAACGCATTTGGTTTTTAATCAGTAATTAATTTACAAAAATTTCAAAGGAAACCATTTGCCACACGGCCGTTGCCACTTCCTACGTGTGTGTGATAGTGTGGAAACAGACTGCAAGTGTGCGGTTCTCTCTAGCTCACATCTGCTTCCTTGTTCTGAAAAGTTCCGACTGACAGGGAGCACATGGCCGTGTCATCTGGGCCTCTAATGACAGGAACACACTGGCCGCCTGCAGTGGTTTGTGTAAGCCTGAGTGGAGGCGTAAAACATGATGTGAACACCTCTGGCCAACCTGTGCTCTCTGGCCCTGCTAAAGATCCTGGCAGCATCTGCCCGTTCTGGCACCATCTCGCAAACAGATCTCCACAGGTCTGTTCGGCCATACCAGACCCTCGACAGGGATAACTGACTGTATTGAACGCTCAGCTTTTCTGTGGTCATGAGACTCCTAGAGCCTTAGCCAAGCTGATGCTATAAACCTAGAAGCTACTGTAAAAATATCCTGTTAAATTTGCAGTTAGAAAAAAAGAAAATGACAGCAGCTGTGGTTGCCAGAAGTTCAAGGTAAAAAAAAAACATGGTAATGTTTCACTTTCTTCTACATCACAAATGTCTAACTCGCTTCATATTCCATATGTTAATAATTAATTAAAAGAATAATTCTTAAAAAATGAAAAGAATCATTAATGTCCATGTCATTTCAAACACCACTGACAGCAACAAGTATGTTTACACACACATCTATAACTTTTTTTTTTTTTTTTGCATATTCGAGCTAGTCCTCATCTGTCTAAGTATACATGACACAATGTGTAATTGGATATTTGAAAGATTAAATACACACTGTGGGTCACTTCTGTCTTTCAATGTATGTGCACAATGCAGAGACCAAGCATAGCCATGCTGAACATAACATAGTGAATGAAGCCAATCTACAGTCCCATTATCTGCTAGTCCGATTTGACAGAAAACGGACTGGTATGATTTCAGTTTCATTATTGAAATGATATTTTTAAACTTTTAAAGTTTATGTAAACACACAATTACATTTTTCCCCTTTTAGCATCCTGATAATATTCTCCTTTTGTGTCCCACAAAACAAAGGAAGTCCGACATGTTTGGAACAAAATGAGAGTGAGGGTTTACATTTTTTGGTTAACTATTCCGTTAAACGAGAAATATTTCACTTTCTAATTCCAAAATCACCTGGCAACAGTGAATAAACAGTATATTCGTTGTAGCTTGACTGCGGAACAGGCTTTTCCAGTGTTTCTATTACATCAGTTCCACTTAATATATGTGAGGCCAGTCTATTTAAACGACAGCGTGTCTGAGAGGTTCTTGCACTAGGGGTAAACCTGCTTTATACTGCAGTCTGAAAGCAGTCTCAGGTAGACTCCCTCAGGAGAACTGTGGAGACTAAATAGCCATTTCCTTCTCAATCTTTTTCACTCACTCACTATTTCTCTTTTCCTCCAATCGTGAGCAGAAAACCTGTGGATTACAGGAGCCTGTGTGCCCTTTCATGTGCAGTTGGTGTATGTTGATGCCTGATGACGTGTCTGTATATGGATTATTTGAATAACTCTGCAGTGGACTAAATTTTAAAGGACAGTAGGCAGCACCTCTTCCATCCACATCTACTGCTTTAATGGGGTTTTCTGCTCGCTCCTTTGGCCTCCAGTCCACTGTATAAACACACAGCATATCCTCTGGCACACTCCAACATACGCACACAAGCTACCTTCACAGTTCAAATATAAAACACACATACACAAAATAAAATAATTCAGCAATCTCACTCTTGCTATACACACAAGTGTCTGCAAATATCATCAGAGTAATTACACAAGGGCTCTCTCTCTCTCTCTCTCTCTCTCTCTCTCACACACACACACACACACACAAAAAAGCCTGTCCATACTCATTGATAGGAGTTACACGTCATTACCCTACACAGTGGAGCGTATTGCTGTGGGTGCTCAAGGGAATGTGTAATAATAATAACGCCTGTATCCTGCTGTATTTATGCCATAAGTGGACAGTTCCAGGTCATCTATACATAATGTGTTATTTCCAAGGAATTCAACCCTTACAAATACAGTTTGTGGATGGTACGACAACATAAGTCAGGATGAGGGCTTCTCATCATTTGCATGTAATGTTGCTCATTTTGTATTTTGTCTAAAAAGGAACCAACATCCTCAAGACTGAAATTACAGTTTTTTTTTTTACAATCTCTAGGACCCATTTTTCAAAACTCTTCACATAGTGATCGCATAACTGAAGTTCAAACCCTAGCAAAACACACAAAATGAATAAGACAGTAATACCACTAATTGAAATATATTCTGATTCTAAAAAATCAAATACTATCAAAGCAATTAGATCTAGCCTAACTAAACACATACACAAGTGTGAGTCTTTCAATTTCATTCAAAAGTGGAAAACATAATTCTGTAATGTAAACATGGACTGTGTAATATACTGCAGTGAATTATAAGCAATAGAGAGTGTCAATCTTGTTTTGTAAAACAAATAGTAAAAAGAGAACGTATAAATGCTACCTGATCTTAGTGTTTTTTAGGTCTGTGTTTTATGATTGACAAACTGGGTTTGTAGGGTGAAAACCGCATGTCATCAGAGGCCCTGTCCCAAATGGCACCCTGAACACTTGCGGTCTTCCCACGAGTCCGCACTTTCGTGACGTAACACTGCTTTGACTGTCGAGAAGAAGTCTGCTGAGGAGCATATAAACCACAAAGAGGGCGCTCGCGAGCACCCTTCTGACAACTAAAATGATAAATGGGACTCCCTACTACGGTATCATCGCCTTAACAGACACGTGTACGTGGCAGCCATTGTAAGTCCACAGGACTGTAAGTGTGTATGAAGTGTGTCATTTGGGACAGGGCCAGAGAAGAGATGTTGTTGCGAGGGGAAGGGGACCCTAATGGTTTTTGATTAAAGATTATGAGGGCAAAAAATTTTAAAATAAATACAAAATAAACAATAATGGATGGATAAATCATTTATAGTAAACAATAATGGATGGATAAATCATTTATAGTAAACCTGCAACATTCCATCAAAAATAATAATCATCAATTTTGTTTTCGTTACTGTAATTAAATAATAAAAAGTAATAATACAAAAAATTATAATTTGGGACCCTCTACACATCCACATGTTCCAGAAGTTTCAAGTATTGTCATTACAATAGGATAATTTCTGCTCTACCCTGAATGTGCAAAAGAAGATCCTGAGAAATCTTTTTATTGTTGATAACGGTAGTCATGTCCTGAACCTGTCTGCTGACAACGCCTCTGAGGGTGGAAACGGCTGTTACCACTCCTGCAACAGGAGAACAAACCAATTTAGCGAAAGCCAGAAGCAACCTCTGAAAAATGTTCTTTTTTCTATTACCCAAACACAACAAATAGCCTGAGTACTGCCAGTCATTTTGTCCATCATGTTTTCTGCAATAAAAAAGAATAACCTATTGGCAGTTTAAGCTTCTATGTGATGTTTGTGTAAATAACTAAATTGTCCTGCTTGGTGGCTGACATTAAGAGTTACTGCTGTGGACCTTAAGCATTATTTAAAAGCCACACAAATGATTTCCAACAGCTTTCTCTCCTTACAGGTCTGAATAAAAGTCTGTCTGTCCAGAACATATAGTCTGTTTAGATTTAGAAGTGTTTAAAACGGTGTGACAATCACTAAGCCATACCTCTCACTGTGTTTGATTGACCTTAATGATAATGATATACAGAGTTACAGGTCCTTCATACTGAAGGCCACAAATAGCTCTCAATTCAGCAAAAGTGATCCAGTGTTGGGTGGGAGGAAGCTCACAGGTGCAGAGACCGCTGGTTTGGCCAAATGAGAGTTCACTTCTTCAGAATGAGTCACTCGCACAACCTAAGCTTGAGAGTAAGAGAATCAGATAAATATGGAAGAGAATAAAATCCACCTCAGACATTATGGCACAATATGACGGCTAGGGCTGGGTACCGAGTTCGGTACTTTTTAGGTACCGACCGAATTGCTTCGGTACTACCGAGTATCGAAACATGTCTTGTTTTTCGGTACCAAATTTCGGTACCTAAGTGGTTAATCTCGTCAACGTCAGTGAAACAATAAGCATGCAGCATGATTGGCTTTGGCGGAAAAACACTAGTTTACGCGGCTGCCCAGAGACGTGGTTCGTCGCACGTGAGGCTGTAGTGTGTGTGTGTGTGTGTGTGTGTGTGTGTGTGTGTAGGCTAAGCGTCCCAACCAGGGCATGAAATTAACACCCGACCACCTGCCAAATGCGGGTGAATTTTGCTATTGGCGGGTAATGCTGTCAATCTACCTGCCACATTTGCAGGTAGCCAATGAGAATTGAGTGATTCATTAGGTTTTTTTTTTACGTTTTCATTCTCATTGCGTTGGACCTTAGCTATAATGTGGCGGCACATTACTGGGGTAAAAAGGCCAGCTGAAACAAACAACCAACAAAAATATGAGGATGAGTCAAAGAAAAGTAAAAGAAGACATTTTAATACAAAGTGGTCAATTGGCGACAACGGCAAGGTTCGTGAGCGGCTGATTTATGACAGCGACTGTTGTTTCGTAACGTTCATGCGATCAGAAAGAAGATGAGGGCCTTTTCTGACTACGTTTGGATGTGCGAGTATTAAACTGTTGTTGAGATGGGATGAGATAATGTAACGCTGACGTAGGCTCCAGAACAATGACAGTTGCACAGATGTGTGCGTGTGCAGCTGTAGTCAGGGCCGTCGCTAGTGGGGTGAAAGGTGGTGACAATTATAGGGGCCCCCGCTGCCCAGGGGGCCCCACAAAATCCAGCAGTTTTACTATTTAGGCTGTTGTATGAATAATTCTAATATTTATATTAGTTGTGTGCCTGAGATTTAAATGAAAACCACAAAAAAACGTGCAATTTGGTTAAATATTTTTCCAAATATCTGCTTCTCTTACCTCCATAAAAATGGTTTAGTCTGACCTAAAGTATTTATTAATTATTCAGTTAGAGTCAGTGACAAACATCAGATGGACCCAATAAAATTGTAAGTCCCACCCCAGCTCGTGAACAGAACCAATCAGAGTTGAAGCGGCAGCCTGAAGTTAACGATGAACTTGGTGGAAGAGCAGGAGACTGACTGACTGAAAAATGTCGGGGAAAAGAAAACATAAATCAGGGAACCAGAAACGCCACGAAAAGACGGAGAGGGAGGCAAGGAGAGTGGTTGTATCCCAGTCGATCAAGACGTTCTTAAAGACAGGTTATGTATTGTTATTTCGCTGGGAATTAGAAAACTTCCGTCTACAGTCTGCCGTGTACAGTAATTTTTTATTATCGGTGCGCGCCACAATCGACCGAATGATTACGTGGTCTAAATTCACAAGTCACGAAGCATTGCATTATGCATCTGACCTGCCGGCTGATGATATTTAATACATCGAGAATACAACACACTGCACTTGGATGAATAAATGTATTCGCTTTATTTAATAATATTACCAGTTCCATATTATCTTTATTAAAAAATAAGACAATAAATGGTTTTAAATGGTTTTATTTTTTAATTAGACTGCATTCTTGTCAATTTTAAGTGTTTACTTTTTGATTTATGAATTATAACAGACTGAATTTTTAAAATTGGTTTTATTATTATTTAACAATTTCTTGCTTTTTGTTAGTTTTTATTAGTTGTAATTTTTATATAAACATTTAACTTTTAAAATAAAGGTTTTACAACAACATCACCATCTTCTGTTATATGTGGGTCTCCATGCTCAGCTATTGTACAGTATATGATATTGGGGAGGGTGGTAGGGGCCCACATCAATATTTTTTTCAGGGGGCCCCGAATCCTCTAGCTACGGCCCTGACTGTAGTACATGTTGGGAGTTGGGAACCGGTGAGAAAATGTCCCGTACCCGGTAACTTTCCCAGTAATAATATTAATTTAGTTCTGCTTAACGGTTCCTGAACGCTGTAACTAAAAGCTGTCAGGACCTAGCTGTCTACGTGACTAAATCAGCCATCAACACAGCCGCGGGTGATTTGTTTACATACGAGCTGCGGTAGGTCTATAGATCTGTTGTGCGTGTGTGTGTCAAAATCAATGAATAAAAAGATTTTTTTATTATTAGTTTTAGAGTTTAAAGAGTTATTATTAGAGTTATTATTACTTATATTGATTTCGTTAATAACTTGACAGCACTTAAATGTGTAAAAGTTAAAGAACAATATTGTGAAATTCCCGTTTTTCACCTTTAGGCTATGAGGCAAAAAAAAAAAAAAAAGAAAAAAAAAAGGCTGGTAAAAAGTCTCTGTGGCAGGTGAATTTTGATATCCACCTGCCACAGTGGCTGGTGGCCAAAAAAGTTAACTTCAGGCCCTGGTCCCAACCCAGATAGATAGAAAATATGTGGAAATGTACCTATGTGCCAGACTCGATGCCAGAAGCACGCGATGCAATATTTTCGACAAGTTAATTGCTGCCAAGACCGGTAACACGGTAAATCTGATAAGACAAGGCACTTCGAAGCGCACAGAATACACTTGAGAGTAATGGTGTGTTCACACCGAACGCGAATAGAGCGTCAAATAGTTAGACGCTTGAATCTTCCGCTCGAGTTCAAAATTTTCAACTTGCGTGGAAGACGTTCGCGGCAAACGCGCACGTTATTCGCGACGCCCCGCGCGAATGATGCGTCTATTCGCGTCTTTGCATTGACTTTGTATGTAATCTACTCGCGCAAATAATTAAATTCACGTTCGGTGTGAACACACCATTAGTAAACACTTTTTCATTAATAAATAATTAAAATATCTCCTTGCTATTGTTTCCCGACACATCCTAATCATTAGGCTACTTTTGCCAGTGCTTTGCGGCAAGCTTCATGTGTGCTGAGCACGAGGCATAGGCTATATCCCGCACCCCAGTAGCCTATATTTAATTTAATTCACATTTATTTGTATAGCATTTTTCACAATAGGGCTACATATCATTTCAAAGCAGCTTTACAGAAAATGCATGTGTCTAAATTACAATTTAGAGTGATCTGTTATCAGAGGTGACAGTGTAATGCATTTCAATTAATTTTCATGCAGTTTCATTGTTAAACAATGCATTAGGCAGAAACAATGAGCTCATTGAAGTAAAGAATACATGTTGTTAAATGATTAGGAAACATAGAAAACTTGGTTTTGGTGCTTTTTTACATACTCAAAATATGAGTGTAAAAAAGTCAACAAACTGAAAAAAATAAAAAATAGGTAATGTTATATGGTTAAAACTGGTTACATAAAATTGATATCGAAAAAAGTATCGTTCAGGAACCGGTATCGAAGTCAAGGTATCGGTATCGATATCGGTATCGAACATTTTGCTACGATACCCAGCCCTAATGACGGCACACATGCTGGGTGGCACAACTGTGTGGTCACACAGCACATATCCAACCAATCAATGCCTGAAACATAACCCAAACTGTATAACCATAACAGCATAAAATTGGAGGGCAATAATTGTGTTATAGAAATGTCTTTGTCTTTCAGTTTTCTTTTGATTGAGAAGGGTTATAAAAACAATAGGAATGCCATCACTCTCACAACCGAAGTAAACGAACAAACAAAGAAACGTTTAACCTGCTCTTTATCCCTTCCAATCCAATCCACATGACACATTTAAGTCAAACAAACCATTATATTACCTTTCAAAACATTTCTGTCATTAAGATTTTTAATTTTTATTAAAGCCTTTAATGCTCACCAAGGCTACTTTTTTTTTGATCAAAATACATTTATATTTAGTCATTTAGCAGACGCTTTTATCCAAAGCGACTTACAATTGAGGACTAAACCAAGCGAGTCATCGTGAAGAGGTACAGTAAATAAGAGGTACAGAAAATACAGTAAAATAGTTATATTGCAAAATATTATTACAATTTAAAATAGCTTTTTTAATTTTAATTTATTCCTGTGATGGCAAAGCTGAATTTTCAGCATCATTACTCCAGTGCTATTTTTGCTCAAGAAACATTTCTTATTATTGCCAATATTGAAACCAGGAACAAACCCAATCACAAGAGACT
The DNA here is from genome assembly GCA_030578255.1 of Tiaroga cobitis. Classification (NCBI taxonomy): domain Eukaryota; kingdom Metazoa; phylum Chordata; class Actinopteri; order Cypriniformes; family Leuciscidae; genus Tiaroga; species Tiaroga cobitis. The sequence continues at coordinate 20,484,779 of CM060604.1, read as the reverse complement.
GAGTTGTCTAGCCAATCAGAGTAGCTTGCGGAAAGGAGGTATTTAGAGAGATTGATTCTTCTGAAGAGTCGTTTGAGAATCATTGAAAATGTGGTGATGTGCAAATGTATATTATGAGAAAATTAAACAGTTTTTTTTTTTTTTTTACCTTTGATGCATGTAAACCTGTTGTAGGAGACTCCAAAACATCATTAGGAACCTTTAAAATAGCATAATAGGGGCACTTTAAAGTCACTTTTGATCAATTTAAAGGGTTGGTTCACTTCGAAATTAATTTTTGGTATGTTTTAGCTTACCGCAAGGGCATCCAAGATGAAGGTGTCTGTTTCCGCAGTAGTTTCAATTTTGATATTTTTAGGTCAAACCGTTCTTGTCTGTCAGTCATATAATGCAGGTCTATGGTCCCCACCTCAAAGAGCATGCACAGAGAAGTCCAAATTAAACATGATTTAATGACTCGTAAATGTAAGTACATATTGACGAGCGGTTTGTGTGAGAAAACGAACAGTACTTATATCGCTTTTTACCTCTTGTAACCACAGCCAAGTCCAAGTGATCTGAGGGCGCGGGCGCTTCGGTCTGCGCAAGCGCCGGAAAGCGCCGGAAGTGATCTCTCGCGCGTGTACGTCACTCATTGTTTACACAGAGATTTCGGAAGTGTTACCTTTCACTGTGAAGAGCTAAACATATTAAGATATAGAGGGTATCTGCGTGACGTCACTGCCAGCTGGAGTGATTGCGGTCACGCCCACTGAGTGGCAAAAAGACTGAGCGGCAGCATTGGTTTTCAGCGTGAATGCCGTGAAAAACACAAAAAATGCATCTAAAATGGGAAAGAGCTTTGCGATTGATTGTACAACTACATTTCACAAGAAATCTGAGGTATATTTTTACAGACTCCCGAAAGCTACAGAACAGAGAAGCAAATGGATCGATGCAATTCATAGAAACAACTTGACTCCAGGCAGAGAAAAGTGGATTTGCAGTTATCATTGAGCACGTTTACATGCACACCAGTAACCATAACAACGCAAGTAAACCGTGGCATGTTTACATGACTTTATTAATAAATCAGGCCATGACCTGTAACGACAAAACAATCATTTGCGTATCTGACTTTGAGTATTTCATTTGTTGTATCGGTTGATGTTAAATAAAGCTTGCAACATGTCAACGGGAAACTTACAGTTTGTATATTTTCCTCTCATGCAGTTACAGATGCAGCGTTTTGACTGAACCATTTCTACTTCTGCTGCACGAGATGAGAGGACATTTTTATAATGTTCTGTGTCATGAAAGAGTCTGCGTTTGTGATATATTTTATTCTTCCTTTCCAGCAAAACGCTCTGTCTGGATGTGTTTAAATCTGCACAAAGGATGCGTTTCTGTCACATTTCACACATGCGCACTTCAATAAGCTGACAGAAAGCAGGTTAATGCGTTTATATAATGCGAAATCCGAGTAAGAGGCAAAAAACGACCTGTGTCGACCGGTTTATGCTTAAGCCAGTTATGACCCTACTCCGATAAAATAAACTTTTTAAATAAACAGACAAAAAACTATAGGCTACAAGTTTTAGGGCTGGACAATATGATTATAGCCCATATATAACATTGATGTGATCACCTGGATTTAGACTTACCTATATTGTATTTATATAAAGCGTTCACAGGCAAATTTGCTTCACGTATTTCGCCGGCGTCGAAATCAGGCACATATGAGTGTCAGGAAACACGATGGATCCGTGTCTATATCCATGGATCACTGGATCTTTGGCCTAAGTTGTAAGGAACACTATATCGAGTCCAACTTTTAGTTTAAACTGATAATAGGTTGTTTTACTCGCGTTTTCGCAGTTTCCACTATTAACTCCAGCCACGCAGCGCAGCAGCTCTTTTGCCACTCAGTCCGGCTGAGGGGGGCGTGTTCCGGCGGGAAAGTGACGTTAATGCATTCCCTCTATACAGGAAATCGCAATGGAAGACGATTTCGATATATCAACAGACAACGTTGAATTTTTTTCGCAACTACGCGAGAGATCACGCCCGCGCCCTCAGATCACTTCGTGGCTGTGGTTACAAGAGGTAAAAACGATATAAATACTGTTCGTTTTTTTACACAAACCGCTCGTTTCGTGTCTTAGGCCATCAATGTGTACTTACATTTACGAGTCATTAAATCATGTTTAATTTGGACTTCTCTGTGCATGCTCTTCTTTGTGGTGGTAACCATAGACCTGCATTACATGACTGACACAGACAAGAACGGACAACGGAAAGACACCTACATCTTGGATGCCCATGAGGTAAGCTAAAACATTCCAACAATTAATTTCAAAGTGAACTGTCCCTTTAAAGTAAATGTAAGTACATATTGACGAGCGGTTTGTGTGAGAAAAAAAAAAACATATATATATATATATATATATAAATATATATATATATATATATATATATATATATATATATATATATATTTTTTTTTTTTTACCCTCCAAACCTTTGAACCACAATACAGGTACTGGAATATAATGAAAAAAATAAAATAAATAAATAAATAAATAAATAAATAAATAGTTCACACTGACACCAATCTGCATTGACAAAGTGACCTGAAGTCACTGATTACCCATTAGATTTGGCAGCTGATTCACTATCAGTGTGAACAGCTTAAGAATTAGCTCAAGGAAAAAGTCTTTTACATTACAAATGTTCTGCAAAGTTGCGTTTTAAAGTAAACCGTATACATAGCTTATGAATATTTGTCTGGTTGACAGGAATGTTGTTTTAGAAACAACCAAGGATGTTGATAGACAGTGACGTGGAGAAATTAACTAAAAATAGTAACGCAACTAACAGAAGCTCATCTGCTTCTAAACAACAGTTTTTCCAGAAACAAGCTACTATTTTAAGTAGACGTGCTGGTTGGTTGATAAAACGTCACATTCTACAGCATACATTCAAATAGCATGTTTAAAGGTGCCCTAGAGTGGTTTTTTATATTATTTTATAATGTTTCCTGGGTTGCCCTTATAATGTTAGTATGTTTTTTAGATCAAAAATAGTCATAATTTAGAAATAAAAGGCATTTTTCCCACCCGGATTTTAGCCTCTGATTTGAACGCTCTGTTTGAAGGGGCGTGTCTGCTGTGTGGAACCGGCCTGTGCTGTGATTGGCTGACATGCTTGCATATGAAATAGCTATGTATTACATGTGAAACTCTCTCAAATACTTTTACTACAGCTATTATACGTTTTTACTATTACAGCTATCGAAATTAACGAATCGTGAGATGTTTTTAAAGTATTTTGATCTATTCCCATCACATACAATGTTGCTGTGATGACTGAGCATTGCGCAAGCAGATGACAGTCTGTTGGTCGCGAGAATGAAGATCTTATCATTGCAACGCAGTTTCTGTTCTCTAATGCTATCCCCAATGCAAACACGATCATGTAAATACAGTAAGAGCTTCGCTGTGCAGTGTAACGTGCGTCATTGAATTCATAACGAGTTTGGCAAGTGTCCAGATAAACTCGCGCTGTGGAAAGATTGTTCTTTGATCGCTTTCTGTATATAATTTATTCACAATTTAAATACGTTTTTTTTTTTCATCCTACTAAAAGAAACGATGTGAAGTTGATATTTTAGTCACTGGCTTGACTTACTGATGCATAAACAGTATTGAACGATTTTGAGAGAAAGGTTACCTGTCTGAACTTGAACAATTACACATCAGAAAGTGTTGCTTGGTAGCTGATCCGAGGCCAGCTCTGTATTGGCCCAAGTTGAGGAAACAGTCGTCGGTGAAATGTTTGGAAATTTCCAGAGAAAATAAAAGTAAGCCATTGTTTTTTCAGAGGCTCGGATGAAGGAACTAAAAAATACTTTTGTGTTCATGTGTACATCCAAACACTGAGCAACTGCTATGCTTCGGCTGCGCAGTTTCGCCTGTCATTGAACATGGGCTGGCATATGCAAATTTGTGGAGGCATACATATTAATGATCCCGACTATTGCGTCACAGTCGGTATTGTGTGGAGAACCGACCGTTTTTCAGGGGTGTTTTTCATAAACGTGAATTAAATGAGAACGCGAAAACAGTCCAGTTTGAGATTCACTCTATGTCATGTCCATGCACTGAACTCTTGTTATTTGACTATACCAAGGTAAATTCAATTTTGAATTATAGGTCACCTTTAATATCTGCAAGCTCACACACACACAATACTTAATACATGTGAGCACAATAATTCCCAGCTGAAAACCCTTCCCCTCGAATGGATACTCAAGTCTAGGATACTCAAGTAGACCAGAAGAGTGTAAGGGGCAGGCTGACCAGAGAACTTGACACTCGGGTCTTGGTGTGCAGAGGATGAACTAAACGGTTACACTTTCAAAGAGTGCTAATAGTGCTGTGAGCCAGTGGCTGCTGAGCTCAGTATGTGTCCTCGACATCACAGAAAGGACAAACGCCGTCCTCAGACAGGCATCAGTAACACATATACACTCTTGTGCTTATACAAAGTAGCTAAGGATAAAAGAGGCCGACAGGGCTGGTCTCTTACTTTCTCTTCCACAATTTGTTACACCAGTGTAAATTAACTTAATGCCTAATTAAACGGATAATTGAGAAAGCCAGACCTCCGTCCACTCCAATCACAAGGCATCTTAAGAGACAGCAGCCACACACACAGACATTTAAAATTAGGGGTGGGGGAAAAAATCGATTCTTAGATGCATCGCGATGCGGACGTGGACGATTCTGAATCGATTCACAAATGTCAAAAATCGATTTTCAAAAAAAAAAACTTTTTTTTAAGATATATATTTATAATAACTTAATATTGACGGAACGCAAAAGACGGAACTCTGAAGCGCGGAAGTGCAGTGCCCGCCCGGACCGTCTGTGGCGTGCACATAACAGAGACGCGATGGCGCGCGAGATCCAAACACACTCGTTAAAAGCTGACGTGTGGAAATATTTTGGCTTCTGAAGTTGAAGGGGGAAAGGAGCTGGACAGTCAAGAGTCACACTAGTTGTAAGCTTTGTAGAATAAAACTAAAATATTTCGGAAACAATACAAATATGAGAAGCCATATGACGCGTTTCCACCCAGAGGAGGAAAAACACTCGGCTGTACCGGTTGTTGTTATACTATTAATTTACTACAAGTATGCTGCTAGTTCAGGCACACATTTATTTTCCTGTTGGTTCTTTGCAATGTTAATAAAATCTATTGTACGTTAATTCTTTATGGGTCATTACTTACTTTTAAAGCAAAGTATTTATAGTCACACAAAAAGATTCAGATAATCGATTTAGCATCGAATCGCAGCCCTCTGAATCGTAATCGAATCGAATCGTGGGGTGCCTAGAGATTCCCACCCCTATTTAAAATAAATTCAGTAGTAGCAGTACAGCAAAACCACTGAATAGCAGTGTTTTAGTGCAATTTGCGTCCACATCTGTGGAAGAATGCAAATGTTTAAGCAAAAGCATAAATAGAATTGAATATCATGAAAATCATTTGGTTTGATTTTTAAATTACATTAAATAAAATAAGTAAATGTGACGCAGTTCTACTGACGCAGGTCAGTGTGTGTAATCCATTTAAATGTGTGAAACAAGTTTACGTTATCCATTTGTGTTGTAACTACATAAATCAACATCATTGTAAGAAAACCCAAATTCAGACTGACGTGTTGAAAATTATTATCATGATTTTCTATTACATTTTTAGTAAATTAAAAAAAATATAGGCCTATATTAAGGAAGGGGTTAATGTGCCACCTTAGAGCCGATGCACACGTCATCAGAAGCCCTGTCCCAAATGGCACCCTAATTTGAATGAAATAAAGTGTATGGGCGAATAATGTTTAATCATAGACACACGCTACGGTTCAAAAGTTTGGGGTTTGATAAGATTTTTTTAGTCTCATACTCACTAAGGCTGCATTTATTTGATCGAAAATACAGTAAAAACAGTAATGTGAAATATTAATACGATTGTAAATCACTTATAAAGTTTTCTATTTAGCATATTTTAAAATGTAGTCATTTTTTTCAAATTACATCCATCACTCAAACAGTTTATTTCATTTAGTTTATTTCTAATTAATTAAAATATGGTTATTTCTTAGATAAGAATTCATATTTGACATTTGACATATTAATATGTATTATTATTTCTTATGTCAAATTGTGGTTAAAAGCCATAAATTGTGAAAATGTGCAATGTTGTTCTGTTGTAATATTTTTATCATCTAGTGGGCATAACTAAATAAACATTTGTACAAAGAGACGACAACAAATTCGTTAAAAAATATGTGTAAGGCTTATGTTTAGTTAAGGCTATTAGTTCATTTGTGTTTTAGTTTGATTTAGTTCATTTCCTGTTTGCATGTATTCCAAGTGATAGTTAGTTTCCAGTTACCTCCTTGCTTTCACACCTGTTCTTATGCTGCGTTCCAGGCAGGTTTTTGAGCACGTAAATCACGACTTCAAACCACGACTCACGACTTTGTAGTGTTCCAGGCCAGTCACGCCAAACTACCTGAGCGCATAAGCATGATCAATGCTGTCAAGGTCAGGTTTACGTCACCTTAACATTTCCATGCGGCAATAGAGGGTATGCGCATGACGTCACCGTCGGCCGGAGTGAATGCGGTCACGCCCACAAGTGGCAAAAAGACTGAGCGGCAGCATTTGTTTTCAGCGTGAATGCCGTGAAAATCACACAAAACACATCTAAAACGGGAAAGAGCTTTGCGATTGACTGTACAACTAGATTTGACCAGAAATCTGAGGTACTGTATTTTTTTACAGACTGCAAAAAGCTACAGAACAGACTATATTCTGCATAATTGGATGTTTTTAAATAAACACTGACAAAAAACTATACAAGTTTTAGGGCTGGACGATATGATGATATACAGTATAACATTAATGTAAGTGATCACTCGGATTTAGACCTATCTATATTGTATTTATATAAAACGTTTACAGGCAAATTTTCTTCATTTATTTCCCCGGCGTCGAAATCAGGCACATATAAATGTCAGGAAACACGATTCCTGGCTGCATGTCAATATCCATGGATCACTGGATCTTTGATAAGTTGTAAGGAACACTATATCGAGTCCAACTTTTAGTTTAAACTGATAATAGTTTGTTTTACTCGCGTTAACGCAGTTTCCCCTATTAACTCCAGTCACGCAGCAGCTCTTCTGCCACTCAGTCCCGCTGAGGGGGGCGTGTTCCGGCGGGGAAGTGACGTTAATGCATTCCCTCTATACACATTCACGACATACTTATTGTTTCAGACACATAACATTGTAATACATAATCGTTTGTGTATTATTATCAGTATTATTATATTATTATTAATTTGACTGCAACGTTATATTGTTCTAAAGTGTATTCTCACTGTGTACCGCCTGCAGAAACACTGCATCCGTAGGGGCTGCCATTTTTGTTTTGTATGGTTTCGCGGGCTGTGTGACGTCAGAGCTCGTAACTGGGAGTACATCGATCTAGTACGAGTTCACGGGTGGGAAGTCATGGGTTTGACTGCCGTTCCAGTGCACTTAGACGGGTATAAGGTTGGAAAAACACGGGTGGTTACAGGTTGCCTGGAACGCGGCATTGGTTCTGTTGATTACTCTGTGTGTATTTAAGCCCTTGGTTTCCTCAGTTCAGTGCCGTTTATATTTAGGTTGATGTGGCTTATATTTCTCCTGCGTTTGTATCTCTAGCTATCTGTATTAAATACTTCCTTGTTTTTTCTTGTTTGTGCGTTTACCACACCAGCCGTAAACAATATGTGTTTTTATTGTTTTTGATAGGCTTTATTTAATTGTATAGAAAACTTCTCTTCAGTTTAATTAGGTGTACCTTTTAATTTTCTTAGTGCAGTATTTATCTATTCTCAACCCTACACCTGAGCCAGATCTTCCCCATCATAAACATTTTCCTAACATGGATAATACAGTCCATGATTACGTCTTCACAAGCACTAAGACCTACAGGGATTAGAATTAAAAAACTCTTCTTAAATTCTCTATGGTGATGTCAGCCAAGACAGACGCATGTGTCCTCATTAAGACAGGAAGCTCAGGCTATATGGGGCATCCTCATAATGAAGCATAATTGGACTGCTTCCACTATTTAAATGACACTATATGATGGTATGGGGACAGTGGAGTCTCTTGCACTAGATAACAATGTCGAGGCAAGATTGTCTCATACTGAATTTATGCTTCAGTTTGTTACACTCATTCTTTTATTTGTCATTTTGCAGCTCGAAAACCAAAAGACTCCCTTAGTGTTTTACCACCTTTACATTCTTTGTTCTAGTTTTATAAATAAAAAAATAGCAAGGTTGTCATGTTTTTGAGGAGAAGACAGTTGAGAGCAGACGTGGTTCTCTCTGTGTGTCTCATTAATGTAAAGGACTGTGCGAGACAAGGGAGTCTCTGTTCGTCTCAGACTGAACATGACAGCTCCACACTTTTCCTCATTGAGGAGAAGTACATCCCTTGCTGGATCCTTTTTCACAGCTCTTACAAAAACCAACAGCTATAGTAAATCAGAGATACAAAGCCACAATGCAAATTCACCACACAGTGGACTCAATCACCTCCCTATTATCATTGTGAATGCCCAAAATGTCTTGTCTGAAGTATAAAATCATTGGTTACCCGTAAGCCAATCACATAACGTTTTTGGTTATGACGTGTGTTATTCACCAGCTCAGCCGCATCGAACTTCCACAGTAAACACATGTATGATGCGAAAACGAAACCATGAGCGAAATACCGGAGTGAACATGGCTGACCGAGTTTTGCTGCCTCCTTAACCTGATCCTCCATGAGTGCAACCAAGGGGGACACAATCACAACTATCGCCTTGCCGGCCTTTGGCCTGCCCAGTTTCTCGCTGATGATCGGTAATATTTGATAAATTAAACTTTTACCAAAACCTGTCGGGAGTAGGGCCATGACATCACCTCCATTCAAAATATTTAACAAACACTCATCTTGTTCGGGCTTCAGTTTGGAAATGCCAGGAATATTCTCCACAACAGAGCAAATTGCATCCCGTGTCTCCATATCCGCGGTCGTTTTCGATTTCCCCAATTTTAAACTCGGTGCTTAGCGTCTACGTCACAGCTCTCAGCCCGCCCTCTGTTCGTTGATTGGCCGGCTGTTTTCAGGCTGGAGGAAAACTGAGAGACATGTCGATGTCTCAGACTAAGTACAGAAGTGAAATGAAATTGAGCGGAAGTACGAAGTCTGATGTAGTCAGGCTAGGTGTGCAGAGCTGCCATGGGATATTGTGAAAGGCAGGTGTTGTTATTCATGTTTGCTTTAGGTCAAAGGTCACAATTAACAAGAGATCCACATTTGGTTCTGGACCAGTACCAGTCATTTATCATAAATTAATATACACAACAGTTCAAAAGTTTGAGGTTGGTAAAAAAGGTATCTGATTCTCACTTTGTCAGGGTTCTGTCACGTCTGTAGTTTATTTCTTGGTTTTGTGACAGAGCTCTGACACTCCTGTTTTGTCATGTCTTTGTGTGTGGGTGCGTGGCTTCAAGCGTTCTAGAGCCATGCACTCTCTTGTCTGTGTGCCTTGTTATATGTGCGGGGCGTGGTGTTTGGATCTCGGCATGTCAGTCTAGTTTGGTTTCGGTTCTGTGTCGGGATTCGGACATTCATGCTCTGTGTGTTTGTATTCTGTCGTGATCGAGCGCACAGGGTGAGCTTTCGCTCATTCTCATGCGCTCTGTCTTGTCGTGTGTTGTGTTTTGTGCAGCAAGCGGTTCGTGTTTGGTGTAGCACGCGTTTTTTGTCATGTCATGTCTTGTTCTGTAGCACGCAGCTTGTTTTACACCGCATGCTTTCATGTTGTCCTGTTTTGTGTGCACACATGGCTTATAAGTGTTCTCATTAGCTGCGTGTTCATGTCTCGTTTTGTGTGAGGACATGGCTTGTGATTTGTTTTACTGGCCATGTGCTTGTGTTCTAGTCATGTTTGGTGTGAGCACATGGATTGTCATGTGTTTCCTTGTGCCATGTGCTCTCCTGTCGATTGTCTATCTTGTTACCTGATTATTAGTTAATTTTCCCCACCTGTTATTACCTGCCTTGTTTGCTCCCTGTTTATTCTACTTGTGTTTGCAGTCCTGTGCTGGATTTTTGTTGAATGTACCTTGTGTGTCGTGCCAAGTTAAAGCCAAGTCAAGTCACGTCTCTTGTTTTCCCCCTCGGGGTAGTTTTTGTTTTGTTCTTGTTTTTTATCAAATAAAGCCCATTATTGTTTCCTGCACTTGAGTCCTCACTCCTCAACCCCAAACCCTGACACACTTACTGTTGAATATTATTACAATTTAAAATTACATTTTTTAAACATATTCAAATAGAAATGGTTATGTATTCCAGTGATGGCAAAACTGATGAGTATTGTAATGAAAATTCATTGCCACATGATTCTTCACAAATCTGTCTAATATGCTGATTTGCTGCTTAAGAAACATTTATTACTATCATCAATATTAATATAAGTTGTGTTGCTTAATTTTTTTTTTTTTAAAGCGTGATAAAAAACATTTTTTAGGATCCTTTAATGAATTGAAAGTTCAAAAGAAACACTATACTTTTGCATAATTTTTTTATGGATTGTATAATTATAAACCATTATAAAGCATAGGCGCCACAGAAGCTGACAAGGTGCATTCACACACTTCCAGTGCCATGCGACAGTAGAAATGTCAACTGCTTAAAATTCTACAAGTACAGACATAACATTGATTATAATGGGAGTGATTTATCAGCTAACTGTAGGTTGTTTACAGTTACTAAGCAACAGCACAACCTGTAACAGAATTTGACTGATGTGCGGTCCGAGGTGTGCAGTGTGTCTCTTCCAATTTGAATTTATAATGTTATTATTTTGTGGTTTTGAAATTCTGATTGTTCTGACCTTTTCTGGAAAGAACATTTAAAGACGAAACCTCTTGGTACTTTAATTGAATATCCTGCTTTATGGAATCCTATCCCAGATGATTCTGTTGTTTTGATCAGGATTTGGAGGTCCCTCCCCCGCTTCGTTCTCCTGTTACACAATAACACAATACCCCGGAGCCACCTCTCCCAACACTCACAATCCTAGATGTTACCGTACACATTTCTCTGTGACTGTACGACATGCTGCAGAGGGTTATTATTTTCTTCTCAGTGTGAAGTGCTAAAAGACATTTCAGGCTTATGACAGAAGCCGCTGCTGCTTATACTGAGATACTCTGATGCATGTTTACAGCCATCTCCCAAGAGCAATCACATCAGATGCGAAGGTGTAAACTACAAACTTTGAAACACCAAATAAAAGGAAACACACGAACATAGAACTCTTCAACAGCAGCAGAGCAGTAAAAAAACAGATGTTTCATTTAGAGCATTATATTATGAGACTTTGCTCAGCGCAGATCCAATAATAGCAACAGTAAATACACTCGATTCAGCTCTTTGTCCAGAAGCGTGCTAATATTCTTCTGGCCTGAAGGCTTTCTTTCTTGGAGGTCTATGAAAGCACACTCTCCCATAGATCTTTAAGTGGGCTCTTGAGTCTTTGCATGCAGGAATCGGTGAGCATCTCATATTGATTGTGGAGCCTTTGCATGGGGTCCGGCTATTGATCAGCTCTAATTCTGCTCACGGATCAAATAAAGGTATCCACCATTAACTGTGAGGACTTCAAATGCCAGCAAGACGGTTGGGGGTCATTGAATAAATTCCATTGCACATTCTTCTGATATTGGAAGTGTTTGGAAATTGGAACGTTTCATGTCTATTCCTGTAAAGTGGGAGAGTGTTTGAAACAGGTGGTCCTTATCAATTTATGTATCATCTATTTTAATTACGTTTTTTACCACGAGGCAATCTGATTAATATTACCTCTCTAAATATACAGTATATTTAAATTTAATATAATAAGAGTTATCAGAAACCATCCAACACACATTATTTCAATAAGAAAGTTATTTCAATACGTTTCTCTTACTCAATCAAATCCCAGTAAGCAAACATTATTGTGACTTTATCCTGCTGTTTTACCAAGTAAATGTCCACTTTTCAGAAATGTAACTAAAAACACACTAAAGAAATATAAAATTAATTTAACTGCATTCATTCATGTTTTAGATCAGGGGTCTCTTAGACCCCAACATTAATAACACATTAAATGGAGAACAAGAGTTTTATCATTGTTTATACAACAGTTCGCCGTGCATTATTCACCCATAAAAGCACTCTAACATTTCACCGTTTGTATCACTCCGCTTGTGTCGACTGTCATGGCGGTTGAGCAAATCCACCATATTTAAAAAAAAAAATAGTACTGTTGTTGTGTTGTAGTGGCAATTTTAATGATATTCATTGATCTTTAGTAGATGATTCAAAGAATGTCACATGTGTGTCTCTCACTTGTAGTGAGAGGATTCTGTTTATGTACCTGGGGAGGCAGAAGAGGGAGACACTCCAGAGAACAGACGAACAAGGACCTCTGACCTAGATGTCAGAAGGCCATTTGGTGCAGGGGAGCTTAGTGGGCCAACTAGTGACGTCTATGGAAAACTACTGGGAGGAAGGCTCTGGGGGGAAGAAAGGCCTTGAAACTAAGATAAAAGCTAGTTCAGTCTGTCTGGGGGGTGTGTCACTCTTCTGCACAGGGTAACAACTGTGTATTAGACTGCTCCTATTCTTGCAAGAATAAATACTTCTATTTTATATAATTTGACTCTGAGTGTCTCTTACGCAGTGATGTTTGTTTGAGAATTTTTGCCACAACAGTTTTGGTGTCAGAAGTGATATTCCTTGAACGTGTTCCCTGGACCTGAGATCGGACGGTGTTTGGCCACCTGGACTAAGTAAGTTCCAGCTCTACCTCGTAAACTTGAGAGAGAGGGGCCGACCGATATCAGGGCCGGGAGAATCGACCACTGGAATCTAAAGAACCCGCAAGTGGCACGGAACAACATCTCTGGGTAAGCAAAGCAAATTCAGTTTAATAGAGGAGAAGAGAGAAATTGAACCATATTGGCTGAGGGCTGTCTCTGTGGTGCGTAATCTGGATTTTAACTGAGATCTATAGATAGATCAAGAAGGTTTTAAACAGATACGAGAGAAAATTATCTGAGATGAACTGGGATTTGTAGCGGATCAAGAGGTTTCAAACAGATACGAAAGTATCTGAGATTAACTGAGATTTGTAGCGGATCAAGAAGTTTGCAAACAGATAGGTAACCTGAAAATCAGTTGTTCCACCACGGAGCAAATGGTTTTTTAGGTGCTGAAGCTAGTTAGGGGGAGCCAGAAAAGATTTTTTTTGGTAAACCTTAATTAGGAGGGCACTAACGAGTGCAACCCGACCGATTTGGGTTAAAAGAAAAAATCGGGTCTGTAACGGGGACGCCTGACAGATAAAGAGAACGCGCGGTGAGAAATCCACAGAGAACAGAGAGAAAAGCAGCCAGTATGGGGAAGTCTCAGAGCAAGCTTGCGAAATTTGGTACACCGGTGTTTTGTCAAATGAGGTATTGAGCGCCACAACATTAAAGATGGTGCGGGAATCAGTTGAACAGAGCAGTGAGAAACAAAAGTTGTGTCTGTGTTCAACATGTGTGTAAAAAAAATGTGAACAGATAATGGATTGTTGGCTTGAAGATAAAATGTCAAACTGCCAGGAGAAATAATGTTTTTTTTTACTTCTTCATCCAGTAAATGGATGCATGACATTAGATGTCTATAGAGACTTGGTGGAAGAGGGAAGTGAAAAAAACAAAAAGGTTGGTGTGTGAGATATGTGTGTGTGGGGATTGTTCAAACAATCATGTACTGGTTAGATAATGAAGGAACTGGCATGTTTGAGAAAAGAAAGGAGAGGATAATGAGGGAACTGGCATGTAGGGAAAAGAAAGGAGAAATATAGTAGAAAACTATATGTGATGAAAATAGACATGGTCTGACAGAATTTATGGAAGTCAAATTAACTGTTTAAATGTTGAAATGGAAAGTCAGTTTTAGAATAAAATAAGGCATTGTATGATTGACAGGGATTAACATGATATGAAGAATGTTTTAAGCAGAATGGGGAACAATTCTAGATTTTGATAAAAAAATGATTGAAATGATGATATATCTGCTTTATTTTATTAATGTTAAGAAAATAAGGGTATTGAAGCAAGTAGCTATAATGGTTGTCTGTGTAATTTACGGACTGAGTAATATAATCTGTTTTGGAGAAACAGTAGAGATAAGACAATAATGATAATATTAAGTTAAATAGACTAACAATGTGATGGAAGGGAAAAGGCTTCAAACCAGTTGTAATGAAAATAATGATGTACAAATTGTTACACTTTATGAAGAGTAACGGAACAGTCCGGGAAAATAAATAAATAAATAGTGAGACAGAAGAGAGCAAATGCTGTAAACAGCTCTGCTCAGAAGATCTCACTTTGAAGAGATTTGCAGATGATGTTTTGTAAAAGATAAGCTGGGAGAAATGTGTAAAGACAGAAAACAAATTCGAATATTTTGAGCATTTTCTGTGCTGCTCATGAAATTATGTTCCGCCAATAAAATGATGAAGATTATGATTTGGCTATTGTGATTAAATCCGCGAATGGTGGACTGTAAAGGAATACAGGGGACTGATTATCAGTGGCTCTGTTTACATTCCTGAAATGGGACACACACTGCTTCAAGAGTGTGCAGTAAGTTGGAGCCGTTTGCAAGCTCACAGTGATCAAACTATAGTCAAGGACAGGTGTCTGATGCTGAAGTTGAGGCTGAAACAAATTCACTAGATGACAGAGTGTTTGGTGGTCATCAGGACAATTTAATAGGTAACTAAATGCCCACCAAGAAGGTGTTTGAAAATGTGATAGTGAGACATTTCTGATAATAATGTGGGGTTTGAAAGTAGATCAGTGTTTAAATGACGACAGTAACATTTTTCGTCTGAGAAATAAGAGATAAAAACAAGGTCAAAAGATTGAAGTCTTAAAGTGAATCCTATAAGAAAGAAAAGATCTATAAAAGTGAACTGATGAATACAGGTTGATGTAAAATTAATGACTCCAACAAATGTGAGTTGCAAAATATATCAAAGTAACTAACAGGATGATTGTGTTTTAATTAAACATTTTAGAAAGGGTTTAGATTAAGGAGAGAGACTAATCTCACGAATGATTTATAATAATTGCAAAAGATGTATCAAGCAGAGAGTGCTAGCCTTGTCAAAGTTAACGTAATTGAGAACTTGACAACTAAAATGCTGATTGAGAAATGTGAAACGTTATTGAGAACTGGAATAATTATTTTTATTTAAGATCAAGTAAGCAGAAGCAATACTGGATTAACAGTTGCTGAATGCTGATTAAACAAACAGCTTGAAAAGTTGACCATGAAAGAACTAGAAGCTGATGTTTTGCTTTCAAAAGATAAGTTTATTATTGGCTGTAATGAAACAGTTTGCTTATCTGGATCTGATGTGTACTGTGGCTGAAACTGCCAGTGCAACAGAGACTCAATCTGAGTGGAAAATTGTAATGTCTAAATAAAGACAACTATAAAAATTATGTTTATTTGGAAACACATGTAATTTCTGGCAAATATGCCTTAAGCTGGGATAGAGTTATAGGATGGTAGATAAAGTTTGATGTTAGAAGTTTATGAGAGTGCAGTGTGCCAGTCCTGAATGCCTCAGAGTCTCTCTCATTCAATGTCAGCTCAAAGCTGTTATCTGTGATAAGCTATTTGTAGTAAAGCACAGTTTCAGTTGAAGAATCATAGACACAGAGATGTTTAAAGAAACAATTGCCATAAAGGGCAATTTGTATTTGTAAATGTAAAACTGAATGACTTTAAAGAAGTCTTTAAAATAATAATGCAGAACTTGAAGACATTTTATTTTATTTTAGGACCAGTAACTTCTTTGTCTCATTTAGTCTCCACCATTCAGGACCGATGGCTCCGTCTACAGGTAAAGTTCACTGAACGTACGGATGATCCAAATTCGCTGAGTATAGGCTAAGCAGCTAGGGTTTCTGCTTTTAAGATAAAATAATGGATTTAAGTGATTAAATACTGTTGTTATTGACCTGTCTCCCTGTGTGAACAATATTAGGCAATGAGAATGGCTCTGGTGACTCTTGAACGTGCCTTTCCTAAGCTCCAGAAAACAGCTAAGTTCTGTTGAAGAAAACCGATTGTGTGATGGGAAAAAAGCGGTCACCAGTGGGCACGAGTGACCACCTCCATGACGGGTAAGACCTTCTTTGGCCAGACAGGGGGCAACCCAAGCCAGAGGGCTCACGTAAAGTCACTGGGCATTTCCTGAATGGAGATGTTTTATGTGAGACAGGTATGAGAGTTGAGCAGGAGCTGTGAGGCCAGCAGCGTCCTTATACCGTTAGGGGGAGATGAAGCTATGACGAGTCACGCCAGTCTTCCCCATGATGCAAAAGCTCCTCTATACCACTCACCAGAAGAAACCGCATTAGTTGTATGGCTTGTTTTTCATTGTGACAAGTGTCTGCAACTAAACCGGGGGGACAACACCCTGAGAAGAAAATTATAGACAAAGAGCTAATGGCAATGGGCTTTCAAGAGCCAGCTGAGACCGTAAGGGGGATTGCCATTATTAATTGTTGTGGAGACAGTAATAAAACTTTTTGATGTCGGTTGCCTTATGGGCAAGGAAAATGTATAGAAGTTGATTTAGAACTAGTCTATAACATAGTTCTAACTCCTGAAGGTCGTTAGACATGGTGGTGACTAAAGATGAAGACAGCTTTGTAGATTTAAGTCTGGATAACAAAGGTGGATGGTCAAAGGTTATTGTAATGAATTTAATATTACATTTTGTATAAGAAATGGATTTATAGTGAGAGAGACTGCTTGAGCTGGAGGAAGGAATGGTAACTGTGTCTGTCTTTCTGTTATCGGCCTGCTAGAGCAAGCTGAAGAAAAATAATGATAATGAATCCAAAACAACCCAGCTGACTTGTCTAAAAATCTAATGAATAATGAACAAGACATGCTTTGAAAGTGGTTAAGAGACCATGTAAAATTAGGGAAAAGCTACAGAAAATATGTGAAGTTTAAAATCTTATTTAAAATTTAAATCCTTTTAACGATGATATAAGGAAAGGGCAAACATTGAGAATGAGCAGTTAACATATGTGTGTCTAGTATGAGTGTGTGTGTGATGGTGACAGCACTTTATGTCTTGTATGTATTAGTTTGGGGTACTAATATTAGAACAGTATTGAAATTAGAACAGAACAGTTTTATCATTACAGATGGGTTAAGGCAAATGACAAATTTTAAAGAAGCCGATAATTCTGAGGGGATCGGTTGAAAAGACAATACAGAACATGGGACGAGCTTTAAGTTGATTGGACATCAAGCTCTGTCTGGTAGTAATACTTTTGTCATGCAGGATGTCGATTTGAATTATGTTCTGGATCAGTTTAAGTATTTGTGTAAATTGGAATTGTGTAGTTGTAGATCACCATCTGGCATGGGCTGAGATCAATGAAAATATTGTAGATTTGATGGCAACAACAAAATGACATATTGGCTAAGTCAATTTCGAAGTATCAAGAGAGCCCTTAACATTTATGATAATTGTGAACAAAGGGGGAGAAATGATTGACTGACATTGACCAAGTCTGTACAGCACGACCTGACCTGAAAATTGATGACTTTAGAAATGTTTGTAGATGACTGACTTGAGAGACCAAACAACAGGCCTGAAAAGCAAGATTCACTGTGAGACTCAGGGACGTTGCCCGTCAAATACTTCGATAAGAAGATGAGATTGGGCTTTAAGTGAAGAATGTAATATTTTTTGTTTCAGAGGCAGAGAAGGATGTCTGGGCAAAATTTGGCTGAAGGACGCCGTTTGGGTTGGTGTTGATGGCAAATCAAATTAGTTTAAATTGATGCTCGAGTTGTGTCGTGCATCAAGAGGGAGATGGTATAACAATTGCCAAATATGGTTTACTTGGGTCCCAAACAAAATTTGCTGTCTGTACATGTATTTGCAGGACTGTTTCAACAGGAAACGCTAGGGCAGATGCAGCAGCGAAGGCCATGGCAGCACAGCAGACAAAAGAAACTACGTATTTTACTATCTGAAAATAACCTCGACATTTGTTTTTCTTTACAGAGCATGCAGACTTTTGGATACAGGGGAGAATGTCCCCTATAAAATGATGGCTATGGATGAATTTGACTAACTATCCTGGCCTGGGTTATTATTGTAGCAGAAAGGTGCCACACCTGCGCAGCGCAAACTTAAATTTTCCTTTTACAGAATGTCAGGATGGATTGCAGAAAACAGAACTGATTCTGTTCCAAATGTATAAATATTGTTTTTCAGGGGAAAAGGATCCTGAGTGCTATTAAGTGAGCGAGAAATTATCCGGTGATAATGTTTCAGGTTGAATCCACAGGTCAAACCAAAGGGGACGAGCGGCTAGACAAGCGGTCACTAACAAAATACTTAAGGTCTCCATTCACAGGTGACAGTTCACTCCAGTGGGGGTGCGGTCGTGATTTAAGGGAAAACCTTATAAGGATCAGAAAATGGTTGGAGAATGTGACACCTGGGTCCAACCCTCTCACCTTAGACAACACCAACAGGCCACAACCATCCCATAGTCCATGGGGCGAACGAGATTATCAACACGCCTGGAGGAGGAACCAACTGCCAACTGATGGTTTAAGTTTAACAGAAGAATGGGGTTTTGTGATTATTTTGAGGATTTGATTTGATTAAATCAAAATAGGGCTTAGTATTGATATACAGTCGATCAAAAGATTTGATTGGTTACTTATTCATTAGGAAATATTTAAGGAAAATGTTTTTGGGAAGAGATCTATTAATTAATGTAAATTATAGGGATAATTGTTGAAGCGTATTAAGTAGAACCACAGCATGTTTGAATTAAAAGTATTGATTTGATTGTAAATGTAGAAAATATATTGATTGTGTCCGTAATGGAAATATTAGAGTTAATATTGAACAACTGCATTGGTTAGAAGAATGGATAAAATTATAAGACTTCTCTGGTTAGATTTTGTTAAATATGGCATTAAATAGAGCTTACTAAATTGAATTAGAAGTAAATGAAATATGGAGATGGGCGTAGATTAATGGAAAAGGCTTAATGATATAGGAGTTAGGATTGTTATTCTAATAATTTTGTTATTCATGGGTGAATATGATTACAGTGACAGGGGAAACATGCTGTCTGTTCAATTGGTGAAAATGACAGTCTATCCCAAGGATGAACAAAATTGTGACGACACAGGTAGTGGGAGCTACAGTGAGATATGTGTTAAATGTATGTTCTGTTTGTTTTTCTTCTATTTGTTTATTTTCTGAGAAAGATTAAGGGCAAAGATTTAAAGGGGGTTAAAAGCAGCAGTCATCCGTGTTACGAGATGGCGTACAAAGATAGGGTTTGAAACTGAGGGATTTTTTATTTTACTTTTATCTGGTTGTTTCCTTGCTATGTTATAACTACCTTTTCCTTACTGGCGTGACTGAGGGTCTGTTTACAGGAGCGCAGAAACAGAGATTTCTCGCTTAGCCCAACGCAGTGAAATGTTTACTTGCTTGCTAAAATATTACGGGGCATTTCCCCCACAAAAACAGCCTTATGCTTCTTCATTCTAAACTTTTCTTCACAGGTTCAAGGAGAGTGATCATTTTATGCAAAAAATCAGAGATGAAAAGTATAAGTGTGATGATATGACTTAAAATTTGTCTTATTGTTTATTATTGTGATTATGGGTAATCAGAATGATAAAAAGTGAGGAGTTGTAGTGGCAATTTTAATGATATTCATTGATCTTTAGTAGATGATTCAAAGAATGTCACATGTGTGTCTCTCACTTGTAGTGAGAGGATTCTGTTTATGTACCTGGGGAGGCAGAAGAGGGAGACACTCCAGAGAACAGACGAACAAGGACCTCTGACCTAGATGTCAGAAGGCCATTTGGTGCAGGGGAGCTTAGTGGGCCAACTAGTGACGTCTATGGAAAACTACTGGGAGGAAGGCTCTGGGGGGAAGAAAGGCCTTGAAACTAAGATAAAAGCTAGTTCAGTCTGTCTGGGGGGTGTGTCACTCTTCTGCACAGGGTAACAACTGTGTATTAGACTGCTCCTATTCTTGCAAGAATAAATACTTCTATTTTATATAATTTGACTCTGAGTGTCTCTTACGCAGTGATGTTTGTTTGAGAATTTTTGCCACAACAGTGTCTCGAAATGTAGTTTTAAGAGTTTTTTTAGGCAAGAAGGTAGTTATTTAGACCTCAAATATGTGACAAATATAATCATAGTGCCTATTTATTTTACAATCTGTTTAGACACTTTCGCAGATGCGAGCTCCAGGCTGTCAGCGGCCGTTCAGCGCTCATGTTCCCGCAGAGAACAGCGTCATCTTGGCCAGTCCTTCGGGAATTTGCCGCTGGCTCTTATTTAGATAGTGGTTAAACATGAGATATAATTAATTTGGGGTATATCAAACGGGCAATCTTTGTTCTTATTAATCTATTATTTGTTCCAGAACAAATCAATTTTGTTTAAGGGGAAAATTAAGTTTCATAACTTTATATTTAGGCTATATTTCACTTAAATACTGTACTAGAGAGCTGGTTGTAAGTTTGACTGAATTGTTTGCTTGTGTTTATTTCCTATTGTCTTTTAAAAATGGCTATTGTTGTTAATTTAAATATTGTTGTTCAATAAATATTATTTTATATAAATAATATGCCATATTTGATATTACGAAATGATCATGATATGGACTTCAGTGAGTTACGTTATTACGCCATTAGATGGCGGCTTTACGAGTGAGTCAAAACAAGGAAGTTGTTTTATGGCTGTCATGGGAAGGACAAAGATGAACATATTGCTTTCCTGAGCGGACATTCAAAGTGATTTTTGGATATAATATTATTGACATTGACCTGAAGAATGAATGCTATATCAGATGCAGTAATACACTCGTTTAGTCAATCTCTCTCTAATAATACCATAATACTGTACTCTACATAACACAACAAGCTTAAATGAAGTGACTCCATTACTACAGTAGTTCTAAAGTGACGTTTTAGAATTAGTAACGGAGGCCTGGGCACAACTGTTAAACTGTCAACTTGAGATTTGATTCCATGACGAAAGGAAGTAGTTCTGTGCAAAAGGGGGATTTAAAAACACTCTGTTGTTGTTGTTTCATATTTATTTACTCATATGTGCCGTCGAACTGTTGTATAAACGCAATATCACACTCGCAGCCATGCGATATGGCTGTGTATCAGCACGCCGTGATTACCTACAGCACTCGGCCACAGCCGTGCCACAGCCATATCGCACAGCTACTCGTGTGATATTGACCATTTAGCATCACCTCACTTAAGATTGGTAAGTATTAACCTAAAATAACAATTTTAGGAAAATACATTTTTAACATTAGCTACTAAAATCACCTTGAGGTCTCTGAGACCCCAAAGAGAACATGAGGGGTAGGTGTGCTCTCATTACAGTTTCCAATTATTAATAAAACTGCTTTCCTAGGTTCCATACCACTTCTTATTTAATCAACCTTTGCCCCAGAACAAATCCTACCCCCTTTTCTGTGTACTTACCCCCTCTGGTTCACCCTGGTTGGTGCTGACAGGGATGATTTGCTCTAAGGATTGAGCCCACACAGAGGGGGAGCAACTGAGGGTAACTTTCTTCAGGCGTCACATTCAGTCCATGGCACAAGAGGCCATTCAGCAAGTCACAGAGTCGGGGCCTTCACAGCATTCCTCTCACAGCTCATAGCGTGAGGGCTGCCCATTCACCATGCAACAGATCAGGATGGGAGCACAGCAGAGCAATACAAGAGACCTTCGATTATCCGGGACAAACCGCTGCAGCGTTTAAATATGACTGAGCTTCATAATGGGTCAGTGAATAACAAATGTCTTATCTTGAGGGGAAAAAAAGGAAGACAGTTAGGAAAAAGTGCAAGAACATCATTGACTAATGAGCACGTTGAATTTTCCACCTGAGAGAACCCTATGAAATTCATAGAGGGACTGATTTGTCTTTTCACTCCATTACAAATCCCACTGCACACCTCCAGCTCTGACAGAATCAATGGGTGAAATTTAATTGCACTGTTTTGGGACCCTCACATTAGTTTTTGGATCTGCATCCTAATATCTGTTAATAAGGCCATTATGCAATTGTTTTAATTTCATCTGATTGGTTTTCCTCAAGACCAGACAGAAGGCATGTGTTGCTGATGGATGGGCACACACAGAATGCATGAATAGAGGATGAGGCAGGAGGGTCTATGCATCGCTCAAAGTTCACATAAAAAAAAGAAATATTGGTAACCTGGGGAAGATGAATCCTTAGATTTAATGTGAACATCTTTGATGTCCTCTCAGTATTATTACAGAACAAAGAATATTTAAAATGCTACAGAGCTGAAAGACATCTACCTAGTGTTTGCGTCATATTTTTAAAAACTCTATTCTCTAAACTCTATTCTCTCTATATATTCTTTGATGCTTTGGTGGGAAAAAGAAACTGAGAAAGACGGATTTAGAGCAATGTTTCCCAACCTTTTTTTGTCTTACATTCTCCAATGAGTAAGGCTCAGAAATCACATATATATATATATATATATAGAGAGAGAGAGAGAGAGAGAGAGAGAGAGAGAGAGAGAGAGAGAGAGAGAGATTTCACATCCTATTCATGCTGTTAGACATCTTCGTGTGCCTAAAGAGCTTGAAAGTCATTGATTAATCAATTCATTGCTAGTAACGCTTGTTTTCATTAACAGCGCTTTGATCCTCTGTTCTGTACAACGGAAGCTGCCACACGTTGTGCGCTTTAAGACTAGAAACAAAAATATCTTACCAGCTACTAAATCACAAAATGACCCAACATAACTGACCGACAATCCTCAAAAAAATCCGCAAAATAGATATTAATTCATTATAAGCATAACAGAACGGTTTCATGATGTATCAGTAACGAGGCGCTCGCGTCCATGACGCATAATTGAAATTAATTGCACGCACAGTATAACAAAAGAAAAAAACAACAAAAAAACGTACATCTGTGCATTAAAATGTGTTTAATTTGATAATTGGGTTATTTTCTAACCATATTCCACACGCGCGTTCGGCGTAACACGCATTGTTTTGCGTCTGGACCATGCACTTTATGTAGTTGTGAATCATATAGGCCTATCAATAAAACATTCAAAAAACGATTGCCATGCCAGATATATTAGTGTTTAATACAAATAAGATCGATTTAATCTCCGCGTTGTATGTGCAACAGGGAGATAAAACTTTCACAAACAGACTTCTTCATTTTATCTTTCTGCCATCAACGCAACAGATAGACATAAACAGCAGCTGCAGTGTGTTGATATTCACTACACACATTTTTTTCTACACTGTAAAAATGGGTTGTACTCACAAGCATATGTCATGGAGAAGCTATTCCCCATTTTGACCATATCCACTTGAGGTACCAGTTTAGGGATATCCTGGTGATGCGAGAGGGCAAACCGAAACACTTCATATTCGTGTGATTCGGTTGGGAACAATCCTCCTGTGGGGAGAGATAAATTGCAGATTACGTTAAAACAACACAAGCAGTTTTCTGGTCAAATAAGTAAATTTGCTAAAACCATAATTACGAGTATGTCTCCTATTTAAAAAAAAAAATTATTCATAACGCAACATTATACACTCCACCCTTCACTTTAGCAATTCACTCACCTATGTTGATATTACTTGGGAAACTGGAACCGAAGCACAATCCCAGAAAACTGGTGCAGAGCAGTGTGAGGCTTCGCTGCATATTTCCTTTTGCATTAGCGAAGAAAAAGAAAGCCAAATCCCAAGCATGGGTATGCGCGGGGTGTAGAATATCTCTTCTGGATGCTCTCACACTATCCGCACATCGGCGAGTGAACAGCGTGGATTTACAGGTGCACCTCTTTGCGCGTGCTGTCCTCTCTCGCGCTGCGTCCTTGTGTGTTGAGCTCCCAGCCGTTCTTTCAGCACGAGCTTCCTCTGAGAGCCGCGGACGCGCGCGAGATAGAGAATGAGTGACGGACCCCAATAACCGTATTCCACTCCAGCGCAACACCGTGTGTGGACTTTCTTCTCACGTTAACGATTAACCACTTACTGTATGATTTATTTACCCAGCGATCTTTCTCGCGTTAAACTGTGCGTCTTGTTACGCACAAAGAGACGATGGCGAATAACGCGTAAACAAACAAGAGCGCCTACTTTGAAATCATGTTTCAGAAAAGTGCTTCTCAACCTTTGTCACTTCAAGGTCCTTCATTGTAAAAGATAATATTTGCAGAGCTCTGATTTCTTCTGGTTTCTTGAAATGACGATAAAGCTTGTTTTCGATTTTTTTTAACAGAACATTGGAGTGATTAAAATAATGTATTGTGATTCCAGCGGTTTCAAGAACTGTATGCTATTTATTAAAAACAGTTGTGGGGAAAAATTGAAATAAGAAATTTGATGCTACATGTTGGACATCTTTGTAACATTTTTTTTAACCATATAAAGCTAGAATATATAGCCTACTACAGAAAAAAAAATATTTTTCTATGCTATCCAAGAACGTAAATGCCAGCATACGTTTCTTCCCTGTGCATTAGACATGATTCAGATTTAGAGAATTTAATTGAGATATTTCAATCCAGTTTACTGCATCCGGTTTCACAGGAAGATGCAAACATTTAAATAAGCTTAGAAAAAGCATTACGTCCATACACCATAGGCGTAATTTGCGGGTGGGACGGGTGGGGCACCACTTTTTGCCAGGCTCGATATTGTCCCCACCACTTTTGAAACATCTCGCGGCACAGATGTAACTAATACAAATAAATAAAACCTCTCTAGTTAACTAGCAGAGCATTCATTTAGTTTTGTTTGTTAAATAAGAGGCGATCTAATGCTGAAATGTGTGGTTTTTGAAATCAAGTGATCAAAGTGCTCGTCGACTGCGATCAGGGGCGCGGATACAGTGTTCTCTTGTGGCTCGCGCTGCTCTCTATTCGTTCTGGTGAAATCACAAAGTAAAATACACACAAACGTGTCCCTGCTTGATATAAAACCACTGATAAACATAATCGGTTTTAATGAGAAAAAATAAAAATAAAAAATATATAAAAAAAAATTATATATATATATATATATATATATATATATATATATATATATATATATATATATATATATTAGTGCTGGGCAACGTTTAAAAATTTTAATCGCGATTAATCGCATGAATTTATTAAGACTAATCGCGATTAATCGCAAGAGTGAATATTGAATTCTAAAGTAGTGTATTGCGCATCTTTGATTTAAATGTACTGCTATATACACAAAAGTGCAATAACATGTGGTTTGCCAAAACTTTAAACAAATAAGGTGCTTTATACCAGCAGTATTCCCTTTACACAGTAGCAATAAAATATTTATTGTACAAATATTTTTGTCTCTCAACTTAAACATTAATGTAATCAAATCAAATATTAAAACAAAGCTATGCCACTGCCAGGGCATTACCTTTTATCTAGCTTGTTAAAACGAGTCCAGTTTTCTTGGGTTTTTTTTTGAACAGGTATCAACAGGTATCTTTTATCAGGGAGCAGCAGAAACAGTATATGTAATCAGAGGTCATGACCACTACTACAGATATCAGTCGACCAACGTTACTTCTCTGATAGCAGCTTAGGTTTGGTCATGACATGGTTTCCCACGTACACTAGATTACATTAAACAGATGTCAAGCCCAATTTATACTTCTGCGTCGAACTCAAGGCGTAGCTACGTGCCTGCTGTGTGTAGCGCGCGTACCCTGACGTGCACCTCTCCAAAAATGTAACAATGCGTCTATTATACGCAAGTGCTGTGATTGCTAGAACCGACAAGCTAGTGCGACAAGCGAGTGCGTTCCTGTGAAACTGTTGAGGTCATGTTCGCCTCACGCACGCGCCCTCCCGTTGCCGAAGTTGAATTGACGACGCGCAGCACAAATCATTGGAAGAGAGACTGATCCTCGGCTCGCTGTTTGTGAGTTTCCACAATCTAATCTAAATAGTTATCAGGGCGTCATCAACAGAAGGGAATTCACATGGCAGCGCATCCCCGCTAAACTAAACGCAGGCCTATCAGGTAAAGTTATGTATAATTTTAATTTAAGTTAAAAAGGCTACAGCTGCGTAGCGCACAGAAGCCGTTGCCACGGTTTCTATCCATAGAGCGCCTGTCATTCACTCGCGGGGCGCTGTCTCCCTTTGTGTTCACCTGAGAGAACCTGTCAAAGCCTCTCCTCTGCTTGTTTGGGAGGGTTATTTGCTGGCTGACCAACACCCCACCCCTCCTGTGATCCATGGTTTGACTGTAGGCCTATGTGTATTCAGAGCCAGTAAGCAACGGACTTTCAAAAAAATAATAAATAAAACACTGCGTTAACGTGCGATAAGAAAACTGTCGGCACTAATTAATAAATGCGTTAACGCGATAATAACGCGTCAACTTGCCCAGCCCTAATATATATATATATATATATATATATATATATATACGAGTGCAGATTAGAACCCAGAACCTCTGACACGCTTGGCAAAAGTTCTGCCACTGGACCATTAAAGTACATGTGTGTACCAGTCGGATCTATGTATTTCTTCACGTGAAAATTCGCGGCACCAACACATATTAGATCTCATTAAACGACAAATTAAACACAATGTACAATTTAAATCGATTGCTGGACATCGGTATGTTATTGTACATAGGTACATCTGATTTATGATTTAGCATTGTATTAGCCCCCCACTCCCCCTCCACCCACTTTTTAAAGCAAAATTACGCCACTGCCACCATAGGCGATTAACCATATGGGCAATTGGGCAACTACCTAGGGGCACCACGTCCAGGGTGAGAGTCCACGCAAGTATTTTTTTTCTATTTAAAAAAAAAAAAAAGCGATTCATTCTCCAACGTATTTCTAGCCTAGGCCTTTCCCTTCATCAGAACGTTCAAAATTCCCTTAATGTTTTGTTGAAAGTTTATTATTTTCAGTTTTTGTTTTGTTTTTTTGTGGGCACGTGATCTACCGCCAGATTCACGCTACTGCGTGAGCACGCGCGTTTCATTTCAATGCCCATATTACACTAGCGTGTTCACTGGCACGGAGACAACACAACCGAGCCTTCCGCTCTCACTTTCCCTATGCTCGGGCCACGCAGAAAGAAGTGCCGTGGACAGAGGATACCAGAGCGAACAGAGGCGAGCGAACCCATGCCGGCCCAGTCCCCGCGTGCCTCGCTCTCACACAGTGAAACCCCCTCGCCGGTCATGTTCACACAGGCGGACCAGCGCCCCCCTCAGCGAGCGGCCGGTCTCGTCTCTTTTGGGGGATCAGACGAGGAAGAAGAGACGGATGACAGCCTTTCTCTTGCTGCATCCGAACGCGAGGGGTGGACGGGCTCCATGGCCGACCCCGCACCCTCAACACAGGCCAGCACTAGCGACGCAAGAGCTGGTATCGATTCTAAACTTCTCTGCGTGCTGTCTAAGACCGTCGAAGACCTCGGGCTCGAGTGGTCTTCGAAGCAGGCTGGACGAATGGTTCCTGTAGGGGCGCCTTTTTTCCTGAGGTGCACGTCGAGCTAATGAAGTCATGGAAGGCTCCATATTCGGCTTGTCTCAAACCCTCCACTTCCTTGACGCTCTCGACTGTCAACGGCGCAGAGGAGAAAGAATATGAGAAAATTCCTCCCCTCGAAGAGTCTGTGGCCGCACACCTTTGCCCGCCCACTGCTACAGGATGGAAACTCTCACTGGCCGAGCCTAAGCCTCCGCTGGCCAAGCTGCTTCGGCGCTTCACACCATAGCTGTCCTCCAGGTCTTTCAGGCCAAACTTCTCCGCTCTATGGACGAGTCTGGACCTGACCCGGAAGCTTTCAGAGACCTGCGCAGTGCCACAGACTTGGCTCTGCGTGCTACCTAAACAACCGGCCAGGCGATTGGTAGGACCCAGGCGAAGTTGACGGTGCTAGAGCGACACCTCTAGCTGAATTTAACAGAGATGAAGGATGCGGACAGGGCCGCCTTTCTGGACTCCCCTGTTTCCACCACCGGTCTGTTCGGCCCATCGGTAAAGGGTTTCGCGGAGCGCTTCACCAAGGCAAAGAAAGCGTTGCACCCTCGGCCAGCAAGGCCAGGGCCGCCGGTCTCTCAGCCCCGCCCAGCGGCTGAAGTCCGCCACCGCTCTCGTTCTACGAGACAACATCAGTTGCCTGAGCTTCCGGGAAAGCCTTCCTAGTCCTGTGACTAGTCCCGCCGTGGCTGTACCACCCTCCAAAAAGCCTTTCACACGTCTCCCAGTCCCCTCTTTAGTTCAGGCGGCTGGAGATGCAAGCATTGCAGTCAACGAGTCTGTTTTGAAACATGCACACCTGCAAACAAACACCGTTTTTACGGCGGCCAAAATAAAACACAGAACAAGTACTTTTCTGTTTGTTCCCCCTTCAGCTCACGCTGGAGATTGTTTAAATGTAGTATGTGTGCCCACAATAAAGTATGCACCCCTGCACATAAGCACTATTCACACAGTATCACAAGCACAAAACAGCTGGACGGCCGGGTCCCTATCACAAAGCTGCCCGTCCCCAGACTTCATTCAACCCCTAGCTATGCGGGCCAAGGCCTGGGAAGCCATCCCCGGTATATCAGAATGGGTGTTGAACATAATAAAACGGGGCTACTCGCTGCAGTTTGCTCACAGCCGTCCGCGCTTTATAGCCGGGGTCGAGACTTCGGTGAAAAGCGGCATAGCTCACGTGCTTCGCACCGAAGTGTCGAAACTGCTAACGAAAGGTGCTGTAGAACCAATCCCTTTATCACTAAGCGGGTCTGGCTTTTACAGTCGCTACTTCCTTGTCCCAAAGAAGGATGGCGGCCTCAGGCCCATCTTAGATCTCAGGCACCTGAACGCAGCGCTTATGACGCGCCCGTTCAGAATGCTGACAACTAAACAAATCCTCACGCAGATTCGCCCAGGGGGTTGTTTTTTTTTCAGTGGATCTGGAAGATGCTTATTTTCACATTCAGATAACGCCCCATCACAGGCCATTCTTGAGATTCGCCTTCGAGGGGCAGACTTATCAGTACACAGTCCTAGCATTTGGTCTATCCCTAGCACCCCGTACAATTACGTAGTGCATGGATGCAGCTCCCGCCCCCCTGAGACAACGGGGAGTGAAAGTGCTGAACTACCTCGACGATTGGCTGGTTATAGCCCAATTGGAGGCGCAGTTAATAACTCACAGATAGCACTTGCTATCCAGTGCCTAGCGGCATCGTTCAGAGCAGGCGCTCGCGCACCTCTCAAGAGATTTCGGAGGATGTTAGGCCTCATTGCCTCAGCATTATCAGTACTCCAGCTGGGTCTACTGTATATGCGTCCCCTCCAACGCTGGTTAAAACCCTGTGTACCGGAAAGTGAACCACGGCTGTGTCAGAGCTCTGGCTCCTAGGAAAGCAGCCGGCTGGTACCAGTCCGGCATGGATATGGGCATGATTTCGAAAAGGAAAGTGATCTCGACAGATGCCTCCAACCTAGGTTGGGGGGCCCTATACAAGGGGAGGCCCATCTCCGGCCTATGGCCGAGCTCGGAGAGGCACCTACACATAAACTGTCTAGAGATGAGAGCAGTCGCTCTATCGTTGAAAGCTTTCCTCCCATACCTAAAAGTTTGCCACGTCTTGGTCCGGACGGACAACATGTCAGTGGTATCCTATATAAATCGCCAAGGTGGACTCAGGTCGAGCAACCTGCACACCATGGCCAAACGCCTCATTCTATGGGCTCAGCTCAACCTGCGCTCGTGCCAGGCGTCTTGAACAGGGGCACAGATATACTATCAAGAGACAAAGTTCCCCCAGGGGAAAGGTCTCTTCACCGGCAAACGGTTCAGTTGATATGGAGCATCTTTGGCGAGGCAGAGGTCGACCTCTTCGCCTCAGAAGACAATACTTGTTGCCAAACATTTTTTTCCAAGAGCAGGGATGGGCTGGCCCATGACTGGCCAAGCCGCCCGCGGTATGCATTCCCTCCGGTCACGATGCTACCTCAGGTCATCAAACGGATCAGGGAGAGCAAGTGTGCCGTGCTCTTGATAGCCCCTCTATGGAAGAACCAGCTGTGGGTCTCCGAGCTTACTCAGATGTTGGAAACAGCCCCATGGCCGATACCGCTGGGGAGAGTCCTCCTCACGCAGGCGAACGGGACGATCTGGCATCCCCGACCTAGTCGTGCGTTTCCTCAAGGAGGCCAGAAGGCTAAACCCGCCTCGACCCCCCTCTGTACCTATCTGGGACCTCTCCACGATCCTGGAGGCCATGAAAGGGGCCCCATTCGAGCCACTTCAATCCGCTGGCCTGAAGCCTCTTTCGCTTAAAACTGCTCTCTTGCTGGCACTAGCATCAGTCAAGCGAGTAGGTGATTTGCAAGCACTCTCAGCGAGTGCTTCCTGCCTTGAATTTGGGCCCAACGACTCCAGAGTTGTCCTTAAGCCAAGGCACGGGTATGTTCCTAAAGTGCTCTCCACTCCGTTCAGAGCGCAGGTTATTTCGCTGTCAGCTCTTCCCCAGTCAGAGGACGAGACAGACGCGAATCTGCTCTGCCCTATCAGGGATCTCAGAATATTTTTAGAGCGCTCTGCCCCGTTCAGGCAGTCAGAACAGCTCTTCGCATGCTTCGGCGGCTGCTCCAAAGGGCTTGCGGTCATGAAGCAGAGATTGTTGCGATGGATAGTAGATGCTATCTCGCTGCCTTATGAGTCTAAGGGCCTCCGTTATCCCATAGGTGTCAGAGCTCATTCCACAAGTGGCATGGCCTCGTCATGGGCATGGTCGAGTGGAATACCAATTGAAGATATCTGTGCGGCGGCCAGCTGGGCTTCACCGTCCACATTTATGAGGTTTTATAGCCTAGAAGTTCACACTTTACAAGCAATGGCTCTTTCCATATAAATAAGTGTTAAACCAATTAACACAGCTATGAGGCCCGATGTCTTTCTGGTCCTGGTTGAACTCTAAGAACTACAGTTCTATATATACCATATATACCATATACCAGCTTGGCCCCCTGAGTGTAGGGAACGAGTATTGCGTAATCTGCCGTGCTACTGTGCTTAGATCAGGGGATCACTTCAATCGATTAAACCTGACTTCTTTTGGAAAATGGGGGCTTATATTGCTATAAGCCACGCCCATTCTTGCGGGTTCTGACGCGCGTGAAGCAACCTGATTGGTTTGCTAGTCTTAGCCGCCTCGCACAGCCAATGAGCGTGCTAAGACGATCGGCTGTATGTCTGCTATGCAGCTGCACTGCGTTTTAAAAATTTGGCTTCAATATTCTCAAGAAAAGGAGTTTTCCCATAGTGTAAGCAACTTACACAATACTCGTTCCCTACTCTCAGGGAACCAAGGTTACGTTAGTAACCGAGACGTTCACTAGTTCTAAAATGTTTACCACTGCATACCACTAATCACATAATACCTCCCAGTAGGTCATATGATAAAAAAAGACTGCATATACCAGGGTTTTGTGCTCCATTCAGAACTAAATGGACAATGCCTTTTAAATTGAGGTAGCAAACAAGATGTAGAATTGCAATTTGAATTTGAATGTGAGGAAATAGATAAAAAATGAATTGAAATTATTCTTATCTACAATGTATTCTATAATGCAAAATCTTCACATGATCAGTATGACATTCACTTGAGTCACACACCTAAAAACACTGAGACATGGCGACCGGCTCTGAATCCACTTGTTGACAAGAAAGGAGGAAAGAGCCACATATGGAAATATTTTAGATTAGGCTAATGTCACGTTGCCATAAGGGGACATTCACATAACGCGTTTTTTGCGCATGCAAATTCGTTATTTCAAATGTAGGCGTTTTTCCAGGCGCGCTTCTGTTAATGGTTGCATAGCAACGATAGACGCCACGGCAGAGCAAGCGCTTGTGGAAAGAAGCGGTACGAACTGCGCTCTCCATGAGGATGAGGAAGTATCAGCAAAGAATTAATTGATTTCTAGCCCTTGCATTAGCTTTACTACTAGACATATTTATGGAGATGAGAAATAAAAAGCCGCCCTGTATAGCTATGATCAGCTGTTCGGCCGAGCTTTTGATGTTGTTACGGAAAGGCCGAAGCTGATCGGTTAGTTTTTGTCACATGACCTGTTGAGATGAGATGTTGAGATGTTTTCCTCTCGCCACGGCATAGCCGCGTCGCTTCTATTAGGGACTTTAAGCAACAGCTGCTGATGGAACGGCAACGGCAGCCGGAAGTAACCGGTTAACTGCCGTAGCTAAAGAATGCAAAAATCACTAAGCAACAGTCAAGAGTACGGCGTAGGGGATAGTTTAATCATTTGACAAAAAAACAAATAAAGAAAGTGATTTTAAAAAGCAGTAAAGGGTTGCTTTGGGCATTTACATAAACAATTGCAATGCCACATACCATAAAACATAACATTAACTTTCTTAATCTTTCACGTAGTAGCGACTACGGGAAATCAGCTGTTCTCCCATAGTAGACGGTTACAGTAGAAAGTCGCGAAGTAGCAGTTAAAGTTGCGCATGCGCAATAGAACGCCAGAATGCCGTTGCCGTTACAACAGAGGCTGTTGCTTAAAGTCCCTATTATGAGCCCGGCTGCTGCGCGCCTACAATTGAAATAACGAATTTGTGTGCAAAAAACGCGATATGCGAACGGCCCCTAAAGTGGACGCGGGTGCGGTTGTATCGGTTTACGAGTACATTTAGAGTTCTTAGCCTACATGAGCATATCGGACCGACACCCGAGTACTGGTATCAGTGCATGATGTGCATCCCTATTTATGTCATTAATATTAGTCCGTCAGAAAAGCAGTTCTAGGCTTATTCTTGCCTGGATAACTCTTAGCAGGTTTAAAAAGCCCTTTTAAAATTAAATATGAACACAGTTAGGCTACAAGGACAGCATCTGGCCACGTGCATGCGTGTTCCCCCATAATTTTATTATTAACCTTTATTTTACCAGGAAAATAAGCACATTGAGATTAAGAATCACTTTTACCAGAGCGTCCTGGCCAAGACTCACAGACACAGCTCGTTTGAGTTTAACAAATAACATCCATCAATACATACACATATAAATACACAAGCAAATCCAATCAGTTTTAGTATCAATACATAGCTACTTAAAACATCTACAGCCCGATGTGTCATTCTCCAAATCGTTTAAAATTACTTTAAATGTGTCCAATGAAACCAGCTCCCTCAGTTTCAAAGTACTTTGCAAATTATTCCAGGCAAAGGGAGCAGCAAATTTAAATGCCTTTTTCCCCAATTCAGTACGTACCACTGGAACCGACAATAAGAATAATTCCTGGGACCGTAGGCTATAGCTACACAAACTTTTCACAGATGTATATACAAAGATATGAAGGAAGTAGACCCAGGAAAGATTTATAAATAAAAACATGCCAGTGTTTTTGTCTTCGGATGGACAACGCAGACCACCCAACCCGAGCATACAACACACAATGATGAGTGAGGGTTTTAAGATTTGTTATAAACCTGATAATGATCACCATGATAAACTGTGTCTAAAGCATGTAAACACTGTGAAGATCCATGCATATATATAACATCACCATAGTCCAGTATAGACATAAATGTGGCTGTAACAAGCCTCTTTTTTTGCCTCGAAGGAAAGACAGGATTTGATTCTAAAGTAAACACCCAATTTCACTTTCAATCTTTTCACCAGTTGCTGAACATGTGGACCAAAGGAGAGAGCGTCATCAATTAAAATCCCAAGATATCTATATTGAGACACAAACTCAATCTCCGAGCCTTGGGACGTAGTAATATGCAGAAGATTTTGAGGGATTGATTTTGATTTAGATTTAGAAAACAACATGAATTTTGTTTTATCAACATTTAAAACTAGTTTTAATTCAACTAAGTTACGCTGAACAATGTTAAATGCAAGCTGTAACTGAGAGAGTGCCAGATTGGGTGTAGGTGCTGAACTATATATAACTGTATCATCAGCATAATAATGAAAATTTACATTATTAACATTATGATCAATATTATTTATATATATAGTAATAATAGCATTCAATTACCAAAGAGCCTTAGAGATCTTCTATGAAAAGCCCAGGAAAATTAAATGCTCACATATTGGGTGTGGCCTTTGCCATTAAGATAAAATTTTCAATAAATTGTAAATAATCTTTTTCTGGGTTGTGCCATTTCATTTTTATTTCATCAATTTCTACCTTATAGCTGAAAATGAACACAAAAGAAAAACATGAATAATCCTGTCTAAAATGATAAAAATCAAGGTTTCTGTTTGTGAAGTTCAGGGTACGTGCTGCAATAATCATGCCTTGAATCTGTTGATGGTATGTCATATTTGTATGTCTCAAAATGTCCATTTCTATTCACAAAACTAGCCAGAAGTCATGGTTTAAGGGGTTATTTAAAAAAAAATTCTACCGGAGGTAGGCTACATAGCAGCACCGCTTCTGGAATAATTTCTAGGAGAAACACTGAAATGTGAAATTTTTGTATAATTTTTGTATTGTGTTATGTATATATATATATATATATATATATATATATATATATATATATATATATATATATATTTTTTTTTTTTTATAGAAATGAATAAAGTGTTTTCTGTGTTTGATCATGTTGCAGAGGATTCCAAGTAAATTCAAAGGCCCACTTTATGGTTTATCTTCCTTGGTTCACACAATATTTAAACTTGGAGTTAAAATTGTGATGGTTTGAAACATGCAGGCTCAGGCATTGAAACCATCCTTTATGATGTTGCTGGGCAATCTCTACCACTTAAAGCTGCACAGCCGGCTTCACAGCCACTTTGAGCTGAAGAGAGCAATGACAAGATTAGAGCTTTTCGGCTGATTCAGAACAACAGTGGGTTATTTATAATCCACTGCACTTTTAGTGAGATAGAGATTACCTGGCAAACATTGCAGGAAACAACATGCCAGTCACTGTCGCAGCATCACAACAGTAATTCTCATATGAGCCCTTCAAGATGCTCATTCTCATGGATCTATGTATTATATGCATCTAGGTTATATTATCACATGTCTAAGGACACAGTAAAAATGCCATGTATTTGGTCATAGCATTATCCTTGTTGATGAGCAAACCTACTTGGGCTCAGCTCAACCAACTATAGTTTCAGCAGTGAAACTACTGTGTATTGGCGTCAGGTGTTATAAATGCAATGTGGGCTTAAAAAATACCCATGCTACTTTGTCAAGTCTTTTGTGAAGTTCCCTACTTGTTTATGAAAAAGGGCTGTAAATCCTGTCTTTGACATAATTAGGATTAAGGATAAGCTCATTTATCAGACCCTGGCAATTTCTCTTCTCTGGATAATGAAAAAATTGCTTTTCCTTTTAATATTGTCTCATGCAAAAAGAGGACCCAATTAGCATATTTTCAATGACAATACAATTTAAGCAATTTAATGGGTGTGGGTGAGAAACAAGAGTCCTTTTTTTCCTGTCTTCAATTTAACACGCACAATGCGCCAGTGATAAAACATGATAGGTATCTGGCTGCTGTGATATCTTTGAGACTAGAGGAAATCTGGTGAGATGTAGCACTGCAGAAAATGAAAGAGGACTTTTGAGAACTTACCATCATCTGCAAAGTGTGAAAGAGAAGGTATTATTTATTATGAACTAAGTTCAAGAGGTAGGCGCACATACAAATGAGGCGAGCTAAAGCACATGGGCTGCAATAAGCCACACCAGCTTCTTACCATGAAGCTCAATTACTCATTGAAAAGTGAAAAGGTGAGCAGGCCTTTCTCATTAAGCCTGTATAATATTCAACCCAAAAGACCTCTATTAGACATCAAGGCAAAAGGAGCAAGTAGTTAGAGGCTTGGAAAATGAGTTGCACACATTACGTAAGATGTTTTGATTATTGTACACACAGCTTGTTCTCTCTGCCCTGTGCACTCTTCTCTGGGGCCTACATAATTAATGTTATCTCTTGTTCAAGATGATGTCTGCTGTCAAAGAACGTCTCGGTTACTAACGTAACCTCGGTTCTCTCTAGAAGAGGGAACGAGTATTGCGTAAGCTAGCTTATGCTATGGGAAAACCTCTTTTTTCGAGAATACTGAAGCTAAAAATTATCCTTATAATTTGTATTAATTTAAAACGCATTTGCTGCAGCTCGCCTAGGCGAGGCAGCTCGCACGCCCATTGGCTGCTCTGCGGCAACTGCTGCAACCTATGGAGGGACTACTCGTGACGTAAGCACCAATGAGGGCGCTGGTGGGCTAAATCTACCACAACACTGACCCAAGGGCGAGTGCCCTGAGCTCATATGATATGGGGATATAAAAAGCCGAAGGATGGGCTTAATAAGAATGATACAAGGCAAACGTGGTTACCTTAAGTGAACAAGGGTGCTTAACGTGCTTAAGCGAGTCCGGCAGAACTGAACAGATTAACTAGACTGAAAACAATCTAGCTTGAAGAGCGGGAAGTTCCAGGTTATAGAACCTTATCAATGTAGACGGAGAGGGCCAGCCTGCCGCCATACAGATATCTTGAAGAGAAATCCCACTGGACCAGGCCCACGAAGAGGCCACGCCTCTAGAGGAATGAGCTCTGATGCGCAGAGGGCAACGAAGGCCCTTAGATGCATAAGCTAGTGAGATAGCGTCCACTATCCACCTGGAAAGGCTATGTTTCGAGGCAGCTAGACCTTTAGATCGGCCAGCAAAAGAAACAAAGAGCTGTTCTGACTGTCTGAAAGCAGCCAAACTTTCCACGTAAATTCTCAGGGCCCTAACTGGGCAAAGGAGATTCACGTCAGACTCGCTGTCAGATCCGGAGAGTGCTGCCAGGGAAATGACTTGCGCTCTGAAAGGAGTGGCAAGTTCTTTGGGGACATAACCATGTCTCGGTTTGAGGATGACCTTGGAGTCATTAGGCCCAAACTCAAGGCACAACGTGCTAACAGAAAGTCAAGTCAGTCAAGTCATCTTCATTTATATAGCGCTTTTAACAATGGATTGTTTCAAAGCAGCTTTACAGAGATAAACATATAATTTAAGGTAACAGATTGTTTTGGCTTTATAGCGGTTCTTGAATAATGTTACTTCCAGCTAAAGTTAACTTTGATTGATTCACCTCCATTGAAATGATCAGACTTTAAACGCGAACCTGTGATTAACGCTGACGGCGTTCACATGCTCATTCAAAATTGATTCTATAGTTATGTGCTTTTAAAATATGTGCGCAGGTTTGTAATTCATACAACCCAGCCTAAACAAACTACTTTTCTTGCCTATAAATTTTGATACAGAATTTTGTTTTATTTTATCACTTCTGGGGTACGCGAGCCGGAATTCACAACGCTTTATCTGTAGAGTGGGGAAGGGATCCTCCATAGGGAGAGGATAGTGGATACTTCAGCACTGCATTGTCATCGGGTCCAGGCGGATCTCCTTCGTCAGATCTGGACACGGCCTGGATCCGGCAGGCTGCGGGAAAACCTCGGGATAAACAAAGACACTAATATTAGCGTAGATGCCATTCTTCTTATGATGTAGCAAGTACATCAAGATTTAAGGGAAGTGTTCCCAGTTCCGGCTGACCTAATCTATGCACCCTAACATTGAATTATAGAAGTCTATAATGTATTATGTGTATGCTAGGTCAAAGAGATGTGTTTTTAGTCTAGCTTTGAACTGACAGAGTGTGTCTGCTTCCCGGACAATGGTAGGAAGACTGTTCCAAAGTTTTGGTGCTAAATAGGAAAAGGATCTACCGCCAGCAGTCGATTTAGATATTCTAGGTATTATCAACTGGCCGGAATTTTGAGATCGTAATAGACGTGAAGGACTATAATGCGTTAAGAGCTCGCTCAAGTACTGCGGAGCTAAACCATTTAGTGCTTTGTAGGTAATCAACAATATTTTAAAATGTTTACGATGTTTAATAGGGAGCCAATGCAGTGTTGACAGAACCGGGCTAATATGGTCATATTTCCTGGTTCTGGTAAGAACTCGAGCTGCGGCGTTTTGAACTAGCTGTAGTTTATTTATTAAGCGTGCAGGGCAACCACCCAGTAGAGCATTACAATAATCTAGCCTTGAGGTCATGAACGCATGGACTAATTGTTCCGCATTTCCCAATGAGAGCATATGGCGTATTTTGGATATATTTTTAAGATGGAAAAATTCAGTTTTACAGATACTAGACACGTGGCTTTCAAAAGAAAGGTTGGTATCAAAGAGCACACCCAGGTTCCTAACCGACGACGAAGACTTGACAGAGCAGCCATCAAGTGTTAGACAGTATTCTGGGTTATTGCGTGTGGTTTTTTGTCCAATAATTAGAATCTCTGTCTTTTCAGAATTTAGTAGTAGGAAATTACTAGTCATCCAATTTTTTATATCAGCTATGCATTCCGTTAATTTTGTGAATTGGTAAGTTTCGTTGGTTTTGAAGAAATATACAGCTGAGTATCATCGGCATAACAGTGAAAGCTAACTCCATGTTTCCTAATGATATCTCCTAATGGTAGCATGTACAGAGTGAACAGCAGCGGTCCTAGTACTGAGCCTTGTGGTACGCCATACTGAACTTGTGATCGATAAGACATCTCTTCATTTACTGCTACAAACTGATAACGGTCAGTTAAGTATGATTTAAACTATGCTAATGCAATTCCACTAATGCCAACATAGTTTTCTAGTCTATTTAAAAGAATGTTGTGGTCAATGGTGTCAAATGCAGCACTAAGATCGAGTAACACTAATAGAGAGATACAACCACGATCCGATGATAAGAGCAAATCATTTGTGAAAGTGCGTGTAAGTCACCCACCCGCTTGACTGAGGCGATAGCCACCAGAAAGGCGGTTTTCAACGAGAGATACTGAAGGTCCACAGACTGTAGAGGTTCAAAAGGGACACCCTTCATGGCCTCCAGGACCAAGGAAAGGTCCCATACGGGAACCGAGGGGTGTCGAGGAGGGTTCATCCTTCTAGCTCCCCTGAGGAAGCGGACTACAAGGTCGTTCCTACCCAGTGAGTGACCGTGCGAATTTTTGACAAACGCAGCGACAGCCACCACATACACTTTGAGCGTGGATGGGGATCTACCCTTATAGAAGAGGAACCTTTCTCCCTTATACGCTTGATTACCTGTGGTAACAACGTGATCGGCGGGAAAGCTGGCCCAGTGATGGGCCAGCGCGTCCTTGTTCTTCGTGAACCATACTGGACACTGAGCATTGTCTAAAGACGCAAAGAGGTCGACCTCCGCTGTGCCAAGGGTGTCCCACAACAGCTGAACTGTCTGAGGGTGAAGAGACCATTCCCCTGGGGGAACGTTGTCCCTGGACAGCCTGTCTGGACCCAGGTTCAGATGGCCTGGCACATGCGCCACTCTCAGCGAGAGTAGGTTGCGCTGAACCCATACAAGGAGGCGTTCTGCCAGTGCATGAAGGTTCCGTGATCTCAGACCACCCTGGCGATTTATGTAGGAAACCACCGACATGTTGTCTGTGCGGACAAGGACATGGTGGCGCTTTAGAAGAGGAAGGAAGAACCGCAAGGCGTTCTCGACCGCCTTCATCTCTAGACAGTTTATGTGCAAGCTCTTCTCTTGGCTTGACCACAGGCCCCTGCCCGAATTGGAGGCGTCTGTCGAAACCACTTTCAGTTGCGAGATTAGCCCCAGGTTTACACCTGTCTGATACCAGCCGATCACCTTCCAGGGCTCCAGAGCTGTGACACAGTTCTGAGTTACCTTGAGACGTAAACGACCGGATGCCCATGCTCAACGCGGGACCCGCGTCTTTAGCCAGTGCTGTAAAGGGCGCATGCGAAGCAGGCCTAAACGAAGCACCGCTGAGGCTGAAGCCATGAGGCCTAGAATCCTCAGAAAACTTTTGAGAGATGAGACATCGCCTACTTTGAATGACATCGCCAAGTGCTGAATACACAGAGCGCGCTGTGACGTCGGCCGCACTGTCATTGACACAGAGCCCATGTTGGCGAGAGGGGCTCTGCACGAGCCACAGGAAATATAAGGCATTTGTATCAACGCCTCGGCTCTTTTAGTCAGAGAAAAATGTGAGTGTCGCGGTGGCGAACAGACACGGAGCGTAAGAAAGGATATGGGCGCCATATAGCGCAGCAGGAACGGCGACTGAAGGCGGTGAGAGGACGGCCGGCTTCCTCAGAGAGCTCGTCCCGCTGAAAAGGCTGTTCGAAGGCGCAGGCTTCTTCTCCGAGATCCAGCGATGCGAAGGCTTCGCTGAAGAGATGAAAATCAAGGAGCATCCTATCAAGCTCTGGCGAATATAGGCATAAGCCACGCCCATTAGACATGATACTTG
Source organism: Tiaroga cobitis (assembly GCA_030578255.1). Taxonomy (NCBI): domain Eukaryota; kingdom Metazoa; phylum Chordata; class Actinopteri; order Cypriniformes; family Leuciscidae; genus Tiaroga; species Tiaroga cobitis. Next base: position 20,444,159 of record CM060604.1, on the reverse strand, counting down.
TTGGAGCCAAATGTAATTTGTTCCACCACTAGATGGTGGTGTGCATCTGTGGTGCAGGTGAAAGCCACACCTGTTCCATCACATGATATTTAAACTGAATTGGGTTGAATCAGAAGGGGACAGGTGGCGGGAATATATGGTTCTTACCATAGAACCAATGCCATGTAAAAACTCTGTAACATCTCATTAAATGGACAAAAACAACTGTTCAAACGGATATCGCTGTGTGCAGTGTTTTATGTGTGAGGAACACCTTACCACCTGTCCTGGGCTTATAGGAAAGCCACTACAATACTGATTGGCAGAATCATGTTTAATTTACATATTTTCCTCCAATTTATAATACTGCACACTGAAAAAAATACTAAGTAAAATGTACTTAATTTTTCTTTTGCAAGTTTTTGCATGCATATTTTTAAAATAAATTTCACATTAAGTAAAATCACAATTAAGTAAAATCGACTTAAATATGTTAAGTAAAATCAACATAGAAAATAAGTAACTAACTAACTTCAAGCCAGTTAGAGTTTAACTAATTTCTACTAAGTTAAAGATTACTTTGCAGTCCTCTGTTTCAAGTACATTTTACTCAATACAATATAACACTGAAGTAAGTCATGCTTTTAAAGTGTATATTTTATTTACTGTAAATAATAAAGTAGATATTGAGTAGAAAACATATCTACATAATAAATATACATACATAATACATACCAGTAATATGTTTCCCACCCGAACACAGAGACCTCAATACTTTGTACACAATGACGGTAACGTTATTTGGATTATTTTTGATTTTGAATGTGGAATGAACTCCAGATGTCACAAAAAGGCAATTTACTAAACCTGACAACACAAACAATGATAAAACCATGTAAATACACCTGGAAAACAGTGAAAATACAACCTTATTAATTATTCATGCTCCAGTGCATGATGGGAACACCAGTATCAGAAAGTAAAGCAGGTTTACTTAATTTTATAACATTGATATTTACACTTTAATTTAAAACTTAAATTGAGTACTAATTTAGAATTTACTTTTTTTTTTATTCTTGCCTGAACTAAATGATTTAGGTACAAATTACATTTGTTTTTTCTGTAGCATTTAATTTTTTAAGCATTTGGTTTCAGAGGAAGACACAAACATTTGCATATGTTTAAGCATTATGCCTATACCACTAATCACATAATACCTCCCAGAAGGCCATATAAACAGACAGACAGATTATATTAGATGTTAAATGACACCTATAGAAATGTAGTTTATATTTTGTCTGTCATGTTCTGTTTAGTTAATGATTGTGGACTAAATTGATGGCTGTTCAACCAAAAGACCAAAGACTGCAAAAACCAAGAGAGATTACATGCATAAGATAAACTGCAGTGCACCATATGGCAGTGGCGTAGCCACGAGGGGGCCTGGGTGGGCCTAGGTCCCCTCATTTACATGTCCGGCCCCCTCAGATTTCTGATTGCTTAAAAAAAAAAATTTAGGAGGGAAAATATTTTTTTAGTGATTGTGAATTACACTGCGCAAACCAAAGTAATACCCACCGGATGAAGAAGGGTTTCCTCTCAGTCTCCACAGTACATAAAATATTTATTTTATTTTATTTTTCGTGTTCTCATTTATGAGGAAAAAACAATGTTATGGACCTGTTTTAGTGAAAAAAAAAAAAAAAAAGCTCTGAAAGCGGCACTAAAAGATGCTTTAAAACTTTCACAGACACATCAAACAGAAAGCACAAAACCTTTCTTTAACGAGAAGTTCGTTTTGTATTAAATGTATCCTAATTTTAATCAATGTTTCATCAACCAATTGCCTGTATTTAATAAATAAGAAGTAAATATAGCAGACGATATATAAGAAACGGAGGCGCCGGCGCGTGAACTGGAGCGCGTCTCATAAATGAACAGAAACTCAGCATATAAGGTAGTCTACGTGCCTCACATGTCTACTTTTAAACGAAACAATTCAAAAGAAAAAAGACTGGAGACTGCTCTCTGCTTATGTAATCCTTATGAAATGTGCATTTCTCTCTGGCGCATTCACCTACTGAGGCCCCATCCACACTACTGCGTTTTAGTTTAGAAACGGAAAATTAAAACGAATACGATCTCCGTCCACACCAGCGTTTTAGCTGCGTATTAGAATTGATCTCCGTCCACACTAAAACGACTGAAAATGCGGATCACGTGACCATTCACCTACACTGGGCACGCGCATGTAGGCAGTTATAGCATTGTAAAATGCAAAATTTACTGGCACAACAGCTGCTAACAAAGACATTAAAGTCAGTAACACTTGTAAATCGTTATCCATGTTGCAGTCACTAACGTTACGTAGTCCAGGCTGTTTTTGTATATTTTCTTCCGGGGAATGTGATGGGTGGCTGATGAATCAGGGAAGGATACGCCATGACACCCAATCAGAGAGCCGAGCGCGAGCGCCTGCGTCATCGTTTCTAAAGTCCTCCGTTTTGTCCCGTCTTCACTAAAACGCCCTCCAGAGAATCAAAACGGGTCTGCAGCGTTTCTAAACTTCTCCGTCTTAGGTCTTCGTTCTTGCCGTTTTAGTCTGGATGGGAGGTGCAAACGTAGCAAAAGGTCTCCGTTTCTAAACGAAAACGTAGTAGTGTGGATGGGGCCTGAAGATCGCGAGTCAGCATCGTCAACTTCATCTTATTCTTAGCCGACAAAGAAAACACTTGTTTATTAATAAACAATTAAAATACCTCATGGCTATATTTTACATATTCATAATCATTACTTTTGCCGGTTCTTTGTGACAGCTTTTAGGTGCTTTATTATTGACAGCGCCTTACATGTTAGAGTCGCACCGCGTCACCAGAATAGGCATGTATAGGCTATATAAAATTCTGGCTATATATATATATATATATATATATATATATATATATATGTTGCCCCCTCATTTAAAGACGGGACCCCCCAAAAATAAAATTCTGGCTACGCCACTGCCAGCCTTTTTCCATGCGGTGAAAAAAGTCCCAACTTCAAAATAAAAGAGCCAATCGCCAATTGCTAAAGTCATCAAGTCACTGCAGCTGCCGTTACAAGCTCCGGTTCCCACAGAAACAGTCAGTGTCCTGAGATCTATGTTTGGATTGCACATGTGCCTTGGCTGGATCAACCTGAAATATATGTTTTTTTTTTATGCTATTTGAGGATAATAAACAACATTTTTGGGTCAGTTCATGTCAGTTTTTTTGTGCAAAGCCAACATCTCAAAATCCAATCAACCACCAATAGAACAAAGTCCCCTCCCTACATTTTTCTCTTTTTCGCCAATATGTTACACTCGGATTTACTTCACAATATGGAAGACAGATCTGTTGCTATACTTCCATTTCATCATGGCTTTAAATACAAAGTTCTGTCATGAAAATCTGGATGGCAGAGGCTGATAAATTCTTAACTCAATCTGATTGCAATCACATAATTCTCTAGGGCACATCTGATTGGTTCCTGCTGTATCAGTAGCCAATGAACTTATGTGCTCAACTTTCAAATAGTTGGTTAACATTTGCTGTAGCAGTTGCAGCATGCTTTCAGACACTCCACCTTCCCCAGCTCCACCTGTATAGATCTGCTACGGGTAATGCATGTGCACTATATTGTACAGCAGCAGCATGTCTTGCATGCATTGGCAGTAGTAAGTCCAGTACTTGCTCTGCAGCAGAAGCAGCAGGGTAGCAATCTATTCAGCCAAGACCAAAAATATACAAGTGGTACTCACTGCAGAGTCAAATGACGACCAGCTCCTCCTCTCTGGAGCTCTAAGGGGGTGGAGGGATAGAGTTGTGGGTAGGGTTAGGTTGTGGTTGGATATTCTAGCTCCACCCATTTGGCCCAAATTACATTCGCTCCTCCTCGCTATCCATTACCATGCCAAACACTCAGAGACTTGTCATGACATAAATATGGATTTGAAAAGCAGTTTTTGAGATTTCAGTACTTCTCCATTCATGCTGATAAAAATTGGTCTTGCTTGCTCAAAATAGCTGTCCGGAAGCACTGCAAACAGGCACAGAGTGAACTGACTTTTCCTGAAAGGGACTTTGGTTTTATTTGAATTGTATACTCATAGACACTATCAGTTTCTCATAATTAGTTTTTACTGTTAGCTAAGGACCGTCCCTTTTTGACTTGTTGGACCAATGTCTCAATGCTAAAGATCAATATGAAGCAGGGAAGCATGTTTAACTTCAACTGTCTTAATTGTGAGTATTGATGTGCAACTTAATTAGACTTTGTGATCAATTGTGTTGGGGGTTTTTCTTAGGATAAAGATCTCTACCTCTGTAGATTCAACAGAACATGTAGAGATAGCCAGGAAAAGATGTATTATTTACAGCAAGTTTGCATAAATTGTTATGGTGATAGTTGTACGAATTAATTACCATATTTGATGGACTGGAGAGAATTGCCTTATCAGACTAAGACTATTTTTGGCTTATTTGTCTCCGGATCCCTTTGTTTGCATGTGGCACAAAACATATTTTTTTCTATTTTTGAATATTCTGAATCATGGCGGGTCTATAGGGACAAATTTCACTGTTAAGAACTACGATTGACACCAACTGATGGAAAGGTAGAAAACAAGGGAGTCAAAGATATGTGGGTTTGGCATTTTTTAAAGGCCTAAAACCCCCATCTGTCTCTCTCGCTCATTCCATGTTCCCGCCGGTATAATTGTCTTTCCATCCCGCTGCCTGCCACTGGATGTAGGGCTTTCAGAACGTTACCGCGGTAATACTGATTGATGGAGTCGATACCTCGCCAGGTTCCAGTACATCGAACACCCCCGCACACAGACATGACAAATTTCAGGAACAAATTATAATCGCTTGACTCATGATAAATTCCTTCAGGGAAAATAGAAATATTGTGAATACTTATGAACTTTGCCTGCCATATGGCCATTCATTTGGTACGCTCATATAGAAGAGGAGGAGAAAATAAAGACAAGGTGAAGAGGTGGAAACTCTCACTGATGAGGATGGATAAAAGAGAGAGATGGAGGGTATTCGACGGGTAGATATCATAGAGGTATATATATATATATATATATATATATATATATATATATATGTATATATATATATATATATATATATATATATATATATTGAAGAACAGCTATTACTTCTGACCTACGTCTAGTCTTCTATCCATATTTTAAAAAGCAGTCGAAATACATACAACAGTTACGTAACAGATACGTTCGCCCTTGCTAATAAAAGGTGCAGGAAACAAAGAAATTAATGTGATCTGCTACAGAGACATGTGGGTGAAGAAAGTGAGAGACACGCTGTGGTTGTTTCAGCCCAAATGTGAACATAGTTGACAAGCATTAAAAATCAATCAAAACAAATGAATGGCTGACAGCAATAGCTGGGTTTTGTTAAATGGAATTGGACTTGGTTGCAAAGCAGTCATGAGGCTAATAATGAGTGCCAATCACCACGACTGCCAATCATTGGGCCTCTCCAAACCCCACAGGGACCTCAGAAAGCAGAAGGGTAAAGATGTATTTGATGGGGCCCAACCGATCGACCGATAAATACTGGACACCAGTGGCATCACAGTGCAAAACTGTGGCTGTTTGTTTCTGAACCCCAAAGCACAAATCAACAACTTTTTAGTATGACAGTACCTCCCAAAGCATCATAACATCATATTGAAATAGAACAAAAATTCAAGATATAGAAAAGTAAATATTTTATGATTAGCATTTTCCATTTTCTGACAGACTATTCTTCAGTAACAGTAAACAAGTGTACAAATTATGCACAAACTAAACTATACAATCACTTATAAAGATTAATTACAATTGAAGGGGCCATTCAAACAACACATATTTGTGTAGAAATGCAAGGACAACAGAGCAGTGGAATAATTTTTTATTCCACTTTTTATTCCAAATTTTAATTTTTTAATTTTAATTTTTTATAATTTCTTTTAACTTGAGAAAAGTGTTTTTAGAATGGAGTGCCATGCGTGAGTGAGCAGCACAGTGTGTCAGTGTGAACAGCTTCTAAATCTGTATTTGGCATATCTCCAACTTGAAGTAGACTTTTAGGTTGTGTTCATGTTTGCTCAATTCGTGAATATGATGATTTTTTCAATGACTTGTAAGCACCAATAGCAGTACACGATACATCCATGCTGCCTTCAAAAATGTCTAGGAAGCCTTCTTTATTTACACAAATGCTGAATTGCATTTTTAGGATTCGGATGCCACTAAAAGCTGGAATATACTACATGACTTTTAATATCTGAAACAGATTTGAAACTGAAAAAGGTAAAGGTATCATACACTGGGCAACTTTGTAAATGGCTACAGAGAAAAACTGGGCATCATACACTAAACAACTAATGCCTAGTTTTTAAGCACGATTTAAGCCTGTTTTGCAAGTTAACGAGCTCGCCCACAGGTCGGGCTGTAATCACGTGCAAATCTGCGGGGGATCAGCGCTCGCCAATCTTTTTGTGTGAAATACTAAATGACGCACCAAAAACGCTCGGTGACACCTCGCCGACGCCAGACAAATACTGTATCTAGCATGCTAAATATCCATAGACAGTAAAAGAAATGGACACAGCGACCCCATTGATTTTAACGGAGAAGACTGAAGCCCGATTATTGCACTTCCTGCCTGATGTCTGAGCGACTGCGCAGGCTCAAACTGAGCTTGACGACAGTCTGACATTTGTAAATCTTCTTGTAGCTGTGCCAAGACAAATCTGAATCACCTAATTCCTCAAAAATGTTGTTGAAATATTTTGTCCCGTTGGTTTTATGGACTCTCTATCTATGGGCTTCTCCCTTGACTTTATGGCTCCATGTCCCCCCGATTGCCTCATAGACAGTAAAAGATTACCTGCGAGCTTCTCCTCCTGTTTATACGGTAATGTCTCTACATTGTCGTGTTTCTTTAAAAATAAATAATGGACAAATTAAGTCTTTGGACGCCTCAGATTTAAAGTTCCCCTTCAGGGACTACCGCTGCGTGTAATCGCAGTGGGAACGCCCCCCAGCGTAACGCGTCTGAAGCATGAATGAAATCAGTCAATGGAGCGTCACAGCGAGTGACGTCACCGACCAGGAAGTTATAAATATCCCCTGAATACACAAGCCACCAGCTTCTGTTACTTCAGCAGCGCTCTGTGTGTCACGGAAATCTTTCGATTGTGTTTGTCTGATTCTGTCAGGAGTTTTTCACTATATATATATATAAAAAAACAAAATGAGCGAGCAGTATAGAAAGTGTGTTCCCCCCTGTACACGTTACATCACAGGTGGGGATTCACACGAGCTATGTGTAGCTTGTTTGGGAGTTCGGCATGCCCAGACGGCTCTCGAGGGAGCGCTTTCCTTTGAGAACTCTGCGCTCGCGGCAATCGCTCTTCGAGAAGAGTGGTTTGCTGCGAGCTCCCCAGGGCTCGGGTCCCGCTTCTGTTGAGGCAGAGCGGCGGCGCTTGTCTTGGGGTTCGCAGATGGATCTCACCGGCGACGCTGAGACGGGCCCTGCCCTATCTCAGCTTTCTCCGGCGGGATCCAGTGCCTCTCTCCCGGCTCTGGAAGCACGCGCTGCGGCGGTTACTTCTGGCCGGGTCGAGGCACATGATGATGTGGAACTTAGATTATCCAGTTCTGAGGAGCTGGATGTCGAAAGTTTGGCATCAGAGGAAACTAGCTCACTTCATTATAATGCTGAAGAAGGTTTGATGGATGTGTTATCTCGGGCTCTTGAAAAACTCAGTATTGAATGGCCAACTGATAGACAGGAATCTAGAAATAAAAGCAAACTAAATGATAGATTTTTGTCTGCACGTCCTCAGCCTTCTCGCCGGTGCTTACCGTTCTTCCCAGATCTTCATGCTGAGGTTTCAAAGACCTGGGTTAGACCGGTTTCGAGCAGAATATATACTAATCAATCCAATGCATATGGTAATATTTTTGGTGCAAAGTCTACTGGATATGTGACGATGCCGAAGGCGGAGGAGACGCTCGCGAGCTATCTCTCTCCTGCCTCGGCATCTTCGCTTAAAGCACCGGCTCTTCCTTCTAGACCACTAAAAAATACTTCTGTGCTGGTGGGGAAGGCTTACTCGGCGGCTGGGCAGGCGGCTGCATGTTTGCATACAATGGCCATTATGCAGGCTTATCAGGCCGACCTGCTCAAAGATGTGTGTGAGGGGGGAGAAATTTTAGCAGATACGATTAATGAGCTCAGGCAGACTGCTGATCTCACTCTCCGGGCCACCAGGGAGACAGCTAAATCTATCGGCCGGTCTATGGCAGCCATGGTGGCCACAGAAAGGCATTTATGGTTGAGTCAAACCTCTATGAAAGAAAAAGATAAATCTCTCCTTTTAAATGCTCCCGTTTCGCCTGCGGGCCTCTTCGGTGACGCTCTTCACTCTGTCACTGAGAGGTTCCAGGAAGAGAAAAAACAGGCGGCTGCTTTTCATAAGTTTATCCCTCTCAAAGCGCGCATCACTGGGGCTGCTGAGCGAGGGCAGTCCCAGCCGTCGAGTTCGTCATCTAAAAGAGCACAGCAGAAGCGGAGTGTCGCGTCTCGTGCCCCCCCCGCAGACAAACTGGAGGGACGAGGCGCGCCGCTCTCCGGCGCGGCCTTCTCGGGGCAGGACTGATCTGAGGACAGTCATCGTCGCCAGGAAGGCCGCGTCGAAAAAGTCCTGACGGCCTGAACGTCAGGACTCTGAGGGTGGTCCCCATCGGGAAAGACTTGAGTTCGCTGCTCAAAAAAACACGGCGCCCTGTCTTTCTCGATGCCCTCAGGGGTCTGTTCTACTAACCCTGCCTATACAGGGCGTAGAGAGACTCGGCGAGCGATTTCCCGAGGGACGCTCGCTCCCTTTGAGGAGGGTTGTGGAGTGCTCAGACCAGCTGTTTCCTGCCAGTATGTTACAGGGCGCTGTGTCTGTCACTCGGGATGTTCATCCAGAGGCCAGCCTCGAGAGGCTGGTTCCCTTAGTAGAGTTCCTGACGGAATGGGAAATGCTTCCCAATGTTTCTCAGTGGGTCCTTAATATTATAAAGAACGGGTACGCTATTCAGTTCAGAACGCGTCCACCTCGGTTCAGAGGGGTTCTGCCCACGGTGGTGGGCCCCGAGCAGGCTCTGGTATTAGAACAGGAGGTAAAAACTCTGCTGCAAAAAGGGGCTATAGAACGGGTTCCTCCACCCAGCAGGGAGTTAGGATACTACAGCCGGTACTTCATCGTTCCGAAAAAAGATGGAGGGCTGCGTCCCATTCTAGATCTGCGTCTCTTAAATCGCACCGTAGGGAAGCTCAAATTCAAGATGCTCACTCTCAAGCAGATCGTGTCACAAATCAGATCCGAGGACTGGTTTGTCACGATAGATCTAAAGGACGCTTACTTCCATGTATCCATCCTCCCTCAACACAGGAAGTTCCTGAGGTTCGCTTTCGGGGGCGAAGCGTACCAATATCGGGTTCTTCCGTTTGGCCTAGCACTATCACCCCGCACGTTCACGAAGTGTATGGATGCAGCTATAGCCCCGCTGAGGCTACAGGGCATCCGTATTCTGAACTATATAGACGATTGGTTAATTCTAGCTCAATCAGAACAACAGGCGGTTCGGCATCGAGATGTCGTTCTTGCTCACATCAAGAGGTTGGGGTTGAGGCTCAACGCCAAGAAGAGTGTTCTTTCTCCATTACAGAGAACCACTTTTCTCGGTGTAGTGTGGGATTCGACGACGATGCAGGCACAGTTGTCACCTGCTCGTGTTGCTTCGATTCTCGCCGCAGTAGATCAGGTCAAGCTAGGCCAGTCATCCACTGTAAAACAGTTCCGGAGACTGTTAGGTCTCATGGCAGCTGCGTCCAACGTGATACCTTTTGGCCTCCTGCACATGAGACCGTTACAGTGGTGGCTCAGAACCAGGGGATTCTCCCCGAGGGGAAATCCGCTTCGCAAGATCATGAGTTTGCGACGGTGTCATCGCGCCCTGGTTATGTGGAAAGATCCTCGGTTTCTGTCCCAAGGCCCTGTGTTGGGAGCTCCTTGTCGTCGCGTTATGCTAACGACAGATGCCTCTCTCACCGGGTGGGGGGCGATCATGAGTGGTCGCCCAGCCCAGGGTCTGTGGGAGGACCATCACCGTCTATGGCACATAAATTGTCTAGAGATGTTGGCAGTGTTTCAGGCTCTGAAACACTTCCTCCCAGACCTAAGGGACCACCATGTTCTTGTCCGAACAGACAACACATCGGTGGTCTCTTATATCAACCATCAGGGGGGTCTGCGTTCTCGCCCACTTTACAAACTGGCACGTCAGATTCTCCTGTGGTCCCAGGGGAGAATTCTTTCTCTGAGAGCTATTTATCTCCCGGGGTATTTAAATCAGGGGGCAGACATCCTGTCGAGGCAGGGGCCGAGGCCCGGGGAATGGAGTCTTCTCCCCGAGGTGGTGGAGCTCCTATGGGAACATTTCGGTCGTGCCGAGGTAGACCTATTTGCTTCCCGAGAGACATCACATTGTCCACTGTGGTTCTCTCTCAGCCTGCCAGCCCCACTGGGGTTGGACGCAATGGTACATCCGTGGCCGAGGTCACGTTTGTACGCTTTTCCCCCGATCGCTCTGCTCCCGGGAGTTCTGGAGAGGGTTCGCCGGGACGGGCTCAGTCTTCTGCTAATAGCCCCGTTCTGGCCGGCCCGAGTATGGTTTGCAGACCTAGTGTCTCTCCTCGACGGCTCTCCCCTAGAGATACCGATCAGGAGAGATCTACTCTCTCAGGCGAGTGGGTCGATCCTTCACCCCCACCCAGAACTATGGAGGCTGAGGGCTTGGCCTCTGAGGGGGCCCAGCTCATAGATTCTGGTCTCTCGACTGAGGTCGTTGAGACCATCCTCCAATCCAGAGCTCCCGCCACGAGGAAGTTATATGCCGCGAGGTGGAAACTTTTCACCTCTTGGTGTGGAGAGCGGCAGCAGGACCCAGTTAACTGCCCGGTTGGTACAGTGCTGGATTTCCTGCAGGACCGTCTCTCCACAGGGTTATCCCACTCCACACTGAAGGTGTACGTGGCGGCCTTAGCTGCTTACCACGCCCCTTCGAGCGGAGGTTCTCTCGGGAGACACCCACTTATATCTCGCTTCCTTCGTGGCGCCTTGAGGCTGAGGCCTGCAGTTCGCACGAGGGTACCAGCTTGGGATCTGGCCATCGTCTTAGAAGGTCTTTCCTTTCGAGCCCATCGAGGAAGTTTCGGAAAAGTTCCTTACACTAAAGGCTATCCTTCTTCTCGCTATCTCGTCTCTAAAAAGAATTGGAGATATTCAAGCACTTTCAGTGGCTCCCTCGTGCCTGGAATTTGCTCCTGGTATGGTAAAGGCTTTTCTCTGTCCGAGACCAGGGTATGTTCCTAAGGTACCAACCACTTCGGTTAGACCTATAGTACTGCAGGCTTTCTGTCCTCCGCCTTTTTTGATGTCAGACCAGGAGAAACTTAATTTGCTGTGTCGCGTTAGGGCTTTAGATGCGTATGTCCACAGAGCTGCCCTGTGGAGGAAATCAGAACAATTGTTTGTCTGCTTTGGGTCACCTAAGAAGGGGTGTCCGGCATCTAAGCAAAGGATGAGCAAGTGGGTGGTCGAGGCCATCTCGCTTGCTTACGGTTCGGCCCATCAGCCTTCACCTTTGGCTGTAAGGGCTCATTCCACCAGGAGTATGGCTGCCTCTACAGCTCTTCTTTCAGGAGCTTCTCTTCAGGACGTTTGTGATGCGGCAGGCTGGTCCTCACCGCACACTTTCGTCAGATTTTATTCCCTTGACCTTAGCTCCTCTCCCGGGGCTCAGGTTCTCTCGTCGGCTTGTGTCTCCTAATGACACACGACGGGGATTTGGTCGTATGGGGATGTGGGTATTGCGTTCCCACTGCGATTACACGCAGCGGTAGTCCCTGAAGGGGAACGTCCCGGGTTACGTATGTAACCCTAGTTCCCCGAAGGGACGGACGCTGCGTGTCCTGCCATACTCCCGGCATCCTCTTGGATCGCATGCTTCAGTAACATTAGAAGCTGGTGGCTTGTGTATTCAGGGGATATTTATAGCTTCCTGGTCGGTGACGTCACTCGCTGTGACGCTCCATTGACTGATTTCATTCATGCTTCAGACGCGTTACGCTGGGGGGCGTTCACACTGCGATTACACGCAGCGTCCGTCCCTTCGGGGAACTAGGGTTACATACGTAACCCGGGACGTTATTCGCTGTCAAAGTGAGTCAATGGGATGCTAACAGCAGGTGAAGTTCTGCTAAAATGGGGGCCCCCGCGAGGCTTCAACTTCCGTGTGCTTAATCCATCCTTTCACCCATCTTCTTTTTTTTCTTCTTTTTTTCTAGGTTCTAAACAGATTAATGTGCAAACAACTTTTTTTTTTGCACTGCCAATTTTGTCCCGGCGTCCATTTTCAAATAGACAACTCCTATTTCGCGTCATTTCCCATTCCACTTCTCGCGAACGGGACTACTCGTGTAGTGTGTAACCCCCTGTTCCAAATCATTTACGTAGTGCGAAAAACACAATGACTTCAAGAATCCAGAGAAAGTCATGTAGTCTAAACAGCACAACGGTCTTCCTGCTAAATTATAATCAACAATAATAAAGAAAATGGTATTGTGAGGATTACAAAAAAAGAGCAGAAAAACAGGAGATGGTCAAAGTCAAACCTGAAGAGACAAAACCACTTCATGCTGTATACAATACAGCAGTCACTCCTGATTTCAGCCGTCATTCAATCCCTTTTCAAACCCTGACTGTGATATAAGAGTCTACGTGGCATCAGGCGAGAATGCTGGGAGGCCATATGAGGTAAACAAAGGTGCTCTTTTAGCGTTGATGGATTTGCGTATCATGCCTTGGGCACTGTTTATGCTGTGCTAGCACCTTCGCAGCCACCTGAGCTGAAGGCTCGCATAATGGAGGTGCTGGGCCCTCATATATTTATCCGGGGAAATCACTGGCTGAGAAATCAATTAGTGCCTGTCTGTGTGAGTATCGCACACCTGCCACGGCCAAGCAGGACGCTTCCTGTTCATTAAATCAGTTCGCCTAATGATCTCAATCGTTTGGCTGTCTGAAGCAATCGCTTTAATGCCACACAAAAAGTGAATGACAGGATGAATGAGTGAAGAGAATTAGAGAAAGAGCAAAAGACCATAAGGACTGATTTCATCCTTCCACATACAGGTTTTGAGCCTGATACATAAAACTATGAGACTAATTATTCTGAAGCTGCAGGAAAATGATGCCATGACAAACTAACAACACTGACGTGAAAGACAGACAGACGGAAAATATAGCCATTTTTAATGGATTTACAAGTCTTTCACCAAAAAAAAAAGACTCTAGTTAAACATCTGCAATATAAATGGAGCTAATTTATGTGCTGCATGAAAAATGAAAAAAAAAAAAAATCAGAACCCAGGGCCATTTTAAATAATGTCGATACAGAAATATGCTTTTTAGGTAAAATAGTGCAGTTATGGCATCTACCAGTAGGGGTATAAAAAGGGAGAGAGTGACCAGGGGTAGTGCCATACGTTTTTTAACCAATCAGAATTATTCTGTGCTTGAGAATTCAGTGGTGGAACGCAGAACTGAAACGCAGAACATTGAGAAACGTCTGATATTTATTAGAGCGCCTTTAATGTATAGTTGCTGTGTAGGAGTTTTCTGGAAACCTACATTATGTACGTAGGTGTATTCTGGAATAACACACGTTTTATTTCCCTCTGAGACCATTATTATGTGTAACATGGTCCATCTTGCAGCCAAGATTAGACTGTTTCCAAACTTAAATATACAGTAGTGTGAACTCCACCCAGGCCTTTCCCCAACCACAAAAGTAGACCCTATTAATACAACAATGTTTACATATATCTTATAATAAAAAGACACCATGCCAAAGCTTACCTTTTTTGTGAGCATCTTGGACTCAAGACGTACCTTCATCAGCATAGATTCAGCCCATGTTCTTCTTTGCCTCAAACAGCAGTATGGCCTACATTTTTTATGAGGTTGGGATGTTAAAAAAGTCACTAGAGGGTCCTGAAATAGTTTGCAGTGCACATTACAGCACATATTAGCTTGGAATTTATTAAAATAATTAAACATGAACGTAAGAGACACTGTTTTGTTTGTAAGAGGAGTGCTCTGTATTCTTTATGGCCTGGATGACCTTTTAAATTTAATGTATGCGTTTACTGCACCTAAAGGCATGTAAAGCAGGGTTCAAGTCTTCTTGTCCTGTATTAACATGAAGTTAAAGCTCACAGATCTTGTAAAGGTCACATGCCAATTACTGGGGGTCATGAAGTGAGTCATACTAGCTCTATACAAGCACAAAAGATACCTACTAAGGAGGGGCGTATTCTCTGAGGGAAAAATTTGAGAAAATAATCGGCAAGACAAAAAATATTTAATAAATAATTTTTAAAAGTAAATATTACAAATTCTGAACTCAAAAAGTGTCTAAAGTCATTTTTTCAAAAGTGACTAAAAAGTGACTGTCCAACAGTGACACCAGATAGAGGTAAGGATTCAGGGGAAGGCAACGTCTCTTTCTCCACCCTCAAGCTTATTGCGTTGTCATTGATATCCTAAAATCTGACGTGAATGTAAGGGTGCTAATGGCGAAATTCGGGTGAAAACTCACATGTGGTGCCTCCACTGCTCTATTACTAGCTCATCACCGTGTCAGATGGATATTGCCTTTCATATTCATTTTCGATCCACAAATCGCCTAGAGGGGTCCAATTGACAGAAACTTAAAAAAGTATTTAAAAATAGTTTAGAAATAAAAAAAATCTACCAAAATAAAATCTACAAAATTAACCTTAATTATTTTACCGCCTTGATGCGATCTGTATTTTTTAATAAATAAATATTGTATTTATTAACTATAAATGCATTTAATTATAGTGAAACCGGTTTAATGAATTAAGCCATGTCAGTGCCAAAGGCTAATTAAGGTACTCTATGAACAGAATAGTTTAAAATACATTGATCATCAATCAATCAATACATACATTTTTTTATGAAAAGATCTTTCAATTTGATATTTGTAAAAAAAATTAAGTATATTTCCCTGGTGGGATGTTTTTAAAAACTTCAAAACGGTGAATGCGGTGAGTATTTCAAAGTGAGCCTCTGAAAATGTCTTAAGTGTGTCATAGACTCTGTAATGGCTTCAAAACAAGAGCTCGATGTCTGTGTGTAGCCAAAGGTCAATATTAAAGATCCCATTCCCGGCTCCTCAAAGGGCTACATCACGGTGCAGACATTACAGAAAAGACATTTCCCAGAGCCCGAAACATCTTTGAGTTTTATTGACCCGCATAGTTTGTGTCAGCAAACCCATTACCTGACTCCGCGACAGTCTTCCATGCGGCGTAAAACGTGGTGCTGTCAGGTGGTGGTGTTGATGGAGAGAGACCTGCGAAGCTTTGTCAACAAGGCAGACAAGTGCATGGATGGATGAGAGGAAGCGGGCCACCCTAGAGGAGTGTCAGAAGAGAGAATCGTCAGTGTCACTCCACAGAGAGAGCAAGACAAGCGTTCCTGGCACACATTCAGATCCCTGCTGAATAAATACACTGAAAAAACAAAGAATTACCTTACTGTACACATATCATTGATCCAGGAGTATTTCACCACCACCGACAACCAATCTATCCCAATTACATTGTGCATATGTGACAGGGGATAAAGCCTGTTTTATACAGTGTGAGCATCCATTTCATAAGCAATAGGAAAGAGATGAAAGGTGCCAGAATGGAGGCTGAACTGCATGCAAAGCTTGTGCACTTTTGCAATTTGTCAAAATGTGTGGTACAACAGAGCTTACTGAAGGAAAACACAGTATCCCCAAAATGCAATGTGCTTGACTTGAAGGCCAGTAAGGCCAGTAAGAGATGTGTGTGTAAACCTCACCCCCACTTGCCTCAAAAAGAGTTCTAACGGCTGCGTTCTTTAGCATCCTTAATAGCTCGCCAGTCTCCCACACCTGAGACCCCGGTTCGAATCCCGCTCGCTTAGGACCGGTTACACAAGTATACTTGTTCGTTTTCTTTAAGTGAACATAACAGAAGTATAGTAATAGCACACTTGAATAAACTTCTTTTTCATAAGGGTATGTAAGGAACAGTGAGTGAGTGAACAAGTGAGAAATTTAAAATACAGCAAATATTTTCTCACAAATTACTTCACATGTGGTCACATCTACCATTGTACAGCAAATTTTTACAGCAAAGTCCAGTAATTTCAATAGGAATTCAAATGATCTGGAATTTTGTGTTAGAGGGAAAGATTTTCCCATGCATATTTTATAACTTGTTCAAGACACAGATTTGGCGCGTTGACCAAAAGAAAGCTGCTTGGTTTGAAAGTGACTTCTTTGTGAGCTGTGTTTAATACATTGCTACACTTTTGACAATAGACCTTTTTTGTCTGTGAAATTTCACTAATTTGTCTGCACCTTCAGGCTGAGTTCTATTCACTATGGAAACGCATTTTATGGAGAATTAAATGGCACGTTATTATGCTAATTTATCACTTTTATGAGCAACACAATATTTATGATAACTGCCTCAGATATTCACTTGCTAGCATTGAGCAGAAGCAGCAGTGGCCATCGTATATCTTCTTTTGTGTGTATGTAAATCGCCTTATATACGAGTGGAAGCAAGTTAGCAATCAAAGCTTCACACATATTGGAACATGTAAAATCCCCTTAAGTTTTGCTTCGAAAATAATTTTTCAGCACAGCAGTAGAGCTTGCGGGTAATTGATTCTGATTTAGTTTGACAAATCTCTCAGGTCATCAAATGCCATTTGGGTCATACTGAACCAGAAACATTATGTATATCCGGCTTTTAAATATTGGTGCAAAACCCACCTATATGTTCTCTGAGACCCAGTATTATGCAGTGGATCCCGCTGATTAGCCCTATTGCCATCTCTCACAACATCATACTGCTTCTCTTCCTTCTCCTTCTGAGTTCACATGGGATTGTGCTGCCCAGGCCTGGATGAGAGCGGACATGCAACTATGGTAACAGAGATGAGGGGAGACTACTATTCCAAAAGCCTTTTCCGTCTCAACTGTCAGCAGAGAGTAAAGGCAGCTGTCGGACTGAGGTAACAAACCCCTCTTAGTTCATACCACAAATACGGTCGCCCATTAGATAGTAACAAGCCCGTCTCACTATTCACTCCTTCCATCAATGGCTTTGCCTTTCAGGTCACTTCTGGAGCACTAAGGCCTTGGGGTTGCTTGAGTCCTTTGTTGCTAGCCCAATTAGTGAGGCTCCCAGTGGCTTTTGCTCCCAAGTGACCGGAGGTGGAAGAAAATCCCTCTTTCCTCTAAAGGTCTTGTAATGATTGAGCTCAAGCTCAGTGTCTGGTGGTCAGACCTCAGGAAAGGGCAAGACAAAGCAGGGCTGTGGGAGTAGCCGAGGGGCGGAGAGTGCTGATAGCACTTTCATTAGCATGGAAAATGCTAATAAATGCGAGGAACCCTTTGAAGACGCATCTCCGCTCAAGTTTCCATGGACAACCAAGAAAAACAATTAGGGATTTTTTTTCTGGCCTATGTAATAAGACATTTCAGGACAACCTGATCTCAAGGTAATTTGTAAGTATTTTAGGTTTATAGTGGTTAGCGCTGGTCTAGCTGGTGGACTAGAATTGTCTTGCATTTACATTGTCAAGAATTTACATCCAAATAATTGTAGCTCATGAATCTGTTCATTTAGCATGGTATTATTCTGCCCTACAAAGCAAAAAGGCAGTAACTACGCAGAGTGCAGAACAGAGAAAAATGACTTTAAAGTTATCCTGTCATCCAGCCTAAGTAGTTGAAGGTAGATTATTGGACATGTGGCTGTTTTGTGACTTTATATTAGCTTATTCTTTGTACATATCAATCCTCATATTTAATTTGATATTTTACCCCTATTTTGCAGTTACTGTATTCTTGCTTTGTATTACTTACCAAAAACGTGGCACCAAACCAAGGAAAAAGGCAGTAACTACAGATTCTCCAAAGACTATTTTGCCACAACTTGGGCTCTGGGTGTGTTAGATACACTGTATTTGAAATAATTGGAACCATTTGGACAACATTTTTTTTCAACATTTTTGTGTTGCGAAACTAGTGTTGCGGAGCGGGTGTGTTACGGATACGTGGTGTAAATTTTTAGTAATCAAAAATCATGTCTAATTAATTGAAATCATGAAACTTTTATTATAAACTATTATTAAACTTATACAATATTTAAAAATATTCTATGAATATTACAAATAAAATATATTAAAATTCTAAAATATTATTAATTAGCCTACATTTGTTTTAATCATATGAAATTAAACAAACATTTTTTTGTCAAACAACATGCTGCACAATGAGCTTTGCTGTTAAAATTAAAACATTGAATAAAAATTTTGTTTTAATCTTAATTTATTTTGTATTAGTGTTAGTATTATTATTACATTGAGACGTTTCTAAATTCTACTGTACAACAGTAATAGGCCTATATTTCTGTCAAGTTAAACCGAACTTTTATTTTGACGGGTTGCCGTGAAGGCCTTTGTTTCTGTGTTTATGACATGACGATAGTTTTTTCTCAAATTAAGCGGTTAAATTCTCACAAAGTGACTTTAAGAGCGGATCTAGAGTCTGGAGAGTAAGTTCATGCAGTCGTGTCCTCATATGCAAAAAACAGCTCGAGCGTCACACGTGCTTCAGCGCGCGTGTGTGTGTGTTAAATGAAACTGCGCGTCGAGCTGCCCCATTTATTCACAGAACATGTAGGATTTGTATTTAAATTGTACTATTATTGCGGTTTAATATTCACACAGTAGCAGGGACGGACTGGGACTAAAAAACGGCCCTGGACTTTGACTAGGCCCGGCCCAAAGCAATCGGCGCGCGGAAACTCGACAACAACAACAATAGCGCCTGAGTGTCACAAGACTTTAATTGTGGCTCATGAAACTATACTATCCAAATTATAGCTAACAGTATATTACACAATCTATTCCATGCTGTCTTAAAATGAATTTCTTACTTAATAATATTAATTAATTTATGGAGTAATTAATCTTAGCTACTGCACAAATAATAATACCACATCTAAATGAAAATAGGCTACACCATTACAAATGTAACTTCTGTATTCAAAATCTTCAAAGTTTGTAAGCATTAGTTGTAATGTTACCAACTTTTTTAAAAGTAAAAGCACAACATATTCCTTAATATTAGCTACTACTATTAAAATGTTGAAGTTTAGCTGTTTTAACTACTGTAATCATTAAAAATGTAGCAAGCTGAATATCACTTCCTAACATCATCCCTAGCAAGTAACTTGCAAAGTAATTTCTGATTAATTCGGTTCGGGAGTAGTAGAGATAAAAGCCGGCCCGCACTGACAATTGATTGGTTGGGTCCTTTCATGCGCACACTAGCACACACACGCAAGGTCTCTAGCTCGCTCCCTCTCTCTGCCATGCGCGCGCTACGCATGCTTGCTCGCTCTAGATTCCGGGAGATTTTAACTAATTTGCGGGCATTAGGGAGCCGCTATCAATATGCGGGAGACTCCCGGAGACTTGGGATGTCTGTGACTGCGTGTGTGGCGGGCGGTGGGCCGGCCCGCCGGCCGTCCTGGAGTACCGGCCGTTCTGTGATTCTCCAGATCACACAGATGGCCAGTCCGCCCCTGCACAGTAGTCTATCACGATTTAATTTCAAGTGTACTGAACTGCTATCTCGCGAAAATCATAGTAACCGCTAAACTACATGGAGCTCTTGCACCTTTTTTTTTTCTTTCTGGAATATTTTTTTCATTCTTTCAGGGGAGGGGGGTAGTTTGGTAGGGGAACAATTTGGGGAAGTTAGAAGGGTGAAATCGCAAATGTTAAAATCGTCCCGTGAGGATGCCCGAAAATCAGCTGTGTGTTCACCATGGCAACAGTAACTACACTGCGCAGAAACACGGTTATTTTTTGTTAGGTAAAACATAACAAGAACACAGTAATGGATGTTACTGTACTCTTGCTTTGTTTCACTAGGGCTTTTTGCAGTTACTGTACAAACGACTACCATTTTTCTCCAAAACGACACACATTTGAGATAAGATGTTTTGTCACATAACAAAGGATGCCTTGAATGCCATGAAAATGATGATAACTCATTTTTGACCAAAAATGCAGTTACTGCCTTTTTGCTTTGTAGGGCAGTATTTATAGACCAAAATAATCTTGCTGGTTAAGCTAGTTAGAAAAGTCTGGCACAAACACCAGTATCTCATGCAGGATGATCAGCAACCCAAATACCATATGTTGGTTAGCTGGACTAAACCAGGGCTGCGTCTCCCAAAAGCATCGTAAAGTTGATCGTAGAGACCATTGGTGGCAATTGTTGATCAAGTCAGGCTTACAATGTTTTTGGGAAACGCAGCCCAGCTTAGAACCAAATCCCTGCAAAAATGTCTTTTTGACTCAACCCTTTTAAATGTTCTTCATTTTTAATGGTTTTCAATATAGATCTTTTAGATATAGGCTTAAATGCGAATTTAAATGTCCATTTGAGAAATCTCAATTTACAGCAATGAGTAATTAAGTGAATAAT
The DNA here is from genome assembly GCA_030578255.1 of Tiaroga cobitis. NCBI lineage: Eukaryota > Metazoa > Chordata > Actinopteri > Cypriniformes > Leuciscidae > Tiaroga > Tiaroga cobitis. The sequence continues at coordinate 20,423,443 of CM060604.1, read as the reverse complement.
AAATAGACTGGGGTAAAGCATTTAATTATAGCAGGTAATTAAATGCATTTTATATTGACTGTTAAAAAAGTTAATGGAATTCATTTAATGTGCTATGAATAATCAGAGAACAACTTCCTTAGTGTACTTTAAAATCCGGTGACCAACAGTTCTAATTTCCTAGGACATGTCCTGTTTTCACGTCCTGTCCTGGCTGTCCTGACTGTTTTTTTATAAAGTGATGTAAATTTCCTGGTTTTCAAAAAACTGCTGGGAAAGATCAGCAAAATATAGATGGGCAAACAATGAGGATGAGGAAGAAAAACAGGAAAAAAAGGAAGAAAACGTACTCGGTTACTAACGTAACCTCGGTTCTCGCTAAAAGAGGGAACGAGTACTGCGTAATATCTTACGCTAGGGGAAAACCTCTTTTCCACGAGATATTGAAGCCAAAAATTATCCTTAATTTTGAATTAATGTAAAACGCGTTGCGGCAGCATGCAGACATAGGCAAGGCGGCTCGCGTGCCTATTGGCTGTCCTGCGGCAACTGCAGCAGCCTATCGAGAGAGGCCCTTGGTGACGTTAGATCGAATGGGGGCGCTTCGCGCCCACTACGTCACCTCCCGCCACAGCGGGCATGGCCTGGGCCTATAAATATTGGTCGATATAACTATGGGCTGATATAATCTGGTTTTTCATCGCCGAAGCGAACCAGAGTGTGTTGCAGGCACGGCAAAAGATGCGCAGTACTCGTTCCCTCTTCTAGAGAGAACCGAGGTTACGTTAGTAAACGAGTACGTTCTCTTACGAGAGGTTCTCTCGTACTGCGTAATGTCTTATGCTAGGGGAACACAGTGTAAAACGCTGTGCGTGCTGGGATCCAACACCAAAGTCCCAAGGGCAGGTGCCCGGGGCTCATATAGGTCATAATCACCAAGGACTCACAAAGAGTCTGAGAAGAGAAGCTAGAAGCGATATTCCCAATAAGTTAGCGTCCTAAGGGAGCTAATCACATTAACAGTGTTCCACACAGTCAGGGTGAAAATGTTCGGCCTGAACTGTGTAACAGTATGGGTCTTACTTTTGCCCCTGGAGTCATTTTATCGATCAGCGAGCGGTGCTCAAGCAGTTGTAGTATTCTGAGCCGAAGCAACGGGGCAGACAATACTGATTTTAGACCGAAAGTAGTTTAGCCTGTAAGGCGAGAATTTCTAGGTTATAAAATGTATAAATGTAGACGGGGAGGCCCAGCCTGCCGCCATACAGATATCCTGCAAGGTAATCCCGCTAGACCAAGCCCACGACGAGGCCGTGCCTCTTGTGGAGTGCGCTCTAACACCTAAAGGACACTTCAAGCCTTTAGACGGCTAGTCCCTTAGCACGTCCGCTGAATGAAACGAAGAGCTGCTCAGTCTGTCTGAAAACAGACGAGCGAGACACATAAGCTCTTAATGCCCTGACTGGGCAAAGGAAGTTCGCGTCCTTTTCCTCGTTGTAAACTGGCAGGGCAGACAGGGAAATAACCTAAGCCCTGAACGGTGTGTTGAGGGATTTAGGCACGTATCCGTGTCTTGGTTTGAGTATGACTTTCGAGTCATTTGGCCCAAATTCCATACACGTCGCGCTTACTGAGAGCGCTTGTAAATCCCCTATGCGCTTCACTGAAGCAAGAGCCATAAGAAACGCTGTCTTGAATGACAGATATTTCATGTCCGACAAGTGGATTGGCTCGAACGGGGCACCTTTCATGGCTTCCAAAACCGTGGAAAGATGGGGACTGAGGAGGTCTTGGAGGATTCAGCCTCTTAGCTTCTTTAAGGAAGCGGATGACCAGATCGTTCTTCCCCAGTGAGTGGCCAGTTGCGGGTTTTGTAAACGCTGCTATGGCCGCCACATAAACTTTGAGCGTGGATGGGGTTCTGCATTTATCCAGTAGCTCTTGAAGGAAGGTGAGAACTTCTTCCGTAACCCCGCAGTCTAGAGGTGAAAAGCCTCTGGCTTTGCACCAGCCAAAAAACACAGACCATTTTGAGGAATAGAGTCGTCTAGTAGACGGCGCTCGAGCCAGCGTGATCGCTCTAGCCAAACCTCTCGGCTGTGTTTAACACTCTCTCCGGGAGGTTTGCGGGTACCCGTTGATGGCCCATGCGTGCAGGGACCACAGCTCCGGGCGAGGATGCCAAATCGAGCCCATGGCCTGAGAGAGAGGTCTTTCCTCGTCGGTATTGGCCATGGGGCAGTGCTTGTCAGCTGCATCAGAACTGGGAACCAAGCCTGGTTTTTCCAGAGCGGAGCCACAAGTAGCACTGAGCATCCGTCTTCCCTGATTTGTTCCAATACCTGAGGCAGGAGCGAGACGGGGGGAAAAGCATAGAGCGGGCAGCGGGGCCAGACGTGGGCCAGCGCATCTCTGCTCTTGGAGAAAAACTTCGGACAGTTAGCGTTTTCTTAGGACGCAAACGGTTGGTTCTTCTACCCGCGCTCTGCCGAATGTCTCCCACAGCAGTAGGACCGTCTGCAGGTGCAGAGACCATTCTCCTGCTGGAACATTGTTTCTGTACAGTCTGTCTGGTCTCAAATCAGGTGACCAGGCACATGTGCTGCTCTCAATGAGCACAGATTGTGCTGAGCCCAGACCAGGAGGCGTTCCGTCAGCCTGTAAAGGTTTCGGGACGGCTGGGAGACGGCTGTTTTAAGCGACCTGCTGCGGAGCTAAAGCGCTTCGGGAGGAAGTGCTTCATAGCCTGTGACGTCTTCTGAACCACAGCGAATCTATCTGCGAAATCCTTGACGGATGATCCAAAGAGGCCAGCTGGAGAGATGGTCGAGTCTGGCATCTCAGATAGCGTCAGCCAAAGGTATCTCTCAGCGACGGTGAGAGAAGCCATGGTCCGCCCAATGGCCTGTGCAGCGGATTTCGCAGCGCGAAGAGCCAGGTCCGTAGCGCTCCTTAAATCCGGCACGCTGATAGCTTCCGGTCCTTCCTCATCCATTTTTCGGAGAAGGTCGGCCTGGAGTATCTGCAGTATGGCCATCGAATGCAATGCCGACACAGCCTGCCCAGCGGCGGAATAAGCGCGGGTGTGCATGGTGGAAATAGTACTGCAAGCTTTGGAAGGTAACGCCGTCTTAGCTTGCCGTCCAGCAGAGGGCGGGCAAAGATGGGCCGCTACAGCTTCTTCCACTGGAGGAAGAGATAGGTATCCTCTGTCTTTCACACTGTCCACCAAGGAGAATGCTGCTGAGACAGAGGTGTGCACTCTGGCTGAAAAGGGGGCGTTCCAGGACTTTGCGACTTCTTCATGGAGCTTAGGAAGTAAAGGCGCGGGCCTAGAAGGCGGTGGGATGCGGCCCTGTTGTAGGAAACATCCGTCCAGCCGATTACGTGCGGGCGCCTCCAACTCAAGGCCGAGGCTTGCCACAGTCTGTGAGAGCAGACGCATCAGTTCCGACTCGATGCTGGCCCGTTTCCCTGACGACTCGAGGGCAGAGGGGGGAGGTCCACAGAGCTCGCCTACTCATTACTGTCCGACGCCAGGTTAGAGCAGCAGGCCTCCTCCACAGATGCAGCTGCCTCGTCATCGTCAATGGCAGAAGCAGCGAGCGAACCGAGTGAAGCTGGCGAAGCTGAAGGCTCTGGGACCCGTTGAGTACGGTGCTTTTTACGGCGCGGCACTCTAGCGGGTGGAAGTGCAGTCTCGGTGAAGGATCCCAGGCGAGTCCTTAGAGTCACCCTGGGCAATAGCTCGCAGTGAGGGCAGCCGCCGTCAGCGAGCGCGAGAGCTGCATGATCCTCTCCGAGGCAGGAAACGCAGATGACATGGCGGTCCCCGTCGCTGAGTCTGGCTCGGCACGAGGGCCAGGAAAAAGGCATCTTTAAAAATACCCTTGCTCTTTTATAGAGGACAAAGCATGTTCCAAACTCCCTGAAAACTGCAGTTGTCAAGCCCCTCCTGAAAAAGAGCAATCTGGATAAGACCATCTTAAAGCTATGGTATACGATGTTAAAAATCGGTCGAGAAAGCCTGAGATGGTAGGGAAGTTTTAAAAAACTCATCCCGCCCCTCCACACACACACACACACACCCCTCCCCTCTGTGCTACCTGATCCCTGAGCTATGTCACGTTTGAGTTCACGTCAACGCAAGACCAGCAACACATGAAATGTTATCCTAAGGTTTTGAATAATTGTTATTGCAGCACACAGCCGATCAAATTCCGATTGGTTCGAACAGAAACCAGCTAGGCATACTGAAATATATTCAAGTACTTCAAGAAATATAATTAGGCCTACTTTGACCCGTGAAAGGCGATGCTAAACGGCTAACATTGCCAATGCCAACCGCAGCATGAGCAAGGTGTCAAACTGATAAAAAGCTATTTATGTAACACACGTCACAACATAAAAGTATAAATAAATCTTTACCTGCTCAACAAAAAGTCAGCCGTGTCAGCGTCGGTTTTCAGTCCCAGATCTCCCTGAAGCTTCCTCCAACGGTCAATGGTGGACCCCACATTTTTTATTTTATTTATCTCTGCTCTTTCCTCTACAGACTTTCTCTTTCGTCCAAAATTTACAGTAGGGGCAAGCAGGGGCCGCTTGCTGCTGTTGTTTATATTTTATCCATTGCCGATCTGACGCTACTTAGCCAACTACCATAGACTGTCTGTCAGCTGCTTGCACGCGTAAGGAGGGGGGCGGGGTCGGGTGCGGTTGGGTTGGAGACGCGAGCGCCAGGCGGAGTTTCAAGTGGAGCTGGTGATTGGATGAGAGCAGTTGACCAATGTAAGTTGTCCGGCCGGACAGCTTACACTGGTCAACTTCTCTGCGGCTGTACAGCCAATAGACTGAATGGATTTTTTTCATTCTTTTTTCTATTCATATAGTTAGGATTGTACTATATAACCATAACCAGCATATAAACGAGGATATTAATAATGAACAATCTTTGAAATCGTATACCATAGCTTTAAGCAATTATAGACCGATCTCAAATCTTCCTTTCATAGGCAAGATCATTGAAAAAGTTGTCTTCAATCAGCTGAACAAATTCTTAAGCTTGAATGGATACTTTGACAATTTTCAATCTGGTTTCCGATCGCATCACAGCACAGAGACAGCTCTCATAAAGATAATAAACGATATTCGCTTAAATACTGACACAGGCAAATTATTAGTGCTGGTACTACTCGACCTCAGTGCTACATTTGACACTGTCGATCACAACATACTTCTTGACAGGCTGGAAAACTGGGTGGGGCTTTTTGGGATAGTCCTAAAATAGTTCATACTCATACTTAGAAGGGAGAGGTTATTATGTGAGTATAGGAGACCAAAAGTCTGAGTGGACATCCATGACGTGCGGAGTCCCCCAAGGCTCAATTCTTGCACCACTCCTATTCAACCTGTATATGCTCCCAATGAGCCAAATAATGAGAAAGAACCGAATCTCTTACCACAGCTATGCAGACGACACACAGCTCTACTTAGCCCTATCGCCTAACGACTACAGCCCCATTGACTCCCTGTGCCAATGCATTGATGAAGTAAACAGTTGGATGTGCCAAAACTTTCTTCAGTTAAACAAAGACAAAACTGAAGTCATTGCGTTTGGAAACAAGGATGAAGTTCTCAAGGTGAATGCATACCTTCACTCTAAGGGTCTAACAACTAAAAATCAAGTCAGGAATCTTGGTGTGTCTCTAGAGTCAGACCTTTCAGTAGTCATGTCAAAACAATTACTAAATCAGCATACTATCATTTGAAAAATATTGCAAGAATTAGATGCTTTGTTTCCAGTCAAGACTTAGAGAAACTTGTGCATGCTTTTATCACCAGCAGGGTGGATTATTGTAATGGACTCCTCACTGGCCTTCCCAAAAAGACCATAAGACAGTTGCAGCTCATACAGAACACTGCTGCTAGGATTCTGTGCAGGACCAGAAAATATGAACACATCACACTAGTCCTCAGGTCTTTACACTGGCTCCCAGTTACATTTAGGATTGATTTTAAAGTATTTACTGGTATATAAATCATTCAATGGCCTAGGACCTCAATATATTGCAGATATGTTCACTGAATATAAACCCAACAGATCACTCAGATCATTAGGATCACATCAGCTAGAAATACCAAGGGTTCACTCTAAGCACGGAGAGTCTGCTTTTAGCTATTATGCCAGCCACAGCTGGAACCAGCTTCCAGATGAGATCAGATGTGCTCCTGACCTACAGTAGTTACATTCAAATCCAGACTCAAAACACATCTGTTTAGCTATGCATTTACTGAATGAGCACTGTGCCACTGTTCGTCCGACTGTTTTTACTGTACTGTACTTTATTTTATTTTTTATTCTAAACTGTTTTAATTATTCTTAATTGTTTTGATCATTTTATTTTCTCCTATGTAAAGCACTTTGAATTACCATTGTGTATGAAATGTGCTAAATAAATAAACTTGCCTTGCCTTGCCTTGCCTTCGGATCCAGCGATGCGTGAGCTTAACTGAAGAGATGAACAATCAGATTATATCAGCCCATCGAGCTATATTTATTGGCCCAGGCCACGCCCGCTTTGGCAGAAGGTGACGTAGTGGGCGCGAAGCGCCCCCATTGGATCTGACGTCACCAAGGGCCTCTCTCGATAGGCTGCTGCAGTTGCCGCAGGACAGCCAATAGGCACGCGAGCCGCCATGCCTATGTCTACATGCTGCCGCAACGCGTTTTACATTAATTCAAAATTAAGGATAATTTTTGGCTTCAATATCTCGTGGAAAAGAGGTTTTCCCCTAGCGTAAGATATTACGCAGTACGAGAGAACCTCTTGTAAGAGGACTAAAGATATGAATATATTTTGTTAGTTCGTTTTTGTACGTTTGTGAGAGCTATTTTTGTTTAATTTGGAGGTATTTCTTTTAGTTATTTATTATTTATGTATTTATTTTTCTAATACAGAAGAGACATTATTTCTATCATTATTTCATTCATTATTTTTGAAACCTGTCATAATAAAGCCTGTTGAGTAACCTCTGAGAACCCTTTCTGAATTCGGGTCTTGTAATATAACAATTTTCTATCCATACAGAGGAGGCATAGCCCACTTTTGAAATTAATAAGGCATCTTTGAGTAAACTTTGAGTATCATTTGAGTATCTGTTTGCCGGGCCGAGTGTCCTGGTTTTTGGTAATCAAAATATGGTCACCCTACTTTAAAATGATTTTTGTAGGATGGGCATTCCATTTACAAGTGTTTCACCTGAATGACTGAACAAAAATTATTAAAAATAAATCAGATTTATCAATTAAATACTGTACTAAGTCCTAAAATTGGACACCAAAAAAAAATCCGTTAACATGTTTTTAACGTTAGCCTACACTTACTTTACTAAATTACTTTTGGCTATACAGTTGAGGGAACCTTTTAGCGAACATTATCCTCGCCCACAGGCATGAACGAGGTCTGTTGATGTACATTTGTTTATGTAGGCTACTCCACGCGGTCCTTTTTAAAAACGATATATATTTGTTGGGTTTGTAAGACTTCAGCCATAAAAGTTTGACTACGGTTTTACGCTATGGTCAAGGGACAATATTACTTTTTGTCAGCATAACAAATAAAACATTAAAAAAATCGAAACAGCACTGAGAAATTTCAGAATGTATAATTAAAAAGAACGTACCTGTCATGCGAGCTTAAAGTGTTGATACGTCCAAAACGTCTCGGTTACGGATGGAACCCTCGTTCCCTGAGTAGGGAACGGATACGTTACCTCGATATGACGACGAAATGGGGGTTTCGCTTAGAAGCCTATCACCTTCGAGTGTTAAAAAACGAGCCAATGGCAAAGAAATGCCATGGGTATGCGGAATTTGCATAGCGTAACTCCGCCCCACCTCGTTGGTATATAAGGAAGAACGCTGGCAGATTGCAGACATGTTTCCCTGCTGAGGAGTCAAGAGTGAGCTCGGCGTTCCAGCAGAACAGCGGAAGTGGCAGGAAGACGTAACGTCTCCGTTCCCTACTCAGGGAATGAGGGTTACATACGTAACCAAGACGTTCCCTTTCGTAGTCACTTCGAGTTACTTCGAAATGACGACAAAATAGGGGTACCAGTCTAATCACGCCACCTCTCGGCTGTCTTCCAGTGCCCTGCGTAAGTGTGAGCTCTCTGTTGTGAGACTGGCACGGACGAAGAACTCCCACTTAACACAGGATTACCAAGGTACACTGGGAAGCATATCTCAGTAGAGATAAGCAACCATGCCCGTCCGAAGGGAGGTCTTAGGAATACACGTATGGCCCGAGAGAGGGTAGCATACGGAAGAACACTGGAGTATCCAGCCCGTAGGGTGGAATCTTTCAACTCCAGGAGTGGCAAGGTGGCTTGCCGAGGGAAAGACACATGCTCAAGGAGGCTTACAGTGGTAATACACACGTGGGGGTCACCCAGCGGGGGGACCATGCACATGGAGGCACCTAACCAACTGCGAAAGCTGCCGGGGGCATAACCTTGGCGTTGACGTCAACAGTGCTGGAGGAACCCATGGCTTCTCTGGGAAACTCACCTGAGGAAAATATCGCACGTACCCAGTCCGTGGAGTGGAAAGGTGAGCAAGCGAAGACACCTTAGCGGATCCTAGTTACTGGCTAGTTGAAGCGATTACACGAGAGGACACTGGCTCCACTCGGAGATTATAGAATTTCGCGAATGTGTTAGGTGTTGCCCAGCCTGCAGCTCTGCAGATGTCTGTTAGCGAGGCGCCATGCACTAGAGCCCAAGAGGAAGCAACACTCCGTGTGGAGAGGGCTTTCACACCAAGGGGGCACGGTCGACCTTGCTGCTGGTATGCCAAAGCAATGGCGTCCACTATCCAGTGAGACAACCTTTGCTTGGATAGAGCCTTTCCCTTCAGCTTCCCACCATGACAGACAAAGAGCTGGTCTGAGGTCCTGAAACACTGCGTCCTGTCTACGTAGGCACGGAGAGCGCGTACTGGACAGAGCAGTGCCAAGGCTGGGTCTGCCTCCTCCGAGGGCAGCGCTTGCAGGTTCACCACCTGGTCCCGAAAGGGAGTGGTAGGAACCTTGGGCACATATCCAGGCCGGGATCTCAGGATCACGTGAGAGTTAGCCGGCCCCGAATTCCAGGCACGCTTCGTCAACGGAAAATGCCTGCAGGTCCCCTACCCTCTTGATGGAGGCCAATGCAACCAGGAGCGCTGTCTTCATCGACAGGAACTTGAGCTCCACTGATTGCAAGGGCTCGAAGGGAGCACTCAGCAGGGCAGTTAACACCACTGAGAGGTCCAAAGAGGGTACGAGAGGAGGACGAGGAGGATTCAGTCTCATTGCTCCTCTGAGGAACCTGATGACACGGTCGTGCTTCTCAATGGACTTACCCTCAACTACAACATGATGTGCGGTGATAGCGGCAACATAAACTTTCAGGGTGGAGGGAGACAGTCTTCGCTCCAACCCTTCTTGCAGGAAGGAAAGCACGACACTGATCTGGCATATCGTAGGGTCTTCTCGGTGAGAAGAGCACCAGTTGACGAAGAGGTTCCACTTCAACGCATAGGCATGTCTCCTGGACAATGCTTTAGCGGAAGTGATGGTAGCCACCACCGCTGGTGGTAGAGTACTCAAACCTACCTCGTCCCGTCCAGGAGCCACACGTGGAGGTTCCAAAGATCGGGTCGAGGGTGCCATAGGGTGCCCCGTCCCTAAGGAGATCCTTCCTCAGAGGAATTGGCCAGGGAGGTGCTGTCGCGAGAATTACAAGTTCGGAGAACCAGGTCCGGGTGGGCCAGTGGAGCGCAACCAAAGTGACCTGCTCCTCGTCCTCCCTGATCTTTCACAGGGTCTGTGCGAGAAGGCTCACCGGGGGAAACGCATACTTGCCGAGGCCCTGCGGCCAGCTGTGCGCCAGTTCATCTGTGCCGAGCATGCCCTCGGTCAGGGAATAAAACAGGCTGCAATGGGAAGAGTCGTGGGAGGCAAACAGATCTACCTGAGGGTCCTCGAACTGTTCTCAAATCAGCTAAACCGACTGGGGATGGAGTCTCCATTCGCCGGAGAGAGGCTGAATCCGTGAGAGCTCGTCGGCTGCACAGTTCAGGTCACCTGGAATGTAAATAGCACGAAGCGACCTCAGATGCTTCTGACTCCATAAGAGGAGGTGGCGAGCGAGTTGCGACATACGGCGGGAGCGTAGACAGCCCTGACGATTGATGTAAGCTACTGTCGCGGTATTGTGTGAACGGACTAGTACGTGCTGGTCTTTGAGCAATGTATGGAAGTGATGCAGAGCCAATCGTACTGCAGCAACTCGAGGCAATTGACATGCAGAAGGCGCTGGGGTCCTGTCCAGGAGCCCGCGGCAGCATGTCCACTGCGCATGGTACCCCAACCCGTGGTGGAGGCATCTGTTGAGACAACAACATGCCTGGAAACTCGATCTAGGGGCACACCGGCCCGTAGGAAGCTGAGCTTCGACCACGGGGTGAAGGTTCGACGGCAGGTCGGAGTAACTGGTACTCGGAGTGTGCCTTGTTGCCATCCCCACCTCGGGACTCGATCACGAAGCCAGTGCTGAAGCGGTCTCATATGAAGCAACCCGAGCGGTGTGGCTGCCGCTGCGGATGCCATATTTTTATTTATTTATTTATTTATTTGATAGGGACAAGTGGGAACAATCAACATGCACCACACTACAACATCTATAGCCAAGGCTCATTTGCAATGTCCGTCCCCAGATGGGCTTTTCACATACCAGTACATACAGAAAGTACAAAAGAATACATTTACATTTACAGGAACATTACTTAATTCTGACATTACATAAAGAAATGAGCATTTGAGCGCAAACTATCAATGATTGCATTCTTGATCTTTTTAAAATACGCTTTAGTTCATTTTTAAAAGCCCCCAGATCTAAGTCCTGTTTCAGCTCGATGGGCAAGGAGTTCCAGAGCTTAGCACCCTGGACAGTAAAAGCCGACTGTCCAAAGGTCTTTTTTCTAACGGGCACCTTCACATTTCCATTAGCAGCTCCTCGTGTGATGGAGCCCACTGATCGAAGTGGGACTATGTGACGTCTAAGAACATCAGGGGCTTGTTTGTGCAAACATTTATACATTAATTTCAAGTTACAAAATTTAATAAAATTTTCAAAATTAAAAAAGTTCAACCTCTGCAGTACTCCACAATGGTGTGTTCTAACAGATGTTTTATCCAATATTTTTAAAGCTCTGTTGTAAATCAATCTTAAAGGTGAACTAAGTAACTTTTTTACCTTAACCGAACAGCTTAGGAGTCATTGGAATGGTTATATTACTCTTTTCGGGTTGAATGGTGGTTGTCTCACACCCCCCTGGTGCCTGTGAGCCGCAAAACCACCCTTGCAACTTTGGGCCGGCGGGCCGCCGGCCGCAGCATCAAGAAGTGTCGCGTGATATCAGGTCTCGCAATGTAGCGAATTGCTTTACGACAAAAAAGATCTGATAAAATTATGATAAAATAAGCACCAAACAGAAATAACCCGGCGCCGTATACATGTGTTGTTCGAGGCGCACATACAATACAGACTGCCGACAGTTAAACAGGGCGCGCGCAGCTCTTAAAGGGGCCACACCTTATTTCAACTCGTTACAGCTTCCATCCTACTGAACAGGTACTGGTGTACAGGGGGAGGGGATCAGGCCGTGAGTGCAGAGCCATCTCTGCATGAGTGCTATTTACGACAGTACAAGTACTCCACAGAAACTCTAGGGGTCGCCGTTTGACAAAAACGGAATTCCTGCATAGTGCACCTTTAAGGGCCTGACTGTTGTGTCCGTTGCCTGTGACCAGGAGGTTATACAATAACTGAGGTCAGAAAAAATCATTGCGTCCATAAATGTAATTGCCGCATGAAATGTTAAACAGTCCCGTATGACTCTAAAACTATAATAGTTTGCCCTGGCTGTTCTAGTGATTTTTTTTACATGACTTTCAAATGATAAATGGGAGTCCAGGATTAATCCCAGATATTTTACTTCTTTAAAGTAACAACAGGTAACTTTTGCTCTCGGGGCCCCCCTACAGTTGGTAAACAGTATTGTCCTCTACTACTGTCGTAAACTCTGTCATCCTACATGCACGTGCATTTGTTGACAATCATGATAGCCCTGAACACTGTAGGAGGAGGTCACATGCAGGTGTTCCGCTTGCGTCGCGTGTGAAATGTCTTCATCCCAGGTACAGTGGCATATATTTCAGCCTGTCATATGAATATAATTTCATGGGTTTTATTTTTTTTTTTCTAACGACAAATGATTGCGATGATCACGTTTACAAGCCAGCGTCATTATAGTAGCCTAGTCTATTGGTTACCGTTTTACTGAATCTATATGATACTTCAATGCAATGTTTGAGTGGTAGATAATAACCATATATTGTCATTATTATAATTAGGGCCGGGACTTTAACGCGTTAATTAAGATTAATTAACTACAGACTTTAACGCGTTAATTAATTTCACAAAAAAATTTTTTTAATCGCACTTATTTTTGCACCGCGGAACGTTTCTCACTGGATGAGTTTCGGCGGACCGATTATACTGGCGCACCAACTAGCGTTCATGACGAAGAAGCAAGGGGGTAATCCATCGACCGGAAGTTGAAGCCGGCCGGGTGCCGCCATGTTGTAGCAGAACTTCACTTGCGTTAGCATTTCCATTGACTCCCATTCATTTTGGCGTCACTTTGACAGCGAATAACTTTACATCTGAGGCGTTTAAAGACTCCATTTGTCCATTATTTATTTCTAAAGAAACACGACAATGTATAAAGGGCTCCATTACCTTCTATGTTACATTATGACCCCATAGAAACAGATTTTATAAAAATAGGCTAACGATTGTGTCATAACCACTCGACTCTCTGTCGCGCTGTACAGAAATTACCGTAGAGACAGGAGGAGAAGCTCGCAGGCAATCGGGGGGACGTCCCGTCAAGGGAGAAGCCTATAGATATTGAGTCCATAAAAGCAACGGAATACTTACTCCTGCTCACTCACGCCAAAGAACTCTTTGCTCAAGTTCCCCGTCTCTGCAAGATTAACGTTGGCAATTTTCACGCACAGCTACTAGAAGATTAACGTCTGTCAGACAGGTTGCTCACGTCATCAAGCTTAGTTTGAGTCGGTTTGAGTCTGCGCGTCAGGAACGGAAGTGCTCAAAAATCGCTAAAAATGGGCTTCAACTGTCTCAACTGAGTTCCAATGAGATGGCTCTGTCCACTTCTTATACTGTCTATGCGAAGAAGCTGACGAGGTCGCTTTGGTTGGCCGGTGGATGGGAAATTTTGTTACAAAAACGGATGGAAGCGTCGATAAGAGCATGGTTGTGTGCAAGCTATGCAACAAGGAATTCGCTATTGCTATTAGTGTAGTGTAGCAATATGCTATTGCTACACTTAATGGCAAAAAACACTGGTCTGCTGGACTTGGTTGAACAAAAATAAACAATATTTTGTTGCTTAAGCTTATGTATTCAGTCATTATTCAATGGTATACTAAAAATCCATGTGAAAAAAATTACTTCTCACTGTTCTCAGGTGAAATATTTATGCAATTAAAATGCGATTAATTTCGATAAATTACAAAGCCTCTAATTAATTAGATTAATTTTTTTAATCGAGTCCCGGCCCTAATTATACTATCAAGCTACCATAAATGAATCTGCAAATTTTACAAATCGATTTGCATTATAGCTTGAGGCAAGACAAATAAACAAATATCACAGACATTTTAGGTATCCTAAAATATGATTTTGTACATCTTATATATTTACTTGCAAGAATGTAGCCCCTACCAAACTTGTACACGCCGTTTAGACATAGGCTTTCATTTGATTTTTTGATTTTATTTAGCATTACACAAGAACAACATGAAGGTGGAAATTCGTTATCCGAAAAAATTGCGACAAGAATCCCGTTGGCCTCTGTAGCCATCAATAATCGGAAATTACACAATCAAGTAACTTTACACATGTAACAAATGAGAAGCTTTGAACACAATGATAATATTAATAATCTTCCTCCTTTCTTTGTACATGTTGAGTAGAGTACACTTTTTAGGTCAAACATTTGCTATTTGCATTTCATTGATTGCAAAGTTCAAATCAGAACGAGAATGCTAGCGATAGCTAACCATCAAAAACTAGAATATCGTTTACTAGCTACCAGATTGATAATTCGCTACTCTACTATCATTACTTGATTCATGAAGATAAATGAAGGATAAGATAGCTTCCGTAACATAGTCAGGCAGACAAAAAAAACCAAAGAGTTAGTATGCAAGCATGACAGCCAAGTCCGCATCGGTCGGGCACCCCTCCTCCTCCTCCTTCACACCAGCGAGAAAACGCTGGCCCAATGTATATCCTCGTTCTGCCTTTAACGCGATCACTTTCTCTTTTTGCGTAACAAAAGTCTCTCTCTCTCTCTCTCCGATTGCTTTTTTGTTTTTCTGTGCTGCTTCGGCCATGACTATAACATTTGGCTCGCACGTCCGATTTTAAAGAAGTGGGGGTGGTGGTGGAAGTGACGTATATGCCGTAAAGCAATCGAATTTTGTAGTTCTCTTTGTTCGCCGGTTACTACCCGAAACCCGAAGTTTAAAAGTACGATTAAAAACGCTACAGACCCCGTCAGGCTATGGCAGACGTGTCATTCAACCTATTGTAAGTCGATGTACCATCACAAGAGACTTGGAAATATATTATGAAGGTTGAAACTAGTGCTGCTTTAACCTGGGTAATTCTTTGACCATTAATTGTCAGATGCAGTTCTTCCATGGGGTGTGATCTGGAAGCAAAACAAACGGACACTGTCTTACTCAGATTTAGAGTTAGTCCTGAGTTTTGAAACCATACTGACACAGAATTAATATGTTGCTGCAACTGCGCAGTAATTGCCTCAACACTTTTGCCACTCACAAAAACAACTGTATCATCTGCGTACATTTGGAAACCTGCGCCCGGACATATGTTTGGTAAATCATTCATGTACAATATGAAAAGCAGAGCCCCAAGAATTGATCCCTGGGGAACCCCCGTTTTCAGCATTGCAAAGGATGACTTTTCATTGTTAATTATTACACATTGTTGTCTATTTTCCAAATATGTCTTAAACCACTGTAAAGTTGTTCTATCAAAGTTCAGCTGGGATAATTTCAGTATAAATAAGTACATCATGATTAAGTGCGTCAAAGGCTTTTTTTATATCCATGAAAACTCCTCCAACTATTTGACCTTTGTCAATTGCTAGTTTTAGTTGTTCAATAAAATAGCAATTGGCCGTTTCTGTCGAGTATTGTGGCCAGAATCCAAATTGCAGAGGATGCAGTATGTCATTGAACTGTAAGAAATACATTAGCTGATTGGCTACAATCTTTTCCAGCACCTTAGAAAAAATTGGTAAGATGCTAACTGGACTATAATTGCATGGTAGATCAACCTTCCCAGATTTATATATAGGTATAACTCTAGATTGTTTCCAAACATTTGGAAACTCTCCATTTTTAAAAGAGAGGTTTACCAATTTAGTTAAAGGTTTTACCAGTATTTCTTTATTTCTTTTTAGAAAGGAAGTGTCAATATTAAAAAGATCTTTGGCATGACTATTTTTTACTTTTTCAATGACAGCTAGCACCTCTTGCTCAGTCGTTTGTTCAAGTGAAAATGCGTCAATTAATTTATTTGGTTGGTAATGCTCTACCCTGTTGATCAAATCATAGCAATCCGACACTTCTTGAACCGACGAAATAAAGTAGTCATTAAATTCCTAGGCGATACGCTTACTGTCATTTACAAACTTATCCCCAATTTTAAGTTCACACAGGTGGGGTTGCTTTCCTTTGGGTTTCATAATGTTGTTAATTGTTTTCCACATTACTGATGGATTTCCTCTTGCCTCAGTAATTGCTGTGATATAGTAATCTCATATCCTTTATCACGTGATTTCTTAGGCTTTTATATAGAACCATATCACTGTTAAGCTTGCTTTTAATTGCTTGTTTTAAGATTTGGTCTCACTGCTTCATAAGTTTTTTAATAGATTCATTTATCCAGGGTAGAGATCTCTGTTTACCACTTTTCCTCTCTTTTAGGTATTTAGACACAGTTGCATCTATTTTATTCATAATTTGCCTACAGCTGCTGTCCACCTCCTCCCACACCATGTTATACCAATTTATTTCTTTTAACTCATTGTCCAATTTAGGAACATAATTTTTAGGAATTATTAGTGAGTTGTAGTTAGGCTTTTTGGGTTTTTACAAAGCGTTTATTAGATAATTTTCTCACCATCAGGGTCATATTATGATCTGACATTCCAGTCAAAAAGTTATAAGATTTCAGAATACGTTCTTCTCTGTTTGCAAAAATTAAATCAATTTGCGTCTTACTCGATTTTGTAATTCTTGTAGCCCCTTTCACATGCTGCGTAAAATCAAATTTGGTCATTAACATTTTTCATTTTCTCTTTTTACTTTTGTTAAACCAGTCAATGTTAAAATCGCCCATGACAATAATTTCAGATTTATGTGATATTACCTTCAACAGTTTCTCTAATTCATTACAAAATTGCTCCTCATTAGTAGATGGCGGATTATACAACAACAAAATAAGAAAATGCATTCTAGGAGATAGAGAGATGTCAACACATAGGTATTCTATTTGGACATCACAATCGATTGTTACTTCTATACATTTCAAAGAGTTGTGTACATAGATTAGCACCCCTCCACCTTTCTTCGTCTTTCTATCTTTTCGAAAACAGCTATAACCAGGAACCTCCAAAAAACTAGTAATAATTTTACCTTTAAGCCAGGTTTAAGTAAGGCCCAGAAGATGTAAGTTTGAGTCTGTTAGCAGTGTCTTTATCTCATCAAGTTTTGGTAATAAACTGCGTATGTTTAACTGCGCACCCAAGATTCCCTTAGGCTTTTGATCCCTGTCCCATACAATTTTCGCACCACTAACTGTAGAAACAATATGTTGCAATGAATATGAGTGATTACTCACAATTTGTTTGTTCAATGTGGCTTTATGTCGGGTTAAATATTCGGTTGCATCCGTAGTATTAGTTCCGTTTGCTGTTTTATTTTGCCCTGTAGTTTTCCAACCACGTGGTCTTATGAAAGGTCCCCTTTCTTGTTGGATTAGATCTCCGCGTTCATCCCTCGTGAAGACGGGTTGCATGTCCAGCGAGGATTTGTCCGCGATAGTCCACTCCGTTGTCCAATTCTGTCTGGCCAACACATGCTCCACTTCATCCAACACGATCAGCTCCACATTCGGGTTGCTCGATGCAACACCACGCCCGATGCTTTCCATCTGCGATCCCCCCGTCTTACCAGGCGTATCCCTGCCTGCCATACATTCACCGGTCCTCCACGCCAGATCCGTTGACATCAATGGTGAGCCCCCCATCACAGCCGTGGTCACACCCCCACCTGCCATACCCGCTCCAGTCCTCGCCGAGTCACTCCCAGCGCCTCCGTTGCAATGGCAGGCTCCAGCCCCGCCGCCAGTAGGCCGTGACTGCATGTAACAGGCCCGGGGTTTAGATGTACATCCCCCGCCAGAAGCAGAAGCATCAGGTAAAGTCTGATTTTTGACCATATGTATTTGAGTCCTTCTGTGTGGGCCTTAATGTTAACTTTTGTTGTTCCTTGTGTTTTAATCAAACCATTGTGTAGGATTGCCGATATTACCCAATGACCATGTTCAGTCTATAAAAACTTGCATGAGATCATACCCATTGGACGCACAAGCACATGCCCCAGGAGCCTCTGAAATAGTTTCAGTGGAACAGCACTCTTGCTCTGGATTTGACGCAGGCAAGTCAGCAGTGACTGCGCGCGCTCGCAAGCTGCGCGGACATGGCGACCGAGCCGATTTCCATACCGAGAAAAGAGATCCTCTGCACGGGGCAAAGTTTGCTCTTCTCCCAGTTGACCCGAAGGCCCAGACGAGCTAGGTGCCGAAGCACTAGGACCCTGTGTTCGCAAACCTGGTCTCGAGAGTGAGCTAGGATTAGCCAGTCATCGAGATAGTTCAGGATGCGAACCCAGTGTAGCCGAAGCGGCACAAGGGCTGCCTCGACGACCTTCGTAAAGACGCGAGGAGACAGGACTAGCCCGAAGGGGAAAACCACGTACTGATATGCCTTCACCTCGAAAGCAAACCGAAGAAACGGTCTGTGTCGAGGAAGAATGGAGACATGAAAGTAGGCGTCCTTCAGGTCGATCGCTGTAAACCAATCCTGTGTCTGAACACATTCGAAAATGCGTTTGGCCGTGAGCATTTTGAACGGAAGCCTGTGAAGGGATCGGTTCAAAACGCGCAGGTCCCGTAACCCACCGGATTTCTTCGGTACAATGAAGTAGGGGCTGTAGAACCCAGACTACATTTCGGCTGGAGGGACAATCTCGACCGCACCTTTCGCCAACAAGGTTGCGACTTCCGCACACATGACAGGGGCATTGCCACCGACCATAGTGTAGCGGACCCCCCGGAAGCGGGGAGGAGATCGTGCGAACTGAATCGCATAGCCGAGCCTGATGGTCCTGGCGACCCAGCGGGACAGATTGGGAAGCTGAAGCCAGGTTCTTTTTATTTCTTTGCCATTGGCTCGTTTTTTTAACACTCAAAGGTGATAGGCTTCTAAGCGAAACCCCCATTTCGTCGTCATTTCGACGTAACTCGAAGTGACTACGAAAGGGAACTTAAAATCATAATTCATCCATGTACTATGGTGGCCGAGAAAGCTCAACGCGCTGCAACTGAAGAAAACATATGCAAATAGAAAAACACCCGCAAATTAAGAAAACATCATCAGTTTTACAACACATTTTCAAAACATACAGAGATGACGTTTATGACATACATGTCATCTAATGAGAAAAGAACAATGAGCTGAAAACTAAAATAAATAAATAAATAAATATAGAGAAAAAGACCATGAGGGAAAGATATTAATCTATGCATCAGTTACATTGTACAAATGTTATCATGTTATAACGTTTAAAAATAAGTTTCATAAGAATTGTTAGGTAATGCAGGGTCCAAATATGAGACGGCAAGTTTTAAAGTTGAGACACTCACACACATTTAACGCATTTTTTTTATAAAATGTATATTTATTTGCAACAGTTATGGCACAGTTACGATTGTGGCAATATGTGGTTTTCAAATCCATGTTTTCTAAGCAACTTTGTTCTTTTTAGAAGGATACTAATATATTAATAATATTGAATGTTAACCTTTTTTTTTTACCCTACTCTATGAACACAATCAGTCAACATCAGAAGTTAGAAAAAAAGTAAAAAAAAAAACACTGTACATTTAAAAATGTTGCTTTCTATGCTAAGCCAATGCCATTTCCATACATGTAGCCTACCTACACAATGGAATGAATGAGCTTTTAGAGTATGAGATTGAATTTTTTTTTTATAAGGAGTTTCCTTTCAAAATTCTTCATTCAAAATTAAAAAAAAAAAAATTGATGAAGTTTTATGAAATGTATACTTTTAAAATCAGTTTCTGACAGAACAGTTTAGTAGCCATTTTATACATGATTATACATTTTATACATTATTCCAAAAAAATTACTGATCATATTCCAAGAAATTTAACAATTTACTTAAATTCATTCTCACACTACGGTTAAAATCAAGCATCTACATTTGGATTCCTAGCTGTATTATGTGCCAGAAGTGCCAAGGGTTCATGAACTGCAACCAAACTTATTTGGGCTCAGAAGGGAGGTTGTGATCAGGTTCCGGATGTTTTGAATATATTTTTTCTTTATATACTCTACTACACCATACTTAAAAATAAATGCTGAATTGTGCACAAATATAACGTAATTTCCTCTCATTAGTCAATATGGTGTCAACACCATTGGCCCGTTTTTCATTAATACTGATAATGTGTGAGCTATGGTTATTTATAATAATTTAAAAAAATGTGAGGGGCCTCAAATTTCTGGATCATGGATGGCCTACTAATTGCTGCAAAATAAATTCATCTTTTGACAGGGCAGTGGGCAACAAAAACCCTGAACAATGCCATGATCTGTTAGAGCTCTGTGATTGCGCTATGTGTGAGACTGAGTTGAAGAAAAAGATACAGCCAAAGGCAAATGACAAGACGAGGAAGATATTGATTGTTACATCTTCTTTTAACCCTGAGCATCCATGCTGCACAGATCCAACACATTCCTATTAAACATTTTTGTTTCGCTGCCCCTCAGTCTCCATTGCTGGCACAATCAGAGCCTGAAGTCAAGTTTTGCTCAATCACAAAAGGCTGTTCGGAGATAGACAGTTTGTACACAGTATTATGTGAATATTTGCAAGAAGAGGTGTACACAGAGATGATGAATTGTCTATGGATCACTAGAGGTTTATTTTGACCAACCCTCATACTTACACAATTGCTTATTTATCCTGTAGAAAGCTATTTGACGATTTTGTTGACATAGGTATGCTTCTGGAGCTAGGTCTAATGGAGATCTCAGTGACCTCTAAGTGAGCACCTGAAAGTATCAAATGTAGAACATACACATGGCCAAAAGCATGTCAAGTCAAGTCAAAATGCACTTGCATTTAAATGCACACTAAAAATCAACAGAAGCTGAACTAAAGTGCTGCACAAAAAAAATGGTCTTTTTAAGGAAATACATATGTGAATAGTATATATATTTTTAGCTAATACGTATCAACATACATTCCCCATTTGATTAATTGCAGTATATTAAGACAATCATTTTGAATTATAAATTTTCATAAATGTTATTTAAATATGCAACTGAGCCATTACGTGCACCAATCTGCAGAAATTTCCAGAACAGAAATCTGAACATTGATAAAGCCATATTCAAACTTTGTTTAATTTTGTTGACATATCAGAGTTATTAGAACCTTAATAATATAGACATAAAACTAGAAGGTTTAGTGTATTTAAGTGCTACTGACGTGGTAATTACTGGCTCAGTGCATGAGAAAAAACCATTTTGAGAAAACGGCCTTTAAAGATATGTATAATTGAAACCTACAAATGCAAATAGAAAAAGTGTAATAAAATAAATACTTCAATTTTTAATCCAAAATATTTTGGATGTTTTCTTTCAACTAGTCTGAGAGAAGCAAAATAGCCAAAATTCTCAAACTTGACCAGTGTCTGAAAAAACAATGGTTTAGCCTGTAGCGTCTTGCCTTAAACAAATCCTCAAATAATAATAAAACAATACAAAATTAAAATAAAATAAGAAATAGTGAAAGTTTAATATCATAAATATATATATGAACTGATTTTTTCACATGTGTGATTCATTTGCACTGCAAAGTAGTGGGAGGTGTGAAACATGAGTGTCCGTGCAGGATCAGACCCAGGAGATCCTCCCTAAAGCATTTCTGCATGGCCCTAATAAGGCCTGGAGACATTATGCAAATACCAGCTAATGTGCCACACATCAGGGATGAGCACTGCTCTCTGCCACCCTCCCCCAGATGCCACAGATCCGATGATGGGAAAACTGCAGAGCAAAATCAAATGTACGAAGCATGTGAACAATTCAAAGCTTCATGCAGAGAGCAGGAGAGCAAGACAGACAAAGCAATGACTCTGATGGAATTTCAAGGGCCATTCGGAAGTGATGGATCTTTGTACACTTTTTTTTGCGCATCACAATTAATTGCTTTTATTGCTGTTTCCATGGAAACGGCAGAACACTTTGAAGCCATTACAGATTTTCCTCCAGCCCGTCGGGGTGGGGAACTGATGTCATAGCACTGAGTATAATAAACTATAAATGCTGCATGTATATAAGCATACAGATCTTTTACAAGCCTCATAGAAGCCTTGAAGACCAACATGACATCATGACTTTTGCGTAAACAGACACGCCACTTTCAAGTCAAGTGGCGTGTTATCTATACGCATTTTGAGATATCCGCGTGTATGCGTGTATGTCTACGCCATTAATGTTCAAGTGATTCCGCGTATATGTACACGCCATTAAATTTCCGAGCGAAACGAAGCAAAATGTAGATCTACATCTGGGGAGCGATATTTTTTTTCCCTAGGATGGCAGGGGAAGACTCATAAATGCTATTAACCCCAGTGACGGGTAGGTTTAGGGACGGGGTGGAGGTAGGTCATATATTTATATATACAGTAATAACGTTAAGTCAACTGCGTTCATAAACACGCTGAAAAGCGATTGTGCGTGTTGATAGCACGCCAAAAATGGAAATACGAATTGGCGTGTCATACACACGCAATTTTATGAGATCAGTCTGTGAAGACAGAAACAAAAACGAATACGCTTGATAACAGGTGGATTACACAATACAAAAATACATGGAATGCATTAACCGGGATGCTCATATGAACATGCTCACACAATAAGAGCGTTGAGCGTTGAGCATATGGCCAATGGTTATACAGAAGTAGGGACGGGAATTCTCAATGATTTCTTTAACAGTTCTTTTAGTACTTTTAAGGAATTAATATTAGGAAAACAGAAATGCAATTCCATTGCCAAATGATAGTAACTTTTATAATTTGGCAATCATTTTACTGTTTTTGAAAGAAGTCTCTTATGCTCACTAAGGCTGCATTTATTTGACCAAAAATACATTAAAAACAGTAATATTGTGAAATATTATTAAAATTTTAAATACATGTTTTCTATTTTAACATACTGCACAATGTAATTCATTCATTCCAATGCTAAATTTTAATCAGCCTTTACTTCTGAAGTATACTTTGCTGGTTCCGTCCAGTCTCCTAGCTCAGCCAGTCCCACCCAGTTCCCAGGCTCCGCCTCCTTTGCTGGTTCAGCCCAGTTCCTCTCCTCCTCTTCCTTTGCTGGTTCCACCCAGTTTTTTTCTTCACTGGTTCCGTCCAGCTCCCTGGCTCTGTCTCATCCTCCTGATCCTCCGGCTCTCCTCAGCCTTCCTGGTCGCCCAGATCCAACGTGGGCTTCAGAGTGGTGGCCGCAAAGTCTCAACCTTCTGGCTCCATTTTGGCCCTCCAAGCCCATTAATCCGCCTCGGCCTTTCAACTCATAAGCTCCACAGTGCCCTGTCATCCCCCTGGCTTCACTGGGCTCCCACATCCTTCTGACTTCTTCTTTGCCTGTCATCCCCCTGACTCCACAATGGGCTTCCGGGCCTGCAGCTGCACCTAGACCCTCCACACCTTCGGCTCCATCGGGGTCCACCATTCCTTCAGCTCCTACAGCATCCTCACTCTCACCTGCTATGCCTCGGTCCTCGAATCCGCCCACCTTGGCCCTCTGGTCCAGTGGAGTCACCCTGGTTTCTCCAGCCCTCTGGCTCCGCCTTGATCTTCCATCACCCCGGCTCCGTCAAGGCATCCCACTCCACCGGCTCCCCTGGGGTCCTTTTTTTCTGCCTGAACATTACAATGTGTTTCTTGAGCCATTAAAAGAGCCAGAACATTAAAGTTAAAAGCCAAATATCTGGAGATGCTAACTCACCACCTCCTCTTTAATTCTCTAATTCCATCAATATTTTGTGTAATCTGCAACAGCGAAAATGGAGTTGAAGCAGATGGGTTGATTCTCAGAAGTCTCAGGGCTGCTTGCTGGCACACTAGGAGAACACTCCACTCTTATTGCTTTTCCTCTTTTTCACCAGAAGCGTTTTATTGTTATTGCCTAGAATCTTGGCATCCTTTGATGCACCTCTCAGTCATTTGAAAGGCTGGGGGAAAAGAATAAAAGTTAAAGATAGCTATTCAGGAGGACATATTGGAGTGGATGTTGAGAGAAGAATGAGAAGAAATGGTAGCACCCACAGAGAATGATGGCACAGTCAATCTCACATTCCCATGATAATGACGGAAGCGAGGTGATCGTTCCTTCAATTACCCCCTAAAGCCCAGAGCAATTCCATCTCCATATATATTTTTTAACTTGGTTGGTTTAATAGAAGCATTACACAGCATCTGAAAGAACAATACGGTGGTAATGAGACCCTGAACCGCATGCATTAAAACCAGCATATTCAGGCTCTATTAATTAAACAGTGGCTTGATTGAAGTGATGGAGAGATGATGGGTAGACACACCTGTGTAAAAGTTAGATCTACACAGCAGAAGGTAACAACAGTTTTGTTTTTTCCACACTGAATATAGGATAGATTAACCTGCAGTGTCAGAACATTGGCAACCTCTAAAGATTCACACTGATGCATTATGCATGGCACGCTGAATCATTTGAGATATGACAGTGAGTAATGTGCTGGAGATTGTCTGATGGAACATGAACGCAGGCCATGCTTAAGATATGCTTTTTAATATAATTTCTTCCAGGTGGTTTTTCTAATGGCCTTGTGCTATGATGAACAGTCTAAACCTGACTTTAGACAAATATCAGTAAAATACTGATAAACTGCCATCAATATCTGTGCGGAGCACACATCAAATTGAAGTATTCTGAAGAGAAATTATGCAAAAGGATCTCATTTCTTGGCATCAAGGAAATAATACAGGGACCATTGTTCTGTCTATTAAAAAATATGTTTTTATGATTTCCTACATGGAGACATATTCATTTTTAACCACAAAATCTGAATGAAACAGATAAACACCACCATGCAATCATTTGTTTGAACTATTTTGTAGGAAAGTGGAGTGGAGACAGGAAAGTACGACTGAGAGAAGGGAAATCATCACAGAGTTGAGTTAAATATTTTTTTTTAGCTTAAATAAGAATGAAAAAATGGTTTTAGGTGCATTCAATGAATATGTTTATATTGTTTGACCATTTGCCAGTTTTATTTACCCTGTTGTTATTGTCAATTTTGTTGTCATGTTTGGTAACCTACTGTCTTGTGATATTCGAATGCATTTGTTTCTCTAGTAAAATGAGCAGTTACTGTACATGTAAGTAATAGTTATTCTTGTCAGGTTCCATGTTGAGGTCAACATGTGGCTTTTAAAGCCAACTCATGAGTGTGATGATGTCAGCATTTTTAAATAATACACTTTTGCTCAATTAACATGTTTCTAAAATGCTTAAATCTTCTTTACATATACGCTTACCCAATACCAAAATTATGGATCTTTATAGAATTTTTTTTTTTTTTTTTTTACAAATGCTTAAACACAGCATATTGAAAAGCACTAACACATTGTGTGTTTACAGAGAATTATGGAGTTGGAGGCTAATCAGACACTGCATGAATTAATTTACTGAATGTAGACTATGGGTTTAACCTGGAAAAAAAATGTATACGAGGAGGAAGAAACATAATTGGGAAAAGGGCCATCACTGATGTGCCGGGTCAGAGAGGAACAAATATCACAATGTGTGCTACTCAAGTGCTGGTTTGGTGCTGCAGAAAAGCCCACCCTACAACACAGAGTGCCTTATGTTTTTAGATGACCTCCACCAACAAATGGTGCCAGGAGCAGAAAAGGTGGGAGGAAAAATTAGGACATTTGTGATATGGTACAATGTAGCATTCCACCATTCACTCTCCTTTCTTCCCCATTGAGGATTTTTTTCTACCTGGAGGTGGAAAGTCTATGATCATTGGCCACATGACCAAATGTCCCTCGTGGATGCAGAGGCATCTCAGTTGAAGACTGCCAGGGGTGGATAAGGCCAATCATTTCTATCCAAGGTGTATAGCGAGAGACAACATAAGATTTTATGCGGGCGAGAACAAGTGGCAAATGCTGAAGATCGTATAGATTAGAACATGACAGTTCTTTTTTTCTGTGCCTTTTTTCTGTCATTTTGTTTTATTTTTGCACACTTTGAACCAAATGGCATTTATGTTTGTCTTTTTTGTTTTGTTGATCACTGGCAGCAATTTCATACTGCTAATAAAGCCTTTACTGTAGCAATTCTGTCACTTACTGATTTTATTTCTCAGTTGTACATTCTATAAAGTATTTATGACTCCTTCACTTTCAGATATGTTGTACAAATTCTATCTAATGCACTATGAATTCAAACACACTAAACATATAGAGTGGTTTACTATAAGCGGTTTACAAACTGAAAAAAAAAAATTGATTTCATACTGTAAGTTCTATACAGGTAGAACGGAAACATGACAAGTAACACTTTTTGTAATGCAACCAACTATTTTGACAGTCATTGCGATATGATTGACTATGTTCCTGTTGGATAGAAAACATATCGGTTACAAATGTAACCCTCGAGGGAACGGGAGACGTTGCCGTGACGGCGTAATTGGGATCTTTTCAGGGAGCTCTATCATCTTCGTGTGTCTAACGTCTCCTGTTCCCTCCCTCAGGGAACGAGGGTTACATTTGTAACCCGAGACGTTCCTTATCAGTCGCTCACGTTCGACGTTATGACGTAATTGGGATCCCTATGGAAAACGTCACGTTTGCTTCCACATCCAGCACCCTACGCATGACTCTCAGACCCCCAACTGACTGGGGCGGAAGCCTGCGTAGAGGGAGTTCAAACTGCTGCTCTGTTATAACCCACACAGTGGAACTCTTGGATAACACTGGGAAAGCGTGCCTTTCCAGGGGAGAGGGACCCTGCGGAAGCCACATCCTGCCCAAAGGGAGGTAACATGTGGAGAACACACATATGGACTGGCCGGTTAGGGGCAGTACGACATATGGAATGTCACTGGGTTGGCTCCAGCCTGAGAAGGGGGAGACTACACTGGGCAGTGACGGCAGAGCTGACTCTGCTAAGGGAAAGACACAGGCTAACCGCAGGGAGCTGGTCGTGGAAGAATACACATATGGGATTGCCGCAGGGATCACAGCATATGGAACCCAGCCTTACACAAGCATACGAGCACTAGGCCTGGCGTCGGACGCTCCACAACGTCCAACTGCCGAAGGGGTTCGGAGGAACTCTACAGGGTTCGCCTAAGTTGGCAACTCAACTGGAGCAGAAAGCCCAAAAAAGCGGGAACTTCTGTGTTACCGGCTGGTTGAAGTGAGCACACAGGAAGAAACCGGCTCAACACGTAGGCTATAAAGCCTATAAAACCAGGCTATAATACCTGACGATCAGGTCATGCTTTCCCAGCGACTTACCCTCAACTGCATTGTGATGTGCGGCGATAGCGGCAACATACACTTTAAGGGTGGAAGGAGACAGCCTTCGCTCCAACCCATCTTGGAGGAAGGAAAGCACAGCTCTGATCGAGCAAGTTTGGGGGTTCTCCTGGTGAGAAGAACAGCATTCCACTTCAATGCATAGATGCGCCTCGTAGAGGGGGCTCTAGCGGACGTGATTGTGTCAACTACAGCCTGGGGCACCTAGAACCTCCGCGTCCTGTCCAGGGACCAGACATGGAGTTTCCAGAGGTCTGGACGTGGGTGCCATAGGGTGCCCCGTCTCTGAGAGAGCAGGTCCTCTCTCAGAGAAATGGGCCAGGGAGGGACTGTCACGAGGAGCACT
Source organism: Tiaroga cobitis (assembly GCA_030578255.1). Taxonomy (NCBI): domain Eukaryota; kingdom Metazoa; phylum Chordata; class Actinopteri; order Cypriniformes; family Leuciscidae; genus Tiaroga; species Tiaroga cobitis. The sequence continues at coordinate 20,395,974 of CM060604.1, read as the reverse complement.
AGTTCCGGGAAACAGGTCCGGTTGGGCCAATACGGCGCAACAAGCAAGACCTGCTCCTCGTCCTCCCTGACTTTGCACAGGGTCTGTGCAAGAAGGTTTACTGGGGGAAGCGCATACTTGCGTAAGACCTGGGGCCAGCTGTGTGCCAGTGCGTCCGAGCCAAGGGTCCCCTCGGTCAGGTAGTAAAACAACTGGTAGTGCGACGTGTCCGGGGCGGCAAACAGATCTACCTGTGTGGTCCCGAAGTGCCTCTAAATCAGCTGGACCATCTGGAGATGGAGTCTCCATTCTCCCGGAAGCACCTGCTGCAGTGAGAGCTCGACGGCTGCACGGTTGAGCAGGCCTGGGATATGAAGGGCACGAAGCAGCCTCAGATGCTTCTGACTCCAAAGGAGGAGATGGCGGGCGAGTTGTGACATGTGGCGGGAGATTGGACCACCCTGGCGGTTGATGTACGCAATGGTCGCAGTGCTGTCCGTACGGACCAGTACATGCTTGCCTAGTAGCAGCGTTTTGAATCGGCCCAGCGCAAGATGAACTCGAGGCAGTTGATGTGTACTCCGTAAACTTTCAGGGAAATCCCACCGAACCGACCCACCGCACTCTTTATGCTGTGACAACAGCAGTTGTTTGAGCTTTGAGCTTGCAGCCAATCGCTGTTCGAGCCATCACACCAACACCGAATAGTAAGAAGGAGAAGAGAAGCTTCTTCAACGCAGTAGCAGTCTGTGTAGCGGCAACCTATAGCCGCTGAGAGGCTAAGCAGCAGGAAATATCCGTGACGTGTTTTCTTGCATTGAATTACAATAACATTTATTGACATGATAACAGACTATACATGTAGAGACAATGATGAAGATACGTGTAAACGGTCAACAGAAAGTGAGCACTCCCCGCTACTCACCCCCTCTCTACACAATGAACCAAACAGGAAACACTACCAGGTATATACCCACCGATACCCATGTGACCAAATCACCTGGAAACGTACACGCAAAAATACAAAAATAAAAGACAAACATTTTCTGCACTTACATTCCAGCCCCTGATTATTACACAATAAACCTGCAATAATCACAGACACAATCAAAATATGAACAATATTAACATGTACGTTACATAATTAATTGTTATACATGATTTTCTTTTTCCCCTTTTTTTAAAATTTTTTTTTACAAAAGCTTAAGGAAATGTGAAAAAACGTATGTGTGCGAGAATGTCCAGAGCACTCCAATGTTCGTCATTGTAACGGAGTAAAGTTAATGTAAAAGTCAAGTCTAAGTCAGTAAAGTCAGTAATTCAATCAAGTCCAAGTCAAAAAAGTCAGTTGAGAGCTCTCAAATGTCAGTCAAAGTTAATCTTTAAATTCCTCGGCTTCAAGAAGACGACAAATTTTTGTTATTGGCCTGGTCAAGCAGGTCCTCATAGTCTTGACCTTAACTTGCCGTGTGAATCCTTTTTTGTCAGTTATCGCGTGAATAATTTTACCCATGATCCAGGAACTTCTTGGTGCGTTTTCATCCATTATCAGTACAACATCTCCCAACTGATAGTTCCGTGTTTTTACCATCCACTTTGGGCGTTCTTGTAGTAAAGGTAGATATTCACCAATCCATCTTTTCCAAAATTGGTTAGCTAAATACTGAATTTGACGCCATCTTCGACGGGCATACGAATCTTCCTTCTCAAACAATCCAGGTGGTAATGTAAACTTTGTTTTTAGAAGAAGAAGATTATTAGGTGTCAAAGCTTCCATGTCATCAGGATCCAAAGATGATCTAGTTATGGGTCTGTTGTTAAGTATAGACTCTACTTCACACAAAAGAGTATGAAGACCTTCCTCATTCAAACTTTGCCCTCGAAGAATGGAGTTCAGTATTTTCTTTGTTGATCTGATGAGCCTTTCCCAGATCCCTCCGTGGTGTGAACCGGTAGGAGGATTAAAAGTCCATTTAGTCTTCTTTTGTAGAAGAACGTCGTTTATCTGACTGTGGTTCCAATTTTGTATTGCCTCTTTTAATTCACGATCAGCCCCGACAAAGTTCGTTCCATTATCTGAACGTATTTCAGCCACTTGTCCTCGTCGAGCAATAAAACATCTGAGTGCGTGAATGAATGAGTCGGTGTCCAGTGATGCAACCATCTCAATGTGAACGGCTCTAATGTTCAAGCAGGTGAAAATGACTCCATAACACTTTAGGGTGGTTCTTCCTCTCTTTACTTCAAATGGACCGAAGCAATCCAGTCCAGCATGAGTAAAGGTTGGTTTGTCTGGTGAGACTCGATCGTGAGGTAAATCAGCCATCTGTTGATGACCTGCAATTGCGTTAAACCTTTTACACACTACACATTTTGACAGAAATGTTCTTATGGCTACGCTAGCTCCAGGGATCCAATATCGCTGTCAAAGAGCCGCCAACATGAAATTCCGTCCACTATGTCCCACTTCTTCATGAATTTGTCGCAGGATTAGGTTAGAAATGTGTAAATCTTTTGCCAATATAATTGGGTATTTAGACGTCCACCAACCTTGATGATATCATGCTGAAGTATTGGATTAAGACTATAAAGAGGACTATTTCGCTTGACTACTCCACACTTTCGTAGACTATTTAGTTCCTCCGGGAATCTCTTTCTTTGATAAAGTCGAATGATTTCTATTTCGGCCCTTTCCAATTCTTCCAACGAAAGTAAGTCCTTACGCACTGTAGGTTCAAACTTCTGCATCTCCTGATTAATAATCATCTCTTGTTGATATGGATCTATATCAGAGCAGACAAGAACGGTCTGCAGTCGTTTCCTTTCCTTGCTACGGTCCATTAAGATTTGTCTCGAACGAAGGATCCATGCTGAGGCTTTCTTTAGTCGAATCCAAGAGGAGAAGTAATCAAAGAGATATGATATGGAGTCAGAATTTTCATTGACTTCTATCATGTTTACCAAAGCACTCCTTTTAATCTCAGGATCACGAGGCAATATTACATCCCTATAGGTGGGGTCCATTGGCCACTCCTTATGTGATCGAACGAGAAATGCGGGACCAGAAATCCACGTCTCATTCTTCAAAAGTGAATCCGCCTTCACTCCTCTAGACGCCAGATCTGCTGGATTGCTTGACGAATTCACGTACCTCCATTGTTCTACATCGGAAACCTTCAGGATTTTGGACACTCTATTAGCCACAAAGCACTTAAATCTTGGGGAGCTATTTCGAAGGTATTTGAGTACCGAAGTACTGTCAGTCCAAAACACGGAGTTCTGAAAGGGCATCTTGAGTTCTTTCATTCAGATTTTGTCAATACGGCTTGCAAGAGTGGCAGCTGTAAGTTCCAGGCGAGGGATAGTAATGGATCTTTATGGTGTAACTCTTGCCTTGCTTACTAAGAGGGTAGAATATGCCTGTTGTTGGTCATTGTGGAGCAGCAAATAGGATACTACACCATATCCTTGCTCGCTAGCATCTGAAAAATTATGCATTTGAGCAGAAATTACATCTCCAAACCCATCAGGCTTCAAACATCTTCTGACCTCAAAACTTTCCAAGTGATACAGATCATCCAGCCAGTTCATCCAACGTTGAACATACACTGATGGAATATCATTGTCCCATCCAATTCCCTCCCTACATAGATCTTTTAGTATCCTCTTGGCAGACAGAATCACAGGTGACAAGAACCCCAAAGGATCATAAATGGAACTAACCACTGAGAGAATTCCTCTCCTGGTAAGAGGTCTATCCTTGACAACCACTTTGAATTGAAAGGCATCCGATTCAGCGCACCATTGCACTCTAAATGTCCACTCTAAAAGTGTCACGATCGAAATCCAAATCCTTTACCTTTTTCTCTCTGTCCTTCTCAGGTACTACACCCAATACAGCACGACTGTTGGTCGTCCATTTTGTTAAACGAAATCCACCTTTGGCACACATGCTAGTAAGATCCTTGTACAACTGAACAGCATCTGATTTGGAAGATACGGAAACAAGGCAGTCATCCACATAGAAATGATTGAAAACGACATCCATTGTCTTGGGGTCGAAAAGATCCTTTTCAGTTTCAGTTTCAGTTTATTTATGAAGCACATTTAAAAACGGCCACTGGCCGACCAAAGTGCTGTACACATAGAGAGAGAAACTAATTTAAAACAGTTCTGAGCAGAATACTCATTCTAAGCTAAAAGCGACAGAAAATAAATAGGTTTTAAGACAAGACTTGAACTCAGACAGAGAGATCCTTTTGATCCATTGCACATTTCCTCCATGCAAAACTCGAGCAACTTGGCGATGATGTAGCCCCAACTAGATGAACCACCATCCTGTATTCCTCCAGACTGCTGTTTACATTACCTTCTGGCCACCACAGAAATCTCAAGAGATCACAATCTTCCGGGTGAACTCTGATTTGATGGAACATGGCTTCAATGTCATGGCAACAGGCCATTGGGGCAACAGGTTCCAGCCTAAATCGTACAAGTACACTCACCAGTGAACTGGTTAAGTCTGGACCTTGTAGAAGCTTGCTATTCAGTGATGTACCCTGATAAGAAGCTCCACAATCCAGTGATGGAGTACTCGAGTCCTGGACTCGGACTCGAGTCGGACTCGAGTCCTTATTCTCTGGACTCGAGTCCGATTCGAGACTCCATTCTCTGGACTCGTGACTCGACTTGGACTCGCGGACTGATGACTAGTACTTGGACTTGGACTCGAGAATATATAAAATCGGACTTGAGCATTCATCAAATTAATGACGTTGTTTCTGACTAAATAGGTTATAAAAATTTGATATAAGATGTTACACTTTTCCTGTTTCAGGGTCCAAGACCGGCCGTGATCTATTTTTTCCCTCACAGACACTGCTACCGCTCGCTCTCCTTGCTTGACAACACACTCACTGACGTCACTCACTTTATGCTGCATTCTCGTGAGAGACATAACGTAACACTCATTTAACACTAGATAAGTTCCTCTACATATAATCAGAAATGTTGATTTTGGCACGGTTTGCAGCAGCTGAGCTTACCACTAAGGAGCAAATGTACATGTGAATGTACAGTGACGGACATAACTGCCAGATTTAAACTGTGCTTTCGTGCTATGGCTGGCGCTGAGCCAACGTCGGACGCGCTCAGCGCTTAATCCCGTTTATCATACAATAACACAATTATGTTTATTTTAGCTAACAAACTAGATGGTGACCTTGACTGTGTCACACATCGCAACCACTCTTTTCCTGCGGAGTTACAACTGCTTATAGCACTGCATTGTCTGTTTTTTTGCCGCAGTTACATAGTGATTTAGTTTGCTTTTCAAAATTTCAAAATTGTTTTTCTCTTACCATATTCGTCAAGAAGAATGCATTTCCCTTTCGAGGGAACTCTCGATGCGTCACTTGACGCCTTGGGAACGCCCCCAGCGTGAATGCGTCTGAGCATCAATGTCAACTAGTCCAATGGAAAAAATGAGCGTCACAGGCGGGTGACGTCATGACCAGGAAGGGATAAAGGCTCACCCGGTGAAACGCGGCATTAGCTTCTGTGTCTCAGCAAGCGATCGGTGTCATTTTGTCTCTGTCTATTTACTGTTGTCTGTTGCGGAAAAGGATGGAAACTAAACAAGTGTACAAACAGTGTGCTTCTCCCTGCCCGCGTTATTTAACGGGTGGGGACACACACGAGCTTTGTGTCGTTTGTTTGGGAGTGGAGCATGCGGTCTCAGCCTTCGAGGGGGCTGAGTGCCAGCATTGTGAGATGTTACCGCTTCGCATGCTCCGCTCTCGCCTGTCACTCTTTGATAAAGAGAGTGGGCAGGCTCGCGATCCGCAGGGATCAGGACCCGCGTCTGCTGAGGCAGCGCGGAGATTGGATTCCTGGGGATCGCAAAAGGATCTTTCGGAGGGGTTGGAGACGGGTCCGAGGGCTCTTTCTCCTTCCTTACCCGAGAGATCCAGCGCTCTCCCCCCGGTGTCGGAAGCACGCTCTGCGGTTTCTTCCGCCCGGGGAGAGAGCCCTCCATTACTTCATTGCTCTTCCTCCGAGGAGGTTGATGCGATGAGTTTGGAGAGTGAAAGCACACACATGGGGGAAAGAGATTCACAATTTATTTCCCCAGCATATGATGAGCTGGTGGATGTTATGTCGCGGGCTGTAGAGAAATTAAATATTGAATGGCCATCTGAGAAGAAGGGCGCTCGTCCTAAAAGCAAATTAGATGAGCGCTTTTTATCTTCCACCACATTATCTCCACCACGAGGGCTTCCATTTTTTCCCGATTTGCACAATGAAATATCTAAATCGTGGAATAAACCTTACTCATCTCGTCTTTTCAGCCCTCAAGTTAACACTTATTCGAGAATAAGGGGGCTGAAAGAGTATGGTTATGAGGCGATGCCCCAGGCGGAAGAGAATTTAGCCAGTTATCTTTCCCCTGGTCCCGCATCGTCTCTGAAAGCCTCGGCTTTGCCCACTAGACCGCTTAAAGCCACTTCGGTGTTAGTGGGCAAAGCTTATACGGCAGCAGGTCAAGCTGGAGCATGTCTGCATACTATGGCAGTGCTCCAGGCTTATCAAGCTGACCTGCTGGGGGATCTGGATAGTAGTGAGGGAGTCAGTCATGACGATATTCGTGAACTTCGTCGGGCTACCGATCTTTCTCTCAGGGCTACTAAGGAGACCGCCAGAGCAATTGGGCGGTCTATGGCAGCCTTGGTAGCTACTGAGAGACATTTATGGTTAAATCTGTCTGAAATTAAAGAAAAAGATCGAGCTTTTTTATTAGATGCTCCGCTTGAACCTTCTGGTCTCTTCGGCGACGCAGTCCACGCGGTCGTCGAGAGATTTCAGGAGTCAAAGAAACAAGCTGACGTTTTTAAAAAGTTTCTCCCTCGCCGGGTCCAGCCCCCTGGGGCTGCTGGGCGTGAGCAGCCCCAGCCGTCGAGCTCATCATATCGTGTGCATCAGAAAGAGAGTGTTGCGTCTCGTGCACCTCCACGTAGAGACTGGAGACAGACGCAACCCTCTCAACCGAAGTCTTCTAAGTCGAAGCCGGATCTGAGGACCGTTCTTCAGGCGAAGAAGGCTTCGGTTCAAAAGAAAAAAAAAAGGTCCTGATGTTCATGCATCAGGCCTGTGAGGACAGCCCCGACCGAAGTGGAGCGGTGTACACCTCATTATACGGTGCCCGTTCCGTTTCGGGGTCCTCACGAGACCGTTCTGCCAACCCTGCCACCCCCGGTGCTTCAGGGCGCAGCGGTCTCCAGCGAGTCGCTGATGCTATGCTGCGGCACAGCATTGGTTTCGCGCCCTCTGAGGGGAGCCTTAGAGCGGCCAGTTCAGGTAGTTCCTGCCATTATGTTTCAGGCTCCGGAATTAGCCGTCTCAATAACACCAGAGACCAGCCTCGAGAGGCTGGTTCCCTTAGTAAATTTTCTGGCAGCGTGGAAGCTTCTGCCGAATATTTCTCGTTGGGTCCTGCAGATTATAGAGAAAGGATACAGAATCCAGTTTGGTTCTCGTCCTCCTCGTTACAACGGGGTGCTGCCCACAGTGGTGCATCCCGAGCAGGCTCTGGTAATGGAGCAAGAGGTAAAGGCCCTGTTAGCAAAGAAAGCTATAGAACAGGTGTACTCACCCGACAGAGAGTCGGGTTTTTACAGCCGTTATTTCATTGTTCCAAAAAAGGATGGAGGGTTGCGTCCCATTTTAGATCTTCGTCTGTTAAATCGTTCAGTACAGAAACTCAAGTTCAAGATGCTGACACTCAAGCAGATCGTGACTCAAATCAGATCCGAGGACTGGTTTGTCACGATAGATCTGAAGGACGCTTACTTCCATGTCTCCATCCTCCCTCAGCACAGGAAGTTCCTAAGGTTTTCTTTCGGGGGCAAAGAATACCAATATCGGGTTCTTCCTTTCGGTCTAGCTTTATCACCCCGCACGTTCACGAAATGCGTGGATGCAGCTCTAGCCCCTCTCAGGCTTCAGGGCATACGTATTCTGAACTACATCGACGACTGGCTGATTCTAGCGGAATCAGAGCAGTTGGCGGTTCGGCACCGAGGTGTCGTTCTCGCTCATATGCAGATGTTGGGGTTGAGGCTCAATGCCAAGAAAAGTGTGCTTTCTCCAGTACAGAGAACCACTTTCCTTGGTGTGGTATGGGATTCAGTGACGATGCGGGCTACTCTATCGCCCGTTCGTGTAGCTGCTATCCTGACAGCCACCAAAGAGCTAAAGCTAGGCCAGTCACGCACTGTGAAACAGTTCGAGAGACTGTTGGGTCTTCTGGCAGCAGCGTCCAACGTGATTCCTTTTGGCCTGCTGTACATGAGACCTTTGCAGTGGTGGCTCAGGACCAGAGGGTTCTCCCCGAGGGGAAACCCACTTCGTGTGATCAAGATCACGCGGCGATGCCTTCGTGCCTTGGTTATATGGAGAAAACACTGGTTCTTAACCCAGGGTCCGGTGTTGGGAGCTCTCTGCCATCGAGTTACGATCTCGACAGATGCTTCCCTCACCGGCTGGGGAGCGGTGATGGAAGGCCGCTCGGTTCAGGGTCGGTGGAGGAGTCATCATCTTTCTTGGCACATAAATTGCCTGGAGATGATGGCCGTCTTCAATGCGTTGAAGCAATTCCTCCCAGACCTGAGGGGCCATCATGTGCTCGTCCGTACAGACAACACATCGGTGGTCTCTTATCTGAACCGTCAGGGGGGTCTGCGGTCGCGTCCGCTTTGCAAGCTGGCGCACCAGATCCTCCTGTGGTCTCTGGGGAAGGTACTCTCCCTGAGGGCAGTGTATATTCCTGGGGACCAGAATATTGGAGCAGACATCCTGTCGAGGCAGGAGCTGAGGCCAGGGGACTGGAGACTCCACCCCGAGGCGGTGGAGAAAATTTGGGAGTTTTACGGCCAAGCAGAGGTGGATCTGTTTGCGTCTCAGCATACGACGCACTGTCCACTTTGGTTCTCCCTTACTCACCCAGCCCCCCTGGGGCTGGATGCCATGGTGCAGACGTGGCCGAGGCTACGTCTGTACGCATTTCCCCCTGTTGCTCTGCTCCCAGGAGTTCTGGAACGAGTCCGCCAGTACGGAATAAGCCTACTGCTAGTAGCACCACGCTGGCCGAGTCGGATCTGGTTTGCGGACCTGATCCATCTCTTAGACGGTCCTCCCTTGGAGATCCCAATCAGGAGAGACCTTCTGTCTCAGGCCGGGGGCACAATATTTCACCCTCGACCAGAAATTTGGAACCTGTGGGTTTGGCCTCTGAGGGGGCCCAACTCATAGAGAGTGGTCTCTCAGCTGAGGCTGCTGAGACCATTCTAAGCTCCAGAGCTCCAGCTACTAGGAAACTATATGCGCTTAAATGGAGAGTTTTTTCTGTATGGTGTCACCGACATCAGTGGGATCCAGTTAACTGTTCTGTGAACACAGTACTCGAGTTCCTGCAGGAGCGCTTTACGTCAGGTCTATGTCCTTCCACGCTCAAGGTCTACGTGGCGGCCATTGCGGCTTACCACGCCCTGGTGGGGGGTACATCGTTGGGTCGAGACCCCCTGATTACATGTTTCCTTCGTGGCACATTGAGGCTGAGGCCTGCAACTCGCACTAGGGTGCCAGCTTGGGATTTGGCAATAGTACTAGAAGGCCTGTCTAGGGCTCCATTCGAGCCCTTAGATTCGGTTTCAGAGAAATTTCTTACCCTCAAGACTATCTTTCTGCTAGCTATTTCTTCCCTTAAGAGAGTTGGAGACCTTCAGGCCCTTTCGGTTTCCCCCACCTGCCTTGAGTTTGCACCGGGGATGGTCAAGGCATTCTTATATCCGAAACAGGGATACGTCCCTAAGGTGCCGACCTTGATTCCGAGGCCTATTGTGCTGCAGGCTTTCTGTCCTCCTCCTTTTACATCGGCGGACCAGGAAAGGCTGAACCTCTTGTGTCCAGTGCGAGCACTGGATACTTATGTTCATCGGACATCGTCAATGAGGAAGTCCGACCAGTTATTTATTTGCTTTGGATCACCTAAGAAGGGTCTTCCTGCTTCTAAACAGACAGTTAGTAAGTGGATAGTTGAGGCTATTTCACTTGCATACGAGTACTCTGACCTGCCGTGTCCTTTGGCGGTCAGAGCTCATTCTACGAGGGGTATGGCGGCCTCTAAAGCCTTACTATTTGGAGTTTCTCTTCAAGACGTTTGTGATGCGGCAGGCTGGTCCTCACCGCTCACATTCGTTAGGTTTTACAGCTTAGACCTGGATGCTGCCCCAGGTTCTCAGGTGCTTAGTGCTTAGTTTCAACAGACTGACACTCAGGTACTTGGAATTCTGGCGTTTTGGGTATTCTCGTTCCCAAGGCGTCAAGTGACGCATCGAGAGTTCCCTCGAAAGGGAACGTCTCAGGTTACGACTGTAACCGTAGTTCCCTGAGAAAGGGAACGAGACGATGCGTCACCCTGCCATACTTCCTGCTTCCCCGTGATCGGCTTGCTTCGACTTTTTGAAGCTAATGCCGCGTTTCACCGGGTGAGCCTTTATCCCTTCCTGGTCATGACGTCACCCGCCCGTGACGCTCATTTTTTCCATTGGACTAGTTGACATTGATGCTCAGACGCATTCACGCTGGGGGCGTTCCCAAGGCGTCAAGTGACGCATCGTCTCGTTCCCTTTCTCAGGGAACTACGGTTACAGTCGTAACCTGAGACGTTCTCCTCCTCTGTCCAATTAGTCTTTCTTTTTTGTTTTCTTTATCCATTCCAGTTGACTGATCATCCAAAAATGTATTTAAACAATTAAATAAATATAATTGTGCCACAGCTAGTTGACAATGATTTGAACTAAGGTCAAAGGCAATTCTAGTGATATCATACACCTTTCGAGCTGCAAGAAAGAGTGCCTGAAAAGTGTTGCTTGATTTGGCTAAAGTGTATATAATTTCGACTCGGACTCGAACACGGGACTCGAGAGTCGACTCGGACTTGAACTCAGGTAATGGTGACTCGACTTGGACTCGACTCGGACTCTTCTTTGGTGACTCGGACTTGGACTCGGACTCGAACACTGGGACTCGAGACTTGAGACTCGACTCGGACTTAACAGTTGGTGACTCGACTACAACACTGCCACAATCAAACACAACCCTAATCTTGTGTTTCTTGAGATGATATACACCGTGATGGGGCAAATACCACAGACGTCCGTCACGTCTCTCCAGTTCAGCCGCAGGTACCCTTTCTGCATAACCCTTATGGATCACATCCTCCATAAAGGTGGTGCAATCTGCACGAAAGGAAGAATTCACTTCATATTCAGACAGAAAAACCTTTTTTGAAGAGTTAAAGCATGTTGTTCTGCAATTCTCCTGTTCATGACTACTTCACCATTTCTGAATGGTAGACCGATGTAATAATGACCCTTAATCAGGCTCTTGCTGAATTGGACACAAAATTCATAAACTGCTGATCTTCTTTAGATGTTCCTACCATTTCTTCATGAGCAGTCTCTGGAAAATCGGCCTTAAATTGCTGCTTCCACAACTCTTTCAACTTCATTACTGCAATCCTATTCACAGTGACAGAAAGTTGGTTGGCAGCATCATCTCCATTCATGCCTACTCCTTTAAGTGGTCCATTAACAGTCTATCTGAACAGGGTCCTTACAGCATATGGGCCATTATTTTGACTACGTATGACCTCCCAAGGCTCCAGTGCTTCTGGAACATTAGCTCCAATCAAAAGCTCAATGCCAGCATTAATCATAGGTAGACAAATATGACTCGGATAAGGCCAACGTTCAAGATCTTTCTGTGAGGCAATGTTTGCTGTGGTCACAGGCATGCTCTTTTGAGTATACACTTCGGGCAATGCACAGTAAAATTCTTGACTCAACCCAGAAATCTCCAAGTCCTTTAGAACGTAGCTACCGACTGATTTATCTTGACTCATAGTTCTGAGAAGAATATTAACTCTCTTTCCAGGGAGATTGAGCTTGTTCATCAAACTTTCCGTACAGAAAGAAGCAGAACTTCCAGAATCAAGAAAAGCATACGTCCTCACCACACTGTTTCCCTTTCTTGATTTAACACAAACTGGAACGATAGGTAACGCACAGCTGTCGTTACCAGCCCCAGTAAGCCCACTAGTTTGGAGAGAGACCATAGCACTAGCTACTGCTGAATTGAACTCGGCTTTCTTCTTGTCCAAAGTATCTACCTTCTCATGAGAATAAATGTGAAGAAGACTTGGGTGTTTAAGACTACATATATTACATATACTTCTCTTTTTGCAGTCCCTACTGATGTGACCCGTATGCAAGCAGCCAAAGCAAATTCCTCTCGTCATCAGAAAGTTCATCTTTTCTCTGTGACTTTTTCTGATAAGTTTATTACATACATCCAGTATGTGTTCACCACTACAAAAGAGACAGATTCTGTTGGTTGATATCTTATGGTGTTCTTTCATTTCAGGTATAGCAGTGACAGTGGTTGCAAAGCTGCTTCTAGTTTTTGGCTGACTTGCTTTGAAATTAGTCTTCCTACCTCCAGCAGGTGATACATCCTGAATATTACCAAATACAGGGTCAGATAGAATTTTTACTTGTTTCTCGATGAAGTCAACAACATCAGAAAAAGTGGTTTGATTGTGGCGTCGCTCCTTTAACTTATATGCAACGACTCTCAAAGCTTCCTTATAAACTCAAGGACAGATGTAGAGGATAATTTGCATGTTAGTGGTGAGATTCAGCTCATTCATATAGTGAATATCTTGCATAGCGTTGCAACAACTCCTTAGGAAAAGACCATACTCTTGCAGAGACTTAGCGTCTTCAGATTTTATAGCTTTCCATGAAAGAGCCTTTTCCATATATGATGAAGCTATTTTTACCTCATTACCAAAGTTCTCCTTAAGCAATGCCTTAGCCTTTAAATAACCTTGTGACGGGGTCATGAGCTGGCAACTTCTGACAAGTTCTTTCGACTGACCTCGTATATATTGCTCCAGGAAGTGCAGACAATCTGCTGGGTTGTCTGCCTTCTTTTCCACAACTTCCTCAAATGTGTGCATAAACTCATGAAAGCCCAATGGATCTCCATCAAAGTACTGTATTTATCTGGGTGGAAGTGAAGACAAGTTATGCTGTTTTACCAATAGGGTAGCTATTTCATTCTGCTTACCCATAAGCCGAAGCATGCTTGTATGGCTCGCGTCAATTTGAAAACTTGATCTTGACCCATGAGCATATTCGCTGTTCTGATTATCCATTGATGACCAGGCAATGTAGATTGTGAAGGTTTCATTTTAGATCTTGTTGATTGTTGTTGTCCTGACTGAGATAGAGAATAATTTTAAATCCTTTGTGTATTATCGACATGTGATGTAAGTGTTACAGGTATGGACTCTGATGCTGCTGGCACACTAGCAGAAGGAACAAATGGTTCCGCCACCGAATGAAGGGATTTCGACACAGTCCTATCCACAGATGAATGAGATGCAGAATGAACGTCTTGATACACCTTTACTATTGCCATTAACTCTGCTAATTTAGTTTCCAACTCCAGTTTCTCCCTCCTTCTCCTCAACAGTTCCTCTTGTTCCTCTAAATCATGTTTCCTTTGCAGCATTTGTTGAGAAGCCAATAAAGCAGCCAATTCTGCCTCAGCCTTAAGACGAATGGAAGATCGGCATGATCGAGACCCATGAGATGTAACTCCAGAAGATCTTTTACTGCTTATATTTGAAGCACTGTCCATTGGTTGAATTTCATTTTCGTGGTTCCCAGAATCCATTCCAGCTTGTAGATGTACATTAGAGGGCTGAGTATTGTGTGTCGTGGACACCACATCAACAGAGGGTGAAATATCAGATGCACGAACCCCTTGAGATGTTGCATATATGGCTTCCTCAACCACAGGCCCGCAGATATTAGGAGGAGCGGTGCATGTATTCAATTTCCCAACTTCATTCATCCATTGTTTAACGTCATCCGCAAAGCCATTGTAATGTTCCAAAATGGAGTCAAACCATTCATTTTGTTTACTTTGTTCCTCCAGAGGAAGTAGAGGCAATACTCCTTTATGCAGCGCAGATGCATCATCCATAAGCAGCTGTATCGTTTTCAACATAGAACACACTTGAGACGCATTGTCATCGCATGTCATCAGCTCTTTCATTGACACAATCAAATTCTTCACTTTGTTCACTTTACTCTTGCGATCCCTTTGCAAGGCTTCAATTTTAGCCACCATGGCCTTTGCCGTGGGTTTATGCTCTCGTTTGCTGCTATCAACAGTGTGCTCCATGTCCTCAGAATTCATCATTCTCCAACGCAACGGACAATGCGAGCTCCGTTTCAAACAGCACGCTCACAGAGCCAAACAATGAATGAACGTAACAAGGCAGTACACGAGAGCCCATAAATATGCAAGAGCAGCACAAAGCGCATTCAACCCAACGCCAATCCAACCACTACAAAAGGGTCTTCCACAACGGCGATACAGCACAATCCATTAGAACCGCTAACATACCTCGTTTGCCGTCTGTATGTGAGTCGTATCCGTTAATCCAAACTCTGCAGTGCACGTCCGCCACAACATGCTGTACGCAGAAACAGCCGTTTCCAAGTTGCGTCCATAATCCATTCGTTTTCAAAACATTTTCTGCACTTACAGTCTGTTTCCACGAAGGGGTGGGGCGTGTGATGTGATTCACGCACGACAACGTCCCAATTACGTTGTCACGTCAACGTAACGTCGAATGTGAGCAACTGATAGGGAACTAGTGCTAGTGTTTTGAGTGAATGATTCGATTTTGAAGCAGGTTTCCAGTATTTTGATAGGGTTAGTGTATATTGAAAAGTTTTTTTTTTTTTTTTTTTTGTCTTTTGAAATGAAGAGTTTGTTTTTATTTAACAAAATATGGTTTTGTACAGAAAATTAACTATTTGGCTAATTGTGTGATGTAGGTGTGTTGCTGTGTTAAGAGTTTAGAAAAAGTACTTTAAGTATTGGTAAACGCTTGTTAGCAATTGTAAAAAAAACTGTAATGGAATATTACAGTGTTTATTATAAATTATTTATCTGTGCAAGAATATGTCACTCACAATAGGTAAGACAAGATGATTGCAATTTGCATTTCATGCTAACTTTAAGTTCTGTGAACTCTTTAAGCATGTAGTTCAAATGTTTAATATGTGCTTCTGACTATTAATGCATGATCAAAGCAGGTTGTACAGTAGATTAAACTCATTTGACCTCGGGAGGATCAGTACACAAGCTTTAAGATGAAATGCATTCCAGTGCTCACAACACATCGAACCTGAGCCTTATGTGACTGAGAGTTGTCAACATGTTCACATATACTCGCATGTTAGAGTGTAAAGCAGGTCAGTGCTCCTCACCTGACACATCTGCTGCAGTGATGCAGAGAGAAGGACGTGGTGTGACTACCACTGTAACTGTTTTTTTTCTCCATTTCAAGCACAGTTGAGCAGAAACCCTGTTTAAAACACCATGACACATATAGGCTTCTATAACTGATCACTTATCACCTTGCTTCAAAATGCACTCTACTACCCCAAGCCCTGTATCAGCCACTACTGCTTTTCAAAAGTGTTATACATTTAAAATAGCCACCAGTGCGTTCTGAAATTATAAATACTATAATTCTGGGTCTGCAAATTATGCAGCATGACTTGTATGTTCTCATCGAGAATTGTAGACAGGTTTTGCATTCGACTCCTGATGTGGACTGTGTAAGATTTCCAGAAGAAGCAATTATCTAGTGAGACCCAGCCCTTTAAAAAAATAGGCTTTTGCCACTTATATTGGGCAGAGCAGAGAGCACGAGAAAAGTATTTGAGAGAGATAGAGAGGGGGAAACGTCTCAGGTTACGTATGTAACCCTGGTTCCCTGATAGGGAACGAGACGCTGCGTTTGAGACGCGGTGGGAACGCTCTGCGTGATTGCGTCATGAAGCACGTGTAAAATCAGTCCAATGGAAGTCCGATACGTCATGGGTGACGTCATAGACCAGGAAACTATAAAGCACCCTTGCAAACAGACCGCGCCAGCTTCTGAAAAGTCTGAAGCAAGTCGATCAGGGTGTGCAGGAAGTATGGCAGGCAAACGCAGCGTCTCGTTCCCTATCAGGGAACCAGGGTTACATACGTAACCTGAGACGTTCCCTTTCAAGGGAACTCGAGCTGCGTTTGAGACGCGGTGGGAACCCCATACCCACTACGCCATAGTGACAAATGCCCGTTCTGTGTGAAGTCCATTGCGCACACTAAGAAGCAAGCAACCTAGCCCCTGGAGTGGAGAGGTCAAGGTCATAAAACCTGACAAATGTATGCGGAGAGGACCATCCTGCCGCATTACAAATATCAGGAAGGGAAACCCCTGAAATTAAGGCCGTAGAGGCCGCCATACTCCTAGTAGAATGGGCCCGTACAGCCATAGGTGAAGGCTGACCGGCCGCTTCATAAGCTAGTGAAATAGCCTCGACTATCCACTTGCTCATAACCTGTTTAGATGCAGGGCACCCTCTTTTGAGTGACCCAAAACATACAAATAATTGCTCTGATTTACGCCACAGGGCAGCTCTGTGAACGTAGGCATCCAATGCCCTAACTGGACATAACAGGTTCAATTGTTCCTGATCTGGGGTATTAAAAGGTGGAGGATAGAAGGCCTGCAGCACTATTGGGCCCCCAACATTGACAGGGACCTTAGGAATATAACCCGGTCTAGGGTATAGAAATGCTTTAACCATACCAGGTGCAAATTCCAAACATGACGGAGCAACCGACAGGGCGTGTAAATCTCCAATTCTCTTGATAGATGAAACAGCAAGGAGAAATAAAGCTTTCAAAGTGAGGAATTTTTCTGAAACCTCTTCAATGGGCTCGAACGGAGCTAGAGCCAGACCCTCAAGTACAATGGCTAAATCCCAAGCCGGTGCTCTGGAGTGCAGTGCAGGTCTCAACCTCAATGTACCACGGAGAAAACGAGTAATCAGAGGATCTCTCCCAATAGAAGTACCCCCCAGAGGGGTATGGTAGGCCGAGATAGCCGCCACATAAACTTTTAAGGTGGAAGGAGATAATCCAGCAGAGAAACGGTCTTGCAGAAAATCGAGAACTGAACCGACAGGGCAGTTAACAGGATCTAACTGACGCTCACCACACCAGGTGGAGAATAATTTCCATTTCAGTGCATACAGTTTTCTCGTGGACGGGGCTCTGGAATGGAGAATGGTCTCAACGACCTCAGTCGAGAGACCGGATTCTATGAGCCTGGCCCCCTCAGAGGCCAGGCCCACAGTTTCCACAACTCCGGTCGAGGGTGAAATATCGTGCCCTCTACCTGGGACAGCAGGTCCCTCCTGATTGGAATCTCCATAGGAGAGCCGCTCAGAAGAGACACCAAGTCCGAGAACCATACTCGAGTCGGCCAGTAAGGGGCTATTAGTAACAGACTGGCCCCTTCCCGGCGAACCCTCTCCAGAACCCCCGGGAGCAATGATATCGGGGGAAAAGCATACAGGTGAAGCCTCGGCCAAACCTGCACCATCGCATCCAGTCCGAGAGGAGCTGGGTGCGTTAGAGAGAACCACATAGGACAATGGGTTGTATTTGAGGATGCGAAAAGGTCTAACTGAGCACGACCAAATTTCTCCCAAAGGAGCTCCACCACCTCGGGGTGAAGTCTCCACTCCCCGGGCCTCAGCCCCTGCCTTGACAGTATATCTGCTCCCACATTCTGACGCCCCGGAATGTAAACTGCTCTGAGAGATAGCAACTTCCCTTGGGCCCATAGGAGGATCTGATGGGCCTGCTTGCAAAGGTGACGTGACCTCAGACCCCCCTGATGGTTGATATATGATACCACCGACGTGTTGTCCGTACGGACCAACACATGATGGCCTCTCAGGTCTGGCAGGAAATATTTGAGAGCTCGAAATACCGCCATCATCTCCAAGCGATTTATGTGCCATGACAGATGATGGTCCTGCCAAAGACCTTGCGCCGAGCGGCCACTCATGACCGCCCCCCATCCCGTGAGGGAAGCATCCGTCGAAAGCGTGACGCGTCGACAAGAAGCCCCCAGCACTGGGCCCTGGGCGAGGAACCAAGGTTTCTTCCACATGACCAAGGCACGAAGGCATAGCCGCGTGACCTTGATCTTGCGGAACGGATTTCCCCTCGGAGAAAACCCCTTGGTTCTGAGCCACCACTGCAGGGGTCTCATGTACAGCAGGCCAAAAGTAATCACGTTGGACGCTGCTGCCATGAGCCCCAACAGTCTCTGAAACTGTTTCACAGTGAGTGACTGGCCTAGTTTTACATTCTTTACGGCTGTGAGGATCGCAGAAATCCGAGCAGGAGATAGACGTGCCTGCATTGTGGTAGAATCCCAAATTACACCTAAAAAAGTGGTCCTCTGAGCAGGGAGGAGAACACTCTTCTTGATGTTGAGCCGCAACCCCAACTCCTTTATGTGAGACAGAACGACATCTCGATGCCGAACTGCCAACTGCTCTGACTGAGCTAAAATCAACCAATCGTCGATATAATTTAATACGCGAATGCCCTGGAGTCTCAAAGGAGCCAGAGCTGCATCCACGCATTTTGTAAAGGTGCGGGGTGATAAACCTAGGCCAAACGGTAGAACCCGATACTGGTAAGCTTCGCCCCCGAAAGCGAACCTCAGGAACTTCCTGTGATGAGGATGGATGGATACATGAAAGTAAGCGTCTTTCAGGTCTATTGTGACAAACCAGTCCTCGGACTGAATCTGTGATACAATTTGCTTTAGTGTGAGCATCCTGAACTTGAGTTTCTGAACTCTGCTGTTTAACTGGCGCAGATCTAGAATAGGACGCAACCCTCCATCTTTTTTCGGAACAATGAAGTAACGGCTGTAAAACCCTGACTCTCTGCTGGGAGGAGGCACCCCCTCTATCGCTCCTTTTTGAAGAAGTGTCAGAACTTCCTGCTCCATAACCAGAGCCTGCTGTGGGTCCACCACTGTGGGAAGGACCCCTTGAAATCTGGGCGGACGAGAACCGAACTGAATTCTGTAACCCTTTTCTATTATATGCAGGACCCATGAAGAAATATTTGGCAGAAGTTTCCACGCTGCCAGAAATTCTGATAAGGGAACCAGTCTCTCGAGACTGGCCTCTGGATTTGGTTGAACAATCATTTCGGCGCCCTGAAGCGGCGAACCGGCAGGGAACAACCGAACTGACCGTTCTACAATCCTCCTCAGAGGATTGCATGGGGACGCTGACACCTCGGTGCCCTGAAACGGCGAACCGGCAGGGAACAACCGATGTGGCAACGCTGCGACTCTCCTCGGAGAACCGCCCCCCGGAGGGCGCCAAAGAGAAACGGTTCCTCGGAATCGTTCCTCCCTGGAGGGGACCACCCTCAGAAGCCTGGCACACTTGGCGTCAGGACTTCTTCTTAGTCCAGGTTCTTTTAGGCATGACAGTCCTCGGATTCTGTCTGCCCCCAGCAGGCCTGGACTGCGAACGCCACTCGGGAACCCCAGATTGTGGAGGAGCCCGAGCAGCAACGCTCTGTTTCTGCTGGTATCTATATGAGGAGCTCGTAGACGGACGAGGCTGCTCAACCTTTATATTGCGTGCAGCCTCGGGGACATTAGACCGGCGAGGAAGAAACCTCTGAAACGCAGCCGCTTGTTTTTTATTTTCTTGAAACCTATCGACAACACAATTTATAGCATCGCCGAACAGACTTGTAGGAGAAACCGGTGCGTCCAGAAGAACAGATCTATCTTTATCCTTTATCTCAGAAAGATTCAACCATAAATGACGTTCCGTGGCCACCAGGGCTGCCATAGAACGGCCCACAGATTTGGCCGTCTCCTTGGTGGCCCGGAGAGATAGATCTGTCGTGCGACGTAATTCTCGAATTGCATCAGCACTAACTTCCTCACAATCATCTATGTCCCTCAGCAGGTCAGCTTGATAGGCTTGTAATATCGACATAGTATGAAGGCATGCTGCCGCCTGACCTGCTGCCGAATACGCTTTACCCACCAGCATTGATGTATTTTTTAATGGTCTGGTGGGTAACGTCGGGGCTTTCAGTGATGACGCTGACTCGGGGGAGAGATAGCTCACAAGCGTCTCTTCCGCACGAGGCATCGTCAAATAACCGTAATCATCAATACCTCTCACTTTACTGTAATTACTAGTTTGAGGATTATGAACTCTGAAAGATGCCGGTTTATTCCATGATCTAGACACCTCAGTGTGAAGATCAGGAAAAAACGGGAGCTCCCGACGAGGAGGTCGTGATCTAGATGGTAAATAACGATCATCTAGAAGACTCTTTTTTGATTCAACATCAATATCATCAGCTGGCCACTCAATATTTAATTTAGTAACAGCACGAGATAAAACCTCCATTAACTCCTCATCATCGGGGATATGAGCTGGCGAAAACTCAAAATCCCCCATATCAACGACATCCGGTTCCTCAGAACTGGATAGCCGCAACATTGGTGCCTCAACCTGGGGAGGAGAAACCGCAGGGCGGGCTCCTTCCTGGGCTGGGACACCGGAACTAGCAGGTAAGGGCTGAGAAAGGGCTGGGCCCGTCTCAAACCCCGCTACTAGATCCATCTGTGAACCCCATGATGCACGCCGCCGCTGTGCCTCAGCAGCAGCGGGACCCGCACCACGGGGAACACGAACCGAACCATCCTCCTCAAAGAATGCCCGGCGGGAGCGGAGAGTTTTCATGGACAAACTCATGCAATGCTCACAATCAGCCCCCTCGAGGACTGACTGGGCATGCTCCACTCCCAAACAAGCAACACACATCTGATGTGTGTCCCCACCCGTAATGAAACGAGGGCAGGGAACAACACAACGTTTGTAATCTTGCTTGCTCGCCATAATGATATATATATATATAGCAATGTGATCGGACAGACAACAATAAATAGACAAGGACAGAATCACAGAGAGCGCTTGCTGAAGACAACAGAAGCTGGCGCGGTCTGTTTGCAAGGGTGCTTTATAGTTTCCTGGTCTATGACGTCACCCATGACGTATCGGACTTCCATTGGACTGATTTTACACGTGCTTCATGACGCAATCACGCAGAGCGTTCCCACCGCGTCTCAAACGCAGCGTCGAGTTCCCTTGAAAGGGAATTGGATCGTGGCACATCAGAGACCAGGTTCGAACCCAAGTCACTTGTATGACCGCCATTGCTCAAAATGTCTGCGGAACCAAGCCTTTTATGTGTAGATGCAGATGGTGAGACATTTTCTCCTCCCCGGTAAGTCCTGTCTATATCAGCACTCAGTCAGTTGGTGAGTTGCAGAATCTGATAAGACCCTGTTTAAATTTCCCATAGAGCAGCTGCAGCTCGACAGCCAGCAGCTCAATGCCTTATCAAGGTCAGAAGTGCGTGGGGCAACCCTTACAAGCTTTCATCAGTGTTTTATCACATACACGGCAGCTGAAAACAGCACATATTTTGACTCACTTTCAAGTGCACTCACTGCTGCAGAGCTCCTTGGCTTGTTTCAAAACCAATCACTGAATCACTCCTGTAATTGATTCACATGCATCCCCTGGATTCCATTTTATTTTTATAAAAGCATATAGTGGGGTGCAAAAGTCACAGTGAACACCATTTTTACATTGTAAAAAATAAATTTAGAAAATCTAGACATCATGATGCATTGATATATTCTCTCAAATGCTATTTTGTTTAGCCAATTTGAACTGAATCAAATTCCATCAAATTGAATTGTATAATCCTTACATATTATGAATTAAGAATTTTAAATGAGTATACAATCTTAACAGAACAAGGGAATGGACCATTTAGTTTATGTGATTTGTATTCATAATAATAATAAAAAAAGATGGTCCAGAAATAATTCTCATATGCTGATTAATTATCATAATTATTCCAAACTCAAACACATTCAAATTCCAGATAAGTTCATGTTGATAAACAAACTCATGTTAATTATTTGATGCATTTGTATTCTAAATCAGTCAGTCATTTTGTAACATCTTATTCTGATGGATCTGGTCCGTTACCCATGAGGGGTTTAATGTGTGCTCTGTCCAAGCATGGCTAGAGTTTGCCCAGAACAGAGCAGAACCACACCGCCAACACCAAAAGAACTGCTACAAATTCTCATTACTGTGAAACATTTATATGTGACAAAAAGTGGCCCTGACTGCAATATAATAGAGTATAATAGAACATGGAAAAAAATAGCATTATTAAACAACAAAGTTAGTCAATGTCACACATACACACTGTGCTGTATAGCTATATTGCACAGATCCCCCCACGTGAATTTCAGAGTGATTATTGGGTTTTAGAGACTGTAGACTGTAAGTCATGCTGTGATAAAAACCGTTGTCCTGAGTGGCTATAGTTTACAGTAAGCTGCTGTATTGCCAAGCGTCGACAGCTGTCAGGACAGCACTGTGTAAATCAAACGGGCCGCTGATGACGAGGCTTTAAAAGCTCCAATAAATCAGGCATGAGTGTGACGGCTCGTCTGGCCCTCTGCTGCCACGAGGGGGACATGTAATGGATGTGTCTCCCCTGGAAGGCCTAAACCTCAACGTCTCCAAAGCAGCCTGAAGCTTTGGATGCACACAAGATAATATAAAAACAAAAGGTATTAAGGATACTCGATATTATAGTCACAATTATCACAATCACAATTATCTCAGGTTGTAAAATGAAAGTCAATAAGATCCCGTTGAAATACAGAACAAAAGGAGCAAAAAAGGAACTCTGCTGTAAAGTGTGTTAATTTTTTGTTGAATTACTCTGATGAAGATGACTAATAGTTTTTCCTCTCTGTCTCTGAGAAGCTCAGAAGCTCTTGGGTGCCAGTTATAGTAATTACCATGTTGGCAGGGCTTGCGTGGCAGCTTTTGCTGTGTTATGATTAACCAAATGTTTAGACTGTTGACCCAGCACAGTAATGCAGTAATGAGCAGAGGCCAGTGATGATTTGGGATGTTTCTTTTAATTAGACTCTAAATTGCCTTTTACGATGCTGTACTGATTATGCTGCTGTCCCGCGAGCAGCTAAATGTTCAGTCCTCAATGCTGCTGAGGTGATAAAGATGAGATATTTTCAGCAGATCTGTTCTGATAGTATAAAATGCTGCAAATCATAAACTATCCATGAAAATATGTCTATCTGGCCTATACCGTAATTTTTTTCCACATTCACAGTAAATAAGGACTCTGCTCAAGGCTAAAGACCTCTCTTAGTTTCTGTGTTCCGTCCGTCCGTCTGTCCGTCCGTCTGTCTGTCTGTCTCAAATTACAGTTCTACATCCTGTTTGCTACACTGGTTCAAATGAAATTCACATTCAGAAAATGAGTTTGAAAATCGTTTTTAATTCAATTGTGAATGGTGCACAACTCCGGCATATGTGTTTGGGAAGCAGATTGTGGAGCTCTGGCTTTTTTATGGTTGGTTAGAGACAAATTGGCATTGAAAACCACGCAAGTCTGCAGAAGCTTTCTTTTTCTCAGATATCTTAAACTCACGGAGACCAAATAATTATCAATTAGCCTACCGTTACGATCCTCCATCACTCTGTGGAGTTTAAACGAGGCTCAGACATAAAGGTGTGTGGTGTTTAAAGGCCCATGCTCTGTAGTTTGATGGATTCTGGAGGGTTCACAGGTTCAGTGGAATGGGCCTTATCGCAGCCTGCCAGCTGGACCAGAATGAAATGACTCAATTTAATATCCATCTCAGCTGCGTGATAATAGGATCTCTCCTGTCACCGTCCCCCACTCATTAACCCCTTGCAGTCTTTGTCTTTTGAGAGAGTCACAGTTCTTTATATTCCTAGCAGGCATCAGTCTCCTCCCATCACACCTTATTTCCACTCATCTGCTAGCAGCTGAAGAGAAAATTGTCTTCTTTGCGGTGAGAGAGAAAGAATCAGGGAAAGCTGTCACATTCACCTCCTTCATCTGTGTCTTCACTACACTTCCCAGCATTCCCGGTTGTCATCATCACCTGCACCTGCTCCTCATCACCCTCATCATCATCACCGTCACCTGTTGTCTTTGTCATTATCTGTGTATTTAAGTTCCCCTCTTACTCCTTGTCATTGCTGGTTATTGTTTGTGCACACGCACACTGTTTCGTGTTCTTCCGGATCTTTAATAAAGACCTTGTTGTTTTGTATCCTCGCCTGATCTCCATCTTCATCCACCCGTTGATGTTACAAAATAACCAGCCTAAAAGGTAATGGAGGAGGATGCAATGGATGAGTTTCTGTTTAATCAGAATGGGAGTTCATTGGAGGAATTTGTTGGAATCTACCTGCATCTGTATCAGGATGTTTATTGGGAGGAGGAGTTTTTAAAGCAACGGTTCTGGAGAGGACTCGATGATCCTCTAGCCCAGATTCTGCTGCTCGAAGAGTTAGATCGGTCTTTTATGGAGTTTATGGACCGAGCTCTTTGGGTTTGTGGCTCCTCCCTTACTGTAGCACCAGCCGATCCAGAGCCCGCTCATCCTCAGCCAGAGACCGTCCAGCCAGAGACCGTCCAGCCAGAGACCGTCCAGCCAGAGACCGTCCAGCCAGAGACCGTCTAGCCAGAGACCGTCCAGCCAGCTCTGGAGGACGCAGTGCTCCTTGTGGGATCCATGGCTGTTTTGTGTGTGTGGGCAGCACACACATTTGTTACAGCCTGTGAACCCAGCCCTGAGCTTCCTTCGCCGCTGGTCCCATCCAGCCCTGAGTTTCCTTCGCCGCTGGTCCCGTCCAGCTCAGAGCTTCCTTCGCCGCTGGTCCCGTCCAGTCCAGAGATTCCTTCGCCGCTGGTCCCGTCCAGCCCAGAGCTTCCTTCGCCGCTGGTCCCGTCCAGCCCAGAGCTTCCTTCACCGCTGGTTCCGTCCAGCCCAGAGAACCCTTCGCCGCTGGTTCCGTCCGGCACCAAGCCCTCTTCGCCGCTGGTTTCGTCCAGCACCAAGCCCTCTTCGCCGCTGGTTCCATCCAGTACCAAGCCCTCTTCGCCGCTGGTTCCGCCCAGCTCAAAGCCCTCTTCACCGCTGGTTCCGCCCAGCTCAGAGTCTTCTTCACCGCTGGTTCCGGCCAGCCCAGAGACCTTTGCACCGCTTGTTCCGTCCAGCCCAGAGACCCCTTCACCGCTGGTTCCGTCCAGCCCAGAGACCCCTTCACCGCTGGTTCCGTCCAGTCCAAAGACTCCTTCTCCGCTGATTCCGTCCAGCCCAGAACATTGTGCTGACCCAGTCACTCTCCCCATTAATTTTTTTTGGGGGGGGGGGGGCCATAGACCCTTGCCGTGGACGCCCAAGGGTCACCCGAAGGGTCTTCTCCGCCATGGCCACCCGAAGGGTCTTCTCCGCCATGGCCACCTGAAGGGTCCTCTCTGCCATGGCCACCTGAAGGGTCCTCACCACCATGGCCACCTGAAGGGTCCTCTCCGCCATGGCCGCCCGAAGGGTCCTCAACGCCGTGGTCGCCCGAAGGGTCCTCACCGCCGTGGTCGCCCGAAGGGTCCTCACTGTCGTGGTCACGCCCACAGCCTGCTCCGCCCTGGACGCCCGAGGGTCCAACAGCTCCGCCATGGACGCCCGAGGGTTCGTCTGCTCCGCAGTGGCCACACCCACGTTCTGCTCCGCCCTGGCCACGCCCACGTCCTGCTCTGCCCTGGCCACGCCTAGGTCCTGCTCCACCCTGGCCGCCTGCACGTCCTACTCAACCACGGCCACCTGCTCCGCCTGGACCATCCTGGAGTCCGTCCAGTTGCACCCGGTCCACCTTCCCGTCACGGACTCCAGGATGCCCACCCCCCCCTCCCGTGTTCTGCCTTGTACGACGCGGGTCGCGCCTAGCGGGAGGGGGGAGTTATGTCACATTCACCTCCTTCATCTGTGTCTTCACTACACTTCCCAGCATTCCCGGTTGTCATCCTCACCTGCACCTGCTCCTCATCACCCTCATCATCACCGTCACCTGTTGTCTTTGTCATTATCTGTGTATTTAAGTTCCCCTCTTACTCCTTGTCATTGCTGGTTATTTGTGCACACGCACACTGTTTCGTGTTCTTCCGGATCTTTAATAAAGACCTTGTTATTTTGTATCCTCGCCTGATCTCCATCTTCATCCACCCGTTGATGTTACAAAAGCATTTGGCTCAACTTGTTTTTGTTGTTGTCCATACTGTAGAAAAAATAAGCTAATGTGTTAGGGGAAGAAAATCAGCCTCTTTTTTCATATCTTGTTCTGGAAAAAAAATGTAACCACACAGTAAAAGTTTGTGATTATCATTTAGGTTTATTATATTTCAAATTGTTAACTTTTGTTTTTTATGTGTCTACGGATACCTTAGTTATTGATCCTTTTAGATATTTTACACTGTTAGCATTCTTATTTGCATAATAATGAGGACAATGACTTTAGACAAATCAGACACATTTGAACAGGAAACTGTTCCTGCTGATAATGAGTTTGCCAATATCAATGTTTAATCATTATTATAATTATTATTTTCTGAGATGATAAAAAAAACTAAACAGCAAGTGAAAATGTCTGGGACTATACAAAGCTCATGAATATATAATGAGGTAAGCACTGTGTAGTTTTATTTTATGATTGCTTGTCTGTTGTTGAACAACTCACTGCAACAACTAACATAACTCCACACTGTACAAAACGTTGCTTTAGCCACAGTTTAAAGTGACCTCAGCCCAGGGTTTATAAAGCCGATAACTCAGGGTTAAGTGCAAAAGCTGTTTTTATAGATGCAGCCCACACAGTTTTAAAAGCATTTCACAGCTGCATTCATTTTATATGGAGCAGGTCAAAGCTGTGGCGCTTCGCTTGTTTACAAACCTATGAAATATAGGCTACTTGAAATTAATCTTAGTACTCATCAGACAGGATCTTATCTCATGGTGCAATCTAAAAATCAGAACGATACTAATGTAGTGAATAATTTGGGGAAAGATCAATGAGACCATCAATGGCTTTCTCCTCTATGTATTTGTCTAGAGACCCTGAGCCAGCACCTCCATTAATCATAGGTCTCCCGTCTGCTTCTTTCGTATTCACAGTTTCTATTTGAACAAGTGATTAAAAATTATTCAAGTTTGCTTATACAATCAGCATAAACTTGAGATGATATAACAGGTTATGAATGAATCAACAAAACCTTTCTCCAACTATTATATGATGCTGGGAGATTGTTTCAGTAAGGATAGAGTAATTTATTTGCAGTTCTGTGACTTGTGGAAGTGAGGTGATTAGTTATTAATCAAACACCTACATAGGAATTAAAGCTGGGTGGTTGAAACTTTTCAAAGAATTAGCAAATTGACACTTCCTAGTTTCATTTTCCATTATGATGTTGTTGCAAAAATAAAAAAAATCATCTTAATTAGGTGTTATATAATGGCAGTTAAAACCCACAAAAATGTGATTTACTTTGTTCCAGACAGATAAACAGAAAATAAATTAACTAACTTGAAGTTCAGTTGACTCCAGTTTACCGCAGGGGTCAGAGTGCAGAAGAGTTTACTGGCTGCAGGCAAAACTACTCGACCCTTTGAACATGAAATGTTCAGCTCTGCGTTTAAAACCCAAGAGAAAAATTCTGGAGAAGTCCACCCTAACATTACCATTACTATTACTAAAAGCCTTCCATCATTTGACTGGGCTGACAGGTGTGGTAAGCCAGAGCCAGTGCAAGGGCTAATGTAATTTCATGCTCTGCGGCAAGCTCCATCAAATTCATACATGAATCCACCTTAGAGAGACAGACACAGAGTAGACAGACTGTAAAGCATTTCCACATCATATTATATATAATAATATAATAATATTACATATCATAATATATAATATTAACTGTGCTGAAATATTTCATTTAGAAGGGATATTATTAATATGCTATTTGTTTTTTGTATTACATTGTGAAGCGACCTTGGGTTCTTGAAAGGCGCTATTGAAAATAAACATATTATTATTATTATTATTATTATTATTATTATTAAAACTGTTTCTGAAATAAAAATTCTGAAGCACTGAGAAGGTTAAAAAATTCATTTGAATCATGTTTGATTGGCGAACCTCACTCATTAGTCTGTCTCAGAGCTCTGCTTTCTCTTTTGATGTCACTGCCTCTAAACAATGTGGGTGATAAGATACTGATTTTGGAAATTGAAGGGAAAGCAAGGGGTGGAGGTGTTGTTTGCACTTTATAACTCAGATTGCGTTTTTTATCTCCTTTCCCATGAGTAAGGTGATAAATGGCGTTAGTTTCATTCCATGCTTCAGAGTTATTTATTTCCACTGTGACTGTAGAACTGTCAAAAATGTCACCTAACTATTCAAAGAGTGCCAAGTGCTGTAAATGAATGAAGGCTTCCATCAGGACAAAACTTTGGTGATATTTACAGCAGCCTGTAAGGAAAAGTAACTGATGGCCCTGATCCGTAAGTGAACTTATGACTCAACTTGCTAAGAACTGTTAAAAAAGAAGAAGAAGAAAAAAACCTACTCCTATTCATCAGACATATCAGTTCTTAAAGAGGTGTCCGCTGTTAGTCTGCCAAAAACACATGAAATTCACAAAATACTCCAATCCACAATATTTCAACTACCCACTGGTTTAAAGGATGTGGATAAAATGTAGCTGAGCTCAGATAAAAAACATACAATCACACTCTCACTGACTCTAAGAATGCTGAACCAGGAAACACACACAATGCAGAATATCGACATACTTAGGCATGTAATGTGTTTGCATAGTGCACTAGCATGGTGCTGTCAAATCCATCTCATGATTTCTTCATAGCTGTACCAAAGTACCAAATCAGATTGTGAAGTAAAGAAGGCAGGGAGAGGGTGTCAGGCATGGCGAGTGCAACTCTCAGAAGTTATTCGGAAAGTGACGCCCATAAATCATGCCAGACATATGCAGCAAAGTGGTTTTTATGTCTTATAAGGCTGCAGTGAGCCTAAATTTAGATGGTGAACTATAGTGAACAAACAGATGTGTACTTTAGTTCAGACGGAGCAGAGCTGGGTTGATGAGGGTTGATAGGAATGTGTTTTTAAGAGCCTGGCTATCAGAGAATTGTAGATGCTACACTTGATAAAAGCAGTCATAAGGAACCTGTCTGGCACAAGACGTGTAATTATGTGGTCTGTATAAAAATAGAGAGATTTTTTTTTTCTGTTGGGTGGGACATTTTGTTAGTGGAATTGTCCTGTTTATATTTTTGAAATATCACCAGTTCTGACCAATAGTTCTGAATTCTGATCTGTAATGCAGTTTGGGGCAAGTTCTTTTTTATGTTGTAATTTTACATACATTTTAATTGCCGTTGTATTTTTATACAGTTTCTTTTTAGAATTTGATCACTGGAATTTTAAAGACTTATTTATTTGACATCTTTGGATTCTATTTGAAGTGTAATTGGATTTTTGGGTTTGGCTCGCGTCCCATTTGATTGCATGGAGAGGGCGGGGTTTATGACCTATATAATGCAGCCACCAAGGGGCTATCGAAATGTTTTGACTTCACTTTTCAGGATGTGTACAACACACTTGAGCTCAATTCAGAACCGCATACTAAGTATACTACTTGTACTACCTTTATCATATCTGGCAGAAATATATGTGATTCCGAACTCAGCATCGTTTTTTTTTATATCCAAGACTTAAGGTGCCTGTACAGAAATTGAGCCCCAAAATATTAATTTGAGTAAACGGTTTTGATTGTTAGCTCCATAGCTTTGACAATTCAACTTGTAGTCTCCCCTATAAAGACTCGACTCACATAGACGCCTGTATTAGTATGCATGCTTGTCTGACTAAACCACACAAGATTAACATAATTCTAGAATGCCAAAAAAAGCAAACTGCACATTGAATTATGTAACAGTCTGCACCCCATCACACCCAACTCCCCCACGCAAAAATCAAAAGTCAGCCATCTTTGAGAAAAATGTTTGCTGCATGCAAGCCAGGTTGTCATGTAGTAATGAGGAGTGACTGGCAGATGGCTGAAGGATAACATGTGTCATGAAATTGGCCTGTGTCCAAAAAAAGAGTGTTGATTTAACCTACTGCATTTCTTTATTTAGTCTATAGCTTTGACACTCTCCTGCAATATATATCAGTAACATGTATGCAGTTCTTTCATTGGCATGGACTGACTCCCATTTCTTTCTACTCAATGTATGCCTTCATCCGTCTCTATATATGCACTTATTGATATCAATCAATCTATCTGATGCAATGTCACACATTCTTTGCTCCTGATTTTCATTGGACATCTGTGAATCCATTAAGAGCAGGTTTTCCTCATCAGTCCTGGTAAGAGTGTTCTGTTTTGTTCATTTCTTGCTCCAGCATCATTCATAACTGCTGCTGTTACTTTCACAGTGTGTTCTTTATCAGCATGTGTCACTGTGTTATTTTAGGTTGAGCCCACGTGGCTTTTACACATGTATGCACATAAAGAAGGATCAATAAAAGTAAGAGCTTCCTTCCCAGTCTTTTACAATTTGTCACCATCCTCTAGAATTTGAAGAGCTGTTCACTCTCAGAACATAATGTCTAGAGTGGAATGTGTTAATCTGAGACTTAATGCATTATTGTTGTGGTATTTCACGATAAAACCCACTCCTGCAGACTCCAGAGCCGACTCTAAACCTAGTCTTTGGAAAGCTCATTAAAATAAACCATCCAATGTCGCAGTCACATTGCGAGTAGAAAAAGTGAATGTGCCTTCTTTATTTTTAAAGTCAGACTGTGTAAGACTAAGGATAGAGAGAAGATTTCCTCACAATAGTAGAGTTGATAGTCACTGGAGGGTGTTCACTAAGAATGAATTGCGGCAGCCGTTAGTACCGTTTTTTTTTTTTTTTGCACTTGTTAGATAAGCATCCATTTCACAAAAGGAATTTTGCAAATCTCGCACCAGCGTAAACTAACACAATCAGTGTTAAATTCAATTTGTATGGTGCGATTCCCGATCTTTTTGGCTGGTAATAATATGTGCATAATATAGCAGGCTACTGCAATCTAAAATACTTTTACTGCTCTCACCTGTATATATGCCCTGCTCTTCTGCACCATTTGATGATTTACTCTCCTATTATCAATTATATATATTTTTATATTGCAATTTGCAACTAGTGTTTAGTATTATTTATATATATTTATTAACTTAAAAATTTATATTTTTAATTTTAAAGTTTTAATCATTTTATTATGTCTGGTGCTTTTGTCATTATTATTAGTTTTTTGTTATTTCTATTTATTCTATTATTTTATATCAGTTTTAGTTGTAGTTGTAGGCGACTATTTTATTTCGAATTTTCATTTGAGTTCTTTTATTAAAGTTTTTCCATCTAATATTTATATTTTATTTTATATTTGATCTATTTTATTTTATTTTAGCTTTATGTGATTTAACGATAACAATTTTTAAGTTTTAGTTGATAACAGCAGCTGCATTTCCATTAGCCTTCAAATTGCGCAAATTGAAATTGGGAATTGAAAATTCGCTTAATTGTCAATCTTGCAGTGAATGCTTGGATAACACGCCTACGTCTCCTTCGACTAAAAATAATGGCTAGTGCGGTGGCTGCGATATACTTGAACCTACCAACATCTGTTGCCATGATTTTTTGGAATGACTTATCGCAAGAGGAAAAAAATACGTTTTAGTCGCATAACATCACTTAATGGAAACACCGTCATTTTGCAATATTTTTTTTTATCGACATTTAAAAATATAATAAAAGATTTGTGCAAATCTGTAATGGAAACCAGGCTACTGATTGCACCTTGTGGATAAGTTCAATCAAAGAGGAAAGAGTGACTGTGCAGGAAGCATGTATTTACGCCAGATGTTTCAAATTCTTTCCAAAGGAGCTGGTCCACTGCCACATATCAGCCAAATGGCATTCTAAAATTTCCATTACAAGCAATCGTACACTTTAATCCCAACACATCAATTTGCATTGTTTTCTCTTTATAGTAGACTGTTGTTGTGGCAAAAATTCATCTCAAACAAATATCACTGCGTAAGAGACACTCAGAGTCAAATTATATAAAATAGAAGTATTTATTCTTGCAAGAATGGGAGCAGTCTAATACACAGTTGTTACCCTGTGCAGAAGAGTGACACACCCCCAGACAGACTGAACTAGCTTTTATCTTAGTTTCAAGGCCTTCTTCCCCCCAGAGCCTTCCTCCCACACTGTAAACCCGAATAAGTTGGCACAACTCAAAAAATTTAAGGCAATCAGTTGCCTCAAATTTTTTAAGTTAAGAAATTCAAAGTTTAAGTAAGCAGAACTGACATATTTTTATTTTGTATTTGTACATTTGAATTGTTCTTAACTTTAAATGTTTGAGTACACTAATTCATACATTTAACTTAAAATTTCATGTAATCTCAATGTGAACACTTTTATTAGTATAAACTTAGCTAGCTTTAACAAGCTAGTTTGCTAACATACTATTTTGTTAACATCTTAACAATAGTATGCTGTACAGTAACACTTGCAGCAATATAAAGGTTGTATTTGCTCTCAAATCAAGCTCATGCACCACTTGTCACCATGATGGTAACTATCCTAAAACCAACATTAACAGAAATTCTTCTAAATTAGCATAATGAAACATTAATCATTACTAAATCACCCGCTTAACATTAATCTTGCACAAAAAAACATTGTATCACACTTAATTTTAGCATTTACTCTCCCTTTCGAGTGCCATCGGCAAAGCATGCTGGGAAATATACATCCCAGCCGTTTCAGTTAAACTTAAGTTCGTCTAAATTAAAAGAAATAATTTCATAAAACTCAAAACAATGAAACAGTTCAGTTTACTTAAAATATATCCATTCTGTGAACTTGAAAGAAAAATAAAGTGCTAAATACTCATCAAAGTTAATTTGACTGAACTAATTCGTTTAATTTAAGTTTTTCCTACTCAAACCAATTAAGTATTTTGAGCGTTAGGGTTTACAGTGCAGAAGTTTTCCATAGACGTCACTAGTTGGCCCACTAAGCTCCCCTGCACCAAATGGCCTTCTGACATCTAGGTCAGAGGTCCTTGTTCGTCTGTTCTCTGGAGTATCTCCCTCTTCTGCCTCCCCAGGTACATAAACAGAATCCTCTCTCACTACATTCTTTGAATCATCTATATTTAACTAAAGATCAATGAATATCATTAAAATTGCCACCACAACTCCTCACTTTTTATCATTCTGATTACCCATAATCACAATAATAAACAATAAGACAAATTTTAAGTCATATCATCACACTTATACTTTTCATCTCTGATTTTTGCATAAATGATCACTCTCCTTGAACCTGTGAAGAAAAGTTTAGAATGAAGAAGCATAAGGCTGTTTTTGTGGGGGAAAGGCCCCGTAATATTTTAGCAAGCAAGTAAACATTTTCACTGCGCCGGGCTAAGCGAGAAATCACTGTTCCTGCGCTCCTGTAAACAGACCCTCAGTCACGCCAGTAAGGAAAAGGTAGTTCTAACATAGCAAAGAAACAACCAGATAAAAGTATAATAAAAAATCCCTCAGTTTTCAAACCCTATCTTTGTACGCCATCTCGTAACACGGATGACTGCTGCTTTTAACCCCCTTTAAATCTTTTGCCCTTAATCTTTCTCAGAAAATAAACAAATAGAAGAAAAACAAACAGAACATACATTTAACACATATCTCACTGTAGCTCCCGCTACCTGTGTCGTCACATAATTTTGTTCATCCTTGGGATAGACTGTCATTTTCACCAATTGAACAGACAGCAGGTTTTCACCTGTCTCTGTAATCATATTCATCCATGAATAACAAAATTATCAGAATAACACAATCCTAACTCCTATCATTAAGCCTTTTCCATTAATCTACTCCCATCTCCATATTTCATTCACTTCTAATTCAATTTAGTAGGCTCTATTGAACGCACTGTTTAACAAATCTAACCAGAGAAGTCTTATCATTTTTCCCATTCCTCTAACCAAATTAGTTGTTCAAAATTAACTCTAATATTTCCATTACGGACACAATCAATATATTTTCTACATTTACAATCAAATCAATACTTTTAATTCAAACATGCTGTGGTTCTACTTAATAAGCTTCAACAATTATCCCTATAATTTACATTAATTAATAGATCTTCTCTTCCCAAAAACATTTTCCTTAAATATTTCCTAATGAATAAGTAACCAATCAAATCTTTTGATCAACTGTATATCAATACTAAGCCCTATTTTGATTTAATCAAATCAAATCCTCAAAATAATCACAAAGCAGATTCTTCTGTTAAACTTAAACCATCAGTTGGCAGCTGGTTCCTCCAGGTGTGTTGATCATCTCGTTCGCCCCACGGACGTTCCGTGTTCACCAGGGTGACACTTTGCATGCCGTTGCAATGGTCTTTTCCCTCGTAGGTTCGGGAGGCACGTTACTAGCACGTCCTTGAATCCCTCACTTTGTGCTCTATTGGATGGTTGAGGCCTGTTGGTGTTGTTTAAGGTGAGAGGCTTGGACCCAGGTGTCACATTCTCCAACCATTTTCTGATCCTTATAAGGTTTTCCCTTAAATCACGACCGCACCCCCACTGGAGTGAACCATTTCTTGCCTGCTGTCACCTGTGAATGGAGACCTTAAATATTTTGTTAGTGACCGCTTGTCTAGCCGCTCGTCCCTTTTGGTGTGACCTGTGGATTCAACCTGAAACATTATCACCGGATAATTTCTCGCTCACTTAATAGCACTCAGGATCCTTTTCCCCTGAAAAACAATATTGATACATTTGGAACAGAATCAGTTCTGTTTGATCCAATCCATCCTGACATTCTGTAAAAGGAAAATTTAAGTTATGCGCTGCGCAGGTGTGGCCTTGTTTCTTTCTGCTACAAAAACAAATTCATCCGTAACCATTATTTTATAGGGGACATTCTCCCCTGTATCCAACAGTCTGCATGCTCTGTAAAGAAAAACAAAAGTCGAGGTTATTTTCAGATAGTAAAATACGTAGTTTCTTTTGTCTGCTGTGCTGCCACGGCCTTCGCTGCCACATCTGCCCTAGCGTTTCCTGTTGAAACAGTCCTGCAAATACATGTACAGACAGCAAATTTTGTTTGGGACCCAAGTAAACCATATTTGGCAATTGTTACCATCCCCCTTTTGATGGATGACCCCGCTCATTCATCAATTTAAACTAATTTGATTTGCCATCAACACCAACCCAAATGGCGTCCTTCAGCCAAATTTTGCCCAGACATCCTTCTCTGCCTCTGAAACAAAATATTACATTCTTCACTTAAAGCCCAATCTCATCTTCTTATCGAAGTATTTGAAGGGCAACGTCCCTGAGTCTCACAGCGAATCCTGCTTTTCAGGCCTGTTGTTTGGTCTCAAGTCAGCCATCACAAACATTTCTAAAGTCAACAATTTTCCCTATCAGGTCAGGTCGTGCTGTACAGACTTGGTCAATGTCAGTCAATCATTTCTCCCCCTTTGTTCACAATTATCATAAATGTTAAGGGCTCTCTTGATACTTCGAAATTGACTTAGCCAATATGTCATTTTGTTGTTGCCATCAAATCTACAACATTTTCATTTATCTCAGCCCATGCCAGATGGTGATCTACAACTACACAATTCCAATTTACACAAATACTTACACTGATCCAGAACATAATTCAAATCGACATCCTGCATGACAAAAGTATTACTACCAGACAGAGCTTGATGTCCAATCAACTTAAAGCTCGTCCCATGTTCTGTATTGTCTTTTCAACCGTTCCACTCAGAATTATCGGCTTCTTTAAAATTTGTCATTTGCCTTAACCCATCTGTAATGATAAAACTGTTCTGTTCTAATTTCAATACTGTTCTAATATTAGTACCCCAAACTAATACATACAAGACATAAAGTGCTGTCACCATCACACACACACTCATACTAGACACACATATGTTAACTGCTCATTCTCAATGTTTGCCCTTTCCTTATATCATCGTTAAAAGGATTTAAATTTTAAATAAGATTTTAACCTTTCCATTTTCCTGTAGCTTCTATCTAATTTCTACATGGTCTCTTAACCACTTTCAAAGCATGTCTTGTTCATTATTCATTAGATTTTTTTAGACATGTCAGCTGGGTTGTTTTGGTTCATTATCACTATTTTCCTTCAGCTTGCTCTAGCAGGCCGATAACAGAAAGACAGACACAGTTACCATTCCTTCCTCCGCTCCAGCAGTCTCTCTCACTATAAATAAATTTCTAAGACTGTAACTTATACACAATGTAATATTAAATTCATTACAATAACCTTTGACCATCCACCTTTGTTATCCAGACTTAAATCTACAAAAGCTGTCTTCATCTTTAGTCACCACCCTGTCTAACGACCTTCAGGAGTTAGAACTATGTTATAAACTTCTATACATTTTCCTTGCCCATAAGGCAACCGACATCAAAAAGTTTTATTACTGTCTCCACAACAATTAATAATGGCAATCCCCTCACTGTCTCAGCTGGCTCTTGAAAGCCCATTGCCATTAGCTCTTTATCTATAATTTTCTTCTCCTCAGGGTGTTGTCCCCCCTGGGTATAGTTGCAGACACTTGTCACAATGAAAAACAAGCCATACAACTAATGCGGTTTCTTCTGGCGAGTGGTATATATAGAGGAGCTTTGCTTTATTGGGGAGACATGCCGTAACTCGTCACCGCGTCATCTCCCCTTAACGGCATAAGGACGCTGCTGGCCTCACAGCTCCTGCTCAACTCTCATACCTGTCTCACATAAAACACCCCCATTCAGGAGATGCCCAGTGACTTTACGTGAGCCCTCTGGCTTAGGTTGCCCCCTGTCTGGCCAAAGAAGGTCTTACCCGTCATAGAGATGGTCACTCGTGCCCACTGGTGACCGCTTTTTTCCCATCACAGAATCTTTGACCGTTTTCTTCAACAAAATCTGTTGTTCTCTGGAGCTTAGGAAAGGCACGTTCAAGAGTCACCAGAGCCATTCCCATTGCCTAATAGTGTTCACACAGGGAGGCAGGTCAATAACAACAGTATTTAATCACTTAAATCCATTAACCATCTTAAAAGCAGAAATCTAGCTGCTTAGACTATACTCAGCGAATTTAGATCATCCGTACGTTCAGTGAACTTTATCTGTAGACGGAGCCATCGGTCCTGAATGGTGGAGACTAAATGAGACAAAGAAGTTACTGGTCCTAAAATAAAATAAAATGTCTTCAAGTTCTGCATTATTATTTTAAAGACTTCTTTAAAGTCATTCAGTTTTACATTTACAGATACAAATTGCCCTTTATGGCAATTGTTTCTTTAAACATCTCTGTGTCTATGATTCTTCAACTGAAACTGTGCTTTACTACAAATAGCTTATCACAGATAACAGCTTTGAGCTGACATTGAATGAGAGAGACTCTGAGGCATTCAGGACTGGCACACTGCACTCTCATAAACTTCTAACATCAAACTTTTATCTACCATCCTATAGCTCTATCCCAGCTTAAGGCATATTTGCCAGAAATTACATGTGTTTCCAAATAAACATAATTTTTATAGTTGTCTTTATTTAGACATTTCAAATTTCCACTCAGATTGAGTCTCTGTTGCACTGGCAGTTTCAGCCACAGTACACATCAGATCCAGATAAGCAAACTGTTTCATTACAGCCAATAACAAACTTATCTTTTAAAAAGCAAAAACATCAGCTTCTAGTTCTTTCATGGCCAACTTTTCAAGCTGTTTGTTTAATCAGCATTCAGCAACTGTTAATCCAGTATTGCTTCTGCTTACTTGATCTTAAATAATTATTCGTTTCACATTTCATCTCAATTTTAGTTTGTCAAGTTCTCAATTACGTTAACTTTGACAAGGCTAGCACTCTCTGCTTGATACATCTTTTGCAATTATTATAAATCATTCGTGAGATTAGTCTCTCTCCTTAATCTAAACCCTTTCTAAAATGTTTAATTAAAACACAATCATCCTGTTAGTTACTTTGATATATTTTGCAACTCACATTTGTTGGAGTCATTAATTTTACATCAACCTGTATTCATCAATTCACTTATAAAAATTACTATTATAGATCTTTTCTTCAAAAGGGTTCACTTTAAGACTTCAATCTTTTGACCTTGTTTTCTATCTCTTATTTCTCAGACAAAATGTCAATGTCGTCGTTTAAACACTGATCTACTTTCAAACCCACATTATTATCAGAAATGTGTCACTATCACATTTTTTAAACACCTTCTCGGTGGGCATTTAGTTACGTATTAAATGGTCCTGATGACCACCATTAAAAACACTCTCTGTCATCTGGTGGGTTCATGTGTCAGCCTCAATTACAGCATCAGACACCTTGACTATAGTTTGATCACTGTGAGCTTGCAAACGGCTCCAACTTACTGCACACTCTTGAAGCAGTGTGTGTCCCATTTTAGGAATGTAAACAGAGCCACTGATAAGCAGTCCTCTGTATTCTTTTACAGTCCACCAGTCGCGGATTTAATCACAATAGCCAAATCATAATCTTCATCATTTTATTGGCGGAACATAATTTCATGAGCAGCACAGCATTTGCTCTCTTCTGTCTCACTATTTATTTATTTATTTATTTATTTTCCCGGACTGTTCCGTTACTCTTCATAAAGTGTAACAATTTGTACATCATTATTTTCATTACAACTGGTTTGAAGCCTTTTCCCTTCCATCACATGGTTAGTCTGCAGATTCAACTTAATATTATCATTATTGTCTCAGTCTTATCTCTACGGTTTCTCCAAAACAGATTATATTACTCAGTCCGTAAATTACACAGACAACCATTATAGCTACTTGCTTCAATACCCTTATTTTCTTAAACATTAATAAAATAAAGCAGATATATCATCATTTCATTCTTATTTTATCAAAATCTAGAATTGTTCCCCATTCTGCTTAAAACAATGCCTTATTTTATTCTAAAACTGACTTTTCATTTCATTTAAACAGTTAATTTGACTTCCATAAATTCTGTCAGACCATGTCTATTTTCATCACATATAGTTTTCTACTATATTTCTCCTTTCTTTTCTCAAACATGCCAGTTCCTTCATTATCTAACCAGTACACGCATGTCTCACACACCAACCTTTTTGTTTTCACTTCCCTCTTCCACCAAGTCTCACTTACAGTTCCCCCTATTTCACACAGACAGCCTTATTGCTTCTTGCTACTTCAATCCTTGTCATATAAATTTAAGTTCTATAGACATCTAATGTCATGCATCCATTTACTGGATGAAGTAAAAAAAACATTATTTCTCCTGGCAGTTCGACATTTTATCTTCAAGCCAACAATCCATTATCTGTTCACATTTTTTACACACATGTTGAACGCAGACACAACTTTTGTTTCTCACTGCTCTGTTCAACTGATTCCCGCACCATCTTTAATGTTGTGGCGCTCAATACCTCATTTGACAAAACACCGG
This sequence comes from Tiaroga cobitis, assembly GCA_030578255.1. Lineage (NCBI taxonomy): Eukaryota > Metazoa > Chordata > Actinopteri > Cypriniformes > Leuciscidae > Tiaroga > Tiaroga cobitis. The sequence continues at coordinate 20,356,387 of CM060604.1, read as the reverse complement.
TGTACCAAATTGCGCAAGCTTGCTTTTGAGACATCCCCATACCGGCTGTTTTCTGTTCTCTGTGGATTTCTCTTCAACGCGCGTTTTCTTTAATCTGTTAGGCGTCCCTAACAAATCCGACTCTTTTCTTTTAACCCAAATCGGTCGGGTTGCACTATTAGTGCCCTCCTAATTATGGTTTACCAAAAAAAATTCTTTTCTGGCTCCCCCTAATTAGCCTCAGCACCTAAAAAAAATTTGCTCCGTGGTGGAACAACTGATTTTCAGGGTACCTATCTGTTTGAAATCTCTTGATCTGTTACAGACCTCAATTAATCTCAGATAATTTTCTCTCGTATCTGTTTGAAACCTCTTGATCTATATATAGATCTCAATTAATCTCAGATTACGTACCACAGAAACAGCCCTCAGCCAATATGGTTCAATTTCACTCTTCCCCCAATTAAACCGAATTTAAATGACCCTTACCAGAGACGTTGTTTCATGCCACTTGCAGGTTCTTTAGATTCCAGTGGTCGATTCTCCCGGCCCTGATATCGGTCGGCCCCTCTCTCTCAAGTTTACGAGGTAGAGCTGGAACTTACTTAGTCCAGGTGGCCAAACACCGTCCAATCTCAGGTCCAGGAGGCACGTCCAAGGAATATCACCTCTGACACCAAAAACTGTTGTGTCAAAAATTCATCTCAAACAAATATCACTGCGTAAGAGACACTCAGAGTCAAATTATATAAAATAGAAGTATTTATTCTTGCAAGAATAGGAGCAGTCTAATACACAGTTGTTACCCTGTGCAGAAGAGTGACACACCCCCAGACAGACTGAACTAGCTTTTATCTTAGTTTCAAGGCCTTCTTCCCCCCAGAGCCTTCCTCCCAGTAGTTTTCCATAGACGTCACTAGTTGGCCCACTAAGCTCCCCTGCACCAAATGGCCTTCTGACATCTAGGTCAGAGGTCCTTGTTCGTCTGTTCTCTGGAGTGTCTCCCTCTTCTGCCTCCCCAGGTACATAAACAGAATCCTCTCTCACTACATTCTTTGAATCATCTATATTTAACTAAAGATCAATGAATATCATTAAAATTGCCACCACACTGTTTAAACATGAAAATGATTCTAAAATGATTCCTTCTCATCTTATTTTTTCCGTCAACTGTGTTCATGGCATAAAGACTTTACAGACTTGTTTAATTCCTTTAATGAATTTGGTGCTAAATAAATGCATAAAACACTATCAGTCTTCTCAATTCATTCTTAGTGAACTGCCACTTAAACCTTTGAAAAGTGTGACTAAAATTTAAAACAGATTACTAAAATGTGCCATATGTGTTTGAATGAGATGGACCTGGATGTTCTCACACATGGTGCTTTGCAGGACAAAACAGCTTTCCGTCTGATTCCTGTTTGCTGTGTGATAATCAAAACTGGATTCACCTGCATTGCTCCACCAGGGAACAGGCCAAAGCTTTAGCCATCATCAGACAGACACGATCACCTTACTTCTAAGCTCTCAGAGCTTTCTCTCAGCCAGATGTCATTCCTGATCTGCCCTTCCAAGTACACCTTATGCATTTCCCTATCTGTAAAAGAGCAGCAATACTGCTTCCCTAGGTTAACAAGCATAACTACACCAGATAGACCAGCATACACCAAAATGTTCATAATATAGGCTGGGGGGTTTTCTCAGTAGTGAAAAGCAAGAGAAATTAGGAAGTGTTGCTCTAACAGTCTGACCTTGTGAAAAGCTCTTGATGTGCTATCACAGAAGTGGGTCATCTTGCTCATTTTTCGGTTTTCAGCTTGTGTAGTGTTTCTGTGACACTGAATAATGTGTCTGTTTATGGGAAAGAAGACTATGTGGGTTTATATTTTTTTCTCTGGGGCCAAAATTGATTTCCTGAGGCACTGGCTGCATGTGAGAAAAAAATTCTAGACAAGCATTATGAATTCAGAGAAATCTGAAGGGCATGCTATTTTTTGCTTTTTCTTCTTCCTCTCTGTCTGGCTCAAAAACATTGTGATGTACAAAATCTAATATGTTGCACAATGTCAGAAAAATGTTTGCAAAAATTGTATCTTTTGAAGTACAGTAGCTTGTCACTGGGGCAGTACCCTGAAAGAGACAACTCTGTACCGTATGTACCACTAAATAACATAAACTATGAAACTTAAATAAGTATAAATAAGGTAAATAAGGTATAAAGCTGTCCCTTTAAAGTTTCTGAATGTACAGTAAAACATGTTATATGCTAATGTGTTATACAATATATGAATACATGAAGATGAAGAAGAAGAGAAACATATTAAGAGAGGAAGAAAACAACAACCTGGCAAATAAAACTGAGCAAATCACCTTAGTCAGGCTTGCAGTGCTTATGCAGGTGCTGGTAATAAACCCAGGGGTGAGATCTGGTCAGGATGAAGGATTGATGACGCTGCCAAAGCTTTTCAGCACTGACAAATTGACATCCCAGACAAAAAGCAAGTAAGACATCCGAGAACAGTGATTCACCGAAACCCTGTCCATACACTGCCACAGATGATGCAGACCCTCCGAGTTTGGCATCAATAGTCTCGTTCAATGAATCATGGGAAATTGATTTAGGCTGCTCTCTGCAATTGACATGAGATTCATCTTGATGTGGAACATGCAAGAAGATGCGAGACAGCATACACTGGGGAAAAGACAGTAAAAGGAAAACATCTCTATTCATCCACCCTGAAAAACCTTGATGGGTAAACATCATGTCATGGACATGCAGATCAGAGCTCCATATTTGCAGTCCAACTGGCAGAGAGCAGATAAATATGAATGCAAGCTAGGGAGTGTAGAATGTCTTCACTTTGTCCAGCTTATGTTACACTGTGCATGGCAATGAGCTCCCTGCCAGCAAATCAGCTCTTTCAGGTAGATTGTTTTGCTAAATTGAATACTGATGGTCTTCCTTAAGATGAATTACCCAGTGTTTGCATTACAAAAGTGAGAAAATTAAAGATATCTAATTTTATATCATCTATACACCTTAGCTTTCCTATCACACTCAGATTTTTTTTCATTATCTGTAGAACTTGATTCTCTCTCTTTATCTCTTTCCTGCACTGATAGGCACAATTGGTCTGCTCCAAAACCAATTGAGTTTCCAAGAGGTAGAAGTTAAGGCATTATAGTCTGATGCGAATCCTCTTCTAAAAGGTAATTACTTTATAAGATAACACATTTTAGCCAAATAAAGCAGCATATATCATTCAAAGAGAAGGCAACCCCAGAATGGTTTTTGAAAAGCTGAGTGAAATAAAGTACATAAATTAATCCAAGATGGTGGACACGATGAGGGAATGTTGAGTACCTATTAAAAAAAGTAGTTGAATATAATTTAAAATAGATTATTATACACAATATTTGTATTTAGATGCTGTAACATTTAAATGAATAGATTTGTTTTGTAAATATGATTTATTATGAGTGAATCTACCGTAGATCAGATAAAAAATAGTTGAAGTAATAGTAAAAGGCAGCTGTTTTTGTAGGCAGTAAGGCAGCTCACTAGGTTTCGAAACAGATCCAATACATTCTTTCTCTGATTGACATGGTGTGTGAGAATGTGAGTCAGTGTCAAGGGAAGCAACGAGGCCAGTGGAGTAGCGGAGGAACTCACCATGTCGAGCTCAGGGTATAAGAAGAACTACACAGCATTAGATCTGCTGAGATAGGAAAACGTCTCGGTTACGGATGTAACCCTCGTTCCCTGAGTAGGGAACGGAGACGTTACGTCGGATGACGGAGAATGGGGGTTTCGCCAGAAAGCCAATCCTCTTCGAGTATTAAAAAACGAGCCTATGGCAATGAAATGCCATGGGTCTGCGGAATTTGCATAATGTATCTCCGCCTCACTGCGTGAGTATTTAAGGAGAGACAGCTGCAACAGCAGATCATGTCTTCGCTGAGGAGCCGAGACTGAACTCAGGCGTCTACCCAGCGGTACAGCGGAAGTGGCAGGAAGACGTAACGTCTCCGTTCCCTACTCAGGGAACGAGGGTTACATCCGTAACCGAGACGTTCCCTTTCGTAGTCACTCCGAGTTACGTCGGATGACGGAAAATGGGGGTCCCCGTGTAATCACGCCACCTTCACAGCTGTCTTCCAGTGCCCTGCGAAGTCTGACCTCCCTGTCGTGATATAGGCACGGACGAAGGAGTCCTACTTAACACAGGAATACCAAGGTACACTGGGAAGCATATCTCATGGGATATATGCCGCAGCATGCCTACCCATAGGGAGGACTTAAGAATACACATATGGCCCAAGGAGGCTACATATGGAGGAACACTGGAGTGACCAGCCCGTAGGGTGGCATCTACTTTCAACTCCAGGAGTGGCAGGTGACTTGCCGAGGGAAAGACACATGCTCAAAGAGGCTTACAGTGGAAAATACACATGTGGGGGTTACTCAGAGGAGGAACCATGCACACGGAGGCACCTAGCCGACGCACAGGCAATAGACACTGGCGCCAGCGTCAACAGTGCTGGAGGAACTCAGGGCTTCAGAGAGGAAGGCTCACCTGAGGAAATATCGCACGTATCCAGTCCGTGGAGTGGAATGGCGAGCAAGCGAGACACTTCACAGCTCCCATGTTAGCTTGAAAAAGACAGTACATGGGCGGAGACTGGCTCCACTCGGAGATTGTAGAATCTGGCGAATGTGTTAGGTGTCGCCCAGCCTGCAGCTCTGCAGATGTCTGTTAGCGAGGCGCCACGCGCTAAAGCCCAAGAGGACGCCACACTCCGGGTGGAGTGGGCGGTCACACCAAGAGGGCATGGTCGACCTTGCTGCTGGTATGCCAAAGCAATGGCGTCCACTATCCAGTGAGACAACCTTTGTTTGGAGAGAGCCTTTCCCTTCAGCTTCCCACCATAACAGACAAAGAGCTGGTCTGAGGTCCTGAAACACTGCGTCCTGTCTACGTAAGCACGGAGGGCACGTACTGGACAGAGCAGTGCCAAGGCTGGGTCTGCCTCCTCCCGGGGCAGCGCTTGCAGGTTCACCACCTGGTCCCGGAAGGGAGTGGTGGGAACCTTGGGCACATATCCAGGCCGGGGTTTCAGGATCACGTGAGAGTGACCGGGCCCGAACTCCAGGCACGCTTCGTCAACGGAGAATGCGTGCAGGTCCCCTACCCTCTTGATGGAGGCCAATGCAACCAGGAGCGCTGTCTTCATTGACAGGATCTTAAGCTCCGCTGATTGCAGAGGCTCAAAGGGAGCCCTCTGCAGGGCACTTAAGACCACTGAGAGGTCCCAAGAGGGAACGAGAGGAGGGCGAGGAGGATTCAGTCTCCTCGCTCCTCTCAGGAACCTGAGGATCAGGTCGTGCTTTCCAAGAGACTTACCTTCAACTGCTTCGTGATATGCGGCGATAGCGGCCACATACACCTTCAGGGTGGAGGGAGACAGCCTTCGCTCCAACCCGTCTTGCAGGAAGGAAAGCACAACGCTGATCGAGCATCTCCTGGGGTCTTCTCGGCGAGAAGAGCACCAGTTAACGAAGAGGTTCCACTTCAACGCATAGACATGTCTCGTGGACGATGCTCTAGCGGAAGTGATGGTAGCCGCCACCGCTGGTGGCAGGGTACTCAAACCTGCCTCGTCCCGTCCAGGAGCCACACGTGGAGTCTCCAAAGATCGGGACGAGGGTGCCAAAGGGTGCCCCGTCTCTGAGAAAGGAGGTCCTTCCTCAGAGGAATTGGCCAAGGAGGTGCTGTCGCGAGGAGTATGAGTTCGGAGAACCAGGTCCTGGTGGGCCAGTATGGGGCGACCAAGATAACCTGCTCCTCGTCCTCCCTGATCTTCCACAGAGTCCATGCGAGAAGGCTCACTGGGGGAAACGCATACTTGCGTAGGCCCTGCGGCCAGCTGTGCGCCAGTGCATCCGTGCCGAGCGTGCCCTCGGACAGGGAGTAATACAGGGCGCAATGGGATGAGTCGTGGGAGGCAAACAGATCTATCTGTGCGTCCCCGAACTGGTCCCATATCAGCTGGACCGACTGGGGATGGAGTCTCCATTCGCCAGAGGTTGGCCGGAGCCGTGACAGCTCGTCGGCTGCACGGTTCCGCACTCCAGGAATGTAAATAGCACGAAGGGACCTCAGGTGCTTCTGACTCCATAAGAGGAGGTGGCGTGCGAGTTGCGACATACAGCGAGAGCGTAGACCACCCTGACGGTTGATGTACGCTACAGTCGCGGTATTGTCCGAGCGGACAAGTACGTGTTGACCCAGGAGCAACGCACGGAAGCGGTGCAGGGCAAGGCGTACTGCCAGCAACTCGAGGCAATTGACATGCATGAGGCGCTGGGGTCCTGTCCAGGAGCCCGCGGCTGCATGTCCATTGCACATGGCGCCCCAGCCCGTGGCAGAGGCATCTGTGGAGACGACAACATGCCTGGAAACTCGTTCTAGGGGAACTCCGGCCCGTAGAAAGCTGAGGTTTCGCCACGGGGTGAAGGTCTGACGGCAGGTCGGAGTTATTAGAACTCTGAGCGTACCGCGATGCCATGCCCACCTCGGGACTCGATCGCGAAGCCACAGCTGAAGCGGTCTCATATGAAGCAATCCGAGTGGCGTTGCTGCGGCTGCGGATGCCATATGCCCCAGGAGCCTCTGAAAAAGTTTCAGTGGGACCGCACTCTTGCCCTCGAACTGTCGAAGACCAGTCAGCAGTGAGTGTGCGCGCTCGCTCGTAAGCTGCGCGGACATGGCGACCGAGTCTATCTCCATACCGAGAAAAGAGATCCTCTGCACGGGGCAAAGTTTGCTCTTTTCCCAGTTGACCCGAAGGCCCAGACGGGCTAGGTGCCGGAGCACTAGATCTCTGTGTTCGCAAACCTGATCTCGAGAGTGAGCTAATATTAGCCAGTCGTCGAGATAATTCAGGATGCGAACCCCGTGTTCGCGTAAGGGAACAAGGGCTGCCTCGACGACCTTCGTAAAGACTTGAGGAGACAGAGCCAACCCGAATGGGAGAACCGCGTACTGGTATGCCTGCCCCTCGAAAGCAAACCGAAGAAACGGTCTGTGTCGAGGTAAAATGGAGACATGAAAGTAGGCGTCCTTCAGGTCTATCGCTGCAAACCAATCCTGTGGCCGCACGCATTCGAAAATGCGTTTGGCCGTGAGCATCTTGAACGGCAGCCTGTGAAGGGAGCGGTTCAAGACGCGCAAGTCCAGGATTGGCCGTAACCCACCGGTTTTCTTGGGGACAATGAAGTACGGGGTGTAAACCCGTAACTCCACCTCGGCTGGAGGGACAGCCTCGATTGCACCCTTCGCCAGCAGGGTGGCAACCTCCGCTCTCATGATCGGGGCATAGCCACCGACCACAGTAAGCGGACTCCCCTGAAGCGGGGAGGAGACCGTGCGAACTGAATCGCATAGCCGAGCCTGATCATTCGGGCGACCCATCCAGTGGAATCATCCGAGCCACAGGCGTCCCCCCGGAGGGGCAGCGGAGCGGAGTGACCGGCACAGGTGAGGGTGGCATAGCGGCCCAGCACGCGTGCACAGTCATGCTCCGCGTCCTGACAGAGGAGACCAGGGAAGGACCAGCGTTCCGCGGGGGTCTGCTCTGCCAGGGGTCTGGCGATAGAGGGGGACGAGAGTGGTGTGGTCTGGAGACGGCACGCACTGTCATCCGCACCCTCAGAGACAGAGGGGAACGAGATATGGCAGAATTTTCCACACAAACCCGATACTCGTGGCAGCCCGGGAAAGCATAGCTGTGAATTCTGAATCAAGCTCGCTATGCTAGCACATCCGAGGACAGCAGCACAGACGAGCCATCTCCAGAGGACTCCAGCTCACCTTGTGATGCGGCGATAAACATGATTTCATCAGCTGGTGGACCGAATGAGAACGCGGGCCCGCGGTGTAAACCCGTAACTCCACCTCGGCTGGAGGGACAGCCTCGATTGCACCCTTCGCCAGCAGGGTGGCAACCTCCGCTCTCATGATCGGGGCATAGCCACCGACCACAGTAAGCGGACTCCCCTGAAGCGGGGAGGAGACCGTGCGAACTGAATCGCATAGCCGAGCCTGATCATTCGGGCGACCCATCCAGTGGAATCATCCGAGCCACAGGCGTCCCCCCGGAGGGGCAGCGGAGCGGAGTGACCGGCACAGGTGAGGGTGGCATAGCGGCCCAGCACGCGTGCACAGTCATGCTCCGCGTCCTGACAGAGGAGACCAGGGAAGGACCAGCGTTCCGCGGGGGTCTGCTCTGCCAGGGGTCTGGCGATAGAGGGGGACGAGAGTGGTGTGGTCTGGAGACGGCACGCACTGTCATCCGCACCCTCAGAGACAGAGGGGAACGAGAGTGGCGAGGCTCGGGGGCGTCGCGCACTGCCGTCCAGCTCTGCGTGCTCAGAGATGGGATGCAGCTCTTTTTTAAAAGATTCTCCCCCAGCCCTCCACCGGGGGAAGGAGTGGGCCTGCAACCACTCCATGAGAACTGCAAGCCATAACTGAGCTGCCCGTAACGGGAGCGCCGCATAGCCTGGCGTACAGCGGGGCTGCGGGGCTGGTACGGGCAGGGGCACCTCCCTGCGACCACCTCCACGGCCCGGCCCGGTGCTGCTGGGGCCGGGCGGGAGGGGGCGGAAGTCGCAGGAGGGCGCATTCGACGGCAAGCGGACTGAAGCGTCTGAGCCGCCGGCTGATTGGCAGCAGAAGCCGCAGGGTCAGAAAAAAGCCACAGTCCACTTCTGGGCGGCCGAGAACTGTTGGGCAGAGTTCTCGACCGCGCCGCCGAAGAGGCCAGCCTGGGATATGGGGAAGTTGAGGAAACTGGTTCACTCAGCCTCGCGCACATCAACCAGGTTAAGCCAGAAATGTCTGACCACACATGTGGACATCACCTGACTCAGGGAGCGTGCGGTCACCTTCGTCGCTCGTAGAGCAAGGTCGGTGACGGCAGGCAGCTCAAGGATGAGCCCTGAATCAGCCCTACCCTCGTGCATGTCACTGAACACCCAGAAGGATGGCAATAACACACAGTGAGGTGGCAGCCTGCCCCGCAGCTCTATAGGTCCCCGCCACCGGAGTAGACAAGAACCTACAGGCATTGGGGGGTGCTTAGGGTTGCCACGCCAGGTGGAGGCGCTGTGGGGACACCTAAGTGTTGCCACAGAACACTCCACAGGGGGGAACCCCAGTGTACCGTAGACTGCGGCCTCTACGAGGGCAGAGAAGGCGGAAGAGGCCGCAGAGCAGTCGCGAAAAGTCAAAGGAGACTTCCACGATCTCATGGCCTCTTCATGCACATCCGGGTAGAAAGGATTTGGGTTCGCCACCCCCAAAAACCAATCATCAGCCTCAAGTGCTCGGGATATGGCAGAATTTTCCACACAAACCCGATACTCGTGGCAGCCCGGGAAAGCATAGCTGTGAATTCTGAATCAAGCTCGCTATGCTAGCACATCCGAGGACAGCAGCACAGACGAGCCATCTCCAGAGGACTCCAGCTCACCTTGTGATGCGGCGATAAACATGATTTCATCAGCTGGTGGACCGAATGAGAACGCGGGCCCGCGGGCGGGCCGGCGAATCCACTCGGGACCACGTGGGTTGCAACGTGAAAGACGGGGTGTGGACCGAGGAATTTTCGTCGGTTAGTTCCAGACCTGACGTCTTAGTCACCCTGGCCACCAGCCGAAGTATTATCTCACGTGGAGAAAAATAGATCGGGTGATGGATGAGGGGACTCTCACTCAAATGAGCTCACAGAGTCTCGACCGTATACATTGCGATGGTCACGTTCCCACTGAGAGAACGTGACACACCCACGAGCGCTGTCCGAGCGTGATCAAAGCCCAAACACGCCAAACAGCGCTCGCGCCCAACAGCTGAATCTATCAGAATACCGCACTCAGAAATACACGGGCAGATCGTCTTTAGAAAGACGCGTCTTTAAAAAGACGTGCCGCGTGCACGCTCTTTTAGTGAGAGGAAAAAAACTCTGCGGATGCTGAAGCGACCAGGGAGAGACACACAGACCGGCAGACCACTGCTCAGATCGCAGGCAATATGAAACTCGCTGGATACCGCCGTCACACCAACATCAGAGAGTTCGCTCGTCTCGAAGAGATGTAGTCACTGAGAATACTCAGGATTTGGCTTGTGGAGTGAAGAGATTCTCTTGGCTCCGAAGCGAAAACATGATCTGCTGTTGCAGCTGTCTCTCCTTAAATACTCACGCAGTGAGGCGGAGATACATTATGCAAATTCCGCAGACCCATGGCATTTCATTGCCATAGGCTCGTTTTTTAATACTCGAAGAGGATTGGCTTTCTGGCGAAACCCCCATTCTCCGTCATCCGACGTAACTCGGAGTGACTACGAAAGGGAACAGTTTACTCTTGATGGAAAAAAATGATGGAATAAGCAATTTCATGTAATTTACCTCAGTCTTGGATCTTTTTGAAGCCAGATGTCACGTATGGTATCTTGCCTGTTCTTTACCACCAAAGTATCATCCAGAGCTACATCACAGCATGATATAAAAATGTAATGGCCCAAGACAAGACTACTCCATCTTCTTAAATCGGCAGGAAAAATAATAAGACTACCAGCGGAGAGAGGCTCCAACAGTGAGCACATTACAAGCCTGAGCCAGCTGGTTTAGAAAATCTCTACAAACCCTTGACAAGCTTCCCTCTCTTACACTCACACTCATTGTAGTGTAGCAGGATTTGTTATTAGCATTAATATTTTATTTACAAAAGGGGGCAAATCTTTTAAAGGAAAGTTTCAAGGAAAAATGATTTTAAAATAAATGTAGCCTACTCAACCCCATGTCTTTCCAAACTTGACTTTCTTTCCTCTGTGAAGCACAAAAGGTAATTTTTTGAGAGATTATGTCCACTTACTGAATGAGGGCTGGGACTATCAAGAAATGAAAAAAAATAAAAGCACAGTTGAATGTATATATCTATCTATAAATTACAGGAACGTCTGTCTGTCTGTGTGTGTGTCTATCTGTCTATCTATCTGTCTGTTATTTGCATATCTCTCGAACCGCTAGTCCGATTAATTTCAAACTTTGCAAGTGTCTTGCTACGGGCACAAGTAAGTGCAGTGCCGAGTTTGACGTTGTAATTACAGGAACGTTTGTCTGTCTGTGTGTCTTTGTGTCTGTCTGTCTATCTATCTGTCTGTTATTTGCATATCTCTCGAACCGTTAGTCCGATGGATTTTAAATTTGGCAGGTGTCTTGCTACGGGCACAAGTAAGTGCAGTGCCGAGTTTGACGTTGTTTAGATTAGAAATGCAAAAGATATCGGTAAATATATCGGTAAAAGAAGCACACATTGGCTTTTGCCGCTCTAGCCGCTGGCCACTCTGGCTTACACTGCACACTGAGTGGCTACTCCCCCTCCACACTGCACACTGAGTGGCTACTCCCCCTCCACACTGCACACTGAGTGGCTACTCCCCCTCCACACTGCACACTGAGTGGCTCCCCCTCCACACTGCACACTGAGTGGCTACTCCCCCTCCACACTGCACACTGAGTGGCTCCCCCTCCACACTGCACACTGAGTGGCTACTCCCCCTCCACACTGCACACTGAGTGGCCACTCCCCCTCCACACTGCACACTGAGTGGCTACTCCCCCTCTCACACTGCACACTGAGTGGCTACTCCCCCTCCACACTGCACACTGAGTGGCTCCCCCTCTCACACTGCACACTGAGTGGTGGCTACTCCCCCTCCACACGGCAAACTGAGTGGCTACTCCCCCTCCACACAGAGTGGCTCCCCCTCTCACACTAGAGGTCTTCTCGGGTCCTAAAAACTGTACCCGACCCGAATCGACCCGAATCACTACTTATCCGAACCCGACGTGCATAAATTTTTTTTTTTAAAGAAAAACCCGACCCGAGACAGACCCGATAAAATTAGACCCGAGTCCGACCCGACCCGACGCCATTTCCTTTAGAACCCGACTGGATCCGAACGTAAACGTCATTTACATTGTGCACAGCCTGCAGCCCTGCGTTTCTCAAAAATGCACTTAACATAGACGCGCAAGTGTAAGCGTGCTGAAGTGCTAAAATGTCAATCACACATCACTGTAACCCATTACGTCCTATAAAATTTGGCATAATTTTATTTACCGGACCATACGATGATTAGAACCACCATTCGTTTTCCCTGACATTTTTCGCAATTTCTGTTATCGCCTCCATGCTTTTCTGACAGTGTCGCGTATTTTTAAAATTGATTGACAGGCCTGGCTTAGCGACAATTCAAATACTTGCATTTAGTCAAACATCCATCCACATGATGGCGCACTAGTTCTTCTTGGCAAAGGAAGGGGTTGGTTTATGTGGAGCGAGCAACTGAGTAAATCAATGCGGAGGCAACCGTGCTTATGCTTATAGCCCATTTGCACGTAGAAGCGCGGATTCGCTCTCTTACTTAGAGAAAGTGAGAGAACGGTGTCACAGAGTTGTTTTAAATACTGCAATTTTCTTAAATGCCCAACATAGTTTAAAAGAATTCGGGTCTTCTCGGGTCCATTTGGAAAAAGCGTATTTTTTTTAAATTACCCGAGACCCGAGGCCACTAATACCGAACCCGACCCGTGTCCCAGACACTCGTCGGAGTTTTGGACCCGAACCCGCTCGGGTCTCGGGTCGGACCTCGGGTTTTCGGATCCAAGTGGACCCGTGAAGACCTCTATCTCACACTGCACACTGAGTGGCTACTCCCCCTCCACACTGCACACTGAGTGGCTCCCCCTCTCACACTGCACACTGAGTGGCTACTCCCCCCCCCCCACACTGCACACTGAGGGGCTACTCCCCCTCCACACTGCACACTGAGTGGCCACTCCCCCTCCACACTGCACACTGAGTGGCTACTCCCCCTCCACACTGCACACTGAGTGGCTACTCCCCCTCTCACACTGCACACTGAGTGGCTACTCCCCCTCTCACACTGTACACTGAGTGGCTACTCCCCCTTTCACACTGCACACTGAGTGGCTACTCCCCCTCTCACACTGCACACTGAGTGGCTCCTCCCCCTCTCACACTGCACACTGAGTGGCTACTCCCCCTCTCACACTGCACACTGAGTGGCTACTCCCCCTCTCACACTGAACACTGAGTGGCTACTCCCCCTCTCACACTGAACACTGAGTGGCTACTCCCCCTCTAACACTGCACACTGAGTGGCTACTCCCCCTCTCACACTGAACACTGAGTGGCGGCTCCCCCTCTCACACTGTACACTGAGTGGCTACTCCCCCTCTCACACTGCACACTGAGTGGCTACTCCCCCTGTCACACTGCACACTGAGTGGCTCCCCCTCCACACTGCACACTGAGTGGCTACTCCCCCTCTCACACTGCACACTGAGTGGCTACTCCCCCTCTCACACTGCACACTGAGTGGCTAATCCCCCTCTCACACTGCACAATGAGTGGCTACTCCCCCTCTCACACTGCACACTGAGTGGCTACTCCCTCTCCACACTGCACACTGAGTGGCTCCCCCTCTCACACTGCACACTGAGTGGCTACTCCCCCTCCACACTGCACACTGAGTGGCTCCCCCTCTCACACTGCACACTGAGTGGCTACTCCCCCTCCACACTGCACACTGAGTGGCTCCCCCTCTCACACTGCACACTGAGTGGCTACTCCCCCTCCACACTGCACACTGAGTGGCTCCCCCTCCACACTGCACACTGAGTGGCTACTCCCCCTCCACACTGCACACTAAGTGGCTCCCCCTCTCACACTGCACACTGAGTGGCTACTCCCCCTCCACACTGCACACTGAGTGGTTACTCCCCCTCCACACTGCACACTGAGTGGCTACTCCCCCTCTCACACTGCACACTGAGTGGCTCCCCCTCTCACACTGCACACTGAGTGGCTACTCCCCCTCTTACACTGCACACTGAGTGGCTACTCCCCCTCCACACTGCACACTGAGTGGCTCCCCCTCTCACACTGCACACTGAGTGGCTACTCCCCCTCCACACTGCACACTGAGTGACTCCCCCTCTCACACTGCACACTGAGTGGCTACTCCCCCTCTCACACTGCACACTGAGTGGCTCCCCCTCTCACACTGCACACTGAGTGGCTCCCCCTCTCACACTGCACACTGAGTGGCTACTCCCCCTCCATAGTGCACACTGAGTGGCTACTCCCCCTCTCACACTGCACACTGAGTGGCCACTCCCCCTCCACACTGCACACTGAGTGGCTCCCCCTCTCACACTGCACACTGAGTGGCTACTCCCCCTCTCACACTGCACACTGAGTGGCTACTCCCCCTCTCACACTGCACACTGAGTGGCTCCCCCTCTCACACTGCACACTGAGTGGCTACTCCCCCTTCTTGCCTTACCTTGCAATTCTCAGTATTCTACTGAGATACAGCCTTGGTCCGAAGCTAAAAGTAAATCATTTGTGATTCTAACAAGCGCAGTTTCAGTGCTATGATGTGGCCTGAATCCAGACTGAAACTTTTCATAGATGTCGTTTTCTTGCAAGAAAGAGCCGAGTTGAGTGGACACAACTTTTTCTAATATTTTTGACATAAATGGAAGATTCGAAATGGGTCTGTAATTTGCTAGGTTATTTGGATCTAAATGTGGTTTCTTAATAAGAGGTTTTATAACAGCCAGCTTGAACGTTCTTGGAACATGACCTAAAGATAAAGATGAGTTAATAATATTGAGAAGAGGCTCTTCCACTATAGGTAACACTTCTTTCAGTAGTTCAGTTGGTATAGGATCTAATAAACACGTTGTTGTTTTAGATGAAGTGATAAGTTTATTTAACTCTTTTTGTTCTATGGTTGTAAAGCATTGTAATTGTTCTTGCAGGGTGATAATTGCGGCTGAATTATAAGGCGCGAGCAAAGATTGAACATTTACGATTTTGATTCTGATGCTTTCAATTTTCTCATTGAAGAAGTTCATGAAATCATTACTACTAAACTGTAGCAAGGTATTTTGTTCAGACGACGTCTGTTTATTTGTTAGTCTAGCCACGGTATTAAATAAAAACCTTGGATTATTTCGGTTGTTTTCTATTAATTTGCTGAGGTGCTCAGCCCTGGCCGTTTTAAGGGCCTTTTTATAACGTGACATACTGTCTTTCCACGCGATTCTAAAGACCTCTAAATTATTTTTTTTCCATTTACGCTCTAAATTACGGGTTTCTCTCTTTAAAACATACGTAGTATTATTGTACCATGGTGCTATACTTTTTTCTCTGACCTTTTTTAATTTAATGGGTGCAACAATATCCAATGTTCTAGAGAGAATGGTGCTCATAGTGCTAGTTAGTTCATCTAGTTCATCTGTTTGTTTGGGTTCAGGCAGCAGCTGAGACAGATCAGATAAGCTATTCGAGAAATGATCTATGGTGGATGGAAGAATTGTTCTACCTGGTCGATAACGTGTTGCAGCATGACATATTACAGCAGTACTTAATATGCAAGTTACCATGTAATGGTCAGTGACATCATCACTTTGTGGAATGATATCTATATCGGTTGGATTGGTTCCATATGATATAATTAAATCGAGTGTATGATTAAGACGATGAGTTGGTCCGGTGACGTTTTGCTTGACCCCGAAGGAGTTTAATAAATCTGTAAACGCAGCCCCTAACGCATCATTTAAATTATCTACGTGTATGTTAAAATCTCCAACAATTAATGCTTTATCGACGTTGACCAAAAGATCTGATAGAAAGTCAGCAAACTCTTTTAGGAAATCGGCGTAAGGCCCTGGAGGTCTATATACGGTAGCCAATGCTAGAGATAATAGGGATTTTTTTCTTACATCTAAGAGCGTAACATTTAGCACAAGTACTTCAAACGAATTAATCCTATGACAAGTTTTCTGAGTAACATTAAGGATATCTCTGTAGATTGCACAGAACATCGAAATTATTATCTGTGACCATTTCATTTACAATAACCGCCTTAGGTGTGAGCGATCTAATGTTTAGAAGACCTAGCTTTAGAAATTGTTTTTGTTCACTAATAGCGAGATCTTTTGTTTTAATAACAATTAGATTTTTTCTAGATCCCGCAGTAGATTTATTATTTGATCTTAGTAAACGAGGAATAGACAGTTTCTATGCAATGTTCTACACTAGTATTAATATCAATTAAATTGGTGCAGTAGAGACTGTGATTTGGATTTTTGGATACTAGTCAAATGGTATTTAACATCTTTAACAATCTGCCCCGATTCTACTTGGGTGTAAGCCATCAGCGCGGAAGAGCCTTGGTCGCTCCCAAAACAGATTCCAATTATTTACAAAGAGCAGTTTCTGCTCATTGCACCATGACAATAACCATTCATTTAGCGCGAATAATCTACTGAACTTTTCATGCCCTCGTCGGTACGTAGGAAGCGGTCCAGAAACAATAATCGATGTTTCAGGCGATGTGCTGCGTACCGTATCGATAAGGCTCCTGAAGTCTTTCTTCTATGAAGGTAAAATGATGTCATAATGAATTGCATGCGCAGGGTAAGATTTGTGAAAGTGTGCATAAGATTGCAAGCGTAAATTAAATTTGCGTGTGCAAGAGAAGATTTGTAAGCGTGTAAATCGCATATCAAGTGTAAGAAAAAAATATTTGCAGCATTTTACTGTTATTGGTAAGTGTAATACATGTATTGTGAAACTGCAGCTTCATGCTAACGCAAAATAAATAGGATCTGTATTCTTCTGACTTCCATTTTTCCGCGCTTACACTTTTGGCACGGTTTTTGCGCACAAATGCGGCCAAAAGCATTGCAAGCCTGTGAACAGCTATTTGCAACCGAAAACAACAGAGTCAGGGACTGCAAAACAGATTGATCGCGTAAAATCAAACTTTGTGTAAATAAATCAACTGTTGCAAATGTCTAAATGACTTATTGTGTACATGCGGCAAAAAAGTTCCCGAAATAACCCGATTTGTACAGTTGCGTCTTTCTTTTACCCGCGCTTCCAATTTTGGCACGATTCTCTCACTGAATGAGTTTTGCAAGCGCGAAGAGGAGGGCGGGTCCACCTTCATTATGCAGCCAATCAGATGAGCGTCTCGCTGACACTCGATTTTACTCTATCTGATTGGTTCAATAAACACGTCAGTCTTCAGAATTGATCTTTATCTTCATATTTATCTTCATTTGCCTCATTCTCGTTACTTTTAATGCAAACATACATGTTAAATAAATACATAAATCATGATTGTTTAATAACCTGTGCACCATTAGGTGGATTATTTGAGTAAATACTGAATTCCGAGCGGTGTTATTGGATTTAAATTTTATATATTATAAGCCTATCTGTTACACCACTGAGCTGATGTTAAACTTTACAACAAACAAACAAACAAACAAAAAGAAAACATTGAATACCCATTTATTAATACCGAATAATACCATTCTGATGCAGTGTTTTTCACATCATGTCTCTGTTCATGGTATTTTACATATATTTTTAAATATTGTCTTTGTCACAATTCTGATTACTTTCGTGTGACTGATCAAGCTATTATGTTGCTAGTATAATGAAATGCTTTCTCTGTGTCCAGATTTGACTGTAGCTAATGAAAAACTGATTAATTTCTGATAAATCTGAAACTGATAAATTCAACTTTAACAAAAAGTAGTCTTTAATAATTATATATATATATATATATATATATATATATATATATATATATATATATATATATATACCCACATGCAAAATCAAATGCAAAGCAACTAATTATGTCTGAATAAAAACCCAGCAGCCAGGGAATACACAGCATATGTGTTTATATATAGGGCTATACAGCAATCTAGTGGTTACACGATGGCATTGCAGGTGATAAATGGTGCATAATTTAGAGATGACCTTAAAATACATGTTAAAGGGAAAAATATATTATTATAACTAATTTTAGTAAAATAATAATAATAATTCTGGAATCGCCCACGATTAATTGACAGGTGAAATGATGCATGCAGTACAAAAAGGCCTACATTCAGCAACATCAACATTACAAACAAATCTGGCCTGCTGAGGAGGATGATGATGAGCAGGATCACAGTCTATGAGCAGGATACGCACTGAATATACAGACATTTTCTTTCTTAACACACCAGCTCTAAATTCAGTATTTACTCAAATAATCCACCTAATGGTGCACAGGTTATTAAACAATCATGATTTATGTATTTATTTAACATGTATGTGTGCATTAAAAGTAACGAGAATGAGCCAAATGAAGATAAATATGCGTTCTGAAGACTGACGTGTTTATTGAACCAATCAGATAAGAGTAAATCGAGTGTCAGCGAGAAGCTCATCTGATTGGCTGCATGATGAAGGTGGACCCGCCCTCCTCTTCGCGCTTGCAAAACTCATTCAGTGAGAGAATCGTGCCAAAATTGGAAGCGCGGGTAAAAGAAAGACGCAACTGTACAAATCGGGTTATTTCGGGAACTTTTTTGCCGCATGTACACAATAAGTCATTTAGACATTTGCAACAGTTGATTTATTTACACAAAGTTTGATTTTACGCGATCAATCTGTTTTGCAGTCCCTGACTCTGTTGTTTTCGGTTGCAAATAGCTGTTCACAGGCTTGCAATGCTTTTGGCCGCATTTGTGCGCAAAAACCGTGCCAAAAGTGTAAGCGCGGAAAAATGGAAGTCAGAAGAATACAGATCCTATTTATTTGCGTTAGCATGAAGCTGCAGTTTCACAATACATGTATTACACTTACCAATAACAGTAAAATGCTGCAAATATTTTTTTCTTACACTTGATATGCGATTTACACGCTTACAAATCTTCTCTTGCACACGCAAATTTAATTTACGCTTGCAATCTTATGCACACTTTCACAAATCTTACCCTGCGCATGCAATTCATTATGACATCATTTTACCTTCATATTCTTCAGAACCTCCGTCTGTCGCAGCCTAGTGTCGTTAGATCCCACGTGCAGCACCGCAGCTCCGACGCGCTCGTCACCGTTCAAGATCTCAGTTACCCGCGCAGTGATATCGAGAACACGAGCACCAGGGAAGCAGTGACTGTGCACCTTACTTTTACCTAACGTAGCGTGGACGTGTCGGACGGTGGAATCGCCGATGATCACAGCATCGCGTTTCATTTAACGAAGAGGGGAGAAGCGGTTCTGAGTGGAGATCTCGAACACCGGGAGGGGCGAAAAGATTCTTGTCCTGGCTCGCGGCTTCCGCGGAACCACCCAGGCTTCGTGGTGGTGTGTTGGAGCCGGAGTGAATGAAACCATGGCTGATCGTGACCTGGACGCTCGGGACCAATGCTGAGAAACGCACGGAGTAGACGAGGTCGGCGTCAGCGGGTTAATAACGTTAATCACTGATCCGTGTGCATCAGCACGTGATGTTTCAAGAGCTAAACGCCGGTCTCTCAGCTCAGCTTGTCTCTCTAGAAGGTCACGAATCTGCTTTTCTACAGCTTCTTATTCAGACTGCACCGCGAGCAAATCAGATTTGTTCTCATCTGCACCAAAAGGTAGATAAAATACACCTGATATATTCGCCATTTTAACAAAACAGAATAAAACAGAATAAAAGAAAGAAATACGGAGAAACAGAAAGAAATACGACCTAATACGAGGCTTAGACAGCCACGACGCAAACAAACAAACTCACAGCAGGCAACGAGGCTGACAAAAGCAGTCGATCGCAGGGCGAGCAGCAGTGAAGCAGTGTCTCGCTCTACGACCAGCAAACAATGTTCCAACCGTATTTGCGGTTCCAGCCGTATAATGGCTTGAGACGCGTCTGGCCCACAGTCCGAGTTGTAATTATGAGTTAAATGATGGTTCAGAACAGAAGGAGAAGCTTATCAGTAAATGTCGAGCAAAATGTTTTGTCTGTTTCTGACAAAAAGCTGTCATATGATGAGCTGGAATATAGTCTAAACTAATGATAGGTTATTTGGAAAATGGAGCACTTTTCCAAACCACCCATCATCCTCATCATCATCATCATCATCATCAACTTCAATTCAACCAACATGGCTGACATGCAGGCGTGACCTCAAACTAACCTGACAGCAATGACAGTCTAAACATCCAGACGCACTGCATTAGACTGAGGAACTTTACATCATGTCAGTATTTGTCACATCAAGTTTGTCAGGTGTGATGACATCACTTTTACCCTACAGTTGGGTTTATGTAAATTAAAATCCAAATAACAAATGTGAGTCACAATAGCTGCAGAAACTTTTTATTTATTTTTGTATTCTTTTTGTAAGATTAGTTTTGGACAGCAATCAAAACTATTGATATCGTGCATTTAAACCTCTGGAGTGGCACTTTGCCTGGCAAAGCTTGTTGTGTCCCTCTTTTATTTTTTTTTATTTTTTTATTTTTTTTTCAGGCTCCATTTTGCTGTGAGGAGCCAATGAAGTGTGAAGGAGAGTCAGAGACAGTACTTGAGAAAGTAGAGAGAATGATAGTATTTGTTATGATAATCACATAAGCATGATGGATCATGTTCCCCTGGTTTTGGCTGGGATAGTCGAGCAGGGGGCTGGTCCCGTCAGCTGCCTGGGGCGCTGCATCTGGGAATGACTGCTGTTTGTTCCAGGGGGTGCCTGCCGTGGGTCAGCAGCTCTGCAAAACCCCAAGCCAAACGCAAAGGCCTTAGCTCAGCGTATGTGTCGGCATACAAATACTCCTGGGACTCTTGTCCTACATACTGAAGACCCTGCAAACTAAACCACCATTTTATTCCGCTTGAACTTGAAGCCTTTTAGCAAAGTCCTGACTGGAATTATGGATAATGGGCTGATCCCTTAGGTTTGTTTTAGACAGAATATCAAACATTTTACAAGTACAAGATTTAGTTGAGGAATAGAGAAGGATGCACTTTATTTACAGTATGCACTTATGTACTTACAGTGTACTTACCTAAATATACTGGTAATATAAGGTAACATGGGTTAAGGTTAGGTTTAGGGGTCGGTTCAGGGTTAGTACATAGTTATTACCCAGTTATTGTAATTACTTTAATAAGTACATAGTATGCACATGGGAAACAGGACTATAAAATAAAGTGCTACCACAGAGATTTGTGTTCTAAGATTTTAGTCTCACTGGTTACTGAAAGTTAAGCAGGGCTGAGTCTCATCAGCAGACCTCCTACTTGGGTTGATGCTGGAAAAGATTTTGTCATAAAAAAAATGTACTGTACTTTATCTTAAATTAAACTGAGCTTACTCAAGGCATTAAAACCACAGGGTATGGCTGAAAACCGGAGGGATGTATCTCGGGTTAAATATAATATGAATTTGATACACTACCGTTCAAAGGTTTGATGGGGTCAGTTAGTAAGATTTGTTTTTTGAAATATATTAATTTAATTTAGCAAGGATGCATTAATTGATCAAAAGTGACAATAAAGACTTTTACAAAAGATTTATTTTTTGAAATAAAATAAAAAAGTTTGATCATTTATTTCAAATAAATTATTCTGAGCTTTCTCAAAGAATCCTGAAAAAACTGTTTTCAACATTGATAGTAAATGTTTCTTGAGCATCAAAATAGCATATTAGAATGATTTCTGAAGGATTCAAGAATTCAGCTTTGCCATCACAGGAATAAATTACATTTTCAAATATAATAAAATGGACAACACTTATTTGACTTATTTTTATGCTAGAGCTGTCACGGGTGGTGTATGCAGAGGAAGACGAGAAGTCGAATTTCCAAATTCAATAAACTTTACTTACAATAATTCCAAACTCAGGTACAAGGAAGACAGGAAGGAAGACAGGCAGGATAAGACAGGCAGGATCTCTCTCACACACACACACACACACACACACACACACACACACACACACTGAGTATATCTAACAACCGACAAGGACTGACTGAACTGAAGGGAACTAAATACAGGGTCTGTGAACAACGCGCATACACTGTAGATGATTCTCTCATCTACACAGATGCATTTTACTTTTTGCAAATGATACATTATTATAAGGAAAAATATTAAAACACGAGGGAAATCGTTGTTGTGTCCATGACGATGGGAAAAATAGGCATAAAGCTTACAGATTTACCCAAATTATTATATGCATGTTTAACCGAAGCTAATTTGGGTGGGGTTGTCCCATCCCCAATGTCACTTCTCTTTCTTTTACGGCCCTGACGAGAACATCGATCTCCTCGGCTGTGAACCGATTCTGAAGCGCGCCTGTTAAATGCGCCGTTATAATAGTATTGCGCCATGGAACACAAGCGCACCTCGTTCATCATGCTCTTAAAGGGAATGTGATATGACGCTCTTATTGGTTTGTTTCCCGTTCCGCCCAAACCACACCTATGAATAATGAAGCTACTTCAGACCAACCCCTTTTAGATTTGCGTCGAGCACAAGAGTCATTTGTCCCGCAGGTTAAATAGCAACAGCTCCGAGATCCGCCCACAAAGCTACTTGCGCTTTGCGCTTGACACTTGCGTTTTAGATCGTTAATATAGGGCCCATTATGTCAGTACAAAATTACCTCTGACCTCCACCGCTGGAATGCCTCTGTCTTCTGTTTTGTTACCGATATGATGCGAGCAATGTGTTATAATAAAAAAACTCAGGTCGTTTTAAATAAGTTTGCTCGGAAAGTTAAAAACAATTGTTTGATTAAAAACTTGGGAAGTGTATAGACCTTATGCGCCAGAGAAATAAGGGCCCTGCTATCTTTAGAATATTGTCTTTTGAAGTGGATTTACTTCATGTAATGTTAACACAAGTTATCATGAGGATTGTAATCCATAATCCGTTCATTCATAAATACGCAAGATCACTGTGAAAGTACAGGCCGGAAGACAAAAGACAACTAGCGCAACGCTGAAAAGGGGCGGGGCTACATAAGGTCTATAAGTCAAATAAAATCAACAGAGTTGAAACCCTCTCCGAATTTAAAAAAAAAAAATTTATGCTAGATTCTTGATTTATGTGGGACAGACTTTTATCTGAGATTTTGGTGCTTTACTCTACACAGATCGTTTTGCAGACTATCCAGAGCTGTCCTGACCTCTCTACCTTTGATTATTTCTACACATTCAGGTAATGAGATTGATCTGATTAGCTCTAAATAAAAACAAAGTATACAGAGTTAATAGAGTAATAAATAATATGAGTATTTAAATTATCTATCTATCTATCTATCTATCTATCTATCTATCTATCTATCTATCTAAGTAAAGATTCGTAACTTAAAATGAATGAATTTCCAGTTTGTCACTGATATTGAACAATCACTATAAAGAGATCCCTCCCCTCCCCCTCCCCCTCCCCGTCCCTTAAGTGGGACACTGGCTTAATTAAGCCAGGGCTAATGGTGATAATCATTATGTTATTATCCTAATAAGCATTCAACAAGACCCAATAAATCCGGTCAGCTAATTGACTTGTCTGAAATGTCCTCACAAATTAAAACCGTTTTAAAGGGTATTGCAGTGATCTGAAGTCGGTTCTGAAAACACTAAATAGTCCACTGCATGTCATCAGTAACAAACCACAGAAGCACCAATGAAATGACCAACAAGCTTCAGACATGTCTCCAAGAGAACATGAATCATATATGTGTAGTGAACAGCGTAACCTCTTTAACAAAGCCAGTGACCGGTGGAAACACTGGGTCAGATGCCAACAAAACAAGCAATAAAAGTGTGGTGAAATACACAGACACAGACGCAGAAGCAGTAATGAAATATAAAGTCCTTTTATCATTGTGTGTGCATGTTTGTCAGAGCTTTACGGTCCCTAATGATGGAGAGAGCTCTTTGTGTAACATCACTGATAACAAGACAGTAAAAAAAGACATAGCCAAACATCCAAGCCAAGTACAGCAATACTTGCCCACATAAACACTACATACACTATTCAAATATAATTCTTTGTCCAAAAACACAGATTTGACTGATTCAATACTGAATCACACTAAACTGAATAAAAAAATTAACACATAAAATCTCAACAAAAAAAAACAAAAAATCAGAAAATGGCTTGAAAACCACAACAGTATGTGTGATTCTTACAAAAATAAAAGGAATAGCAAATGGCACATTGAAATGATGTCTCTGCTTCACATATCTGCACAAAATTAATTAATACATTTCACATCTATTTTTTTATTGCATAACAAACATTATGTTTTTGTTATATCAGCTCAGTTATAACGAGCAAGGCAAGCAAATTAAACCACATCTAATCTTCATTCTGCTTGGGTCAAATAATACAAATGAACATTTCTTGGTAACCTCCATCTGATTTGTCCTGTTTACTGTTGTACTTAAAAGGTTAGTTCACCCAAAAATGAAAATTCTGTCAGTAATTACTCACCCTCATGTTGTTCCAACCCTGTAAGACTTTCGTTCATCTTCGGAACACACATATTTTTGATTAAATCTGAGAGCTGGATCACTCCTCCATAGGCTTCTTAAGGGATCTACACTGGCCGGCCCAAAAGTTATGAAAGACATCGTTAAAATAGTCTGAGTGACTACAGTGGCTCAATCTTAAGTTTATCAAACGACGAGAATACTTTTTGTGCGAAAAAAAAATAAAAAAAAATAACGACTTTATTCAATTCTTCATTTCCTTCTCTGTGGGCCTCGACATTTCACGTAGTGAAACTACGCAAAGCTTCTAGGTCGTACGTCACACGCATCACACACATGACCAGCTTCGGCCAATAGTGAGCCTACGTGTGACGTGCAACACAGAAGCTTTGCGTAGTTTCACTACGTGAAATGTCGAGGCCCACAGAGAAGGAAACGAATGGTTGAATAAAGTCGTTATTTTTGTTTGTTTTTTGCGCACAAAAAGTATTCTCGTCGCTTGATACTTAAGATTGAGCCACTGTAGTCACTCGGACTACTTTAACGATGTCTTTCATAACTTTTGGGCTGGCCAGTTTAGATCCTAAGAGGTCTATGGAGGAGAGATCCAGCTCTCAGATTTAATAAAAAATATCTTAACTTGTGTTCCGAAGACGAACGAAAGTCTTACAGGGTTGGAACAAAATGAGGGCGAGTAATTACTGACAGAATTTTCATTTTTGGGTGAACTAACCCTTTAATAATAGGCTGTAAATATGGACGAATGAGATGCAAAATAGTCTTTCTTGAGTAGCCTCCTTTGCATAATTAGCAGAGCTAATAAATGTTCTCCAGCACTTCCAGGTTTGTCATTGTCATGATTCCTGTCTTGTGTGGACTTTTGTTATTTCCTGTTCTGTGCCATGTTTTGTAGTCCTTTGTAGTTTTTCCTGTTGATTAGTTCCTGATTGTTCCTAGGTGTGTCTTGTTTGCCAATCTCCTCTTGTGTGTGTATATACCCCAATGTTTCTCATGTTCTTTATCTGGTGTTGTCCGACATGGATGTATGTTTGGTGTTTCTCATTCTGTTCTCGGTTCCCTGATCTCTGTTATGGATTTGTTTATTATTAAATTATTTTGCATTTGGATCCAGCTCTCCCTTTGTTTCTTGAGTTCAACCAGCGTTACAGTCCTACAGTAGCTATAAGGAGCATGATGGTGTTTTCAAATACAACACCATAAACTCAAAACAGAACTGTAAATTTATAACCTCTAATAATCAGCAATGTAGAGCCCCTACAAGCCTCTATATTTCCTCCATAATTAATTATTTAGGATCAAGAAACAATGGCCACACTGCCTGACAGCTATACAGCCAGGATCTCAGCAGACTCAACTAAAAATATTTGATTGACATAAGAGTGCCCAATACAAAACATACAGTATTATTAGTAGCAAATTTAAAAACATGTTTAAATTAATCAAGCAAAACTTAATAAAATAAAATCAGCTGTAATACAAGCGTTGAGTATGGGCGCAGTATTAGTGCTACAACCAGATGCTTAATTATTAACGCAAGGCTTGGCAGATGTATTGATTTGGGATGAAAGTCTGCATTCCGGAGGGGTGGGAGAACAGGTAGAGATGGACAGTTTGCTCATTAAAACGCTCCACATTGCTTTAATTCCCTTAAATTACGGAGAAAGGTGCCTGCACAGGTGTTGATCTCCAAAGAGACCTGGACTTCATTCAGACAGTTCATTATTAGCAAAGGCCTATGATTGGAGCCTGATAGCTAGATTATGTACTCCACCATCCCCATTAAGCAAGCATACAGCAAAAATTGGTAACAGGCAGAAATACACATTAACATCCTTTTGATCATGTCAGGTTTCTACTTCCCCAGAAACACATTAAGATGAGCAAAAACATGAGCAAAAATACTGTGTTTTGAATAGCAAGTACCCTAAAAAATACTGAAATAAACAAGTTTGATATTCCTTTCCCAGCCCATAGAAACAAGATATTTCAAATAAACTCACCCTGTTCTTGTCATAAATATTCTATATGTGGCTGTGGAACTTTGATATGAACATAATATCTTAAGCAGGTGTCAGATACTCATATTCACCAATATCAATATCACAACATAATGTTAACAATAACTAAAACAATTGAAAATCATTTTTTCAGTAATTAAGGTAGAGCTTAAATAATAATTAAAAAAAAACCTTAGATTAAAATATTATATACTTAAAAAAAATGTTGCCTTGACAACTAACTGAAACAGTTTTAGTAAAATTACTAAAACTGAAATAAGAATAAAGCTAAATAGAAATATTAAAAAAATAATACAAATGGCAAAACACACATAAAATTATAAAAATGTATATAATATAAAAACAATATATTATATTGTTTTTATATTATATAAATATATAAACAAAATATAAAAACAAAAGCTAATTCAAAATATTAATTCTATAATACTGTATAAATTATACAGCATTATATATTATAATGCTGATGAACAAATTTGCATTATATTCTTCTTAAATTAACTAAATTAATGTGTGCTGATTCTGTCCAATATTGGCATTGCATTGCAGTTAAAGATTTGAATTGGTAACCAAAAGCTAGTATGTTTGAAACCAACAAGTGGTCATCTTTATGATGTTACAGACTGACCATAGACGAGAAAGGCGAGAGAGCTCATTGCTCTGTAACTGAAGAAAACACATGCAAATAGAAAAACACCCGCAAATTAAGAAAATATCTTCATCAGTTTCACAACACGTGCTCCAAATACTCACAACACAACCAAATACAGAAACTCGCTGCAAAAGTTCACAACACAACCAAATACAGAAACACGCTGCAAATAGCACAGACCACAACGGAAATGTTTCCAGGAGACCCCAATAAGTGACAAACCTGTCTAATTTGCAGGTGTTTTTTCTATTTGCATGTGTTTTCTTCAGTTGCAGCGCATTGAGCTCTCATGGCCACTGTAATAATCAGAACAGGAAAGTCCCAGCCATACCCTATTCTCCATCATGTGAATATGTGCATACATCACTTCCTCTGGGAGACAGACAGCAGCTTTAAATAACAGAAGCTCTGTAATGAGATTTTTATGATGGGGTTTGGAAGTCACACTGACCTTGCTGAATATTTTACCCTCATTTAAACCAAACTTACATTCAAGCACGTTAAACAGGCAAATTCCTGCAAATGCATGATAGCAACTTTATAAACATTAAATTGATATTTGCCTTTCCTGTCTTTAGTCTAACATCATTGTAAGCGTGATTCTCAACAGAACAAGGTTAGACCTGTTAGGGTAGGGACTACACCATTTTATCGCACTGGGAGTCACTGGGAGGTGGCAAAAAGAATGTATTTTACAATATTACTGTTTTACTGTGTTTTTGATTTAAAAAAAAAAAATTGTTGAGCATATAAGCTTTAAATTACATTTAAAAAAATCATACCAGCCCCAAACTTTTGAAAAATGTACTTGTATGAAATAAATTTTATAATTTACATAATTTTTACACTGCCATATACAGAATTACCATAGTATTTTGTGCATGTACTATTGCAATACATACTGTATTATTTAAAATACCTTGGAGTACCATTTATGTTACATGAATACTGTAATCAGTACCATTGTATATATCAAGCACTGTGGTATTCACAAGTTCACATCTACATATAATTATTATGGTAAAGGTTATGCGTACTTGGCTTGCTGTCCGGGTGGAGGGCTCCAAGCTCGGAATTTCTGCCCGAACCCAGAGTACTCCCCCCGTTGGTAAGAGTAGATGGAACTAGAGATGGAACTAAAAGTGAGGAGATGGGGTGGAGGTGGGATGCTGATAAACTGTCAAGGAACAAAGGTGTGTTCTGCTGTTATTTATCTTGTCCTGAGTTGATTACTGATCTCCACTTGTGCTGATTGGGTTAATTATCTGCACATGCTCCTCCCGAACCTTGTTAATAAAACATCATTTATCAGTACCACTACTTCACCATAGTGTCACAACAGTACTTTTTTGGCCTGTCCATTTCTTTTTAAATCAATGAATGTAACCTAAATGATAAAACATGTGTAAAAGTATTGTTGCTTCACAGGAAATTATGGACAGAAAGAAAATCAGAAAATGCCTCAAATGTGCATCATCATGTGTGAGCCAAAGCTTAATCTTTCAGAGCATGTGTGCTAACTGCTACAGTAGGTCTCAACAGGAAAGTTGTTCTTTCACAATCACTTGAACTTTGCTCAAATAAAGAACATTACTGTATTTATCTCTTTCTTATGATTTGTTTTGTGTGTGTGTGTGTGTTTGGCAGGGAGACAACTGTTTACACTCTGTCTTTATACAATATTCATGAAAGAGTAAAAAGATTACACAGACTTGAGGGATATTTTAGAGGCGTTCGGTTTGTCTCTTTCACAGGTACGTCCAGCATGCTCTGCATGTAAATCACACAGGTAAATGTTTCATGAAAGGTCGAGTAGGGTTTTCTAATGGAATACTGTGCATCCTGTTCTTCTCACATGAATGTAATTACATCAGGGGGGGGATTCTGCAGCTTAGCAAACCAGCACTGGAGATCTGAATGCAATAAGGTTGTTCTGCTTTTGTTCCTCTGAATGAGGACATTCCTCTGTGTCCTCTGTGTGCGTCGAAAACATTATATTAAGATCACACCATGTTTCACTAAGGGAAAGGTAATAAAGCTGCACATAATACAACTGTCAAAATGTACATGACCTTACCTGACCTTACTTACCTGTAATTTGCCACCATTATGAACTACATTAGATTGCTTAAGGCTGTGTTGTCACCTCGCGTCAGCTATGTTTGGGCCAAAAAAGAGAGAAGAAGCTATGGGCCAAAAACAGCAATTGAACACACCACAAAGACTACAGCTGACTACCAACTATACCATTCTGAATATCAATCATGGTGTTCACTTTCTTCACTCTAGGCAGCTTATGTTATGAAAATATTTGCACATTGGAATGCTCAGGTGGATGATGTATAACTAGCTGCATTCAGTCTGTGCCATCTTGACTTCTTTGCTCACTTTCACCACTTTCCATTTTATTCTTATGCACTGACTCTCATGCAGATTCAACATGCTGAATCAGGCAAACTCTCACCGATGTGAGGCCGACGTGTGCTGTCGGTTTGGTGTGTCACTCACGACCCTTACCCCCATTGTGACACAAAATGATTTTACAGTAGTGTAGCATGTTGAATGACTTGTATTTTTATCAGTGGAAAAACTATTTTTGACTTCAGGGTAAAGAACTATACAGATATTGACTGAAAAATTGTATATAAACAAAAAAATATATAGTATTTTTTTTAAAATATAATAAAAAGTATGACAGCCACAGTCTCACACTGTTTATAGGACATAACATCATTAAACAATAAACTATGTATTAGTAACAAATAAGTCAAGAAAATGAGTTATGAAGCTGTTATGTGTATTTGGAATAATAATTCACCCCTTTATTATTTACTTAGGCCTACTTATTTTGTAAATCACTCAATTTAAAATTATTTTCTTTATAAATATATCTGCATTTATGCTACAGTCATGCATTTCTACTAATGATGGCCGAAGCAGTTTAGACCAACGAAAAGTGAGGCTCATTTGATTGATTTTCTCTCCGTCTTGATTTCAAAATAGATTACTTCAGAGAGTCCAGCAGCAGGGTCTTTTACACACCTCTATTTCTTTGCGTCATTGACATTATTTAACTCTGTGCTAATTAACTAATGATTACAATTCATTTTTTATAAATCTGGGAGTCATGAGTTCACAGTAAATGGGATGAAGTCTCCTATGATAGTATGTCAAGGAGATGGTGGTGGACTTGCTCTAGCCTTATTACAGTTAGATGAGGTGAATCTGCAAGTGAAAATTTGCCTTGTTATATTAAGGAGGTTTCTTTTGTTGGTGTAACATCATTTTGATTCAGTCATTTTTGCCTTGCACAACATTTGTGTTCCACAGAAAATATAACGGCATACAGTGAGTAAATAATGAAATAGTTTTTGTTTGACTGGTTTCTTTAACTGCCACCTACCAGGTACACAACCAGCAAATAACATCCCATGTACAATAGTACTGACAAACAGTGTTGTGTAGTATCCGAGCTCAGTGGATTTGAGATCTGTTCGCCATGTATGTGAGCACAGAAGCCTGTCAGTGTGGAGCTCATCCAGCAGCTGAGTGTAGCCTATCTTCCTCGTCTCTGTGGTAATAACGTTTCCCATCAGTGCTGTAATGGATCACCTCCAGACTTCATCAGATTGAGAGTGTGAGGGGAGGCTGGAGCTGGCCAGCACTCCAGGCTGGCTCGATCTCAGCATCGCTCTTCCTCAGGGAGTCACCTCGGAGGCTTAATGCACTATTGATTTGTTTAGCTAATATATATATATTTTTTCTCTTTCCACAGTAGATGGTTCATATTCTATCAGTCTTTGATGTCCCACACAGGATAGTGTTTGTGAAAGGACTAATATTCACTCTTTTTTACTTTAGACACAGCAATGTAATAAACATCCTTTCGTGACATCACACTTAGGCATATATATTGATCCATGCATTTATACAACTTGTGAAGCTTAAAAAACCCGGGCTTAAAGTCAATGGGTTCTGGCATTAAACCGCTTTCCATCTTTTGAAAATGGCTCCGTATTTTTTTAATTTTTTTTTTTATTCTTTCCCGTGAGGACCTCTTGGGAAATGGAAACTGCTTTGAAAAAGTAATCAAATCTCAGGGGCAGCAAAGCCATTGAGTTTTCCCCTAAGAGCTTGGCTTACTCTGTCTACAAAAATTTGGGGGAAATAAAATAATACTTGGAGATACATCTGTAATCATGCACTACAGACCCCCTTGGTTTCTTCTCCTGTCAAAAAGCTCCGTCATCCACCAGGGACGGAAAAGGTCAAATAAATGTTAATAGGAAATCGAATTTTGACTGAAACGCTAATAAATGGAAAACGTCCTGTAGACAAAACAGCCTGTTCTGCAGCACTTTTGACACGTTATTACTGCAACAAAGCCTAATTAGCATTGTTAATCAGCATTTTCATCTGTATTACAACAATTAATGGAACTGGAAGGCTATGCTACATCTTCACCGTGAAGAATTAATTATTACACAATCAGATTACATTAGCCAAGCAAAAGTGGTTATAAACGCTCTGTGAAGGAGAGCCTGTAATGAGATGGCAAAGCAATCTGACTAACTCCCTTGCAGCAAATCTAAAATAAACGTCATCAGTTATATGGAAATAGAGTGTGTTTTTTGCTTTGAAATGCTACTGGTTTTTAAAAGAGCGTGCCAGAGTTTTAAAAACAGAAGTTGGCAAACACAGAAAATCTTAACACTAATGCACAGTTTAAGAAATGCACAGCCTAACCAAATTAAATACAAATATGGCATTATTTTATAAAATACAGTAGCATATACATTGGTACCTGAAGAGTCATCTTGTCTTTGCCTAATTTGTATGATAAACTAGTGAAGGGAAGGCTCATAGTCTACTGGAGCAGATAGAGGTTAAGTGATTTGCTCAAAGCATAGAAGAAGTGGTCCTTGAGGAATTTGAACTGGTAGGCCCAATGTTCCTGTTTAATAAGACACCCGCTCCTAACTACCACTTATGCCCCACAAAGGGGCAACAGAAACATAACAAATGAAAATACATTTCAGTAACCTAAAAGCTAATGGTTTGACCTCCAGCTCTCATGTGAAATGAGCAAAATGCCAGAAGTCTTGCTACAAAGGTTAGTCTCATGAGGGATGCACTTAACGTTTGACTATGACTACATGACATTATTTAGAAGCCTTTCCGTTGCAAAGATTGCCTTGCATGTACGTATAAAATACAGTAAAAAAGCTGAATTTTCTGATGCTGATTTGGTGCTCAAGAAACATTTATTGTTATTATCAATGTTGAAAATAGTTGTGCTGCTTAATATTTTAGTGATCTTTTTTTATTTGTTGATGAATGGAAAGTTAAAAGAACAGCATTTATTTAAAAAAGTAAAACTTATTTTTTATTATGGCTTTAGACTGGGAATGTGCGTAAATAATGAGAGTTTTCCTTTCTTGTCTGAAATGATTCTTTAAGCAATTATGCTAAAAACAGAGCACTTTTTAAACATTTTGATGCTTTGTTTTTAAATAAATAAAACAAGTAACGCAAGTGAAGCGAGTCAATACGCGGGAAGTCGTGTCAGCTCCAATTGATTTCAGCTTAGGTGCTAAATTTAAGTAGCTTGCTGGCAGAATTAAGGGGGAAATAAGAATTGGAGGAAGAGTTTGCTCCTCCATTAGAAATAGCGACTGGTGGAGAACTGTGGTCTTATGTGAATTAGCTAGCGGAGAAGGAGAGACTGGCCCCATAACCTTCATTAGCCACTGTCAGTTGGCGTGTCAAATTGGACAAAGCTTGTCGCCAGATAGCGGCCGAGTGCCCGCAGGGAAAGCGACGAAGACAAATTGCCACCACAAAGAGATAAGGCCGTTATTAGAAACCTTCCTATCTCCAACAAATGAGGAGAGAGCACCCCATTAAAAAGCAGCCTGAAGAGTACATGATATCCCCACTCTATACAATACTGTCATGATGGCACGTCTCTGCTTTTCTCTGGGTGGACCTGAGTTTGGCTGCAGACATGATAACTATTACTGTCCCACAATGAGCAGGACGTGTTATAGGAGTCAAACTACTGCGTGATGACATATTAAGCCTGTAAAGTTAAATACTGATGTTCGGGTTTCAGCAAACTGAAACGATGCTTGTGTTTAAGGACAGTGATAGACAGTGAGAGAAGAGGGTGACCGGAGACATAAAGTTCCTGTATATGACACTGTGATTATTTAAATGGGAGTCAGAGTGACATTTCATGGTCACAGATGGACCGTTTCCAGGAGAGGAAGCATGATCGGACAGAGAATGAACATATGGCCACATAACAATTTAAGGGAAAAGGAGTCTTGTGTGTGTAGACTCTCACCACAGCTAGTTTTAAATCACTACACTGATGTTTATGCTTCCGTGAACCAACTGTCTAGACTGTCATTACATATGTTGTGATTCAGACAACCAGAGTAGGCAGTTTGTACCACAGTATTCCATCAGTCAATAAAGTTGGAAGACCTGCTTTGAATTGCGTGTATTAGTCAGCTTGTTTGTTGGATCCATGCGTTTATGGGGCTGGAGATCGGCCAGATGTTGTTGCAAGTTTGTTGTTGAAGTATAGCTTTCTCACACAAATCAAATAAATGTTTAATTTCAAAACTCCCTAGCTATCTTTTTCCCAATTGCAATCCATTTCACCCCAATCCATCTAACAAAAACAAAGTTCCTACGAATACAAAAACAACAGCTTTCTCTGATCATCCCCTTAGACAGACAGATGTTTTTAGTGCACCCCTGTGCTCTCCCACTGAGTCCCAAACGACACCCCCCCCCCCCCCCCCCCCACCCCCACCCCCACCCCCACATGTGCACTGAAATGTTGGGGAGTAAGTCTCAAAATGATTTGTCTGCTCAGCTGCACAGACGAACATCATCCTCTTTGAGATGTGTTATTATAGTCCATAATGCTGAGAGGTAATTACTGTTCAGCCAAACACATAGATCTGTTCTGTGATTCATAGTCTCATTTCCACTTACTATAAAATACTTCAGCTATTCCTGCAGAACAAAATGATAAATCCACGATAGCATACTTTATAGCTGATTTTTCATGTCATTTTAGATCTTTTAAATTTTCTGTGTCACCTGAGAGCATAGGACTGAAGGCCCTGATGTACTCTCGTTGTCTCAGAGCTCAATCCACCATCACGGACCATTGGCAGTTTAAGGGTGTTTAACAGGCAGCGCAAAGTCCACAAACTCCAAACGAACTTCATTTTGACCAGATTTTGTTCTAAATTACTTCACTCCTGTTTGTTCTTCGATTTCACTTGAAATGTATCAGGGTGTTTTTGGAATAATTTCCCATTGTTTCCTGTATCGAATGAAGTCAAAAATACCATAAAAAACCCTTTGATATATTTCAAAGACATATATTCATGTTTGAATGTATTATGTTTCCCACTGACATAACATGTATAAAACACTTGGGGTAAACCACGTTCGAATAACACAGCCAACATTCAGGGATACTTTACTTCTTCTGAATTTATTATTAAGGAACACAACTAATAATTACAAGTGGCAGTGCCACCTACAGGCACAATGGGGGAATAGCAGTATTACATACATAACAGAATGTACATGAACTGCTGAATTTTTTTGAAAAGTTTCCTTGTTCTGTAATGTTTAATTAATCTGCTTTATTTCCCAGAAACATCAGGCTAATGATATGCTGCACCATGATTTCAACAGGATGGATCAAAACAACTTGGTTACCAGTTGTCATGCTTAATGTGGAGTTCTTCTGGATGGATTGACAGAGAAAACACAGAAGCATTTACAGCATTGCAGTTTAATCAACCAAAATAAAACTTTGGAAACCTTGTGGTAGGTTCAAAACGTCAAAATATGTACATTTCGATTAGACAACTGCAACAATTTCTAAACATGCAGAATACAACCACAATCACAATCTCCTCAGTCGAGACAAAAATGTAAAATTCATGTAGCTGTGTTAACTGTAAAGCTGCACCCAGTATTCCTGCTAGTGGTTTCTCTTCAGTGCACTGAAAGTTCGCAACAGCATAAAACAACTTGGTATTTAACATGGTCTAAGGCCAAAAATCTTATTTGGGCACAGTTGCCCACCCTTATCCACTGGAACCAAGCACATACTCGCTCACAGTGCTTAGAGCTACAGTAATGTGGAGGAGTGAGACCGATGAAGGAGAGAAATGGGTGGCGCTGTGAAAGGCGATTAGGGTTCCCAGCGGTCGCCATGGTGCAGAAGATGATTGATGTGATTAATAAAGCTGTCGTGATCATTGCTCTCAGTGCCAATCTGAAAGTTAGGCCGAGTGTTTCCGCTCAGATGCAGAAAATATCTCCCACTGGCACCCTGAGCACTTACCTAAACCCTCCCACCCAATCGAGTCCCTCACAGAAATTTGGGGCCACTAATAATGCAGCTTATCAAAATGATAAAGCAATTTCCATCTATATGGCTGCCGTCGCATCATCCAGGTGGATGCTGCACATTGGTGGTGGTTGAGGAGATTCCCCCTTCTATGTAAAGCGCTTTGAGTGCAGAGAAAAGCGCTATATAAATGTAATGAATTATTAATATTATTATTATACAGCCTCGCATACATTCTGCACGCTTGTGCACTGCTGTTGAAAAGTTTGGAGTCTGTAAGATGTTTTATGCTCTTATGATCACCAAAGCTGGATTTATTCACATTAATCATCAATTATTAATATTAATGGTTAATTAATTATTATTATTAATAAATTAATTAAGGTTATAACAGTAATATTGTGAAAATTAAAATACAACTTCAATAACTGCATTCCATTTGAATATATTTTAAAATTATTCCTGTGTTGTCCAAAGCTGAATTTTCTGCAGCCATTTGTCTTCAGTGTCACATGATCATTCAGATATCATTCTAATATGCTGATTTAAAACATTTCTTATTAATATCAATGTTGCAAATATTTGTGCTGCTTAATATTTTTTTTGGAAACAATGATACATTGAAAGAACAACTTGAAATATAAATCTTTTGTAACAATGCAAAAAAGTCTTTACTGTCTCTTTTGATCAATTTAATGTGTCCTTGTTGAATAAAAGTAATAATTTTAATAAAAATAAATAAATGGCTTTCACATGAATGCCGCTAATGCCGCTGTGCAGTTTACTTAGCGAGAGTTTTGCAACCAAAAGGGCCTTACGGGGCAATACACCATTGTACCCTTGAGTGATACAATTAATTTGAAGTCGCTCCAAGAGGATTGTCTTTGGAGAAACGCTAAATGTTGACTACTAGTATAAGCGAATCGGTTGCTCACTGTAATTTTCTGACATCATGCCAGACAGAGTTTTTTTCTTCTGTTATTACACGTACACCCTTTGGCCACAGCGGGGTTCAGTCTCAAATCAAATGGAACATGTGACACGAGGGCCTAAACACTGAAAAACAAATAGGAGGTCTCACTTCATTGAGCAGCCTAATGGGTATGTGAATTGAAAGCTGGATTCAATTTTGTTTGTGTTTTTCCTTGACATTTAAAGGGTAAAAAAAAAAAGAAAGAACAAAATCATCACACACTTTCTTAGGGTCTCCAGGACGACCACACTAACATTTAGACTAAAGGCACACATCTTTTCTTTTTTCATTTTTTGCTTAACAATTTTTTTAATCTCAGAATGCGAAAAATCTTTTTTTTTTTTTTTTTACTTGTTTCTCTCTTATGCATTCAGGTACTCAGATAAGCTATTGTGTCAAATGGAGTGATCACAAAGTTGCTGCCTTATTGTCTGTAGCCTGTTCAAACAGAGCATGCAGGAAGGCTTGATCAATGGTGATATGCAATGTAATTAATCAAGACTTGACCTGTAGGCCAGCAGATACCTGCAGGCGACTGAATGGAGTGGCTAAATATGCAATTAGAATCTTTTTTAATTGCTTATGACCTCAACTGTCAGTTCTTGTTTGGGCAGGTCTAGTTCAGGAGCGCTTGAAAGAAAATAACCGAACGGGCAATAGTTCTAGTTCTAGTTCTACCAAACGGGTTCTAGTCTTTGATGTATAAAATTTACTTGAATTATAACATTAACAGCAGAAGTTCTTAAGATCATGGTGCATGTGCAAAATAGAAAGCTGATTACTCATTCCTCGCCAGCAGAGCGGTTCTGGTCCATTACAAGAAAGAACAATTTAAGTCTTGAAAGATGCTGTTTAGTTACAAATCCAGCCATTATGTTTAGAAAATGAGCACAGCTAAGCTGTTCAGAGATGAAACTGCTGCAACTAACGGCATGCTGTCACACCCCAAGGAAGAAAATTTCTCAGCCACTTCAATTCAAATATATGCTGGTGAAAAGAACTGAATAACAACAAACAAAAAGTAACAAAGAATGATTATTAATACATAAAAGTATTAGATTCAATCTGACATGCTGTACTGTTCGGTTTTTCTTTCAAGTAAAGAATCCATTCGATTACTTTGCCTCTGTGTCAGGTGCTGTGCCTTTAGAGATAGTTCTAAAAAAAGAAACTAAAGGCAAAGCTGATATGATTCTGGACGAGGTAATGATTTTTGTTCAAGCTGGTTTTCAAAGCAGGTTGCTATAAGCAAACTGAGGGAAAGCCCAGAGCAATCAGCT
Source organism: Tiaroga cobitis (assembly GCA_030578255.1). Taxonomy (NCBI): domain Eukaryota; kingdom Metazoa; phylum Chordata; class Actinopteri; order Cypriniformes; family Leuciscidae; genus Tiaroga; species Tiaroga cobitis. The sequence goes on along the minus strand of CM060604.1, from coordinate 20,318,633 downwards.
GTCCTCTCTCTAGCTACACAATAATACTGTCCTTGCCTGAAACAAGTGATTATTACCACAAAAAAATAATTTCCATTTGTCTCTCCTCTTTAAAGCATAAAAAAACCTGGATTTTAGCGAAGTCAATGAAAGTCAATGGGCCCAATCTGTAAATGTTAAAATTTCAATAGAATAACTAGGAAATAGTTTTTTCTAACCTTTTCAGTGTAAATTTTACAACTTTGTCACTATGACAATATAATGCTGTAAAAACTAAAACGCCTGTAAAAATGATCATTTAACAGCTTAAATAACAGACAAGTTTAAACAGAATAATACATTTAAAGCTAGGGTATACGATTTCAAAGATTGTTCATTATTAATATCCTCGTTTATATGCTGGTTATGGTCATATAGTACCAGGGGCGGATCTAGAAAAATATTTATGGGGTGGCGAGAGGGGGGCAGGAATTTTTGAGGGGTGGCAAATATATAGCAGACGTATATACACTGAATTTAATCACAGTTAACACAGTTTGATGGGAAATAGTATGTAGCCTACACACTACAAAAGGGCTCAGACTGTCATTTACAAACTCAATATCATGCAATCAATGTCTTGCATTTGAGGTGAAACTTTATATTAGGAATAAGTGTAAAAAAGGGGAAAAAAGTCGGCACACCTTTATACTCACCTAGGGTCACCTGTGAGTATAAAGGCGGGGTGTGTTTAACTTTTAGTTGTCTGACGAAGAGCCTACCTACGTGCTTGAAACGTTACCACCTGTGTGTGAGTCCATTCAATTTTTCACAATTTTGGAGCCAAGGTGTGCCGACGTTTTTTCCCCTTTTTTATATATATTTTTTTTCTGTTGAGCACCCAAATTGAGTGTTTTGCTGTGGATGTGCGTGCTTTTGGATCTGATTAATTTTTTTTTATAAGTGGCCATACAATGTGATCTCACTTAATAGGAGATAGAAGTATGATAGAAGTAAGGGGCATTATCACATGAAAGGCATTAAGGTAAGACACAGGCGAGTGTGCGGATAGACACTTCCGGTTTCGCATTACGCCCGGTGCAGGGAGCCGGAGAAAGCCGAAAATTATCTCTTATAGTTGTTTATAGAATCAATTATATCACTTAAAATACTACTAAGATCCATATTACTACAGTATCACACGAGCCAATGCCAATTAAATGCACGGATGCATAGTCAGATTAATGAATGAAATACAACTGTTCACGAACAGAAGAATGTATTGGACTCATGCTGCATTCGCAATCACAATTATGCCTACTGTAAATATAGAGTTACAACTACGATTAGAGTTGTTAAATAAAATACCCCGTGAACATTCACACGTTTGCTTTGTAATAGGCTACAATTTATCTCCATAAATACTATTTTCTTAATTTTCTTAATTCACGTACATCAATTGCTCATTCAATATTATTATCACATATTTTACATTTATATTTTTAACTGTAGGTACCACAAAAAATTTAATATAGCTAAGTTTTTGTATATTTTACACATAGTAAAATACTGTATGTGCTGCTTATAAACAAAAGACAGATAATGATTTATGAAACAGATGCTCTTTACTCATCTTACTTGCACAAAATAAAAACAGTAATAGAAAGCATAGAAACACACTGGTGAAATAAACTGAAAATTATATACATTTAAAAATTTGGTCGGGTTGAAAACTTATCTCTCTGGTAATGGAACTCTGTCGCTGTTGTCTCTAGCTCTCGCTGTCTCCCGCTCTCGCTGTCAGATCAGCGGAAGTTTTTACCGGAAGTATTGGCCCACACACTCAAGTTCGAACGTCAACGGTTGCCATTTGTGCACGGAGCGAATTCACTGCAGTCGGACATTGGAGATTCGCGCTCGTAAATTGTCAAATTGGCCATAACTTTTAATTCGTTGCTGCCAACTGGGGTGGCAGCAGGGGTGGCATGGCTTTCTTTTAGGGTGGCATTTGCCACCCTATGCCACCCCGGTAGATCTGCCCCTGTATAGTACAATCCTAACAATATGAATAGAAAAAAGAATGAAAAAAATCCATTCAGTCTATTGGCTGTACAGCCGCAGAGAAGTTGACCAATGTAAGCTGTCCGGCCGGACAGCTTACATTGGTCAACTGCTCTCATCCAATCACCAGCTCCACTTGAAACTCCGCCTGGCGCTCGCGCCTCCAACCCAACCGCACCCGACCCCGCCCCCCTCCTTACGCATGCAAGCAGCTGACAGACAGTCTATGGTAGTTAGCTAAGTCGTCAGATCAGCAATGGATTAAATATAAACGACAGCAGCAAGCGGCCCCTGCTTGCCCCTACTGTAAAGTTTGGACGAAAGAGAAAGTCTGTAGAGGAAAGAGCGGAGATAAAAAAAAAAAAAATGTAACGCCGGACTCTAAGTTGGATAAATATAGGGTCCACCATTGACCGTTGGAGGAAGATTCAGGGAGATCTGGGACTGAAAACCGACGCTGACACGGCTGACTTTTTGTTGAGCAGGTAAACATTTATTTATACTTTTATGTTGTGACGTGTGTTACATTAATAGCTTTTTATCAGTTTGACACCTTGCTCATGCTGCCGGTCGGCATTGGCAATGTTAGCCGTTTAGCATCGCCTATCACGGGTCAAAGTAATTATATTTCTTGAAGTCCTTGAATATATTTCAGTATGCCTAGCAGGTTTGTGTTCGAGCCGATCGGAATTTGAACAAGATGCGCTGTGTGCTGCAATAACAATTACTCAAAACCTTAGCAGAACATTTCATGTGTTGCTAGTCTTGCGTTGACGTGAACTCAAACGTGACATAGCTCAGGGATCAGGTAGCACAGAGGGGAGGGGTGTGTGTGTGGAGGGGCGGGATGAGTTTTTTAAAACTTCCCTACCATCTCAGGCTTTCTCGACCGATTTTTAACATCGTATACCATAGCTTTAAGTGTGTTTTATAAAAATTATACGCTTCACATTTTGCTTTCAAACCTTCTAAAAATTGGCTATTAAAAGTGCTCCACTATAGCATAAATGTTTGCTTTTTTTAAACAAAAAAAGTCAAAATCATTTTAATTTATTGTGGTAATCAACATTGTCACAAATGTTGGTGATAGAACTTAAACCTGGAATATTCATTTTAGTTCTTTCATAAAGAACCAGTTCACCCAAAAATTAAAATTCCGTCATTATTTGTATCAAACCTGTACGACTTTCTTTATTCTGCAGTACACAAAAGAAGATATTTTGGATAATGCTGGTGACTACTGACTTCCATTGTATAGACAAAAAGAAAATGGTATCTTTTGAAATGTATATATTTATGGTGACATATGGTGAGTAAACGATGACAGCATTTTCATTTTTGGTTGAACTACCCCGTTAAAGCATCCCTTTAAGACCTTGTTATTGCATGTGCAATGGTAAAACCTACCCCCCTTCACTGTGACATGTTAATATTACAACTGTTAGACATGACAAAATGCATGGTTAGAGCACTGGTTTTTCCATCCCTTTCTCAGTCTCTTTTCTTTTTACCCTCTATATTATGTTGGATAATTCTGGGACTTTAAATAACTACTGCCCTCATTATCCAAATATGGAAGTGCACAGTGTATCACATAATTAATTTGATTAGAGTGTATTTATCTCAAACTATTTCTGCACAGATACACACAGCGGGGTCAGAGATGTGATGGCACATCTGCCTCCAGTGCAGTTATTTCAGATCGCTTGTGTAATATCACCTTTTCCAAGGTTTGTCATCTCATCCCCCTGGGGCCAAATCTTGCCCTGGAGAGTAGGTTGGATAGGAATAAAAGCAGTACATATTTATGGGGCCAGACCACAGCATTACGGACCACTGAGTAGTGAGAAATGAAGTGTTTAAAATGAATGAAAAGATGTTGCTAACCTGTATATTGTATAACGCCCTACAAAATGCCACGTACATTATGCATCTCAGACCAAGAGACGGGTAGGATGGAAAAGAACAAATACATTTTTTTTTCATTGACAAAATCCTCGTGTGTTGAAATGCAATCACTATCGGATCAGGCTGATCCCAAAGTCTCAGCTTTCATTTATCTAATGCACAGTTGCTCAAACTCCCTCTCTGTGAACGAGAGGTTTAGGATAGTTAAGATGATGTGGGTCTCTCTGCTACTCACAGCGTGTGTTTAGAACAGTGACCCCCAAACCCTCTCCCCCCTCTCATAACGCCTGTCAGCTTAGTGTCTGTTGCAGGCTTCACCAGCCAGCGCAAATCACTCTCTCCCTACTGACTCTCCTCTCAAAGCTTCAAACTCAAGAGTTCTGTGTGGTTTCAAATTTGTACTCACCAGATCATAGAAATGCAATTTATGCACATTCACAGATACACAGGAGCTCACATTTACACTTGCTTGCATACACACAGAATGCTTCTGTACCCCTTGAGAAGATATATAACAACAGAGTTCCGTCAGGACACTCTCTACCTTTAATGGAAATATAATATAGCAGGTGTAAAGTTGGGTCGCAGGAATGTTCTGGGGTGCGTTTTCCAAAGCCAACTATGGTATTATGTATTAACACAATTCAACTGAACCAACCATAGTTGGCTAACGATGCTTTTGGGAAACCCCAAAAAGTACAGCTGAGTGTGCCTGTGTGCATATAGTCAGAGGATTAGGGACAAGCCCATTAAGGTTAAATCTTTGTACAAGTGAAATCGGTACCACAGTTTCTGAGTTGAGACGACAACAGCCGACTGTCTTCAGGGGGGAAAAAAACTATCACGTTACAAATGAATGTGTCATAAACAGGTCACTACCGAAACACTTTTTTTTTCTTTTCTTTTCTCTTTAAAAAAAAAGAAAATAATACCATTCATTTTTTTTTTTTAATGATCACTAGAATGGGGCTGTCACACTTTGGTTGAGCGTGGTGTAGGCAGGACTAGTAGGGAGGTTAAGTGACTTTTGACTTCAAGTCATGATGCAAAGGTCCCCTTTGGTATGGAAGTACCTTAGGGCCATAGAAATAAATTTATCCTAAGACAAAAGTGAGATCACATTTTGTATCTTCTATACGCTCATTTTTTAAAAAGGGCCGCCGACCATACTCGAGAGGCCCATATCTTTGCTTCTGTTATCGCTATAATGACAAATTTGGTATCAACGTAGAGCTGGATGATTAATCTAAAAATAATCGAAACCGAAATTCAGAGCCTATAACCGACGTAATTTTACCATGACGGTTATTTAGTTTTTTTTTAATCCTATTAATATTTCCGCCCACTGTGTGTTAAAGCAACACCAAAGAACTTTTCCTCAGTGGTCGCCCTACAGGTTGGAAGCGGAATTGTCCATTACCGCTGTCGTAAATAATTTAGCCTACCGCAGCCTACTGTCACACGCGCACGCTCGCTGTTTATCCAGCACCGGCTTTGGAATCAACAATGGCAGACATCCCAACCTGCAAGAAGTCATTTCAGGGAGGTATATCTTGGTTACTGGATTGTTGACGGGGGGTGGCGGGTTGGTTGACTAGCTTTCGTGAGGCACACTCGCAAGGTTTCTCATGCTCTACCTCTCTGCCGTGCTCGCGCTATATATGTTATGCGCGCAGTATGTTCTGTCTCGCATGCGCGCTCTAGATTCCGGCAGATTTGAACTAATTTGCGGGCATCAGGGAGACGCTATACACTTGGGATGTCTGCAATGGCCATAGACAATTTGAGGAAGTGGTGGGGTAAGTGACGTATGCCGTAAAGGAGTCGAGTTTTGTAGTTCTTTTTGTGCTCGGGTTACTACCCGAAACCCGAAGTTACATAGTGCGAGTAAAAGCGATACAGACCACGTCAGGCTATGGCAGACGTGTCATTTAACCTATTGTAAGTCGATGTACCATCACAAGGGTCTTGAAAATATATTATGAAGGTTGAAAAGTTCCATAGTGTTGCTTTAATGTACTTTCCCCTTAAAACATATTACCGCGTGTGTTGTCACGTAACTCCGCCTCGTCCAGTCTGCGACATTGAAGCAACATGAGCCCCTTTCACACAGCGCGTTGATCCCAGGAAATTGCCAGAACAAGCACCTTCTGTGTGAACGCAAACACGACCGGGAATTGATGCCAGGTTGGGGACATAGTAACATTGCCGTGTTCAGTCCCGGAACGCGCGCTGTGTGAACAAAAGCCGTAATCAATGCCGTGTCATAAGCGAAAAGTTAAGTGCTCCCGGAAGAGATGAAAACTCATCTCTTCCGGGAGCACTTAACATAAAAAAAAAAAATAAATCCTTTCCTTTAAATCCTCGCTTGCCTGGCTTATGCTACTCCGAGCAATGGCTGAACTTTGTATTTTGAGCACTTCTTGCGTTGTTTTTACCTCTTCACGATGACTCGCTTGGTTTAGTCCTCAATTGTAAGTCGCTTTGGATAAAAGCGTCTGCTAAATGACTAAATGTAAATGTTAAGCCGGGATCGTTCGCCAGCGTGAAACGGTATGTAATGCGCTAGTTTATGATCGAATCAGAGAAAAAAAAATGCACAAGCGTGGTTTCTCGAGAGAGAAATTGCAGCTCATAAGCAAACTATAGACGCCGCTGAGACATGTCACGTGTCTTTGCGGGTTGTGTGTGAACGCACTCTCTGATTCCGGAAAATCACTGGCAGTGGGAATGAACCAAAGTCAAACAAACCCGGGTCAAATCCCGGGTCACTTTACCCGTGTATTTTCCGGAATCTCTGTGTGAAAGGGAACTCAAACACTGAGTCAACTCAGCAACAGGAGCCGCTTGTACCAAAGAAACACGCGAAAAAAGAGAGAGACTGACAAACGCCCAGCAACAAGTGCCTCCACTCCACAAAGCAGGTTTCGATAACACAAGCATTTACAAATGCTACACAATATGAAAAGGATTAGTTTTTTAGTTTTATACAAGTTATATTTTACTTTTAAGATGGCAATATTTACAATAATTTATTTTGTTTACAAAAAGAACTATTTTATACATTTTTAGGAAACTTTCTTTTTACATTAAAACTTAATGACTTTTTTATAAGACATTTTTATTTCAAGCATTGTATGCTTTGTTTGATTCAATTGTTTGTAATATTTAATAAATAAGCATTAAAAGCTATCTGTGTGTTTCCTTATTTTAGAATCACAAAGATAGGATTATGTACTCTTTCATTAGAAAAAATAACCGTGAACATATTTACAGTATAAGCCTTGCCAGTGACAAATGAGAAAGAAAAAAATTTAAATAATCGTTCAATAATCGTAATCGAGGTAACTTGATTTTATGGTTACTACATTTTTTTGGTCAAGGAGTACAATTAAGTAGGTTCCAAGACAAAAAAACAATAATGTTGTCCTTACCATGACAATTGGAGGTGAAGTATGCAATTTTTTATTAAAAAACGCATGCCAAACACACAGTCCATTAACAACTTAATAATTTCTTCATTTAGGTCTGCTTCGCATGCGCCCTTTACAGCTCTGGCTGAAGACGCGGATCCCGCGTTGAGCATGGGCATCCGGTCGTTTACGTCTCAAGGTAACTCAGAACTGTGTCACAGCTCTGGAGCCCTGGAAGGCGGTCGACTGGTATCAGACAGGTGTAAACCTGGGGGTAATCTCGAAACTGAAAGTGGTTTCGACAGACGCCTCCAATTTGGGGTGGGGCGCCCTCTACGAGGGCAGACCGACTTTTAGCCTGTGGTCAAGCCAAGAAAAGAGCTTGCACATAAACTGTCTAGAGATGAAGCAATCAAGAATGCCTTGCGGTTCTTCCTTCCCCTTCTAAAGGGCCACCATGTCCTTGTCCGCACAGACAACATGTCGGTGGTTTCCTACATAAATCGCCAGGGTGGTCTGAGATCATGGAACCTTCATGCACTGGCAGAACGCCTCCTTGTATGGGTTCAGTGCAACGTACTCTCGCTGAGAGCGGCGCATGTGCCAGGCCATCTGAATGTGGGTCCAGACAGGCTGTCCAGGGACAACGTTCCCCCAGGGGAATGGTCCCTCCACCCTCAGACAGTTCAGCTGTTGTGGGACACCTTTGGCACAGCGGAAGTCGACCAAAAAACGCCTTTCTGGTGGCTATCGCCTCAGTCAAGCGGGTGGGTGACTTACACGCACTTTCTGTTAGCGCGTCGTGCCTTGAGTTTGGGCCTAATGACTCCAAGGTCATCCTCAAACCAAAGTACTTGCCACTCCTTTCAGAGTGCAAGTCATCTCCCTGTCAGCCCTCTTCGGATCTGATAGCGAGTCTGACGTGAATCTCCTTTGCCCAGTTAGGGCCCTGAGAATTTACATGGACCGCTCAGCTGCTTTCAGACGGTCAGAACAGCTCTTTGTTTCGTTTGGTGGCCGATCTAAAGGTCTAGATGCCTCAAAACATAGCCTTTCCAGGTGGATAGTGGACGCTATCTCACTGGCTTATACATCTAAGGGCCTTCGTGGCCCTCTGGGCGTCAGAGCTCAGTCCACTAGAGGCATGCCTCTTCGTGGGCCTGGTTCAGTGGGATTTCCCTTCACGATATCTGTATGGCGGCAGGCTGGGCCTCTCCGTCTACATTTATAAGGTTCTATAACCTGGAAGTTCCCGCGCTCCAAGCTAGACTGTTGTCAGTTTAGCTTATGCGCTCAGTTCTGCCGGACTCGCTTCCACGGACAGCAAAGTTTTCAATTCATGCAGGCTAATGCCTCCTCTGACTACAGTGTTAAGCACCCTCTATTCATTTAAGGTAACCACGTTTGCCTTATATCATTTTTATTAAGCCCATTCCCAATGTCGGCTTTTTATATCCCCATATCATATGAGCTCAGGGCGCTCGCCCTTGGGTCAGTGTTGTGCTAGAATTAGCACACACGGTGTTTTAAATTGGGTTCCCGTAGCGTAAGCTATCTTACGCAACACGAGAGTACTCTCGTAAGAGAATGTCTCGGTTACTGACGTAACGTCGGTTCTCTAGAAGAGGGAACGAGTGTTGCATAACCCTGCCGTGCTTGTGCTACCATCTGGTTTCACTACAGTCGATGAAAACCAAGGAGAATCCTATCGAGCTCTGGCTTATATAGGCATAAGCCACGCCCATTCGCACGGGACGTGACGACGAGTAGTCCCTCGATAGGTTGCAGCAGTTGCCGCAGAGCAGCCAATAGGTCTGCTCGCTGCAGCAAGTGCGTTTTAAATTAATACAAATTATAAAGATAATTTTTGGCTTCAGTATTCTCGAGAAAAGAGGTTTTCCCTCTAAGGTTTTTTTCCATAGTCAACTAGCTAGCTAGTTATTAGTTATCTAACATTAAAAACATTTTTCTATTTAATGAGAAAGTCATACGAACCTCAAAGTGTTAACCTATCACCTCTGACTTTCAACAGCTGTCACAGCTCCTGGTGCAGATGGGATGTGTTGTTGCAGGAACTGATTTGTTATAGGCTACTCCTGACTGGTCGAAATCTCATGCTACTTAGGACAAATGTAATGTACAGAAGTAGCTGCACTGCTTAAATACAAAATTAAAGTTTTTGAACGAAAAGATAAGTAAAATCACTCTGATGACACGTGAAATGTGCATATTTACCCCCAATTGTTATGGTATGGGGAATTTTTTTTTTTTTTTTTTTACTTGAAACCAATTTTATTGGATTCCTTGACCCCACAAATGTACACTTTGACACTAAATTTGTCATTATAGCGATAACAGAAGCAAAGATATGGGCTCTAGAGTATTTTCGGCGCATTGGCGGCCATTTTTGAAAAAACATTTTTATTTCTGATACAAAGTGTGATCTCACTTGTGTCTTAGGATAAATTTATTTGTATGACCCTAAGGTACTTCCATACCAAAGGCGACCTTTGCATCATGACTTGAAGTCAAAGGCCTATTTTCTGGGCTTAACCTCCACGGGAAGACAAAGATAAAAGTGAGCTTATTGACAGAAAGATAACAAATTGGACTGAAGCATTAAAGGGTTAGTTCACCCAAAAACGAAAATTCTGTCAGTAATTACTCACCCTCATGTTGTTCCAACCCCGTAAGACCTTCGTTCATCTTCGGAACACGAATTAAGATATTTTTGATGAAATCTGAGAGCTGGATCACTCCTCCATACTAGTCCATAGGCTTCTTCAGGGATTGAACTTGCCGGCCTCGAAAAGTTAGTAAAGACATCGTTAAAATAGTCCAAGTGACTACAGTGGCTCAATCTTAAGTTTATCAAGCGACGAGAATACTTTTTGTGCGCAAAAACAAACAAAAATAACGACTTTATTTCAACTATTCATTTCCTTCTCTTTGGGGCTCTAGTCAGTTAAACTAGTGTAATTGCGTAGAGCTACGTCACACGTAGGCTCACTATTGGCCGACGCTGGTCATGTGCGTGATGCGTGTGACGTACAACAACAGAAGCGTACGCTATTACACTAGTGAACTGACTCGAGGCCCACAGAGAAGGAAATGAATAGTTGAAATAAAGTCGTTATTTTTGTTTTTACATACATACATACACATAGACACATACATATATAATTCTAAATTTGGGGCATTGTTTAAAATATTCTAAAATTGTGAAAATGTATTAAAAAATTTCATTAGCCATAGTAAATGTATGCGCTCAACGCGCTGCAAGAAAACACATGCAAATAAAAAAACACCCGCAAATTAAGAAAACGTCTTCATCAGTTTCAACACAAGGGTGCTCCAAATACTCACAACACAACCAAATACAGAAACGCGCTGCAAATAGCACAGACCACAACGGAAATGCTTCCAGGAGACCCCAATAAGTGACGAACCCGGCAGGGACATGCTTCTAGCTCAGTCTACTTTTTTTTTTTTTACTTTTTTTTCCAAAACATACAGAAATGACGTTATGACATATAACTTTGTATAGCCTACAATATGTTCAATGTCATCAGAATACAAATGAGAAAAGAAGAGTTAACAATGAGCTGAAAACTAAAAAACAAACTAAAACACTTTTTTGTATAAATTGTATATTTATTTGCAACAGTTGTTAACAGCAATAATAAGATATTTCTGGTAATAACAGCTATTCAGCTGATGGACACCATGCTGCGTTGTTTGTCATGGGAACATTCCAGGTGAAAATAATGAGGAAGTTGTCTTTCGTTGCTCCCTTCATCAAGTGCGTTCCAAACGGCTACATAATGGCACACAAGTGCCCTGCTCACTCCAAAGTCCCCACTTCAAGGGCTCTGCCATATCCCTTCGAAGGGAGTTGGGCATAGGGATGCTCACAAGCAGTAAGCATGTCCCAGCCGGATTCGTCACTTATTGGGGTCTCCTGGAAACATTTCCGTTGTGGTCTGTGCTATTTGCAGCGCGTTTCTGTATTTGGTTGTGTTGTGAGTATTTGGAGCACACATGTGTTGTGAAACGGATGTTTTCTAAATTTGCAGGTGTTTTTCTATTTGCATGTGTTTTCTTCAGTTCCAGCGCGTTGAGCTCTCTCGGGCACTGTTAGATATAGATATTGATACATGCATCTTACATGCGCTTACAGACACTCTATGACGAACGGCTTACATATAGCGGTCCATAAAAACAGCCACTAATGAGGAATCTATGTATATACATCTATGACTGCAACAATCATCCAACTTCCACGGGCAACAGTAACCATGGCAACTGGCATTCTAGAGGCCTGCAGCACACTGTCAGGCCTGAAATGTAAAAAATATCAAAACATTACATTGTAATTCTTCAAACTCGGCACAGCACAACCATGACAAATAATTTTGAACAAGGCAATGATGCAGGAGCATGGAGGTCTAATCTCTTACTGAAGGAACACAAGCTTAGATGGTGAACAAGAGAAGTATTGTTTATATCCTCATACAATGGCATACCTGTAACACCTCTGGGAGCACATCACGTCAATAACATAACAGAATAATGAAACGAGCCACTGGGCCAGATCTCACAGGAACAGGGAGAGAAAATCACTTACTGCCTTCAATGATTAGAAAATGTGCATGTGACAAGCCAAGATGCATCTCTGTCAATGTGTTGATTTATAAGAGTGGGAGGGGAAAGACAGTGGGGTGCTATAGAAATGAAACCTTGTGCAAATGAGCACAGATGCTGAAGGGAGGGAAAGGGATTTCGGCTTTCTTTCATTATCAACAGTAGGACTTTTCATAAGATTTCACATTCATTCTGTCCCCTTGACATACTAGGACATGTACACTGCACTAGAGAAGAATATGAATGGGGTATAAGCAGATATGCAAAACAATCTTATGGTTAGATCCTGTACTATGGGATGTGAACTGAAACGGAGAGATAATCTTTGCACAGTGGTGACAATGTACAAAAAAAAACTGTTCAAGTCCCATTAAAAAGATAAAGAGCATTAAGAGAGCTTATTTACGGAAATGATGCACCATGAAATGTGCTGGAAGATCACAATTCAAAACACTTTTGTGGTTTCTAATCCACCTTCTCAGTGAAGGAGAAAGAGAACCAAGCAAGATAAAATATTATTAGGTTTAGTTTATTATAATTTTTTGAATGCCAAGCCATTTTCAAGAGAAGTTTGTGGATCATAATCATCCTGATTAAAAATGACATTATCTGTCATTTTAAGGTTGATGACGAGTAATATATGCACTGAATGTACTATAATTCATTCAAATCTACATTCACTCTGTGTAAAAAAAAAGCATCTTATAGGAGTCAGTTTCATGTTGCGCATTAGGAATGTACATATTGTTAGATATATTTGATCCCTTTTTCTTAGTTTTATAACTCTATTTTTAAATGTATTAGTAGACAGATTTATTCAGGCCAAATCTAAACATTTCAATTATACACAATATTTCACTGTGATTCATTTAATTGGTTCTCATAACCAGGCCATTAAAGGATTAGTTCACCTCAAAATGAAAATTCCCTAATAATTTACTCACCCCAATGCCATCCAAGATATCCATGACTTTCTTTCCTCAGTGGAAGAGAAAATACATTTTTTGAGGAAAACATTTCTGGATTTTTCTTCAAATAATGTACTTCAATGGCAACCAACGTTTTGAAGTCCAAATCAATGCAGTTTCAAAGGTCTTTGAAGTGCTTTAACCGGCTGTGCGCAATCCCAGCTGAGGAAGAGGGTCTTGTCTAGCGAAACGATAGGTATTTTTCAAAAACTTTTTAACTACAATTGACCTATGGCTAAGCCACGCCCCCAAACGCGATGAGCCAATCACAGTGCGCATAGCTAACCCAATACACGTCCATTGAAATGCATCGCAGTTAGTCAGTTTTCAATCGTTTTTATGTTTTTTCTTGTCATTTTAAGTTTAAAATGGTCAAACGGTGTGCATGGGGTACATGCAACTCCGACACTAGGTATCCCGAGAGGCTGGGCGACGGTGTGTTTTTTTTTACCCTTTCCCAAGCCACATCTCAACCGAGATAAGTGTCTGCTCTGGATAAAGTTATGAGGTAGACCACAACACCAACTAAACGTGGATAAATTAAACACGGATGTCTACATCTGTTCTAAGTCAACAACGTATTTGAACGTTATCTTTAACATCTCTAACGTAACGTTAGGCTAACATTAGAAAACGTTGACGTTAGCTTCTAGCTGCGTTGTACACCATGTCACTTAGCTTCATTAACGTATCTGTAAATAACCGAGATAACAAATGTTAGCAATGTTGTGCTGAATGATTCATGTAAATACTGCAGTGCATGAACAATGCTGATCCTCTATACGGTATATCACGTTTACACTGTGACCTGTACATTTTTGACTGGAGCTGAAGCTTTTCATCGACCTTCTCAACAATAAAATTATTAATATAACCCTCCAATGCATAGTTAAGGCCCTTTTGGTGACTTCGAGATGATGTATAATCTTTCTGTCTCCAAAAATCATCAATTGCCTCCTGTGAAATGTCTCCTACTGTGACAGCTGCTATAGCGCCCGTCACCGAATGTTGACTGTTTTCCGAGTGAGTGGAGGGGACGTGGCTTAGCCATAGGTCAATTGTTCGGATTGAGCTGATCTGCAACGCGCCTGGAACTACGTCATCACGTTGAAAGGTCACACTCAATAAGATTTAAACACCCAGGATACGCACAGGTAAGGACCATTTTAAACAATAATATGACACAAAGACATAAATATGTCATTCAACATACAATACAATTCGAACTATCCTCTTTTGCACAGTCGCTTTGTAAACAGTGGGGCGGTACTTCCGCCGGCGCCGACGACATCGAGCGTGACCTTTCAACGTGATGACGTAGTTCCCGGTGCGTTGTAGATCAGCTCAATCCGAACAATTGTAGTTAAAAATTTTTTTGGGGGGGGAGGGAAATGACCTATCGGTTCACTAGATAAGACCCTCTTCCTCGGTTGCGATCGTGCACAGCCGGTTAAAGCACTTCAAAGACCTTTGAAACTGCATTGATTTTGGACTTCAAAACGTTGGTTGTCATTGAAGTCCATTATTCGAAGAAAAATCCAGAAATGTTTTCCTCAAAAAAATTATTTTTTCTTCCACTGTGGAAAGAAAGACATGGATATCTTGGATGGCATTGGGGTGAGTAAATTATTAGGACATTTTCATTTTGAGGTGAACTAATCCTTTAAGACCAGAACTGAAGCAGTGGATGTCCGGTTTGTCCTTTATGTGAGTTCAGATACAGGAACCTGCCAACACTAGCAGACCTGAACTCCTGCACACCTGCAGCTAATGGCAGGTTTATTCATGTGCCAGAACACATACCGAGCCAGAGACAGAGAAAGAGTGAAGGGGATGGGATGACATAAAAGGGTGAGGAAAGCACAGAAACTAGAAAAAGAGAAGACAGCGTCAAGCAAAGGTTAAACCTACTAAGAGGATGATGAACTGCCTGATCCTTAAAGGAACTGTTCAACCAAAAAATTAACCTTCTGTGCCATTTACTCACCGTTATGTAGTTTCAAACTTTATTTGTTCTGTGGAACACAAAAGGTGGATTTTGCCAATTTGAGGACTAGGAATGTTAAGCTTTAAAAACAAAAACCGATGCAAAACACCATAAAATTATTACAAAAGTGGTCCATAAAACTAAGCCAAAGACCACCACTGACGAATATAACACCACTCAAATGTTCTTTGCTAGAAAATACGATTTCTTAAACCATGCCAAATAATCTTATTTCTCTATATCTACTAAATTAATTAATTTGGGGCCAAGCCTTAGAGAGCAAAAGTGGGTTTCTTAAGCTGACAATTCATCGTTTCACTGTCCTCTTCTCAATAAAGGTCTAAAACAATTAGCCAAACTTCATCTTAACCCTCCTATTATCCTTGGGGTCAATTTGACCCCATTCAATGTTTAACGTCTTTAAATACATAATTTTTTATTTATTTTTTTTGCTTCAGATTTAATGACTTTTCCTAATTTAATGGGGACAACTCTGTAAACATAAAATTAACCTGCTAATATTTTTTCAAAGTCCTGTAGCATTGGTGTTCCTTGGCTCTTTTAGTTGTATGATAAAACAGAAGAAATATAAAAATTTCACACACATTTGTTTTGGTTGTTTTATTGAGGTCACTATAACATGTTATAATTTGAATTGATAATGTTCATTGTAATTTTACATATTCAATATCATATTCAAAAAACTTCCCTCTGTTTTAGGGCTCTAACCAAACATAGCCATATCTGTAGTATTGCGTGAACCAATAGTAGTTCACATGACATGTGATATAATTCTCATCAGAACTAATAATTCTTTCCTGTGCCATGGGGAGTGGAAAACATCATTTTTGCAAGAACTTTGATGTTTCCCGTGCCATGGGGGAGGGGAAAACATAATTTTTGCGAGATTGACCCCAAACATAACTCGTGTTACTATCCTTGATAAAATAAATAGTTTTTCTTTCCAAATGTTATAGATTACAAAAATCTATACTTAGAAATATTATAAAACAAATAAAACACCAAATATATTTATACTTTTCCAATTTTTGGTCAATCAGTCAGATTTTATGTTGATTTCTAAATTTGTCCATAGTCGTGGAATGGGTATTTTGGATGTATAAGGGGTTAGGTGGGGTGGGGAGTGGGGTGGTGGGTGGATGTCAACTTAAAAGGTTACTTAAGTTGTCAACAAAGACATAAATTACCTGAGACAAACCTTTGTAAAAAAAAAATATATATATATATATATATATTGTGGAGATTTAAATTACTGGGGTCAAATCAATTTTTTATCAGATTTGAGGGTAACAGGAGGGTTAAACCTACTATATTCAGCTACATTTCAATAGAACTAAACTCAAACAATAGCCAATCCACCATTCAGCAAGGACATTTAATATTTCAATACAGTGAAAAATTAGCATGTGAGTTAAGCTGAAATGAAATATTTCTCATTTAAGAATCCATCACAAACCCTTGAAATTTCATCTAACCTTTTGTGAGACAGCAATAAACGTATTCATTTCCACAATACTTTGGATATCCCTTGCCTAAAGTCATTCATTAGACTATCTGTTGATAGACAGAACTAGATCATGAGAATTAACACAAAATGTAGACATGTCCACACACAGTTAATGTGTGCGTCAGTGCTTCAAGGGACACTTCACCCATTTGCATTAAGCTTTGTATCTTTAGAAACCCAGTCATATTTTTGAATGGTCATGGTTTATTCCCTTATTTTCCCCTGAGATGGGAGAAATAAGGAAAAAGTGTAACACTTCCTGCTTTTTATGACGTAAAAATCATAATTTTGTGTCATAAAAAGCAGGAAGTCCCATTTCTTTGTATAAGGGTTGAGACTACAAACACTAGCTCATCATTTATTCAGGGTGTGGGACCCACTCACGCTACAGACCTATTATAGATCAGTGGGTGGGACTTCATTTGCAGATACTGAAATCAATATCAGCCATGTTTGGAAGCTAAGCTAACAAGCGCTGTGGAGATAGAAAGTTACGACAATGACGGAAGAAACTAAACATGATATGGAAGAAGAGGATTTTGAAAATTTGCTGCTCGAATCCGATGTTCGTGGCTATCTTTACGAGCCGCAATATAGTGAAGAGCAGCTGAGGCTGCTGGAGGAACAGGAGGCGGCTGCCTGTCGCGGACGAGGAGCCCGGACTGGCTCGAGCTGGGCGGACTGCTGGTGCCTGTGCTCTCGCTGTGTGCTACGGACACAGATAGAGTCCGTCTGCTGCAGAGAATTTCAACGATGGCAATTTCTCCTGGACGAAATCTCTGAATCAGACGAGCACACGGACGTTTGTGTTGTGATGACCATCCTAGTTTCGTCTGACTGAACATCCAGGTATCATGCAATAATTCACCATATAGAAAGAAATACAAACGAGGAGTAATTCACTAATGAGTTTGCCAATGTAACGGGATTCGTTGTTGTGGGAAGAAAGAGGCGGGAACCAGCGAACATTTAAACATTTTAATAGTAAAATAAACAAATACAAAACAAAAGTATAAGCCAGCAGCCACACACAACAGAAACAAAACACAACATAAATCAGGCCTGTTGCTCTCTCGATCTGCCCTGTCGCCGCTCCTCCTTTTATGCTTCCGCTCCTCGGTGAGAGATGCGAGACTGGTGCATCTCACAGGTGTCATTCATAGCACTCACGCCAGCGGCCTTGCGCCGTCCTCTCACGTCCCTCGGCGTCATCCTGCTTGCCACAGCCAACTAACTAGACATTTTGTGTGAAAGGAATTTCTAACTCTGGTGGCAGCTAACGTTAGCCTTGTTGACGAAAGAGTGATTTCTCTGATGTTTGCGCTGTTCTGGATTAGTGGGAGTGGCTTGCGGAGCTGTGCAATGTGGTGCATTGTGGGAGTTGTTGTCTTACATGCGCCCTAAAGTTATTTTCCGTCTTTTCTCGGTCAAGAGGGCACCAAATTCAAAAATTATTTTACATTTCGACTACATATATGACCCACTTTCAAAAAAGATTAATGTTGAAATGGGTGAAGTGCTCCTTTCAGTGCTTTTTCAAGATAATGAGAAAATAAATATCAATATAAATCCTGTTACTGCCTCAAAATGGTTCTTTACCTTTAATCAAAAAGGAAAACTTTTACTTCCTCAAAGTTTTTATAACATAACATATGAAGTATTTCCATGATAGGGTCACACAAACCATAACACATTCCTGTAAAGTGTCTTTTATAAGCCCTGATAAACATGATACATCTTGCCCCGATCTAGTTAAAACTGCTCTCATTCATGTAAACAAATCTCTAGCATTAATTACTTCATATTTAGATTGTTCTGGAAAAAAAAAGAAAGAACAAAAGATGATTGCCTCAGTAATTGGCTGTGCTAATGCTTATTGTTTCTAGTGCGCATTCATAAGCATGTTTAATTGTAAGCTGAGCACATTCAGCATGCTGGGCCCTCAGGAGCCGTGGTTTCAGGTCACGATATCAATCAGCTAAATGAGATTGGCCCATTAAATAGCTTTAATTACCTAATCACTGAAGCAGGAAAGAAGCATGGAATCAATTAAAAAGGATAATGTAAAATATGACTTGTTTTCAAAAGCAATATTTAAAAAGGTCTAGGCTACTCCTAAAAATGACTGAAAGGAGTGCAAGTCATGGTGGGCTCTGCTTGGAAGAGCCGGTATTTTAAAAATCACACATACAATATATAATGTGCTAAAATTATAAAGTCTCCAGTGTTTCCCATACATTGATTTATCTGCGGCGGCCCGCCACAATATAAATTTTGACCGCCACAAATAGATTTCAGTCGGAAAAAAATATATTTAAACTTCTCAAAATAACATACAGTAACAGGTCTTTAATCAACACAGTCTCATCCCAAGGCGTCATCTAACTGACGCTTTTGACCATGCGTCAACATGCCGACGCACATGGCACCCTTTAAGCGTCAATATGAGACGCTCATCCTCGGGCGTCATCTAACTGACGCTTTTGACCATGCGTCTAAATCCGACGCACATGGCACCCTTTAGTGTCAGTTAGATGACGCTTCCGTTATGGGTAGGTTTAGGTCTGGGGTAGGGTTAGGGTTAGACCACTAGGAGGCGCGTCTCATATTGACGCTTAAAGGGTTCCATGTGCGTCGGCATGTTGACGCATGGTCAAACATGGTCAAAGGCGTCAGTTAGATAACGCCTTGGGATGAGACTGGGCTGCTTTAATGCAGTTCACAGTGAATGACTGCAGTGAACTCCATCTGTGCATGTGATGAGTTTAGCGTGCATTTGGCAAAACAGTTACGCAATATTTTCCTATTTGCATAGTTGACGGTCACAGCATTTCACTAGATTTGTAATGAGACGCTTTTATAAACTTGTTTTCCACCAAAATAAAAGCTCGACTGTGGTTTCCGTCAAAATAAAAGCTCACGGGTTTGTCTCGTGCATGTATAGAAATCAGGACAAAACTAATTATGAAAGTTTTATTTATTTTTCAGTGCATTTGTTTTACAATATGGATATTACTGTCATGGGAATAATATTATATTATTATTAGCATTAGTATTATGTAATGTAATGCAGACTGAGAGCCCGGACCCCCCTAGAGGGACAGAGGTCCACCCACCACAGTTTCACAAATTCCTGTGGGAAACACTGGTCTTTCTCTACCACCAATACTAATCAGCGATTAATCAATGACATAATTTTGCACTTCAGCTTCTCATCAGTTTTTCTTTCCAATCAAGCCTACTCTTCCCAACATATAAAAATGTGCTTAAGTGTATGAAATTGGTTCACACTTATCCACACATTTACTATTTTCTTATGGAAAACAGCACATATTGCATTGTATAGGATAGTGAACGATTCAGGGTATGTATATGCTTTCTATTGGGGTGAATGAAGCCTGGATCAGTGTCATGCAAAACTCCATTTAGGGGATCATTTGCACAACCCAGCGCAACCACAAAACATATTGGACCCATTTGTATACTGCACAGAATGCCATCTTTTCTCTGATGACATGTGACCAGCGGAACAATTATCCCCTTTAGCAATCTGCCACTCACATGAAATCACAAAAATTAACGAACGACAACAATCCCACCCAACATTTTTAGAGAAGAAATTTACATTTGACTTTAAAAAAGGGACGGGCTCTTCTACTTCTTCCAGCATTGAGAAAAACTGCACTAATCAAGTAATTTCTTAATGTGATTTAAAGCAATACGTTTATCTTGATGTTGAACATAAATGACCCAGTCTGACCCTTATATAATTAAAGGGTTAGTTCACCCAAAAATGAAAATTAAGTCATTAATTACTCACCCCCATGCTGTACCAACCCCGTAAGACCTTTGTTCGTCTTTGGAACACAAATGAAGATATTTATGATTAAATCTGAGAGGTTGATCACTCCTCCATAGGCTGCCTAAGGGTATGAAACTTGACGCCCAGAAAGTCATTAAAGAAAATGTTTAAATATTCCATGTCGCAACAGTGGCTCAACTATAAGTTTATCAAGCGACAAGAATACTTTTTGTGCGAAAAAAACAAACAAAAATAACGACTTTATTCGACTATTCCTTTTCTTCCTTGTAGGCCTGAAACGAGACTTCAAGAGATTTCCACGACGCATGCGCGAGAATTGCGATCTCCTTCAACTACTTCAGTTAAGTTCTCGTGCGTGCGCGTCGTGGAAATCTCTTGAAGTCTCGTTTTTTTTTTGGGTGAACTAACCCTTTAAGGAAAAGCACAACCTTGCCTGCGAAGGGGCTGCTAATTGCATTTCGAGGTTACGTCCAGTGCTCTCTTTCAGTCATACTGTGTTCTCCTGCAGTGACCACTGCTGCATAATGACCTCACTGTGTGATTAAAACTGTCCTCAACAATTAATGCTCATAATCTCCTTGACAACACTGGGTGAGCCAGGGTGAGGCAAGCATAAGAAAATGAACCGCTGTAATGGACAATGATGAGTCTCAAGCGCCCCATGGTTTAGATTCAGGGGTTAATAAAGGCCAGTGAAGTAATAATAGCTTCTGAATGTTGACCTCCTCACATCAGGTTGAATATGCATCTGAGACGGGGTGTCTGACTGGATTGAGCATGTTTCCACAGTATTATAAAAGCTTTGAGACATGATTTCAACAGAATAATTGCATCAATAGCATTCCATTTTAGCAGGTTTTCACACTGCACAGATTAGAGCTAATCTGGACCTCCAGGCATGAGCAGAAACACACAGACTCACACTATTACACTCACTGCAGCAAGACAGATATGCATGCATCTCGCTTCCTATAGTTTATTATTACCAGCCGACCCTGGTGGGGAAATTTTACATGGGGAATTATGGATAAAACTCCACTAGCTACCTCAGGCAAGGGAAAATACAAACTTCATTCCAGAGCTTCTATTAGCATGCAGAGAATGTATGCTGAAAAGCTCACCTGGCTATTCCTGGCGCTGGGCGGTAAGGTTTAAACCGAGAGTATGAAAAAAAAAAATCAGTGAACAATACAAGGCTCTGAATATTTCATGGACATGGTGTGGATACCCTCATGAATTTTTCAGCTCACAGACGGATTGCAAAGGTGTGAAGGGAATGCTGTTGGTAGTCAGTCACAGACCAAAACCCTAATGCCATCCATTTCACTTACTCTTGTAATGGTGCATCATGGGAATGTTGTTGTGAATGGCTCAATGAGCAATGTCACTTTCAAGTTTAAATGTGACAGAAGAGTTGTGATTGATCAGTGTGTTTCCTTTATCAACTTCATCAAACTTTAAAACCAAACTACACAAATTTACATTAGTTAATGTAATAGCAAACATGAAATAACAATTTTAAAGCATTTATAACATATAAATGCATTTATAGCATAACCTAGCAATACAGCTTAATGTTAATTCCTCCATAGTATCAATAAATCAACATTTTTAATAGTATAAATTATTACTTTAATGTATTATGAAGGAACATGAATTAATAATTAAAAACAGTAAATTTATTTTAAAAAAACCTCTAGATTAATACAATTTGTCAAAAACTGTTCATTATTAATTCATGATACCTAATGCACCAACTAATGCCTATTTTAAAGTGTTACCGAACCACCTATAGGCTTTTTTGAAAAACATGCCTCTATACCTATATTTTTCTTGTGTGTGTGTGCAAAACTTCAAAAACATACCTATGAATAGATTTCATTGCAGTTTCCAGCTGAAATAAACACCAGTTGCAGTAAAACACCAACAACTTTTGTTCCTTTTCACAGAAATTATTTCAGGGGCAGATTATAGATTAATAAAGACTTCACGTTTCCATTGGTCATGGTCGCTCACTAACTAACTATTGAATACGACTTTTGCCTTAATAAACTCCTAATTACTGCTTACTATTAAGGGATGTAGAATATGGTCCTAGAATAAGGCATTACAGTTTTTCTCAATCGATTTGACACATTTCTCCAAACTCAGGTCACTGTTCTCAACACAGTGATCTGAACACTTTGTAATGGTCCTAAACAGGTTGAAAATTGTCCTTCATTTCATGCAAATTGCAAATCACATGCATAATTTTCTCAAAACACTGCACAAAATTCTCAAATGTTTTCACATACAGCCACCCAAAACTTATATCAGGAAAAAACTAGTGCAGCTTTTTTTATTGGTTTTTACAAAAATCACAATCATTTGTGCACCATTTTTCAAAACACAACAAACAAAACAATTATTTGTTAAAATATTGCACTTAGAATGTTCTCAATTGGCCCCCAAAAAATATCTGCTAAGTTAGTAATACACACAACACAGGAAATACAAATTGTTTACACAGCTATCTCAATTACAAAAAGGGGGGGGGGGGGGGGGGGGGATCAAGGGGAAGAGGGGAAAAGAAAAATATGAAGAAGAAGAAGAATGGGAAAAGGAAGAGGTTTAAGAGTGATAGGTTTTAGGGAGGAGAGATGAAGGGTAATATTGAGAGGGAGAGGAACAGTGGAAGAGAAAGAGATGAGGGGAAAGGAATAGATGGTATAGGTAGAGGAGATGGAGCAAGAAGAGTTCAGGGTGTAGGAAGAGGAGAAGAGGAAGACGAGTTGGTAGAATGGTATTGGTGGAAAGAGCAAGAGAAGAAAATATAAGACGAAATGGACAGAGGGGAAGGGGAGAGCAAGTTGTAAGAGGAGGGAGGAGAGGTAGAAGGATAGGTTACAGACAGATTTCAAATAAAATCGGAGCCACCCTATCTGATGTCATAAATGATGGTCTTTCCTTGAGAGAAGCTGGACAGAGAGTTCAGCCCAATATAAACATTGTGCCACAGTCAATGTCCCTGGACAACAAGTGCTGCAATACACTGGTGTTGTGGCACACAGCACTGTCTTGGGGTCGCACAACACAGAAAGGCTTTTTAACTCCCTCAATGATATCTACTTTCCACATGATCAGGAGCAAATTGAGCGAAATTCTGTAGCTAGTTGTTTGGGACAATTTCCAATTTCACCATTCAGCACAGGTGCAAGAGTGGGTTGAGGATCACTCACATTTCAGGATGGTGTTCCAGCATATTCTCTTCTTGGAGATGGAAAGATATGATCACAACCCTTACAACCAGGTAAGTCTTCCTCAAGCGATGGAAGAGGCCTGTGGATAAGTTAAGGCACAAGGATGGATCCAGCATTCACAACTTTTTTCCCCCACGACTCGTGAAAATATATGCTGTGATGTTGATGAAATTCGTTGACCACCAGATGTAAATTGAGAGACAAGATCTATACAGTTCATTGATTCAATTATTGCAGTAAAATTATTTATTTATTTGGTTGAAAATTCATTGTTATACAATTAAAGTCGTGTTATTTTTGGACCAAAATGAATGCTTCAAAACAATCTAACTAACCCACTGATGTCACATGGACCACTTTGATGATGTCTTTCCTTTCTGGACAAGGACAGTATACCGTGTATACATTTTCAATGGAGGGACAGAAAACTCTCGGACTAAATATAAAATATCTTAAACTGTGTTACGAAGATGAACGGAGGTCTTACGGGCTTGGGATGACATGAGGGTGAGTCATTAATGACAGAATTTTCATTTTTGGGTGAACGAACCCTTTAAGCTTAAGTCAGTCACACGCTGAAGATGTTTTTTTTTTTTAGACTAGTTTTGTTTTTATTTAGTTTTTTGATTTGGCAACACTCGTGCTCTTCATTCTATTTGGTGAATTAGTATATTGAATTTTATAGTTCTCTACTTTGTTTTTGTTTTGACTGTAAATATATTTGGAAAACTTTTAAGTTCAATATTGTTTACTGGTTGGGGGTTTAAATTAATAAATGTTCTTTCTCTTTTGAAATTATGTTTTTACTCCTCTTTACTTTTTACCACTGTTTAAATTGCACTTCATGGCGATAGCTTTAGTGACAGAATTTGAATGTTACTTTCCCTTAATATCCTTAGACATATTAAAAACATCTTTGATCATAACAGTTATGTTTAGTGTAGCGTTTAGTGTAGGTGATATGATATATTAAAACACAATAGAGCAGTAACCTTATACCGCCAATGTTGCCAGATTCATGCTGATCTGTTTGGGAAAAACGTGAACATGCTTTTAGTGGCACTTACTGGAGATTTCAGTTTAACCGTGTCATAAAATGTGCAAGAAACATATCATTTTGCTGATTTTTTTCCCCAATGAGCCACCTGGGATGGTTATCGATATATATAAGATGCTTATGATGTGTAATCTACAAAGAGAGTCTGGTAAAGATTGTCTAATCAATAGCGGAGAGCTGCACAAATGCCATTTCCCTTTTTAGCATCTGGCAACTTCCTGCAGAAACCCAATGCGAAAGGCAGAACAATACATACAAGGAAACAAACTCAAAATAATGAATGAAACAACCTTTCCTGTAGGGTATGTATGTGTCTAAATGTGCCAGAGAGAACGTGAAGGAGAGAGAGAAAGGCATTGTAGCCTATATCTTGCATCTGCCTAGTGAGAGAAAATCAAAGGGCAACTGTGTGCTTCTCACATGCAGAAAAAAAACTATCCACAGCCCTATAAAAATAGCTCCTACTTCATTATGAAACTGTATCACTCCTTCCCTCACCTTTGTTTGTTCATGTCTTTCACATTGTCAAAGGATGACACAAAATAAAGAGCAAACTCAGAGCAACACATCCCATTGTGAAAAAAATACTGCTTTGTTGTTGCTCTGTGAAGTTGATGTCATTGTGCAGGTAAACGCGCTGTAAAAATGTTCGGTAAATACTGCAACACAGTGGCCCCAAAATGTTTCAGGACCAACATGACATCATGACTTTTGCGTAAACAGACACGCCACTTTCAAGTCAAGTGGCGTGTTATCTAAACGCATTTTGAGATATCCGCGTGTATGCGTGTATGTCTACGCCATTAATGTCCAAGTCATTCCGCGTATATGTACACGCCATTAAATTTCCGAGCGAAACGAGGCAAAATGTAGATCTACATCTGGGGAGCGATATTTTTTTTCCCTAGGATGGTAGGGGAAGACTCATAAATGCTATTAACCCCAGTGACGGGTAGGTTTAGGGACGGGGTGGAGGTAGGTCATATATTTATATATACAGTAATAACGTTAAGTCAACTGCGTTCATAAACACGCTGAAAAGCGATTGTGCGTGTTGATAGCACGCCAAAAATGGAAATACGAATTGGCGTGTCATACACACGCAATTTTATGAGATCAGTCTGTTCAGGACACTTAAGATTTGACACAAAATAAACATTTTCGCAGAACATACGTAGTCTTTCCAATTATTCAAACCAACTAGTTGTCCCAAATGATTTCTACTGAAATTTTTACCAATATATCTTTTTTGAAATCTATTAACCTATTTTTGTGGAATGCTTTGCTTTAAAAAGTGTTTTTGTTTTGTTAATATTAGGTTGATTTTTAGTTACATAACACAAACAAATATTTGTTAAAGGATCCAAATACTTTTTGGGGCCATTCTGGATTGATCCCGGGTCTATCGGGGCTCTTGGCTGAATTGCCATCTCTTGATGTCGACAGGTGTTAATAAATTTCTTCCAGTGAGAAAGCCCCAGTAATCCCACCAGCAAAATGCCGGCTGTAATGGATAAGATCTTAGATAATACTTTCGGGAAACCTGTTTGCCATCTATCTTTTAAACACTAGAGGGATTTTCACAGTTCAGTGCCTGAGTCCTTTTTATCGCGTTCATTTCTTTATGCTTTCAGACGCATGATTGAACTGAGTGATTATTAGGGGATTTTGCACTGTGGCAGTAAGTCTGTTAAATTGACCTCTCTCCGCCTCTCTCTCTCTCTCTCTCTCTCTCTCTCTCTCTCTCTCTCTCTCTGACAGGTTGAGTGTACGGCAGGTAATGAGGCTCATTTGTAATCAATGGGGAGACTTTAACTAAAAGGAAAATAGTACAAAATCTAAATTAAATCTTTAGGGTTTGCTTAAAGAGAGACACTTCCCATATTAACATCAATCCAGGAAAAGATAGAGAAGAGAATTTGAACTCTATGAAGCAGAACTGTATTTTTAATTAAAGAAAGCAAAAGGGAGAGAAGGAGGAAGAAGAAAATGGAGGAAAGTGTCTATAGACACCTGCACAATGCAGTCTAAGACATGAGACAATCAATCAGTCCATATTGATGTTTTGCTAAATTCGTTCCCTGGTAAACCAGTGTCAATTGAACTATACTTTTTAAATGGTTGCTAACACTGGTATAGGTCAGAATCGACAAGCAGCTTTGATGTGGTGTTTACAAGCCTTATTATTCTGGGGTGAAAAATTAAATTAACACCATACACCATAAAATGAATAATTTCAGTCCTACAGCTCCTGATTGGACAATATACGTTCCAGCAGTGTAAGAAAAACACTGTAGTAACAGCAAAGCACTTGCTCACCACATCACGCAGCACTCACAGCTGAATGTTGTTTTTGCTGCCTAGCAACTTTCTGTTGTCAAAGATAAGCACCATTCTATTCTCGGAAGGATGGAACGTAATGAATTTGCTTAGTAAAATAATAATATTTTCTTCTCAATATTTATATTATGAATTAAATAACAAATTAATAAAAGAAGGTTTTCAAGGTCATGCTTATACTAAAGGGCTACACATCGTGCCTAACAGATTCCTTTAGCTGTGATTATACTCCGATTCTTAACATATTGCTTACATTTTAATGCTTAAACATTTGGAAACACCATTTCGACAAAAACACCTAGGGTCTTATGCATTTGAGAGATCTATAAATTGCCCAGAATAGGGTTAGTTCACCCAAAAATGACATTTCTGTAATAAAATAATCACCCTCATGTCGTTCCAAAACCGTAAGAGCTTCGTTCATCTTCGGAAAACAAATGAAGATCTTTTTGATGAAATCTGAGAGCTTTATAATTATATATCTACACTCAACTAAAGGATTATTAGGAACACCTGTTCAATTTCTCATTAATGCAATTATCTAATCAACTAATCACATGGCAGTTGCTTCAATGCATTTAGGGGTGTGGTCCTGGTCAAGACAATCTCCTGAACTCCAAACTGAATGTCAGAATGGGAAAGAAAGGTGATTTAAGTAATTTTGAGCGTGGCATGGTTGTTGGTGCCAGACGGGCCGGTCTGAGTATTTCACAATCTGCTCAGTTACTGGGATTTTCACGCACAACCATTTCTAGGGTTTACAAAGAATGGTGTGAAAAGGGAAAAACATCCAGTATGCGGCAGTCCTGTGGGCGAAAATGCCTTGTTGATGCTAGAGGTCAGAGGAGAATGGGCCGACTGATTCAAGCTGATAGAAGAGCAACTTTGACTGAAATAACCACTCGTTACAACCGAGGTATGCAGCAAAGCATTTGTGAAGCCACAACACGCACAACCTTGAGGCGGATGGGCTACAACAGCAGAAGACCCCAACCGGTTACCACTCATCTCCACTACAATTAGGAAAAAGAGGCTACAATTTGCAAGAGCTCACCAAAATTGGACAGTTGAGGCCTGGAAAAATGTTGCCTTGTCTGACGAGTCTCGATTTCTGTTGAGACGTTTAGATGGTAGAGTCAGAATTTGGCGTAAACCGAATGAGAATATGGATCCATCATGCCTTGTTACCACTGTGCAGGCTGGTGGTGGTGTAATGGTGTGGGGGATGTATTCTTGGCACACTTTAGGCCCCTTAGTGCCAATTGGGCATTGTTTAAATGCCACAGCCTACTTGAGCATTGTTTCTGACCATGTCCATCCCTTTATGGCCACCATGTACCCATCCTAGAGAGTGAGAGGTGAGAGGACGCTGGCGTGTCTGTCGCCGCTTCTCATTCTCACAAACAAAAACGCACAACTTCAGTTACTCTGCGATTCTTCTCCTGCTGGCTTTACGCTACGCTTTTTCGCTGTGTGCCCTGGTTCTGCTACAGGATCTGCTAAACCAGTGGCTTTTCCAGCTGCTACGCTACCTTACAGAGTGGTCGACAGGCTACTTTTAAACCTTTTTATTCTGACGATTTCCAAACTGTCAACAGCTGTAATTACCTCTGATGTAACGGCTTGATCCTCCGCAGCATTCTCTGTTGTAGCTTGGCCGTGATTCTCTGGTCTGCGGCTTGTAAACTAATGCTAGCTAGCGTTGGCAAGCTAGCAGTCTCCTCTGGCTTCATGGCTTTTCTAAAGTACTGCATTTTGGAACTCAAAAATCTCAACTCGCACATCAAACCGAGTAACGTCTGCCTTGATGCGATTAAATCTCTCCATCTCTTACGTCGCCCCCCCCCCCCCCCCCCCATGTGCACCGGGCTGTTCGACATAAGTTTGTTTACATGAAGACATCCCTGGCTACCCCTTTCCGGTCTATCACTACCCAGCGACAACGTCATCAGAACGAGCCGCGCCTACACTTATTTAACCTACGGCCCTTGGAACGGGCTGTTGATTACATCTTTCATGCTAATACATCTGTCCTTAAGTCGGTCTCATTCATGCTGCTGAACACTCGCTCACTAAATAATAAAGCGCCACTCATACATGACATTATAACTGACAAGAAACTGGATTTTCTATGTTTGACTGAGACTTGGCAGAACCAAATGGACTTTCTTGCGCTGAACCAAGCTACCCCCCAAGGCTATAGCTACATTCTAAGGCCCCGTAGTTCTGGACGTGGTGGGGGACTGGCTGTTATACATCATGCAGATTTCCAGATAAAAGAATTTCCAGTACACGTCTCTTCATTTGAGTGCATTCACTTTGCTCTGTCTGGACCTCTGCAGCTACAAGTGGTCCTTGTCTATCGTCCGCCTAAGGCATCTGCTAGCTTCCTGCCTGAGCTCTCTGACCTCCTTGCTCTGATCTGCCCCACCTCTCCAGCTACCATCTTACTTGGTGACTTTAATATACATGTTGATTCCAGTAATGCTTACGCTGCAGAATTTTTGTCACTATTGGACTGCTTTGACTTTACACAAGACGTCAATGGCCCCACACATGCTAAAGGTCATACACTGGACCTGGTATGCTCCTCGGGTACAACTCCAACCCATCTGCAAACTGTTGACATGGCTATTTCTGATCACCTTGCCGTCATGTTTTCGGTTTCTGTGCACACACACAGGAAGTGTGTGAAAAGGATCATTGCATATCGAAACATCAAACAAGTGTGCTTACATAAATTATCCTACAGTCTTGCAGGCCATCTTATCAACTATCCCCCAAACTGCACAGTTGATGACTTGGTTAATCACTACAACCTGGCCCTGTCACGTAGTCTTGACTCTGTTGCCCCCCTCATCACTCGATCTGTTTCCTTCTCCTGTCCTGCTCCATGGTTCACTGCTGAACTCCGCCTTATGAAGGCCACAGTGCGGAGGCTGGAGAGGTACTATAAAAAATCTGGCCTCACTGTCCACCAGGTAGCCTACAACAACCATGTTAAGAGCTACAAAGATGCTCTGTCCAAGGCGAAAAATAAGTACTACTCTACACTTATTGGTAACCAACAACATCAGCCTAAACAGCTTTTTTCCACTATCAATCGCCTTCTTGGCCCACTTGACCCTCCTCAACCATCTGACGCTGCTGGCTTCTGCTCCAGATTCCTGGATTACTTCCGGAAAAAGGTAGAAACCATCCACCAGCAACTGCAGCTGTCCAGCTGTCTCCACACCACAGGATTGCCTCTCCTCTTTCCCCTCGCTCAAAACAGCTCAAGTTATTGAGCTAGTGTCAAAAGCAAAGGCCACGACCAGCAAACAGGATCCAATGCCGACTGCCTTGGTCAAGGCATGTCTTCCAACTCTGGGACCCATACTGGTCGACATCATCAACACCTCTCTGTCTTCTGGGGTGGTCCCCACCAGCTTTAAAACTGCTGCGGTGATCCGTACTTAAAAAAACAGGCCTGAACCAAGACGACCCAAACCACTATCGCCCAATCTCCAACTTACCTTTCATATGCAAGTTATTGGAAAGAGCTGTGGATTCCCAACTCAACCATCATATGCTACAGCACAACCTCTACGAGCCATTTCAATCTGGTTTCAGAACACATCATAGCACAGAAACTGCCCTCATCAAAATCACAAATGACCTTCTCATGGTAGCTGACTCTGGCCATGTCAGTATCTTAATTCTTCTAGACCCCTCTGCAGCCTTCGATACAGTCTCCCATTCCATTCTTCTCACTCGCCTCTCCGAACTTATTGGCCTCGCTGGTACTGTGTATTCCTGGTTTAAATCCTTTCTCACCAACAGGCAACAATACACCACCCTTAAGGGCATTTACTCTGAATCTGCTCCAGTCTTACACGGTGTGCCACAAGGATCCGTGCTTGGCCCACTGCTGTTTAATATCTACATGCTACCTCTTGGGATGATCATCTGGAAACATGGATTACACTTCCACTGCTACCCTGATGACACCCAGCTCTACATCAGTACTAAGCCTTCTACTCCACTTCAACCAGTGCCACTTATCAACTGCCTGAAGGACATAAAGAACTGGCTGGACAGTAACCTTCTAAAACTCAACAAAGACAAAACAGAACTCATGGTGTTTGGCCCGCTGTCACTTCTCAAAAATGTTGATGACATTATATTGGATGTGGATAGCTGCTCAATCTCTGCATCTCCTCAAGTACGCAACCTTGGCGTCATCATGGACTCCACTCTCTCCTTCCAACAACACACCAAAAACACCATTAAAACTGCATTTTACCATCTTAAGAACATCTCCAGACTCCGACAGTGTCTCTCCAACTCTGTAGCCGAGACCCTCATTCACTCCTTCATCACCTCCCGACTTGATTACTGTAACGGTATCCTGTTCGGTCTGCCTAGCAAGGCTACTGACACACTCCAGAATGTACAGAACTATGCGGCTAGGATGCTCACTCACACAAAGCTTGGACTTCACATCACTCCCATCCTGTAGAAGCTTCACTGGCTGCCAGTTAAGTCTCGGATCAAATATAAAATCCTCCTCCTGACGTACAAATCTCTCCATGGACTTGCACCTCAGTACCTTATTGATTTACTCCATCCCTACACTCAGCAACGGTCCTTACGGTCCTCTGACAAGGACCTGCTCGCTGTCCCTAAGTCCAGGCTCCGGACATTTGGTGATAGAGCTTTCTGTGTTGGTGCTCCATCACTCTGGAACAAGCTTCCTCATGCCATCCGCTCCGCTCCCTCTCTAATAACCTTTAAAAACCAGCTAAAAACAAACCTCTTTACCAAGGCTTATGGGCTTTAACTCCCCTGGCCTCTTACCTCTCTCCTCCTATCCCCTCCTCCCCCCCCCCCCCCCCCCCCCTCTTGCTTTTGATAAGCGTCCTTGGGTTTTATGAAAGGCGCTATATAAATTAAAGTTATTATTATTATTATTATTATTATTATTATCCTCTGATGGCTACTTCCAGCAGGATAATGCACCATGTCACAAAGCTCCAATCATTTTAAATTGGTTTCTTGAACATGACAATGAGTTCACTGTACTAAATTGGCCCCTACAGTCACCAGATCTCAACCCAATAGAGCATCTTTGGGATGTGGTGGAACGGGAGCTTCGTGCCCTGGATGTGCATCCCACAAATCTCCATCAACTGCAAGATGCTATCCTATCAATATGGGCCAACATTTCTAAAGAATGCTTTCTGCACCTTGTTGAATCAATGCAACGTAGAATTAAGGCAGTTCTGAAGGCGAAAGGGGGTCAAACACAGTATAAGTATGGTGTTCCTGATAATCCTTTAGGTGAGTGTATATAATAGCTTTCTGTAGACTGCAATACCATTGCCACTTTCAAGGCCCAGAAAGGTAGTAAAGACATTGTTGAAAAAGTCCATGTGACTACAGTGGTTCAACCTTCCTTTTATGAAGCGACACAAATACTTTTTGTGCGCCAAAAAAAAACTTGAATCAACTATTTATTTTCTTCTGTCAGTCTCTGACGCTGCTCATGTGAGCACAGTGAAGCATGTGTGTGATGCTGATGCAGGATCCGGCCAATAATGAGCTGACGTTCGGACGTCTGCCCTGTTTACACAACGTGAACAGCATCAAGAGACTGACACGGAAGAGAAGAAATTGTTGAATAAAGTCGTTTTTTTGTTTCTTTTTTTGCGCACAAAAAGTATTCTCGTCACTTCATAAAATTAAGGTTGAACCACTTATGAAAAGTAAAAGACGAAAATGAAGATTCAGATTCAAAAATTTAACTTTAACCCCATTATTTAACTGTCAAAGGTAATTAGTTTTCAGAAAACAACTTTTCCCTTGTGTAACCGAATGAATGAGATGATTGACATTAGTGAGGACCTATCAGCAGGGAATCCCTCCTATTTAAGAGTTGGTTGGCTAGGGCCTGGGATGCGTCACGTCCGACTCCTCCTCCTGTTGTTGACAGTGGCTGTAGGTATGTGCGTTAGCATATAGTAATTTTTGTTTTTAGTTTCTTGTATGGATGGGACTGACGATTAGTGTTGTTTAGCCTGTCTTTCCTCTCCGGTTTCCCTCGGCTTGTCGCGGTGGGTGCATTAGCTGGCTGCTCGCCTTTCAGGTATGTGTGAACTGTTTGTTTTTGTTTGGGGGTTTAGACTCGGCTGATTGTTTTGAGTTATGTGCAGTCTCCCTGTAGTCCAGCTGAACAGCGGCTTGCATGATTTTTGAGTATCCGTGCCTGTGAAAGGACAAGCACATTGTGTGAACGCATCATCACCTTCCGGTAAGTGTTATTGTGCATACAACTGTAGTACGAGCTGAAATTTAACAATTACTGCATAAATCTTAGTGATGTTTTTCTTTGCATTGGCTTAGGATTTTCCCTCTCGTCCGGGCGATTTGTTTTGCCGCAGGTCAAGTCAAGTCAAGTCATCTTCATTTATATAGCGCTTTTAACAATGGATTGTTCCAAAGCAGCTTTACAGAGATAAACATATAATTTAAGGTAACAGAGATTGTTTTGGCTTTATAGCAGTTCTTGAATAATGTTATTTCCAGCTAAAGTTAGTTTTGATTGATTCACCTCCATTGAAATTATCATTTGTTATTAAATTAGGGGCCACTAAGACGACGCCGTTCGCTCTAAACAGACTTTAAACGCGAACCTGTGATTAACGCTGACGGCGTTCACATGCACATTAAGAATTGATTCTATAGTTATGAACTTTTGAAAATATGTGCGCAGGTTTTTGTTTTTTGTGCGCAGGTCCCAGAATTTTGTTTTATTTTATCATTTCGGGGTACGCAAGCTGGATTTTTAACAACGCTTTATCTGTAGAGTGGGAAAGGGATCCTCCATAGGGAGAGGATAGTTGACACTTCAGCACTGCATTGTCATCGGGTCCAGGCAAAGCTCCCTCGTCAGATCTGGACACGGCCTGGATCCGGCAGGCTGCGGGAAAACCTCGGGATAAACAAATACACTAATATTAGCATAGATGCCATTCTTCTTATGATGTAATGAGTACATCAAGATTTAAGGAAAGTGTTCCCAGTTCTGGCTGACCTAATCTATGCAGCCTAACATTGAATTATAGAAGTCTATAGTGTATTATGTGTATACTAGGTCAAAGAGATGTGTTTTTAGTCTAGCTTTGAACTGACAGAGTGTGTCTGCTTTCCGGACAATGGTAGGAAGACTGTTCCAAAGTTTTGGTGCTAAATAGGAAAAGGATCTACCACCTGCAGTCGATTTTGAAATTCTAGGTATTATCAACTGGCCGGAACTTTGAGATCGAAATAGACTCGAAGGACTATAATGCGTTAAGAGCTCGCTCAAGTACTGCGGAGCTAAACCATTTAGTGCTTTGTAAGTAATCAACAATATTTTAAAATGTATACGATGTTTAATAGGCAGCCAATGCAGTGTTGACAGAACCGGGCTAATATGGTCATACTTCCTGGTTCTGGTAAGAACTCGAGCTGCTGCGTTTTGAACTAGCTGTAGTTTATTTATTAAGCGTGCAGGGCAGCCACCCAGTAGAGTATTACAATAATCCAGCCTTGAGGTCATGAACGCATGAACTAATTGTTCCGCATTTCCCAATGAGAGCATATGGCGTATTTTAGATATATTTTTAAGATGGAAAAATGCAGTTTTACAGATACTAGACACGTGACTTTCAAAAGAAAGGTTGGTATCAAAGAGCACACCCAGGTTCCTAACCGACGACGAAGACTTAACAAAGCAGCCATCAAGTGTTAGACAGTATTCTAGGTTATTACGTGTGGAAGTTTTTTGTCCAATAATTAGAATCTCTGTTTTTTCAGAATTTAGTAGTAGGAAATTACTAGTCATCCAATTTTTTAAATCAGCTATGCATTCCGTTAATTTTGTGAATTGGTAAGTTTCGTTAGGTTTTGAAGAAATATACAGCTGAGTATCATCGGCATAACAGTGAAAGCTAACTCCATGTTTCCTAATGATATCTCCTGATGGTAGCATGTACAGAGTGAACAGCAACGGTCCTAGTACTGAGCCTTGTGATACGCCATACTGAACTTGTGATCGATAAGACGTCTCTTCATTTACTGCTACAAACTGATAACGGTCTAGCATTTAAACCATTCTAGTGCAATTCCACTAATGCCAACATAGTTTTCTAGTCTATTTAAAAGAATGTTGTGGTCAATTGTGTCAAATGCAGCACTAAGATCAAGTAACACTAATAGAGAGATACAACCACGATCGGATGATAAGAGCAAATCATTTGTGACTCTAATGAGAGCGGTCTCAGTCCTGTGGTACGGTCTAAATCCGGACTGAAAATCCTCGCAGATATAATTTCTTTCTAGAAAGGAACACCGTTGTGAAGATACTGCTTTTTCTAATTTCTTTGACAGAAAAGGCAGATTCGAGATCGGCCTGTAATTGACTAATTCTGTAGGATTAAGTTGTGGTTTTTTAACAAGCGGTTTTATCATAGCCAGTTTAAAGGTTTTTGGTACGTATCCTAGAGACAAAGATGAATTAATGATCTTAAGAAGAGGATATATGACCTCTGGAAACATCTCTTTCAGTAGCTTAGTCAGTATAGGATCTAACATACAAGTTGACGATTTAGATGAATTAACGAGTTTGCAGAATTCTTCCTCTCCTATAGCAACAAATGAATACAATTTTTCCTCAGGGAGACTACAATGCACTCCCTGATGCGATACTGTAGTAGACGGTTGCATAGTTATAATTTTGTCCCTGATATTATCAATCTTATAAGTGAAGAAGTTCATAAAGTCATCACTGCTGTGTTGCTTGGACACTTCTGAGCTTGAAGCTTTCTTTTTTGTTAGTTTAGCCACTGTTTTAAATAAATACGTTGGATTATGTTTATTTTCTTCTAACAGGGTTGAAAAATAAGCAATCTAGCAGCTTTTAAAGCCTCTCTGTAAGCAATCGAGCTCTCTTTCCATGAAATCCGAAATACCTCTAGTTTAGTTTTCTTCCAGTTTCTTCCAGGGTGTGCTCGCTGTACCACGGCGTTGGACTATTTTCTTTAATCTTCTTTAAGCGCAACGGAGCAACTGCGTCTAAAGTGCTGGAAAAGAGAGAGTTAAAAGCTTCTGTTGCAATATCAAGTTCTTCTAAGATATCCGGGATGCAGAGATGATGAAACTGATTAGGAAGATTATTGATAAAGCAATCTTTAGTTGCAGAAGTTATAGGTCTAACGTATTTATAACACGGAGTCAGCTTTGCAGCCTTGGCTAAATGTAATTTACACTAGACTAGATAATGATCTGAGATGTCATCGCTCTGCTGCAGAATTTCAACGGTATCAACATCTATTCCATGTGATATTAGATCTAGAGTATGATTACGACAATGAGTAGGTCCTGACACGTGTTGTCTAACTCCAATTGAGTTTACAATATCTTTAAATGCCAATCCCAATGCATCTTTTTCATTATCTACATGTATATTAAAATCACCAACAATTAGTACTTAATCGGCAGCCAATACTAATTCTGATAGAAAGTCAGCAAATTCTTTGATAAAATCTTTATGGTTCCCTGGTGGCCTGTATACAGTAGCCAGCATAATTCTCAAATGTGATTTATCGTTTACACTATATATTTTTACATTAAGCACCAATACTTCAAAATAAGTATATTTAAAACTAGATTTCTTAGTGGTTTTGAAAATATTACTATAAATTACAGCAACACCTCCCCCTTTGCCTTTCAGACAAGGTTCATGTTTATAACTGTAATCTTGTGGGGTTGACTCATTTAAAGTAATGTAATCGTTTGGTTTTAGCCAGGTTTCTGTCAAACACAGCACATCTAGATTATAATCTAAAATCATATCATTAACTATGAGTGATTTTAGAGCAAGGGATCGAATATTCAGCAACCCAAGCTTTATCATTTGCTCATCTGTATTATATCGTTTTTTTATTTGTTGAACATCAATTACATTTTTAACCTGACGTTTTTTTGGATTTCCAAATTCGGGGAACAGACAGTCTCTATATGATGATATCTAGGTGAAAGAGGCTCTATGTGATGGGATTTATCTGACCTTGGTTACGTGAGGCCGCTAGCAGACAGTTGGTTTAGCCAGTCTGTCTGCTTCCTGACCTGAGCCCCAGATTGTCATGTTTTATCTCTAAGACTATGAGCCAAATTACTAGAGAGAAGAGCAGCACCAGCCCAGGAGGGATGGATACCATCTCTTTTCAACAGGTCAGGCTTGCCCCAAAAACTTTTCCAATTGTCTATGAATTCTACATTATTATGCGGACACCACTCAGACAGCCAGCGATTCAGTGAGGCCAATCTGCTAACTCTCTCATCACTCCTGCGTTCAGGAAGGGGGCCAGAGCAAATTACAGTGCCTGACATCGTATTGCGAGTTCATACACCTCTTTAATGTTAATTTTGGTGATCTCCGACTGGCGGAGTCGAACATCATTAGTGCCGACATGAATAATGATCGTAGAGAATTTACGATTAGCATTAACCAGCACTTTTAAATTTGCTTTGATGTCAGGCACTCTGGCTCCCGGCAAACATGTGACTATGGTGGCTGGTGTCTCTATTTTCACGTTCCGTGTGATCGAATCACCAATTACCAGGGCACAATCAACAGAATTCTCAGTGGGTGTTTCACTGAGTGGGGCAAATCGGTTTGTTATGAGAATCGGAACGGAAGAGTGGTTCTTTGATCCGCGACTAGAGCGATCTCTGACAGTCACCCATCTGCCCTGCTGCACGGGCTCTACTTCAGCCGGAACCGAATCATGTAAAGAGTTCACTATGCTAGGCGCATCCAAAACACTATCTAAAGATCTAGCATTCTTACCATCCTCAATTAAAGTTTGGATGCGTGTCTCTAGTTCTGAAATCTTCTCCGTCAGCCTGACTGTCTCCTTGCATTTATCACATAAATCCTATATTGCCATCGGAGAAGGCTATACTAAACATATGACATGTGACACAGGTGACAATAACAGGACAAGACATTACTCACCGTGTTTGTTGACTGGTTCTTACTTACCTGGGCTTTTATGAACTCAAAGGCGCGGGTGCGTGAGAGAAAATAAATAAATAGAGCGCACAGGTGGCGCGTTAACAGGCTAGCGAGTTACTAGCGTGTTGTGCTAACAATAACGGAAGCTAGCGATGTAAGGTTAATCTGAGATGGTGGGCAAAATGTATTTAGTAATATAAACAACTAGAAATGAAAGAAATACAGAAAAAAATACAGAAAGAAATACGAAGCTAATACGGGTAAACGCACGCGCGTTGTTACCAAATAAACGATATCTGGCACTAAAATAAATATGGGAAAACAAAGATAAAAAAGAAATAATGTGGGAGAGAAGTGAGAGAGCTCAAACTCCTAGTCACAGGTCTTTATACTAACCCCAGGGTGAGTTAATTAGGGATTGCATACACCTGTTGCCCAACTAACGTCTGCACTGTGTAGCAGAGCCAGTAGGGGCAAACAGGCAGGCGTAACACCTCCCCCACAAAATGTATTCCTCTAAGGAATGCAAAAAAACAAAAGAAAAAAAACAACAACAACTTCTCCACGATTGATCCCACTCCACTTAGTTCCTAGTTCCTGCTTCCTGGGCCCTAGGAAACAGGATAGAAAGATAAGGGAGAAAGGAAAAAATAACAAAAATAATCAACCTCAACCAACAAAATGGTTGTAAGAAGAGACTCCACCGCATTAACCTCTGATTACGATTACGATTATGGTCGGTATAAACCACAATTGGACTTGCAGATGATCCTTTCCGAGCCACTGCTCGTTTGTTAAACAACATCTCCATCTTACTCTGTGACTTCCCCAGTTTCCTCTGAGCAGTTGCTCGAGCCTCATGCAGCCGATATAAAAAAACAACTCACAAAGTCCAAAACATTTTGGGAGGGTTCAGAAGGAATCCAGTTGTCAGCTAAAACCGCAGTGGGACCCCGAACTTCATGACCAAATACCAGATCATTTGGACTAAATCCAATGCTCTCCTGAGTAACCTCTCTAACTCCCATAAGCAACCAAGGCAGCCCCTCCTCCCAATCGGAACCAAGCTCCACACAGTATGACTGTAGCAATGACTTCAGAGTCTGATGAAATCTTTCGAGGGCCCCTTGACTCTGAGGGTGATATGCACTGGAAATGTTATGACTGATTTTCAACTGACGTAAGGCCTTAGCAAACTGACGGGTCATAAAGTTAGAGTCCTGGTCAGACTGGATAACTCTAGGAATGCCAAATGTTGACATGAAAGAGGTTAACCCTCTGGGGACCAGAAACGCGCCGGCGCGTTTTGCCGGGTTTTTTTTTTCACATAGCAGAAAAATAGACTTAAAACACTCTGTTGATTTTGATCGTACATATAAGTGTTATACATCATTCGATCCTGTTAAGTGTCTATTATTTTTCTGTATACTCACAATAAAAACAAAGTTTTGTGCTTTTTGTCAAATAAAGAAAAATAAACATGATGCGAGTTTTGCCTTCTCTCTGTCAGTGCAGTCCATTCTGAAACGCGTCCGGAAATAAACTATAACTCCGCAAATACTTGTCATACAGGCACGAGAGATTTTTCTTTATGAAGCTTGAATTCTCTTCTTTTCAATGAAGTAATTTATATATAAAAAAACAAATATTCTCAGTTTATGTAATCTGTATGAAAAGAGAGTGCTGTCAGAATTTTTTTTCCCCAGCTCATTACACTTCATTACGCGTTAATCTGACACGCCCACGGAGGATGCGCGCTATTCAAACGCAAATGTTGAGGCAAGCCATGACAACGCCCATATCAGCCGTTCCACCGTGGCTGTAAAATGTGGGGTGTATTTGCTGCCTTTTACCGCTAAGAGGCGCTACAATCATAGACTCTGAAAAGTGTTCGTTTATTCTTTCTAATGCGTAATCTGCCGCTGCGCCATTGAAAGCTGGTAGCAGATGAATTCAACAAGTGAAACGTAGTTAAAATAATTCATAATCACAATACTGAAATCAGGCTACTGAAATGAAATTGAATAAATAATGAAAAGATAAATCATTGCAATAAAAACATTTACAGGCGTACAGACGGTAGCTCAGTGGTTAACGCAACAACACGAGCTTCAAGGAGCTTCAATCGATCCGAGATCGAATCTCAATGTAGCATACATGATGTTAACCGATGTTGGCCAACAGCGTTTATATTTTACCTTCTTGATGCTTAAATAGCTAACTGTTTATAACTGTTTGCTTATTTAAAGTCAAGAGTTTTGTTTAATTATCATTACAACATACATTTGCTACATTCCTGTAGAACCGCAGCCGCTGCACAAAGGACACAAACTGATGAAGGAAGATTGTCAGCCGATTGCATCAGAAAATGAAAATGAAGAAGCTCATCTTTAGTCTGCTAAATTATTGTGTAATGTAAAAGAACACTAAAATTACTTCTGTTTGAAACCAAGTTTGAACATTTCAAGGTTTAAATAAAGTGTCGGGACAGTTTTTTTTTTATTTAAAACAGGGTTGCATCGGGTTTAGAGTTTATTTCTTTTGCGATGCAAAATAAGAAACACTAGGCTAATCTTATTCTTGCGACATTTTAAATTTGTATTGCCAAAGAAATGACAGCTATATTAAACAATTAAAACAGTAGGCCTACAAAACGAAAATTGTCCAAAGCAACATAATTAAATTAAAAACATGCGTTTTTCTTTGCCTCTCTCGCGCTGGATCTCTTTTTAACACGTTTATTTAGTCTCCCTCGCTGCGCGCGCCGGGTCTCTCTCGAAATTAAACATTTCAGGGTAAAAACACATCATACAGCTGATAATACTGTATATGTCGCTGCGTTATCCGACACTCTCCATATGAAAGAGGAACATTAACACCTAGGCCTATTGTCCTGCGCGCACGATACAGCACTGAACTGTCCCTCCAACCCCCCAACAGGCTATCGGAGTCTGAGGCTGACTTAACACAAAGAGAAGTTGCAATTCACACTTAAATCGCTATTCTAGACAGTGTTGATAATGAAGGAATTAAATGATTTAAGTTACATGTAGCCTAGTGATATTTCTGTCATAAAAGTTTATTACTAAATATTTCAATAATTGATGAAATAAAACTGGTTTGGGCCAGCTTTTTCCAAGCAAAACTAAATATAATCTGAAAAAACGCATGTTAATTTGTTGTCATGAACAAAATGTTCAACTCAATATTAAATTCTACAGGGATCTTTGGATCCTTACAACCAGGCATGCAATTTGTGAATTAATTTTTTTTAATTTTTTTATTATTCAAATAAATATCGAACCACGGTGCTTCGTGGTAAGGCTGCTAAATTAAATAACATGTATAGAATAATTATGAACTTAAATGAAACAATATCGCAACATTTCGACAAATACATCATTTGATCTGTTTTTACATTTTAATTCAGGGCGATTTAGCCTGCTACATTTAATCAGAGCGAGATTTTCACCCTTGTCTTGTCATTTTCTCATTGGGAAGCGCTTACATAGGCTACATGTTTGAGTAGATCCTCTGTACCTCTCGTTTTCATATGGATTACATAATCAGATAACATTTATTAGCCTGAATATTTAGACATTTAAAGGCTTTAGACATAGCCGATTTCTTATAGTGACTGAGCTGAAGTGGCTTTCGGTTCATTTTTGTGACGCGAAGTTCCCGGAGACAGAGACGACAGATAAACTTTAGTCGTTAGCAAAAGTTCGAATAAAACCCGACTTTAGAAAAATGCGTAGGGCCACTCGGCGTGGTCTGCCAAAACACTTAATTATAAACTTCAATATTTCATTCAAAATAATCTCAAAACGCTTTGTGAAATTTGAAAAGCCGTGCATGCATTAAGGCCACTTGAACTAATCAACAACTGAAACGCTGGTTTTGATTTTATTGTTTGTCGTTTAAACGTGCTTGTTGCATATCTCTATTTTATATTTGATATGGTCTATTGGTAAAGTAGCCTAGCATTGATTACTGTGGAGGGAGGGGTGTGGGGATTCAAATAATTCAGCAGAAGCAGGGATGTTTAGACCAGAAGGAAATCCCCATCCCCCCTGGCAAATCACACTTTACTTAAAACCATGTTTTTAAAAAACTCTAGGTTGTAGGGAATAAAAAAAAATAAAAAAAATAATGGGCCTAATTAAAAAAAAAATATATATATATAGGCTATATATATAATTACTTTTTTTACAGAACTGCTTTTGAAATTACGATTGGTAGCCTATTATTATACAGATGCAAAGTCGTTCTGTTGGATACTATTGTTCCTTAGTGTAAAATGGAAATGCATGGTAATTTTATTTGATAAATATAAGCAAAAAACTGTATATATGGTGTAACAGAGTTTTAGAGCTAGACAAATCTCTCTGCATTAATGAATATAAAATTTACAGTAGGCCATGTTTGATCGCGATTTGAACCCGTGTCATCTTGTTGATCGAACTAACTGTAAGTTCTACCGCTCGGCTATGAAGTTACTCACTGAGAAAACCCCAAACGTTTGTTTCTCACATGAGCGAGAAAACGTTTTGTCGTTAGCCTGTGAGTGTAGGCCTACTTTAGCCAACATGAATAAAAGTAGACCTTTTACAGTTTTAAAAGATGATATCTTATCTGTATGACCAACAATTACGCAGTAAGTTCTTTTAGCTGTTATGAGAAAAATAAATTCAAATGAACGCGCCGCCGCGTTTGTCAAACTCTAATTCAACATGCCAGAATAAAGCCAGATTTTAGAATAATGCATAGCGCCACTCCGTGATGTGCCAAAATATCCTAATTATAAACTTCAATATTTCATTCAAAACCATCTCAAAACGCTTTGTGACATTTTAAAAAGCCGTGAATGTATTAAGGCCACTGGAACCAGGATCGTAACTGAAACGCGCTGCATGTCTCAATACAGGAGCAGAAGCGCTGGTTCAGATTGTATTGTTTGTTGTTTAAACGTGCATGTTGCATATTTAAAAATATTTGTTTAAAAATAAATGTTTGTTGTAGGCTTATTTGCAAATTACCATAACTTGTAGAATTTCATCCTTACTGTTAATTGACATTAGCCCCACTTACGTTTTGATAAATGTCCCTTTGCGCCACCTGGCGGTCATTTCGCGAACGACTTTGAAATGCGACTGGTTATGGGAAAATACTTTTTTCTTTTCAAGATGTTTCCAACTGTAACTTTGAACCAATTCTGTAGAATGGCCCATATAGCATTTGACCAGGATTTGTTTCCAGGTATGACTAAAAATGTGCTTTTGGCTTTCATTTATATTTTGATTGTTTGTATATATGTGTGTGTGTGTGTGTGTGTGTGTATATATATATATATATATATGTAGGCTATATATATACAAGAAAGAATGCAATGACAATAACTATATATTGTCCTTGCATTCTTTCTTGTGTGACACCCCTGAATGAAAGGCTCATTATTATGCAGGGTCACTGTCTGAGAACCACTTAATTATTCACGATAGGGGTTGGGCCGTTCCGCCCATCCGCATATTGCCTTGGCAAACAAAAAAATATTTTTCACAATTTAAAACAATCTATTGTTTTATGTGAATGATTAGGAAGGATGATTTTCAGATCATTTTGAAGCAAAAACTTTAGGCGACAACGTCCATTAGTCAAAAGTCTTGTGGACACATATTTAGTATGTTTTTTGTGTCCTTATTTCAAAAACTTAATTTTTTAGTTTTTTCAATAACCACGCATAAACAATATTCTCTCAAAAATACAAACATGTGCATACATGTTGCTCACACATTATGGTAGCCCTGTTTGTGCTAAATATAGTGTAATTTCACCTGTGCCATTAATATGTTTATAAGCAACTGAAAAAAGCACAAATGTCAGAGCATGTCAAAACATCTCAAGGACCCCAAAAACACCTTGGTCCCCAGAGGGTTAAAGCTTTCAGAATAGATTTTGTAGTAATGGACCTGACAGGATATGCAGCTGGATACCGGGTAGATAAACGCATAACTGTGAGTAGATACAGATGACCAGTCTTTGATCTAGGTAAAGGACCTACGCAATCAACCAGCAAATACTCAAATGGTTTTGATATAGCTGGAATAGGTTGGAGAGGAGCCACAAGGATTTTCTGGTTTGGCTTACCAGTGAGTTGGCACACATGACAAGTTCTAATAAACTTTGCCACGTCTCTTTTTAAACCAGGCCAGAAGAACTTGCGTTGCAATCGATCATATGTTTTCATCACTCCCATA
This sequence comes from Tiaroga cobitis, assembly GCA_030578255.1. NCBI lineage: Eukaryota > Metazoa > Chordata > Actinopteri > Cypriniformes > Leuciscidae > Tiaroga > Tiaroga cobitis. The sequence goes on along the minus strand of CM060604.1, from coordinate 20,274,409 downwards.
TGTCCAGCCTCTCCATCATGTGCTAACCCAATCACAGACTGCCTAAATTTAAGAGGAACTACCACTTGAACATAAACCTTAGTAATGGGTTCAGATTCACTAGCCGCGTTTCCATTGCCGGGCTAGGGCCGGGCCAGGGCTAACAGCGAGCCGAGCCGAGCCAGTGGCCTCGGGCCTTAAGCACCGGGCTTGCGTTTCCACTGCCGGGCCAGTAGCCCCGCAGCGCTGCCCTAAACCCCGCCCCTAACACGCCTTTCTGGATCAAATGTCATACATACAACCCAACCCATTTCAGCGGATATTATGAATTTATTTATTTTTTAAGTTAGGAAGATAGCATGTATATTAACTCACCGGCCGTGGCTGCAATAGTGTCCCTATTGTCTCGCGAGTTGTCACTAACAGAGGGACGGTGACCCAGCACACGTCCATCAAGTCGAACCATGGAAAGTTCCTTTTCTGAGCTCCGCTTTGTCCGTTGTGCGTTTTAATCGCCTTGAACAATACTGCGCCCGCAACTTTTTTATTTTTTCCTGAACTTGAAGCGTTGATCGCTGCATGCTTAGCTTAGAAAGTTCAGCATCGATGTATTTATTAGTGAACGAAAACAATTTCTAAAGCTAAGTCTTCTAAACATTAGATCGCTCACACCTAAGGCGGTTATTGTAAATGAAATGGTCACAGATAATAATTTCGATGTTCTGTGCCTTACTGAAACCTGGCTTAAACCAAATGATTATTTCGGTCTAAATGAGTCTACTCCACCAGGATACTGTTATAAGCATGAGCCCCGTCTGATCGGTCGTGGCGGCGGTGTTGCAACAATCTACAGAGATATCCTTAATGTTACTCAGAAAACTCGTCATAGGTTTAATTCGTTTGAAGTACTTGTGCTAAATGTTACACTCTTAGATGTAAGAAAAAAATTCCTATTCTCTCTAGCATTGGCTACCGTATATAGACCTCCAGGGCCTTACGCCGATTTCCTAAAAGAGTTTGCTGACTTTCTATCAGATCTTTTGGTCAACGTCGATAAAGCATTAATTGTTGGAGATTTTAACATACACGTAGATAATATAAATGATGCGTTAGGGGCTGCGTTTACAGATTTATTAAACTCCTTCGGGGTCAAGCAAAACGTCACCGGACCAACTCATCGTCTTAATCATACACTCGATTTAATTATATCATATGGAACCGATCCAACCGATATAGATATCATTCCACAAAGTGATGATGTCACTGACCATTACATGGTAACTTGCATATTAAGTACTGCTGTAATATGTCATGCTGCGCCACGTTATCGACCAGGTAGAACAATACTTCCATCCACTATCGATCATTTCTCAAATAGCTTATCTGATCTGTCTCAGCTGCTGCCTGAACCCAAACAAACAGATGAACTAGATGAACTAACTAGCACTATGAGCACCATTCTCTCTAGAACATTGGATAATGTTGCACCCATTAGATTAAAAAAGGTCAGAGAAAAAAGTATAGCACCATGGTACAATAATACTACATATGTTTTAAAGAGAGAAACCCGTAATTTAGAGCGTAAATGGAAAAAAAATAATTTAGAGGTCTTTAGAATCGCGTGGAAAGACAGTATGTCACGTTATAAAAAGGCCCTTAAAACGGCCAGGGCTGAGCACCTCAGCAAATTAATAGAAAACAACCGAAATAATCCAAGGTTTTTATTTAATACCGTGGCTAGACTAACACATAAACAGACGTTGTCTGAACAAAATACCTCATTACAGTTTAGTAGTAATGATTTCATGAACTTCTTCACCGAGAAAATTGAAAGCATCAGAATCAAAATCGTAAACGCTCAATCTTTGCTCGCGCCTTATAATTCAGCTGCAATTATCACCCCGCAAGAACTATTACAATGCTTTACAACCATAGAACAAAAAGAGTTAAATAAACTTATCACTTCATCTAAAACAACAACATGTTTATTAGATCCAATACCAACTGAAATACTGAAAAGTGTTACCTATAGTGGAAGAGCCTCTTCTCAATATTATTAACTCATCTTTATCTTTAGGTCATGTTCCAAGAACGTTCAAGCTGGCAGTTATAAAACGTCTTATTAAGAAATCACAATTAGATCCAAATAACCTAGCAAATTACAGACCCATTTCGAATCTTCCATTTATGTCAAAAATATTAGAAAAAGTTGTGTCCGCTCAACTCGGCTCTTTCTTGCGAGAAAACGGATGAAAAGATCTATGAAAAGTTTCAGTCTGGATTCAGGCCACATCATAGCACTGAAACTGCGCTTGTTAGAATCACAAATGATTTACTTTTAGCTTCGGACCAAGGCTGTATCTCAGTACTAGTTTTACTTGATCTTAGTGCTGTGTTCGATACTATAGATCACACAATACTCTAAGATCGACTACAAAATTACACTGGTGTTCAAGGACAAACATTAAGCTGGTTCAGGTCATACTTATCTGACCGCTACCATTTCATCTACTTAAATGGAGAAAAATCGATCATAACTTCGGCAAACTATGGAGTGCCGCAGCGATCTGTGTTAGGCCCTTTATTATTCTCAATATATATATGCTGCCACTTGGTAATATTCTAAGGAAACATGGAATTAGTTTCCATTGTTATGCTGATGACACTCAAATATATATTTCATCACGGCCAGATGAATACGCTAAATGATCCAAATTGACAGATTGTGTTAAAGATATAAAAGATTGGATGACGCGTAATTTTCTTTTATTAAATCCAGACAAGACAGAGGTAATGCTTATCGGTTCTAAAAACCGTCCAGAAAACCTTTCACAGCACGACTTAAACATAGGATGCCCTGTTACTTTATCCGCTACAGTAAAAGACCTGGGTGTTACATTAGACTGCAACCTGTCTTTTGAAAAGCATATTTCCTATGTTACAAAAACAGCCTTTTTCCACCTTGGAAACATTGCTAAGCTACGTAATATGCTATCAGTCTCTGATGCAGAAAAGTTAGTTCATGCATTCATGACCTCGAGACTAGATTACTATAATGCTTTATTAGCTGGTTGTCCTGCATCTTCAATAAACAAGCTACAGTTAGTCCAAAATGCAGCCGCTGGAGTTCTTACTTGATCAAGAAAACATGATCATATAACACCGATTTTATCACTTCATTGGTTATCTATAAATTTCCGTATTCATTACAAGGTATTGCTTCTGACTTATAAAGCTCTAAATGGTTTAGCTCCAGTCTATTTAACGGATCTTCTATCGCCTTACGATCCATCGCGCTCTTTAAGATCACTAAATTTGAGGCTTCTGGTCATTCCTAGGATATCCAGATCCACCAAAGGATGCAGAGCATTTTCACATTTAGCTCCGAAGCTCTGGAGTAGCCTTCCTGATATTGTTCGTTGCTCAGACTCGCTCTCCCAGTTTAAAACTAGACTGAAGACGCATCTATTTAGCCAGGCATTCATATAATTTTTTTATTTTACAGTTACTGTAAATTCGGCCTCTAGTTCATAAACGCCAGAGGACCCCCGACTGAGCCTGGGTTCTCCCAAGGTTTTTTTTTCTCCATTGGGTCATCTGATGGAGTTTTAGGACACCATTAGGTCACTGGATGGAGTTTTTCGGTTCCTTGCCACTGTTGCCTTTGGCTTGCTCAGTTGAGGATATTCAAATTAATTAACCAATCATACCATTGATCAGCTCTACAAAACTTGGATGTCTTTTTTCCAGTAATAAACAAACATTGTTAAGTTGTTTTGATTGATACTGTGAAGCAGCTTTGATACAATCTGCATTGTGAAAAGCGCTATATATTTGACTTGACTTGACTATTTTATAACGTCCTCGTTTCTTCACATGCCGTCAAATTGACGTTGTACCCTTTCTTCTGCCCAAATGCTCAGAAGAGCTTTGCAGCAATTATTTTGCGCGATATAAAAAAGTGAAATGTGCATCTTGCTTCAGATCATAACGTTCCATAACATCGATAAACTTTTTCGCCTTTTACCTTGAGCACGCCTCTAGCCCGAGCTGGCCCGCTTTGGCCCAAGATATTCGACGGGCCAGAAGTCCTGGCCGTTGGCCCTGAGTAAGCCCCGATCAAGCCTCGGAAGTGACAGTGGAAACGCGACTGGCCCTGGCACGCACTAGCATGGCTCGGCCCTGGCCCGGCAGTGGAAACGCGGCTACTGACCCACCGTCTAAGCAACATTCCATCTTTCAGGAAGTAGCAAGAGGGTAGCTGAGTCTCAATATCCCCGTCGATACAAACCATTGAGAACAAAGGTTTAAGAGTTACATCAGCTAACTGTTCTTGAATCAAGTCCTTTCTAGAAACATGAAAAATAGTCGGTAAAAGATCCTCTGATACTGCCTTCTCCCGAGAGACAGACTCTTCAGTAAAGAAAAAGGATGAATCTGAAATTATGTTATCTGCCAAGGTCATACAAAGTGGTTCCCCTTCAACTGTCTCACCAACAACCTGTTTTGAGGGAACAAAACTAAACCCATCTACATCATCCTCCAAATGAACAGGTAGCCCTTGTTATGAAATTTTTCTATTATTGCTCTGATTTCTGTGATTCCTAATGATGGCCTCATCTGTTCTCACGAATGTAGTGAGAGGGGGCCTTTGATTGATAATTTACTGTGGTTGGGAGTCAGTGGAGGTAAGGAAAAGCAGGTGGTCAAGGGGTCATCTTGAGGGTATTTGTACGTTATAGCCTAAAGGGTTAAGGGGGCACAAAAAACCTTAGGCTCCACTGGTCGTACCTGGCCTTGTCCAACCTCTTTACCCAGATAAGTGACAGTCGCGCGACCAAACTCACACTTTGCCAAGTTGAGAGTTAAGTTAGCTGCACGTAGACGTTCGAACACCATTCTCAACAAGCACACATGTTCCTTCCAATCCACAGAGTATAAAACCAAATCATCGAGATAAGCATTGCAATTAGGTACATCAGCCAAGACAATATTTACAAGACGCTGGAACGTAGCAGGAGCATTTCTGAGACCGAAAGCCATCGCAGTAGTGACAAAACGAGCAGACCCAATATTATCAACACAGTCTTCCATTCGCGGTAACGGATAACTGTCTGGCACCGTTACAGCGTTCACTTTTCGAAAATCAGTGCAAAATCTAAACGTGCCATCCGGTTTAGGTACGAGAAGACACGGAGAACTCCAGGGACTACTACTAGGTCTGGCTAAATCATTCTCAAGCAGATAATTCACTTCTTGACGCATAATAGACTTCTTAACTGCATTTACACGGTAAGCATGTTGCTTAATAGGACGAGCATCATTCACAATAATATCATGCTGCAAAACATTCGTTTGTTTAGGAACATCACTAAACAGACAGTTAAAATCAGATATTACGTTAATAATGTCAGTTTCTTGGTTCTCAGTCAAATGATTAAGACAAGAGTGAAGATCTTTTAAAATCTCTGAGTTGGCTAACCTTGCGCACTGCTGAGGAGCATTGCGGAGCACAACACCATCCTCGTCAGCCCCCGAAATATCAGCAGGTTTTAACAGATCCACGGCTAGTGCGACAGATGAGACAGCGGGCCCTGCAGTCTCCTCTGAAGTTTTCACCTCAGGCATCTCCCTGTCATGGTAAGCTTTTATCATGTTTGTGACAAACTCGGGTTTGACGTTTTCTGTCAGGTGTGTAAAGCACATAATCAGTTTCACTCATTTTCTGTTTCACCACATAAGGACCAAAGAAACGGGCAGACAAAGATGATCCTGGAACAGGTAAAAGCACCAACACTTTATCACCGGCTGAAAACGAACGCGCAACTGCTCTCTGATCATACTTGCGCTTCATGCTTTTCTGAGCATTTCCTAGAGATTCTTTAGCTAGTGACCAAGCAGTATGCAAGCGATCTCGAAACTTACGTAATCCAGTACATTAGTGTTAGGACTCGAAACAGTGGTCAAAATGTGTTCTTTAAAAACTTTCAAAGGACCTCTCATCTGATGTCCGAATACGAGTTCAGCTGGACTAAAACCAAGAGATTCTTGTACAGTCTCTCTTACCGCGAATAATACTAAGGGAACCCCCTCATCCCAGTCTCTAGCAGTGTCCATGCAGTACTTCTTAAGCATCGACTTAAGTGTCTGGTGAAAGCGTTCAAGTGCGCCCTGACTTTGTGGATGGTACGCACTTGAAACTCGGTGAGAAATTGACAAAGACTCCAAGACTTGTTTAAAAAGTCTTGATAAAAAAATTCGTGCCCTGATCGCTTTGTACTATTTTCGGAAGACCGAAAGTAGAAAAGAACTTTACTAACGCTTTGATGATAACGGGCGCGGTGATTTTCCTCAGTGGAATTGCTTCCGGAAACCTAGTAGACATGCACATTATGGTTAATAAAAACTGGTTACCAGATTTTGTTTTAGGCAATGGTCCAACACAGTCTATTATCACATGCTCGAATGGCTCCCCAATAGCTGGTATAGGAAACAGTGGAGCAGGACGAATCACCTGGTTCGGCTTCCCAACAGTTTGACATGTGTGACAAGTACGGCAGTACTGAGCAACATCCTTCTTTAAGCCTGGCCAAAAGAAGTGCCGTAAAATCCTATCATACGTCTTCGTAATTCCTAAGTGACCGGCAAGCTGATGATCATGCGCTAAACATAACACATGTTGACGATAAGGAGAAGGAACGACCACCTGATACACAACATTCCAATCTGAATCGTGTGTGTTAGAACACCACTTTCTCATCAATAACTCATTCTCAAAAAAATAAGCAACCTTCGGATCTTTAGCTAAATCAATAGAGACAGCAGACTTAAAAGCAGCAATGAGAGACTTATCTTCTTTCTGTGCAGAAATAATTTTCTCTCGTGACACGGACATTTTTAATTCTGGTGCGTCAGACACATTTTCTCTCATGTTCTCTGAATGTGATTTATCTGGTTTAGATGACGTAACAGTACACAATGATTCGTCACCAGCAAGAAGAGGGATAAAAACAGAGTCAGACAAATCCACCATATCACCCACTTTACGCGACTGAGCGCGAGTGACAGCGCATGTGGGAAAAACTTCAGGGTAAGTATGTGACACATCATCTGATTGACTACACACATCTGGTTTTTCAACAACTTCTAACACAGGCAAGATTTTTCCTCCGGCTAGATCATTTCCAAGGATAAAATCAACGCCCTGAACAGGAAGAGAAGGACGTACCGCCACTTTTACAAATCCGGTACATAACTCACTCTGCAAATGTATACGATGTAATGGCACAGTTATACAACTCATGTCAATACCCTGAACTATCACACTTGAGCCACAGAAAGTGTCCTCAGTCAATGGTAATCTATCTGCCACAATAAAAGATTGCATTGCACCGGTGTCTCTGAGCATTCTTATTTCTTTCTGATCATCGCAATTTCCCTTTAAAGAAATTAACCCTTTCAAGATAAAAGGTTGGTAACTGTCATCAGTTTTCTCCACATTTGGTATATGAACAGACGGCTTAACAGCTTTCACAAACCCTACGCTTTTAGGCTGTTGTTTGCGTTTTAACGTCAAACAATCTGCGATCACATGTCCTTGTTTATGACAATAAAAACATTCTCGATCCTCTCTAGCACGAGGTGGACTGTTTTTAGAACGAAACGTTTGGTTTTTCACAGGAACAGGCTGTGACCTCTCTGAACATGCAAGTGAAAAAACATTTTTGTGGGTTAAAACAAACTCATCCGCTAACACGGCTGCGTGAGACAACGAAGTTACTTTCTGTTCATTTAGATAGACCACAACACGATCAGGCAAACACCCTTTAAACTCTTCGAGCAGTACTAGTTCTCTTAACTCATTAAAGTTACTCACTTTGCTAGCTGTGCACCACTTGTCGAACAAAATTCCTTTGTCTCTAGCAAATTCCACAAAGGTCTGAGCCGAATTTTTTTTATGTCCCCGAAACTTCTGCCGATATGCCTCTGGAACTAATTCATAAGCACGAAGTATAGCAGACTTCATAGACTCATACTTTAAACTTTCTTCTGAAGATAAAGTAGAACAAACCTCTTGAGCTTTTCCAATCAATTTACACTGTAACAATAAAGACCAGACGTCTTTAGGCCATCGAAGAGAAGTAGCTATTCGTTCAAAAGCATTAAAATAAGAATCTACTTCTGATTCTCTGAACTGGGGAACTAAGACAATGTGCTTACTTATGTCAAATCTCACCTGGGATGAATCAGACCGCGGAGGAACATCAGAGACCGGACCTGGATTCGACTGCACAGCCGAACTGGCAGTGATCTGCATCGCGTCCAGATCGAGCTGTCGCAGCTTTACCTGAGTCTCAGCCTCAATTTCAAGCCTGCGTACTTCCAAACGCAGATTTATCTCAGCTTGACGTGCCTCGGCTTTCTCCTGCGCCTCATATTGTAAACGGGCTAAGCGGACTTTCAGTCGCGCGCCGTCTCTCGAATCAACAGAACTGGGAGAGAATGGATCAAACGGTGGCAAGCCGGCCTTAGCCTCGGCCCTCACCTCCGCCTCAGCATCAGCTCTACCGCTCCGCTTATCCTCATCATCCACAAAACTGCGATGTGCCACTGCAACGTCACTCACACCAACACCTCCGCTAGCCTCCTCATCCCCCACGGCATTTGACATAGGAAGAACATTGATCTCTTTTAAACGTTGTGTCAACTTACTTTTTATCTCACTCTTAAGAGCTTGTCTACTCACCACAACCTGATAGTGATCAGCTATCAGCACTAAGTCTTGCTTCTTACATGAACTAATCTGTTCAAAAGACGGGTTGGCAATGAACTTTTGCAAGCTAAACATTTCCATGATGCACAACCAGCAAACAAGTACAACAATACTACTCTGCATGAATATGCCGCCAAACTAACGTAACGTCACTTACCACTAGCGTACACACACACAACTGATCACAACTAAATTAACTTGAGATAAAATATCCCGGACGAGCCCCCATTAAATGTTACGCACCCTTAGACACAAAGTCTTTAAAAGGGGCAACATTGAGGTTGTGATCAGAAGGTGGTGTATTTAAAAATGGCAAGAGACGACACGTAACAAAATATTGTGAAAAGTAAAGTACGATTTATTGTACTAGTTAAATGTAAGTGCAAAAGATGAACAATAATAATAATAATAATAATAATAATAATGATAATACATGTTGTGGACATAAAGAAAAATAAACAAAAATATACAGATTGAGAGTTCGATGTAAAACCAAAGAGAATAAGGACAAAGTGAAGCCAAATGAAAGACAAGAACAGAACAAACTCCCATTAACTTAATCCCAACCTCTTAACTAACTAATAACAAAAAGAAAAGAAAAGACAAAATTCTTCAGCGCAAAGCGCCCTCTCTAACTGCTCTAACTAATAATAAAACATCCAAGGGTGGCGTTCACTTCCTTACCTGGTGTTTATATACATCGAGTTTGCTAAGTGTTGCATTGTGTACGTCACGTGACATCTTACCTGTCCGAATTTCTCTTGGTAATCTCAAAACACGCCGTCATGGCAGAACACATTTCTCTTGGTAATCTCAAAACACGCCGTCATGGCAGAACACATTACACTTGGTAATCTCAAAACACGCCGTCATGGCAGAACACATTACACTTGGTAATCTCAAGACACGCCGTCATGGCAGAAAGAACAAACAACAGGACAATGTCTGTAACAGAAAATAACAAACACAAAAGCGACAAGCAGAGCAACAGAAAGAAACAAGCCCCCATGCGCTCCTCTCAGCTTCCTTTTAAACTCGCGTGGTAAACCCGATAGGCTGCTGGAGGAAAGATGACGTCACAACGTAAATGGTGATTGACATCTCTCTCAGCCAACAGCGGGCGAGTGGTGACGCAAGCCTAAGAATGTGATAGACAGTAGAGAAAGAGAAACAAAAGAAACACACATGCGCGAGACCACAGGGACGTAACACTAAGGAGGATTTCTTCTGTTACCGTTGTGGTGAAGACGGACATATTGCCACTAAGTGCAGAGCAACAGAGAATACCGGAAAGGTGATTCAAAAGCTGAAATCCCTACATAGAGCTAAAGCTGAAGTGAGCTGAGCCAAGGATGATTCTACAGGGTCCGGTGGTTCAGATTGTTTCTCAAAGAAGGGAACTACTGATGGCAGTGAAAAGGATGGTGTGCCCAGAGGTCTTGTGGGTCCAGTTTCTACCATTTCAGTGGAAGTGAATGGACGTTCATGTAGTGCATTGCTTGACAGTGGGTCGCAAGTTACCATTGTTTTTGAGCATTTTCATGAGAAACATTTGTCAAATGTTCCAATTCAACCATTGAGTGGATTGTCAATTTGGGGACTGAGTGCTAATACTTATCCATACAAGGGATATATTCTTGTGGATGTGTCTTTTCCTGAGTCGCTCACAGGAGTGCAGAAAACGGTGCCTGTGTTAGCGCTGGTGTGTCCAGAACCTAAGGGTCCTAAACAGGTTCCTGTTATCATCGGAACAAATGCAAGTTTCTTCCAAAGACTTATTTCATTGGGACAGGAGGCAGACGTTTCTGATACTGTGCATTCCTTGAGGATACAGTCGACAGTTTCCATACCTTGTTTTGAGAAGCTGCAGAGGAAGGAAGAAGTGAATGACTGTGTGGAAGGGAGTGTAAAGTGGATGGGTCCTGGAGATCTGAAGATACCTCAGAATGGTGAAAATTATGCTGAGTGTAAAGTGGAACTCAAGAAACAGACTAGAGAAGATATTCTGATGGTGGAAGCCACTGATGAGAACCAGTTACCTGCTGGAGTGTTTGTTCCTTCGTCTGTCTGGCATTCATCTGATGTGGATGTGGATAGTTTCAAGTTGCTGGTGTGTAATGAGACTGGGAAGGACATAGCTATTTCTGAAGGAACTGTGATGGCGAATGTGTTTCTTACGGATACTGTAACTGCGATGAAAAGAGAACAGACATCTGTGATGAAGTTGGATCCGAATATCTTTAACTTTGGTGATTCTCCAATACCAAGTAATTGGGAAGGAAGATTGAGAAAGAAGCTGTCTGAGCGAGGGAATGTTTTTTCAATATCCGAGTGGGATGTGGGGAAAGCGAAGGATGTTACTCATACAATCAGGCTGAAGGATAGTACACCTTTCCGAGAGAGGTCAAGGAGGATTGCTACAGCTGACATAGATGATGTGCGTCGTCATCTGAAGGATCTGCTGGCTGCAGGAGTTATTAAGGAATCGAGAAGTCCTTATGCGTCACCCATAGTCATAGCACGAAAGAAGAATGGTGCTATAAGGATGTGTATTGATTATAGAACTCTGAACTCCAGAACTATACCTGACCAGTATACAACGCCAAGGATAGAAGATGCTTTGGATTGTCTGACGGGAAGTAGGTGGTTTTCGGTGTTGGATTTGAGGAGTGGCTACTATCAAATCGAAATGGCTTCTGAGGATAAAGAGAAGACTGCGTTCATTTGTCCTCTTGGATTCTACCAATTTGAGCGGATGCCTCAGGGGATATCGGGAGATCCTGCGACGTTTCAGCGATTGATGGAGAGGGCAGTTGGAGACATGCATTTACTACAAGTGATAGTGTACTTGGATGATCTGATTGTTTTCGGGAGAACCTTGGAAGAACATGAAGAAAGACTGATGAAAGTACTTGATAGATTGGAGGAGTTTGGGCTGAGATTATCAGTTGATAAGTGTCAATTCTGTCAACTGTCTGTCAAGTATGTGGGACATATTGTGAGTGCAGAAGACGTTACACCAGATCCAGAGAAGGTGAAGGCTGTGAAGGAGTGGAAGATACCTCATGATCTGAAGTCATTAAGATCGTTTCTTGGATTTTGCGGTTTCTATCGCAGATTTGTCAAGAATTACTCCAAGATCGTAAGGCCTTTAACGGAATTGACAAAAGGGTATGCACCTGTGAGGGGTAAAAAGAAGGTAGAGAAGAAAGGGAAATACTTCCAAGAGAAGGAATTCTTTGGAGAGAGGTGGACTGACGAATGCACGGAAGCGTTTCATGCTATTATCAAGTGTTTGACTCATGCACCTGTACTGGCGTATGCTGATCCATCTAAGCCATACGTACTGCATGTGGATGCTAGCTTGAAAGGGCTGGGAGCAGTCCTAAATCAAGAGTACCCTGAGGGTTTTGAGACCAATTGCATTCGCAAGTCGAAAACTGAGTGAGGCGGAACAACGATATCCCATTCATCAGCTGGAGTTTCTGGCGCTGAAATGGGCTGTTGTTGACAAATTTCATGACTACTTGTATGGAACAAAATTCACAGTAAGGACTGACAACAATCCCCTTACGTATGTTCTGACAAGTGCGAAACTTAATGCAACTGGACATAGATGGTTGAGTGCCTTAGCCACATATGATTTTAACCTACGGTATAAGGCTGGAACTCAGAATGTTGATGCTGATGTACTGTCACGTTTTCCTGCGGATACAGATGGATCTACAAACTGGATGGATATCCCTAGATCCGGGGTAAAAGCTATTTGTGGACGTGTGAAGAGTACTTACTGGGCTGAAGAAGGGGAGGACAGACTGGTTGATCAGTTGGGTGTTGGAGTGGAGAGTGTTCCAGAACTGTATGTTTGCCCGATTAGTTTGGACACCAATGAGAGAGATTCGTTGACTAACCAGGAGTTGAGAGTGGCACAAGGGGAAGATCCGGTCATTGGTACAGTGATGCGAGATGTGGAGTCTGGAAAGTGTCTGAAAACAACAAAGAGTTCAGATGTGTTGGAGACTTTGTTGAGGAAACAAGGGCAAAAGTTGGTTATTCGTAATCATCTGTTGTACAGAGTGACACAGAATTCTCTTGGAGGAGAGAAAGTACAGTTGGTTTTGCCTGGAAAGTACAGACCGGAAGTATTAAATTCGCTACATGATGAGTCGGGTCATCTGGGAATTGAGAGAACGACAGAGCTGTGCAAGGACAGATTCTACTGGCCGCATATGTCCATGGAAGTGGAAAAATATGTGAAGAATTGTGGGAGGTGTATTGTGAGGAAGACATTGCCGCAAAGATCTGCGTACTTGAATCATATTTCAATCAGAGGACCAATGGATCTTGTTTGCATTGATTTCCTATCAATTGAGCCAGACTTGAGAGGAGTATCAAATGTTCTTGTAGTAACTGATCATTTTTCACGTTATTCACAAGCGTATCCTGCAAGGGATCAGAAGGTGCTGACGGTTGCAAAGATTCTAGTGGAGAAGTTTTTTGTTCATTACGGATTACCTGCTAGGATACACTCTGACCAAGGTCGAGACTTTGAGAGCCGACTGATCAAGGAGTTGCTTGGAATTCTGGGGATCAGAAAGTCTCGTACATTACCATATCATCCTCAGGGAGATCCGCAACCGGAACGTTTTAACAGAACGTTGTTATCCATGCTGGGGACCTTGGATGCTTCTAAGAAGGAGAGATGGAGTCAGAGTGTGAGTCCGATGGTGCATGCATATAACTGCACGAAGAGTGAAGTTACTGGATTTTCAACTGAACTCAACTGAAGGGTAATCAACTGAACAGAAACAGGTGCATGGAACTAATTAACAACCAAGAAAACTAACTAGGGAACACAGGCAGGCAAAACAGGGACAGAACACAGTGAAATAAAATAAAACCAAAACTTAACATACATGTTTCACATCCAAGTAAGCAAATTAATATAAATGATGTAAAATTTTCATTTTTTGGTGAAGTATCCTTTAAGGCAGGGTTTCACAAACCTGGATTTGCAAGGCAACTGCAGGAGGATATTGTTATCTAATGAAAAGCTCATCTTAAAATTAAAAATACAGAAATTTTAAAATCAAACATCAAAATCAAACACTTCATAAAAAGGTGAAATATTTTGTTTACCTGCATGTCATGAGACCATAAACTGAAGTCAGTAAACTGTGAACATTAAATTGTTGGTAAATAATTTAAACATTAACTTAAAATCTGAGGGTGTACGCAAATATTAGTCAAAGAGTTTCGGCTGACAAAAAAAAGTTTGGAAATCTCTACTTTATGGCAACAGGAAACTAGATAATATCAGGTTCCACATCTCATTGAAAAACATTCATGATGAGCAATTGAACTCTCTGTCTCCATAGAATTAAGTTTAGATTGCATCAAAAAGAAATATTCTTTGCCACTTTGTCTGTTTCTTCAGGCTCAGCTTGCATATGAGCATAAACAACACCCCTGGGAGCCTGAGAACAGTTCAATCTCAAATTCACTCCCCCTGATCACACTTTGAGGAAAGGGGGAAATTAACATCTCCTCTGTCATCTAATAACAGCGACGATAGCAACTGCTTTGCTCACAGCAACAGCACATTTAAGTCCTTCAGGCCTAACCACAATCCCCATGGTTTCAAAGGCACGTAAACGCATAATAATTCAGAAGGAATTTCAGGTCAGGATAAGGACAGACACACAAGGCTGATACGGCTGTGGAGGGGGGTGAACAAACCCCTACAGGGTCCTCCAGGCAATGAAGCCGTGTGGATTTCCTAAAACATCACCCCTCCTCAGACAACTTTTGCTCTCCATCTCATCCTCTTTTTCTCCTCTTCATGCATTTCATTATTTCCATAGCCTGTTTGAATACCCCAGAGGTGGTTGCTGTAAAAAAAAAAACCTGGAGATGAAAACAAACACTGTGATGGGAAGGAAATAAACCGAGGCTAAATAAGCCCTTCATTTCACACCAGCGGAGCTCTGTAGTCTGGATCTTATCATCCATTATGCTGGATCCCTATTGGAAAGCCACATTAGACTGGAGCTTTGATGTGGCTGCTGTACAGTCCTTGAGACTCATCAATGGAGCGTCATACAACAAGAAGGAAAAACACAGAAATTGGAGAGGTTTATTACAGGCAAAGCCACAACAGCTATCCTCATCTCCTCTATCCTTTTTAGTGTTTCTGTAAGCGGACCCTCTTGTCTTGTTCCCTTCTTATTTCATGAAAGCTGTTACTTCACTTCAAAAACTTTTCTTCATTGAACGTCAGCTATGTTTCGACAGAAATAAAAGAATCTGTGAAATAATGCTCAGTATTTTTGGGATTTGGCTCTCCAGAGGAAGGATGAATGGGATCAAAGTTCGGCTGGTTAGCATTTGACTACACCATCTGATTATTCAAAATATCTACGTGTTCTGACAACACACACACACACGTTGGGGTTTTGTGCTTTATGAAGACTCTCCATTAACATAATGATTTTTATTCAACCTTTACATGCTATCCCCTATACCTAAACCTTATAAACCTTATTATTATGTTTTATTGAAAATGTAAAAATTCTGAAAGTTTTCTGTATACAGAAAAAAAATCCATTTGCATCCGTTCCGAATGCAATGATACAATGTCCTACCTGCCTGTCAACATGTATTTCCATACCTCCACACACGTCACTTGCCAGCAGTGCGTTGTAGACAGACAGTCACCGAGCACTACAAACAAACATCAGTTCCTCCTGAACCAAAACAACGAGCTTATGCTGTGTTCACCCCATGTCATAACCATAATTATGAGAAGCCGTGTCGTTGCACCTGGAGCTGTTCACGTCCTTAGACTCGGATTTATGCATTTCTGTCAACACTATCAATGCTGAAATTAATCTGCAGCTGTCAAGTGGTACAACTAGAGCTCTGTAAGTTGTTTACGTTCATTATTGTTGTAATGTTATGTGCTTTGAGACATGAGGTAATTTAACTATGTCTCTCGTCTTGTGGTCATGTGTTTTGAAGGAGGCGTGGCTTTGGAGACTCTCTGAAGGGATCTCATGCTTTTAAAGCTAGCTTGCTATTGCTAGCCTTTCCAAAATTGCCTACCCTACCTTTAACATTGGAAAAATGAAAATCGTTGTTTAATCAAATCAGCTGTGTTTCATCAGTCAAAATAGTCAAATGGGAAAAATGAAAAGAAAAAAAAACTGGAAATGATATCATAGAGAAATGCCCTGCAAACCTTTATTCCTTTCTTCTGCCTTTCACACAGACAACAGCTCACAATAGGTGTTAGTAAGACAATGAGAACACACATCAACCAATCACAGTTTAATAAATAAAAACAAGACTCTGCCATCCTGTAATGCAAACTTGATTGATTTGGCTGGAGGCATGGTTTTTATGCAGCAATATAAAGTACTCGACCTCTCAGTTTCTCTCATTCCTGCTTTCTCTTTCTCTCACTCTCTCTCTTACTCTGTGAAATCAAGATGAAAGCTTGTGAGCTCTTTAAAGTCTTCCCCTCTGCTCACGGTACTGCTCAGGCAAGGAAACAAAGGCTCTACCACAAATAACTTCATCATAGCAAAAGGCTGAAACACTGAGTCAGGCGGCTCACAGGCGCTGGCTTCTGTTTCAGCAGCCCAAAAGGAGGGCAGAATAAGGATCCAGGATTTGATTGACAGAACTAGGACGCTTAAATTGGTTTTAATTTTGTCACCACAAAAAGTTGCCACATATGCATATAATAATGATGATTTTGAATGCGGGATTGAGTTTTTCTTAAACCGCAGTTTTGTTTCACAAGCCAAATGGAATTGTTAAGTTTTTTTTGCTGCTGAAAAGTGCCAAGCAGTGGTATTATTGTTAACTAAAACTACAACTAAAACTGTTTAAAAACTGTTCATTGAAATAAAGCTGAAATATAAATAAACAAACTAAAATTAGAAATGTTGCCTTGGCAAAAAAGTAAAATAAGTTTAAGCACTAAAATTACTAACTGAAATGAAGTAAAACTGAAAAACTATGAAAAAATAAATAAATAGATAATAAAAATGAAAAAAAAAAGCACATAAAAATAGGGTACAGCGGGGCTAAAGGCGGACCGAGGTAACAGGCGCATTTGACTTTATTCCCCTTTAAACCACTAGATGGCACAAAAATTCAGCTCAGCACTTTTCTTAACCTTAAAAGTATATTTGTATCAATAATTTATGCCTTTTGCCCCATGCTAGTCAGCCTTTTACCTCGTGTTACCTCGCCACCTCATACATTTATAAGATTTTTAAACAAACCAATTTTATGATTTATTTTCACAAAAAAACTGTTCCTCCATCAATGTTCAATAAAAACGTATATATTTTTTTCTGCAACCATACACTATGGGAGTAGTGGAAAGCAAATTTTCTTAAGTTGCCAGCCACCTCCAGTGTTTTTGATCATTTGATCAAAATTCATGGCACCCACTATATTTTGCATGCAAAATATTAAAAAAAAGAGAGCTTTGCTTTTACACACACACACACACACACACACACACACACACACACACACACACACACACACACACACACACAACCCGTTTTATTCTTGCTTCATGCATTCTTTTTTTATCAACACTTGAATGTAAGTTTCATTAAGAAAAGAGCAACATTTTGAGCACAAAGCTGACAAAATCGTGTTTAAAATAATTCAAATTTTAAATAATAAAAAAAAACCTATGAGAAATAAAAACTAAAATACTTAAATAACACTGATGTTATTACGGAGGGGTTGGAATTTAAAGAGCCCACAAAATGTTTTCTTTTGAAAAAGGAAGTTGAATTATACTTTCTATAATTCATCTTTGCTATCATTTTAGCACCTTCCCAAATGCTGAAAAATATGACTGAAACAAAGAATAACATCATTAGCATTTTCCTAATGGCCTCCTCTCACGCTGAGGAACAAACGTGAGACTTTCTGCAAATAAACAGCACAAATGAGAACACAGACCTCAAATGCTCTCTTCAAACAGAGTACATAAGGGGAAGTCAATTACACCAGTCTGTCTTTAAAAGCCTATAATGACCCTCATGGTGAAGGATTTGTCCTTAAATGCGACAAAACTTCATGAGGTAATGGAGCATGAGCCACGATGCTACAACACCCACATCATTATCATCATCGTATTCTTCAGTAGCAACTACCAGCATGGACCATAAACAACTTTCAAAACTGTTAGCAAGAATTTCAACTTGTTCTGTAGAAACTAACCCTCTGAAACAAAACAAAAGGAGAATACTAACGCTGCGTTAGCCTCCAGACCTCTAGAAAGCTTTGTGCAACACATCTCAATGACAGTAATAACCTCAAATTATTTCCAGCATGAAAGTTGGAATATCAATTCGCAGAAAATCATCACAAAACCAATTCACAATGCCTGAGAGAATTATTATTAGAATTATCATTATCACGCTATGAATGCAGATGCTTTTATCTGGATATGAGAAACGAAGATTCATTGGTGCATATGAATGCCACTTAGAGAACACTTACAAAGAAGCTGAAACTCCTGTTGAATAATACATATATCTATTAAAGCCTCTTTGTTTTTACTAAATGGACCATATAGTGCCAACATATTCCACTCAGGTTTTTGAATAAGTGCTGCCATTTTGTTTTGCATAACTCATGGAAGGGGCTCCAGAACCATGGAAGCCTCTACTTTAAGCCCCATTGATGTCATCTGATGTTAACATATGCTTAGGTTTGCTTGCATTAAAGCACATTTCAGATACACACTCACCTGAAGGATCATTAGGAACACCTGTTCAATTTCTCATTAATGCAATTATCTAATCAACCAATCACATGGCAGTTGCTTCAATGCATTTAGGTGTGTGGTCCTGGTCAAGACAATCTCCTGAACTCCAAACTGAATGTCAGAATAGGAGAGAAAGGTGATTTAACCCTCTGGGGACGGCAAACACGCTTTGGCAGATTTTTTTCACATAGCAGAAAAATAGACTTAAACTACTCCATCATTTCCGGGCATACAGAGTTAAGAAATATTAAAAAATAAACTGATAAATGTCTACTTTTTTATGTGCCCACCTACAATCGAAATAAAATATTGTGCTTTTGTAAAATATAGAAAATAAACAGGGTGTGCGTTCTGCTTCTCCGTGTCCGTGAACTTTTTTTCTGGAGCACGTCTCTAAACGTAAACAAAACTCACCGAATACTATTCACCCAGACATGAGCAATATATGTTTATGATCATTTAAGTTTGTACTAAACTAAAATAAATATTCTCTATTGAGGTAATCTGTGTGTGTGTGTGTGTGTGTGTGTGTGTGTGTGTGTGACTAGTTTTGGATAGTTTATAAAGTTTTAACTCTAAAACAGACATCAAATAAGCTTTTGCTAGCAGTTTCTGCTCATATGTTAAATGTAAAGTATGTTTTGTCAATAAACTAATCAACTAAGATGTTATAGTGTTTGTTCCAATGCAAGCTATATCAACATAATGAATCCTTAACTTTGAAATATGTATGATAAAATGTATTGGCCTACTAAGACATTTATGTAAAAAGACCATTTTCTTTTCAAGATGTTTCCAACTGTAACTTTGAACCAATTCTGTAGAATGGCCCATATAACCTATTTGAACAGGATTGTTTCCAGGTATGACTAAAAATGTGCTTTTGACTTTCATTTATATTTTGATTTTATATATATATATTAGGGCTGTCAGTTAAACGCGTTATTAACGGCGTTAACGCAAACCCAATTTAAAGGCGTAAATTTTTTTATCGCGTGATTAACGGTCTTTTTGGCCTAGCAAACTTTGTAGTTTTTTTTCACATGCTGTTACAACAGGACGCGGCGCTGCGCTATGAAACCCATTTATTTCAATGGCTTGCGCCGCGCGAGGACGTTTTGTTGCTTCGTCGACCAAAGCGCAAGCGGATCTAGCTATAGACCGGAAACAAAACAACAGGCGCGCCGCACACACTTGTTTGGGCTCGCGACCCTGCCAAATAGTAGCTAGGTTAACGTTACGTTTTGAGTGGATGACGAGCGTGAGACGCCGAAATGGACGCCAATAAGATTCTGAATGGAAAGTTTACTTTTAAAAAGTTGCCAAATGGTTCCATTGACAAGACCAAAGTGATCTGTGTGTTTTGTCGTTGTGAACTGAGCTATCATCATCGCCCAGTCTGAAATACCACTTGATGATGGCCAAGCACACACACACACACACACACACACACACACACACACACACACACACACACACACAGCTGATGCGAATTCTGCGTCCCCTCGTCAATATCAGTCAGTATTTCTTTCACCCTTTTATTAACACTAGAACTCCCAAGGCAGTCATTTTGACGGTTTTAAAATTTTGCAATGTAATAACTTTGTTGAAATAAAACCCATGTAACTATAGGACCCTGACTTTTCCTAAATGTGTCTATATTTTATTCTATCATTGTTATTTTATTCAAATTACAAGACACAAAAGAGTTTTGAGTATTTCTAGAACTACCAAAGGCAGTCATTTTGACTGCTTTAAAAATGTGCAATGTAATAACTTAGTTGAAATAAAACCCATGTAACTATAGGACCCTTACTTTTCCTATATGTGCCTATATTTTATTCTATCATTATTATTTTATTAAAATTACAAGACACAAAAGAGTTGAGTATTTCTACCTTGAATGGCCATACACAGTCATACTGACCGTATGCATTACAGACCGTGTGTCGGTTGCTCCTTTTTCCCGCTCTTGAAGATGCATCACCGTTGACTAGCAACAATTTCTCTTGTTGGTTGTTTAGTCTATTGCAAAGCTGAAATCTAGCATTAGCTTCGAGCTAAAACCAAATTGAAATATTGAAAAGAGAATATCAGAACAATGTCAGCAAGAAGAATGACTGCCACAGAGGCTTTAGCCATGCTTCAGAGCCTTGATGAGGCTGAGTGGTTGTTGGTTAACTAATACATTTTTACATACATCATAATTAAAATGTAGTGTTCTGATGTTTATTATGACCTATCCTAACATTACAGATCCATTTATTCTTAGATTTGATATAGCTTATTGAAATTATATGCAAATAATTAATGAGCAGTCAGAATGACTGCTATGGCCATTATAGTAGTTATAGAATTCCGGGAGTCTTAGTGTTAATGGACAGTGTTACATTGAGAGATTATTTGCTCCAAGTGAGAATGTTAGTGTGAAATTGAACACAGTATATGCCAATGTTGTTTTCAATAAAAAACATTTGCACAAAGCAAGCCGATCCACTTTCCCATGTTGATAAGAGCATTAAAATGAGAAAAAATAATGGGACAAAAAGAAAATCAAGAGACATTTAGAATAGATAAAAATCATTGCGATTAATCGCGAGTTAACTATGACATTAATGCGATTACTCGCAATTAAATATTTTAATCGTTTGACAGCCCTAATATACTGTATATATGTATGTATGTATTTGTGTGTGTGTATATTGCCCTTGCATTTTTTCTTGTGTGACACACCTGAATGAAAGGCTCATTATTATGCGGCTCTTTGTCTTCTCAGGTGATAACCACCTAATTATTCACAATGGGGTTGGGTCGTTCACGCCCATTCGCATATTGCCTTGGCTAACAAAAAATGTTTTTCACAATTTAAAAGAATCTATTGTGTTATGTCAATGATTAGACAGGATGCTTTTCAGATCATTTTGAAGCAAAAACTCAAAAGTCTTGTGGACACATATTTCGTATGTGTTTTGTGGCTTTATTTCAGAAACTTTCATTTTTTGTTTTTTCAATAACCATGCATAAACAATATTCTATCAAAAATACAAACATGTACATACATGTTGCTCACATATTATGGTAGCCCTGTTTGTGCTAAATAGAGTGTAATTTCACCTGTGCCATTAATATGTTATAAGCAACTGAAAAAAGCACAAATGTCAGGGCATGTCAAAACATCTCAAGGATCCCATATGTTAAACATACAGTATGTTTTGTCAATAAACTAATCAACTAAGATGTTATAGTGTTTGTTCCAATGCAAGCTATATCAAAATAATGAATCCTCAACTTTGAAATATGTATGATCAAACTAAGACATTTATGGAAAAAGACAATTTTCTTTTCAAGATGTTTCCAACTCTAACTTTGAACTGAAATAAAACCATGTCTATATGGTGAAGGGTGTGTGATAGAAGTGTCCAGACGTATGCACCCTGTATTTTAAAGAAGAACATTTAATTATTTGCGATACATTATTCATTCACAAAGAATCCAAGGACATTATTCATGTCACTAAAGGTTGGAGTTTTCCTCATTTTTTTATTAAGGCATTACGATTTTTTATTCCTCTTTTTAGTCAACTTTAGCATGGGTGTGTTCACTTATTCTAAGCAGTGTGTGTGTGTGTGTTGTAAATAAATCCAAACATTCTAAAAGCCATTTTTTTTTAAATCTCCTCATTCTTTGTGGAAGGCTCCTTATAATGATATGGCCTGATAGCACCTAATAGGGCCATTATGGGAGGGTCTTTGTCTTTCTCAGGTGTGAAATTCCATACATATTAATGAGAGATCAAGCCTCCTCGCATAAAGCTTTCTCAAACAAAACACGTCATACACATTCTAAAAGTCTTTATTGACTTATCTGAATGAGTAGTCAGGATGATTCTCACATAGTTTTGGAGCAAATATTCTAGACTATGTGATACAAGTTTCAAAAGTCTTGTGAAGAAATAATCAATATGTGTTTTGTGGCCTTATTTCAGACACTTTAAGTTTTACTTTTTTCAATAACCATGCATAAGCAATATTCTCTCAAAAATACAAACATGTACATAATTGTTGCTAAGATATTACGGTAGTCCAGTTTGTGCTATATTGAGTGAATTTACACCTTTGCCATTAACATTTTTATAAATAACTGAAAAAAGCACAAATGTCAGTGCATGTCAAAACATCCCAAGGGCCCCAAAAACTCCTTGGTCCCCAGAGGGTTAAGCAATTTTGAGCGTGGCATGGTTGTTGGTGCCAGACGGGCCGGTCTGAGTATTTCACAATCTGCTCAGTTACTGGGATTTTCACGCACAACCATTTCTAGGGTTTACAAAGAATGGTGTGAAAAGGGAAAAACATCCAGTATGCGGCAGTCCTGTGGGCGAAAATGCCTTGTTGATGATAGAGGTCAGAGGAGAATGGGCCGATGATTCAAGCTGATAGAAGAGCAACTTTAACTGAAATAACCACTCGTTACAACCGAGGTATGCAGGAAAGCATTTGTGAAGCCACAACATGCACAACCTTGAGGCGGATGGGCTACAACAGCAGAAGACCCCACCGGGTACCACTCATCTCCACTACAAATAGGAAAAAGAGGCTACAATTTGCAAGAGCTCACCAGAGCTCTCGATTTCTCGATTTCTGTTGAGACATTCAGATGGTAGAGTCAGAATTTGGCGTAAACAGAATGAGAACATGGATCCATCATGCCTTGTTACCACTGTGCAGGCTGGTGGTGGTGGTGTAATGGTGTGGGGGATGTTTTCTTGGCACACCTGAGCATCGTTTCTGACCATGTCCATCCCTTTATGGCCACCATGTACCCATCCTCTGATGGCTACTTCCAGCAGGATAATGCACCATGTCACAAAGCTCGAATCATTTCAAATTGGTTTCTTGAACATGACAATGAGTTCACTGTACTAAAATGGCCCCCACAGTCACCAGATCTCAACCCAATAGAGCATCTTTGGGATGTGGTGGAACCGGAGCTTCGTGCCCTGGATGTGCATCCCACAAATCTCCATCAACAACATTTCTAAAGAATGTGGGGTCAAACACAATATAAGTATGGTGTTCCTAATAATCCTTTAGGTGAGTGTACATACTCTTCAAAAGTGTGGGATTTTTTTTCAATGATTCTGAATAAAAGGGTGATTGCATTAATCAAAGGTGACATTTATAATGATACAAAAGATATGTATAATGTTCGAAAATATTTCTATTTCAAATAAATGCTATGCTTTTGAACTTTTTATTCATCAAAGAACGGAGAAATTAAAAAAGAAATGAAAGCTAACATTCAGCAAGGACGCATTAAATTGAACAAACGTGACAGTCAAGACATTTAATGTTACAAAACATTTCTATTTTAAATAAATGCTGTGTTTCTGAACGTCTCTGGTTACGTATGTAACCCTAGTTCCCTGAAGGGAACGAGACGCTGCGTGACAACGCATTGGGAACGCCCCTGCGTGAGTCGTCATGAAGCACGTATGAAATCAGTCCAATGGCGAGACGGAACGTCATAGGCGGGTGACGTCATCGACCAGGAAACTATATAAGCACCCCAAAACACAAGCGCGTCAGCTTCTGATAAGACTGAAGCAAGTGCTCTCGGGCATGCTGGGAGTATGGCATAGACACGCAGCGTCTCGTTCCCTTCAGGGAACTAGGGTTACATACGTAACCAGAGACGTTCCCTATCAGGGAACTCGAGCTGCGTGACAACGCATTGGGAACGCTAATACCAACGTCGCCATACGAGCAAGTGTCCGTCGTGTGAAATCAGAGCGCACATTCGGACGAAAGCACCTGCGCCCCTGGAGTGGAGCTGAAGTCAAGATGATAGAACTTCACGAATGTGTGCGGTGAGGACCAGCCTGCCGCATCACAAACATCCTGGAAAGAAACTCCTGACAGGATAGCCTTAGAGGCAGCCATACTCCTGGTTGAATGAGCCCGGACAGCCAAGGGAGAGGGCTGACCGGCAGACTCATAGGCAAGTGAGATGGCCTCGACCACCCACTTGCTCAACCTCTGCTTAGATACTGGACAGCCCTTCTTAGGGGGTCCAAAGCAAACGAATAGCTGTTCGCACTTCCTCCACAGGGCAGCTCTGTGGACATAAGCATCTAGGGCCCTAACAGGGCAGAGCAGATTTAGTTTCTCTTGGTCCGACGTCAGAAAGGGAGGAGGACAGAAAGCCTGCAGTACAATAGGCCTGATAACATTGGTTGGTACTTTGGGAACGTATCCCGGCCTAGGGAGGAGGAAAGCCTTCACCATGCCTGGTGCAAATTCCAAGCACGAGGGAGAAACCGACAGAGCTTGAATATCTCCTATTCTTTTTAGTGAAGATATAGCTAGAAGAAAGACAGTTTTGAGAGTGAGGAATTTCTCCGAGACCTCTTCAATGGGCTCGAACGGTGCTAGAGAGAGACCTTCTAGAACAACCGCCAGGTCCCAGGTCGGCACCCTCGTGCGAACTGCTGGCCTCAGCCTCAGAATGCCACGAAGGAAACGGGTTACAAGTGGGTGTCTCCCGAGAGAAGCTCCACTCAAAGGGATGTGGTAAGCAGATAAGGCCGCCACATACACCTTCAGTGTGGAGTGGGATAACCCTGTGGAGAAACGCTCCTGAAGGAATTCCAGCACTGCACTGACGGGGCAGTTGACTGGGTCTAACTGGTGTTCTCCACACCAAGAGGTGAACATTTTCCACCTCAAGGCATATAATTTCCTAGTGGCCGGAGCTCTGGAGTGGAGGATGGTCTCCACAACCTCAGTCGAGAGACCAGAATCTATGAGCTGGGCCCCCTCAGAGGCCAAGCCCACAACCTCCATAGATCTGGGCGGGGGTGAAGTATCGACCCGCTCGCCTGAGAGAGAAGGTCCCTCCTCACCGGAATCTCCAGAGGAGAGCCGTCGAGGAGAGAAATTAGGTCCGAAAACCAAACTCGGGCCGGCCAGTACGGGGCTACCAACAGTAGACTGACCCCGTCCCGGCGAACCCTCTCCAGAACTCCTGGGAGCAGAGCAATCGGGGGAAATGCGTACAGGCGTGACCTCGGCCACTCCTGTACCATTGCGTCCAACCCCAGAGGGGCTGGAGGACTTAGGGAAAACCACAGATGGCAGTGTGATGTTTCCCTGGATGCAAATAGGTCTACCTCGGCACGACCGAAATGTTTCCATAGGAGCTCCACCACCTCGGGGTGGAGTCTCCACTCCCCGGGCCTCAGCCCCTGCCTCGACAGGATGTCTGCCCCCTGATTCAAATATCCCGGGATATAAATTGCCCTCAATGAAAGAAGCTTCCCCTGGGACCATAAAAGGATCTGGCGAGCCAGCTTGTATAACGGGCGCGAACGCAGACCCCCCTGATGGTTTATATATGAGACCACCGATGTGTTGTCTGACCGGACAAGAACATGGTGACCTCTCAGGCCTGGGAGGAAGTGTTTCAGAGCCTGAAACACTGCCATCATTTCTAGACAATTTATGTGCCAATGAAGATGAAGGTCCTGCCACAGACCCTGGGCCGAGCGACCACTCATGATCGCCCCCCAGCCTGTGAGAGAAGCGTCCGTCGTTAGTGTTACACGACGACACGGAGCCCCCAACACAGGACCCAGGGACAGGAACCAAGGTTCTTTCCACATAGCCAGAGCACGGAGACACCGTCGCGTGACCCTGATCTTGCGGAGCGGGTTTCCCCTCGGGGAGAACCCCTTGGTCCTGAGCCACCACTGCAGTGGTCTCATGTACAGCAGGCCGCAAGGTATAACGTTGGACGCTGCTGCCATCAGACCCAGAATCCTCTGATATTCTTTCACAGTGAGTGACTGGCCTAGCTTTGCCTGTTTGACGGCTGAGAGAATCGAAGCTATACGAGCAGGAGACAGACGTGCCTGCATCGTCGTCGAATCCCAAACCACGCCCAGAAAAGTGGTCCTCTGTACTGGAGAAAGCACACTCTTTTTGGCGTTGAGCCTCAACCCCAACTTTTTGATATGGGCGAGAACGACATCTCGATGCCGAATCGCCTGATGCTCCGATTGAGCCAGAATCAACCAATCGTCGATATAGTTTAAAATGCGGATGCCCTGGAGTCGCAGAGGAGCCAGAGCTGCATCCATACATTTCGAGAAAGTTCGGGGAGAGAGTGCTAGGCCGAACGGAAAGAACCCGATACTGGTACGCTTCGCCCCCGAAAGCGAACCTCAGGAACTTCCTGTGTTGTGGAAGGATGGAAATGTGGAAGTATGCGTCTTTCAAATCTATCGTGACAAACCAGTCCTCGGACCTGATCTGTGACACGATCTGCTTGAGTGTAAGCATTTTGAACTTGAGCTTCCCTACTGAGCGATTTAATAGGCGCAGATCTAAAATTGGACGCAACCCCCCATCCTTCTTTGGAACAATGAAATATCGGCTGTAATAGCCCAGCTCTCTGCTGGGAGGAAGAACTCGTTCTATAGCCTCCTTCAGCAGGAGAGTCTTCACCTCCTGTTCCATAACCAGAGCCTGCTCGGGCCCCACCACTGTGGGCAGAACCCCTCTGAAGCGAGGCGGGCGTGATCTGAACTGAATCACGTACCCCTTCTCGATAGTCTGCAGGACCCAATGAGATACATTTGGAAGGCTTTTCCACTCTGCCAAAAATTCTACTAAGGGTACCAGTCTCTCGAGACTGGCCTCTGGAATATTTTGAGTGGCAGACACAGCGCCCTGTAACGGCGCACCGGCAGGGAACAACTGGTCTGACCGCTCTAAACCGCTCCTCAGAGCGGGCGAGCGTCCCTCGGGAAATCGCTCGCTGGGACCGTCTACGCCCCGGCACGCAGGCGGGGTTGGCAGAACGGGCCCCTGAGGGCACCGAGACAGAACGGGCGCCGTGTACAGCGGCGAACACCTTTCTCTCTCGGTGGGGACCACCCTCAGCACCCTGACACCCTTGGCGTCAGGACTTCTTCGATGAAGCCTTCCTGGCGACAATAACCGTCCTCAGATCGGTTTTGCCCCTGGAAGACCTCGTTTGAGAGCGCCGCGACTCGGCCCAGTTTTGCTGGGGAGGAGCACGAGACGCGACACTCTTCTTTTGCTGCGCCCTATGTGAGGAGCTACTCGACGGCCGGGGCTGCTCCCGCCCAGCAGCCCCGGAGACATGAACACGGAGGGGGAGAAATTTCTGGAGCGCCGCCGCCTGCTTTTTTTCTTCCTGAAACCTTTCGATGACCGAGTTCACCGAGTCACCGAAAAGGCCAACAGTCGATAGCGGGGCGTCCAGTAAAAAAGATTTATCTTTGTCTTTCATATCAGATAAATTTAACCACAGGTGCCTCTCCGTTGCCACCATAGCTGACATAGAGCGGCCGACTGACCTGGCCGTCTCTTTGGTGGCACGGAGAGAAAGATCAGCTGCCTGACGTAGTTCACGGATCACATCTGCACCGATTTCACCCCCCTCACTAATGTCTTGCAACAGGTCTGCCTGATATGCTTGCAGGATGGACATTGTATGTAAACACGCTGCTGCTTGACCTGCCGCCGAGTAAGCTTTGCCCACCAATGCCGAAGTATTTCTTAATGGCTTGGTGGGCAACGCCGGTGTCTTAAAAGATGATGCTGTATTTGGGGACAGATGGCTCGCTAAAATCTCCTCAGCCTGAGGCATCGCCCCATAACCATAACTCTTAGCACCAGAAATATTAGAATAAAGAGATGTTTGTTGCGTAAATATTCTGGCTGACACCGGTCTATTCCATGATCTCGACACCTCGGTGTGGAGATCAGGAAAGAACGGAAGACACCGGCGTGGAGGTGCAGCCCGAGATGGCAGAAATCTCTCATCTAGTTTGCTTTTTGAACGAGATTCATGTCTTTCCGCTGGCCACTCAATGCTTAATCTTTCCACAGCTCGAGTGAGCACCTCCATCAGCTCCTCACTAGCAGGAGACTGAAGTGACGAGTCCCCAGTCTCTGCTGTATCAACACTTTCAACATCCAATTCCTCAGAACTGGATAGTTGAAGTATTGGTGCCTCAGCCCGGGGGGAAAAAACCGCAGCGCGTGCTTCCACCCCGGGATCTGAGGCACTGGATCTATCAGGTAAAGGCTGAGATAAGGCAGAGCCCGTCTCAATCCCCGCTGATAAATCCATTTGCGATCCCCACGATTGAAGCCTCCGCTGTGCCTCGGCAGCAGCGGGACCCGAACCGCGGGGAGCGCGCACCGAACCACTCTCCTCGAAGAGGGCTCGGCGGGAGCGGAGCGTCTTCATTGACAAACGCTCGCAATGCTCGCAATCAGCTCCCTCGAGAGCTGACTGGGCATGCTGCACTCCCAAACAAGCAACACACAGATCGTGAGTGTCCCCACCCGTGATGTAACGTGGGCAGGGATGCACACACTTTCTGAACTGCTGTTCACTCGCCATAATATATATATATATCGTCTCTTTTATATTTTTTTTATATGTGAAAAACTCCTGCCTAGCAATTTCTAAGGACAGACAAAAACACTTTGAGACAGACTGATATGATCACACATAGAGCGCTTGCTGAAGACTCAGAAGCTGACGCGCTTGTGTTTTGGGGTGCTTATATAGTTTCCTGGTCGATGACGTCACCCGCCTATGACGTTCCGTCTCGCCATTGGACTTATTTCATACGTGCTTCATGACGACTCACGCAGGGGCGTTCCCAATGCGTTGTCACGCAGCTCGAGTTCCCTGATAGGGAACTTTCTATTCATCAAAGAATACTGGAAAAATGTTTCCAATTACGGGTTCCAAAAAATATTAATCAGCAGAACTTTTTTCAACATTGATAATAATGAGACCTTTTTCTTGAGCACCATATGGACCTGTGACACTGAAGACTGGAGTAATGGCTGCTGAAAATTCAGTCCCCCCTACAGGTGTTTCAATGAAAGAGCAGACTGGGTGTGCTCTGAGTCATGCTGATGCATGATGAAAGGGTAAAAAAAAATGGACGGAAGTTGCGGGAAATTGGCCTCATCCATGACACAACGAAGAAGCGAAACAATTACTCTGATCCTCTTCACTTTAAGTGCTGCTATAAGATTTGACTGGCTAAACCCTCCAACTCTCTCCTGACTGCAACAGTTGACGTGTATCAGCGACTCAAGTGGTAAATAATACAACTTTCTTCCACGGTACGGGCCTTCACACATGGTCACGCCGCTCTGGTTTCACACACTCCGCTGAGCATGAACAAGAGGAGGATGTTGTATCGCTGGCTGTGAGAGGAAAGAGGCTTTTTGAGAAGAGAGAGGAGCCCAATCCTGTGAGGATATTGAGTGTTTTCTTGTTAGATACTGAGAGGTTGTTAGCAATGCTGTGATTATAGAGAGCCAATTCTCATCTGCCAGGTTTCACATGAACAGACTATTGATGAAGGGGGTGTGATTCACATATACTGGTGTTCACTTTCGTTGAGAAAACCAATTAAATTCACTAAATAGCAAAGTTACATAAGATACATAATAAGAGAATCTGTCTTATTTATGTTGTCTTACAGAATTTACCAATGAGGTAATCTAAATACATTTAATTCAAGATATAATTCTAAAACCAATTATCTTTTGCAATTTGCTTTTCAAGTATATGTATCTTGTTTAAAGGATTTCTAGATATTTTCCTGTAAATATTTTCCTATTCATCCAAATTTATCAGCTTATTTCCTTCAATTTAAAAGCATGCTCTGTGAAACTTAAAAATAAATGATGTCTCCAAAAGAAGAAAGGTTTAGAAAAACATTCACCAATACAGAAGTCTACCCAAAGCAATCCAGACAGTAATCAAAACTGTTTCTGAGGAATACTGTGTATTCTTTGTGCTGGATAATTGAAGGTTTGAGCTCCAGGCGACTACAGCCACGATGCCCCCCTTACAAAAGACTCATCTGCCATCTGAAGTCTTTATAAATGACACTGCAATCAGAAGCCCAGACTGAGCTCCTCGCTGACTCTAACAAGCCTTCCTCTTCTGTTTGCTCAGAAGTGGCCAGGTGTCTTTCAGGTGTTTTTTCCCTTCTCTCTGTCCTTCCATGGTTCTTTACACACACTCATGGGTCCTTTGTAAAGCCAGCGTTTCGTTCGTGTGTGTGTGTGCGTGTGTGTGTGTGTCTACTCTTGATCACGTAGCATGCAGTAACTGAGGCTTATCTTCAAGGGCCAGAGATTAAACTGAGGTGTATCATTTAATTCTGCACAACAGTGTTTCCAGATTTACTACTTTATCACTGGGGTAGTCAAACATCTCACACTGTGTTCAGCACACTGTAACGATCACCTTTAGGTAAGTTACACACTTAATTATTATACTGCAACCCAGCACAGTATATTTTGTTTTTTTTTTACACAAAAAAATATTTACAAAAAAAAAACACCACAAATACTAATATGTACTTGTGGTCAAAAGTTTACATACGCCTTGCAGAATCTGCAATTTTTTTATTATTTTGATATAATAAGAGGAAGATGTAGCCTATGTAAACTTTTGATGACAACCATATATAATGTATTTATTTTCACAGCCTTATAGCTGAGAAAATGTATACAATTAAGAGTTAGTTCTGCATGGAGAAAAAAGGTCTGAATGAATAAACCAATATTCCAAAAATAAAAATATCCATAAGAAACATGTTTTAGAACAGCAGCTTTAGCTCTTCAGGTTATGGGAGGATTTACTGAATAAAGTCGGGTAATGGTGGTCCGCTGGTGGTCCGGCCCTTCAGCATGGAACAAATTGCACTACACTCACACTTTGTCTCTGTGTGGTTACAATGTCACAACATCACAATCTCTCAGTCGCCTGCCTCACTGACACCACCTAAGGGAACTGCTTTCTTCTGCCTCTTGACATCCCTCAATCTCAGGGGTAATTCTCCTTCATCGCCATCTCTCCCTCTGTTGGTCTCTCTAACTCCCCTCTCGTTGTTTACAGCAGTCAAGGGACTGGGGCTTCACAGTTTCAAAGAACAGCGTTGTGACTTAGAGGGAGTTCGGTCTGTGAGCGAGTCATTATCCTCCATTACTGCTCTGCTTTTATCTGACAGAACGCTCCTCGCTGCTGCATAATGAGCAGAGATTGAATCACAGAGAAAAGGCATACCTCTCCATCTCTCACCTACTATATTCTCTCCCTGAGAAAATGTGACAAAGCATTTTCAGATGAAAACGTGAGATATTGAGAGAAACATTTTAACTGTAAATGAGCTTTAGGTCATTTTAACTGTAAATGAGCTTTAGACAGACAGACAGACAGACAGACAGACAGACAGACATATAGACAGACAGACAGACAGACAGATAGACAGATAGATAGATAGATAGATAGATAGATAGATAGATAGATAGATAGATAGATAGATAGATAGATAGATAGATACAGTTTAATTACAATAGGTCAGGATAACAAAAACTACAAGTGAACAAACAAACAAACAAAAACTTAAATAAGCTAATATTTACCCTAAAAATCTTTTAATGGCAAGTAGGATTTTATAGTTGAATATGTACATTTCTGAGGGACATGTGTCTGTCTGAACTTTATTTTCATTCATCATCGGTGACATTGATTGCACAAGTACGCATCAACACAGCATTCATCATTTCTCAATCAGCCCCTCTTGTCTCTTTAAAACAATACTTGCTTGCATGTCAGACACAATAAACCTGTTAAGCACAGTCATTCTGTCATTTTTTCTTTATTGTGCCCATAGGCAGCTCACAAGCAGACAGACGTGCAGGAGAGAGAAAGATCAACAGCTTTTATCCAACATCACTTATGTTGGATAAAAAGCTGTGAGGGTCATGACAAATGGCCAGTGACTCTACTTACTCGCCAAAGCCAACATATATTTGCATTTGATGTTTGTTGATTATGTTTTCTTCTACTCTAGTCCCACTTTCCTTTGCATTTCACTGCTATTTACCCTTTGCTTTCCTTCTTTCTTCCATACTCTCTCCATTCGCATCTTTCTCTCTGCTCTCTAGCCTCCCTGAAATTGGTCCCTCTGGCCATTTTTATCTTTCCTGGCCAATTAGTTTGCAGTGATGTGCTTTTCATCCAAAGGTTTATTTTCAGGAGGCCATGGGTTGACTGGACTGAAAGAACAGCCCCTCCAGTGAAGCGCACTGCTTCTCTCTGTCACTCACCCTCTGTTCTTTCTCTCTCTCCGGCTGATGCCAAACACGCACGCACACACACTATTCAGTCCAAAACACAGTGACAGTGTGTCCCACAGCTGAGGAACACTAGCCCTATTAAGACAGTTATTGTTGTACATGCAGATGTGATGTAAATTCTGCAGTAATTACATCACAGTATGATCTTGCTGATCATGCTTGATCCATCCATCCATCCATCTCTCTATCTATAGTATGAATTAAATGCATCATGTGACGCATAAGGCAAGGAATTGAAAGCAATGGAGTTAAGTTCATAAATATATGCAGGGGTACCTTTAGCATCTTAATTGCGATGCACACGTCGCTTGACCATGATTCATGGGTTGAAGAAAAGTGACAACAAATTTAGCTACAGTGTTGACCTATCTTTGCCTACATTAAGAAGATTGACGCAATTCCCTCATCAACTGGCATCTGAGTGCACAACCCGTTCTCATCAATCTGCGTATAAATAACACGACTTTACACTCTCAAATTGCGGAGTGCATTAGCTTAATCATGGAGAGGCCATGGTAATATTCACACAGACGTCACCCTGAGAAACAATTACCATCTGAACAGTGAGAACTGAGAGAAAGATGAACAGGCTTTTTGAATTTTGGGTTAACTGATTTTTTTTTTCAGCACTGTAAATATATATATATATATATATATATATATATATATATATATATATATATATATATTTACAAATCACAGAGATGCAGAGAGGCATAAAGCAATGATTAGTGTCAATCAGTGGTCTTCCTAACTCAAGCTGGCATGAACAAAAAGCACAATTGCACATTGTGTGTGGATGGGGAAAAAAGGCTGATGTGTTGTGATAGAAAGCCCAGCCGTCAGAGGCGCTTATGCTTTGATGAGGAGGCATCTGTTCTCCTGATGGTGGTGGGGATGCGCTCCGCTCTGTGTGTGTGTGTGTGTGTGTCAGCATGCCTCAGAGTTCAGCAGTCTAAGCCACACAAATACGGCAACAGACCCACATGGGAAATAAAACAACGAGACAATCGGATTTCAGCACTGAGGCACTTGAGCTATAAGGAAATGGAAGGGGAAAAGATCATTTAGGCAGCCGTGCGTTCCTTTTCTCATGTGTCCTGTACTGAACTGATGGCCTCTTGTATTAAAGAAAGTCTCTATGTGATAATTAAATGTAATGGCTGAATAACGATTTGGAGGATGGGGAATATGGGCCCATATGGAGCACTGAAAAAAAACCTAATATGCTTTTACACACAGCACCGTCATGCCTCATGAAAAAGACAAAGCAAAGGATATATACTCTTGCAAAGCTCATGTCTCTCTATATTGACTGCTGTGGCTCAAAATCTCACTTTATGACTTTTGCATATTATTATCTTTAGGTAATTTATGAGAGTAGTAGCATTGCCTGATATGCAAAAAAAAAACAAAAAAACAAAAAAAAAACAATCCAGTTTTATTAACTAGAGCAACTGATTCATTAAAAAGATCCATTAAGAGTCATTAAAAATATGAATTAAAAAGGCCAGTATATATATCAATACATTTGCTGCCCTTCTCATATGCAAAATAAATATAGAATATATACACACTATACTGTTCAAAAGTTTGGTGTTGGAAATTTCTAATGCTCAACCAGGCTGCATTTATTTGATCAAATAATACAGTAAATATGATGATTTAAAAAACTGCTTTCTGTCACACGATCCTTCAGAAATCATTCTAATATGCTGATTTGCTGCAAGAAACATTTTTTATCATTATCAGTGTTGAAAACATTTGTGCTGCTTAATATTTTTTTGTGGAAATTTCATGCATTTTTTTAGGATCCTTTGCTTAATAGAACGTTTTTAGAAAGTTTTGGAATTGTAACAATGTAAACGTCTTACTGTCACTTTTGATCAATCTAACGCATCCTTGCTGAATACAAGTATTCATTTAGAAACCACTGACTCAAGAAAAAAAATAATCTGACCATTGTAGTCTGATTCTCAAATAAATAACTCTTAGGAGTCAGTTATTAATGGAGTTCTTATTAGTAATTCAAAAACATAAAACATGTGATTCACAAAGAAATGACTCCTAATATGAACCAAATTCTTTAGATGCATTAAAACAAAAGAGTGTAAATTCATGTACAAAGATGTCATGAAGGTCACTATCGATATCATGGCTATAGGATGTCGCTTATAGCTGTAGCTTACTGTACATGTATAGGTAAAGGGCAACCAAAATACAGCACCTTTCTTTCATTTCTACTAAACACTTAAGAATGCGGTGTACATTCACACATTTTCATTATTTTAATTTACATTAAAACAAATCTGTATCTAGAATCTTGAATACTTCCACAACAACAGACTGATGGATTGGAGACAGCATTGATCCAAACATGAAACTAGCAGTCTAGCAGAATGAAATGCAGCCTTGAATATGACGTGTCAGAAAAATCAGTCAAAAGATTTCCCCATCAAACTGACATGACTGCAGTTCCAAGTTGTTCCAATTCCAAGCAATTTGAACTGAAATCATGTGGTGCATTGACTGGAAGCAGATAGCCTGACTAGTACACACATTATTTTTTTCAATCCTTTCTAGCATCTTATCTGGTTAGAACCAGTGGTCCATCACCTACTGCTTCCGTGAGATGCCCTCTGAAAAAAAAAATCATAATGGTTCACCACTATCCTAAGATTCAAAAGCATGACTAAAATTCTCATCCTGAATGTTTACAGTGAGTCACAGTGAGTGCTGTCACGTTTGAAGGTGGCACTCTTGGCATATATCTTTTTGATGAAAATTACAAAAAAGACTATACCTGTATTAGCCCAACAACACTGAATATATTCAAGGAGACTATACCTTATATCCATTAATATGATTATATTTATTATATATATTTTAAAATTGATGTCATAAATATCTGGCACAAACATGAGTTAAGTGAATTATCTCAATTACAATAACAAAAAACAACTAGTTAACCCTGAAATGCATGGATGTTTCGTCAATCATTATTACATATTCGGGTTTTTAGTGACCCCACGGATGGATCTCGACCTCTCGCGATTATATAAAAAGCTTCTGATATTAGAGTAACAATTACAGAAGAATAAAATAAAGCATATTCTGTTACCCTTTTGGAGCTTGGAAAGGTTCAGTTTGAGCAGATGTTTTATACCATCATCACTGTCCTCGTCAGTGCTCATTTCCCAGTACATTCAGCATCTGGCTCATATTGAGCCATATTGAAATCTGGCTCGCGATTTTAAACATATTCTCAAAACTATCATCATCAAAACTAATATTTTGATTGCTGACAGCTTCTTTGCCAGATCCATTTGATTGTGTTCAGTACTTGCTCTGCAGTAAATCGCTGAGCCATTTCAAGTTTTGCTGATAATACTTCCTAATCGTTTCTTTTCTGCCTGCAGTAACTATAAGCAAAACGTTACTTCATCATTGTGTATTAGACATTGCCACCTTGTGGAATAAAAGTGAATTGCACTTATCAAAGATTAAATTATTGTTGTGCAGAAAAATATATATGCACACCTCGGGTCGTTAGCGACCCATTATTTTTACCAAAAAAAAAAATGAATGGGAAAACAGGAACTCTTTTATAATTTCATAATTTTTTTCTTGTTATATTGTTTACAATGAATTGATTGAGGAATACTAAGAAGGTTGATGTCTAACTGTAAAAAATGAATGAGGAGGAGGGTAGTGAATGATGTCACTATAAAGACCCAAGGTATGCATTTAAGGGTTAGATTTACACAAAAAAAAACAACCACATATAAAACATTGAAATAACCAGTAGCACAAATTAAATTAGCAATAAAAAAAAATTGAAAATAACATTTTTTTCTGTTCATTTACATGAGTGCTCTGAAAGAACTACTTCACTGGAATGGATACAATTTTCTAAGCCTATACATAAGAGAAAGAGGACAGAGTAAAATGAACCAAATCACGAATGAATAACACTTTCTAAGCCTACATAAAAGAGAGAGGTCAGAGTAAAACAAAGTGTTTCACCAGACTTTCCAAGGCTACATACAAGAGAAAGGACTGAGTTCAATGAACTGATTCACTAGAATGAATCATACTTTCCAATGCTATATACTGTATGTCAAATGGAGAGAAAAGACTGTTCAAAATATGTTAGAGTGCCGGAAGAGTATACAAACTACATCCATCTAGTAGCAAGAACCATTTCACTAGAATGAATGTTTCCAGCGCCACAAGATGAACCGATTCACTAATGAATCAGATATTCCAACACATACATTGTGTGTGAATACAGTAATAAAACCAACTATGTAGTTTTTGGTCGCTATACACAATCTACTCGCTTGCGAGAACCTGCTTTTCAAAAACCTACACTGTTCGGAAAAATGTACTTCAGGTAGTAGCATCGTTACTTTTAGTAAGTTACTCCACAACTCTGACACTGATTTGTTCACATATGTGGGAGGTAGTGGAGGAGTCACTGCAAGGAATTGCTCTCTCAGTGAGGTGCAGGTGGAAACAAAGACTTTTTAGTGATTCATGCGAAGTCAGTTCTGAGAGTCTCAGCCTCACCTCCCCTCTAGTGGATACACGCTGTCAGTCTCCCATTGCTATGCAGGCTGGGAGCCCTCAAGAAGGCCTGAGGCAGGTGCTAAAGTGATATGTAAGTGTATTTGTGAGGGTGTATGTGTGTGCGTCAGAGACAGAAAGACTGGACTTGTCTGTTCTCATTTGGCTGTCTGTCAAAAAGCAAGATATTTAGTACTTTTTTTCTTCTTCAGCAGATGAATATTAAATCTAGTGTTTACTCGCTGGAAGTGATTTTCCCTACAGACTTCACACCTCCTCTGCCCCTCGCTACAGAGAAACGAAACACCCGGCCTATTCGAATTCTTGGCAAAGAGGAAATCGGTTATGAACAGGTCATTTGGAAACATCTGTGGCCACAATCATTACCTCCCCTCTTCCTCCTCGGCTCTGCTACACCAACACACATTAGCACAGCGCTTTCACTCATCTCGCTCTTAGAATTACCATGGTAACAGAGCCCTCTGTGAAAACAGACAAACAACAGCAAGCTGGTTGACGATCTGTCTTGACATTTCATAACAACCCCAGACTGAGCCAAGTGTGTGTGAGTCAGAGTTGGACCTGAGGATGAAAGCATCTAACTCTTGTAATCTGTGACGAGAACTGTATATGCTGGTATTCAAGGGTGTAAAAAGTTTTAAGAAATTACACTTAAGTATGGGTACTGTGTCGCAAAATTGCAACTCATTTAAAAAGCAAATTATCTAGCCAAAAACATACTTAAGTAAAAGTAAAAAAAAAAGTTTTGACATTTGCATTTAAAAGTAAGCTTGATAAAAAATGTATAACTGTTAGAAAATCACACTGCAAAAAAAAACAACTAAGAAAAACATAATTTTATTATTTAGATTTTTTTTTTCATGTATTTTAGTAAAGTTACCTGAACATGTTCATTTAAATTCACTTTAGAAGCAAAATTGTGTAAGATAACATTTTAACAGGTAAGAATAACAGATTTATTTGGCTGTTTTAAATAAAACATGCAAATGATCAGCTAAGGACAAAAAAGGAGGAAAACCTGTTTCCCCCATTCGCTATGACTATGCAATAATAATAATAATCTCTGAGGGCTTTTGTTCATTCCATCAACAACATCTGCTCTTTTCTTTGCACTCACTGCACGTTTAAAAGAATCATTGGTCTTAGAATCCATGACTTAGTGTGCAAATGTTTCAGAAGAGTCTTTAAATATGCAACAAAGGTGAAGGGAAACATATCTCCCATTGAGTGCATTTGATTGTTTCTGAGAGCAATGTGGTTATGAATGCTCTAAAATTGCCTCAGAATATAAAAATATAGTGGTTGTTACCTGAAAGCAGTAAGAATAAAAGCAGAGGCACCATTATTGCCTCTCTTTGTCTCCATTTCGGTCTCTACCCATGTTATGCCAAGGCAAGGAATCTGTGTCTTGTGGCAACGAATCATTTCTTCACCCCAAAATACAGGAAACCTTTGACTTTCTGGCCCCCTGATGCATGAAATCTCCTTGTCAGGCTCGGCTGGTCATGGTAATTGGTCTCAATAGGCCAGGGGACAAGATAAATGGAGAGACACCATTAAGACTTCACTTCCTGTTGGCATGCAGACCAATCTAGACGGCACAGATGCACTTACTCGTTTCTTCCCACTGCCAAGCAATTTGCCTTTTCTTACCTCCACAGCTGTCTGAAAGAGCACTGGGCTTAAAGAAATCGAGGATTATTGAGTGGATACTTTAGAAAAAGCCAATTATACTAATCCTATGGATTAGTCATGTTTTACTTTTTCTTTTCTTTTTTTTCTGCAAAGAGACAGATTGTGCCAAGTTTAATTTCTCAGGAAAGTGGTCATAATGTAACATTATTGTTGTGTTGTACTTCCTGTGTTTCTTCACTGTTCAGCCATGACTTTGGATGCCAGGTGTTCCAAAAGCCCATTTATTCCTTTTCACTGCTTTTGCTTTGAACTCATCTGAAAAATGTTTTATTGAATAAAGCGCAGAGTGTGTAGAAAACAATCGGACAAATTTTTGTTTCTCCAGTGAAAATACAAAAGCAACCAAGCAAAGATGCTCTTAGCACTGGGGAGGGGAAAAAAAACATGTGGACTAAAATCTCATCGTTAATCTAAGGATAAATTTATAACAACCTCTCAAGGGAAATGGCCTCTTCTTAATTAAACATAACATAAGGCTGGATTACAAATATACTTATATATGCACGTGTACTTTTGTGAATCTCAGTTGGCCCTGTAAGTTCATGATAAATGTCCTGCATTATGACAATTCATCCAAGTTCAAAATACCAACTCACAGTGTTTGGATTGCTACTCTCACATATTTCACTTTTAAAAAAGTAGTTTACCCAAAAATAATTCTTTCATTATTTACTCAACCTACTATTTTCAAAACTGTATTCTGGTATTTTTTGTGAAACACAAAAATGAGACAATTGCTGTTTTCTATACAATGGTAACACATGAACAAAAGAATAAAAGAACCATGATTTAAAATAAAACATATGACTCACCACTACATTTCAAGTCTTCTAAAGCCATAGCATGAACATCAAGTCATTATGAACTCTCAAATCAGTTTGCAGCTTTGGCGTCATAATGCTGGTACATTTGATGTTATTGATGTCTAATCTACACCATAAGTATTATATTTGATTTAAGAGATGCGTTCTGGGTTGCATTATTTGATTTCAGAGTAAACAAGGGCTTCAATTTCAATCTGTTCCTCACATAAAACATCACATGGCTTCAGAAGACTTTTTTAAGACAATGTCTCAAAAAAATGAAAGGGGACTGAAGCCTCTGAGCTGGGTTTACAGAGTGGCACTCCTGTGGCACTGACAGCACTTACTGAGAGAAAGAAGAATGTTACTTATCTGCAGAAACCTGTGCACAGGCAAAGCTAACAGGCTTACAAGATAGAGCCCGGCCTCAGCTGTGTAATTGCCTAATCCATTTCTCCTCAGGAAACTCTGGTCTAAAAAGTTCTGCTGAAGCACCAGGTAGCATCATTGTAACCCATTTCTGCCTCCATCAGTTGCTGGTTTAGGTCTGGTGGTGGGATTCTGAATGGTGCTCCACCCAGTGCATCTGTTAGGAAGCATGCTCATCCTACAGCAGGAGGTCCAGACTGTGGAGAAGACATTTTGAGGTCATACAGTGACAGGGGGGTATGCTGACAAACGACCACCCCGGTGAACATCCTCTAGTTTAGAGGGGGGCATCACAAACAAGATAGAAGGAATGCTTCTTTTGCTGTACAACATAGGCGGGTCTCATCAAGAGGTCTTAACCACAAAAATAAGAAAGCATGGGAGTGATTCGATCAAGAAACTCTTCAGCAGTATATATCTATTATGAGCCCCTTTGCTCAGGATATATGTATGGTGGCTCGTTTTTATCAAAAGAACTGGGCAATATGTAATCCCATTAAAACAAAGACCTGACACGAAATTATCAGGGTAAAAATATCTCAAAGGAGGTAATTTGTCAATGTAGCACTTCAGTGGTACCTCAGAGGTGACACTTGCCTCATTCTCACTGCTAATCCAATCAATAGACCTCCTAGTGGTGATACAACTGCTCTGAATTTACAAAAACTTTTTGGAAGGTGAAACTTCACGTGCATGGACTGTAAATGCCGGAGTAATGTTTAACCAGTGAATATTAACCTTCAAAGAATAATAAGTAATACTACTGTAAGAAAAATCTGGGCCAAGAACATGATCTAAAGTGTTCTGTCAGTAAGAGATGTATTATCCCAAGTAATTTATGTTGAAGTAAATTTAATTAGCTTAAGTAGGGTATTATTTTGTGACTCCTACAGAGGACCTATAAAATAACACATGACAAGAAGTCACAATCACAATTAGTTCCTGGCCTCTGCCATGGACTGCTTCAACAATAAATGTATTTAACAAGGCGGTATTTCACCAGCCAGCACTGCAAATGACCCAATAAAACTCTGCCTATATTAGCA
Organism: Tiaroga cobitis; assembly: GCA_030578255.1. Lineage (NCBI taxonomy): Eukaryota > Metazoa > Chordata > Actinopteri > Cypriniformes > Leuciscidae > Tiaroga > Tiaroga cobitis. The sequence goes on along the minus strand of CM060604.1, from coordinate 20,233,076 downwards.
TATGACTGGATAACAGACAAAAAAACACCCTAATAATCAAAACTAACAAAAGCAAAGCAATATGGTTATTGCATCAATAAAAGTGCGTTAATTCACCCAGTAAAATATAATTTACTCATGCCTTTTCAAATCAATTTGACTTTTTCTGCTAAGAAAATGCTATTACACACACACATACACACACACACAAAAGGAATGACCGGAATAGTCTTCAATTTCAACTTTTATGTTCCACAGAAGAAAGTAAGTGAAGTTTGGAATGACACAGTTTATCTCTGTAAAGCTGCTTTGGAACAATCCATTGTATAAGGCGCTATATAAATGAAGATGACTTGACATGAGGGTGAGAAATTACAGAATTTTTATATTTTGGGTAAGCTAAATCATTGAGGGCAAAGCTCTCTAATCCAAATACATAATTCATCTGTTACTCTAAAAACCTTAAATGAACACAATAATAGCAGAAACACAGTAACATTGCAAGACACCAGACTTGAGTATAACAGAACCTTGACAGAGATCTGCCAAGCCACTGGCCTTTATTCAGTCTCAGTAAGTTCTCCTTCCTCATATTTATTCAGATAATGGCCCAGCTCAATGTTATTAATGCTCAATCTCACCCAATTATAAGGCTCCTCAGAACTGGAAGACAGCCAGTGGGGAAAATATGGAGAGAGGAGGCGAGAGTAAGAGACGCAGCTCTGTTTGCGGCCACTTAATGTGTGGAGGACGTCATCTGAGAACCTCTGATTACTCCCCAACACTTGCAAACAGATGTGTGTGCAACTCACTTACACAAAAATGCTTTATACTGTTTATCTTCACGCGATGTCTGATTTGTACATACTTAAGGAGCCAAGTAACATGTTAATCCCTCTACCGGGTCCTTGTCACCTGGGTGCTTCAAGCCCCCTACATCAAAACATCCCAATATAAGTACATAATAGCACTTCTCAAGGCCAGTGTCTAAGGCCTGGGTGGCAGCCAACTCCCCTTATAATAATGAGAAAGCCTGCCTTTTTATAATGGACTCGAGACCCCCCATCCCAGTAAGTCATGCATCATAAACCTTGGCACTTCACATTGTGTATGATGCCAGAATTGCATTGATTTTCCATGTTAGGGCAGTGTTCAAATATAGACCACTGTTATATTTTTCTACTGCCAAATGTTTATCTAAACTTTCCAAGTAAGAGGGTAAAAAGGACGAGGAACCTCTAATGATCCTATTTTGCATCCAAGTCCATTTAGATAAATGTCCAATCATGGCAAAAAGCGAGCTGAGAACCTTTTAAAAAAAAAAAACAGATGCATTTTATCATTCCAGAATATTGAAACAATGCTCTGGAAAGGAGGGGACAAATCGATACACTCTCTTGGATGAATGGCCTGTGAGCGGACGAGGAACAATTCCGGAGCAGCGATACGGTGAGCTGAGTCTAAGAACCTGAGGCCTTGTAAACTGAATTAATTTGTCTTCACCGGTGCTGAAGCACACACACACACACACACACACTGGCTGGCCAGTTCGCTGATCACCTTCACTGAGCCCACAATCTGCCAGCTGTGCGAAACCCCAGCCCAATTTAATAAGCAAAATGACTAAACATAAAAAATAAACTTTTTACAGCAGTTATCTTTGCAAGCACAGACTGTTATTTAGTTTAATCAGACTTTCTTTTTATGATATAATTAGCATCAAACAAACAATATTGTTCTGATACACAGTGATTAAAAATTATTAAACGAAAAGATTAAAAAATAATTGCACAACCACCAAATAGGTGGCAATATGCACTACAGCCACTATACAAAAGAACACGTAAAAAATTATATGATCAATATGACAACATATGTTTTTACATTAATTTAAAGGGTTAGTTCACCCAAAAATGAAAATTAAGTCATTAATTGCTCACCCCCATGCTGTACCAACCCCGTAAGACCTTCGTTCGTCTTCGGAACACAAATGAAGATATTTTTTATTAAATTTGAGACGTGGATGACTGCTACATGGCTGCCTAAGGGAATGAAACCTGACGGCCCAGAAAGTCAATGAAGAAAATGTTTAAATATTCCATGTCACAACAGTGGCTCAACTATAAGTTTATCAAGCGACAAGAATACTTTTTGTGCGAAAAAACAAACAAAAATAACGTCTTTATTCGACTATTCCTTTTCTTCCTTGTAGGCCTGAAACGAGACTTCAAGAGATTTCCACGACGCGCACGCGCGAGAACTTAAAAGGATAGTTCGGCCAAAAATGATATTTAACCCATGCATTACTCACCCTCAAGCCGTTCGAGATGCATATGTCAATCTTGTTTCAGACGAACACATTTTCAGTTATTTTAGAAAATGTCTTAGACCCTTCAGTGGATATAATGTGAAGCAATGGGGTCCACCTCCTTCAAGTCCCAAAATGTGAATACATCCTTCACAAAAGTAATCCATCCGGCTCCAGGGGGATAAACGAAGGCCTTCTGAGGGTAATCCGTGCGGTTTTGTCGTAAAAATAAACATATTTAAAACTTTATAAATGAAAATATCTGACTTCCGGCAACGATCGACCCGCGTTCACGGGTGATGGAAGTCGGCGTACGAGGTAGGACGTAGCGTAGGAACCGTCGTGACGTAGAACGAAGGCGCCAGCGCAGCCAGAGAGCAGAGCAAAACAAAACTCCACTCAGGATTTCCGTGAAGAGTTATTTGATTTAGCTGTACTTAAGTTTTTTATTAGGCTTAAAATGGTTCGGTCATGCATCTACCCTGGATGCTTAAACTTATTTAAAACTGTAAGGTTACGCGCGCGGGCGTCAAAGGAAGATGCACAAGTAACATTTCACAGATTCCCAGTACATGATTCTGAGCGATTGCAGTTATGCCTGCTCGCTATTGGTTGGGATATAAATACACCAAAGCAAAAACTCTTGCGATATCGGATGTGCAGTGAACATTTCAGCCCAGAAGATTACGAGGCAAAGATGGGAAATACAAAACGACTTCTGAAATCGTCAGCCGTGCCTGTACCTGTGCTGCTTTTCCAGCAAAATCCGGTATGTATTGAGTACTCTGTACTGTTGGGTGTATTGTATTGTGTATTGATTGCGATGCTCCATACAGTCTTGTATCACACTTTATGGGCTTATTTCACGATAACAATCGTCTGTCTGATTACATCATAAGTAAGTTAAGGGACATTAAATATTGATTTAAAATATTTTATTTCCAAATTTGATCGAATACAGAGTTACGTTTTACTTAACGTTTTTAGATAAGACATGACGTTAAAATGTCATGGACACACTTTTTTGTTATATAAATATTAAATTTTTCTTTTAAAATGTAATCATGTATGATCTATTGTTTTAGGAAACACAAGGGGATCCTGTTGTTGCTACTCAATCAAGTCTCTGTTACACAGCTACACAAAAGGATGATGAGACAGATGTCCTTGGTGCATTAGCATTTTTTGTAGGTGTTCCACAGTCAACTCCAGTCAAACATAGCAGCAAAGAAGAGAATGAAGGAATTGTGGCAGGACTCAAATTGATGCTTAAAAGTCCAGAATCAACTCCAAGTAGGACAGGTCCATCAACATCTGGGACATACATCGCCTTCCCCCCAATACGTTTATATCAGTCAGTAAGTACTCGTATGTGTTTTGTCATGCAATGTTTTGCCCAGTTGTCGTTGTTTGGATAATGTTGTCAAACAGTGGTTTATATAACTACTTTTAGTTAAATTACTTTCACTTTAACTTCTACATGTATGTAAACATGTATGATTGCATTATGAAATGTTTTAGGAAACACCAAGGGATCCTCCTGTACAGGCTCAGCCAAGTCTGCTTTGCACATCAACAGAAAAAGGTCAGGAGAAAGTTGTCCTGGATGTATCAGCACTAGAGGGTGTTCCACAGTCAACTCCAGTCAAACATAGCAGCAAAGAAGAGAATCAAGGAATTATGGCTGGACTCAAGTTCACGCTTAGAAGTCCAGAATCATTTGACAGTAGGACAGGTCCATCAACATCAGGGACATACATTGCCTTACCCCACATACGTTTATCAGTCGGTACTCACTAAGTGTTTTATCATGCAATTTTTTCTTACAAGTTATGATAGTTATGATTAGTTGTGATGTTGAAATATCTTAACTTTTTCTACAAATTACTTGAAAAATGTATCAATGTGTAGAATGTAATAATGTGTGAATTTACACACTATTCTTATAATTAAAGATTGTGATTACAATTTACTGTCTGTTACATAGGATCATCTGAAGATTGTGGTCTAGATATCAGCATGCTTTCAATGCAATGTCCATCAGACAAGGACACAAGTTTTGTTCCTGCCAGCTCGACATCATCTACGTCAACTACAACTACAGAGGAAGATAGAGAAAATGAGAAGTGGAAGGAAAGAAAATGGATTGTAAACGAATCAAATGTGATGAAGATGTTTAGAAGATGTCAGGATTGTGGTGCACTAATTACTGAAACCGAGAAAAAAGGCTCGGGGAGCCTATGCGGTGGGAATGTGAGAACAAACATCAGGGCCGTTGGAGTTCATGTGAAGATGTTCGGGGAATGCCTTTAAACAATCTTCTGATTTCTGCAAGTGTCGTATTCAGTGGTATGTCAACTTTGCTGATTGGGCTGCACTGCTGAACTTACAGGTGCCAAAGAAAACCGCTTTCTATTCAATGCAGTCTTCATACCTCATTCCTGCAGTTGATGCAACTTACAAAGAAAAACAAGCAGGGATTCTGAATGATTTACAGATTCAAACTGCATTACAGAGTGAGGTGCATTTATCTGGGGATGGGAGATCAGACAGGTAAATGAGACACCTTTCTTACAATAATTAAAAGAAATATGAAAAACAAAACAATTATTGTTTCATCTTATGTTTTACCTGCTACAGCCCTGGTTTTTCTGCAAAATATAACACATATAGTCTTATGGATGACACAACGGATAAAATTGTACATTGAGTTGGTGCAGGTGAGTGTACATGTTGATAAATACAGTGTACAATTATGTAATATTTTAATTAGTAAACACCACTAAGGGTAATATACTTAAATTAATGTACAAACTTACATAATATTACACCCTAAGTGAAAACACTATAAAGAATGATGAAACATGTTTCAACAATATAAAGAATATCTTTGTTGTATCTTATTTTTTATCTTAACAGAAGTCAAGTCAAGTCAAGTCAAGGTTTATTTATATAGCACAAGTTTAACACAACCGTAGTTGATCCAAAGTGCTTTACAGTATAAAAAATAAAATAGAAGAATAAAAAGAGAAAAAAAAAAGTAGTAGACAAAAGGCAAAAAATAGATAAAATGAAGGATCAAACCATTCAGTTTATACAAACAGCACATACAGTACATAACGTAGAACACCAAATTATTTAAAATTTACTCAAATGCGAGAGAGTAAAAATGGGTCTTTAAGCTGGATTTAAAAGCAACCAGAGATGGAGAGGTCCTAATAGTTAAAGGTAAATTGTTCCAGAGCTTTGGGGCAACTACAGAGAAAGCTCGGTCACCTTTTGATTTACACCGAGAGCGTGGGACAGATAAGAGTGACTGATCACAAGATCTTAGTGACCTAGAGGCTGTGTATGGCCTAATAAGATCGCAAATATAATCTGGTGCCGAACTATGTAGGGCCTTGTATGCAAAAATAAGGATCTTAAAATCGACTCTAAATTTTATTGGTAGCCAATGCAATGAGGCGAGAACAGGGGAGATGTGATCCCTTTTCTTAGTTCCTGTCAACAATCTGGCTGCTGAATTTTGAACCATTTGTAACCGAGACAGTGTAGTTTGAGGTAGGCCAATGTACAGAGCATCTAGCTCAACGGCCATGGAGCCTATTGGGTTTAAAAGAGGCCTAAATCAAATTTTGGAGAAAGGCATCAAAGTAGATGTGTTGACCACTGACAGATCACCATCCATAAGAAAGATCATGCGGGAGGATTATCCATTTATTCACCACGAGTTTGACATTTGGCATGTGGTGAAGGGTAAGAAATTGTGTCAGTTAAAATTTCATTTGGCAAATGAACAACAATGTTTTTAATTTTCACAATTCGATTGGATGTGAACCTTTACTCAAGGATTACTTTTAGTAATTAAAAACATACTTTTTTTATATACATTCAATTATATTTTGTGTAATTACCGTATCAATAATTTTTTCTCAGGGTTGCTAAAGAAATTATTGTCCTTGTCAAGACACAAGGACAACAGAGATCTCCAGCCCTGGATCAAGTGCATCTGCAACCGGTATTGCTGCTCTAGTTGTGGAGGTGACTCTGAAGTAAGTTTTTATTTGTACACCATGTAACATTACAAAGATGATATTCAAGTAGATTAAATTAAAATTAAATAATGAAATGTTTAACTTATGTTATGTAGGACTTAATCTGGAAATGGAAGTCAATACTTCATCACATCTCTGGGGAACATAGTTGGACCGAGGATGGGCTAGAACAGAGATGTCTCCATCCTGCCCTCAATCCTGACCAACAGAAACGGAAGAGGTGGATTATGAAAGAGTCTCGTGCATATACGCTGGAGAAAATAGTTCTGGACAAAGGTATTCTGAAGGACCAAATGTCCCTGTTTAAGCATACAGGTATGTTACACCAAAAACACATTGTGTGTGTTTATGTTGAAAGTGATTACTTAGAACACCAGGCTAATTATGTTTCCTTATTTTACAGGAAAGCTTGAAGTTTTCCACTCCATGCTACTGAAGTACTGTCCGAAGAACTTGCACTTTCATTACTCTTCCATGTCTGCACGCACACAGCTTGCAATTATGGATCATAATGAAAACGTACATCGCAAACAGGCCACAACCACCTCTGGTAAGTAAAGAACATTACCACAACAAAAGTTTCACACAATAGTGAATTCCAAATTATGAAATGTAATTCAAAGTGCTTATTTGTATGAATGGGTCAGTAGTTTAACATTAGGCTAATAATATATTGCACAGTAACGTGTATGTCTTGTTTCTTTCTAGGAGTACAACGCTACAATGTTGTGTTTCCAAAGCACTCCAAGGAGTGGGTAGCTAAGAAACTGTTTGAATCAACTACACAAACATTTAGAGATGAACTGGTTAATGTAGTTCTGGAGTACCGTAGAAACCCAAACATTGCTGTTCCAGACGAGTCATCTCAAGTCACTGTTCCCAGATTACCAGCAAATATTGTACGAAAGCCAAAACCTGCCAAAGAAGATGCTATTTCAAAGCACCAGTCAAGATTTTCCAAGTAAAGCCTCTGCAATGCTTTACATAGACTCTTGTGCCTTAGTGGGACTTTAATAAAATTATTATTTTTTTCACTGTTTAATTTCTTTTTTAGTTTCAAATTCTACTTTATCTAACATTTCATTGTTTTGTTATTTATGTCATGTTACAGAACAGTTGTCTTGAAGGAAAAGCATTGATGTGATAATAGCAACACAATTTAGAAATTAAAAATCAGTAACGTTTCTTTGTTGATAAAAGTATGAGTATTATAATTTATTTAGAAACTACAAACACGATACTGAAAATTTGTACAAATTGTATTTACAAAAATAAATTAATTTTGTTTACCAGTTAAACACAAAATAATCGTGGTTGAATCAAACATTACAGGAAACAAAGTACATGAAGTATATATATTTATTCAAGAAAAATAATGTAGTAGGTAGCAGACTTCTTCACTACATCATGGCAAAGGCATCATCTGCTTCTCTGAAACCCACATAGGATCCAGACTGGGATGCGTATTTTTCCCTTATGGCTTGAACAACACAGGAGGGAAGAACCTTACGGTTGCCTCTTCCAAGTTTTTCCCCTTTCAGCATCCATTCAAGCACAACTCGGTATGCTACCAGGCGAAGTTGACAGTAAAATAAATGCAATTTGTGAATAACATAGATCAGCCGGACCTCTAATAACATTTACACAAAACGAAACATATCTCCACCGTTAGTCTGCCCCCGGTTCCTTCAGGCATTGGACGACGTCTCCAGTTTATACGAGGTAAACGGAAGATAACTTCAAGAACACTTTGGCTCAACAAAGGCGGAAAGCCATCATCTTCTGTAACACAGTTGGACTCAGTCATCTCAACAGCGGCATCAATGGCTTCCAAAGGTGGCATTCCAGTATTCCATTCATGGCAGCAAACACTCTCGACCTCTGTTGGCATGGGCTCGCATCTCCTGCATGAGCACCACCATGTCTCCCGGACTCTCTGTCTACTCGAGGCTGTTAACGTTAGTTGTGCCACTGCTAATGCAGCCTCCTCCATATTCCTGAGTTCTTCATCGCTGTACTCCGGTTCAAAAAGATAGGGCTGTGGCAAAAACTCAATATCCTCTTCTCTAATATCAAAATCCTCCGACATTTTCTTTTAAATACGCTAAATCAAATAACTCTTCACGGAAATCCTGAGTGGAGTTTTGTTTTGCTCTGCTCTCTGGCTGCGCTGGCGCATTCGTTCTACGTCACGACGGTTCCTACGCTACGTCCTACCTCGTACGCCGACTTCCATCACCTGTGAACGCGGGTCGATCGTTGCCGGAAGTCAGATATTTTCATTTATAAAGTTTTAAATATGTATATTTTTACGACAAAACCGCGCGGATTACCCTCAGAAGGCCTTCGTTTATCCCCCTGGAGCCGGATGGATTACTTTTGTGAAGGATGTATGCACATTTTGGGGCTTGAAGGAGGTGGACCCCATTGCTTCACATTATATCCACTGAAGGGTCTAAGACATTTTCTAAAATAACTGAAAATGTGTTCGTCTGAAACAAGATTGACATATGCATCTCGAACGGCTTGAGGGTGAGTAATGCATGGGTTAAATATCATTTTTGGCCGAACTATCCCTTTAACTGAAGTAGTTGAAGGAGATCGCAATTCTCGCGCATGCGTCGTGGAAATCTCTTGAAGTCTCGTTTCAGGCCTACAAGGAAGAAAAGGAATAGTCGAATAAAGTTGTTATTTTTGTTTTATTTCTGCACAAAAAGTATTCTCGTCGCTTGATAAACTTATAGTTGAGCCACTGTTGTCACATGGAATATTTAAACATTTTCTTAATTGACTTTCTGGGCCGTCAAGTTTCATTCCCTTAGGCAGCCATGTAGCAGTCATCCACCTCTCAAATTTAATCAAAAATATCTTCATTTGTGTTCCGAAGACGAACGAAGGTCTTACGGGGTTGGTACAGCATGGGGGTGAGTAATTAATGACTTAATTTTCATTTTTGGGTGAACTAACCCTTTAACTCACCAAAATAAGTTAATTAATTTTTTATCTTTTCTTTATAAGTTATACAAGATTCAACTCGTAGATTTGAATTCAGTTTAATATAATGTAAGTTAAAATGACATAAACATCCAGGATGGCTGTACTTAAAAATTTAAGGCAGCAACTTTTTTTACAGTAAAGAGGAAAGTAGTAGTATGGCACACTTTTTCTTAGGATCCATTTTTATGGTGACTCGTCGATGTGTCCCTCTGTTAAGAATGTCTTGTGTGTTAACCGTGAACATACTCTAGGTTTACTGAACTTACTCCTGGACGCGTTTTTGGAACCAGAATACTTCAAGTAAACAAGGTTGAATTTAATCAACCAAAAGTTCAGTGTATGTCAATCTCGCAACCAATTCGTACAAATATATAGGAGTGATTAAAAGCTGGCTAATTCGTACGATCTCACGGCGTATGAATTGGTACGAATTAGCCACCTCGTAAAATTCGTAGCTACGAATTGCCGTGAGATCGGGTTGGATATTTGTATGCAAAGTGACAGTGATTACTTACTACACCACTACAAGGCGAAGGGGTGTTGTGTAATATTTCCAATTATTTTTTTCAATTTATGTTGAAGATTAGCAGGCAGGTAGCCTGTCAATTTATTATGTGACGGGTTGTTTCCACAAAAAAAAAAAAAAAATTGTTCACCATTGTTTTCCATTCAAACTGAACGTTCATTTTCTTGTCGGGATTTAAACGTTTTAGCTAACCCTCTGCTATTATAATAAAATATTACAAGTCCTTTATATAGCCTAATCATGTATGCAAATTTAAACAGCATTTGTGTAATTCTACAGAAAAAAATACAATACAATACTTTTGCAAAAAATTCAAAACAATAACCTACACCTAACCCAGCAGTGGTTCTTCAAAGCCACTGGTGTATGTTGATAAAATAAATTAATATGTCAGCAAAAACTGTGTAAACACATTCATCCGCAGCAATGCACCTTAGTGAGCATCATAATTAGAAAAATGCTGCTAAAATAAGTAAATAAAAATGTGAATACTGAATAAAAATACAATGTTCCTTTGGGAGGTTTTTTTTTTGCAACATTATTATGTGAATTTTTAGAAACACCTGAGAACAGTCATGACATTCCTCTTTCCCCCATTTATCTTAAATTTTTAGTTAGAGGTCTCCTTGTTTTTGCAGACATGAGCAAAAATAGACTATTGACAATGTAACAGAATATGCCAACAAATCCCACTTTTTCTCTTCTCTGCCTCTTTATCTGTTTCTCTCTCCACCCCAAAATAAACAAGCAGTATACACTGATGTTCCAGATAGTAGTTTGTGTCTGAACCTGATAAGGTGCTTTGAGAGTGTGTTCTCCATTTAGGCTACAGGTGTATAGTCTTCTCTGTTCTTCTACCCCTCCTCTTTATCTCTGTCTCTGCTCACAGGCTGGTTGGGCCAGATAAACTCAAATCTGGGTGGAACATGAAGAATGTGTGTCCAGTTCTGCAGAAAGACCTTATATAAAAACTATGCACCATTTGCCGTCAGTTCTACTGGTTTCAAAAAGCAACTATTGTGATTTGTATTTACGATTAAAGGGCATATTGCAGGTTAGAGGACCCAACGAGTCAATGTATAGAAAAATAATGTAGGAACTATTTTCTTTAAAATATACTTATAAATACGCTACAGAAGCTTCTGGAGTTGTTTTTGTGAGACAATTTTACTTCCGCATCTGAAAATGGGCGTGGCGGGCGTGACGTAACAGGCGGGAGAGCGGTCGTTTCAAACTACAGGAAAACAATTGATCGCAATGACATTTCGGACGCTGAGGAAATACTTACTCGTATGACGGACCACAGCCATACAATTATGAGCCTGCTATGCTGCAAGAGAGCAGGGACAGGCCAGGATTAATGTTAGACAGAACGGTCAGAGAGAAATTGAGTTGTGGTGTGAGGAGAACCAGTGGAGAACAGGACATGTGTCTTGGTGGAGAGACGTGCTTATAGAAATATACACGTTTGCTATATACACTGCTCACAATATTGTACAGATTATTACCATAGTATATCAGGCCAGCAGACATGATTATGTTTAGGGTATATAGTATTAAATGTATAAAAACTATACTTGAGTATATTTTTATTGTACTAAAAACATACTCAAGTACATTTTTAATTCATATTTTTCACCTGAGTTATAACATAAACAGAAAATTAAAGATTTGAATATTTAAACAATCGGAGTAATTTTGTTTTTCAATTACAAGTTGCCTCTATTAAGGGCATGACTACCTATATCACACTATTTGATGCCATTGGTACAGTATAAGACGATCAATAGTCTTGCTTCGGCATCCCATGTTGAACTCCATCATATCGCCGGGATGATAATCCGCCGATCTGAAGTGAACGCTACACACAGGGGCGATTCTAGGATTTTTTCAACTGGGGGGCACAAGAGGGGCCACAATTATTACAGAGGGGCCATTCTTATGTTGTGTATTTATGTAGAACTGTAGATATCCAAATCATTTCAAGTTCAGTAAGCTTTAAAATCAGCAATAAACAGTGATACCCTATTATCTTTTAATAGCAGTTATTCACTGCTACAAATCAAAACAATAAAAATACAATTTATATTAACTTTTCACTTTACAAAAGTGAAAGAAAAACTGTAATAAATAAAATAATCCAATGTATTAGTGTACAACTCACAAATAATAATAGAACAGCCTTATTTATATAAATGCATAATTATAATTATAATTTAAGGCTTTTTAAGACCTTTTTAAGACCTGAAGAAATCAAAATTAATACCGTACATTAGGGGTGTGCAATATTGACAAAAATATATCTCGATATTTTAAACGTTTTGTTGATAATAATTAGATGATATTTTACTGATTGTGTTTTTGTGCTGGTGCATTGGCTGGTTTAGGCCTGTTGTTGACAGCAGACTCACGAAGATATTCATATTTTTCATATTCTATGCAGTGGTCAGTTCACAGTAGTGACAGAAATGATTAATTAAATGTGCAATATTTGCCACCTTAAATTGATTTCCAGGGGCATTTTCACCTATATGTGGACATTTTTTCTAAACTTATTTAGAGTTATGCGCATCACCTTTTATGTCAAATACTAACATTCAAAGTATTCAAATTAAATTATACAGTAATTATACTTATTTATACAATAATACTTAATTACACAATAATTATACAGTACCACCGTTAACCAGTACCAGTCAAATTAAATCATTCAATCAAAATCCATCTTTGCAGTGCAGAGGTGACACAGGCATTAATATTTACACTCCATTTACAATTGCATAAATAAAGCTATGAGATAGTTTTTTTTTAAATCAATATTCAATATTTAAATATGAAATGATTTCTAATTTTAACGTTTTAATTAAAGGGTACTTTAAATATGAAACTAAAACCGCCAGTAGGCGGCGGCAAGTGCACTGTCCTAATACCGTAAGCGAGTTGAGCATATATACTGTCTATGGAGTTGAGGGATTCATTCATTCAACCGATTTGTTCAAACGGCTAATTCATTCGGGAAAGAAACAAGTGATTGTTCATTGAATCGTTAAAATGACTCGTTCAAAACGTGGATTTCAGTCAAGAAATCATCGCTGTCTGTTGCATTGAGACTCTGCTACGGTTTCATTTTGAAATTCTAGTCGGCGAAATAAAGGGAAAACAAACAATATTGACAATATGGTGTCTAAAAAGTAACTCACAATGTTAATTTATTTTTAATTTAACTATTGTATAACATAAATATATCACACTTGTGCACGGGAAAACGGCACTCTTACTGATGTGATATTCTAATATAAGAACATAATATAAATATAAGACAAAAACTAATTTGGGGACATAGGCCTACCTATAACTGCACACATCACGCAGTGAAAGCACGAGAGACAAATGCGATGTCAGCTCACAGTGCCTCGTACATCGTTAAAACAATGATTACAATATCATTATAGACAATACACATCGCACACCCCTAAGGACATAAAGAATGAACTTACGACTGAACTGACATTGCCAACTTTCTTCTTCTCTCCTCTCTCGCGTGCAGGAGACAGACGTTATTCTGCCGCGAATGTGATGCGAATTGTCACGTGAACAAGCAAATCCACAAAGATAGAATAATAAAAAATAATACTACGCTAATTAGATATAGATTTCGATATGTCTAAGTCGAAGTGTCATCTAAAATGTAAGACCTTTCATAAGTAAAAATAAGACTTTATAAGTTATAAGACTTTTTATGGCCTTATATTTTAAAAATCTAATTTAAGACTTTTTAAGGATCCGCGGGACTGAAAGACGGTACCAAACTCTATCACTGCAACAACTCGCTAATCGAAAAAATAAGCTGTATAAAATAGATCAACTTACCGTGTGTTTTTTTTTTTTCCGTTGGAAAACAGCTCGCTTTTCTTAGACAAGTAGAAGGGTGGGGGCACACTGGGGGGCCAATCAGTTTTCAGGAGGGGCCAGTGCCCCCATGGCCCCTCCCCTGTCTACGCCACTGGCTACACACGACCGCGTTTTCCAGCATAGACATCATATAGACCCATACGGAAATGTAATATATGACATATATGTCCCTATATCGCTAGTGACGCCGTCATATATGCTAAATATAAGACAATATATTGCTATCACATATATACATATCTCTGGATATATGTTGATATAGGTTCATAACATATATAAATTTGCCATATTAAAATGAATATATTGACATATATTATTATGATGTATATGATTATTATTTATATAATACTGTATGTTTTGACCATATATGTCACCGATATGTTTAATTTATATATGCCAGACTATTTAAACAACATACATTTTACATGCCTATGGTTTCCTTATTCCTTGATTTCCTTATTTGAACTTTTATCAAGTCTACACGTCAAATCTACACATCAAGTCTACACATCCACGTTTCAATTTCTATCCCATTTTCAAATATTTTATAAAAAAAAAATCATTATTTTTCCTCTTCTTAACCAGCTCATAAAAAACAAAACACAATTCTATTTGAAAACAAATTTTATTTTTTTCATCAATAGCCATACTGCCCTACAAAGCAAAAAGGCAGTAACTACGCAGAGTGCAGAACTGAGAAAAATGACTTTAAAGTTATCCTGTCATCCAGCCTAAGTAGTTGTAGGTAGATTATTGGACATGTGGCTGTTTTGTTACTTTATATTAGCTTATTCTTTGTACATATCAATCCTCATATTTAATTTGATATTTTACCCCTATTTTGCAGTTACTGTATTCTTGCTTTGTATTACTTAACAAAAAGTGTCTCACCATACCAAGGAAAAAGGCAGTAACTACAGATTCTACAAAAACTATTTTGCCACAACTTGGGCTCTGGGTGTGTTAGATACACTCTATTGGAACCATTTGTTTTCCTGAACATGGATATACCAAACCCAAACTAATTTGACCATTTTAGGTCAATATTTTCCACCCGGAACCTGTTCTGGTGCTGAAACGGCTGCTTAAAGTCTCACATTGCTAAGCTGTATCAAGGCCCAAATAGGGACAATTTATTTTGAATAGGACCACATTATTATGTGTGAGTATTAGATTAATGTGTGTCAGGGGGTGTTTCTGTATCTGTAATGTAGTATCTGCTATACCTACAAATCACATTAATGTTAAAGCACTGCAAAACAACTTTTCTTTGGAGCAATAATAAGCAAGTTAAACTCCAATTCAACAGAGAAAACAAAATCATGTTGCCTAAGTGTTTCTAAGGCTTTTCAAACTCTTATGATGATAACTCAGATAAACAAGTTGATGATTTTATATGGTGTAGTATCTGTTTTTGTAGGTTTATAAACACAAAGTACTGAATGAAATGAATACATGGGACAGATATTTCAAATTAGTAAACGTACATTTAATAATAGATTGTAATAATAATACATACAATACAATAATACACACACACATATATATATATATATATATATATATATATATATATATATATATATAAATAAAATAATAATAATAATAAAAAATAATTGATGAACTGAACACCACATTTCATATGGTTATTACTCCTCATCCTCCACAACATTGCTCACAGGCAGGGAATGCCAGAACACCCTCCTGTTTGGTGGCATGAGAGGACAAAGATTACTGATGATGTCTCTCTTCTTGACCTCCTCAACCCCTCTATTCTGTGGTCGCAAAAGAGTGGGCACCTTCAGTGAGAATTTCTTCATGAGGAAGTCCAATTCCATAAATTCATTCTCCGTATGGGATAGTTTGTAAAAGAGGCTCTTGGAGCCACGCCGCACCTGTATCTCCGCCATCTCCCTAAGCTTTGGTGCTTGCGCTTTCTTGACCTTGACGGTGGAGTGGCCATCCCTCCAATCTAGCACATTGGCATTCTCCAATATGACAACATCCACCTTCCTGGAGTTGGAGTTTGCCACAACACTCACAAAGTCCTCGAAGTCGTAGACCACACCACCTGGACGGCTCCTCATTTGCTGCTCGACACCATGGTGGAAACTGTCTGCGCTCATGAACGTGTGTCCCCTCTCAAAAAACTTTAATGTGATGTCCTCCTGTGAAATGGTGTCACTGTTCACAAGAGTGACGAGTGAGGATAGATGGCACCAGTTCTTATTCTGTGCACTGCAGTTGTCCACCCAGAATATGGTGTGGCGTACATCCCTCTCCTTCTCCAATGCAGTTGTGTATGCTGATGTAATTTCCGCTGCACTTCGCCCAGCCATTCCCTCGTGCCACAATACAGAGATGGTGTTTTTTTTGTTTGTTTTTTTCCCCACTGAGGCAAATGTTTCGTGGTATGCCACGATGCGACGAGTAAATACTGCTGACTTGACTCCTGGCATGCGTGGCAGCATTATAACCTTCTGGAGGTCCACGCTCCGAACTGATGTCATGTCCGGCCAGTCCCTCTCTGCATCCGCCTGGTAGCTTTGGCGGCTCTCTAGGGCAGACTGCTTATGTTTGTACCACCTTAGGCACTCTGGGCAATCTGAGCTTTCAGTCTCCCCTGTGTGGCAGTTTGCATGTTCAGCATGTTCCAAACAGTCCTCACATTGCTCCTCCCCAAGTTTGGCAAAGCTGATTTTTTTGTCTTTTAAAATCTTCCTGTATGCTTCATAGGAGCAGGCGTTTCCTTTATCCAGGTAATCTGAATGCATCATCTTTATTGTGATGTCACTTGGCAGGTACCGTCGATTTGGGGCATGCTCCCGTCTGTAATGGCTCACACAAGGATGGAAGGACTCAATGTGGTCATCAAGGGTCTTCACGTCCATCGTGTTAACTGCAGCCTGCCTTCCTCTCTGGTCCTTGGATGGAACCAGTGGCCTGGTGTTCGACTTCCCCATCATGGAAATGACTAGACTGTCATTTTTAGGGTGATAGCCCAATGATGACAGGAAAAACATTTTGCAGACCTGTCTTGGCTCTCCTTTATGGTTTTGCAGCCGGTAGATGAATGAGCGGCCACGGCGACTTTCTGGGCCGGTTGTTGTTCTTTTGGTTGGCATTGGGGTAACGGAGTAAAACATCCATGATCGTCTTTCTGTGTAGGTCATCTCCCAGTATTGACTCCATATCTCCCTCCGTCTTTCCTCTGAAATATGGTCTGTACACCTTTTTCTACATTTGGCACCACATGGCTCTCTCATTGGTGGTCGACGTGATTCCACATCAGGCTGGGGCTCTGGCTGGGGCTCTGGCTGGGGCTCTGGCTGGGGCTCTGGCTGGGGCTCTGGCTGGGGCTCGGGCTGGGGCTCGGGCTGGGGCTCGGGCTGTGGCTCGGGCTGGGGCTCTGGCTCTTGAACTTGTTCCCCTGGGTCTCCAAGTTCCACTTCAGTCAGTGTCATCGTAGGGGTTGGGACATAATCTAGGTCTGTAATGTCATTGTATAAACTGTCCATGCTGGTGGTATCCAAAGTGTCCAGGATGGTCCACTCCATTTCTTCAGCGGGGGGAAGGACTTGCTGCCTCTTTGATGGAATACCAACATGTGTATCTTAAATGAAAAAGAGAGAAAATTAGTGGCATGAATGTAAATCCACATCTGTATGTGTCTGTCTGTCTGTCTGTCTGTGTACTGCAACAAATTATTATTATTATTATTATTATTATTATTATATGGACCTACAGAATAACATCTTCATTTTGATCAATACATGTATATTGATGTCTGTATATCATAATATTGCATTGTACAGGGAATAACTTCAATTAGGTTCATGACAAAATAATGCATGAATTAGGCTAACACAATAAATTAATAATTTTGCACCCTTAATGAAAATGAAGAAAGAAAAGCCAACACAAAAACGCAGTCTGGCTTCATAAGTTACATTAGGCCTACAATAATAAGATTAAAACATAGAAGCTTGCAGTCATGCAGAGGGACAACATTTTCATAGGTTAATATAATTAAGGGGAATCCAAATTAAATATATAATTTTATATTCAGAAGAAGAAATCGTGCAATAAATAAATGCTTAGGAACAGGAACCAATGTGTTTGAGCCTGTGCGCTAAGGGGGGCGTAAATACCTGCCGGCTCGCTCTGCAGAAGTTTGTTTTTGTTTTACTCTCTCAGTAAAGAGAAAGATGTCAGTTTTGCTCACAACTCGCTAAATTATCTAAACAGCGGACATAGTCTTCAAACAGCGGCCGCGAAGAGTGTGTGTTTTAAGTTGAACAGACACTGTCACGTTAAAGAATAACTGTTACACCGATAGCTGTGTTTATGTACAGTTATATTCTCCTGCTGGACAACAACGCCGTGAATGATTCGCCTATGAAAAAAGAAGTCGCCGTTCATGTAGGCTAATAAGAGCAAAGAAGATCACGCTGACTGCTTGGATGTTATGGGATGCCTTTAAAAGTTTTAGCACCGCCCAAAGGTTATCTTTTGGTGCTGTTTCTGTCTGTTCGTTAGTAAGATAACTTGAAAAGTACTGTACGGATTTGGATGACATTTTCGGACAACATGGGTATTTGGACAAGGAACAGATTACTACATTTTGGTGGTGATCCGGAACACGGGACATTTGGAATTGCCTCAGTGACCTATTACAGGCTACCTTGACAGAGGTTTGTGCTCTCCGAGTGCTTTTCTAGTTATTGAATATTTTTTCACCGCTGGTTGGATTAACGTTATAACTTTGTGACATGAACAACAAAATGATGACATGGCATCGGCGATGATGTGAAGTTACAGAGGATAAAGTTACAGCTAGGAGCAGGGAGGATCAGGGGCAGGTAAGCAAAGCTATTTAAAACATCTACTGTCAATTAGCA
This sequence comes from Tiaroga cobitis, assembly GCA_030578255.1. Taxonomy (NCBI): domain Eukaryota; kingdom Metazoa; phylum Chordata; class Actinopteri; order Cypriniformes; family Leuciscidae; genus Tiaroga; species Tiaroga cobitis. The sequence continues at coordinate 20,214,398 of CM060604.1, read as the reverse complement.
TAATGCTGCTATCTGAATGGACCTCTGAGAGGAAGTCCCGCCCTGGCGGCTGACAGGTGTTTATATTGTGATTGTGATAGCCTAGCCTCTAAATGTTTAATTTGTCACTGTTACTTACCATTCTCCTGGTATTTTCTCTTCAACGCCAGTTCGACCATCTTCTTTCCCCGGCTTTGTGCCATCTCAAACAAAATTTGTGTGAAGTTAGGGTGAAATCGCAAATGTTAAAAGCGTCCCGTGAGGATGCCGCGAAATCAGCTGTGTGTTCACCATGGCAACAGTAACTACACTGCGCAGCAAAACGGTTATTTTTTGTTAGGTAAAACATAACAAGAATACAGTAATGGATGTTACTGTACTCTTGCTTTGTTTCACTAGGGCTTTTTGCAGTTACTGTACAAACGACTACCATTTTTCTCCAAAATGACACACATTTGAGATAAGATGTTTTGTCACATAACAAAGGATGCCTTGAATGTCATGAAAATGATAATAACTCATTTTTGACCAAAAATGCAGTTACTGCCTTTTTGCTTTGTAGGGCAGCATATATCAATATTTATATGTAAGAAAGTACATACATGCACTACATATTCAGATGCATACAGAACAATATACAGTTGTGTTTGTCTTCAAAAAATCTAGGGTCCTTAATTTAAACACATTCCTCTAACTTATGCAGCCATGTAAACCTGGGTTCTCCACTAGCATTCAAAGAAAATAAACTTTTGGTGCTTTCAACAAACCTTGGCAGAGCTGCAAAAACTGATGCCAGACATAAAAAAAAAATTAAACAGTTACTTCATAATAGTTAAGAAAAGTCATAATGTAATCACATCTGTGCTGTTCTAAAGGCATGTACACACATTTGTGTTCAATTGCTGAGGCATGTACAGCAGTTAGGTGAGACAGCACCTTCTCGACTGGATGAAAGTGTAGAGGATTTTGAACACAAGCAGAAAAGCTGTGCTTCCCCTCCTCAAAAAAGCGACCAATAGCATAACAAGTACTGCCATTTCCTACATCTGTCACAATGAACGTTTTAACCGAGAAGAATGCGTTGTCAGTTTTTAAACGAACTACACTTGAATTCCTCTTCTTTGAACGGTGGTATGCCTGGGAATGAACGATCGCACCATCGACAATCACCCGATCATAATATTCTGCAACCTGCTTCTCTACCCAATCACCAACACTATGCAAAGCAACGTAGTCATCATGTGCCATCATTTTTTTCTTGGGTGGTCCAAAAGCTGTAACTCCCAAACACCTCACTGCATGCTTTCTCTCTTGTTTTCCCCTCAATAACTGACCAAGAACAGCACTACACTCTGAGGAGGGATTTTTCAGTGTTTGACTGGCATACAGTGGAAGTGCTTTTTTCATCCAGAAAACTTTACATATTTGGATGGGCACAGACTGGGTGCTTTTCACCATTTCGATCAACTCCATGTTATAGGCCTCAAATTGAAAGGCAGAATGGGTCCATAATGGCCCCCAATTCTGGACACTTCTAGAGAGATGAAGGCAGAGGTGAACATTGTAGCTGACATTGCCTATACCATAAAGGGGCTCCATCTCAGATACAAACTGATGAAGAAGGTCCTGTGCTTCTAAAAGCTGCTGAGATGAAATCGATGTGGTTAGCAGCAAAGCTATGCCACTCGCAAGTTTCAGCCAATGATTAAGGTATCTCTCAGGTAGAATCCCCTTCAGAATGGAGATACTGTAGTAAAGTAGCCACATCAGCCATTCATGGGCTTTCCAGTAACGTCTTTCTTTTATGGATCTAGGTGTTCTGGAGACATTACTTGGGGGCTTTATTTTTAACAGTAGTTTGTCAATTTGTGGTATGGACCTGCCTAAGTACCAAGGAGATTGGTGGTTTTCAGAGTTACACCACAGCGAAGTGATAGATCTTGTAACTCCAAGGAGGACACTGTGCATGTAATCAGGGACACATCCCTCAATTATATCAAATCCAGGTAAAAGGGACAACACCGAAGGTCCTTTCACACCTGCTAAAGGTGTGCCTGTCTCAACAGCTCTCATAACTAGCTCCAAAGTCTGACTTTGACATCTAAGTTCTGTGTTTTCCTCAAATGGGTAAACCCTGGCCTTTCCCCGACCACGTTCGACAAGTGTTCCCTTCTGAAGACAAAAAGAACATCCAAACTCCCCATTGAACTGCTTAAAGTTCTGTAGGAGTGGACGGGCAACAGAATCACTTACAAGTATTAAAGCATATACTTTGCTGGTACCATGTACACCATCAGATGTGACCCAATCAAAGCCACGCTCATGTAGATCAGTGCACTCATTCACAAATGGGTCAAGATAGATGTTCATCAGGGGCTTTTTAGCTCCAAACCACAATGCTGTTAACATAATATGGTCAGATCTCAGATCGGGAGGTAGTTCATTTAAAGTGCACAACAGGGGCCATATGGACTGTGAAGAGGATTTGAATAAAGGTACACCATCACAACTAAAGGTGATTGAAAAGTTGGGGCAATCATTTAAATTTGGGAAGATTTTCATGGTCTTTTTATAGAGCACACCATCACATACATCAACCAAATGACCATTTACGTCATCCTTGTTATTGACGGTCAACTGCGAAAACTTGTGTTGCTCAATAATATTTTGTAGTTGTGCTTCTAGAGGGAGAACAATAAAAAAGTTTCCCGATTTCACGTGCTCCTTTGCATCAACTTGTTTGCCGCAAATTCTGCAACCTACTTTTTCATCTTTTGTTTCCATTAAGACCATGCAATCTGAACAGAAATGCTTGATAATAATATAGTCCTTATAATCAGTCATGTTTTTGTAGAAGTGATGTTTAGTAGTTGACACTGAGTGTTTACCGGTGATGGCATTTATGACTTGAAGCATGTCTTCTAGTGCTTCATCGGTCAAACCATGTTTTAATTTTAGAGCTAGGAGGAGCAACTCATGCTCTTTTCTTTTTTGTTCATGTAGTGCTTTCTCACTGTATTCTGACACTGTCCAAAAAGGAGATACATGGCTTTCATTGCTGGGTGTTTTCTCCACAATTTCATTCTCTGTAGTGTCTTTTCCATGTTGAATGTCATCATTACCATCACTTGATTCTTCTTGGTAGTCAGCCGTTTTCTGTTTCTCATGGAAGAGTACCTATACAAAAGGGATTTATTTAAAAACATCAGTTAAAACCTGAAAGCATAACAGAAAATGTAATGTTTGTATGGCCCTTTATCCTTACCTGCACATTGACTTCCACTTTATTGTGTAGGATGCTTGAACCATGAGGTGTAGTTGACTCATTTGCAACTTGTTGCTGAAAGTTAAAGTCAACAAATCAATTCTCAAACATAAAATACAAGAAGTCCTGCCATGATACTACACACAGCATGCATGTTAATCAAAGAGTGCATTCACACCGGGAGCAGGAAAAAGCGTCAAGCAGGAACGTCGCGTGCGCAGCAGTGAAGCGGGGGTTTCGGCACAGAGTCTTTTGCTGCGCTGCTTACGCTCAATAAAAGTGAAAGCACATTTTTGTTGGACAAAATAAATATGATTTCAAACAGAAAGTGCCCAAACTGCACATAATTTAGTGTGTTTTAACAAGAACTTGAGTAGCTTTATGTCAGAAAAGAAAATAAAGACTCAAAAATATTTATAGAAAATTTACCCATTTAAACTCTTTACATTCGATTATCATGAAAACAAACCTCAGAGAACGGTTGACTAGGTACCAATGTGTTATTAGACCAAAGGTTCATTTTGCGCCGGAGTTCTCCTTTAATTTGATTATTCAGTTTGGGTGAAAGTAGCTTATATGCCGTTTTATAAAAATAAACAAAACAAGTAAAATAGTCAGAATGAAAATATATATATATGAAATATATATATGAAATATATATATATATATATATATATATATATATATATATATATATAAAAAAAACACACTACACAATATATAATATATATTTATTTTCATTCTGACTATTTTACTTTTGTTTATTTTTATAAAACATCAAATAGGCTACTTTCACCCAAATTGAATAAAACAAATTAAGTTTAAATGGCTAAATTTTCTAGAAATATTTTTGAGTCTTCATTTTCTTTTCTGACATAGCTTCTATCTATCTATCTATCTATCTATCTATCTATCTATACAAATCTACTCTTGTTTAATGGAAATCATTATATATATATATATATATATATATATATATATATATATATATATATATATATATATATATATATATATATATATATATATATATTTTATACCAAGAAAACAGCTCTGATCTTGTATTTTCAGTCATACTTCGATATGTTTAAAAGAGGGGGACACTTTTTTTTTTTTTTTTTTTTAAGTACACTCGATCGGGTTTGATTTGGGCATGTAGGCCTACCTGTCTGTAGTTATTACATAAACTAAAATAAAGCGCATATATATATATATATATATATATATATATATATATATATATATATATATATATATATATATATATATATATATATATATATAACGCCCCACGCCACTCAAGCGGTGTGAAACGGCCGTAACACTTGAGGGCAGCATCACCAGAGCCACTCAGTTTTACGAAAGTATTTGGTAGCACTGGGGGCTGACGATAAAGTATTGAGCAATTGTAGATAAAATTAACTTTATCATCATTTATAATTGTCTTCATATTAATTTAAATCAAAATGATTGAATATGTAAATTAGGGAGTGGAAATACCTAATAAGCGCTCCTCTGTAGCCATTGTTACAACTGTAATTTCCTGTGTTTTTTATTTTTAAATAAGTGTAAGTTTTCCTACATCTTGAAACTTTTAGTTTTATAAATCGGGACTATCTTTGAAGGATGAACAAATAATGTTTTGGTCATTACATTAAAGATAACATTTAAATATGACAATATTAGAGTTTTGAAGTGCTGGAAAATATGTGTAGTACTTGTAAGTGTTTGACTAACATGGTATTGTTGCAGAAATAGTGTTACTACAGTAAATCCATGATGAATGTTGCTGATTTGTGGGCTTAAATCCTTCTATAACTTCATTCATGGTACATGTTTCTCTTGGTTTGCACATCAGCGCTGTTTGATTTGATATCTATATTTTATCACAGAACTCTGTGCCGAATCTGAATGCTCCTCACTAGCAGCGATATTTTTAATTCTGTGGCGAATTCAATGTATTTCTTCACTGAATCTCATAGCACTGTGTTGTAACGGTGTCGCGTGATTGAAACGGCTCACGACTCAAGTAGCTTGCGGCGTTGCACTGTCCATTATTGGTCCGAATTTATAATTGGTCCATGAAGCACAAATGAGGAACGCAGTTGTGTTCGCTTTAATTTCGTTTGTTGATATTGGGAAAAGCTGTAGTCGTGCTACGACTTAGCACGACCTTAACAAAAATGTGGTCGCATTGGCAGGAATGGTGGCAAAATTTGATAATTTGGTTGTAGTCTGGACCCCTGACATAAGTTAATATGAAAATCAACTTTTTTCAACAGTACTTTTTTTTTAATGTATACTCATGCATACACACTACACAAACATGTACTGTATGTATATTATGTATATCATTCTCCTTACATTCAAGGACTCATCAGGTGCATCCAGATCATCTTGCTTTTCATCAACATCTGCTAAAACCTGGAAAAAAAAATATTTAAAAAGAATAAATAAAAACCTTTACAGATAATTTACAGGTTATAAAGATATTATGTAGCTGTAGGAAGGGGGTAATATTTTAACTCAATGTCAGAAGACTGTCTCCTCTAAATCTATGGAAAGTTTTGAAGCATTTGACGAGATAGTGGACTTTCCCCAAAGTCTTTTGGGAAATTAAATAACGTTTTTTTTTTGTTTTGTTTTTTGTGTTTAAGTCACCAAAACCAACCTTATATTCTCTTAATCATTGATTTGTTGTCTAAAACATAGCATCACTTTGAAACATCAGAAACTCCTAACTGTTATTTGGGCTTGAAAAACATTTTCCACCAGCTGAGTTAGTTAGTTACAGTAACAGTGTTACAACCAAGCCTTCAAATGTATAAATTAAACTAAAACCATAGAAATTCCATTAATCAAAATAACTTAAGTACAATATGAAGGGAACTATATGAAATTTATGATTGTCATAACTGTGCTGCACTTTCTCTGTACATGTATCCAACCACACTAGAAGGATGGTAACATGTAGATGAGATATGGATGGATGGATAAATGTGTGGGTATCTATCTACTGTATCTTTTATAGACAGTTGCTTAACCATCTTCAGTAAATATCTATATATTTGTCTTTTACAATTAATCCCACCCACAGGGTAAGTTGTACAGTACTGTTTGCACTCCTGTCACTTTCAGTGTAATTGAATGAGAATAGTAGGTTCTGGAAACAAGCTTTAAATGTTAATTTGTAACAGATTTGTATGTTGCCTGTTAAAAAAAATCTGTTTATAAAATGGACAGTTCTTGTTTTTGATTTAGTTTGGTTGAGCCGTGTTCTAAGCAGTAATAAAACACCCTGTAAACCACTGCTGACTGCATTTCACAAGTATCACTGCTCCACTGTATGTGTAGCTTGGCAACAGCTTTGTTGTTTCTGAGGAACTACTTTGTTTGTCAGAGCACTAATATTTTTTATTAATATAATTTCGTTAATTTTATTTGCATTTCATTTCATGAAACCTTGCTAAGTATATTAAATAATCATAAAAAATACAACAACAAAAAACAAGCAGCCCTGTGAAGCCTTAGTTTACAGCAATTTTATAACAGCTAAGGATGTTTTACTCTTCTTCACGTCATGCCTAACACATCTTAGCTTTTATATTATCACTGTAAACCACACCTTCACTGGGCTTACTGCTTTATTAATCAAACTCAAATATCTTTTGTGTAATTGAGCCGAACCCAAAAGCGTTTGTGCCCCACTCTCCCCCTACAGACAACAGTAGAAAGCACTTAATCCAGGATCAAGCTCATTGGACATAATTTGTTTGGAACATTGTGTTCATTGTTTTTCCTCACCTGACTGGATGTCTGTACAGGGCTGATGGTCACAACCAGATTCTGGTCTCCTGAAGTCTGATTCTGCTGTGTTGCAATATACATATTTTGTTTTATTGAAAATGTATTGCAATGTTTTAGGGGGATAAATTAATTAAGTTTTAGTTCAAGCAATACTTTGTAACATTTATGACTAACGACAGATGTAAAACCTACAACACATTAGAGAGTAATTTGAAATTAAAATTCTCCATACCTGCGAAGTATCGCTCATGTGCTTGATACGCATGTCAAACAAAGCTGGGTCTTGCTGAAAGGCAAATGAAAATAAAATGGTGACTAAAGTAATACCCAATACAACAAAAATGGTTTTCCAAATAGAAAAAAAAAAAAATTGGACAACCATTAGAGTAATTGAAGTTTAAATGTTAAAAAGCTTATTGTGGCAATAGAGCATTCAAAAATAATCTAAAGTTGGAAATAGAATTCAAACAACTAGACATACGAGTTAAAACAATAGCATGTTGATACCTGTGAAGCGTTTGCATTCAAGTATGTGCAAGTATGTGCAGTGAGTTACTCTATTCAAGTCTAAAATCATTCATTAAGGGAGAGTATTGTTTCATTTAAAAGTGTCAAAGTTAATAACTACACAACATGAACAAGTGTATAATGTGAACCTGTGAAACCCCATCTTAAAGGGATACTCCACCGTTTTTTCATATTAAACGATGTTATTCCCTTAACTAAGATGAGTTGATGCATACCTCTGTCGCCTCAGTGCGTGCACTCAATCGCTCTGGCGTGCGAGACACTTTGATAGCACAGTTCATTCAATACGGGCCAAGCAGAGAAGCGACCAAACACCTCCATGTTTTCCCTATTTAAATACAGTTACTCGAGCAGTGTAACTCGACCTAGGACAGTGACACAAAATAAAACATTGCGCTTTTCTAAGCGTGTAAAATGGATAACTATATTCTATGGCGGAATATCACAGCAAGTGCTTGGGAGCACTTCGACTCGGCGGAGTAATATCATCACTCGTGAAAAGTCCTCTCCCCCCTCTCACTCTCCGGAGTGATGATATTACTGCGCCGAGTCCATAGATATCATAGATATGCGCCGAGTCGAAGTGCTCCCAAGCACTTGCTATGGTATTCCGCCATACAATATAGTTATCCACTTTACACGCTTAGAAAAGCGCAACGTTTTATTTTGTGTCACCGTCCTAGGTCGAGTTACACTACTCGTGTAACTGTATTTAAATAGGGAAAACGTGGAGGTGTTTGGTCGCTTCTCTGCTTGGCCCCTATTGAATGAACTGGGCTAAGCTAAGTGCTATCAAAGTGTCTCGCGCGCCAGAGCGATTGAGTGCACGCACTGAGACGAGAGAGGTATGCATCAACTCGTCTTAGTTAAGGGAATAACATAGTTTAATATGAAAAAACGGTGGAGTATCCCTTTAAGTAATTTTTTGTGTCTTGCTGTTTACATGAATTCATCTGACAATGGTATAAAACACACAAATAATGACTAAAACACACAAGTGTTTTTGGGCATGCTTGTTTAGGACAAGTGCAACAGTTAACTGCAAATTACATATATGGAGATAGGTATTTGGGTTTTGTATGTGTCTGGGACTGGGAAGGCATTGTCTTTTTATCTTAATTAAGAAGCTAATATAAACCCATTTTTTCATACACAGTTTTTAAACTCTTATTTAATAAGTACATGCAGTGTCCATTAAGCAAATTTAAGTGTGGTATTGTAATTAAATACATAAGCTTTGGTTAAATCAACTTCAAAAGCGGTCTTGAAAAACAAGATGGTGCTAAAATAATGTGTGCCAGAATGCAGCATAGTCTAACAATCTGATCCTCAACGTTACCTGAGGTCTTTAATCCTTACCTGTAACACATCAACAACAGCATTTTGAGGTCCACGGACTCCAACATGGCGGGTTCGTCTACAAAGCATAAATCAAGAAAAATGTTTGAGCATAAAGCATATATATATATATATATATATATATATATATATATATATATATATATATATATATATATATATATATATATACATATAGATAAAAAATAGTGTTGTATTAGTTACATGGATGATGCTTAATAATTTTGACACTCATTGACACTTCATTAAAATCACTTAAATTATTAAGGTGTGATTTTCCCAAATTCCTGATATGATGGCATCGACCATGCAATTAACGTACAGAGGAAAAAACGTAGCTTTAGCCTAACACTGTTCTAATTGTTCAAACTGTTTGTGTTAATATTAAGCTACTTTGCAATATGATTTCATTGTGACACATTTCTCTAAAATTCTGTAGATTGTAATTAAAAAAATATTAGGCTATCCGCCCCATCAAGCAGTACTATCCGCCATTTGACCCATCAAGTCCCTCTGCTATCCGCATTGGGTAATAGTATTAATACAATTTAACATCAGGCCTACATACCTTCTCCAGCGATGCTGTGTTGTTCGTGGAATGTCTTTGTTCTCCAAGAGATACTTCTTGTACTTCATTTCATCACTGTGGCAAAAGATGAACGGGCGCGAACCGACGTCTAGTCAGAAGCTTGGGTTCAAATTCATCGAGCAATCATGGCAGAACAACACACGTGTGTTTGACCTGTAGCGCTCAAGCGCTGCGGGAATCAAAGTACCGCGATTGCAGACTGACTCTCGTGATACTTTGATGTCATAAATCGATTGGATTGGTTTGCGCGGCTCTGGGTTTGCGTAACAACGCGAGAACTCAAACTTGACTCTATGTTCTAAATTCACCTCTTGTATTAATTATTTAGCTACTGGAATAACCACCCACGCCAGAAGTGTTTTGTTGTTTATTATAAATGAGCATTATTCTTTGACAATAATCAATTATGCCCATCCAGACTAGATAAAATTTTTTTTTTTTTAGATTTGTTATACCGTCAAACAAATAATATAAGACGTTACGTTACAATATACATTTCAACATGTATACTTAGCTAGCATAACTGAAGTAAAAAAGGAGCATTGTGTGAAATTACATTATTAGGAAAAGCATTGTAGGCCTATAGGCCTATCTTATTTTTGCAACACTTCCTTTTAATTTTGGGGAAAAATGTATTAACCTCAAACCTTATCAGTGCATTACATTGTTTGTATTGCATATCTCTCTCTCTCTCTCTCTCTCTCTCTCTCTCTCTCTCTCTCTCTCTCTCTCTCTCTCTCTCTCTCTCTCTCTCTCTCTCTCTCTCTCTCTCTCTCTCTCTCTTTCTGCATGACATAGGCTACTTCTAGCATGTAAATAAGTCTTTGAGTCATAGAGGTTTATGGTAATACAATATCTGGAGGTCGAATGATGCAGTGGGCCTTTACAAATCACTTTCTATTTTGTAATACAGTATTTTTCAAATGTCTACAATGCTATCCATGTATCAGGCACAACCCCATACATCTGATCTACGGTGACCGGGAGGGAACATGTTCGGTTCACTTATTTTTGTCGTGGCCACAACATATAAACTCGTGGGAACGTGATATTAAGTCGTGGAAACGTGATAATATCTCATGGGAACGTCATATTAAGTCGTGGGAACGTGATTATAAGTCGTGGCCACGAGATCATTTTGTTGAGGGAACGATATATTTTTCTCGTGGCCACGACTTCATATTTTGAGAGAACGACATCTATTTGTCGTGATAAATATATAGCGCGGTCTTTGGCATTAAGACATGGGTACGTTATAAGTGAAAGACACCTGAAGCGCATTCTTAAATTGAATGGGCTTTTTGCGACAAAAAGCCCATTCAACGACTTTGCATCGCGTGGCCACGACATAATTATGTCGTTACCTCAACAAAATGATCTCGTGGCCACGACTTATAATCACGTTCCCACGACTTAATATGACGTTCCCACGAGATATTATCACGTTCCCACGACTTAATATCACGTTCCCACGAGTTTATATGTTGTGGCCACGACAAAAATAAGTGAACCGAACATGTCCCCTCCCGGTCACCGTACTGATCAGCTTCTATACCGCTGCACAATAAATAAATAAAAACATCATTATAACTTATTGCTGTGTAGTATTCTGGCTGCACTGCTGCAGACAAAATAGAGGGTTGTGAAGATGAAAGTATTGTCGGCACCCCTGTCAAATCTGTGTGACATCTATTCAGACGTCTCTCTTCTCACATGGGCCACAAACATCCAGCACTCATATCCTGCAGCCCCTTTTGCACCCTCTGCTCAGGTAGACCCCAGGAACACAGACTAGGTTACGGAACAGCTTTTCCCTCAGAGCTGTGGACAGGCTGCAGAAGCAGCTTGATCCAGCTCCATACATCAATCCAGCTTCCCTCATACACATGTACACACATACATATATGCCCAAATGGTCACTGTGATTTTGCCAAATAAGACATGTTCCTGGATCAGCATCCCTGTCCCAAAATGTAGTCCTTACCCAATCCCTTCCCCTAAACCTAACCCCATAACTTTTCCCTAAAATCAGAGGGTAATGATATTAATAAAACTGATGTTTATATAGCTTACCCTGGTTCTAAGCCTAAACTTGACATAAACTGTAAACTTCTGATTGGTTGATTGGAAGTTGTTCCAGGATCATTGATCCAGGAACATGGTACTTGGTGAAATCACATTCACCTTGCAGAAACACACACATAATAGACATTACATATATGTAGATAATGCTGTAAATACAGGGTTTATGTAATAACAGAGTCTCTGTGCAATAATGATTTTTAATCTATTGTAATGTAATGCATTGTAAAGTATTTGTTATGTGCTTCACATTGGATTGCTTTCACAGAATTTCGTTGTGTAAACATATGCAATGAAAAAAGACCTAACCTAACTTTAAATAATTTTCATCAAATTACTTATTGCATAACTTTGTAGGTTCAAATATTTTTTTGTTTTAGTTTTGTTATTTTATATTATTACTGTGACCTAAACCAAAACTTACATAATGAACACAGTATGCTAGCTGATTTTTGAAAAGTGAAATTTGACCAAAAAAACACAGAAGTAGAAATACTTTCAGTCTGCATTTCAGGCCATGCATTTAGCATGCGTTTCTGCGTTTCACCCCAATACGTTACGTCATTGCCTAATGCCAATCTTTATTAGGCGCGCCAAAATTCAAACGCAGTCAAAAGACCGCCAAATTACGCGCATTCACATTCAGGAGAATAGACCAACGGATGAAGAAGAATGTTCGCCCTTGTTGAGTGGAAAGATGAAACTGAAAAGGAAAGTTGGAGCATTGTTCCAACGTCACATATAAAAAAATTCAATTTTAATAATTTCTTAGACGGACTTGATGAAAGTTCTGTATATTTAATTGAGTGGAGAGGTGGACTGAAAAAAAAACCTAAAGGCGGATGGCCTTTGTACGAGGCAACGGTGCATAAAGTTGCAGGTAAGTTAATTTCTGACATTTTATTATAATTAACACATTGTTATTGCACAGATAATACATAATTTAAATAATCGCTGAACTGCATGAGCTATTTAAAAGCTAACTTAACAGTTACAGATCGAACTTCGAAGTAACTTAACGTTACATATCATATAATTGAGCAGATATTCACCGTGTTTAACTGTAGGTTTTTTTATTAGTAGTATATATTTTTTACTACATCGTGTAACGTTACTATTAATACTGCTTTATTGTGTGCGTTCTATTTTAATGTTCATGTTTAAGAGCTAACTACGAGTAGCCCCAGAATATAACAGTGCATTATTTTAATATCTTTACATTTTTGCTGTGAGAATAATATCTTTAAAAAAGTAAGATTTCAGCAGTCAGACACATTATTTGTCTTTAGAGTCTAGAACTAACACAATAATACTCAAGGTAAGTTAAACATATTTCAAATGTATGCCAATATAAACTTGCAGGATATTAAATCCCTTTCAGAATGTGTGCTAATATTTTGAACAGTGTCCCCATTATGACATCAATACTTATTGTGGGTGCATACATGTGGTCAGCCTATATGTTTTTATTGTCATAGCCCTAGTTGTATCTTTTGTTTTAGATTCTACAATTTGTATTCCCATTTTTTCCCAACAGAGAGACAGTCCACTCTAGAAAAATTACAACACCAGAGGACACAACACCAGTTCAGTTCAAAACCTCTGAACAAACGAAAATGCAAGCCAAACCCTAAGTTTGTTGAAGAGACCAGTAATGATGGACCATCTAGCCCCAAAAAGGTAAACAAGATATATTTTATTACTGAGGCCCAAAACTAGCATCTGCATTTATGTAAAAAAATGGCTGCCCACTATGAAGTTGTTGCTTAAGATAAAATAAAACAAAATCATTATTACTTATAACTTTGCAAATTAATTACTACATTTAGAAATTAAAAATGAATCATCCAAAGTTATGAGTATCTAAAAATCTAAAATTTTCCCTAGATCTTGACAGGATTAGTCCCTTTTCACAGCCAAGTACAAGCAGTCTGTCAGAGTTGTTTATGTTGCTCTGCCTGTTTTTATTTATGGTAAAGCATATACTTATATCCCATAATTAAAAAAAAAGCCTTTCTGTATTTGTACACCATTATACAAAAAGGTCCAGTGTATGTTCTGCCTCTCAAAGGTTAGATTGTTGTCTATCATAATAGTAAAAGTTTCCCTTAGTTCAAAAATACTTACAGTAAATAATTATGTTCCTGGTTGTTACCCCTTTATTCAATGGATGGGCATTTTTCAAAAATATTATATTAGAATATTCTGCTTCATAAAAATCTAATATTTGTTTATTTTAATGTAATTTAACGAGAAATAAGTTATTTTTTTTTTAAGTTTAAGTTATTTTTTTTAATTTTTTTACCATTTCTGAACAAGCTTATATTAGGCAATATACACAACAAGCTTACTATATATCTTAATATTTTCTTTTAGTTGAAAACATTTAACAATGTGTAAACAAAAATATAAAGAACAAAAGCATTTAAAGGGTTAGTTCACCCAAAAATGAAAATTAAGTCATTAATTACTCACCCCCATGCTGTACCAACCCCGTAAGACGTTCGTTCGTCTTCGGAACACAAATGAAGATATTTATGATTAAATCTGAGAGGTTTATGACTGCTACATAGGCTCCCTAAGGGAATGACACCGGACGGCCCAGAAAGTCATTAAAGAAAATGTTTAAATATTCCATGTCACAACAGTGGCTCAACTATAAGTTTATCAAGCAACGAGAATACTTTTTGTGCGAAAAAACAAACAAAAATAACGACTTTATTCGACTATTGCTTTTCTTCCTTGTAGGCCTGAAACGAGACTTCAAGAGATTTCCACGACGCATGCGCGAGAATTGCGATCTCCTTCAACTACTTCAGTTCAGTTCTCGCGCGTGCGCGTCGTGGAAATCTCTTGAAGTCTCGTTTCAGGCCTACAAGGAAGAAAAGGAATAGTCGAATAAAGTCGTTATTTTTGTTTGTTTTTTCGCACAAAAAGTATTCTCGTCGCTTGATAAACTTATAGTTGAGCCACTATTGCTAATATAGCAGACTGCGCAGTTATTGTACAGAACGTACATGCAGTCGAGTCAGCATTATCGTCTTTATATTGTGTCACGTTCATGTTGAGAAAAACAATTATATCCACATGTTCGGGCGATCGCTGCGCTGACAGACGTTGCAGAGACAGAATGTGCAAAGGGAAGTCACTAATAGCACTTTGCGTTTTCTGTTCTTAAACCTGTCTCCCTCAACTAAAATTTAAGGAAGCATATGTCTCAAAGTCATTTTGCTATCTGATAAGTTGTCTTCTTAGTGAACACTCTGGGTTCATCTGCGCTTACTGTGCGCTTTGTGAATGCAGTGATGGACAGCTGCTTCCTCAGTCGACAGCTGTTTGGATTTTATGTGATTTCTCATTGTGGTGGTAATATTATAATAGTTCAGTTTCATTAATAATTGATTAAAAGTAATTCCATTTTGTAATATAATTTCCATATAAGTTATTCCAAACTTCGCAATGCAGACGACAACATTGTGTGATCAAATACAATCCATTTGTTAAACACGCTCCACAGCGCCACCCATTGGATTTAATTATAATTGTGGGGAAAAAATTAAAGAGAAAAAAACAGTAAAATTAAAATAGTATTTTATTTTTTGAATAATAATTACAGATCGAATATTCGTCCAAATCCCTACTTTATTCCTAAAACTTTACATATTGTTTTCCTATACTTACAAGTGCATACTTTATAAAAGTACACTAATTACTGAAAGTTACACTGTAAATTTGTTTTAATTACTTTGTATTTACCGGGCCTTAATCTAAAATGTTACAGAAATCTCATCAGTCTGTAATTGACCCTTCACTAAGCCCCGCCCTCCTTAGTTTCTTCAAGCTTTCGCGCCTGTTACAGTATATTACAGTATGTATCCACCAGTTTCAGACACCCCCAAGGAGATAATTAGTCATTTTTGGCTAAATCTGAAAGAGCAAGACAAAAGGGACTGCAGCATTCGAGGGATATATCCATATCCAACATAATATGCAACCGATTAGAGAATAATTTCATCAAAATTGAAGCTAAAGCCTATAGGTCCCAGCGCAAGCAGCAGCCGTCTCGTATA
The DNA here is from genome assembly GCA_030578255.1 of Tiaroga cobitis. NCBI lineage: Eukaryota > Metazoa > Chordata > Actinopteri > Cypriniformes > Leuciscidae > Tiaroga > Tiaroga cobitis. The sequence continues at coordinate 20,198,719 of CM060604.1, read as the reverse complement.
TACGCCGATCATTCAAATTTGAAACACACAAATTGAGGAACAGCAATGTTCATGAACAGCAGGCTAAGTGAAATTAGAACATAATCTAATAATTATAAATTAAACAGTTTATCCATAAGTATTGTGGAATAAACACAAGACATTAGCCTGACCACTTTGCAATGACAGACCTCCCCTGCTTAGTTACGGTTGCTAAGTCACGGTTGGCCTGTGGCGGTTTTTGGGTGTGGCTTAGCGAAGGGTCAATTCCTCAAATAAAGGTGAATAATTATACAGCTTGAAATTGCCCGAACTGTAGTACATACTCTGCCCCTGTTAATTTGGAAAAGAGGCCCGGCGAGGAGTGATGTCACCTGGTTCTTGTCTGTAGAGGCATCTTATTATGTAGAGGTTCTTATTCTTGTTCTTGGTTGTGAAAAGCAGCTGATCTATCATGGTAATGGAGGCAATTAAGAGATAGTGTGATAACATCATTTTATTTTTTCCAGCTCTTTGTTTTTAATGTTTTGTACTAATATTTTTGTCATGTTTTTGACATGTTTTTGTCAAGAGGCAAACTAGTGATGGAAATTGGGACAGGGAGATTTTGGAGAAAATAAAATTACACCATGGACCTCGATTCCCTTCTGCTACAACTTCAGTTGCTCCATCTTCACCTACCTCACCATCTTCTACCTCGCCTTCTTCTGCACCACCGGTTCCTAACTGTCCACCTGCACCACCCTCAGCTCCACCTTCACCTGCCTCATCATCGCCTGCTTCACCTTCACCTACCTCAGCATCTTCTGCCTCACCTTCTCCTGATCCTCCTTTGCCAGACATCATAGCACAATTAAAGGCAGAAAATGAAGCCCTCAAAATGGAATTAGAGAACCTAAAAACAAATGTTGTCAGTCGTAAGTGTTAATTAAGAAAAAAACAAATATTTTATAAACTAGTTGATGATAAATATTATCATTTAGAAATTCATACAAGTTTGCCCTACTGAAAATCTCTTTTTTTTCTTTACTGTTTTGCTTCCTAGAAATGCCAAAACTCCTTAGCACGATGGGCAAGCTGGGGAAATGGCTTGACGCGAAGGAGCAGAGCCCACAAGAACTGGCATCACCTTCCTGCATACAGGAAACTGTGAGTATGCTGTTATCCAAACCACTACTGTAGTAACAGCTATAACAGCAAGGGGTGAACGTGATTTCACCAAGTACCACATGTTCCTGGATCAACATCTTTGTTGATCCTGGATAAACTTTCCAATCAACCAATCAGACTTGAGGGACAAGTTTACAGTTTATATCAAGTTTAGGCTTAGAACTAGGGGTGGGAGAAAAAATCGATCCATCGATGCATCGCGATTCTCTCTCCAACGATTCTGGATCGATTCTGAGCTTAGTTTTTAACCAGATGTGCGATGACGTTGAGTTTGCTTTAGAAACACCCGTATTCTGCTTGCTTCCAATTCCTCACACACATACACCACTCGAACCTTCCGTAAAATAATCTTTCATAAAGTTCGGAAAGGTTTAAGCGAATTACAAGGACATTCACAGGCTTCATTGCACAGCATACGCTGTGAGAGACGCGCGCTTTCTTTGATGTTACACTTGAAGTGTGCTGTCTCGCCCGTCGGTATTTTCCTTACAAATGCTCTACGAAGTCATAATTTATGTGGTTTGGAATGCAGTGGACTTATATATTTAAAATATGAACCTCACTAACAGAAGGCTGCTTTCAATTTAAAATGCTGACGCGCGCTTTGTTTGTGAGACTGCTCGCGCATGCGGCTGTGCGACTCCGTGTAGTGGTTTAATGTACTTGTGCAAAGTTAACGTAAACACAGCCAGTTATGTCTTAAGGGATTAAACGGACAGGACACACCGCATTACTTCTTTTATTTCAAAAGAGATGCGTGCGTGAATGCAGCTTAATAGATCTCCCGCAGTCTATGATGTCATAGTAAAAAACTACAGTAAAGATGAAGAATAATCACTCACAGTTCTTGAATGGAAAACGTTCAGATAATCTAGGCCTATAGGCTACTGAAAGCACTTTTTGTTTGTTGTTTGTTATATTTTTCTATGCTCCTCTTTATTATTTATATTAGTTATATTAGTTTAAAATTCTTAACATACAACTGTTTTAATTAAAACAAATTAATTTGTAATTATTTTTTAAAAAGTACTTAATTACTTATATAAACTAATGAATTAATAAGGGGGGGAAGGTAGATAAAGAATCGTTCTGGAATCGGATCGTGACTCCCAGAATCGGAATCGGATCGGATCGTGAGGTGACCAAAGATTCCCACCCCTACTTAGAACCAGAGTGAAGTACTTAAACATCAGTGCTATTCACCTTTCATTACCCTCTGATTTTAGGGAAAAGTTATGGGTAGGGTTAGGTTTAGGGGTAGGGATTGGGTAAGGACTACATTTTGGGACAGGAATGTTGATCCAGGATCAACTAAATATGTTGATCCAGGACCATGTCTTACAGCAAGGCACGGCAGTAAAGACTTATTAAAACCAATTCAAATACCAATAAAACACAAAAAAGAACCGCTTAAGCCTAGTTCACACTACATGATTTTAAAACGTCGGGCTGAACTGTCCGGTTCACACTAATAATAATAATAATAATAATTCATTACATTTATATAGCGCTTTTCTAGGCACTCAAAGCGCTTCACATGGAAGGGGGGAATCTCCTCCACCACCACCAATGTGCAGCATCCACTTGGATGATGCGACGGCAGCCATAGTGCGCCAGAACGCTCACCACACACCAGCTTACTGGTGGAGAGGAGACAGAGTGATGAAGCCAATCAATGTATATATATATATATATATATATATATATATATATATATAGGGGGATTATTAGGAGACCATGATGGACAGAGGCCACTGGGCAAATTTGGCCAGGATGCCGGGGTTACACCCCTACTCTTTCGAAAGACATCCTGGGATTTTTAATGACCACAGAGAGTCAGGACCTCGGTTTAACGTCTCATCCGAAGGCACTACATGACTTGCTCTCTGTGAAATCAGGAGTGTTCAAGTTGTTGAGCTGTTCACACCACACGACACAACGTGATTGATCCGCAACAGGAGGTAACGCACTACACGAGTTGACAACAACTCTGTCACCCAACGATTCAATCTTGTCTACAAACCACGTTTTGTCACAAAAAATCACGCGATAAAACGAACCGGAAATGACGCGAAACATCACGCGCGCTAATACCCAGCGAAGAAGACGAAGACCCATGCCTTGCTCTGATTGGAGCAACCCATGCCTTGCTCTGATTGGCTGTAGCTCATGACATCACTGAGGTTGAGTTGGGCGACAGCTCTGGATATCTAGCATGCTAGATATTTTTCTGGGCTCGGCGACGCGTCTGCGAGGCGTCAGCGAGCGTCTTTGATGCGTTGTTGGCTCTTTCATACTAACAGATTGGCGAGCGCCATCGTCCGCTAATCCCCCGCGATTTGCACGCGATAACACCCTGACCTGTCGGCGAGCTCAACGGCACGCGATAACACCCTGACCTGTCGGCGAGCTCAACGATTTGCAAATCGGGCTTATAATCCTGTAGTGTGAACTAGGCTATACATGCACAAAATGGCGGCTAGCACAACACAACATTCTGAAGCCTTTGTTTTTATAATGGGTTGTCTGAAAAAAATAATAGAAAAAAACAATGGCGGCGTGTGTGGAGCACCTGGTGTGGAGCACCTGGCTCTCCAACATGTTCCCTGTGTTGGTCTGTTGTTGTCATTGTTGCTGTAATTGTGTCATCTAGTTCTGTGCTCCTATTGGTTCTTGATTTGACAATCGTCTTATAAGTCGTCACACTGCAGGACAGTGGCTCAAAATTTCGGACACTGCCAGAATTTTATCGAAGGACAAATTTTATCGTAATGATCATTAATTGGCTGTTGGCGAATCTGTCAAACTAGTTATAAAGGATTAGTTCACTTCAGAATAAAAATTTCCTGATAATTTATTCATCCCCATGTCTTTCTTTCTTCAATTGAAAACAAATCACGTTTATTTCTCTATATAATGGACTTCAATTGCAACCAATGGGTTGAAGGTCCAAATCAATGGAGTTTCATAGGGCTTCAAAGGCTCTACACGATCCCAACCGAGGAATAAGGGTCAAACCATCTCATTTTCTAAAATAAAAACATTTATATACTTTTTAACCACAAAAGCTTGACTTTAGGGTTCTGTTGCTGCGCAACGTATTACTTTATCACATTGGAAAAGTACCGACCCAGTGTTAAAACTAACGTGGAAAGACTAAATCAAATGCCTTTTACAAATATAAATGTAAAACAAAAAACGCTTTGACGATAATGCATAAACTGACATTGCATCAAAAAATGTGAAAACAAAGATGCAGGGGTGCTCCGATCAGGACGGATCACCGATCGCCGATTACTGGAAGCTGTATCACCCGATACCGATCACCGATTACAGGGTCTATTTGAAGACTTCTTTTTATCATGTAGCATTACTTATTAAACTATATTTAACAACAATGTACATTAAGTATTACATTTAAGAGAAGACAATGCATAATGAATTGACACCTGTGTATTTATTTGCAAGCAACATGTATTAACATAGCAGCTTGGTTATTGGGAGCAGCTTAGGGCTTGACATACAACTTTCCTGTAGAATATAAAATAAAATTAATAAAAGACAGAACATCTGAGTCTTTAAATTTAGCTTTAGACTACTTTAAACTAAAAACAGCAACAAAAAAGGCTATAGCCAAAATAATGTTTTGAGTCAGTCAGCCATCAGTTTTTCTAATACACTTAAAGGACCACAGGTAGTAAAGTGCACAGCAACAAAAAAACAAAACAAAAACTAACAACTTCCATATTTGTATCTATAACTTTGCTTTTTTCTGGGATGCTTAGTCAGATTTTGTGGGCATTTAGAGAGGAAGAGAGAGGTAGAGAAACCTTTTGTGGGTGTGTGTGTGTGTGTGTGTGTGAAGAACCCTTGCAAAATGATTTTAAACAGATTAAGAAAGCCACCACTACTGGTCACATCTATGGTTAGATTGATTTTTTTTAGATCCAGTGAAGTCTGTCCCACCATGTACCTAATATAAATAAATAAAACATCTTCAGTTAACTAGCAGATCATTCATTTAGTTCGCTATTAAATAAGAAATCTAGTGCTAAAATGTGTTTTTGAACTCAAGCTGCGCGCTCGTTGCCGCGGCGATCAGTTGCATGGATACAGTGCTCTGTGCCGCGCGCAGTTTGGATACATTTTTGTCATTGGTTGTTGCGTTAAATCTTACCCAGATACAATAGTGCTATTTTCTGATTGGCTATTGTGTAGCTCGACGAACAACACCAGAGGAAACGCGCTTGATTCATGCCGGTTCCACAGTGAGAGCGGCGCGGGCAGAGTTTTGGGCGCTGCGGCATATTAAATATATTAGAAATAGTTTTTCAGCGTGAGAAATACAATGTGTGGCGGGAGAGCGTGACAAAAGACCGAAATGAGTGACTGTCACGCTCAATGCTTGACACTTGAGAGCCCTGTTGTAGAATTGCCAGACCGTTGAAGCCATTTTTACCAGGGCGTAAAAAAATTGTCTTGCGAGTTTTGCGTCATCTGATCGGCTTTTCTGGATCGGCCTTTATAGAGACCGCCGATCACACATCCCAAAGCAATTATCGGCCGATTATGATTGGCGGCCGATCAATCGGAGCACCCTTACAAAGATGTTAATATGTATTATTAAATCTATAAATATAAATTTTTTGCACATTGCATCAATGCATTGTTACACCACTTATAGAAAGTATGTGATGCATAGCTACATTGTATCAGGCCCCCTAAAAACTTTTTGTTAAAGCAATGTTTTATTTAGTAATTTGTCCTCTCCCCACAGCTTGAAATTCACCCGGGCTCAGGAGTTTATGTGCCAAAAAATGTGTTGTGGTCAGCTAGCCATGCAAACAGCCCCACTACCATGGCACGGATGCTTCTCATTGGAGTATTTGATATTGAGACACTTCTAAAGAGCAATCTCAGAGGTACGTAATTGGTCATAGTGTGTGCAAGTGTCTGTATAATTATTATCATTTTTTGGTAATTATGTAGATCGAACATCATATCTGAAGTCTTTGGGTAAGGGGTCAAAGGCAAAAAAATAAAACTGCTCTATTATAGTAATTCTTGCATATTTACAGACATATGTACACTCATTCACATTTACATTGAAATATGATACTTAATAAATAATTTGAGTTGGACTATTTACATTATCCCTATTTTCCTGAAGCAGAATGAAAAATGTAATGTATGGTTGAGTAGTTAGATAGGAGTTAATTTTCTGATTTCATTCTAATCTCTATTATGTTGCTCTTTCTTAGGTGGCAAGTCCAAAAATGCAAGCCCAGGGGAAACAAAAGAGCCATTGGACAGAATAAAAATTGATGCAATAATGAGTATGTATATTACTTGGTTAATTGGGCTTGAATTGTGTAAAACCAAATGTGAAAGTAAAACCATCAGAATTGATCAGTTTCAGCTTGGTGTGAGACTGGGTTCTGAATAATGCTTAAATTTCGAGATGGTCCTCACTGCAGAACACAAAATCCAGGGGGGGGGGGGGGGGGGTTTGGATCTCCCACCTTACATATACCTAAACCTACCATCTACACCCCCTGATCCCTAACCCCACCCCTAATCCTACCCATCTCCACCCCTTAGATCTGGATCCAACTCCGCCCCCTGGATCTCGTGTACTGCAATGAGGTGCTACTGTAAATTTCAATAACATGAAGTTTGTTATCTACCAAACAATGTATGTACTGTGTTAATTTAGTGTTTTAGGTGATTATAATTTGGCTGTCTTTAGATAAATGTTATAAAACTAAAATGCTTTTCTTTGTCTTTTATACAGATGCAGTGATCCAGAAATTTCCTGGAACCACCAGGGGCCAACTAGGGGTGGCTATTAATCAGAAGGTCACTGAGCTGCGGACATCCAAAAAGATTCAAACTTAAAAAAAATGAACAGGCTGTATCGTACCTGTTGCTGGATTTTGTTCTAATATTGTATTTGTATAATAACGTTGTGTGTTGAGCGTTCAGTAGTTTTCTAATTTTGCACAGCGTAACAATTTTTCTTTTTAAATTACTGTTTTAATAAAAAAAATTATGTTTTAACTGTTTTACTGTATTACTTATTTGTTGCTAACTGCACCATTTAACATTTAACTAGGCTTAGGCATGTCATGTTAATTGCATTGCAAGTAAGTACACGTCCATAAACTATATTTAAAAATATGTACGAAATTAATGAAAGCATGTTTTTTTTACATTTGTTTAGTTTACATCATACATTAATTAAAAATATTTTGCAATTAATATACATAATATTAGAACATAACATATATTCAAAATATATGTGCACACTGTTTTTATATATGCCATTTATATATTCCATATACATTTATAAAAAATATACTATATATATATATATCATTTTAAATGTAAAATATATACTAAGACTATATAAAACATATAAGGGATATATATATATGTCACATGTATGTAAGCAATATGCAATGCATATATGTGTAGTTTGTATATTGAACATATATACAAATAAATATATGTCATGTATATTGATAATTATATATGTGACATATATGTATAAACCACTATTATACATACATAAAATATATGGGCAAGTTTTATATGTCAATATATGAAATTGTTCCATTTTCTAATAGGTTTTATATATGGGCAGATATATATGTACATATATTTTTTCACTTTCTATGTGGATATATTTAATATATGTATATTTCATATGTGTACATATATTACATTTCCGTATGGGGAGACTAGATGCCCTATAGAGGGAATGCATTAACGTCACTTCCCCGCCGGAACACGCCCCCCTCAGCCGGACTGAGTGGCAAAAAAGCTGCTGCGTGGCTGGAGTTAATAGGGGAAACTGCGAAAACGCGAGTAAAACAAACTATTATCAGTTTAAACTAAAAGTTGGACTCAATATAGTGTTCCTTACAACTTATCAAAGATCCAGTGATCCATGGATATTGACATGCAGCCAGGAATCGTGTTTCCTGACATTTATATGTGCCTGATTTCGACGCCGGGGAAATAAATTAAGAAAATTTGCTGTAAACATTTTATATAAATACAATATAGATAGGTCTAAATCCGAGTGATCACTTACATTAATGTTATACTGTATATCATCATCGTCCAGCCCGTATAGTTTTTTGTCAGTGTTTATTTAAAAACATCCAATTATGTAGAATATAGTCTGTTCTGTGGCTTTTTGCAGTCTGTAAAAATATACAGTACCTCAGATTTCTGGTCAAATCTAGTTGTACAGTCAATCGCAAAGCTCTTTCCCGTTTTAGATGCGTTTTGTGTGTTTTTCACGGCATTCACGCTGAAAACAAATGCTGCCGCTCAGTCTTTTTGCCACTTGTGGGCGTGACCGCATTCACTCCGGCCGACGGTGACGTCATGCACATACCCTCTATAGGCCGCTGTGGCGCAAGAAATGCGGCCGCCATCTTAAACCGGTCATACTCCTATTTGCGTTGCATAGCAGCAGTAGATGCCAGAGCACTGTGCAGCATATTCCTGCTCAAATCGGCGGACCATCACTCGGGGATTACTTTTCACAAGTAAGATTTAACATTTAACATTACCGTACTATTGTTTGTATTTTGTGAGTAAAATATTCAATGTGTCCTGTATCGTAGCTACGTGTATGACCTTTGCAGCAAAAAAACCCGTGTGAAAATCAGTTCGGTATTCAGTGAGATATGATTAATTAAATGCGCTGACAGCTCATTGCACCTGCCAAACAGATTACACTGAGCGGAGCGGGTGACCGGTTTAAGATGGCGGCCCCACGGCTCGTCCGCGCCAATAGGCAGTAGCGGCCGATAGGGCGTCTACCTATATGATGTCTATGTTTTCCAGAGCCGATGCGGAAGAGAAATCCCGTCGCCTTACCTGCACAAACCGCACCATGCAGGCACGGAAGATAGCCGTCCTTTTTCTTGTTAGGAAACCTGTGGATTCGATGTCCTGACAGGCCGGAGTTTTTGCAGCCTCCACAAACACAATAATTTACCATGACGATGATAAATTAAAATACAAAAACTACCGAAAACACACTGACTCACGACTAAGGATGGCTGGTGCGAAACAGACGTTCCGAAGCTTTGCGAGATCCCGAAGCAAAGATGATTCGAAACACTGATCCGAAGCGTGATTCAAAACACCCACGTCACGTGACAACGGCTAAATGAAGGAGATGGTTCTCACTGCGGAACATGAAATCCACGGGGAGGAGTCGGATCCAGATCCAACTCCTCCCACCTTACATACATCTAAACCTAGCCAACTCCGCCCCCTGATCCCTAAACACACCCCTAATCCCTAAACCCAACCCTAATCCTACCCATCTCCACCCCTTGGATCTTGATCCGACTCCTCCCCGTGGATCTCATGTACTGCATTGAGGTGCTACTGAAATGAAGCGTCTAATGGCGCTTTTCCATTACCAGTACCAGCTCGCCTCGACTCGGCTCGCTTTTCGCTCCGTTTTCCATTGCAGAAAGTACCGCCACAAATAGTACCCGGTCGTCATAGCGACGCCTTTCGTTCCTCGTTGCCCCATCAAGCTCTCGCTGGATCCTCTCTTCGGCAACCAAACAAAGGAATGTCTGCACCTCCTCGTTTGACCACGGCGTATTCTTCCGAGTTGCCATAATAATAGTAGCAAGTTAACTATCTCTGGCCAAACTATTTAAAAATGGCGGGGTTATTTATTCTGGATACTCCATCTGGCGCGTGCAATGATGACGCAGATTCTCTGTGACCAATCAGCAGTCGGCATTGTTTTCACGTCAAATTTTAGTATCGCCTTAGCTCGCTTAGAACCTTGCCGGAGGTGGTACGAAAAAAAGTACCCGAAAGCAGGTACAGGTACAACTTTTACACAGTGGAAAAGCAAACAAAGGCGAGTCGAGTCGAGTCGAGCCGAGCCGAGGCGAGCTGGTACTGTGTAGTGGAAAAGAGCCATAAGTGTTTCATCAGGTGGAGTGCCCCGCCGAATCAGGGTTTCATTGATTGGTCGGTTCGGGAACAAATCACACAATCACACAGTATAAAAGTTTTGTCAACGCATTTTCATATCGTGGGTTTTTGTGAGAGGAGTTTGGTTTTGAGATAGCGGATTTTTGGTGATATAGTGACATTTATAGTGCGATTTGTTTAGTTATATTTAGGATTTAATTTACATTTACACATTGACTTAGAGACACACAGAGTACATATAGTGACACATTAATAGATGCATTGATAGAAATATATATATATATATATATATATATATATATATAGATTAATAGATAGATACATATATTACAGATACATATAGATTATTAGATAGATAGGCTACATATAAAATAGATAGATAGATAGATAGATAGATAGATAGATAGATAGATAGATAGATAGATAGATAGATAGATAGATAGATAGATAGATAGATAGATAGATAGATAGATAGATAGAAATGGAGGCTCCACAGAAGAGATGCCGTACATCTGTGGTGTGGGAGCATTTCCATTTGGAAACCCCAAATAAAGTGAGATGTGTGTATTGTGATCGGCAGCTAGCCTACTGCAACAATACATCATCCATGATGCGCCATTTGAGGAGCATTCATCCTGCCATTCTGCAGGGTGCAGAGACTACAGGTTACAAGCTTCATATATTACAAAAATACAATAATAAAAATAAAAAAAAAACACATTTTTTTATTAGCTCTTTGTAAAGGTTGTTTCAGATCAACACCTGCAAGTGACCACTAGGTGTCACCGTGGAGACGGGTTTCGGATTGATTCGAAGCCTCGAAACAAAATGGCACATTTGCTTCGACTATTTCATTGCTTCACGAAGCCTCGATCTGCCCATCACTACTCTTAATGAATACCAGCCTACTCTGCACTGGGCTGAGTCTGAGGCTCCCTGTCGTGACGTAAAATGACGCGATGTTGGAGAAAAAAAAAGCAGTTTTTACGAGCAGTCAAAGAAACGCTCACTTTATCTACTAAATTATTGCCCTTATGTCGTTTTAAAACATTTTAAATCCCGAATTAACTTTTCATATGGTATTTTCATATAAGGTTATATATTAATTTCGATTTTTTTTTAACATGCAATATGTATATTCTGAGTTCAGAACAAGTTCAATCGATCACATTTATAATGCTGATTGCCACAAATGATTATCCAAAAGTCTCTCATTTTCTTAAAAAAAATACATTCTTAATAAAATGACCATATAAATGACAGCCCAAATCATAAACTGGTTTGAACAAAATAATTGATTGCTTTTATTCAATTTCAACCTCTACATTTTTGGTTTAAATACTCCAAAAGTTGGCCCCATTTACTTTCAAGTGTCTCAAAGTCGCTCTTTTTGCGATTATTTTTTGATAATCAACATTGTGCCACAAATGCTGTTGAATGAGGTTAACTTGTAATGAATCTGGAATATTCCTTCTAGATTAAGGAATGGTGAAATGTATTAAGTTAAAAAATGTACAATGCCCATGTCTTTTATCTTTCATTGCGATTTGTTAACAGCTTGGGTTCTGCTGTGCCAGTCATGTATCCACAGTCCATGTTAGTGGTTAGTGCACACAGCACCATTTGTACCAGATCTTTCTAACCTTGAGCTTGACAACATAAAAACGCAAAATACACCTACGTACTGGGCATAACAAGTGTCCAACTGCCACTTAATGTCAGTTTGCTAATACTCCCTAAGCGGAAAGCAACTAGGCTAGGAATGCACAGAAAAATAGATGTCGTTTCTGCTAAAGTATGTTTATATGCGTGTACTCCTGTTATATAACACATAGTACTGCATCCTTCATTTGAAAAGATGTCACAAGATAAAGTCCTTAAATCAACTCTGAGACTCCAGGTCCTTTCATTCATTCATCTTCATGCACTTTTGTTGACTGCACTTGTAGTTTATATCATTGTGTCACCATTCATTATGGTGCCTTTACAAGAGATGACGACAGCTTGGTTTTGTGTGTGTGAGAGAGTGGTCGCATTCTGCATTCACTGATGTGGGAAACATTGCTCAGTTCCAAAGCTTCACTCCAGTGATCCCAGCGGTGGTATGTCAACAGCGTCAAAGAGCAGAAAATCGAGGGAAAGAGAGAACGGGAGAGGATTGTCCATTGATGTGTGGGGAATGTCTATAATCTCTTAAACGCTGCCAGGCTTTTATTGTTTCTTAACCTTATGAGTAAATATCAGTGGGCTTTTTCTATTTCTACCGTAACCTTGACTGTCAGGTCAGCACATCATAATTCTCTTATTTGCATCGGTACGAGGTTGAAACCTAGGGTAAAGAGTATATGCTTCACCTGAAATTTATCTCAAAACACTCCTACACATAGTAAACCAGTCATTTTCTTCTTTGTTTCCATGCTGTGACAAAATAAAAGTTCACATTACAAAATTAAATTTTGACCTCTTCAGATTTTCAAAATTTAACATAACATGAGCGCTGACCGCCAAAATGCAGATTTTACCCCGAAACAACAGTTACATCAAGTCCAGTGCCTCACGGTGTGTTTAAAGCATTCTTATGACGCAATATATGTCCTCAGCAAAAAACAAATATAACAACTAATCATATAATCACAACTATTAGCAAAGCACCTCATGAGTAGCTTAAAGCATTTTCAAATTCAAGGTCCTTAACAGAGCTCTTCAGTGCCATCTCCGTTTGAATGAGCTCATTGTACAGAGCCGCCCACTGCTCATGAGAATTGATGACATGGTGTTCTACCGCAATTACTTATGTTAGGTGTTTTTGTTAGGTGGCTGTATTGAATTTCATCCAAAATAAGGGTTTAGATTCTATAAAAACAAATAACCTTGAAAGGTCAAAGTTAAAGTCATAAGAATATCACATTTGTGACCATGAAGGATGTAGTACCATAGATATCCATAATAAAGGCTAGATGTCTTACGGCAGAGTCTTTATCGTCATCGCCTCTGGCCATCTTAACACAGGCAAGCTTTCTGGCGGGCTCTGTGGTACCTGATGTAAGATGAGTGATCAACACGAACACAAATACTCTTATCTCGTTGAAATCTTGACGGATTTACAAACGGTTTGGTTTCATACAAACGTTATTAATGTGGCTATAATTCTGGATGATTATTTATTTATACACTTATTATTCATAAGTATGCAGTGTCATAACTACATCTCTGACGTTTATAACAAACCAAACTGTTTGAAAATCTGTAGAAAATTGAGCAAGTTATGGTTATTTAAAAAGTACATGCACCATTAAAACACAATGTTACGAGTGAGTGAGCTGCCTGTGACAAGATGGCCGCCAGGTGCAGACGTCGACCTCCATTGGCCAGCAGTGCGGACGAGACATCTAGCCTTTATTATGGATATCTATGTGTAGTACTAGCAAAAAGTTTGACACCTGCATCTCTGGCCACATGGCGTTCAGTTTAGGATAAGCATACTCATACTGCCACCATGTGGTTATATTCCATATAATCAACCATGAAAGCCTACTTGCCATACAACTACAAGTGCACTTTGTGAGGAACACAACGGTGACAAGACGCTAAAGAGAAATAAAATTTGTGTTGGTTTGTTCTGGCCTTTTCATGAGGTAAACTGGATGTCTGACTGACCTTATCAATGGAGTCTGGCCCCAAACCTCCTAACTGTTAGCATTTACTGCTCAAAGGTTAATGGAAGGTGCTGGAGCCAGACTGAAGGTTATGGATGGAGCTTTCAGCTTCCTGCCAGCTTAGACTTCAGACAACAAGCGTCCTGATGTCTCCAGCTCAGAGGAATTGCAAATTCACTTAAATTAGATTTAATGAGACTCGTGAGAGGATATTTATCTTTGGATTTGCAACAATACGGTGATTGCATGGACAAACTATAACAGCCTAGTGTACGCATGGCGTTTAGCATGTTAAGTAGCTTTTAGAGCAGATGGCAATCTGTCAAGAAAAAACAACAAGACTATTTGTGTTTCTCAGATTACAAAAACAATTAATAATTTATTTTATTTGCATCCTTGATTTACTTTCCCATTTTAAATTAAATTGCACCAGGTGAATTGTTGATGATTACAAACAAGCTACTTTTTTTAATTCCAGTTTAATACTGTGGCTTGCTGTCAGTTTGGAAATAGAACTTTATATGAGGCAGGGAGAAAAACAAACTGAAATGGTTGAAATATTTCTCTAAATTTATTTTGAATGCATAAAAGGGCACTATAGTCCCAAAAACATTTATATTTACAATGTGCTGTTTTAAGTCTTGTTTTAATATATTATAATTATTATTTTTTATTAATATCCATCCATTCTCCTAACCGTTTGTCCTAGCCCTTATGAAAAAGAAGTATACTTCAAGTTAATTTTATGAAGTATACTTAAGTAATGTTCAAGTATATTTTCAAGTATAATTACGTAGTAAGTATACTAATGTCAATATGTACTAGTAAACTTGTAAGTGTACTATTTTAATTCTATTACCGCTTGGGACTAAATTGGATATTGCAGTATACTTGCAGTATATAAAAGTATATGTTTAAGTGTACTATAAGTTTAACATTAGTAAACTTTAAGTGCACAACTAGTTCATAATTACGTTTCTCATTTGTAGTGCAAGTGAACTTATGGGTATACTAGTAGTTTACTATTTTAATACTTACAAATTTTTAGTTTATAAAAGTACACTTTGAAGTATACTCTCAGTAAACTACTAGTTTAGTAGTTTTATACTACAAGTTTTTTTTTTAAGTGAACTTTTAGTTTACTAAATATATATTCTTTTTGCTCTTTTAGTGTACTCTCAGTAAACTACTAGTTTGGTAGTTTTATACTGCAAGTATACTTGCACGGTTTCTTTTAGTGTACTCTCAGTAAACTACTAGTTTGATACTGCAAAACTGTGACAAAACTACTAGTTTAGTAGTTTTAAGCTAAAGTTTCTTTAAACTTTTCTTTAAGTGAACTTAACATTATACTTATAGTTTACTATTTATATATTATTTTTGCACTTGCAGTAGGCCTATACTACTATGTTCAAATGTTATTTTTTATACTTGAAAAATACCTTTAATTTTAAAAACATTTTATTAGCTTCATGCATCGTCTTTTATCAACACTTGAATGTTGGTAAGTTTCATAAAGAAAGGCAACATTTTAAACAAAAAAGTTGAAAAAAATCTCATTTTTGTTCAGTCCTTTTCTCTTCATGTGTAACGCTTCATTTAATTTGGTAACATTAAGCAGTTTTGATTTACACGCTGTTTAATGTTTGATGATCATGTTATTTTACATTTGCGTGAGCAATCTTCTAAGACTTGTTTCAGCTTCTTCTCCTGAGTTTTGATACGCAGATTCTAGAAGATGTGTCATAACGCACCCTACCGTATAAAAGTGAAAACATGGATAGCTGGAACATCCAGTCAATGGCGGGGAAAGTGTAAAGTAGAATTAAAGTAAATTCCTATGTACACTACCAGTGGACTAGCCTAAACAAAAATTCAGATACTCACAATTAGAAAAGTGTTTTATATCAATATTTTAATCAATATTTTCAAACAATGTAAGTTTCATAAGACTGTATATGAAAAACTATGTAAAAAAGTATATTTAATAGGCTACTCGATCAAAAGAGTTAATACAACTACAAGACAAGTGTACTTTGAATACTTAATTATACTTTTAAGTATATCTCAATCAAAAGATTGAGTACAAGTACAGGCCAAATATACCTTTCTCTCAGTATAAGTCAAGTACACTTAAGTGTAATTTTAAGTATATTTCTGAGAAGTAGGGCCTACATAACGTATATTTCTGAGAAGTATATAAAATGCAGACTGAAAGTATGCTTTCTTATTTTTAGTTGAAAAGAAGTATACTAATATAACACTTGAATAAACTTATTTTTCGTAATGGATTATTATCGCTGTGTACAAGATCAGGTTTAGTTCCATGCTTATTTTATTTACTCTATAAGCTATTCCACCTGTATAGCTTGAACATGTTAGCTTATAAGACAGTGTGTAATATTATGTTAAATTTTTTTTTTTTTAAATTAGCTACTTAATCAAAATAGTAAACACAAGTACAAGCCAAGAATACTTAAAGCTAGGGTATACGGGTGTCCGGCCGGACAGCTTACATTGGTCAACTGCTCTCATCCAATCACCAGCTCCACTTGAAACTCCGGCTGGCGCTCGCGTCTCCAACCCAAACGCAACCGACCCGGACCCCGCCCCCCTCCTCACGCGTGCAAGCAGCTGACAGACAGTCTATGGTAGTTAGCTAAGTAGCGTCAGATCAGCAATGGATAAAATATAAACAACAGCAGCAAGCGGCCCCTGCTTGCCCCTACTGTAATTTTGGACGAAAGAGAAAGTCTGTAGAGGAAAGAGCAGAGATAAATAAAATAAAAAATGTGGGGTCCACCCACTGATCTATATAGAATGACTGGATAGCTCATGACGTCATAAACAGTGAAGCCACCGCGCCGCCATATTGTGATTCCCTAGTGAGCTCACGCGTTCTATTGAATCAATAGGAAATTGTATGATTTGACCATAGACAGTAAAAGAAATGGACACAGCGACCTCATTGATTTCAACGGAGAAGACTTGAAGCCCGATTATTGCACTTCCTGTCTGATGTCTGAGCGAGTGCGCAGGCTCAAACTGAGCGTGACGACAGTCTGATTGTTGAAAATCTTCTAGTAGCTGTGCCAAGACAAATCTGAATCACCTAATTCCTCAAAAACGTTGTTGAAATATTTTGTCCCGTTGCTTTTATGGACTCTCTATTTATGGGCTTCTACCTTGACTTTGTGCCTTCATGTCCCCCCGATTGCCTCATAGACAGTAAAAGATTGCCGCGAGCTTCTCCTCCTGTCTATACGGTAATGTCTCTATTGTGCGACAGAAAGTCCCGTGGTTATGACGCAATCTTTAGCCTATTTTTACAAAAACGGCTTCTACGGGGTCGTAACGTAAGATACAAAGTAATGGAGCATTTTATACATTGTCGTGTTTCTTTAGAAATAAATAATCGACAAATTAAGCCTTTGGACGCCTCAGATGTAAAGTTATTCGCTGTAAAAGTGACGCCAAAATGAATGGGAGTCAATGGGATGCTAACAGCAGGTGAAGTTCTGCTACAATGGCGGCTCCCGCGAGGCTTCAACTTCCGGCTGATGGATTACCCCCTTGGATTTGACTAAGAAGACATTGCATGACGAGACACCGTCTTTAAATCTAAAGTCTCCCTGAACAGTCTTACAAGGCAAACATCCTAAGCATTTAAATGGGTATTTGTTTAAAGTCGGAAATTATTCCTGCTTACTAAAAATTAAGTATATGTGAATTGTGCACTCAAAATTTAGCTCTTTCTGATTGTGTTTTACAGATAGATCAGTAGTCTGTTCAAGTATTTGATTAGTTAGCAAGAACATGTCCAGGAAATGCATAATACAAATTGTATGGGTTGTTGTATTCCTGTTTCACCTCTTATTTACCCCTTATTTACACTGCACACGTCTGCGGCGCCACACGGCTACCGGAGCTGATCGCGCCCACAAATCGGCAAATCACGTGGAAATGCTCCTGGTGTGAGTTGACACCGCGTGAAGGTAGGAATAAAACATTGTCGGAGCCGTAATGCGCCGCAGATGTGTGCAGTGTAAATAAGAGGTTTACACATAGCATAGGCCTACTCTGTTTGCAGTGCATATTTTTTTACCATACCCATGTCAACAGGTTGGAGCTTTCACTGCACGGGGATGCCCGTCCAAGTGCGGTGCATGCAGAGATCGTTTGTGCTGCAGGCGCTGAATTAAAGTGACAGCGCATGATTCGTGGTCAAACTGAACACGGATTGACATGAAAATATGAAATAAATGCATTTAATAAAATTTGTAAGAAGTAATGCATTGAATAATACGTTTATTGGGTTTAAACTTGAATACGTCTGTGAAAGAATGTAGGAAAGAACATAGCAGGCTATACATTTTTTTAAACAACACGGAAATAGCGACAATTGTGCATATGAATTACTATATATGGGCTTAAAGTACAACCTGTGAGCAGTTTTTCAAGATCCTTTTGTGATCTTCGTTTTACACTTGTTGATGCACAGCGAGTCATCTTAAAAGTGCCGTCGGAGCTACCGATCTCTGCATAACGGCCGTTGGATCCCTCTGCTGGTAGGGAATCGTAAGATGGCCGCTCGAACACTTCCGGTGGCTTCACTGTCTAGTGGCGGTTTAGAACGTCATGAGCTATCCAGTCACTATATAGATCAGTGGGTCCACCATTGACCGTTGGAGGAAGCTTCAGGGAGATCTGGGGCTGAAAACCGACGCTGACACGGCTGACTTTTTGTTGAGCAGGTAAACATTTATTTATACTTGTATGTTGTGACGTGTGTTACATTAATAGCTTTTTATCAGTTTGACACCTTGCTCATGCTGCAGTCGGCATTAATGTTAGCCGTTTAGCATCGCCTATCACGGGTCAAAGTAATTATACTTCTTGAAGTGCTTGAATATATTTCAGTATGCCTAGCGGGTTTCTGTTCGAGCCGATCGGAATTTGAACAAGATGCGCTGTGTGCTGCAATAACAATTACTCAAAACCTTAGCAGAACATTTCATGTGTTGCTAGTCTTGCGTTGACGTGAACTCAAACATGACATAGCTCAAGGATCAGGTAGCACAGAGGGGAGGGGTGTGTGTGTGGAGGGGCGGGATGAGTTTTTTAAAACGTCCCTACCGTCTCAGGCTTTCTCGAACGATTTTTAACATCGTATACCATACACTGTATTCCCGAACAGTATAACCTACTTATTAAAATTAAGTGAACTATACTCAAAACAGTGAAACAGTTCATTCAACTTAAAACTTTTAAGTTTGTTCAACGAGTTGGCCATTTTAAGTTCCAGGAACTCAAATAAAATAAGTAAAACTTGACGTCATCTTAAATACCCTAGCCTTACTTTTGCCTCTTGGTGGCCGTAATGAGCTTTATTGCGTTCCAATCTGCCAATTCAACAAAGAAGAGTAAAACATTTTAAAGCCTTTTTAAAAGATATACAAATTTCAATAGTAAAATTCAATCAAATTGAGTTTAATGATCCTTAAATATTTTATTTTATTTGAATTTATTAAGGATTGTTCAATTATTCAATTAAAATATGTAAGGGTTATTCAATTCAATTTGATGGAATTTTACTATTGATTGAAATGCATAAATCTTAAAAGTAAAATGTTTTAAGTATTCTCAATGCACTTTATTTGCTATTTTTAAAACATACTGTAAAACTATCCAAAACAGACTAGTCAACATGACTATCATGCTATGTCCGTTTATTTCATGTTTTACTCAAATGACTGTAAAAATAACAACGGAGTAAAACCGAGTAAAAGTAATTACCATAGTCTTATTTTTGCCTCTTGGTGGCAGTAATGAGCTTTATTGAGTGCCAATCTGCCAACGAAAAAGAATAGTCGGCGCACTTTAGGCTATTTATTTTTTTAAAACATAACATACCAGGTAAAACTATCCAAAATACAACACACAACAAAGAGCCACCATATCATGTCATGTCCGTTTATTTCATGTTTTACTCAAATGACTAAAAAATAACAACGGAGTAAAAATAATTCCCATTTGAAATCGAGTGCTCGAATTTGAACTTGGAAGCCTGCCATGTCATGCTGGAGTCGTTGCCTCAACGTGGTTCTGTGGAATCAGTTTCGTTAATCGTCGTCGTTTCTGTGTTTGCTGCGGTTTGTTTAGTGGCTATAATCTGGTAAGTACTTCTTAACTTTTTTTAAAAGTTATTCAAGTAATCTGCATCAGAATGTGACAGAAAAGTCATCAAACTAAAACTCTCATGCTGATAGACCTAACGTTACTAAAATGATCAGGTACACTTTAGGCCTACATGTTGCGATGTTATTTGTGGATTGATTTAACTCAATTTAAACAATTAAAGGACTGAACACATATCAAATCTGCCGCCTTTTCAAACAGTAACATATTTTCCGCTGTCGCAAACCTCAACTGTGCGCATGCGTCGGTGGAACCAGACGATAGGCTTAAATGTTTTCCGGCTTGACTGTTAAAAGCAGACGATTGGCTTTCCAGCGGGAGGGGCGGGGCATGTGCATACAACCGCCATCTTTGGCGTTACGGGTTCCCTTTCAAGGGAACTCGAGCTGCGTCGAACGCTGCGGGAACGCCTCTGCGTTGTGCGTCATGAAGCACGTATGGAATCAGCCCAATGGAGAGATGAAACGTCATAGGCGGGTGACGTCATCGACCAGGAAACTATAAAGCACCCCAAAAACATAAGCGCAGTAGCTTCTGTGCCTTCAGTCGCGCTACATGTGAATCTGTCCCTGTGTGATATTGTTTGTCTTACATACCCTGCACCACACAAACAATTTATCCTATATATATATATATTGAGAGATTATGGCGGACGAACAGCAGTTTAGAAAGTGTGTTCCTCCCTGCTCGCGTTATTTAACGAGCGGGGATACACATGATCTTTGTGTTGTTTGTTTGGGAGTTCAGCATGCCCAGTTTGCTCTCGAGGGAGCAGACTGTGAGCATTGCGAGCGTTTGCCGTTAAGGACGCTCCGCTCCCGCCGATCGCTCTTTGAGGAGAGCGGTTCGGTGCGCGCTCCCCGCGGTTCGGGTCCCGCTTCTGCCGAGGCAGAGCGGCGGCGCTTATCGTGGGGATCGCAGATGGATCTCTCAGCGGGGGTTGAGACGGGCGCTGCCTTATCTCTCCCTTCACCTGTGAGATCCAGTGCCTCATGCCTGGGTTCGGAAGCACGCGCTGCGGTTTCTTCCGCTCGGGATGAGGCACCCGTACTACAGCTATCCAGTTCTGAGGAGCTGGATGTTGTTAGTGTGGAGGGAGAGACTGAGGATTCGCCACCTCACTCTCCCGAAAGTGATGAGCTTATGGAGGTTTTAACACGAGCTGTTGAAAAACTCAGTATTGAATGGCCAGTGATTAGACAGGAGTCTGTGTCAAAATCGAAACTTGATGAAAGATTTTTGCCCTCACGTGTTCAGCCTCCACGCCGGTGTCTGCCGTTCTTTCACGATCTCCACACTGAGGTGTCGAGATCGTGGAAGAAACCGGTTTCATATAGAATATTTAGTCCCCAGACATCAACATATTCAAATATAATGGGGGCTAGATCATATGGTTATGGCGCTTTGCCTCGCGTGGAAGAGACGCTCGCGAGCTATCTCTCCCCCGAGGCGGCGTCATCTTTTAAAACACCGGTATTACCCACCAAGCCCCTTAGAAATACATCTGCTTTGGTGGGTAAAGCGTATTCGGCTGCAGGTCAGGCTGCGTCATGTCTGCATACAATATCAATCTTGCAGGCATACCAGGCTGACCTGCTGAGGGACGTGAGTGAGAGTGAGGCAGTCAGTACTGACGTAGTTCGAGAACTGCGTCAGGCTGCTGATTTATCCCTGCGCGCCACCAGAGAATCGGCCAAGCTAGTGGGTCGATCTATGGCAGCTCTGGTGGCCGCAGAAAGACATCTCTGGTTAAATCAGACAAATATGAAAGACAAAGAAAAAGCTTTTCTTTTAGATGCTCCTCTCTCTCCATCGGGGTTATTTGGCGAAGCTGTTAATTCTGTTATAGACAAATTCCAGGAAGAGAAAAAACAAGCTGCAGCTTTCAAAAAATTTCTCCCGTTAAAAATTCACGTCCCTGGGGCTGCTGGGCGGGAGCAGCCCCGGCTGTCTACAAGCTCATCCCATAGGGCGCAGCAGAAACAGAGTGTCGCGTCTCGTGCTCCCCCTGCTGGACAGTGGGCTCAGGCGCGGCACTCTCAGCCGAAGTCTTCTAGCAATAGACCTGATCTGAGGACAGTGATATTGTCTAAGAAGGCTTCGGCTAAGAAGAAGTCCTGACGCCGAGGCGTTCAGGATGCTGAGGGTGGTCCCCACCGAGGCGGAAAGGAGTTCACCTCTCTTTACGGTGCCCATTCTTCCTCGGTGCCCTCAGGGGGCCGTTCTGCCAACCCCGCCTTCATGCCGGGGCGTAGGCGGTCCCAGCGAGCGTTTTCCCGAGGGACGCTCGCTCCCTCTGAAAAAAAAAAAAAGCAGAAGCAGAGTGTCGCGTCTCGTGCTCCCCCTGCTGGACAGTGGGCTCAGGCGCTGCACTCTCAGCCGAAGTCTTCTAGCAATAGACCTGATCTGAGGACAGTGATATTGTCTAAGAAGGCTTCGGCTAAGAAGAAGTCCTGACGCCGAGGCGTTCAGGATGCTGAGGGTGGTCCCCACCGAGGCGGAAAGGAGTTCACCTCTCTTTACGGTGCCCATTCTTCCTCGGTGCCCTCAGGGGGCCGTTCTGCCAACCCCGCCTTCATGCCGGGGCGTAGGCGGTCCCAGCGAGCGTTTTCCCGAGGGACGCTCGCTCCCTCTGAGGAGGGTCTCACAGCAGTCAAACCAGTCGTTCCCTGCCGGTGCGCCGTTACAGGGCGCTGTGTTTGCTGCTCAAGTTACACCAGAGGCCAGTCTCGAGAGACTGGTACCCTTAGTAGATTTTCTGGCAGAGTGGAAAAGCCTTCCAAGAATATCTCATTGGGTCCTGCAGACAGTAGAAAGAGGATATGCTATCCAGTTCAGGTGTCGTCCACCAAAATTCAGAGGGGTTCTGCACACAGTGGTGGGCCCCGAGCAGGCTCTGGTAATGGAACAAGAGGTGAAAACGCTCCTCCAAAAGGAGGCTATAGAACGGGTTCCTCCCCCCAGTTTGGAGTCAGGTTATTACAGCCGATATTTCATCGTTCCAAAGAAGGATGGGGGGTTGCGTCCAATTTTAGACCTGCGCCTATTGAATCGCTCGGTAGGGAAGCTAAAATTCAAGATGCTCACTATCAAGCAGATCGTGTCTCAAATCAGATCCGAGGACTGGTTTGTCACGATAGACCTAAAGGACGCATACTTCCACATTTCCATCCTTCCACAACACAGGAAGTTCCTGAGGTTCGCCTTCGGGGGCGAAGCGTACCAGTATCGGGTTCTTCCGTTCGGCCTAGCACTCTCTCCCCGAACTTTTACGAAATGCATGGATGCAGCTCTGGCACTGCTGCGGCTCCAGGGCGTCCGCATTTAAACTATATCGACGATTGGTTGATTCTGGCTCAATCGGAGCATCAGGCGATTCGGCATCGAGATGTCGTTCTCGCCCATATCAAAAAGTGGGGGTTGAGGCTCAACGCCAAAAAGAGTGTGATTTCTCCAGTACAGAGGACCACTTTTTCTGGGCGTGGTTTGGGATTCGACGACGATGCAGGCACATCTGTCTCCTGCTCGTATAGCTTCGATTCTCTCAGCCATCAAACAGGCAAAGCTAGGCCAGTCACTCACTGTGAAAAGATATCTGAGGATTCTGGGTCTCAGGGCAGCAGCATCCAACGTTATACCTTGCGGCCTGCTGTACGTGAGACCACTGCAGTGGTGGCTCAGGTGGTGGAGCTCCTATGGAAACATTTCGGTCGTGCCGAGGCAGACCTATTTGCATCCAGGGAAACATCACACTGCCATCTGTGGTTTTCCCTAAGTCCTCCAGCCCCTCTGGGGTTGGACACAATGGTACAGGAGTGGCCGAGGTCACGCATGTACGCATTTCCCCCGATTGCTCTGCTCCCAGGAGTTCTGGAGAGGGTTCGCCGGGACGGGGTCAGTCTACTGTTGGTAGCCCCGTACTGGCCGGCCCGAGTTTGGTTTTCGGACCTAATTTCTCTCCTCTGGAGATTCCGTTGAGGAGGGACCTTCTCTCTCAGGCGAGCGGGTTGTTACTTCACCCCCGCCCAGATCTATGAAGGTTATGGGCTTGGCCTCTGAGGGGGCCCAGCTCATAGAGTCTGGTCTCTCAACCGAGGTTGTTGAGACCATTCTTCACTCCAGAGCTCCATCCACGAGGAAGCTTTATGCCTTGAAGTGGAAACTTTTTCACTTCTTGGTGTGGAGAACACCTGCAGGACCCAGTTAACTGCCCAGTGGGTGCAGTGCTGGAGTTCCTGCAGGAGCGCTTCTCCACAGGGTTATCCCCCTCCACACTAAAGGTGTATGTGGCGGCACTAGCTGCTTACCACGTCCCTTTCAGTGGAGTTTCTCTTGGGAGACACCCGCTTGTAACTCGTTTCCTCCGTGGCACTTTGAGGCTGAGGCCAGCAGTTCGTACGAGGGTGCTGACCTGGGATCTGGCCATTGTATTGGAAGGTCTTTCCCTAGCTCCTTTTGAACCTATCGAAGAAGTTCCTGAGAAGTTTCTCACTTTTAAAACTATCTTTTTACTTGCTATCTCCTCATTAAAAAGAATCGGAGATTTGCAGGCTCTGTCCGTGTCACCCTCGTGCCTGGAATTTTCGCCTGGCATGGTTAAGGTTTTTCTGCATCCTAGACCAGGTTACGTTCCCAAGGTCCCTACTAATGTTGTTAGACCTACGGTTCTGCAGGCTTTCTGTCCTCCTCCATTTATGTCATCGGACCAGGAGAAACTTAATTTACTCTGCCCTGTTAGGGCGTTAGACGCTTATGTCCACAGAGCTGCCCTGTGGAGGAAATCAGAACAACTATTTGTATGTTTCGGGCCATCCAGGAAAGGGTGCCCTGCGTCTAAACAGAGAATGAGCAAGTGGGTGGTCGAGGCTATCTCACTTGCTTATGAGTCGGCTGGTCAGCCTTCACCTTTGGCTGTTCGAGCCCACTCTACTAGGAGTATGGCTGCTTCCAAAGCTCTATTATCGGGGGTTTCCCTGAGTGATGTTTGTGATGCGGCTGGATGGTCTTCACCGCATACCTTTATTAAGTTCTATGACCTAGACTTAAGTTCTACCCCTGGGGCACAAGTGCTCTCGTCCTCTGTGCGCTAGTTCTCACATGGCGGTCATTTGGTCCTATGGCGACGTGGGTATTCGCGTTCCCGCAGCGTTCGACGCAGCTCGAGTTCCCTTGAAAGGGAACGTCTCGGTTACGTATGTAACCCTAGTTCCCTGATAGGGAACGAGACGCTGCGTCGTTCCGCCATACTCCCGGCACTCCCGTTAGCGCTTCCTTCAGGCCTATCAGAAGCTACTGCGCTTATGTTTTTGGGGTGCTTTATAGTTTCCTGGTCGATGACGTCACCCGCCTATGACGTTTCATCTCTCCATTGGGCTGATTCCATACGTGCTTCATGACGCACAACGCAGAGGCGTTCCCGCAGCGTTCGACGCAGCGTCTCGTTCCCTATCAGGGAACTAGGGTTACATACGTAACCGAGACGTTTTCCCTATATAGTTGTATTAAGGATTGAGGAAGTGGCATGTCTCTATATAAATAGTCTCTGAGGACGTAGAGACATCATAGAGGATTGTGAAGATATTTCACTGAAACTTGGTCTTCTTTACATCTATATCAGTCAATTGTTATTTATTAATTTATTCAGCTATCCTCTGTTGTTAGAGCACTGTAGTTTTTGCTACAATCTGCCATGTCAATAAAAAATAAAAGTACCTAATTGACACAACATGCTGGTTTTTTTATGTAAAACCAAAATAGAGGCAGCAAGATATAAGACCAGGCAGAAAGAGGGCTAAAAAACTAAATAAATGTTAAAAATTTATAAAAAATAATAGTAATAATAGTAATATTAATAATATGAAGATACTGATATATTAATATTAATGAAAATAAATATAATTGAAAAGGTTATTTATAACACCATTAAGGTATAGCACTTTAAAGCACTAGTGCAATGCCCGTGCAAAATCTGTTTTTGTGTGTTTTTAGTAATTGTTGGTTTGGTATGTTTGAGTTGCTGAATAGTATAGGCTACTATTACACAGGAGCCTAAACTCTGAGAAAATGATAACGTTAAGCGCACCAGAATAAAATATTATATTCAGAATTAAACCGTGTAGCTGACTTACAGATTCAGTTAACATCCACAAATGAATAAGCGTGGCGATTCAGGGGAGGTTCCGACCTTGGCTGGAGCAGCTACACAGTTAACTCAGAAAAAACGCTACGCTTGAGCAAACAGTTTGTGAATAGGCTACTACAAATGATGGCCCTGAATAAAATATAATATTCAGATATTTTTAAACTACAACCCTCTAATGTAAGAATGTTTATTTTGGGGAGTGGCCAATCAGTGTGCAGTGTGGAGGGGGAGTGGCCACTCAGTGTGCAGTGTGAGCCAGAGTGGCCAGCGGCTAGAGCGTCAGAAGCCAATGTGTGCTTCTTTTACCGATATATTTACCGATAACGCCAAAAACGCCAGCAGCCATATCACCCTGTAGCCCAAGACTGGTTGCCCACTGAAGCTAAGCAGGGCTGAGCCTGGTTAGTACCTGGATGGGAGACCTTCTGAGAAAACCAGGTTGCTGCTGGAAGAGGTGTTAGTGAGGCCAGCAGGGGGCGCTCACCCTGTGGTCTGTGTGGGTCCTAACGCCCCAGTATAGTGACGGGGACACTATACTGTCAAAGAGCACCGTCCTTCGGATGAGACGTTAAACCGAGGTCCTGACTCTCTGTGGTCATTAAAAATCCCAGGATGTCTTTCGAAAGAATAGGGGTGTAACCCCGCCATCCTGGCCAAATTTGCCCAGTGGCCCCTGTCCATCATGGCCTCCTAATAATCCCCATATATATATATATATATACACTGATTGGCTTCATCACTGTCTCCTCTCCACCAGTAAGCTGGTGTGTGGTGAGCGTTCTGGCGCACTATGGCTGCCGTCGCATCATCCAAGTGGATGCTGCACATTGGTGGTGGTTGAGGAGATTCCCCCCTTCCATGTGAAGCGCTTTGAGTGCCTAGAAAAGCGCTATATAAATGTAATGAATTATTATTATTATTATTATATATTTAGCATTTTTGGTCCAAACAACGTCAAACTTGGCCCTGCACTTACTCGTGCCCGTACCAAGACACCTGTCAAGTTTGAAATCCATCGTACTAACGGTTCGAGAGATATGCGAATTACAGATATGCCCATTCAAAATCAGTTTTTGTGTGTGTTTTTAGTAATTGTTGGTTTGGAGTGTTTGAGTGCTCATTGTTACAATTACACAGCAAAAGTTCAGAGACATTTTTATTTGTGCATGGAAGAAAGCAAATACTGATACTGACATACAATAAATATGGAAAATTGAACTACATGGTTACATAACAATTTATAATGGTGATATTAGGTGACATGTATTTGGGTATCTGTGTAAAGGTAGCAGGAGTTTAGATTAGATTAGATTAGATTTACATTAGTGTCAACTTTGTTGTCATACAATTAAAGAGACAATGAAAGGCAGTTAGCGTCTTTTATGTTTAGTTGGTGAATAGCATAGACTACTATTACAGTAGCGATAACGGTAAGCGCACCAGAATAAAATATAAGATTCAGAATTAAACAGTGTAGCTGACTTACAGATTCAGTTAACATCCACAAATGAATAAGCGCGACAATTCAGGGAGCAGACTACACAGTGAACTCAGAGAAAACGCTACGCTTGAGCAAACACTTGAATGAATAGACTATACTACAAATGATGGCCGTGAAAAAAATATAATATATTTTTAAACCACAACCCTTCAATGTCAGAATCTTTATTTTTAAACCACAACCTTGTAAACATCATCTAAACATCTTCAACGTGTGCTTCTTTTACCGAGCTAACAGACACACAGACAGACATTTCTGTTATTTATAGATAGATGTATGTGTGTCTGTGTATATATTATATTTATATATACTGTATATTATACGTGTGTGTGTGTACTGTATATTTTTTTTAATCGTGGTTAATCGATTTGACAGTATGTATGTGCAAAATCAGTTTTTGTGTGTGTGTTTTAGTCATTGTTGGTTTGGTGTGTTTGAGTGCTCATTGTTACAATTACACAGCAAAAGTTCAGAGACATTTTTATTTGTGCATGGTTGAAAGCAAATAATGATCCTGACATAGTTACATTTTCAATATTTATTGTATGTTATTATATATGAACTACTGACAACTAACTACTTCTGAATAACTACAATATTCAGAAGTAAACAGTGAAGCTGACTTTATGTTTAGCGACAGAACGTTTATTTTTAAACCACAACCCACTCTAATGTCAGAATGTTTATTTTTAAATCACAACTTCAATTTGTGCTTCTTTTACCGATATATTTACCGATATCTTTTGCATTTCTAATCCAAACAACGTCAAACTCGGCACTGCACTTACTTGTGCCCGTAGCAAGACACCTTTCAAGTTTAAAATCCATCGGACTTCCAAAATCCATTCATCCGTCGCAGGGTGAATGGAAATATGTTGTCAGATGGGATGAGGATGATGCGTGGAATGAGTAATGTGCGTCCAGCATTGACGCCGATCACAGAAGTAGCAACCAAAAGATGAGGCAGGATTTGTTCAATGATGTATCTCGATCCGTTGCAGTGTCCATTTTGTTGGTCTAAATTTCGAAGTAGCATGATCATCATTCTCACCTTTAAAGTGATGCGATGGGGAGGCATACCAGATGGGCAGAGGGTATTTAGAAACTCAGTCGGGTACATATGGTGACCCTCAGATTCTCCAGTGTCCACACGGTTACAAACATGCTCTTCTCCAGGAAAATTCTTTGTCATATATTCATTCACTTTGTCAACTTCAGAGTTGGTTGGGCACAGTATGACACGTTCACATAGCCACTTTGGATTGGAAATGTTGACTGTCATGTCATCATATACCCAATTGACAATGCCCTCAAGTTTCTCGCCAGAAATTGATAGTGATTGCAATTGCAAATTCACCCTCTTCAGGAACCACAGGAATTTTTTCCTCACCAAGGTTCAAAAGGAATTTGGCAAAATCTGCTTCTGTTTGTTGATCTCTAGCAGCTTGAGTGATCCTCATGTTTTCTGTTAGACGAAGAATCTCAAAATTTTTCCATAGGTGTGAGCTCTTGAAACACCTCCCTATGATCTGGGTTTGGCTACCATGTGGGACAACAGTAAGGATTTGCCTCCAGTCACCGCTGAAAACCATTGTGATGCCACCAAATGGCTTGTCTGAACCTCTGAGCCACTGGAATGTACGATCTGCTGCTTCTAATGCACGGCGATCCATCATTGATCCATCCATCATTGCGTCATTCTAATGAGTGTTGCCGTGCTGTCATGTTCACTCATACTGCAAGTGGACTCGTCGGTGAGAATGAGAGGACATTTTGTCCTGCTGTGAAAGGTTGTGCCTTTCGGCAGTAGGGTAGCTGCAATGCCACTTGCAGCGGTTGCAAGAGCTACTTTGCCCTGTGCACGCACTTTGTTGAGGATGTGGCACAATATGAATGTTTTCCCAGTTCCACCACTTGCATCAAGGGATATAATTTTTCCAAGTCCCTGTTCCACACTTTCCATCACTGTTTCGACAACTTTTTGCTGTTCGTCATTGAGGCTGTTTTCTGTGTCAGTAATGATAGTTTGAAGTTCCTCTATGTTGTGCTCAGTCTCATGCTGGATGATGCGGGGAATTTGACACCGGACGTGAAGTGGATCAGGCTCAGGGAGTTCCCATTTAAAGTAAAACCATGTCTTTCAACATGGTCCTTAAGGTCAAGTAGCACTTGAGTCACAATAAATTCATCTGGCTCATTCACATTGGCCCTGTGCATGAAATCTTCACACAGCACATGCTTGTGCCTTTCCCAGAACTGCAAGTGTTCCCCTCTAAGAACAAACATTAGCATGTTGGCGAATACTTCACGCCATGCTGAGCCAAATGTCACATTTGCAGCCTCCTCCATAACAGGACACCTACTTCTTGGTCATTGTCAACAAATGCCATGCGCAATGCAAGCTGCCAGATAGGTGTCCATGACCACATCTCCAACTCGTCGGAGGTCTTTGAAGCAAGTTGACCCTGGCACGCAGTACAAAAGGATGCGGAGACAGAATAGTTCAGCAGTGTGAGGGTTGAAGGCAATCATTGGAATTCGTCCAACGGTGTCAGCCATGCGTGTCATAGTGAGAACTCAGTCTTTTTTTACGCAATTGAAATTTCTTCCGTGTGTATTGAAGAGCTGAAACACATCTGGGTACACAATGTGTCGCATGTGTGGATGAAGAGACATTGCTTCAAAAAAAGGCGGTCAGTGTGGTGGCAGGTGGCCCTGAGTCCAACAGGTTCTGGGCAGCGCCTTCATCATTGAACATGATGACCTGTTCATCCTCTAGATGAATTGCAAGCATCTTTACTGGTGGCTGTTTCTGCTGAATGGGGAAGTCGTATATGCGCCAGTATCCCTCACTACCCCCTAACTCATAACGTGTCACCTCATCACGTCGTAGTATCTCATGGGTCTCATCATTAGGTACATCCAGTGTCACCATGCACTGATCAGGTCCCTTCTCCAAATATTTATACAGATATTTGACACTGGAAACAGCACACACAATTTCAACGTTAATATGCGCATTGTATCGGAGCAGGATGTACAGATTATATGGCACAACCCATGTATTATTGACAGGTACATTGACGCCACCTCTGATGGTCTTGATGATGGGAGAACCAGGTGCTCCTTCTGTTCGTCTTCGGTACAGTGGGTAGGAGTTGTCTGAGAAGCTTGTGTTCTGTCTCAATTGTTTGGGATAGTCTTTGGTGCACTTTTTGTCTACCATGCAGGGGCTAGCACTGTTCCATTGCCCACATGGACCGTGAATCATGTGTGATGTTACAATGCGATGTAGTTCCATATTTGTGTTTTTGTCAGGAATCTCTGCAGACACCACACGGTCAATATCGCTGGCGGTCCTGGGTTTGTCACGGGCTACCATGGTCATGAGCATGTGTATATGTGGAAGATGCCTCTTTTGTGTTTCCTTCACCATCACATATGCATCAATGTGTCCCAAGATGTCATGCTTGAGGAGGTCTGTGAGGAGTCCACCTTCCACCTTCATGTGAAATACTTGAGCAATGATGTCTGGTCTCTGATTTGTCTGTTGACCCTCAAAAAGTGATCCTGTGATTTCAGGCCAGTTCGGGTTGCAAGTGAAGGTGAGGAAGAAGTCAGGTTTTCCTTTGATTCGTACCAAGGCCATGGCATCTTGGAACTCCTTGGCATACCATCGGGGTGATCCGTAAATTGTGGGAGGCAGGATGGTTAGGCGTCCAGGAATGATCTCGATGTGACTATTCAGGGCATCAACAATGATTTTATACTTTTCAGCCTTGATAGACTTCTGGTTGTGGCGGATCCAGTTGAGGCGGTGTGACTCAATTTTTGCCATCTTGTCACATACGTATTGCTGTGTCAGTCTCCCACCACGAAGCACCAAATTGAAGTGTTGAGCAATGTCACGCACTTGAAGATGGTAACGGTAGAAGCATGTTGGTGTGATACCTGCGAGGTCAGTGTGGTATCCTTGGGAACCCTGAGGCAGAAGAAGCACATATGACAATGGGTCATATGCTGGATGCATGGCGTCGATTGTCTGAAGCCTTCCTCCTCTAAGGTGAAGAGTGACAGCCAGTTTCCCAAACTGCTGTGTAGTTGTTGCTCCTGGAGCAATGACAGCAACGTCACTATTCAGTGATGGAAGATTCACAGTGCCACGATGAAGTTCATGACGTCGTGTGCGAGCTGTTAGGACAATTTTCAGTTCATTGGCATTGTCATTTTGGGTCACATACTCAATGGCTGACTTAAACTGTTGCACGTATGGATTCCACATGGGAATGGCCTCTTGCGTCCTCAGTAAAAAATCTTCATTCAGATCACTGTTTGAGGCATGGGCTCGACGGTTTTCCAGCTCATGAGCAGGATCGTGGAAATAGATCTGAGCAAAGAGTGGTGTGCGACCTTGTTCAGGAAGGGGGCCGGCAATGTAATGATAAACTTTGCCTTGTATACGCACACCTGGGTTGTAGCCAGGCATAGCTACCTCTTTAATACCAATACTTGCCATTGCCAGCGCATTGTTGTATTGTTTTGCTTGCTTCACAAAACTTTGATCAAGGAAAAGGTCCTTAATAGCATCTGGAGGCTGTGGTGGGATTGAGCCAGGCTTGGGATTTGTGGCGTTATATGTAAGGTTAATCTTACCGGAGTTGCAGCAGAATCCTTTTCTCTCCTCTTTCCATACATAGGCACCACAATGTGAGCATGTAGGACATTCAAACAGTGAGGTCTTGCTCAGCATGTGCCTATAATCACCATGAAATTCCTCTTGGAAGAAGTCTGTATCGTCACACCGAGCAAGGTTGCGATTGTCTTTTCGTGCCTTTTCCAGACGGGCGAGACGCATCTTCTGATGGCACGTGGTATCCCTTGCTCGTCGCTCCTCTTGCTGCTGAGGGGTCTCCTCCTCTCTCAGAAGGTTGTGTCGTTGTCAGTCATGCATCTGGCGATTTGCTCGTATCTCAGGTGTTTCCTTATCTCTCATGTTAGCATGGTGAGCAGCGTCGCTTGCCAGCCGAGCACGGCGTTCGTCCTCTCCCTCAGCTTCACGGCGCCTTTCCTGACGTACAGCGTTACTTGCCAGTCGAGCACGGCGTTCGTCCTCTTGCTCAGCTCCATGGCGCCTTTTCTGCCGTGCAGCGTAACTTACCAGCCGAGCACGGCGTTTGTCCTCTTCCTCAGCTCCATGGCGCCTTTTCTGCCGTGCAGCGTTACTTGCCAGCCGAGCACGGTGTTCGTCATCTTCCTCAGCTCCACGGCGCCTTTCCTGACGTGCAGCGTCACTTGCCAGCCGAGCACGGCGTTCGTCATCTTCCTCAGCTCCAAGGCGCCTTTCTTGACGTTCAGCGTCACTTGCCAGCCGAGCATCTCGGGCTTCGACTGACTGAGCATTACGTGCATGATGCATTGTCTTGCGTATCCTCTCTCTGTTGGTACGACTATCTTTCGTCATCTTAGCATCAGCAAAGGTGGTGTAACAGTAGGTCACAATCAGGTGGGTTTCCAAAAGATAAGATGGGCAGAAATGTGGTATGAATATAATTAATTTAGCTGCTGTTCATAACTAATAGTTCATTTGAATTATAATAATTTATGCACATCAATGCACAGCCAGAGACGGAAGTGAGTGATCATGAACAATAAGGCTGCTGCTGCTTGGTAGCGTCGGCCTACAATGAGGGCTATCTCGGGATTTGGATCACCCTTGTTCGAAATATGGTGAGAGAGTTGTGGAAGGCCTATTATTCATGTTAAACAAAACATAAATATATAGCCTACTGATACAGCAAAGACTACGTCAGCAGTATTGACAAAATAGGCTATAGAATTTTTTATTCTGTATTGACAGGTGCAATATTTGAATATTTGAATATCAAATAACTATATCTGCATTTATGTCAAAACCTACAACGGTTTCCAGGCTTTTCTATTTAGCCTGGAAACGCTTCCAACACGCTTGCATGTCGCGTGAAAAATAGGCGTCGGTTCTATTTCTAGCTTGCACGCTATTTTCGGCAAGACGCGCGTCACGCAGGCAGTGTGCAAGCTCTAACCTGTTAACATGGGAGCCGAAATAAAAACGGACACGACACGCCGGCCTAAAGTAACAGCTGATGGGGATTTGCCGTCACGATTCGGTAAGAGATAACCTCGTTTAAGCCTGCGTAGCCTAGAGCTCCTGTTGAATAGGCAGGGCAACTATTTAACATATTAAACATCACATAGGCTAACTTCAGCGCGCATGACACTGTAATATATTAGCATTTATTACAGATACATGCCCGTGAAAGATAGCGATAATGTTAAAGGGGTCATATAATGCCATTTTTGTACAAACTAATATGATTCTTTAGGGTCTAAATTAAAAGTTTGTAATATACTTTAAAAATTCTCATTAGTATTGCAAGAAAACACTTATTTTACCTGGTCAAAAACAGCTGTTTTCAGCACGCCGTTTCAGTGCATATGACTTTAAATGGTAATGAGCTTTGCTTACCCCGCCTCTCTGTTCTGTGCGTACACCGTTTGAACACAATAACACAATAACCATAACGTGTTGTTCAGTATAAATGTGGGATTATGAATTATATTGAGAACGTCATACATAGAAAACATGCCATAATGTACCCTGAGTGTAAACCTTAGACGCATTCATTGTGAAGCGTGCAGCTAGCGATTTGCAAAGATTAATATAAATATTAATATAAAGTTTAATAAAACGTTACACTTACTTCAGTTTTTCTGGAGGTTCAGCAGGAACACGAATATCTGGTACCGATCCTGTTCTCTTACGAGAGTATCTCTCGTACTGCGTAATATCTAACGCTATGGGGAAAACCTCTTTTCCACGAGATATTGAAGCCAAAAATTATCCTTAATTTTGATTTAATGTAAAACGCTGTGCTGCAGCATGCAGACATAGGCAAGACGGCTCGCGCGCCTATTGGCTACCCTGCGGCAACAGCAGCAGCCTATCGAGAGAGGCCCTGCGGGACGCGATACCCAATGGGGGCGCTTCGCGCCCATTTCGTCACGTCCCGCCAGAATAGGCGTGGCCTTGGCCTATAAATACGCTCGACAAGCTGATACAAACTGATTTTCAACTCTTCAGCGAAGCTCTACTGCATCGCTGGATCCGGAGTGAGAAGCCGCGCCGTCTGAGTGCAAGCCTACAGCGGGACGTGCCATCGAGTCTGAAGCCGCTGGCCTTCACCTCGCCGCCTTCAGCCGCCGTACCTGCTACGCTTTCCGGCGTTATATCCTTTTCACTGCTAGTGTGTGTTCGCCGCTGCGACTCACACTCTCTCTCTATTGTCTAAAAGAGCTAGCGTCTTTTTAAAGATGCAACGGTCCTGCGGCTCGTGCCGAGCCACACTCAGCGACGGAGACCGTCATGTCATCTGTGTTTCCTGCCTGGGTGAGGATCATGCGGCTCTCGCTCTCGTCGACGGCGGATGCCCTCACTGTGAGCTACTGCCTATGGTGACTCTGAGCATCCTGGCATCCTTCTCAGAGCCTGCACTTCAGCCCGCTGTCACGCCGCGCCGTAAAAAGCGCCGCGCTCAGCGTGCTCCCGAGCCTTCTCCTGCCCGCCAAAGCTCGCCGGTTCGCCCGCCAGCTTCACCGGCATCGCTCGAGTCGCTCACTGACGGACAGCGGCCGCCGTCTGCCACCGCTTCCGCCATTGAGATCGACGACATAGCCGAGGACTGTTCTATTCGGGCGTCGGACAGTGAGGATTGGGCGAGCTCCGTGGACCTCCCCCCCGCTGTTCGCGAGCCTTCTGGAAGAAGGGCTGGCATTGAGTCAGAGTTGATGCGTCTGCTCTCTCAAGCCGTCGAACACCTCGGCCTCGACTGGGACCGCGCAACCGACTGGATGGATGTTTCCTCAAGAAGGACCACACCCCATCACAGACCAGACCCGCGCCTTTTCTTCCTGAGCTTCACAAAGAAGTCGCGAGGTCCTGGAACGCCCCCTTCTCGGCCAGGATGCATACCTCTGTCTCTGCTGCATTCTCCACTGTGGACGGTGCGAAAGATAGAGGATACCTTTCTCTTCCTCCTGTGGAAGCAGCGGTAGCAACACATCTCTGCCCGCCCTCTGCTGGACGGCGAGCACAGACAGTGTTGCCATCTAAAGCCTGCCGAGTGACGTCAACCATGCACGGTCGCGCTTACACCGCCGCCGGGCAAGCTGTGTCGGCGCTACACACAATGGCCATCCTGCAGATCTTCCAGGCCGACCTTCTCCGAAAAATGGACGAGGAAGGCGCGGAATCGATCAGCGTCGCGGATTTAAGGAGCGCTACGGACCTGGCTCTACGCGCCGCTAAATCTGCTGCACAGGCCGTTGGGCGGAACATAGCCTCTCTCACCGTGGCTGAGAGACATCTGTGGCTAACGCTGTCTGAGATGACGGACTCGGAGCGCTCTGTGTTTCTCGACGCGCCCATTTCGCCAGCGGGCCTCTTCGGATCTGCCGTCAAAGATTTCGTGGACAGATTCCAGGAGGTTCAAAAGACATCGCAGGCTATGAAGCACTTCCTCCCGAAGCACTCTAGCTCCACAGCAGGTCGCTCGAAACAGCCGTCTGCCCGGAGCTCACAGCCACAGCCCGCACCACCCGCCGCCGCTTCACAGCGCCGCCAGGCCCGAGAACAGAGACCGCGCTCTCGCTCTGCTGGACGCCGCCCCTCTCAGCACGGGCCCCGGCCGAGGATCGAGATCAAGCCCGAGGCCTCAAAGCCTTCCTAGCCATCCTAGGGAAGCGACGGTGTTCAAATCTCGCTGCGGCCGGATTTTCACCGAAACATTTCGCTCGTCCAGTTCCATGCAATGTGACTGTTCCAGTGTATTTAGCAGTCAACAAGCCGGTTCAACCCGCTTGCCTGCACACAAAAGCCGTTTTTACGGCTACCCAGATAAATCCAAAAAAGAGTGTGTTTTCTGGTGTCCCGGCCAAATCCGATGGTGTTATGAGTGTTGTAAGAATGCCCACGCCTCAGTGCCCATTCCCACACACAGACACAGCCCGCCACAATTAAGGGCTAGCACAAATAAAATCGACTCATGTCGATTGTGCAAATGTAGTGAATGTGCCCACGACACAGTGCCCACAAACACTACACGATGCGTGTCCCACGGTTTCTGTAAAAACGAAACCAACACACATTCAGTCAGCGCAAGCCAACAGTGTTTTCAGTGCAGTAAATGTGCCCGCTGTCCCGCACCCACATTCTCTCACAGACACGATAAGACCCACAGGGTTTGTCCCGCTCACTCTCTATCCACAATCTGTCATAGAGAAACCGAGCGCGACCAGGCTGCCCGCCGTGATCGGCGCGCCCCCCGCCTCGCACACTTTAAACACAGTGTTTATGTCTCAGCACACCGACGCTCTGCAGCCGCCGCTGTGCCGCGGCCAGAGCCCGGATCGCATTCTACCTCTAGCTATTCACGCGAACGCGTGGGTAGACATGTGCCGGTATTCGGTAATGCGATAAATCGCGGTAATGAATATGCACGATATTGTTATCGCGGCCACTTCAAAATACCGTGAAAAATAATAGATTTGAATTTAGACTTTTATAACACGCATTAGCTAATTTTCTATCAACCGCTTAAACACTGCGTATATGCTCCGCAAAACACGTGCGCACTCTGATGTAAACAATCCCCACATGTATAAGAACTGTGTGCACGCGGCGCAGAGCGCACTCTAGTCTAATGTAAACAATCATCACATGGAGTAGAAGCATGGCGGAAGGAGGAACGCTGCCGACGATTAACCCCCGCAGGGCTGCCAACTCTCACGCATTCAACTTGAGACTCAAGCGCCTTTCAGACAGGACGCAGAATACTCGCGGGGATGTTTTGTTGCTGCGTCGACCAAAGCACGCCGGGGTCAAAGTTAAAAATAGTTCAACTTTTTATTTGCAAAATAGCAAATCGCGTTCCGCCTTCTGTCTGAAAGCCGCTTTACGGAATTGACACTTTTCACACGCTCTCACGCAGAGAAAAATCGCGGAGCAAAGAGGACACTGACACCGACACTAGACAGAGCAGGTTACTTTTGATATGAAAAAAAAAAGGTTCTGTCCATTGTGACAGATCGCTGCGCCTCAGTTCAAGTAAACCGATCATCTGTTACTTTTTATTTAAAGATACAGTACAACTTACCTTAAGGTTTATGCCTCATACAAAATGTCGATCAATCAGTGTTTTTCACGGAAAGAGGTCAATAAAACTGCAGGAGAACAGTTATGTCACAGAACGTTACATTTACCTCAGGAAAGCCATTTAAGCACTTTAGTTGACTAGAAAAAATTGTAATTTTGCTAAATATGTGCACTTTATTACATATGAATTATATGTTTACTTGTCATTACATAATTGTTATTATAATGAAAACCGCATTATATTTAATTTCTCTCTGTTTACAGCATTATGTGAGATATATTTTTTTTCTTGAGAAAAATTAACATGCAGACTGTAGCCTACCTAATATTTATCCAAATGAGTCAATATTGAATTAAGATTAAAATCAAATACAAGAATTTATTTGAATAATACAAACAGTAACCTACCAGTCATTGTACCATGTAAACATTGTAACACGTTGTCACTTAAATTAATAAAATTCTGTTTAGTTACCATGTTTTGAAAATCACAATTACACATTGTGATGCAAGTTGTTTTTTTAGATACCCGCAATCCATCTGTTTCTCTTGAGCAATTAAAATATCGTGATAATACCGTATACCGTGATAAAAGCTCAATCAATTAATCGCAGCACGAAAATTTGATACCGGCACATGCCTACGCGTGGGCAAAGCTTCCCGGGGTATCAGAATGGGTGTTGAACACTATAAAGAGAGGCTATTCGCTACAGTTCGCTCGACGTCCCCGCCGTTACACGGCGCGTGTCAAAACCACGGTAAACAAAGAAGTATCTCATCTACTTCGTGCCGAAATAGCGAAACTACTGAGCAAAGGGGCCATAGAACCTTTATCTCAGGCTCAGAGCGAAGGGGGGCTATACAGCAGATATTTTCTGGTACCCAAAAAAGACGGGGGTCACAGACCCATTCTAGATCTACGGCAATTGAACAAAGCGCTTTTAAAGCGCCAGTTCAAAATGCTGACAACCAGGAAAATCCTTGCGCAAGTTCGCCAGGGAGACTGGTTCATATCAATAGATCTGAAAGACGCCTATTTCCAAATACAGATTGCGTCACGTCACAGGCGATTCTTGAGATTCGCCTTCGAGGGCCAGGCATATCAATACACAGTCCTGCCGTTCGGTCTGTCCCTAGCACCCCGTACATTTACGAAGTGTATGGACGCGGCTCTCGCACCCCTGAGACTTCAGGGCATGCCAGTTTTGAACTACTTGGACGATTGGCTGGTTCTAGCTCGATCACACTCGGAGCTCATAGAACACAGGGCCACATTACTCGAATATCTCGAGAGACTGGGTCTTACAGTCAATTGGGCGAAGAGTTCGCTGTTTCCCAGCCAGAAAATTTCTTTTCTGGGAACAGTGCTGGACTCGTTGTCTATGACAGCACGTCTGTCGCCGGAGCGCGGACTGGACATTCAGCGCGCCGCGAAATCCTTCCGCCACGGCTCTATAGTCCCGCTCAAAAGGTTTCAGAAAATGCTGGGTCTCATGGCCTCAGCATCTTCGGTACTTCAGCTGGGCCTGCTTCGCATGCGCCCACTGCAGTTATGGCTGAAAGCGCGAGTTCCACCCCGGGCGTGGACCACTGGTCTGTTTCGCCTCAGGGTCGACATGAAATGCGTTTCGGCCCTGGAACCGTGGAAAATAGCCGACTGGTATCAGTCAGGCGTGAGTCTGGGGACTCCCTCGAGTGTGACGGTGGTGTCTACGGACGCCTCCACCTCGGGATGGGGAGCGCTGCTCGAGGGCAGACCGTTCTTTGGCCAGTGGTCGTGGTTTGTCCCCAGATAAAAGGCCACCACGTCCTAGTCCGGTCGGACAACATGTCAGTGGTGGCATACATAAATCGCCAGGGCGGCGTCAGGTCCCAAAACCTTTACAGGCTGACGGAACACCTCCTGGTCTGGGCTCAGCACAACCTGCTTTCACTGAAAGCGGCGCATGTGCCTGGTCACCTGAATCTGCGACCAGACAGACTGTCCAGAGACAATGTCCCAGCAGGGGAATGGTCGCTGCACCCGCAGACGATCCAACTGCTGTGGGAGACATTTGGCAGAGCGCAGGTGGACCTGTTCGCGTCCCAGGAAAACGCTCACTGTCCGTACTTTTTCTCCAAGAGCAGGGATGCGCTGGCCCACGTATGGCCCCGCTGCCCCCTCTATGCTTTTCCCCCCGTCTCGCTCCTGCCTCAAGTGCTGGAACGAATCAGGGAAAACGAATGCCCAGTGCTGCTCGTGGCGCCGCTCTGGACGAACCAGGTTTGGTTCCCAGTCCTGATGCGGCTGACCAGCACTGCTACGTGGCCTATACCGGTGAGGAGAGACCTCCTCTCTCAGGCAAAGGGCTCGATTTGGCATCCTCGCCCGGATTTATGGTCCCTACACGCATGGGCCATCAACGGGTACCCGCTAACCTCCCGGAGGGAGTGCTGAACACGATCACGCAGGCTAGGGCCCCGTCTACTAGACGGCTCTACTCCTCAAAATGGTCAGTGTTCTCTACCTGGTGTCAAGCTCAGGGCTTTTCACCCGTAGACTGCGGGGTTACGGAAGTGCTCTCCTTCTTTCAGGAGCTGCTGGATAAGGGTAGAACCCCATCCACGCTCAAAGTATACGTGGCGGCCATAGCAGCGTTTGCAAAACCAGCGTCTGGCCAGTCACTGGGGAAAAACGACCTGGTCGTACGATTCCTCAGGGGAGCTCGGAGGCTGAACCCTCCCAGACCCCCCTCAGTCCCTGTGTGGGACCTTTCTACGGTTCTGGAAGCTATGAAAGGTGCCCCATTCGAGCCAATCCATTTGTCAGACATGAAACACCTGTCTTTCAAAACGGTATTTCTTGTGGCTCTTGCTTCAATGAAGCGCGTGGGGGACTTACAAGCGCTTTCAGTAAGCGCGTCATGTATGGAGTTTGGGCCTAATGACTCTAAAGTCATACTCAAACCAAGGCATGGGTACGTGCCCAAATCCCTCAACACACCGTTCAGGGCCCAGGTTATTTCCCTGTGCGCCCTCCCAGTGAATAATGAGGAGGCGGATGCTAATCTCCTTTGCCCCGTCAGGGCGCCGAGAGCTTATGTGTCCCGCTCGTCTGTCTTCAGACAGACCGAGCAGCTCTTTGTTTTGTTTGGCGGACGCTCCAAGGTACTGGCCGCATCAAAACAGAGCCTATCCAGATGGATAGTCGATGCCATAGCGCTGGCTTACA
Source organism: Tiaroga cobitis (assembly GCA_030578255.1). NCBI lineage: Eukaryota > Metazoa > Chordata > Actinopteri > Cypriniformes > Leuciscidae > Tiaroga > Tiaroga cobitis. Next base: position 20,157,688 of record CM060604.1, on the reverse strand, counting down.
CTTCTAAGGGCCTGCAGTGTCCTTTGGGTGTCAGGGCGCACTCCACGAGAGGCGTCGCCTCATCGTGGGCGTGGTCTAGCTGGATTTCCTTGCAGGATATCTGTATGGCGGCGGGCTGGGCCTCGCCGTCTACATTTATAAGGTTTTATAACCTAGAGGTTCCCGCCTTACAGGCTAAGCTGCTGTCGGTCTAGAATTCAGTACTATCTGCCCGCTGCGCCGGTGCAGAATGCTGAGTTTTGCTTGGGCATCGCTCACTGATCGATAGAACAGTTCCATGGGTGTTGAATAACCCGTACTTATACCCAGTTCAGGCTGAACACGTTCACCCTGTCTGCATGAAACACTGTTAACATAACTAGCTCCTGTGGGATGCTATTTCATGGGAATGATGCTTGTAGCCTCTCTTCTCCGACTCTCTGTGAGTCTACGGTGATTATGCACTACATGAGCCCCGGGCTACTGCCCTTGGGACTTTGGTGTCGGATCCCAGTACGCACGGCGTGTTGCATTGTGTTCCCCATAGCGTAAGATATTACGCAGTACGAGAGATACTCTCGTAAGAGAACGTACTCGGTTACTAACGTAACCTCGGTTCTCTCTAGAGAGGGAACGAGTACTGCGTATCTTGCCGTGCATACAACAGCGCTGGTTCGCTTCAGCGTTGAAAACCAGTTTGTATCAGCCTGTCGAGCGTATTTATAGGCCAAGGCCACGCCTATTCTGGCGGGACGTGACGAAATGGGCGCGAAGCGCCCCCATTGGGTATCGCGTCCCGCAGGGCCTCTCTCGATAGGCTGCTGCTGTTGCCGCAGGGCAGCCAATAGGCGCGCGAGCCGTCTTGCCTATGTCTGCATGCTGCAGCACAGCGTTTTACATTAAATCAAAATTAAGGATAATTTTTGGCTTCAATATCTCGTGGAAAAGAGGTTTTCCCCATAGCGTAAGATATTACGCAGTACTCGTTCCCTCTCTAGAGAGAACCGAGGTTAAGTTAGTAACCGAGTACGTTTTCATGAGCAGCTTCTTAGCAAAACAAGCTTTATACTGATCCTCGTTTATAAAGCAGACTGGTGTGTGAAATGATTCGCGCAAAAATGAGAGCATTGACGTTGCTTGTGTGGAATATTCCCTTCGAAAACAAACTCAGCCACTGCGTCTTAAGCGGTTCGGATTTAGGAACATCAAAATGACTGCTGCGCTGTGTTCGTTATTACACCCAAGAACAGAACACCACAATCGCTTAGACGCCATTCTGCTCATAGACAGTGCTCCAGCATATCAACAATGACCGCGCCGGTCCGCGCGGACTATGATTGACAGCACACTCGCGTACGAGCGAGGCCGGGTCTGTGTTGAAACGCTGCTGTCAATCAACAATCGTGGGAGGGGCGTCCGATTTAGTGACGTCACAAAATCGAACGGCTCAATTTGAGGCAGGGGAAAACATATAAGGAGATTAAAACAAAAACACTGGATAGATTTTTTTCATTATATGATGGTTGTGTACAGGCACTGCCAACACACATTTCAGTACAATCAACTTGTAAAAGTGCATGTACCATTATATGACCCCTTTAAGCATGACACAGTAATATATTAGCATTTACTACAGATACATGCCCGTGAAAGATAGCATGACATAGTAATATATTTACATGGCCGTGAAAGATAGCAATAATGTTAAGTATGACACAGTAATATTTTAGCATTTACTACAGATACTGAATTAAAGCTTTAAATAAACATATTAAGAAGTAAACAGCGTGACTAAGGCCTGGGACACACTGGCTGCGTGGCGTGCGCGTCTCAGCTGCGTGGCGTGTCCGTGTTTATTTCGGCTCCCATGTTAACAGGTTAGAGCTTGCACACTGCCTGCGTGACAAGCCGCGCGGAAAACGCGTGCATGCTAGAAATAGAACCGACGCCTATTTTTAACGCGACACGCAAGCGTGTTGGAAGCGTTTCCAGGCAAAATAGAATAGGAAAATATGTTTATATGTTATTTTGTACACGAATACATATTAATAAATTACATTTTGATGGTTGAAAGTCTAGGTTTTGACATAAATTCAAATATACATATAATTTAAAAATAAATAATTATCAATTTTCAAATATTGCACCTGTCAATACAGAACGAAATATCATGTAGTCTATTTTGCTGTCAATACTGCTGACAGTGTCTTTATCAGTAGTATAGGCTTTATATTTATGCATAACATGAAGTAGCCTATAGGGCTTCCACAATACGTCCTCCCTGTACGTCACCTAGCAGCAGCAGCGCCGCGTCAGACACCTTTCTGGTGTGCAAAGACACAGAAAACGCGACGCAGCCGCTACGCAGCTGACACGCAACAGAAACGCCACGCTCACGCCACGCAGCCAGTGTGTCCCCGGCCTTACAGATTTAGTTAACATCCAAAGAGTGTTTGTTTATTGTTTATTTTTAAACCACAAACCATAATGTCAGAATGTTTATTTTTAAACCACAACCTTCTGAGTGCTTCTTTTACAGGTATATTTAACAATATCTTTTGCATTTCTCATGCAAACAACGCCAAACTTGGCAATGCACTTACTTGTGCAAGTAGCAAGACACCTGGCAAGTTTGAAATTAATAGGACTAACGGTTCGAGAGATATGCGAATAACAGACAGACAGACACACACACACACACACACACACACACACAGACAGACAGACAGACAGACGTTCCTGTAATGCGAATGACAGACATACAGACAGACACACACACACACACAGACAGACAGACGTTCCTGTAATTTATAGATAGATATATAAATGGTTCTTTATGGAACCTCATAAAAAAGGTTCTATTTAGCACCAAAAAGGGTTCTGCTATTGTTACAAGCCGAAGAACCATATTTGGTACTGTTTAGAACCATTTTTCTTAAGAGTGTACATTATAGAAAATCGAGGGCTTAGTGATTAATAATCTCAGGATAAAAGGTAAAATATATTTACCAGGAAAAAACATTTATTTCATAAGTAATTACTACTGACACACTTTAACCATTAAGGTCCCTGTGACCCCAACCAATGAGGAAGTGCAGCGGATCTCTACAGGACATAAGGGTTAAAGAAATTAAGCAAATCAATTGACAAATGGGAACAAGAGAATTGGTGTAAAGAAAATAAATGAGCAAATGTAAAAGTGTGAAAGAATTTTCAGCATCATTATTTGAGTCTTCAGTATCACATGATCCTTTAGAAATCCTCCTAAAATGCTGATTTGCTGCTCAAGAAACAATTATTATTATTATTTTGAATGCATATATATTTCCACAAAAATATTACGCAGAACAACTGTTGTGCTCAACATTATGTACTTTGTGCTTTTTGAAGTCTGCTGACTAGTCCAACTGAAATGTGAAATGATGTCACACTATGAGACCTTATGATTGAGTAATTGAAATCAAGTATGACCAAGTAATCAAACCAAGCTAATTTCTAAGTAAATGGAGTCATTTTAGCCTCAGAGGCATGCATATACTACTATACAACATACAATATACCCAATAATACTGCAACATTTAACTTGATTTCAATTTGCATAGTTAATACAGCTACAATATATTCAAACCGATAGATATAATTATAGAAGAGTTAAATGGTGCTTCCCCTTGGCTCAGCAGGGGGTACATGTTAAAATGAGACATGACTCAGCGTCTCAGGCAGTATGACATCCCAGCCCCCAACCAGACAGCTGCCACACTGCAGTGACAACCCTGCAATCCCAAAACCACATGCCCTAGTGCCCACTCTGCTCGTCATATTCCATCTTTATTAATTCATCATTCCAACACGTAAAGGCAATGCATGTCTGTTCTCTACGGAGCATGAATATTAACTTGATGGGATGGAAGGGGTAGGCTGACTAAACCTCTCCAGCATCCTCCCTCTCTCCCTCCTTCTCTCTCTCTCTCTCCTCAAAATTCCACGCCCTATCGGATACACAGACACCAGCAGACGCAGTCTGGGTAATCTCAGCAGACACGCCATCCTCCTCTCTTTCTACCAGCCAGTGGATACAGACACTTTGTTCCCTAAGGTAAGTCCTTTATCCATCATAACAATAGCCATCCTCCTCTCGCTGCATGTGCTTGTGGGTTTAAGGCATGATGACTTCAACAAGATGGCAAATTCACATTGGCTATAGGTGCGGCAGCCAGAGAGTGAGGAGAGACAGAGGGATATAGGAAAATGAATGGCTATTTACCCAGTGAGGTAGACACTGCAGTCTAGCAGGTAAGAAAATAAGGCTGCCTGCAAGCTAAAATTGTGTAGTCATCCATAACATGAATGAAGCAATGTAGAAAAGAACAAAGACTTAGACTTAACCCTTAGTCACTGTTTGGGGTCATTATGACCCCACTGGACTTTTACTTGATTTTTAAAAAATGTTCCCTTCATCTCAGGGGCATGAAACTCTGTGGCTTTTCCTAAATAATCTATCTAAACATGCACAAAAAAACTGGGCTTGATTTGGTTGTTCTAAAGGTGTGTAAAAAAAATTTTACCATTCAACGGGTTTGGGGTCAAAATGACCCCACATTGAAAATGAATGGGAAAATGAAAAAAGTTACTTTTTTTTATTTTGTTTGTCAAAAAAATAAAAGTAAATCCATTATTAATCAGAAATGTTCTACATATAAACCAAGGTCTGGTCCTAGAGCATAAATAAAAAGTAGAACGAACTTTCTATCTCATACACACACACACACACACACACACAAACACACAAATGTATGTGACTGCAACAGAGCATTTTTACAGAAATTGGCAAAAAAAATCAACTAAACTGGCATAAATCTAAAAAAAATTACATTTAAATCAAGGTCTGGTCCTAGAGCATAAATAAAAAGTAGAACGAACTTTCTATCTCATACACACACCCACACACAGACACACACACACAAACACACACGTATGTGACTGCAACAGAGAGCATTTTATAGAAATTGGCAAATAAAATCAACTAAACTGGCATAAATCTGAAAAATTTCACATTTGCAACATGGAACAAGCATGCCCCCACCCCACACCCCACACCCCACCCCCCACACACACAGAGAGAGAGAGAGAGAGAGAGAGAGAAAGGGCAGATAAAAGAAAGATGAAATGCAGCTGAACTTTTGATAATTCAAATTCAAAATATATCAGACAACAAAACAAACTCTAACTTTGACAAAAATACAGATTTTTTATGTATTTCAAAATGTTTAAATATATATTCACAAAATATATATCAAAGTTGTGAGAAGTTGAAACATCAAGAAAATGAATGAGTCTCTATGGACCTCTATTGGACAGATGTGGTCATTGCACTTTAATTCCTTAACTCTAAGAAAAAAAGTTTTTCGACTAACCTCCAGATGGCAGTATTCTATCCCTAACACATAGAGCAATGTCCAAAAACTATTTAGATTTAATTAAGATCATATTTTAAGGGATTTTTTCTTTAAAAAATCATTTTTCATATGCCAATTTATGGCCTAGTTATGTATTTGTGCAGTAAATAGGTAAAAAACTTCAAAATTTCACACAAAAACACAGCATAAATGTATAGTTGAGAAGTAAATTTAAAAAATGATATATAGTTTTCCATATAAAAAATTATATTTCCTTATGCAATCGCTCTTTAAAAGTTTGGGGTCATTTTGACCCCAAACACATGGAGTGTTGTCCTTTTCTAACAGTGAATAAGGGTTAATAAAGGAAATAGACATTCTGTGAAGTTAAAGAGGGAAATGTGCTGGAAGAGACATATTAGGATGCATGGAGAGTTGGCTAGGTGGGCGGTTAGCATCTGAACATGATACACGCATGCTGGGACACGTGTGCTACATGCTACCATCACATGTCTAGAGAGAATGGGGACATTTCTTCCCTCAGCATCAGGCTGACTACCTAACAACACTGAAATGTAGTGATTTGATGGTTTAACACATTTGGACTCAAATAACATATCAGTAATATTTATCAGTATTTTAATCAAATACATGTAAAGACTGTCTGTGAAATGGCTGAAATAACGTGTGAATTTTCCTGTATGAAACGACAAAAACAAGGTCAATGCTCTTGAAGTCACATCTGTCATCTCTACTGACAGCAAACATGTCTGACAAGCCAGACCTCACGGAAATCGCCAGGTTTGACAAAACCAAGCTGAAGAAGACTGAGACAAAAGAGAAGAACCCTTTACCCACCAAAGAGAGTGAGTGTCTGTTACATTATAGCATACGGTGTGTCCACTCAGTTTGGGTGTGGTGTCGGTCTCTCTTCCCCCCATCTGCAGTGTTCTGTCTATCTTCTCTCTTTATAATTTTGTTTCAGCCATTTGTTTCTCTTCCATTCCTGTATCCCCAGATCCATCTCTATTATTCTTGCACTCTCACACTGCTCACCACACAGCCTCTTTTTTCAGCTTCTTATGTCAGCAGATGCTGTCAGTTCAAAGTCCTCTATCAGCATTGCAGTGCAGACCTAAGCCTGCTTGCAGAATTTCCCATGTGAATAAGCATCTTATTTGCAATAATTCCACGCTCCCTGACACGATCGTCCTTCACACACATCTCTGTCTCTCTTATGAAGCTTTGCTGACACAATATCCTGTCAAAGCATTAATAAGCATTATTTACATTTACTGTTTTCAGCAATCGAGCAGGAGAGGAAAGGAGACGCCACCCCATGACCCAAGAGACAACAAGAAGACAAGCACAAAACATGTTCTTCTGACATGGCAGATATTACAATTCATATTTATGTTTAAAGGGTGCTATTGCCCCATGTGATCCATGGTTACCATGGCAATTGGAGTCACTGGGGCCTTTAAATGGGAGTGTGATGAAGGGGGGTGACATGAGACAGGGTTTAAAATAGATATTTTACCAAATTCTGTTTAGTGCTTTTTTTAAGGGTTTCTTCATGAAATAAAGACAAAATGAAATGTAAAACAAATAAAATGCCAAATATGACTCCTCTTCTTAAAAGTATTTTTCTTTTGGTGATTATTCATGCTAATGCTAATTTTGGGTTTGCATGTTTTATAGGGACTTTAGACATAATGATTTTTATACTGTACAAACTGTATATTCTATCCCCTAAACATAAACCCACAGAAAACTTTCAAAAAACATAATTTAATATGATTAATAGCCTAAGTTGTTTTCCTCATGGGGACCAGAATGTCCCCACAAGGACAAGGATTTCTGGTATTAGCATGTCCCACAACCTAGGGTTTACCAGGACAACACACACCTTTGGAGGGTGGTAATATGTTTTCAAAAAGTAATTTTTCATCAAAAAATACAGTAAAAACAGAAATTCCCGTGAAGGCGAAGCTGAATTTACTCCAGTCTTTAGTGCCACATGATCCTTCAGAAATAATTCCAATAAGCTGATTTGCTGCTCAAGTACATATTATTATCAATGTTGCACACTATTGTGTTGCTTAATATTTAGGTGGAAACCTGGATACATTTTTTTAGGATTAAAAATAGAAATGATGAATAGAAAGTTTAAAAAGAACAGCATTTACTTGACAAATTGTTTTGAAACTGTCTATAGGCCTACTGTCACTTTTGATCAATTGAATGCATCCTCGCTGAATAAAAGCAGGCTATAATTTATTTATATAGCCTATATTATTTTTATTTTTTTTATCATAGTGACAAGACATTTGAACGGTACTCAAATAGCTATGGGGCATCTTGTCACACTTTATGAGGTAAGTGGTCACAATGAGAACAGGTTTGAGAAGAATACATCTCTTGACTTAAAATATATCAAAATCACAAAAAAAACGTCTCAGGTTACGACTGTAACCTTTGTTCCCTGAGAACAGGGAACGAGACAATACGTCATCGACGTTATGGGGAACGCCTCAGGCGTGACAGGTGTCTAAAATCACTATCAAATCACGTCAATCACATTGACCGGCGACAGCCCGTGAATCATTAACGTGAATGATTAACGTGCGACCTGGAAGTATATAGGGGCGCCTTGCAAACATGACAAATCACCTTATCGTCTGAAGGGACTGTACGGTAGGCAAGCCCCGAGGCATGGCAGGGAGACGTATTGTCTCGTTCCCTGTTCTCAGGGAACAAAGGTTACAGTCGTAACCTGAGACGTTCCCTTTCGAAGGGAACTCAACAATACGTCATCGACGTTGTGGGGAATGAAATACCCACGCCGCCATGCTGAGGGGAGTGCATGCCCAAGGGCAGTGATAACTGTCCAAACCAGCAAATTCAAATGAAATGCTAGAACCACTCACCCTCAGGTCACACTGGGCTGTCAGTGACAGCATCCCCTACGGTCATAGCCTAAGCAAAAAGCCTTACAGGAAAACCTCCATTAACATAGTTAAATGAAAGGCCTACCTGGGCCTGCTCAAAGGCCTAGGACCACCACTTCAATTAGAAGGGGGTCCCTTCTAGGGAATGTGGCTAGGGAACCCAAAGGAACCCCAGCCAGTCACTATTCAGGGGAACGTACTCACCCCGAAGTGCCACCAGGACGGCCTGATCTGGCGTCAGAACGTAGACACTAGTCTGGCCAAATCCTGTCTGTCTGAAGACAGAGCCTCTGGACAAAAGCCTTAAGTAAGGCATCCAAGCCGAGGGACTGCGAAGCTGGCAGTGAACCACTCGGCCCGGATCTCAGAGACGGGATATCCCGGAGAGTATGACTCAGCATAGTGCTTTATGACCCTTGCTAGTGAGGGGAGTTTCTCTACTCGATCCACGGATCAACCCAGTGTCTGTGTTTCAAAACACTGAGGAGGCCTGTGAAGGCCTAAGGGCTGATCTAACTGGGAGGCCTCTCGAGAGGCCTACGACCATCTGACCAGACTCAGGAAGCCGCATGCTCCTAGAGACCCTCAGTGAGGGGAGCACAAGGTCTGCCTGGTAGGCAAACCAGGCTGTAGGCAGGAAAAGTTCCGGGAGGGAACCAATAGCAGAGAATAAACACTTTAGCGAGCCAGGGCGCAAGCTCGCCTTCAGCAGCTGCCTATTAAGGCTAGCTGAAACTGATAGCAAGAGGCCACTAGCTTCAAAAACCCAGCACCATTAGGGAAAAATTACAGGGAGGCCCAGAGAGGCCTACTACCTGATAACCACAGTATGTGGGGTGCTCCACCTTCAGGGAGGCCCGTGAGGCCTACTACCTGATAACCACAGTATGTGGGGTGCTCCACCTTCAGGGAGGCCCGTGAGGCCTACTACCTGATAACCACAGTATGTGGGGTGCTCCACCTTCAGGGAGGCCCATGAGGCCTACTACCTGATAACCACAGTGTGTGGGGTGCTCCACCTTCAGGGAGGCCCGTGAGGCCTACTACCTGATAACCACAGTATGTGGGGTGCTCCACCTTCAGGGAGGCCCAGAGTGGCCTACTACCTGATAACCACAGTATGTGGGAACTCACCTTCAGGGAGGCCCGGTGAGGCCTGCTACCCTACAACCACAGTATGTGGGAGCTCACCTTCAGGGAGGCCTGGTGAGGCCTGGTACCTTACAACCACAGTATGTGGGGAGCTCACCTTCAGGGAGGCCTGGTGAAGCCTGCTACCTGATAATCACAGCTGTTCGGTTGTCAGTCCTTGGGCTCGCCTCCAGGGAGGCCTGTTGAGGCCTACTACCTGACAGCCAATGTAGGTGGGTGACAGTTCCAAGGCGGCCTGCTAAGGCCAGCCGGCTGGGGACTCGCCTACCAGGGAGGCCTGGTTGGGCCTACTAGCTGATAGCAAGTCGATTCTGCTACAAAGGAACACTGTTGGGAACCATACCGCACCAATGTAACTATTGGGCCCACCCACAGGAGGCCTAGTATGGCTAGCTACCTGTAGCGGCTATAAAGTATGTCCCACAATGTTGGGACTCACCTCCGAGGAGGCCTGTTTAAGGCCTACTACCCACCAGTGAGTCAAGTGCCTGAACCACCAAGGCCAACCATTTCTCTCGAGAAGTGGCCTACAGCGCCCTATTGGGGGCTGCCCATACAAGGAGGCCTGCTGAGGCCTACTACCTGATGGCACAGCCTTCGTTGGCAGATAAGCTGTTTACACAGCGCCTACAGCATCCTGGTGCCTAATCACATTGCCCACGGCAGTGTACTCAGCAAGAGAGCTAGCACCCTTAAAACAAGGGGAGTACAACATACTCCACTCTGCCTAAACGGAGGCCCCAGAAGTCAGGGGCCTACCATCTATGCATGGGCGTCAGCTCAGGGCAATGCTCTGGCTTCAGGGGAGCGAACTTCGACAAAGGAAGAAGTGAAGGCTTACTTCGTACTCGACCCGAGCCATAGCGGTGCGAGGTACAGAAATACCACGGAGGCCTGATTGAGGCCTACCACGTCCTTATAAAACAACCTCTGCACCAAACTGCATTACTCTTAGTCGCCCCAGAATGCAGAGAAGGGGGCGGGCCATGGCCTAACGACTCCCATGGGAGGAGGCTGTTATACAGGGATGCAGAAACATACATTCATAAAGTGAAGAGTCAGAGGAAGAAATGCTAATTTTAGCAGAACGCCTGTAATATCCCTGGCACAGCCTAGGCCAGCTACAGAGGCGGCCCTGGTGAGGGCCAGCCTGTAAGCATAGATCTATCTGAGGGCTCGGAGGAGCCACAGCCTACTAAATAATATAGTCTGTATTATTCCATATAAAGGGCTGCAGAAACGCTCAACCTAATGAAAACTCAACAGAGCTCAAGGGGCGAAATACTCAGAAAAGTCAAACGGTCCCATGGGCCGGACATAAGATCTATCTGAAGCTCTAGCGTCAGTCAACACTCTAAGTAAAACATTCTATCAGAGAGAGACCAACTACTTTACCCTGAGGTGGCTAATAGCCCGAAGGCTAACATAGTTATCGTTCTGGCCAACTAACAGGGAACTTCAGGGCCCTAATAATCCAAAAAAGTTCTCTTACCTTTTTACCTTGACATGGCCCCATAACTCTATACAGGGAACGAGGTCTGTAAAGAGAACATAATATTTTTTAATCACAAAAAATACTCTTTGAAAGACCAGCAGCTCACCTGCGGCGTGCAAAGTGAAGATTCACCAGACAGTTCTTCATGAACATGGGGTCTACCACCTTTACATACCTGAAAGGGGCACTCTCACTAACCAAGCCGAGGCGGGCCACCAGAACATTGTTCTAACCACGAGCCCAGCCTCAGGCCTGATGTAGGAAGCGCCTGGGGAGTCATTCTTTTGAAGAGCTGGGTACAGCTGAGCGCGCCTTCGCCTCTCTGAACTTTCCAACCACCGTCAACACGGAGGTACCGAAAAACTCAGAGGGCGAAACCAGCGAATCGAGGAGAAAGCCTTTGTCTTTCTTTCCGATGTCGGCCAGGTTTAAACACAAATGTCTCTCCGTGGCCAGTATCGACGCCATCGACCGGCAGATTGCGGCAGCAGTCTGATTGGTGGCCCGGAGAGCTATATATATATATATTTTTCATTTGCGGCGCAGCTCAGTAACCCCCTCAGGGGCCCCACCTCCTGGTCGAAATCCCCCAGCAGATCGGCCTGTGTACCTGCAACACCGTCATGATGTGCAGGCTAGCACCGGCCTGACCCGCTGACGTGTATGCTCTGCCATAAACTGCCAGGGTTTGAGCTCTCAGTGTCGATTGTTTTGCCATCGACGCATACCCACGCTCTCCTATCCTCTCAACATCAGTGAGACTAGCCCGCTGATGTTGGTGGATACAGGCAGAGTATGGGTTCTTCCATGTCCTCTCGATCTCAGTATGAGATCAGGAAGAAATAAAAGGCTCACCTGAGCTGGTGGTTCTATGACCGGGGAAAAACCCGCTCTCATCGCGAGCGATTTCTCCCCCAACGAGCAGCCACGGCAGCTGCAGCCTGCCCGCGGCGCGTATCATAAAACCAACCAGCTCAGCATACACGGGGCAGGGTGGCTGAGAAGATACAGGAAATATCCTATTATTACCACCCTCATCAGCCATCTCCTGTTTGTCCGGGAGAGCGCTCGCTGCCGGACTAAGTTTTCCCTTTTTTTTTTTTTTTTTTTAAACTTTATCCAAATGCAGCTTACCCTCGTCAGCCGCCGCATCGTCTGAGAGGATTACACCCCTCTCAGGGCGGGCGATCGGCGCGCTTCATCTGCGAGAGCGGAGCGATCACAATTGTACAGGCAGTTCCCTCGAGAACTGCTTGTGCGCGCTTCCTTCCCAGACAGAAAAATGCACAGTTCGTGTGTGTCACCGGGCCTCAGCACGGGTCTGCACACTCCTGAAAGCATTTCATAATAACCTGATTTTCAAAGCAGTAACAGACAAAACAGTCCCTGAAGACGATGAGATGATTTGTCATGTTTGCAAGGCGCCCCTATATACTTCCAGGTCGCACGTTAATCATTCACGTTAATGATTCACGGGCTGTCGCCGGTCAATGTGATTGACGTGATTTGATAGTGATTTCAGACACCTGTCACGCCTGAGCCGTTCCCCATAACGTCGATGACGTATTGTTGAGTTCCCTTCGGGAACTTCAAAAATCTGTCCGACCTGACATTCATGGAAAAAAATCCTCGTCCAGAATTAAAACTTTTGGTTAAAAATCTACCTTATATAAATTGTGAATTGATACCTGTAGCTGAATTTCCACGCCCTCCAGGAACTGACTGCATGTCTTCCATTCACTATATCCTTTCTGCTTTGAAAACATTCAAATCCACTGCCATGGACACAATATCATTAATGCTCTTGCAGCATGACTATTGTACAGGTCACGTATGTAGGCTAATGTAACATTATAATGTAACATTATCTCTGTAAAGCTGCTTTGGAACAATCCATTGTTAAAAGCGCTATATAAATGAAGATGACTTGACTAATGTAACATTAAAAACTCAAACGTCACCAGCAGCCATTAAAGAAGAAGGCAGAGGTATGTGCGGGCCGGCCCGAGGCATAAGCGAACTAAGCGGCTGCTTGGGGCCCCTTGGCCACCAGGGGGCCCCCCAATCGAGTCGAAAAATATTTTTTTAGATAACTTAAACAAGTGACATAAATGAATGAATTAAAATGAATTAATTAATAATTAAAGACACTAAAATAAAATTCTGATTTCATGATCAATATATCTCCCTACAACTGCTGCTGTGTCTGCCAGCGTTTAAGTCATGCACATAATCTAGACACCTCGCGCGTGCATAGACAATTCGTGCGCAACTGCGCATAGTCGCGGTAATGTTATAAGCAACGTCACAAAAAAAGGACGTATCAAAAAATAGATACAAAAAATAGAACGAAGAAAATGACAGAGGAGGAGAAAAAAAAGAGCAAGATAAAAGTATGTTTGCATGATTGCTTACGGTATGTTTTGTGCAGCATTTGAACCATTCCTATCTACGGCAAGCCCAGAGGGGAAAAATACATTGCATACACACACATATACAACGAGCGCCAGTACATCATTACCGGTATTATAGTAATAGACCTTGTTGGATTCTGTCATGTACAATCTAACAAAGTCTGTTACAATAATACTAATAAAAAAAGACTTTGTGGACAGTTACACTGTATTGAGACAGTTGAGAAATAATAATATTTTTACAGTTTTCAACAATAATTGTCATTGTTGAACCCTTGCTCTTATTATGTTTTTGATTTCTCAGTTGTCATTATTTTAGCAAATAATTTATTTGATATGTTTTGAGACAGTTTGTTTTAAGAAGTTTCAAAGAGTTAGTAAAAGAGTAAAGTAAAAGTAAAAAAAAATATTTAAGTAGGCTATCTATTTTTTATTAAGTATTTATTTTGTATTTATACATAACCTCACTGTATTAATTTATAATGTATCATTGTTGCATAATATTTGTGTCAATAATCGTCAAGCACAGGTGACTCCGCGTAGTGGGAGGGGGCCCCCAAATCAAATTTTGCTTAGGGCCCCCAAGGCTCGGGCCGGCTCTTGGTACTTGTAAGATATAACATTACATAATGACGCTAATAAAAGGACAACCAAAGGAGTATAATACAATTGTAAAATTAACCATGTTTTGTGGTGCAGCCAGCAGGGGCGCTACCATTAATAATATCCTGATTATTGTCACACCTTAGGGTTATTATTGCCCACGTCTTTATGCTTTAGAAACCGATTTAACATCATTAACATATACGATATGATCGACATTATGGGACCTCTTAATCCAACCAAGAATGATCAAATCCAAAATTTGTTAAAGTGTTAAGAAAAGTTCTTCTTCACGTCAGGCCATGCGGCTACACACAAACCTCGAACATCGCTGATTATCCGATACTACATGTATTTTACTGGGCTATTCTTGTTTTTACAATTAACACCTGCTGATGAGGCGCTAGAGGACGCGCCTATCTCGTTTGAACTGAAATCTGGTTTAGTTGAGATGTGAGAAGCGCGGCGTCACTGTTCCTGCCACCCATCTACCAGTCTTTTATGACAACTTTTCTCTTTCCAAATCTAACATAACAAAAACGAATAAAGTAAACGGATAAAGACGTAAAACTCCAATAAAAAGCTACAGGTTTAAGTAGACTACATGTTGCGTACGCAAACACCTAATAAAATCCCTTTTGTGCATATAAGAAAGGTTTATAAGAATGTAGGTATGTGACGCTGACACTCATTCACTCACCTACTAAGTTACAAGTAAACGTTAAAAAAATCGCCTCATTAAAAGACTGATTGAAAAAGAAAACGTTGGTAGGCCTATAAATATTTTGCATAAAAGTTATTGTTTTAAAATCTGTTGTTTATTGCAGGAAGCAATTATGTTATCGTGTGACAAGAAAACCGCAGAGAGTATTTCCAAGATCATTATATATATATATATTTTTTTTTTTTTACCATTTTATGAAAGCCACATTTTGTTCAGGTCAAATGGGAAAACTGTTATTAGGCATTTTGAAAAAAACAAAAAAACAAAAAAACAAAAAAACAACAACAGCTAGGCTACATTTTTTTCCACAAACACCTAAGAATTTTGGTGTTTTAGACTAAAGTTTTATTTTATTTATTTTATAAGCCTATAATCTCAGGCATCCTTATTTTCTTCCTTAACGCCTTAAACGCGGTCAGTGACTGACAGGCTAATGAACTGCACCTGAGCTTCTGTGAGCGACTAGTCAAAATGGATCATCTGTGCAGCAAGGTGAGCCATGTTCCTTCGTATCAGTCTGATATGGGGAGTAAACGCTGTGGTGATGCTCTTCTAGTCATTTTAATGATTACTTTCTGATTATTAGCAACTTCATTGCCCGTAATTGTTAGCCGTGTGAATTAAAGCGTGGAAGTAAGCGATGTGTAGCCTAATTGCACTCAGTTTGTTACTCCATAAAACCATCCTGAGATGTCTGCGACAGAGCGTTTATGGCACAATGGCTCCGTTTAGGTTAGGTCTGAGTGCATCAGATCATTGTTTAATACGGGTTTGTTTTGTAACAAGTAGGTGTGGGAATTTGGGTTTCAGGCACCGTGTAGACTTGATGATGCCGATGTCCAATTAGTGGGGATTATCCTCACTTGCGCGTCCCTCCATTGTCTTCCAGCCAGCAGCATTGGTTAAACCATTAACCGACCATCAAATAAACGCTGTTTTGAAAAGGGATTTTTGAGTGGCTAACGAATTGATTCGAAGATGTCAATACGTGGTTTCAACAATTAATCTTCCACGAGCAACAGTAGGCTGTGTAAAAAAATCACATCTCCAAATAGCGTATTAATTAATCGCAAAAGTCATCGAAAGTAAAATGATGAAATATAATCGTTCTCATGATTATCCTTTTGTGTGCATTACTATGCTGTTGATCCCCAAGTGACCCCCAAATAATAACTTGGTGTGAATTAGCTTATCGGGTTTAAATTTGTCGTACACGACACATGATTGAATTGTGTAAACTCATCAGCACTAAATATTGAAAATAGCTGCTCTATCATTACAATGATTTGTCTCCCATAAGGAGAAAACATATTTAGCTACTTTACGCATATGGCGATACTTTTTTTTTTTTTTTTAAACGTGATTTGACAACTTAATTTCAATGTTAGGATCCCTTTCGACACAAAAATCGAATGACTAAATCAATTAATAAATGCATTCATAATTATTACTAGTTTTATTTTGCAGACTAATGTTATGACATGTTGCACTCTATAGGCCTACATGTATGATGTATCGGACTGTTTCCAGACATTTTTCACACCAGAGCTGTTCCCAGGGGATCAGCTGGTCTTCTATTAACACTAGAGTGTCAGAGGCGTAGACGTGTTACATGTTATTTGCATGGCCCTTAGCGAACGGAGCCGAATGATTTTATGACTCTTCATTTACAATGTAGAGCAGCCCCTTGCATTTCAGTGTCATTTCCAGCTGAAAAACTTTCCCAAAACGTGACAAGTCCAGTCTCGAATAAATAAACAACGTCAAGAAGCTAAACTAATTCAACAAAAATTAAAATGTTAAATATGTATGATTATATTGTGTATGGCATATTACATATTTTATAGAATATATATGATTATTTATTAACTAATAAACTCTTAGAAAGAATATATAAGAACTATTTTGATGCAAACATACATGCAGCAGTGATATGTCCAACACGGAATCAACAACCAGCGTATTCATGACAACAACACCTTCAATAGACAAGTCTAATGAATGGATATTAGCTGAACAGTTTGATGGCTTTGGACGGTTCAATTCAAAGTGTCTGATAAATACACAAATGGTAGCGCATTAACGTTACAAAAATAACTCAGAGTAAATAAATAAATAAATGTAGGGTTGTCTAGGAACAATCTGAAACAACCCTCATTGTGAACTACAGCTTAATAAAAGATAGGCTGAATGGCTTAGTGAAAAGTGTTAATGCTTTGAAGTGCAGTTAAGGCCGCACAATTCCAGTGATGAGCTCGACGTCTTTTCACAGCGAATTGTCAAAGGTTGGACACTCAAAGTTGGCGACAGGTATAAATGCCTTGCTCGTTCAAGCACCGAGTCACTTGTTTTCTGTGTCTTCCTGTGTATCCATCTCAGTGTTTGTGCTTTGCATCTCCACAAGAAGGGAGCATCGACTTCCCTCACGCAGCAATGAACCCTTGCCAGATTTTTGCGTCGTTGGTGATGTCTATGTGCTGTCACGTACTGTCGACAACAGCATGGTACAGACATTTTACACAACATTTCGGATATCTTAACATACTTCAGTTGTTTTTTGTCACTGTTATTTATAAACATGCTTTTTTCCCCTTCTCTTTTTCTAGGTCGGTGAATAACTTCCTGATGACAGGACCAAAGGTAATTTAGTTTTTTACGTCTGGCACTTGTGATATTTCATTTATACTTTATATATTTTATAATGTAGGCCCTAGTAAAAGGTCTTAAAGTAAAATGTCTGAACGTACAGTGTTTAATTAATGCTCATCTTTTAAATCCACCAGGCTTACCTCACATACACCAGCAGTGTGCAGGCAGGGGCTCAGAGTGGTATTGAAGAGTGCAAACATCAGTTCGCATGGGACAGGTGGAAGTGTCCGGAAAGCGCACTGCAGTTATCTACACATAACGGCCTGCGGAGTGGTAAGCGCTATTGACCAATTTAGATTGGATACATTATGGTTTATTTATTTATTTCACTTAAAAATGTATGTTCCAAATTAACTTTCCTTTAAAATGTATTGAATTTGACCTAACCTGTTCTAATAGCCTATATATATATATATTTAATATTTCTTTCTTTTTTTCATAGCGACCAGAGAGACCGCTTTTGTGCATGCCATAAGTGCTGCTGGAGTTATGTACACTTTGACAAAGAACTGCAGCATGGGGGACTTCGATAACTGTGGCTGTGACGAATCCAAAATAGGAAAAACTGGTAAGACATTTTCGTTTATTTTATTAACTATGCTTATGTATAATTAAAATTTAATCAAAGCTTTCAGACCAATTACATCAGACTTTTCTATTCTCTTTTTTCAAAGGTGGTCGTGGTTGGGTTTGGGGAGGCTGCAGTGATAATGTTGACTTTGGCGAAAGAATCGCCAAACAATTTGTGGACGCGCTTGAAAATGGTCACGACTCTCGCGCTGCTGTCAACCTGCACAACAACGAGGCTGGTCGACTCGTGAGTAGCATTAGTTGTATTCTCTTATTAATATTTCTCTAGTCAAAAGAAAAACTTTATTTATTGCAGCATGCGGGGGCATATGGCTAACGTGAAACTACATGTACATGTATTGCAGGCCGTCAGAGCAACACTCAAAAGGACATGCAAGTGTCATGGTGTGTCTGGAAGCTGCAGTATTCAGACATGTTGGATGCAGCTGGCTGACTTCAGAGATATCGGCACCTATCTGAAAATCAAGCATGGTCAAGCACAGAAGCTGGAGATGGACAAAATTCGGATGAGGGCAGGTAACAGCGCGGATAATCGTGGCGCAATCGCGGACACGTTCAGCATCGTTGCGCGCACAGAACTCATTTATATGGAAGATTCTCCAGACTACTGCGTGAAAAACCTCAGCCTGGGACTACATGGAACAGAAGGCAGGGAATGCCTACAAAGCGGGAAGAATCTTTCACAGTGGGAGAAGAGAAGCTGCAGGCGGCTCTGCCACGAATGTGGTCTGAAAGTAGAAGAGAGGAGGATAGAGACTGTGAGCAGCTGTAACTGTAAATTTCACTGGTGTTGCACAGTCAAATGCGAAACATGCACTCAGACTGTGACCAAATATGTTTGCGCAAAAAGACACAGAAACCGTCGGCCGCACAACAATTCACGCAAAAGACAACGTAGTAGGAGATGAAGTCATCCTCTTTTCAAATATATTAAGTTGTATATTTCCAATGTAAATATATTTTATATGAGATAAGTTATGCTGCTTTTTCACTTACTGCAGCCTGTATTATTCTGCACATTGCTAAGGAAAAATGTCAAACACAAGGGCTTCCTCGTTCCCACCGCAATTGATCACATAGCTTCCTAAATTCTAATTTCACGTAGACCTATGCTCATTATTTGCACTTTTCGTTGTCGACATTAGATCACAGGTTTAGTTATACAAATATGATCGTTTTGAATATTTGCACGTCTCTCTCTCTCTCTCTCTCTCTCTCTCTTGACAGTGTAATGTTTCACAAGGGGCTTGGAGTGTTGTTTTTATGGAACTTATTTAAGGCAATTATTTTTTTTAACTATCACATTATTATTTTTAAACTATTACATTCTGTTTATATATAGCCTATATAGATGTTAAATGGACTTATTTTGTCGTGGGAAGCTAATTAAATATTAAAAAACAAAATTACAGTCTCCGAGTGGTCGATTTCATTGCGCAGTTTGGTTCAAATGTTTATTGGTGAATAAACAGAGTAAAATCACTCCCAATCACTTTAATTATATCAGCCCCAACGACGCGGCCCGGAGACAGAATAATCTGTCCTGTATTGATATCCTTTGAAGTTCATTGGAGGCGTTTCCTTGACCTGGCTGGTGACTGTGGACCAATAGCTTGACAGGAACCCTATAACAAAAGGTATTTTGCCCAGGCCCCCATTGAGAGGAGTAGCCTATAAAATACACGACAGTAGGCTAAGCTATACATCATTTTTTCAAATCAGCACATCGCCTGCTTTATCAGTGTGGATCTAAGATAATGGCTTACATTTTCCTCTGGGTGTTTCTATTGTTAATTTGCGACAAAACTCTCCCTGGGCACACATGGTGAGGATGCATTAGTGAATTATTATCAGTTAATGTAACATAAACATCACTGCTCTTGTTAACATATGTATTTTGTTTTGCTTTTTCCTTCCATAGGGCAATGAACAATTTGCTGATGACTGGACCAAAGGTATAGCCTATAATTTGTAGCCTATTCTTAAGCTTTGAAAAGCCATTTAAAACGACCGCGTTAAAAATCTTTTTTTTTTACGAAATAAAAAAATGACCACGATATCGTAAAAAACAATACAAAAAAAAACTTCAATATCTTTCCCATATTTTCTTCTTAGGCGTATCTTACCTATGCAAGTAGTGTGCGGGTCGGTGCTCAGAGTGGGATACATGAATGCAAACATCAATTTGCTTGGGACAGGTGGAACTGCCCGGACAGCGCGCTACAACTTTCCACAATTAAAGGCTTTAGAAGTGGTAAGATATGTGCATAAATATGAATTGTTTATCTCCTTTTTTTCCCCCTTTTTTTTTTTTTTTTTACAAAGTCTGAAAAATAAATGACATTTTTATATTCTCTTCTTCTGTAGCAACGAGAGAGACGTCATTTGTCCATGCAATAAGCGCAGCCGGGGTTATGTATACTTTAACCAGAAACTGCAGTCTTGGAGATTTGGACGACTGCGGATGTGACAGTTCGAGGAACGGCAAACTCGGTAAGAACAATCATATATAAATAAACAAATTCACAACCTTCATAAACTTCGTTTTTTTTTATGAACAATGCAATAAAAGTGAAGTAGCCTATTTGCTTTCAAATAAAAGTCACGACGTATTTACCTAATGGGATGAACTCTATTTCAGGGGGTCGTGGCTGGCTTTGGGGAGGATGTAGTGACAACGTAGATTTTGGAGAGAGAATTTCTAAACAATACGTGGATGCGCTTGAGACTGGACAAGACTCTCGAGCTGCAGTTAATCTTCATAATAACGAAGCTGGACGTTTGGTAAGTTGAGAAATACTTTTCATATGTCAAAGTTTTTATAAATTAGGCCTAGGCCAACTGTCAGATTTAAAAACACCTGATACCTGAACAGGGACGAAAATATTCTAAAAACCAATTATTCAAAATAATGTCATACACTAGCCTATGGGGCGCTAAAACACGAACCTCAAACAATGAACCTTCTGTGCAAGACGATCCTCAAATAATTGTGGCCATAACATTAGGCTACACGATCCGTTAGTCTTATGCAAATCGATTTTAATTATAGGCGCCCTAGTGGATAGCCGACGCGCTGGGCTGCCGTGAACTGTTTCAAAGACACTTGCAATACAAAAACACAACTCAAATTTTTGTGATACTACATTTGTGTTCCATAAATCTATATAAAGGCGATGATCCCTAGCTATATTTAGCGATTGAGCAGCTGTTGCTAGCCTACATCAAGGAAAATACTATTCTGTTCAGGACTGCTTTGCCATCTATTATGGTTACTGAAACGTTTTTTGATTATTATTTTTTTACAAACGGGCCTATTTATATGTATAAAGAATAGGTAACACAGTTTTAAGATTTGTAAAATAACAATAGGCCAATTTGTTTTCTAGGCGGTAAAGGCGACCATGAAGAGGATCTGTAGGTGCCATGGCATGTCAGAAAGTTGCTCAATGCAAACGTGTTGGATGCAGCTTTCTGATTTCCGTGAGATTGGCAATTACCTGAAAGTGAAGCACGACCAGGCCCAGAAGCTCGAAATGGACAAGAGACGAATTCGCGCGGGCAACACCGCGGACAACCGCGTGGCCATGGCAGACGCTTTCGGCTCCATCGCCCGGACAGAGCTCATATATCTGGAGGATTCGCCGGATTATTGCGCCAAGAACCTGAGCCTCGGGCTTTCTGGCACAGAGGATCGGGAGTGCCTGCAGCATGGAGAAAGTCTCAGTCAGTGGGAAAGGCGAAGCTGCCGCAGACTGTGTCATGAGTGCGGTCTGCGGGTGGAGGAGAGGCGCACAGAGATAGTGAGCAGCTGCAACTGCAAGTTCCACTGGTGCTGCACAGTAAAGTGCGAGAACTGCTCTCAGGTCACTGTCAAACACGTTTGCGCCCGTAGACACGGAAGCCACGGTCACCAAAGACGCAGACCTCGAGGACCAAAATAAAACACCTCCTAAACTATTTTCTTAGGTGAACACCTACCTGCACTTTATCGCCCTTAATATATTTTTATTTCTGTACATACTCAATCATATATTAAGGTATTATAATAAAACAAAGTAACTGAAATTTCTTGTGGTTTCGTTCTTAATGTCCATGATGACCAAGTTGATATTTCTGTGACTAGGCCTATCTAACAAACAGGGATGTCCAAATGAGAAAATACAGTTTAAATGAATATAAACTCCACTGCAATTGACCTTATGGAATTGAAAATAGCCTACGCAACATGATTTAGCGATGAGGTAAGAAATGCAGATAGTTATGATGAACACACACAACCGTGTATGAATAACAATGCGTGCAATAAAGGTGCTTGAAATAACTGCTTATTTACAAAAAAAGACTAACAATAATGAAGTTTTATCAATTTAATATAAACTTACAATAGTCAAAGACAACTTCTCTTGACTG
Source organism: Tiaroga cobitis (assembly GCA_030578255.1). NCBI lineage: Eukaryota > Metazoa > Chordata > Actinopteri > Cypriniformes > Leuciscidae > Tiaroga > Tiaroga cobitis. The sequence goes on along the minus strand of CM060604.1, from coordinate 20,135,321 downwards.
GCTTCCCTCAGGAAGTCTCTCGTAGTGTCTTATTGGCTGTAGGGCTCATGAAAATTAATCACGTATCCTTCCCCATTGTGAAATGCTCGAATCAAAACGCGGTCGGTGAAAACCTGACAGCCACTTTAAAACAAGGATTTCCCCCCTTGCAGTGTCTGTAAAACTAACTTTTTTTATTGTAATTAAAGATTACATCTTTTATAAAAGTGATGATGGTATGATCAATTATGATGGTTTCGCAGTTATCATATTTGTTGCATTAGGTCAGTCGAGAGCTTTATCCCAGACACGCGCTGTCAGAGAAAACCTTTGAAATTAGGAGATATTAATTAGTACCACAGTATATGGCGTTTATTTAATGAATACTCTTGAAGGGATTAACTTTGTGTCACACTTGGCACGGCGCCTCCCTTGCCTAGACTTTGGCGCACTTTGATATGCGGACAGTTGGCCACGGACAGTATGCTGCCCCGGTGACAAAAATGTAGACAAAGCCCGTAGTAAAACATGCCACTGCTGGAAGGTGTTTGGCATGTCAATCCTCTTTGCCGCTGTGTTGGTGTACATTATCACACCTGCAGAAGTCACTGCGATGCATGTAAATAAATCAAAGGAAGGGTCTAAATTCCATTATTAGTCACCTTACGAGGTTTAGAACACATTTAAATTGTAAAACCAGCCTTACTTCGTGTGTCAACAAAGTGATTTGTGATTATGTTTTACCCCATTTGATGTTATGGCCTAATCATGACATTTGTTTTTATAAAGTTTATCAGCAGATTTCTCACTTATTCCTCAATGCATAGTCGGTTTACTCAGTGGGACATGTCATAAATCTGCCAAACTGTCTGGCCTGATGAATGATGGGATATTGGCTCAAGTGGGGGTCTTGACTCAGAGGACAGGGGGTGGGAATCTCAGAATATAGTATGTCACAGTGAGTTAATTTGCCTCCCTTGGCTACTTCAATGTCGAAAGATAAACAATTATTTGACTTCAAATATTTAATATATAAAAAGTAGGCTACTTAAATTAAATAGCTCACCTTGCTTCAAATAAATGAATACATAAAAACAGAGTATTTTAAGTAACATGTCTCTGTATTTTTTTCACTAATTAACAGAAACAACCCATTCACCCACCACAGACTGGCTATTTGCCTTTCAGGATGAGTATGTTCTTTCCCAGGCCACCCTGCTGAGCTCTGATGAATAAGGAACAAAGTGGCCATCCCCTCAAATACATACCATGTTGTTGTCATCTCAGCCATGACCCCCATTCCCATCCCCTCCTTATCTCTTATTTTACTGACCTTTCATATGGATAGAATCAGGTTGTAATCTCAGTGTAGCCCTTTGGTTTACCCACTTCAAAACCCCAGCACTAACAGTGATCCCAGTCTGTTCCATGCCACAAAAGATCTATTTCCTTTTAGCTTAAGGATTCCACTTGCGCATGACAAAGACCAGGAATGCAGAGTTGCATCAGAAGAACTGCTACACTCTCCATCAAGCTAAGAACTGACTCCCTGACTTATTTGTCATTCATTAAAGGCATCTGGCACTAGTTTATTGGTTTTCTTTTCCATGACAGGTCAATATCACTAATATCATTATTTGGTTAAATCCTAGTGCCTCCTACTGAGATCTTTTGGGTCTCGAGTTTTTTTAAATATCCACCTCTTCCTTATGTTTAAAGTTATGTAAGTGTGGGAAAATAGTAAAGCGCATTACATTGTTAAACCAAGCAAGTACCTAGAATTTTTTTTATATAATATAAGATCCTATTAAGAATTCATTTATCACTAAAGACTAAACGGTTGACCATAAATAACCATTTAATTCCTAAAACATACTGCAATGAAAGTTCCTTCTGTTTTTTTTTTATTTGTTAAAAAAAAAACTAGCCGTGGCTTGCCAGTAAGGGCAGATGGGGCAGAGCCTCACCAAAATATTCATCCAAAACATAGACCTCTATATAAACTAAATCAGTAATAAATTGTAATTGTGTTCACCATTCTGCAACAAAGATTTTCTTAATTAAGGCCACATCTACACGAAGCCAGAGCTTTCCCTATCCAATCTTTTTTCCCCTCATTCTAAAAAAAAAAATCCGTAAACACAGCGCCATCTCAAGAAATTTCTGCGCACACACGAAACTACTGAAACCGACTCAAAGCGATGTAGTATACATGCCAGACCAGTATGTGGCGCTGTAATTCTGTGACACAGATACACTAAAAACGGAGAAGACTTGAGGCAATAAACTTTGAGTACAAAACCGGTGTACAATAAAAATAGGCTCAGTAGCTTTTTCTACTACTACTACTTTTTTTTACCAAGAACTTTATTGAACAATATAAACAACTAAATGGCCTGGTGCAAAATATGAAATGTCTTAATCAGACAACAGTAAAATAAAGAAATAAAATATAAATACATTGCAAGTAAATAAGAATTAAAGAAATAAAAGAGGCGCATTAGCTTCTGCAGCACGAACACAAGCATGTAGTCCGCAGTTGTTGTTGCTGTTACGTGACATAGCGGTGTCAGAGTAGGGTCGACACATGGGGTGATGACATCATCGTTTCACAAAATATACGGATTGGGTGGCTTTGGCTTTACACACGAAAATGCAAGGGTGTCATTTTCAGATATATCCATTCTGGGACCCGGTTTAAAAAAATAGCAGTTTCAGGGAGTTTCACAATGGCACCTCATTGCAGTACACGAGATCCAGGGGGCGGAGTTGGATCCAGATCTAAGGGGTGGAGATAGGATTAGGGGTGGGGTTAGGGATCAGGGGGCGGAGATGGGTAGGTTTAGGTATATGTAAGGTGGGAGGAGTTGGATCTGGATCCAACTCCTCCCCCTGGATTTCGTGTTCTGCAGTGAGGACCATCTTGAGTTTCAGAATGCCAAAACACTGGATTCGTCTGGACGAAACGCTGATACAATACTAAATTTTTACGTATAACTTACATCTAAACGTGTCTCCGTGTGGACAAGGCCTAAGTCATAAATTAAGTAGGATATATAAAAATTTAGCGTATGGTTTCGGCAGGCATGGAGGCCTATTATGATAGCGTGGGGCTGAGGGTGGAACTACAGCACACTCTAATTTAGGCATTTGGGCAGATTTCAGACTGCCCCACTTATTTTCACATTACCTCACATAAACCTCGCTACAGACCAAGACGATATCAATCCAATTCAGCTATATTATCTGCATCAGGTCAGTCACTAGCTGACATGTCTGTTCTGTGGAGTAGCATATCAAAGTATAAATCGTTAAGTTTAAACGTGCTCATTTGAATTGACTATATAATTATGTTTGTTTTTATGTTTGTTCTGAGAATAGACATGAGATTATTTTCCTCACCTTAAAGGATAATTCCACTATTTAACACTTTGAATCTATTTTCTAGTTTGTTTTGGATGAATTAGAGTGGTGGACTTAGAAACGTTGACGATGGGTCCTGTCTCGACTTTTTGACTATTTTAGAATCGCCTCTGAGCGCTTCAGAGTGGCTGTCTATGGGCATGCTCAAACATGTCCTTAAAACAACCCTTAAAGGGTTAGTTCACCCAAAAATCAAAATTAAGTCATTAATTACTCACCCCCATGCTGTACCAACCCCGGAAGGACTTCGTTCGTCTTCGGAACACAAATAAAGATATTTATGATTAAATCTGAGAGGTTTGTGACTGCTACATAGGCTCCCTAAGGGAATGACACCGGACGGCCCAGAAAGTCATTAAAGAAAATGTTTAAATATTCCATGTCACAACAGTGGCTCAACTATAAGTTTATCAAGCGACGAGAATACTTTTTGTGCGAAAAAACAAACAAAAATAACGACTTTATTCGACTATTCCTTTTCTTCCTTGTAGGCCTGAAACGAGACTTCAAGAGATTTCCACGACGCATGCGCGAGAATTGCGATCTCCTTCAACTACTTCAGTTAAGTTCTCGCGTGCGCGTCGTGGAAATCTCTTGAAGTCTCGTTTCAGGCCTACAAGGAAGAAAAGGAATAGTCAAATAAAGTCGTTATTTTTGTTTGTTTTTTCGCACAAAAAGTATTCTCGTCGCTTGATAAACTTATAGTTGAGCCACTGTTGTGATATGGAATATTTAAACATTTTCTTTAATGACTTTCTGGGCCGTCCGGTGTCATTCCCGTAGGGAGCCTATGTAGCAGTCATAAACCTCTCAGATTTAATCATAAATATCTTCATTTGTGTTCCGAAGACGAACGAAGGCCTTACGGGGTTGGTACAGCATGGGGGTGAGTAATTAATGACTTAATTTTCGTTTTTGGGTGAACTAACCCTTTAACGTTCGTTTTCAAAACTGTGCAACTCACCGAGTGGTTAGTGGTGTTCGTTGATGTTCCAAAACAAGTAGCGTAGCGAAATACAGTTTCTGTCGTGTTTTATTTGCCATTTTTTTTAAATCGCATTGATGTCTGCTGGAGGACTCAGTGCTCGTTGATATTACTGCGCTACCGGAAACGGAAAGGGGTCTGTTTACATTTGGTTGTAGTCTTTTCGCTCGGTTCTCCGTCTCTAGGAAGGCTAGCGTGAGCTGAGCAACTGCGGCAAAGTGGTTATCGCCATCAAGTGGTCGGGAGTGTGCTAACGCTTCAGACTGAAATATCGAGCGGAAGCTTATACGCGGTTGTGAGGTATCTGAAAAAATAGTTACACTATAGCAAATAACACGGATTGAAAGCATACATTGCGCCGATATATTTGTTTTTAATCATCAACAAACACCACTAACCACTCGGTGAGTTGGACAGTTTTGAAAACAAACGTTTAGGGTTGTTTTAAGGACATGTTTGAGCATGCCCATAGACAGCCACTCTGAAGCGCTCAGAGGCGATTCTAAAATAGTCAAAAAGTCGAGACAGGACCCATCGTCAACATTTCTAAGTCCACCACTCTAGTTCATCCAAAAAAAAAAAAAAACTAGAAAATAGACTTAAAGTGTTAAATACTGGAATTATCCTTTAGTTCCTCTACAACTTGTAATATTCTAAAACAACATTCTGAGGCATTAAATACTACAATAAGGCAATTCTAAATAGCATTCTATGCATGTGTCATGTGCTGTCGATCAAAATTAGAGCACCATCCTCTGGGTAAATAACGCAGGGACGCTAGACCTCTTCCAAATTTGTGACTTGTGTTCAGCGATTCGAATATAAAGCTTACAAAATGTTTAACACAAACTAGCGGCAAGACCCAGAATCTGCCCTATAGCTAAATTTACGATCAGGAGCCGCTGGTTAAAACACAGGCTAGCAGCCCAATGCAAAGAACCCTTGGGAAGAAGCTTCTTCATTCTTGGAGTCATGCGGTTGACTGATGAGTGCCTTTACATCTCACCTTGGTGTTAGATTGCATGCTGTTCTGTTCCCAAAAGGGATGTTTCCTGTTTCTGTTTGGAAAATGCTTAACAGGTGAATAGGCACCGGGGATGTGCTGATCTTAATGATCAAATGCATTGCTCTTTCTGTATCTTATGTTGTCTGCATATTTATTTGCGGTCATGGCCTAGTTATTTGCTGTGCTAAGAACATGTGAGAACTTGATGTGACTGGTCTATAATTAGTAAACTATTGTGATGCAACCACTTTGGCCAGAATTAAACATGCATAATATTAATACAGTACGTTTTTTGATGCATTTAAAAAAGTACAATTATGTACAAATATATACAGTCATGCTCTGTAAACCTGTAAGCTTTGAATTTCACATCTTTGGTGATGAGGCACTTCCTCTATACAAAGTTACAGGAAACAGAGAGAGCTCAGAGCTATTCTTCTGCGTCAACATTATTATCACACTCAGTCAGACCAACTAGCCACAAGCAAGACAAGCGCCTTGCAATCTTCATCAAAGCTGTATACTTTACTTGCTATCATCATAGCTAACTGTAGAACAGTCAGTTTATACTAAACTGGAAAAACAACCATTCCAATCACAATGAGTTTTGAAAGTCTACCGACCAAATCAGAGGTGATGTGCTGGAACTCTGGAAACTTGGCTGACTATCTCAAAAAAGTGAGTTCATCCTATTGTTCTTCTGACTTAAGAGCTAGATGCATTCAATTAAAGGGAAATATATTGAAAGCAGTTGTTAACATTAATAAAGTTTAGCATGTAACATGTAGACAGGTTTTATTGCGTTTTTTCTTCTAGCAGACTGCTCTTTAGAAGGGTAATCTTTGTAGATCTTTTTTTAGTCGCACTGTTGTTCTTCAGTTGCTGTGCTTCAAGTGTGGCTGATAGATTGCCACGCAATGTGGTTTTCCAAACATATCTATTTGATGGTTGTGTCTAGTTTATGATAACCTCAGCTAATTTATACTTTTGTCTTGCAATCTTTTTGTCAAATGCACCGTTATGTCAAAAAGTGTATTGTAAAAATCCAAAACTGTATATTAAAAAAAAAAACTCATACAGTTTAGTCAGTTAAGTGTTTTTCAAAATGATATGACTGAGTTTAAGTGTGAAGCATGACTACAGAGCAGTTTTCAGTTATCACACGTTTTTTGTGTTTTCAGATGAAACTGCTGGGGTGTGACAGGGTGGTGAAGAAAAGCAATATGAATGGTGCAAGATTCTTGGTGAGTCTTTTTGTCTCTCTATAACACATATACTACAACTCAGACCTTACTTACAACTGAAATCTAAACTGCATATAATCATCATTAAACAATATACAGCATTTTGCAAAGGTTAGGCATGTTAGATTCTTCAAAAAAAAGTTTAAAGGCAGTTATTAATCTTTAATTTTATTGTGCCAGTAGGATATATACATTTACTGTTTCAATGTATTTTCAAAATGAATTTCCAAACATTCAATTTGCCTTTAATAATCCAGTGATTTTTAAATGCACAAGGAGTACGACAACAGATGGTCCACATGGTCCACACAGAGAACTGATCTCACCATCGAGTCCATCTGGGATTACACGACGGGATTACATGAAGAGAATACATTTCTCGGAATAAACTTCTCCAAGCATCTTGGAAAAACCTACCTGCAAAGCTATCTTAAAAACTGTGCGCGGGTGTACAATTAAGTGATAAATAAAATCTATTTATTACATTATTTGTCAAACATCCCCATAATGTATTTTTCACAAGTGCCTAAAACCTTTCACAGTACTAAAGTTTTGCATATATTTTTCACAGCACCTTGTAGATGTTACCAAGTGTTCTTATGAATGTAGTCTCTCTCTCTTTTTTATGTCTCTTCATATAATCCCAGATGAACTTGATGAGATCAGATTTCAGTGTGGACCAAACCATCTATTGATGGACTCCTTGTGCATACAAAATCCTGTTCAATTATTGCAATTAATGGCATAAGTACAGTTATGTTGGGAAACATACACGGATTTCCTACTGGCACACTTAACCCTTATGTGCTGTTGGGGATGTTTTCAGCCACTACGGGGTATTTTTGAGTCTTAATTTGGCCATAACTTTCTCCGTGTTTCAGCAAATGGAATGATTTTTGGTGACAAATCTTATTTTGACACATATTTTGGGAAAATGCTTTGAAAATTTTCAAAAACTCAACAGTACACTGTGGGCAAATTCACTACCCTTTCATTATGTTTGTGGCTGAAAACGTGGCCACTACTTTAAACTGCTGTAAAAATGTATCAGATAAATATTTTTTTCAAATGTTTTTGCATAAATCTATTAATCAACCTCAGTCCTGTTCAAAACTACTAAATGTTTTTTTTTAAAAATCAGGATTTTAACTCTTTAATTGCCAAATTCATAAATCATGTCACAGATTTGGGGGAAAAAAACAAACAAAATGACTCATTTTCAATATAAAATGTGATTGTGGAATGGATTTTTTTTACCTTTTATCGCAGTCTTGGACATGTCAAAGATTAGAAACAACATTGGTTTTGATGCATTGTTAGTTTTTGTGTAGCATCAGATTATAACTTTTTCTCCCTCATTTACTGTTCGTGGCTGTTTTTGCCCCATTGACTTCCATTATAACCACATTTTTTGATTGCAAAGCCATGACACCTTATAATCATGCATTTTTGATTGTTGGTGGTTTTCCCTGTTGGGAAAAGGTAAAATTTTTAATTTTTACTGTTGATAACCAGGTGGCACCATTAACCCTTTAGATAGGCCTGTTAAAAAAAAGCTTAGTTTCTGGCTTTTACATGGAGTTGTATGGAGTATAATAGCATATTAAAGTGTTTGTGTGTGTGTGTGTGTGTGTGTGTGAGTGTGAGAGAGAGAGTGTGAGAACTCACCTTGATGTGTCTGAGAATATCAAAATATGCACCTCAGCTCTCAGAACTACATGGAGTAAACAAAAACAAAGTAAGTGTATTTATGGATCTGCTGCCTTTTGATGGTGAGAAATGCAGACTAAACAAAAACAAATCAAGTGGATTTAAAAACTTGCATGCAAGCCTGCTGGTCATTTGATGGTGAGAAGAGCAGCAAGCAACATGAGAAAGAGCTTGACTTGTAGTGAAGTGTTAGAGATGATGCAGCCTGACCCCTCCAGCGAGCTGCAGGATGTATTGTCTTCTCCCTCTGACACCACAGACTCAGGAGAGTCAGATCCTGATTTGGATGTGGCACCCTCATCATCCTCTTTAGCTTCCAGTGAAGGCGAGGAGGATTCGGAGGATTTGGAGGATCCTGGATCTGGGTGGATTGGGAGAACCGGCGAAGTGTAGTTTTCCACCAACGCGGCGACAACTCCCTTTCTTCAGCCTGCCAGAGGCGTGACTCCAGGGCCGACGCGCTATGCCATCGCAAGGGTCCAGAACATGGATTCTGTGTTCAGTCTGTTTTTTACAAAGATGACTGACCTCATTGTCAGCATGACCAACCTCCATGGGCGCCGCATAATGAGAAACTGGACCGGGGTGGACTCCACAGATCTCCGTGCCTACATGGGGCTACTGATTTTGGCCGGCGTCTACAGGTCCAGAGGGGAGTCCACACATTGCCTGTGGGATGATCGCAGTGGTCGTGCGATTTTTAGAGCCACCATGTCCCTCTCAAGATTCTCCCACTCCACCCAGATCCAGGATCCTCCAAATCCTCCTCGCCTTCACTGGAAGCTAAAGAGGATGATGAGAGTGCCACATCCAAATCAGGATCTGACTCTCCTGAGTCTGTGGTGTCAGAGGGAGAAGACAATACATCCTGCAGCTCGCTGGAGGGGTCAGGCTGCATCATCTCTAACACTTCACTACAAGTCAAGCTCTTTCTCATGTTGCTTGCTGCTCTTCTCACCATCAAATGACCAGCAGGCTTGCATGCAAGTTTTTAAATCCACTTGATTTGTTTTTGTTTAGTCTGCATTTCTCACCATCAAAAGGCAGCAGATCCATAAATACACTTACTTTGTTTTTGTTTACTCCATGTAGTTCTGAGAGCTGAGGTGCATATTTTGATTTTCTCAGACGCATCAAGGTGAGTTCTCAAACTCTCTCTCTCACACACACACACACACATACACACTTTATGCTATTATACTCCATATAACTCCATGTAAAAGCCAGAAACTAAGCTTTTTTTTAACAGGCCTATCTAAAGGGTTAATGGTGCCACCTGGTTATCAACAGTAAAAAAATACTAATTTTACCTCTTCCCAACAGGGAAAACCACCAACAATCAAAAATGCATGATTATAAGGTGTCATGGCTTTGCAATCAAAAAATGTGGTTATAATGGAAGTCAATGGGGCAAAAACAGCCACGAACAGTAAATGAGGGAGAAAAAGCTCAAATCTGATGCTACACAAAAACTAACAATGCATCAAAACCAATGTTGTTTCTAATCTTTGACATGTCCAAGACTGCGATAAAAGGTTAAAAAAAATCCAGTGCACAATCACATTTTATATTGAAAATGAGTCATTTTTTTGTTTTTTTTTCCCAAATCTGTGACATGATTTATAAATTTGTTAATTAAAGATTTTTAAAACATTTAGTAGTTTTGAACAGGACTGAGGTTGATTAATAGATTTATGCAAAAAAATAAAAAAAAAATATTTATCTGATACATTTTTACAGCAGTTTAAAGTAGTGGCTGTTTTCAGCCACGAACATAACGAAAGGGTAGTGAATTTGAACAATGCACAAGGGTTAAGAAAAAGGACAATCTTCTTAAAACATTTTTTGGTGTAAAATCCAACATGCCTAAGACTTTTGCACAGTACTGTATGCCCCAAAATGCTTAGACATGTCAAATCAATATTGAAATAATAATTCCTGTTTTTATCTTGTTCTAGAACATGAATGATAAGGACATGAAGAAGTTCCCCACAGCACATATCCCGTAAGTTTAAGATCAACAACAGGAACAAAATCTCACAGAGATGGCAAAATGTATAAACGAAACATACTGGCTAATGATAAAGGGCATGTGCCTACTGGCTCTGCTATGTCTGATTTAGCAGACACTTTTAACCAAAGTTTACGAAGTACAGCAAACTTTATTCAATCAGATCATTCCATGGAAATCGAACACATGACCGTGGCTTTCGTAGCACTACTCCACTGTTTGAGCTACAGAAACGCTAATATAGATTAAAACAACTGTCAAATACAAGACACCAAAAAGCCTGCAGACAGAGTTAAAAAAAATATCACCTAAATGTACAAAGTGACTAACCATCATTTAGAAGGTTTGCATACTATAGCTCTAATTTAAACTTGCCTCCAAATATTGATGAAAAAATAAAATATAGTCTGTTAAGCTGATAATGATCATTGCTATTTCTTTACTTTTGTTTTACTATTTGGAAGATTTATCACAAAGATCTGCAAAGATATTAACCAGAATAACAAACAAAAGAAGAGTCTGTTTCATAGGTAAGCAACATCAGTACTTCATAATTACATGATTATTTTTGTAACAAAACCTTTTCTTCATGTTTGAGAGTTTGTCATTTTAAAATGTTGTCTTGACTAGATCAGATCATCGGATGCCTCCAAACCAAGGTAACTAACTCTTGTGCGGCTACATAAACAACTGTGGTTATACTTAACCCATTACACACACAACCTAAAATGTTTCCATATTTTCTTTGGGGGGAAAAAATTCAGAACCTAGTCCAGCAGGTTGGGATTCTGATGAATTTGTAAGTCGCTATGTTATACTTTTTAAAAGTCTTCTCGACCCAATTTATGGACATTATTATTAAATGCAAAAAGTGCATTTATTTTTTTCCAGGACCAAGAAGAAAGTGACAATGACTACGAGGAGCCAGATAATAATGTGTGTGAAGACAATTACATAAGCGCAGAATCATGTGATATTGGGGAAGTTGTCAATTCTGATGATGACTATGAACCACCGCCTAGTGAAATACCCTCTGAAGTACCGACTCACTTTCGTGTTCCAAAGCCTCTGGGTGATGGTGATTATTTAGGTAACTCATAATAATATCAAATCACTATATATAACAAATTACTATACACATGAACAAAAGAATCCATGTATAAGAGGATTCACTCACCCTTTCTATTCTGTGGCTCTGTGTAGACAGCAGCCCACGTGGTTCTGCAAGACCACCCCAGAACAACAAGTCAACATCTCTTCCCAAAGGGCTTATTAATGTAAGTAAAAATCTTTAGACAATCTCAAACTCATCTTACTGTAAATGCTGTAATGTCCTGCACAAGTAAAGCCTTTCTTTACATTCAGATTTCTAAGCCTCCATCACGACCGGATCCCTCTCCACACAGGCCTTTCGTTCCCTCTAATCAATGTGAGTGAGTTAAATTTCAAATTCCTTTAATATGAAATCATGATGTCTGACTGTTCTGTAAATCATATCCACAGCCAACCCTGGTCCAGCTGTGCCAAGGGTAGACCGTAGTAAGAAACCTGGCTCATCTACTCAGTCAAAAAAAGATACTGGCAAACCAGGTACCATTCAGTTTATATTTGAAGTTTTTTAAAACCTTCTGTATTGTATGGTTGGTAATCACATTTATCTTAACTTAAACATTTTAATTTAAATCCTTACAGCAAGAAACACCTTACCAATGCCTCCTAAATCAACAACATTTCCCACACAAAGGTAAGTATCTTTATCAACAACTTTCAGTTAACAGCATTCGTTAAGTCGGAAATCAGTAGCGCCTACTTTTTTTTTTTCAATCTTCAACACAGATTTGACATCCAACAAAGGGAAGAGCTTCCTCTTCCACCTGTACAAGTAAATGTGATGATGGGGCAGGTTAGTGCAATCACTACCTATAATCATGACAGCAGGCATCTTACAGACACACAAACAATCTGTAAACCTAAGACATGCAGTTAGGCTGGACAACCACAAGATGGCACTGTTGTGGTTTGTTTGACAATGAAGCTAAAAGGAAATTCAAAAGTCCAGTCTTGAGTATCACAGAAACTACAAAAAAAAAAAAAAATTCCTACTGTAATAATGAGAGAGACCACATACTAGACCACACAGTAAAGGCTGATTTTTTGTCATGCACTCAGGACATGGATCCAGAGTGGTATGTGGGGCAAATGACACGAGCAGAGGCCGAAGTCTCACTCAGACACGTGAATAAAGTGAGTTCCACCACTCAAGTATCCCTTCCTTCAAATAATTCATATAAAATGTGGAATAAATAAGCTTTTGTGAGAGAATTCATTGGAATTATTTACACCTAAAAAATACAGATATTTGCCCTGTATATGACAAAGAGGGGGAAAAATTGAGAAAACAAGTGTATGATGAAATGAAGATACTGAGTGATGGACAAGGTCTTTTTTTTAGGATGGCACTTTCTTGGTGAGAGACAGCTCAAAGGGCTGCACAGAGCAGCCATACACGCTCATGGTGCTGCACCAGCAAAAAGTGTACAACATCCAGATCCGCTTCCTTGGAAGCTGTGATGGCTATTCCCTAGGCACAGGCCTAAATGGCATTGAGGTAATGTATCTGTTGATTATGACAGGATTAAAATGGTCATCCGATTTTTGAATATGTTTTTTGTTTTGTTTTCTTTTTTTGGAGTACATTTGATACATCGGGCTTTTATGGCTCATATAGTATAATATACAGGAGAATATGGAGCTCATAGTCAAAGAAAAACACCAAAATTTTATTCAAAGGGCTAAAGTAAGCAAAACATGCAATTTGGTGCAATTGCTGATATTTATATGGCCAAACCTTATGAAATTCTGAGCAGGCTACTCGCATAAAATGCATATGCATACCATTTCTCTCCCAGTAATGTCTTAGTAAGACGATATTTAAATGCTTATTTTTAAGAGCTCTGTTATTGTGGGGAGAAAAACATATAATGCAATACAAAGATGACTGAGAAATGTACAAATAAACATTCCTCAAAAGCCTGATGTATCATTTGTTTGAAATATTATTACGAAGTTATTCTTCAGTAACGATTTCACAGCAAAAAGACACCACAACCTGAAGGGGAATGTTTTTTACTGCATGTTTACATGACCAACATGTAATAAAAACTTGATAGTCTTTCCTTTGCGTTTTTGAAGTTTTGCGTACAGACGCCAACATTGTCAAAACAATCCCCGTTTACACGGATCCGTGAAAACGTCTAAAAAACACTGTATTATGCTGCCAGGCCAGTAGTTGGCGATGTCACTTTGTAAAGAAACAATAGACCTTATTCACAGCAGCCCCATTTTTGATTTTTAACGGGAATCACTGGGTTGTACTCAGGGTTTGAAATGAACACCCGCCAACCCGGTAACGCTGTAAATCACTAGCCAATCTGGCGTGTTACTTACTATGTTTACTCATTTTGCTGGAGAAGTTCGTGTAAGACAAATCTCAGCAGATTTAGAGCAAATACTTCTAAGTCATCATGATATATTCAATATAGCGCATTGCGCAGAATCTGCTCATTTCTGCCTTACTGGCAAAACCTGGTTGTACTGTTATTTAAAGAGTTAGTTCACCCAAAAATGAAAATTAAGTCATTAATTACTCACCCCCATGCTGTACCAACCCCGTAAGACCTTCGTTCGTCTTCGGAACACAAATGAAGATATTTTTGATTAAATGTGACAGCTGGATCACTCCTACATAGGCTCCCTAACGGAATGAATCCTGACGTCCCAGAAAGTCAATGAAGAAAATGTTTAAATATTCCATATCATATAAATATTCAATATCCCATCGAGATCGCAATTCTCGCGCATGCGTCGTGGAAATCTCTTGAAGTCTCATTTCAGGCCTACAAGGAAGAAAAGGAATATTCGAATAAAGTCGTTATTTTTGTTTGTTTTTTCGCACAAAAAGTATTCTCGTCGCTTGATAAACTTATAGTTGAGCCACTGTTGTGACATGGAATATTTAAACATTTTCTTCATTGACTTTCTGGGCCGTCAGGATTCATTCCCTTAGGGAGCCTATGTAGGAGTGATCCAGCTGTCACATTTAATCAAAAATATCTTCATTTGTGTTCCGAAGACGAACTAAGGTCTTACGGGGTTGGTACAGCATGGGGGTGAGTAATTAATGACTTAATTTTCATTTTTGGGTGAACTAACCCTTTAATGTGTTTTTTTATTGTTCTGCTGACAAAACAACGCAAAATATCTTTCTGAAAAATTCCAGTAGACGAAAAATCTGGGCTTGTGGAAAATTATAAGTAATAAAAGCTTTATAAAGCTTTTTACAGAGGATGATATTAAAAACACGAGTCACTTACAGCCTCGCTTCTATACCTGTCATGGCACTGCTCTGAATAAGGTCTATAAACGCCTATAGACTGAAGACGTTATACACATGCGCATGACATCGCCGTTTTCACAAATGTGCATTCTTGTAATTTTCACAGAGATGGTAATGGCGTAAATGAACTGCCAAAACACATTAAAAGTTTTTAGTTAAAAACGGTGTTGTGTAAACACCTTTATACTAAGGGTACATTTACACTATAATGATGTACACATTTTTTTTGTTTTTTGTTTTTACAGATTACAACGTTATCAAAACTATCCTCGTTCACACGGATCCACGAAACGACTAAAACCGCTGTATTATGCATGCCAGGCCAGTAGTTGGCGATGTCACTTTGTAAAGAAAGACTACGCGCCTGCACACATACGCATTCAAACGTGCATGCCTATAGACTAAACACGTAATACGCATGTGCATGCCCTCACCGTTTTCACAGATTCACATCTTTGTAGTTTACATCTTTCTAGTAGACAATAACGATATCATTTTTAAAAACTTGCACATTGAAACCTGCTTTCAAAAGTTTGCGTTTTCAGGCCACCAAAACACCGCTGTGGTGTAAATGAACAGCCAAAACGCATAAAAACTTTTACATTTTTAGTTGAAAACAGTGTTGTGTAAATGGGCCCTTTAAGGCCTAAAAAGTAGGCTGAAAAAGTTATGATAGGTACAGAATATCAATCAGACGATAGAAGGCATTAAGATTGTGAAGTTTTGCAGATTAGATCATGTTTGTTAATTTAGAGGCCTTAGAAATTTCAAATATACAGTAGGCTTCATAGGGTTAAATAAAAACCCACAGCAACTGTAAAGAGTGAAGTGGGTGTTAAGATTATCAGCTGTGGTGATTGTAATTGGTTCAGTGAGATTCAAAGTTCCCTCAATCAATCGACTTGCATGTGTGTCACAGAATTTCTCCAGTGTCATGGACATGGTCTCGCACCACTCAAAGACCCCACTGGTTCTGATAGACGGAATGGAGCGTGGAGCTGGACCTCAGCGGCAGTGCTGTCTTATGCACCCAGCAGGTTACTGACCCACAGAACAATCTTAATAATAATACCCAGTTAGCATCATAATTCTGACTGGGTTCCAGTGTCAAAAAGACTTTAATGGAATTCAGACACTTTGTCTGAATAATGAGCATTTATAGGTGCTGGCATTCAACGGCAGGATATGCAAGCACTCATCTCTCCTTCAGAAAAATAACAAAGTATATGACTAAATTAATAAACCACATTTAGTTTTATTCGATCAGACAGGACTGTCTACACTTTTTAAATTTTTAAACACTTTCAATGTTAAAATCAAGAGGCATTTTTACACTCAATGTTAGCTAGTGGAAACTTAACTCACTGTACATTTGCCTGTTTTAACTTAAATATTTCTAATCCTTTTAGTGTGTGATATTAATATTGCCTGATTAAATTGTGCTGTTTAAGTATATTATAGTAAACTCCACCCTACAAGTGTACTTCTTTGAGTAACATATTTAGTCTTCCATCATCTGTGCACGGCTTAACCATGTTGGGGTTTCCACATCAGTCTGGAGGCACGCCATTTTTTCAGGGTGTGTGAAGCACACGGTCAGGTTACACTGCAGCAGCTGGGTCTTCACTGAAAACAAAGGGTGTAGTGGTTGAACATACAGCAAGAAGAACACAAGAAGAGACCCTCTTATTCCATTATGATTGACTGAAACATAACCAGCACAAACAGGTTATGTTTACTGTAATCAAAGGATATAAATAGAAGCATTCTGTTATGTATTATGCAAAGGTTACTGTTAACGTACATCCAAAAGAGAAATCTATGAATTCATTATTATTTTACACAGTAATCAATCTAAATATGGATTTTGCAGGGCTTGATTATCCACAAAAAGAGCCGACAACACAAATGCAAGTAACAAAAGATGCTCATCAAAGATGCTCATGCTTGACTCAGCAATAGATGCAGCCAATATGTTCTTTTGCCAAACTTCATGGCTATAATAAAATTAATTATTATTGACAGCCCTGGAGGATTTGGGGGATATTCTGGGTGCTGATATGTTTGTGTTAGCACTGACGGCGGGCACAGATTAATGCCTTAGCTCTGGCTCCTCGCTAACTGCCACCCCTGGCAAGCATGGCACATTTTCTTCACATTTTTTTCAAGTAATACCCATTTGAAAGCCACCAAAAGAATTTCTGCCAGCACTCTAGAAAGAGGAACTATTAAACAAAGTACATTTCAGAATTGTCCAAACATGGGTGTATTATTACATTTCATAAGGTTAAATATTAAAGAAAGTAAGGCTGGGACTCTGAGGTCCAACTGTCACTGAGTCACTGAATTATGCTAACAAAAAAAAAATTCAAACTTATTTACCTTCCAAGCGGTCCATAAATTCTGACATTAAATCCAACTGCTTCGAGATATAATCTAGGCCAGCTGAGGCTCCGTGTTCACTGTTCTTGGTGGCATTTCCCTCAGACTCCATCTGTAAGTCCATTACATACAGAAGTAAGATAATGATATCATATAATCATATAAGGTCTCTATCTGTCTTAAATTGATGACACACACAAAACGAAATCTAAAAATGGAACACACATCCCTTCTTAGAAAAACAGCATTTTGGAACAAATTTTACAAACCTTGTGATTGTGAAGCTCAGAAAGGGGGTTGTAAAATGCTTTAGCAAATAGTTCCAAATGTGCAAACAAAATAAATAATTAAACTCATTTGGAAGAAGACTGAAATCTGCATACAAACGTAATATAATGAGCTGAACATTCAGAAGCGTTTTTGCATTTTAATGACATTAGATGAATCAGATTCACAATTAGCATGTTTGCTTTGTTGATATGTTTATTAAATTTGTGTGAGGGCAAATAACCATGTAAAATCACAAATATATATGGCAACATGAATAACTGGCTAATCTAGATTCTAGACTAATGCATAAACTTTAACAATATTAACAACATCAGGTCTCAGTTCTAAACTAAAACTTGAATCTATTCTTGGGGGATATTATGTTCTTGCGCATCAGGATGACATTTTTTATCTTGTCCATCCGTGGGACCACAGATGACATCTTTGCACTTGAGAAACTCATTCTCCAGACTCTTGAGGGATTCAGCCAGATCTGGACTGGTGCGGAGTACAACCATATCATAGGCCATCCAAGACAAATCCACTGAGGACGAAGAAAATGATTGTTGACAAAGTACAGCATTATCATTATACGGAATGCACTATTAGTTTGTTAGTCTAACGTTACCTGAAATATTTTCCATTTGCTCAGTCATCTTCTCCAAATGTTGGTTCAGTTGTAAATTCTCACGACCAAAGTCCTCACATAACTGCACACTCGAAATATCTTCAGACATCTAAAAACACCAAACTCCGTAACTCCAGCTGAATTGTTGTTAGGCTACTTAACCTCTCATATTAAATTAGTTTAATTTTAATGATGGATTAAATAAGAACAAGTTGTAAACGTAGGCCTGCATAAGTTAATCAGTTCGTTTTTTGTCACCAGTTTTCGCCCGTCACTCAAATATAGACAAGGCTTCCTCCGGCCAGAGAAAGAGAGCTTTAAATTACGTTAATAAATTAATACATTTTAGTGTAAGTAGAAATCCACAACGTAAGCGGATTACCTTGGTAATGTAGCGAACTACAGACCACATTTGATGTTTCTTGTTTTATTGCGACAGCTGACAGTTCCTCGTCGAGCTCGATCAATGCACGCGACACGCAGATTTAACGGCTCTCTCTCGCGTGCACGCTCACATACATACCTTGTGTAATCAACTCGAATATATTTTTTTCTTTATCTCCAGCCTTAGCTTAAAAACAACGATTCGTCGATTAATATGACGTCCCGGCGTGGATAAACAAACAAGTAAATAAATACAATAAGCACGTACTTATTTGAAACAACAATATTTTGAACATATCTTAGCTAAAAGGGTTTTTGTACGCTATAATAAAATGTTAATGTAGAATGACCGTAAACATGCATTCTACTTTGCAATTGAAACTTTTTCATGAATAAATTAATCATAAAAGTAAAATAAATAAAAATAAATAAAAGAGCTTGCTCCACATAAAATATATTTTTAAAAGTTTTTACATTTATTTCCACTGGAATGGAGTTGTAGGTTAGGTTTTTGGTTGTAACTGAAAATTCCAGTGTATCAGGCTAAAGTCTTAATGCCTTCAGGTGAAGAGGAGTGGAAGGGTGGGTGGTCATGAGCTGTGTCAGGAAGAGCCTAAACACGTGGAAGCTTTCAATAAGGTGGGGCTGAGGAGGTGCTATATATGCATAAAACAGGTGCAACAAGTGACAATGTTGATACAGCAGAAGAAAGCACAATAGCTTTGAGAGGGGACACAAGCAGAACAGCGCTAGAGCTCCTGAAAATATTGATAGACCATAAGGTAAAAAAAAGAAGAACAGTCATCAGATATATATATATATATATATATAGATAGAGAGAGAGAGAGAGAGAGAGAGAGAGAGAGAGAGAGAAAGAAGAAGAAAAAAACACCTAAAAGACTTTTTTTAATCCCAAGTGGAGCACCATCAGGATCACCGAGCAATGACATCCTATGAATCTCAAGGTCAGTCTCCGGCGAGATGTGGGCCTCAATTCCCTAGCTTGGGACAGGAACCTCCAGAATTGAGTATGTACAGCGACAGCTACTATCCCCCTCCATCACTGCCGAGTCCACAGCGAGCGAACCCTACCTCATATGAACTCGGAGACTATGCTGCCTCATCGCCTAACCCCTACCTGTGGTTCAACAGCCCAGGGATGAACAGCGCTCCTTATCTGGGTGGAACGCCTGGCCCTACAGGACCTTCTTTTGTTCCACAGCACTACGGCATGCAAAGGCCCTATTTGGGACCTGGGGGACCAGGAGTTCCTGCTGGTGATCTGAGCTGGTTCTCCATGCCCTCTCAAGAGGATCTTATGAAGCTGGTCAGGCCACCTTATTCATACTCTGCTCTTATTGCGATGGCCATTCATGGTGCACCGGAACGCCGCCTCACTCTAAGTCAGATTTATCAGTATGTTGCAGATAACTTCCCTTTTTACAACAAGAGCAAAGCGGGATGGCAAAACTCTATTCGTCACAACCTCTCTCTGAACGACTGTTTCAAAAAGGTTCCACGAGATGAGGATGATCCAGGTGAGTTTTTGCGGCTCTTTGATTATTAAATGAAGTTAAAAACTCTTAAAAAAACATTACAAATGATTGAATTATTGTTTGTTACATAAAAACAGTAGTATATATATATATATATATATATATATATATATATATATATATATATATATATATATATATATATATATATATATATATTTATATTGTTGTGAACTTTTTCTTCTAAAGTGTAGGAAACTCATAAGCATATATATATATATATATATATACACACACACACACCCACACAATATTATTAACTATATAAACATTACAAATTTTTGTTTATCATTTAAATATTATTTATATAAATATTAAATATATCATTTTTTTAAATAATTAATAATAATAATACAAATAATAAAATATATTTTTTTAAACTGTATTTAATGTGAAATTTCTCTCTCATTTTAAAGGTAAGGGCAATTACTGGACCCTAGATCCAAACTGTGAAAAAATGTTTGACAACGGCAACTTCAGACGCAAGAGGAAGAGAAAGTCTGACTGTCTCCCAGAGAAGAGCAGTTCTGGAGGAAATCTGAGCTCTGAGTCAGGAGACAGTAATGGCAGGGGCAGCCCGAAAAATCAAGCCGTTGACATTTCCACTTCGCCTGAAAAGGGCCCTTCACCCACATCCACGGGTCCGTCGCCATGCTTGAGCAACTTCCTGACTGAGATGTCTGGGGTCACGGCTGGCTCTCTCGACATGGAAGGAGATCCCCTGAGTCGTCCCTTCACGCTCAGTCTGCCAGTGGACGGAGTACAAAGAGCCTCGCAACCCGCAGGCTTTAGCACCTACTCCCCCAGCTCTACGGTGTCTGAGTGGGCATCACCTCTGCCCCCACCGCCATCCATTTCCCCATCACCTTCCCACTCCACTTTAGGTTACAACGGGCCTACTCTTAGTCAGTTTAATGGGCATTTCTACCCTGGTTTGAGCTCGACGGGTATTCTTTACCCCCGGGAGGGCACAGAGGTATAGGAGGGGAAGCGAGTGACACCGAGAACAGACAAGCTGAATGATCAATTCATGCTATAGACTCTGGGGGCAAAAAAAAAAACACTGTTGTTTTCCTGAAACTATACACTGCTATGGCCTAACCAAACTCCTCTGAGTTCTGTGGGCACAAGATACGAATGAATTCCCACAGGAATGGCCTAGTCAGCATGAGATATGACAGGCTGACTCTAGCAAAGGCCCCTGTTATCAGCAGCTCCGACCTGAGGTCAGCTGCTGACATCAAGCCATTCTACGCACCTAATTCTTTCTTAACTCATATTACTGAAACCGAATTCAAGCACCTGTAATGAAAGCGAACTGATGAATCACGTCTTTCGTGGGCAGAGAAACTCCAGTTAAAATACATATGGTGAAGCAGATTTTCTCTGCTGCATGCTAGTATTGTAATATGATACTGTCGGTCTTTTTATTTTAACTTGACAATGTGTTGTTTATTGTAAAGTTGGGTATGCGTGAATGTTCGAGTATATTTTATTTTATTTTATTTTATTTTACTATGAGGTTGCTAAAAGGGTGTATATTGATTCTTTTTAATAAAAAAATATTTAAAATAAAATTTACTTGGATATTATTCAGTTGAATAATGTTATTTATTAAACAAAAAAAAAACTTTAATTTTATCAAAAGGAAACTTTGACTCGGATGTAGTGTCCATGGAAAAAAAGATGACCTTGAAAAAACTAAAACTTGTTTCACCAGGTCACTCTTAACTGTCACTCCTTCCAGAGACTTTCACTTTGTACTATGTAGGCTACTGCTGATCCCACAGTTTTTGGCTGTGCTTCAATTATACTTAAAATTTGTGATGATGACATGGGAGATAATAAATTGTAAGACAGCACGAGTTGCTCGAGATGAGAACTTGATATTTTTGTTTAGTTAACAGAAAATGTGATACAGCCAGACAGTGACTGATGGTTAACAGATTCCATCACGTCCTGCTATGATTCCCGTTCCATTAATGTGGAGACGGACACAAATGGAAAGCTCATTATTTATTTATATATATATATATATATATATATATATATATATATATATATATATATATATATATATATATATATATTTTTATATATATAGTGACTTCAAAAGCCTTGGAAAATGTAAACCTCTCAACAAACAAAATACTGAACCTTGAAATGAAACAATTGATATACTGTTTAAACTTAGGATAAAAATATTTTTTTTTGGTTGTCAGCTTTAACGTAAAGGTGATTAATACCTGAGGTTACTCAGCTAAGGTCTGTATTATAACGTGATTATTTTTTAAGAATAAAAAAACGCAGTGAGCTTGTGTTTAAATAAAATGAGCGACAGCTTAGTGATGATCAGGGGAGCGCTCTTCTTTCTGTTTATATCCCTTTTATTATTTGAATAAAAGTTTTTTTTTTTCATGCTGCTAAAAAACCCAACATTCACGTACACTGCAAAGTTTCGGTAGTGACAACTGCACACGGGAATGAATCCACTAAAATGAACTCCTGAAAGTGTGATGATTGACACTGACAGTGAAAACCACTATAGTAGTGAAATGGACAGGACAAATAAATCTAACAAGTCAAATAGATTTGTGCATTGTATAACTGACTTTTCACTTGACCCTTTTATTATGTTTATTTAATTGAGAAATGTTGGAAGGCCACATGTTTTGATGTATTATATTAGAATTAATAATTAATTCATTAATAAATAATGAAATAAAAAAGTTACATAAAGTAAGTATTTGTAAGTAATCTACCCAGGATGTACGTCACGAAAGAAAAGACTATCGCAACTTCCGTTTCATGCCGACTTTAAAGGTGTGTATTCCAATAGTTTTTGCCATGGTACTGAGAATTATGAAAATGTATTTTGGTATTCACAACTCTATTACAACCTAAATAACCTTTCTCTATTATTACATTAAATATGTGTAGTAAATAAATATGTGTGCCACAGATATATTAATAAAAATACAACAACAAAAAAAAACAAACAAACAAATGAAATTAACCAAAGAAAATAAAGTAGGCCTAATTTTAAAATCTTATTTAATACAATTTATGTATCTTAGTGTTTATTATGTGTCCAAATACTGTATTTATGAAAGTATTCATTTAATTAAAATGCATGCTTAAGCCAAAAAATATGAAGACGTGACACTAGAATAAAGAAACCATAAAAATTAAAACCTTTGGTTCAGACAAAATTAATTCAGAAAACAGTTTCTAAGGCTTGATTCTGTTTGTGCTGCCTATATGGTCAAGAGCAATTTCTAGAACAGTATGGTGTGTGTTTTTTGTACTGTCAAGATAAAAAAAAATCATAAAATATCTACATGATGGAGGACTTTGTTTGGCAACTTTCATCACGTTGCTAAGGTCACCAACAGACATGTTGTATCAGTAAATCAGCTATCTTGACAGAAATGAATTCATTTGGCAGTTTCTGACAGTTTTTACCTGACTTGAGGGTACCTTTAAGCAGGTACAAATTTACCACGAAAGACCTCAGCTCAGATCATATAACAACTGTTTTGCATAACAGCTCACAACCAACCCGATCACACTAAATACTTTTTTTAGGAATTAATCAAATCTGGATTTCAACATTTTCCTTCTTTGAATGCGTGTGAGCACAAGCTTAAACACATAGAGAATGAGCCCTCAAGCAAATTCATGCCTAAAGGGATTACCTCTTCAGATGGGATAAAAATTGATATAGTATAAAATCTGAGGATTTATTACTAAGGCCATTCTTTAGTTAATGTAACATGCAAAACACATACCATTATTCAGCACATCAAAGAATCATTTGCACTATTGGATTTATCTGTGAGATGAGCTACATCCTGTTGGCCTGTGAACCAGGGACGTGCACAGGGGGGTTGCTCAGGTTGCCCGGGCAACTGCCCATAAGCCCTTCTCGACTCAGGTTGCCCTTCCGAGAAAAAAAAAATCGTACAATGGATGCAGAATTTCACGTAGGCCTAGATAAAAAAAAAAAAAAATCTCAAAGCCTCATTCACTTCCATTCGGGCATTCAGCTCAACTGTTTACGTGGCTGCAACCCTATGGAAAGCCGTTAGGGCCAAAAACACGCGAATTTTAACGCGTATTTCACGCGTATTTCACGCGTATTTCACGTGTAAAATACGCGTATTTTACACGTGAAATACGCGTTGATTATGTCACTGGTATTTCACGCGTATTTTACACGTGAAATACGCGTGAAATACGAGTGACATAATCAACGCGTATTTCACGTGTAAAATATGCGTATTTCACGTGTATTTTACACGTAAAATACGCGTGAAATACGCGTTAAAAATCAGTATGAACGGGTCCGTGTCATTGGCTGCTGAAGACTTGGGTCTAACCATTTGTGTGAGCTTAGAGGGGTGTACCTTTCATAGACTAGGCTACCACCAGTTAACATTCTAGATCAGCTTATTCAGGTTTTTTTGTATAACCTATATGAATAATATATTTAAATAGCAGTTTTATGACAATTTAGATAAAAATAAAATTAACTTGTTTTTCTCCACTCATGCCTTTTTGTAAATAAACACATTAGTGGACATTCTAGCTTTAACATCAAAGCATTAACGTGTGTGGGGAAATCAGTTACAGTGGAGGTAACCAATGCAGGTTTATGATCACTGCAGGTTTCAGATACAGACCACTGTAATCAATATCTGTCTTTGGAAAACAACGTGAGCTTTTGTTGTGCTTACATTTACAGCTATAGCAAGCAGGGGGCGCTTTTTCAAACCTTTTTGTTCTGAAATTGGGCACCCAGACAAACTGTAATTAGGTATACAGGTGATATTATCAATTTAAAGGAATTTAATGACTTAAAGTATTTAAATATGTTATTTAAGGCTTTCAGGATTAGAATGAGAGCTTGTGCTCAGGTCAGGACCGGTATAAGAACTTGATTTGGCTTTCCGTCATTTCGACGGAGGTGAATCAATCAAAGTTAACTTTAGCTGGAAATAACAGTATTCAAGAACCGCTATAATGCCAAAACAATCTGTTACCTTAAATTATATGTTTATCTCTGTAAAGCTGCTTTGAAACAATCCGTTGTTAAAAGCGCTATATAAATGAAGATGACTTGACTTGACTTTCCTGACAGAAGTATTTTACTGCTACCAAAATTAAATATCCTCCTATTTCTTTTCCTATTTATTTTCTTTTTCTTCGTTTTCTTGTGTAGCCCAAAGAAAATAGATAGATTGCATTTTTATGAACAAATATTTTTACCAAGATTGCCCCCTTTTGCATATTAGTACATTTACATATTATTATTATTATAACAGGGACAATGGACAGTAAAGAACTGTCCCAGAATTAGCTACAGAGCTAAATTTCATCTGCAGTCCCTGGCATTTGGCAGATGCTTTTATCCTAAGTGCCTTACATTGCATTTCAATGTACACATTTACGTTCTTATCAGTTCTTGCTTTCCCTGGGAATCGAACCCTTGCATGAATTTTGCAAGCGCTAACATTCTACTGTTTGAGCTACAGGAAAAGTAGGAATTTATCTGTAAAACAAATCAACCCAACTCAAGATTTCTAATATTAAAAGTTAACATTTGATTGTGGAAAAGTTTACAGCTGTGGTTCTTGATCAATGCAATTGTAATGAATATCTGTTAAAACAACATAACCTTGCTTGCAGGGACCAAATTACAGAAACGTCCTATCTTAAAGGTATTGTTCACTCAATTTAAAATTCTGTCTTCATTAACTCACCCTCATGTTGTTTCAAACATGCATGAGCCTCTTTGAATGTTTGGTTACTAATATTTGAAGATTATTGGTAACCAAACATTGCTGGTCCCCATTGACTTCCATAATATTTTTTTCCATAGTATGGAAGTTCCAGAAAGAAACTTTGGAACAACATAAGGGTGTAAATGGGTGAACTATCCCTTTAAGCCCCAAGTTATAATCTGACAAGTTCAGTGTTTTAAATTGGTTCCAAAATGAAATCACAGTGGTTACTTAAGACAAGATATTACTCTGACTGAAGTTGTTTCTGCAATACAGCCTCAGGAAACCATTCCAGGTCATAATTTCAAGTCCTCCCTCAGTGTCATATATTATTAACTAATATTCAGGGCAATTTGTACTTACCTCAGACTTGTCAGCAGCTTAATATCCTTTTATCTTAGCTCCATATCCTTTATATCTTTAAACATACAATCCTTTAATAGTACAATAATACAAATGCAATAAATTAAACTGTGCAATACTCAAATCTATATTTTCTACTGTTTAGTTTCATAAGTAGAGTATATGTACAAGTAATCTTAATTTTTAAGATTTCACATACGCTTTTATTTCTTTTCTTAAATGTGAGCAATGGTGACATGACCAATTTAAACCTGGGATCAATAAATTATATCTATTATATTCAGTGGTTATGAGGAGCAATGTGAGAGAGAAATTTGGCAATCATTGTCTGACCCAGCAAAAAAAAAAACCCACTATAATACATTTTTTATTGATTTTTCTGTTCGCATTTATGAGGGAAAAAACAACGTGTCAGTTCTCGTTTACGGACGTGAGCGTTCTGAAAGCGGCACTAAACGACTTCTTTAAAACTTTCACAGAGACCTCAAACAGAACAGCTGCCTTTCTTTACATTTATTTTCGTTTTATATTAATTATATCTTAATTTTAATCAATGTTTCATGAACCAATTGTCTGGATTTATTTAATAAATATAGCAGAATCACGACATGGAGGCGCCGGCGAGTGAATTGGAGTTCGTCTCATAAATTAACCGAAACTCGGCGTATAATGCACATTCACATTCACAGCGTATTTAGACGCATTTATAATCATTACTTTTAACGGTTCTTTGTGGCAAGCTTTATGCGTGCGGTCGTGCGCTTGAGCACAAATTATGAGCTTTTGGCAATTTTTTTTTTATAATTATTGACAAAATTAGAATATAGTAAAAGGTTTTTTTTGTGTGTGTGAAAGTTTTGGGTGGGCCTGTTGAAAAGTGGGGCCATGCCTGAGCTACAGGACATCGTCTTTAAAAACATAACCTGCGCGAAAGAGAGAGAAAAAATGAATACGTCATTGTACCCAGCACTTCTGAAAATGCACTTCCGAATGCGTCTCTGTCCCCAGCACATTTCAAACCAAACTGACGCCCATGATAACAAAGATAGATTGACAGGTGACACTGCAATGACTACCCTTTTAAATTGCTAATTTAACCCTTTACACTTTTTTTTTTTTTTTTTACATCAGCAGGGTTCACTTGGAATGCTCCGAATGCAATGGGCAAACACGGTCCTCAAGGGTCAATGCCCTCTGCCCTGCAGAGTTCAGCTTCATTTCATTTTTTCTAAATGTAATAAATTTTCAGTGAAATCAATTCTGATTTAAAATAGTAATGCATATGTAAAACAAACTGACCCACTGTGCCTTTTATCATGCAGATGATTTGTATGAATTTATGATCACAAGCTTGGATGTGTTCTGTCAGTGCTTGAGGAAGGTAAAGTAAGTGGGGAACTGAAAAAAAAAAAACGAGTTGGCTTTATAGCAGTCTTATTTCAGTAAACTGCTGGTTATGAAATATGCCACATGGTGTCCGTAAGAGACTTGGTGAAAATATGTTGGAAATTTGAGAGTAACCTGTTTATTTGTCACCACAACAACTCAGTTATTAACAAGGATTGAATGGTACTTAGTTGTGGGTGTATTAGTGTGTGGTTTTCTATAGAAACAGAAAATGCAGAGTAAATATTCTAACATTAAATATTAGAGACAACACGGCACTGACAACATACATTATACATTATACTTCATCTCATTAAACAACAAATTAAACCCCATGTAGCCTACTATTTAAATCGACTGCTGGACGTCGTAATGTTATTGTAGCATAAATCTGATTTAGCATTTTATTAGCAACCCCCACCCCACCTGTTCCACCCACTTTTTAAAACAAAGTTACGTCACTGATTTTTATGTTTATATGTTTACTTAAATGTTATATGGTGTTTTACCAAAGTGTCTAATAATTTTTACAGATAAATTGCTTTAATACCAATTACCAAGGTGACCTGTAAAATACTTCTGCTGTCAGGAAAGCCAAATCAAGTTCTTATACCTGTCCTGACCTGAGCACAAGCTCTCATTCTAATCCTGAAAGCCTTAAATAACATATTTAAATACTTTAAGTCATTAAATTCCTTTAAATTGATAATATCACCTGTATACCTAATTACAGTTTGTCTGGGTGCCCAATTTCAGAACAAAAAGGTTTGAAAAAGCGCCCCCTGCTTGCTATAGCTGTAAATGTAAGCACAACAAAAGCTCACGTTGTTTTCCAAAGACAGATATTGATTACAGTGGTCTGTATCTGAAACCTGCAGTGATCATAAACCTGCATTGGTTACCTCCACTGTAACTGATTTCCCCACACACGTTAATGCTTTGATGTTAAAGCTAGAATGTCCACTAATGTGTTTATTTACAAAAAGGCATGAGTGGAGAAAAACAAGTTAATTTTATTTTTATCTAAATTGTCATAAAACTGCTATTTAAATATATTATTCATATAGGTTATACAAAAAACCTGAATAAGCTGATCTAGAATGTTAACTGGTGATAGCCTAGTCTATGAAAGGTACACCCCTCTAAGCTCACACAAATGGTTAGACCCAAGTCTTCAGCAGCCAATGACACGGACCCGTTCATACTGATTTTTAACGCGTATTTCACGCGTATTTTACGTGTAAAATACACGTGAAATACGCGTATTTTACACGTGAAATACGCGTTGATTATGTCACTCGTATTTCACGCGTATTTCACGTGTAAAATACGCGTGAAATACGAGTGACATAATCAACGCGTATTTCACGTGTAAAATACGCGTATTTTACACGTGAAATACGCGTGAAATACGCGTTAAAATTCGCGTGTTTTTGGCCCTAACGGCTTTCCATACAACCCTGCACGCCATAGATATGGCTGCACGCGACCAGACTGCACGCGACCGGTGCGTAAGACCCCGCAAATTACTTAAGGCCCCGCCTCCATCTTGTGTCATAGCGCGTCAATTAATGTGTACAACATCCATGACAAAATGAAGCGAAACTATCCTTCTGGTCACGAAAAGAGGAAGAAGAAAAAAAACATGAGAGTGAATTGCGGGAACAACAATCAGGTAAACTTGTGTTCTCTCCTCTCTAAGTTTGATGTCAGCAAAGTTTGATGTTTTTCGGTCTTGCTGACCTAGCTGGGCTGGCAGTGCATCTCTTGCATCACTTTGTGCCTGACAAAGGTGAGAGTAAAATACAATTATTTATTACGTTTGTTTTTGATAAACGACAAAGTGCAACGGTGTTTGTTTACTGCAGCTCGGAAAACATGTGCGTGTGTTATTGTGCGTTCATATGCGCGTGCACTAAATATGAAACTCGCATTTTTCAAGCAGAAATATGTGGAGACCAGACATACTGTACAATACATGGACGTGAATGATGGCACTCCCATCAAAGTACACATTATAAAACAAGACACTGATTATCTAGTCTCAGTGTAGTTAAAAACTCTAAACAACTGCACTAATTATGCAAGATAGAAAGCAATGTATTGACAATTTGACATTGATTGACTATTGATTTATAGGCTATATTGAATTTAAAATGTTGATTAGCTGGACATACTGGTCAATATGGATGCACATCCCTCAGTAAATAATAACCATAAATCAAGAATTGCTTCAACATGCATAATAATAAATTAAAAAAATCATATTGATGCTGAAAATACCCAGGCTGTAGAGAGAACCAAAGTTAATCCCAAAAGCCAAAGCTCAGGGTTATAATTTATTATTTTCTTCTTATTTATGTTTACGTTAATATTCACTTGTTATGTTAACATTCTATAGAAAATACTCTATTCAATAAATATTGTTAGTTTGAACCTCATTCTGTTCTATATTGTTGTGCTTATTCTTTGACTGTTTTGTTTAAAGGGGGGAGGATTGTATGGGAGCACTGAAGTGTCAGGTGTGACTGTGTGGCAATGGCATATGGTTTACATAGCTCACGACGTCACAGGTCAGGTAGAGGGCCCGTTTGCAGAATTTTGCTTAGGGCCCCAGGGGGAGGTCAGGATCGCCACTGGGTTTAGCAGTCGATTCTGTTCCCTACCGGAATTCCTGTTCCCTTTACGCAATCATACTACAAATCATGCGTAGTTGCCCGTAGCCTACCATCAGAACTGAATAAGAGCAAGAAGCACAACTGAATGTATGGGAAGCCAAAAGGTTAAAAAAGGATTGTATTTTTTCCCGAAATCTAAGCGTTTATTTTTTTATTATTACAAGCAAGTCAAACCAGATTATTTCTTTTCAAAAAAAAAAAAATTAAATAAGGGGGGGGGGGGGGGGGGGGGGGTGGATTAGGGGGGTGTCGGAGCAACTCCCCCTCAAAATTCCTGTGCACGTCCCTGCTGTGAACTATAAATGTTTCTAGGAAAAAAGTGAAAGACAAACATTATACACACGAATGGGAACCGCAGATGAAGTTATTATGACAGAAAAGTATTCTGCTGATGGCATATTTGCATATGACATACATCTTTGCTTATTACTGTTTTTATGCATCAGTGTAAGCATTTTTCGACATATCGTATATATTTCATTGCCAGTCGAGTACCAGACTAAAAGCAGCTGTGGCAGGGGAAAGTAGGGAAGAAGAACTTGTTCTACTTTTGTACCGTCTGCTTCAAATGTGCCAAAAGAAACAGAAGGAACACTAAGTCGAACAAAACCTGACAATAAAGCAAATTTAAGGAAAGTTGGCTTTTGGTTGAAAACTACACCCTCTCACTGAACTGCAATGATGCAAATTACCAACTGCTTATTTTGCCAGTGGAAATGCACTGTGCTTTCTTTTTGGCCTGTCTATAAAGGCATTTTGAGAACCTAGAGACTAATTTACAAGCACTGACCTCTCCATGGAAATTTAAATACACATTAAAATGTAAATGAAATGAATCTGTGGAATTATATTCTCTCTCTATTAAACTGTTTAGGCCTTTACATGAAAATCTCTTCTGAGGATGCGCCACAGCTGTCTACAATTACATTTATGAATTTAACAGACCCAAAGCGATTCACAAATCAAAAATGGCTGTCCCATCATAAGCACCTGTGATATACCTTATATTTATATAAAATATTGTATTTAAAGCTCTCATCATCCCTTATTTTACAGTCAGCTGTTTTAGTTAATCTGTTTTCAATAGCTTTATTTTATTTTATTATGTGTTGCTTGTGATGCTTGTTTTTATTGTGTGAACTTGTAAAGCACATTGGTCAACTCTTTGTTTTAAATGTGCTTTATAAATAAAGTTGCTATTTCTAAATAAAAGTGGAAAATGGTTTCAAATGAAAACAGAACAGAGACATATGTCAGTGTCACGTGATGAACAAGCCAACAGGGGAGATTGCAATGAATGCTCTTTATTCTAGGACAACATACAAGGAGACAGATGACGAAGAAGGTGAGTAGAAAGCAATAGTAAACAGTCCACAATAACAATAGTTTCTTGCACTTATCTATGAAGAAGATGACAGCACGCGAAGCATGACACCGTGTCCTAACTACAAGCGACGCAATAAAATTCCAGCGACAGCAAGTGTGTCTGTCCACACTAGACGCGACGCGACTGTGAGACGCCACACGTCAATCAAAAATCACAGCCATTCAGAACAGCGTGTGGGCAGAGTCTCTCTGTGAAAGCGCACTGCTGGCCCGCATCCCCACTTTGGAAATGGTAACTAAGGACATAATCAAATCAAGAAATAACATTATTAAAAATCAAAACATTAACAAAATATACTCATTGACTAATTTTGTTATGAAGTACAGTTGTATGTTTGCATAGAATTCAGTTTGAACGCTATCATATGCTTTTCAAAATCTGAGGTAAATTATCCATTCGCTTGTGGCCCACCTATTTTTAACTAAAAATAAATAGTGTGTACTCATAACCAGTGTAATTTCTTCAAATGACAATCAGTTTACAATCAGAACTTCCATCCAATGAGATCTCTGTGTGGGCGGATCTGTCAGTCGCGACGTCGCAGAAATTGGAACCGTTTCTAAATTAGAAACTTTGCGTGTCGCAGTCGCATCTGGTTAGGACAAAAACTCTGATTAACATGGAAAAGATACCTTTTATCGCGTGTCGCGGCGTCGCGTCGCATGTAGTTAGGACACGGTGTGAGGGCGATACTCAAGCGAGATAAGACAATGAGTTGGAAAAGAAAATGGGCATATACACTATATATATATATATATATATATATATATATATATATATATATATATATATATATATATATATATATATACTGTACATAAAAAGATGAGACCAAAATTAATGAATTAAAACAAAACAAAAAAACGAATTGTTAAAGTCAGTCTACAAAGACGTCAAACTGTTTCACACAGGTAAATTTTGTGAGCTTCTGTGAGGGGCGATGTGTTAAAGGTCAGTAATCACTTTTTATCACAAATGTACATTTGTTTTAGACTTATTTCGCTCAATATCCATTCACCAACCACACTTTTTCCTGTAGCCTTGGGGCAGAATTATTTCTCAACAGTATAATGTGATTAAAATCTTCTATAAATATTCTGTTACACCTGCTGCCTGTTATGTGGCACACACCTGTCTCTCAAACGGAATCTACCAAAACAATGTGTTCAGGACGCTGCTGCTGGATTTTATGACATATTGCCAGCCAATAACAGTAAGTACTGAAGCCATTAATGACTTCCAGGAAAACAAACAAAACAAAAGCAAAAAAAGTCTTGGTCCTGACTCAGTCTATTGTTTATATATATTATGTAAATAATAATAATAAAACAATAAACCCTTAGATTAATATTTATAAAAAAAGAATGTTTTATACAAGTATGACACTGTCAATAATGATGGATGTAATGGCTTTTAATAAATCAATGGCTTTTAATAAAGTGTTGATCAGTTTCTACAAAAATATGCATATCAGCATATCAGATCAAATCAGCATAGTGAATGATTTCTGGAGGATCGTGTGACTCTGGAGACTGGAGTAATGATGCTGAAAATTTTGCTTTGCCATCACAGGAATAAACATTATTTTAAATTGTAATACTATTTCGCAATACTGCTGTTTTTACTGTATTTTTGATTAAATAAATGGGAGAGTTCTTTCAAAAACGTAAAAAAAAAAATCTGAAACGGGGATCCCTGCTCTGTCTCTCTTTGCATCAAGGGCTTGAAAATGTTGAAGACCCCTGTGTTAATTATTCAATGCTATTTTATAAAGTACCACAATTTTACCATCTGTTATCATCACTTTACCATGGTACAGCCATTGTACTGTTTTGTAAGGGTTATCTATCTTAGCCCAAGGATTTAGCCCAATCATTATTTTTAACCCTCTGGGCTTCTTCGTTTAGGGGTTACACTTAGCTTCCTCCCGGTCAATATTTTTTTATTATTATTTAGACTTTTTAAAGATTTTTATGATACTTTGCATTAATTGTATAATTTTCATGAGCTATTTTTTCCATTTGAAATAATATAATTTTTTTGTAAATTATAATTATTTTTATAAAAAAAAAATGTTTTTCAATAAATGCAACATTTCACATCAAAATAGAGTGCAGGCTGCAGGCAAAAAAAAATTCAAGTGAGAAGACCGCCATCCAGTGGCTTTAAAAATATATAAATGTGTGAAATGTCCTGTAACCGCCTATAGGCTGCCTATAGCTTCCTATATAAATACATAGAAATGCTTTTTGATTCCTATTGTTGTTTTAGACATGATTTCTCTATCTTATTCGTTTTTTTTTTTAAATAGATATATATTTAGATATTCTAAAATACTTCTTTTTTTTTTTATAAGTATCAGGTTTTGCATTATGATTACAATCAAACAATAACATTTGGTTAGAAAGGGAACACAATGCAAACATTTTTGTTACTCAGTATTTTATAATGAAAAAATCGAACAAAATAAGTGTGAGTGTGTGTGTGTGTGTGCGTGCGTGCATTTGAGCGAGAGTTTTTTTTTTTCATTTATTGATTTTATTTTGCATATTCAAAAAATTTGCTGTTGCAGTATTGCCAGTTTATCTGTGTGTGTGCGTTTGTGTGTGTGGGTGTGTGTGGGGGGGGGGGAGGGGTCTTATTTGCACTCTTGATGTTTTAGAGTGTCAACCCTTCATTGCTGTACACTTTTTTCTGCACAGTGGCTGATCTGTAGTTTGTACCACCAAAAGTTTCTCTGAGTTTTCCTATTTTTTCGCATTTCCCATTCATTTCCTATGGTCGGTCATTTTTGAGCGGGAGGAAGCTAAGTGTGACTATTTTTTTTACGACCCTTAAACATATCTGAATCATCTTCTTGATTTTTTTTGTGTGTTCACATAGGTAATCCAACAAAAGTCACCAAGTTTCATCCCATTCCGATGAAGCAAAAAAATTAAACATTTCAAAACGTAACAGTTTTTGGTCATTTTTGACCGAAGAAGCCCAGAGGGTATGCTTATTCATTCTTAAAGCCATAATAGAAAAGCTGAAGAATCCTTAGAACAACTAAAAATAGTCTGTTTTGGAGTAAAATTCATAGCATTTTAGTTCAGTGTTAGTGTGGGAGAGGGTTATGTCAAGGGTGACATTAAGTCGGGTGCATTCCAGCTGGTTCTGTGTAGTGTTGATAGGGTAAACTCTAAACAGAACAAATCCATCAGGACTTTGACATGTTTCGGGGAAGGGGCCGGTGAACTGAAATTGAACCGTTAAAAGGTGATGAAAGAACTGATAAGCTTCAAGCTTTAAGGCTGTTTGTTTTTCAGAGTCAATTCATTATATTTGAAACGAGGAACACGGTGCATCGGATGATAACAACCTCCCTAAAGGGCAATGCACCCTCCTGTCAACTACTACAACGTCAAAACCAAAACAGCAAGCACGTGCTGCACTGTTATTAGCTAAACATTATTGACTGATTAGTGATGTTTAGTAAACTCAGCATGAAGATGTCTGGCAGAGAGATGAAGCTCTGATTCACTGAATCAGGCAGGAGAAAGACCATCCAGGTCCAGGTCATTGTTGTGTGTAAATACTCGAACACACTTTAGACGCATGCTAAGGAGACACAGGATAAAAAGCCTGTCCTTGAATTATTGGCGCACATAGCTAACCTTCTACAAAGTCATGTTAATGTTTTTCTGACATGATTAAGTTTGAATGACAATGACTTACTCATTCCTTTATTGGATTGCGCTCTCTCTCTCTCTCTATCACATACACACACACACACTTTAACATTTTAGTTAAAACACATTTAAAATTGTACAACATCTAAAGGATGGAATACAATAGCTTTTTTAAAAGACAATAAATATTGTATTAATGAATTTAATAAAAATTAACAGACCGTTAACAGACCGTTTTAAATTTGGAAACATTTAATATTACGAAGAGAAAACACTTATGATGTAATTGATAGAATATTATACTATAATTGATATCATTTCAAAATTAATTTGATATATTTTTATATATTACATATTTGATTCAGTTAGACTACTTTGATTTGAATTTAATCGGTTGTTCCGTGAATTTAGACAATAATTTTAAGAAAGACAAGCAATCCATATCATCTGAACACTCTGACTAAATCACGAAATAAGAAAAAATGCCAGGAAAAGGTTCAATTTCTCTTTCTTCTTTGTCCTTAAGGAAAATCCAATTAATGACAGAAGAAACCATGATCCATTGAGTGAATCCAACAAGACGTTCATCAAGAGGAAAACAGAACCGAAGACAACAATTATTCCATATCTACTGTCCAAAGTCAAATTCCATCCCCACATGAAAGCATTCATCCTTCTGTATATCTGGGAAGCACAGAGCTCTAAATGAACTGACATGTACCAGGGCTTATATAGAATATTTAGTGAAAATAGTGTTGGGAGACAACAAACACTTTAGTATAATGAACTGTTCTGTGTTATTTCCCCCCTAAAATATTTGACATGTCAACATGACAAAAACAAAACACGAGTGTTAAGAGGCATTTGGCCCCGACTCTGCTGGTTGCCTGCTGGTTTCAAACACCATGGCTGTTTATTAGTTTCAACAGCTAACAGTTGAGATGTTTCATAAGCAAATATAATGTCCCACAGATCCCTCACCATATCCTTGAGAATCAGGCTTATGGTTGATGTTGGATCTTCAAACCCTGATATTCATCTAATCGTTCGTTCTGATCATTGCATGGTTAGTAATCTGGTTTGAATGACAAGCACAGCAAGCCATTGTGACATCCTTGGTGTATGTAATTTGCTCCCCCTAGTGCTTAAAAGAGTGCAGTGCCTGTATAATTCAGTAATTGCTCAGAAGAGGGTGGGTCAATCAAAATAATGTTTAGCATTATGGTAAAACAGATTCGCCTTATCTAGGATTATAAGCGTTTCCTGACATCTTCTTGTCACAGTAAATATTCAAATAAATGTTGCATCAACAAGATGGGTCAGCTAAATTCTCATTCGCTTTGTCATGTTGTTGGATACCTGAGAGGAAACTACCTGTTTACTTCAACAAAAAGGGAACTGATACCTACTCTGTTCAGACCAATCGGGTATATAGTACTTGGAGAAAGCAATCTGTTAGCATTCCTGTTAGCATAGCGAATGTGTGACTCTCGGAAGGAAGTACGCAACCTGCTTTTTGCTGTCTTTACTCATGGTTGCTCATTCCAAATAGAGGATAGTAAGTATACTATCAAATTTATGTCAAAGGAAATAAATGCTATTTGCTCCCAAAATGGTGTAGTCATGATATTTACCAACATGGTCTAACTGAAC
Organism: Tiaroga cobitis; assembly: GCA_030578255.1. Lineage (NCBI taxonomy): Eukaryota > Metazoa > Chordata > Actinopteri > Cypriniformes > Leuciscidae > Tiaroga > Tiaroga cobitis. Next base: position 20,098,423 of record CM060604.1, on the reverse strand, counting down.
CATGCTAAACCTTGGCTGAATTTGAAATCGCCCCTACCCTCATTCACTATTCCCTACCTATTCCAGTAATATAGTCCACTTGAAGGAGTGAATGGAAACAAGTGAGCAAATTCGCACACTGAGTGCGGTGGCATTTTCTTGTAAGACGCTGGAATTCATTCGACGTGACACTCACACTTACAGTGTCTGGGTAGCCTATTTTCTAGCGTGTACACTATTGAGGTGCATTATGGGATTGAATAAGTACACGCAATAATGTCTGCTATGGTTTCAGACACCACTGCAAATGCCTGTTCCTTCAAATAGTGCGCTATGCAGGGGTATTGGGGCAATTTCGGAGTGCTTGGTTCCAACAAGCACATGAAAAACTAAAAACGCTTAAGAAAGCACAGAATGAACAGATTATTTTGTTGTTTTATCAATATTCTCTGGAAAAAAGTACACGATAATGATTTATTCGACCATAAAATTTATTTGTAGCTCTGGGATTTAACTCACTTTGCGTGAAATTCAATTAAATGAACCTATCAAGCCATCAGGAGAAAGTCTAACTTTACTGACTAAGAGATAAACTTAATAAGCCAGCCACATTTTAGAAACAGATCTGTTATCAATACTGATTTAATATTTAACAAAGTATTTTGTGCAAATCCAAATGGTAAAATACAAAGCATTTCTTGTATTTCCTACATAAAAAAATTAAATAAAAAAAGCTAAAAAAAAAATGTAGACCATATTGATGGAAATATAATTTTACACCTATTATAAGAGACCTTCTTACATGTTATGTCTTCACCCATACATGTGACCTTTAAATGATCTAACAATGGCATGAGTCCAGAAGCATGTATGCACTGATGCATGCTCATCAGGCTGGTTTCCTCACTCTAGTGCACTGACTTAGCCTAAGGTAAGATGTGGCCACCACATGCAGCATTCATCAACATACACCAACATGCCTCCACAGTGATGGGGCTGGAAAGGACTTTCCTATGGAAATAAATGGTGTGCTTCTCCTAGACACTGGAGATGTCAAATAGATTCATGCTGTTGGGCTGTCTCTGAGCCCTCTTCCCTCATGTACACTCACTGATTTACATTAGGCATGCAATGTGCCTGCAAATAAAGATAAATTAGCTTTTTGTGTTTGGGGGGGGGGGGGGGGGGGGGGGAGGGGGGGGGGGGGGGTATTTTCATGCACGTCACTTAATTGTGTATTATTTATATGACTACTTTATTTAATCACAAATCCCTAATTTATCATATAGTAGCTAAGCAAACAGATGAATTGTTAATAAGCAAAAAAATTCATCATAGGTTGAGAATGATGAATGAGAACAAAAGAGATATTAAAAATGTAATTGTCATTGGCTTTTTACAAGAGAAAGTTGCAAATTCCAAGAGTTTAATACATTTTACCAAAAAACGGGGGTCCTAACAAGACCATGCTACAATCACTATAGGGGGCTATACTGTCTCATTATAGGGCTATGGAGTTTTTCCAAAAGCAATAGTCATGGTTAATGCAACATATGCCATTAGAACTAGAAATGATTTAAAAGGAGAGAAATACAGCAAGAGAGAGACCCAGAGAACAGCAGTATTTCACTAGGGAGAAAATAGTGTTTTAAACTGTCAACAAAATGGACCAGTTTATGTTCTTTTAACCTTGACTTGTGGTTGCCAGGCTACTGTCTCGTAATCCAGTGACCTGGCCTGTAGCGTACTGTTTAAGGGATAGGAAACAGCTAGTATGTGGAGAATGCAGATGTGTACAGGGCAGAAACATGTAAATTAAGCTGGTGTGCTTGATAGCGAGGGTAAAAGCAAGGGGGAGAAAGAGTGTATTTGTATGCAGGTGGTTGCACTGTAAAAAAATAGATATACATATATATATTATGTATACATTATTCGGTGGTAATTAATTGATAAGTAATTTATTAAACCATTAAGAAGAAAATCAAAGGAAGCTCATTATGTATAGAAATATAGGCTATTAAACAATATATATATATTGTAAACAGTAAATTCATATTGCTAATATCAGAGAGCAAATCCAGTTAATTTGCATGTTCTAAAATTAAAGCTTTGCATTATGTCGGCCAATTACATTGTTCACCAGAGAGAGAAATAATGCAGCACTAATGAATGTGTCAAGTGTGCCCTGCTGCACCTTTCCAGCTGTTTTAACATCACACTACCACCAGCACACTGGTGCCGAAATCCCACAGCCCTTCTATATTTACTGAATATAGTAGTAAATTAATTTTCTTTGGCCATTACAAAGGAACTCTGACCTTGATACTTTCAACACGTCCTTTAGCTATCTGTTTGCTCTATGTCTGCTGAAGATGTTTTAAAGGTTTAGAGTTTCTTGTGTGGTGTGATTGCATATTATGCCTAAATTGATTTGGTTTTTACTATATAGTATTAGGCACATGACAGCAGAAATAAAGAGTAAAGAGAAGGAAAGGATAATGGAGAAAAACCTCTTTCAGTGCACATAATAAATAAGTGGAGGGGTTGTTTGTTTACACTGATGCAAAATTCCACTTACCTGTCCTCATTGAATGTGGATATGGGGACGTCTTCTCATCAGCTTCTCTGATGAATCCTGATTGGCCAGTTCAGCTCTTCTTTCACCATGTGGTTGAGTGAGGTTGATGTCAGTTTATTGTTTATTTATTCAGGATGTGTGTCAACTGCTATGAAAGGAAAGAAAAGAGTCAGGTCCACACTCCACAACTGAAATGGACATCTAAATATACAATATTTACTAATAGCTCACCCTCCCACAGCCATGTCTGTTCTTACACAATTCCAGTGGATGTAAGCGGATTATCCTAACCTCTAGAATATCATATTTTGTTCTTTGTTTTTTTCCTTCAAAATACTACAGATCAAAAGATATAATAGAACTTTAATTTATTTAATGAGGTCAGAAAATGGTGTCATGCGGCTGATGATCTGACAGGTTTTAATATAAGAAATATCCTAAAAATCCCTTAGGGACGAGTCTGGCTTATACCAAATCGTGCTAATGCCATGTACTCATCTACATCATCCCTATGGTTGGCATGCAGACAAGGAACACTCTCTTTCCTTGCTGAAAACCGAACACTGGAGTATGTTCTGCCCGTGAGAGAGTAAATGAGAGCGACAGAGTGTGAGACAGAGTAATAAAAAATAGAGGGAGAGAGAGAGAGAGAGAGAGAGAGAGAGAGGCACAGAATCTGCACATCCTCACAACCAGCACACCTTTACCGTTCACAATCGGACTCAAGACTGAACTAAGAAAGCAAAAAACGTGAGTACAGCAAAACATGCGTGCATGAGTGAGTGAGAATCTAATGTCTTTTCAATTAAAAAGTATAAAGAAAGCTACACGGTTAATATAAAGGTTCTTTTGCAGGATTCTTAAGAATCATTGCCCACTGTAGTCTATTTGAGCTGGCTACTTATCAAAAAGGTTTTTTGAAGATTAAAGGTTTTTGGTCTTAGGTTCTAAAGATCAGAAAGAATATTGGTTTCCAGGTTCTTTAAAAGGCATGATACCATGCTGTAGATGATTTTTCAAAGACCTAGTAAATAAAAAGCTATTTGTGAAACTTAAAGCCATGTGAATTATGTTGTCATTTACTCATCCTCATGCTTCCAACCCTGTATAACTTTCTTTCTTCTGTGGAACATAAAATGAAATATATTTAGATATATTTGTTGTTTGTCCATAGAGTGGAAATCAATGCTTCAATGTTGTTTGGTTCCCAATGTTCTTCAAAATATAATAAGTAATGCATACAGATTTGGAAAGACATGAGGCTGTGTAAATAATGACATCATTTTCAAGGGTGAACTAACATTTTAAAAAGATTCTTCTGTGACATCAGGCTGTAAAAAACTTATTTTGGGTCTTATTGGAGTCTTTTTAAAGGGGTCATATAATGCCATTTTTAACACGCTAATATGATTCTTTAGGGTCTAAATTAAAAGTTTGTAATATACTTGTTTAATTAAAAATTCTCATTAGTATTGTAAGAAAACACTTATTTTACCTGGTCAAAAACAGCTGTTTTCAGCACGCCGTTTCAGTGCATATGACTTTAAATGATAATGAGCTTTGCTCACCCCGCCTCTCTGTTCTGTGCGTACACCATTTGAACACAATAACACAATAATAACCATAACGCGTTGTTCAGTATAAACGTGGGATTATGAATTATATTGAGAACGTCATACATAGAAAACATGCCGTAATGTACCCTGAGTGTAAACCTTAGACGCATTCACTGTGAAGCGTGCAGCTAGCGATTTGCAAAGATCAATATAAATATTAATATAAAGTTTAATAAAACGTTACACTCACTTCAGTTCTTCTGGAGGTTCAGCAGGAACACGAATATCTGGTACCGATCCTTTTTTCATGAGCAGCTTCTAAGCAAAACCAGCTTTATACTGATCCTCGTTTATAAAGCAGTCTGGTGTGTGAAATGATTCGCGCAAACATGAGAGCATTGACGTTGCTCGTGGGGAATATTCCCTTCGAAAACAAACTCAGCCACTGCGTCTTCAACTAAGCGGTTCGGATTTAGGAACATTAAAATGACTGATGTGTTCGTTATTACACCCAAGAACAGAACACCACAATCGCTTAGACGCAATTCTGCTCATAGACAGTGCTCCAGCATATCAACAATGACCGCGCCGGTCCGCGCGGACTATGATTGACAGGTCGCTCGCGCACGAGCGAGGGCGGGTCTGTGTTGAAACGCAACAATCGTGGGAGGTGCGTCCGATTTAGTGACGTCACAAAATCGAACGGCTCAATTTGAGGCAGGGGAAAACATATAAGGAGATAAAAAAAAAACACTGGATGGATTTGAATCATTTTATGATGGTTGTGTACAGGCACTGCCAACACACATTTCAGTACAATCAACTTGTAAAAGTGCATGTACCATTATATGACCCCTTTAACAGCGTAGGACAGGATATGAAAAGAGAACAAACTGAGCAAAACAAAATAAAAAAAATCAGGCAGACTGACCATATGTATTATAGTAACCGTCATGTAAATGGCAGGCTGGTGGATTTATGTGAATGAATGTAAGTCATGTGATGACAAATGAGGTCATTTCAATCTTCACTCTCATGTATGAGCTGTACTGTCATGCGGCTCTGTAATTATAAAACTGTCTGAGTGATCTACGAAATTGCATGAAGAGGAAACCATTACTAGACCGGGTAGGATGTGAAGGTCTTCACAAAAATGGAAAGAGGACAGATTAAGGTAACGTGAATTAAAGAGAGCCTGAAAGGAGTGGTGGAGGAGGAGAGAAGGAACTACATGTTGGTAATCTGTCTTTGGATTGTGATGGGAACCAAGATAAGAGGAAATAGCTATTCATGTGCTGAGGTGATTGGCTGAGGTAATCTGATTTTCAACCATAAACCTCTCAGGCTCTAGGGTCGATCCAGGCATAAGTCACTGGCTCAGACAACACGGTGGTCGTTCTTCTGCTGGCACTCGATAGTCCACCAGTCCTAGCTTGATGTCTGCAAGTCTAATGGGGAGGATGACACAGGCCGTTCCTTCATCTAGGACACACCTGGTGCCTCTCGCTCACAGCTGAGCGCAATTATCCTTGCAAATAAGCTAGCAAAGGCTGGGAGCTTTTAATACAGGTCTCACGTAAACAACAGCATCACAGGCAGTGTCGGTTCCTGAGCTGTGGAGGCGTCGTTTGAGAAAGTTTCCTTTTTCAGAAAACATCGGATTAGCACCAGAAGATAAACATTAATCCAAGAAGGAAACAAGGCTCTCCTGGAGGTAGAGAGCAGAGGTTATATAATTGGGCTTACTGATGCATCACCTGTGTGTCTCTGTGCTGTCAAACATTCATTTAGCCGTCGGTTTGAATCCTGCGCCTCTGTTGACAATGTTGTGTGGGCTTAGAGCCTGAGGATGCCGAGAGGAGTCCGCTTTAATCATGGCGAGCCGGTCAATCCGCAGGGGGATGATTAAAGCAGATCCACTGTCCTTCTCCGGCAGCTTTCCATCTGACAAAAATATAAATGGAAGAATGCCTAACTAAAAGGGATATGACTTTGATGGACACACATGAGCAAAAAAGACTGCTGTCAATTTGATCTGTTGCTTGAGAAGTAGGCTAACTAAAGGTTTGTTATTTACAAAGGTTCAAAGTTGCTCATAGTGCTAAATAATGAAGCCATTCCCAGGCCCAAATGGTTTCATTTTTAATTTATGTTTTAGAATTTTTTGCACTCTTTTTGTGGCAAAAAAAAAAAAAAAAGATTTCTATGGAATTGAATGAAGGCCCATGGCTGCATCTGAATATGCATACTTCCCTAAATATAGTAGGTGTTAAAAGAGTAGTGTGTCCGAATTCACTACATTCATAAAATAGTAGGCAAAAACGGCATGGATGACATACTGTCTCCGGCGAGATTATGCAGTGTTTATCCAATAGACTCTTTACTATCCCATGAGGTCATGAGAGATGATTTGTGAATGGCAGTGAGGCGCGCAACATAACAAATGTAATACGTCTAGATTACATTCATACTACTCACATTTTTACTATATAGAGCATAGTTTTTTAACAGTCACAAAGTAAATACTTAAGCTGCACTGGGAAGTATGAAAGGGTCCTCTGGATTTAAAGTCCATTTTTTCTTTTTGGAATTTTCAGTGTGAACACACTACTTGCACTATTTATTCTACAAAACGAATATCGCATAAGTACACAAATTGGGACACAGAGGAATCTTAAAAGAATGTATGGATAAGCAAGATGAAAAGATGGAAAGAAAACAGCATGGCGAGAGAGAGAGAGATAAGAAATAAGGAAATAAAATGAAATAGATCATATCACAGGAACTTCAAAAGTAACAGGTGTGGTAACAGGAAGCAAAAGAGATGAAAGACACAGATGTGAAATGTGATGTGAATTTGCAACAAGGAACAAGGAGAAATCAGCATTGTGATTGAAACTGTAAGGGAGGCAGTTGAGTGAGAGGAAGAGAGCGATTGGAAGAATGCAGCATGTCACAAGCCACATGACATTGTTAATAACATTGATTTATAGGGAGCCAAGCAATGAGACTCATCTAAAAAACTACAGGTGCTATCACAGGCATCTGACACAGCTGTGCACATCTAAATGAGTGAGAGAGAGAGAGAGAGAGAGAGAGAGAGAGAGAGAGAGAGAGAGAGAGAGAGAGAGAGAGAGAGAGAGAGAGAGAGAGAGAGAGAGAGAGAGAGAGAGAGAGAGAGATACTGAGGGGAGGTTGGGGAAATGGGGGAGGCAGAGAGAGAGAATATTCTCAGAGCCATTCAAGTGACGAGTGTGAGGGAAGCCATGCTTGGACGGAGACACACTGCGTGCTGAGAGACCAAGAAGCAATAAGAGATTTAGAAGAAGACATAGAAGACCCAAGATTCATTTAAGGATTGAAAACATCTTTATCAACCTGAATCAATTTTACAGGTACACCAACAGAGAAAGGGACCAAGAAGAAGAGTGAAGGGTAAAGTCACAATAATTTGCATCTCAGATCTCCACAGGAAACTGCTGTCATTGTGATGTTCATGCACCATGACAGAGTAGATGGGGACAGCTGATGGATGGAGGGATGAGGTGGAAGTGGAGAAGAATAATTGAAGATGGGAAAAAGAAAGAATATGTAGTGGGAGTGATAAGATGAGTGGCATGCCAAAGATGGAATTCGGTTCACATTCTGAAGAATATATTTGATAGTTTTTGCATCTGGCAGATCAAATGTGATTTTAAATTAATGCAATGGTGAGTGCTAGTGGAAAAGCTGGAAAAAATATGTGAAATTGTTAAAACATGGTAATCTTGAGATGTGTACTCTGTCACACCTCTGGGCGCAAAAGGTCTATTTTATGTGACTCATTTAGTAATAGACACTGACATTTGAAAGATTGCTCTAATCTAAAAGAATCCATTGAAAAAAAAGAGAAAGCGGGAGAGAGACTTAGAATGAAAGAAACGGAGAGAAAGATAGCGAGAAAAATGGTTAGTGAGGGCTGATCTGTGGTAAAATGGTCCAGCGCCTTTTAATATGGACTGCTTCTTGTTCAGGTCCCATGACAATAACTGCAGTGGTTATTGCTGGTGTGTTTTGAGGCAAGACAATCAGATTCATAAGCTTAAAGTAAAGAGAAATAGTGACTGGGAGGTTGTGCATTAATAAAATAGTACATTAATAAAAGGTTGTTGGTGGAACAATTGTGTGCAGACAGAGGACTGCTGCCATCTTGTGCTAAGGTTCCGGGACATTAAAGTTTGCATGGTTGATGGGTACTTATGAGGGTAAATAGGACCTGTGTCCTGGGACCTCGAGCTGAGAGACACCTGAAAACAATGCAATGCAAATCGAAAATTAATATTGGTGGACAAACAGTGCTTGGATATGTGTTCAATGAACTAATTTTAATTGCATTTAAAAATGTATAATGTACCATTAATAGTTAATAGACTATTGTATTAATTAATACTGCAGAAATATATTGCAGACAGGATTCCCACAATCAATGAAAATCTGGAATTTTTTAAACATGGCTGGAAAATTCATGAAAATTTCCACATTGAATACGTTTTTCCTCAAAGAAATGTTTGAATCATCAGCAAACTGCTGTTGAGTTATTTTCCAGGAGTCATGAACTGCATTATTTGATAGTGTTTTCTGGGGTGCGCTTATAATGTTAGTATGTTTTTTACATCAAAAATTGTCATAATTTAGAAATGAAAGGCATTTTTCCTACCCCGATTTTAGCCATCTGATTTGAACGTTCTGTTTTAAGGGGCGTGTCTGTTGTGAGACTTCAGTGTAAACGCCCACTGCTGTGATTGGCTAACATCATTGCATATGAAATAGCTAATAATCATTGTTTTGTTACATAGCTCCTTATCTGAAAATACTTATATAAATCACTGGAGGGTAACTTGAATTTTGCTCTTAATTGGGCAAAGGTTTTAATTGACCGTTCGCAAAAGCCACGCCCCCTAGTTATTGTTATTACGCCCGTCAAACAAATGGTAAAACACGACCAGCGCGACAGATTGCCATGACGGGAAGAGGTATACCCGTGGGTGTCAGTGTCCTTTTTTGGAGCAATACGTCAGCGATATCCTCCAGATCAACATGACATCATGACTTTTGCGTAAACAGACACGCCACTTTCAAGTCAAGTGGCGTGTTATCTATACGCATTTTGAGATATCCGCGTGTATGCGTGTATGTCTACGCCATTAATGTCCAAGTCATTCCGCGTATATGTACACGCCATTAAATTTCCGAGCGAAACGAGGCAAAATGTAGATCTACATCTGGGGAGCGATATTTTTTTTCCGTAGGATGGTAGGGGAAGACTCATAAATGCTATTAACCCCAGTGACGGGTAGGTTTAGGGACGGGGTGGAGGTAGGTCATATATTTATATATACAGTAATAACGTTAAGTCAACTGCGTTCATAAACACGCTGAAAAGCGATTGTGCGTGTTGATAGCACGCCAAAAATGGAAATACGAATTGGCGTGTCATACACACGCAATTTTATGAGATCAGTCTGTCCAGATCGAGATTTGGACCTTATTCCAAATCTTTAAAGTATGTTTGACCCATACATTTGCAATTTTTTTTTTCTGAGATTGCAGGTTGAGAAATGGGAGTTGAGAGAGAGAGACTCCTGACACAGAATACTCTTCCATAGAGACCCACTGTGACTCCGGATCACGAATGATCCATGCCACCATAGCTTTTATTTGGGCAGCCCAATAGTAGCATTTGAAATTTGGTAGATTTAAGCCCCCATTCTCCTTAGCGGACATTACAATTTTAAGGCACACTCTTGGTCCTTTGTTCTGCCAAAAAAATGTTGACGTTAATTTATCAAGAAATTTGAAAGTAGATTGTGGTATAACAGCAGGGAGGTTTTGAAACAAAAATAAAAATCTTGGAAGAATATGCATTCTTATACATTCAATTCTACCCAAAAGAGAAAGCAGTAGTACATCCCATCTATTTAAATCAGTTCTGATTTCCTTTAACAATTTATCATAGTTAGATGAGAACAACTGCATAGTCTTGGGGGTAAGAATTACTCCAAGATATCTAAACACCTGCTTGGAGTGTCTGAATGAGACAAGATTTTTCACAAGCTGGGCTCAAACTCGGGTCTCAGATGTGGAGAGTTGAGTGTTCTACCACTTTGCCACAGAGGAGGTTATGTTGGACCCAAATGAAACACTCAAGGCAAAAATCCAGGCAAAGTAGATTTATTTAAAAAAAAGGATACTTTGCAAGTCAAAAAAAATCCAACAAAAGTTCTTCTCAGAAAGAGGTATTATTGGGATAGCTTGGATAACTTGGAAGGACTCGGTGGGACACAGCAGGAGACACATAGCCAAGACTCAAAAACCGAGTGAGGAACAAGGGGAAAACACACAGCTAAAATACTCTAGGGGAAACAAGGCACAGGTGACCTGGATAACGCTAACAAGGACACACGAGGAAGAACTAAGTCAGAGGGGAACACAGGTGACCTCTAGAGGCCCGGAGACAAACAACAGGAGGCAAAATGCTGACAGGACCCCCTCCTCTAGGAACGGCTCCTGACGTTCCTTCCAGAACACCCTGGCCTCAGGGTGCGAAACTCTCGGATCAAACTAGGGTCCAGGATGTCCTTGGCTGGAACCCAGGAGCGCTCCTCCGGCCCGTAACCCTCCCAGTCCACCAGATACTGCAGTGAGTTCTGGACCCTCCGGGAGTCCAGTATCCGGCTCACTGTGTATGCTGGCTGGCCGTCAATGATCCTGGGAGGTGGAGGGGGTCTGCGGGGGGGGGGCAAAGGGAGAAGACAAGACAGGTTTTAGTAATGAAACATGAAAAGTGGGGTTAATTCTAAGTGAACGAGGGAGAAACAAACGATAAGAAACAGGGTTAACTTTCCTTGCTATGCGAAAAGGGCCGATGTATTTCTGGGAAAGCTTCTTAGATTCGATCCGGAGGGGCAGGTTCTTAGTGGCTAACCAGACTCTTTGACCAGCTCGGAAATTAGGGGCCATCCAGCGGTGGCGATTTGCCTGGCTTTGATATCTCTGGCAGGTCCGAAGGAGGGTACGCCTGGCCTTCTTCCAGGTCCGCCTACAGCGTAGGACAAATCGCTGGGCAGAGGGAACACCAACTTGCACCTCTTCCTCGGTAAATAATGGAGGGGTGTATCCAAACTGGCACTCGAAAGGGGACAATCCGGTGGCTGAGGACTGGAGGGTGTTGTGGGCATATTCAGCCCAAATGATATAGGTGACCCAAGACGTGGGATTACTGGCCGCCATACACCGCAAGGTGGTCTCCAGATCCTGATTAATCCGTTCCGTCTGCCCATTAGACTCTGGATGGAACCCAGACGATAGGCTAGCAGTGGCCCCAATAAGCCTGCAGAAGGCCCCCCAAAACCGGGACGAGAATTGTGGACCTCGGTCAGAGACAATATCCAGGGGAATCCCAAATATCCGGAAGACATGGTTCATTAGGAGCTCAGCAGTCTCCTTGGCCGAAGGCAGCTTGGGCAGGGGAATAAACCGGGCAGCCTTAGAGAACCGGTCCACAACCACCAGAATGACAGTGTTGCCCTGGGACGGAGGAAGTCCTGTAACAAAGTCCAGAGAAAGGTGTGACCATGGCCTGTGGGGAACAGGTAAGGGACGGAGCAGTCCCTGGGGTCGCTGACATGTAGACTTTCCCTGGTTGCACACAGGGCAGGCCTCCACATAGACTTGAACATCCTTCTTGATGGACGGCCACCAAAACCTCCGCTGGAGGAATTCCAGTGTGCGAGCACTTCCTGGATGGCAGGTCAAGGGCGACTCATGACCCCACTGCAAGACCCGGGCCCGAACCGACAGGGGAACGTACAAGCGTCCGGCAGGTCCACCGCCTGGATCGGGCTCATGGACAAGGGCCTCTCGTACCCCTTTTTCTAGTTCCCACTGCAGAGGTGCAACTATCCTAGACCTCGGAATAATCGATGCCAAAGGCTTCTCCTGTATCTCAGGAGAGTAGACTCGAGAGAGGGCATCCGGCTTGACATTCTTGGTGCCAGGTCTATAAGATAAGAGAAACTGGAATCGATTAAAAAACAGGGACCATCGTGCTTGTCGAGGGTTCAACCGCTTAGCCTGCTGGAGATATTCCAGGTTCCTGTGGTCCGTGAGAACTTGGAAAGGATGCTGAGCCCCCTCAAGCCAGTGGCGGCACTCCTCCAAGGCCAGTTTTACCGCAAGCAACTCTCGATCCCCTACATGGTAGTTACGCTCGGCCTCAGACAGGCGGCGAGACATGAAGGCACAAGGGTGTAATTTTCCATCCTCACCCCTCTGTGACAGGATGGCCCCCACCCCCACCTCTGAGGCGTCCACCTCCACCACAAAAGGTCTTTCTGGGTCAGGGATCACGAGAATCGGAGCTGAAGTGAAGCGGCGCTTGAGATCCTCGAAGGCCCCCGCTGCCTTTGGACCCCACTGAATCTTGGTTCCTCCTCCCTTAGTAAGTGCTGTCAAGAGGGCTATCACAGAACTGAAATTCTTAATGAACTTCCTATAGAAGTTCGCAAAGCCAATGAAACGTTGAACCTCCTTAACTGTGGCAGGTGTGGGCCAGTTGTGGACCGCCTTGACCTTCTTGGGGTCCATCTCCAGGTGGCCAGGAGTGACGATAAACCCAAGAAACTGAGTCTGGGAGAAACATGAAATTCACACTTCTCAGGTTTTACATAGAGATGATTGTCCAGTAGTTTCTGGAGAACCCGGTTAACATGTCCCTCGTGCTCCTTCAGTGACCTCGAGAAGATGAGGATATCGTCCAGGTATACGAAGACAAACAGATTAAGCATGTCCCGGAGAACATCATTAATCAGGGCTTGGAATACTGCGGGGGCGTTGGTGAGCCCGAGATTATCCAACTGCAATGGCCAATCCCCAACAATCATTAAGGCTTCGGATTTGTTTGTATTAATTTTATAACCTGATATCATACTACACTCCTTAATACTGTGAAGCAAGGCTGGAGCAGAAGTGATCGGGTTTTCCAGGAATAATAAAATATCGTCAGCGAAAAGTGACAATTTATGCTGCTGAACATTTGATTCTTCTCTTATTCCCTGTATGAGAGGATTGGATCTAATCAATTCGGCTAACGGCTCTATGCTCAAAGCAAATAGTGAGGGTGAGAGAACTTCACCCTGCCTAGTGTCGCGTCCCATTTGAAAAAATTGAGCAGTGCCCATTGACCCTTACACGTGACTTTGGGTTTTTATAAAAAGTTTGGACCCACTTTATAAACGTCTCATTAAAGCCCATGTGCCTCAATGTCTGTTGTAGGAAGCCCCAGTCCACCCGATCAAACGCCTTCTCAGCATCCAAGCTGAGGAGCATTGATGGGATGTTCCTTTTCTGTGCCACTATTTGGAGGTTTAAAGCTCTTCGAACATTATCAGTCCCCTGTCTATGGGCGATAAAGCCAGTCTGATCGGGTTTCACCAGTTTTCTTACATATTTTTGTATTCTGTTTGCAATGATGGCAGTCAGTATCTTTAGATCAACACAGAGGAGGCTGATGGGGCGATAAGACATGCACAGAGTAGGGTCTTTACCATCTTTATGAATGACACTGATAATCGCTTCGGACCATGACTGAGGAGGATCCCCCGCTGAAAGTGCATAATTATAAACTTTATCCAAAAGAGGCGTACGCTCTTTTTCAAATATTTTATAATATTCACCTGGGAGGCCATCCACTCCTGGAGATTTGTTATTTTTAAGTTTTAAAAATGCTGTTTTTTATTTCCACTCTTGTAATTGGGCGTGTCAATAGATCGGCTTCCTCCTCAGTCAATTTGGTAAGACATATTGAGTTGAAAAAGTTCTCAGTTTTTAACCCCCTTATTTTGACAGCTCTCTTCCTTGTACAATTCTTGGTAAGTGGCAAACACCTTTGCCACATCCTTGGGTTGTGATAGCATTTCCCCAGAATTCGGACACCTAATTCTATGGACAACTCTGCTTGATTGTGCTTTTCGCAGCTGAAATGCTAACAGTCTGCCCTGTTACCAAACTCATAATATTTTTGATTTGTGAATCGAAGCTGCCCCTCTGCTTTATTAGTTAAGAAGTCATTTAGTTTCTTCCTATTTTCTTTCAACATATTAAGTATGTCATTTTTTTAGTGTTTGGTAATCTTTCTCTAACTGTCTAATTTTCTTTTCCAATCCTAATTGTTCTGCAAGCCTCTCTCTTTTTAATCTTGATGAAATCGCAATATGTTTCCTCTCAGGACACATTTGGCTCCCTCCCATAATACTGATGGACTTACGGTCTCATTGTCATTAAATTGAATATACTCTAATAACACTTTCCTAATTTGTTGTTGGATAACTTCATTATTTAGAATAGATACATTTGCTCTCCAGTGCTTAAAAATTATTATTTGGACTCAGCTTTAACGTCAAAGAGACTGGAGCGTGATCTGAAATGGTAATTGCTTCAATATTACACTGGGTCACCCTATATCACCCTACACCAGTCATCAAAAACATATCTAATCTTGAGTGACTACAGTGAACATTTGAGAAAAAATTCAGATCTTTTTCCTTGGGATGTAGGTGACGGCAAACATCTACCAAACCCAACTCATCCATTAGTGCACAAAGAGTTAAAGACTTCCTGGTCCTTGGACCAAAGTCAGCAGGGAGCCTATCTACCGATCCCCTCAGAACACAGTTAAAATCTCCCTCTATAAGAATAATCCCTTCAGCTTTGTCTGCTATTAATGATGCAATATTTTTTAAAGAACATAGGACAGTCCTCATTTTGAGCATATAAATTTACTAAAGCCAAAAATACACTGACTTGTTAAAAAGAATAGCAACTCCTCTTTTCCTCCCAGTTTGATGTGAGGAGCTATATTGCTGGTCTACCCACTCTCTCTTCAGCCTCATGTGCTCCTTATCTGAGAGATGCGCTTCCTATAGCATTGCTATGGCACAGTTAATTTTTTTCAAATGATTCAGCACTTTTTTCCTTTTAATTGGACTACCTAAGCCTTTAACATTAAAAGTAACACGTATTAGATTATCCATCCGGTATTATGTTGTATATTCAATTCAACTACTATAACCCTTTCTTGAATCTCACATAAATCACCATAAAAAGAATCATTACAAAAAATAACAGTATAATGGCCCATTAAAAGTCTCAGGACAAAAAGAACATTTGCACATGAACACATAACTAACAAATAGAACAATGCAGGCTTCCACATACCCGACTGGATCAAATGTAAATCTTTTGACTAGTTCTCGAACCTGAATGACCCAGTCCCCGGTGTGTCTTGGACGGAGGTTGGTGACTGGTCCTCCGCGGGGAAAAAACACGCAGTGTTGCTCCCAGAGCGTTTCGTTTGCGACTTAGCTGTGGATAGGTGGTCCTCCACTTAGTGGTTCTCGCGTCTCATCCATATAGGAAATCTTCACTTTTCTTCTCCTAACTACGTATACTGGTTTAGTTAGATAGATGAACTCGGCAAAGGTATAAACTGATACCTTTGCCGAATCGGTGCAGTAATCGGTGTTGAAAAAGGCTTTAATTTCGGCGTAGGCGAGTGTCGCAGGACCTCCGTTGACTCTCCTTCCCGCTGTATTACACCCGTCTTGGCACAGCTCCGTCTCCAGTCGCTCCCTCTCGTCTACTCGGGCGGGCCCCCCCAACTCCTCAAGTACCGGCACAGCGTCTGTCAATGTCGGATAGGTCTTCACGCCATCCTCCATAAAAACTCTCAGCTGTGCAGGGAAAACACACTTTGCCCTAATATTCTTCATCTTTAGCTGCTTTACAGCATCACGCACCAGCGCCCTTTTCTTCTGCAACTCAGGAGAGAAGTCGTGATCAAAGTAGATCTGTTTTCCTTCGTGCATGACTTTTTTCTGCTCCCAGGCCTGTCTTAGTTTGATTTCTTTTACTGAGAAGTCCAAAAACCTAACGACAAGCGAACGAGGGGCTGCTTCAGGATTCTTGGGCTTGGCAGTGAGCGCTCTGTGTGCCCTTTCAATGACGATGTTAAGTTCGGGAGAATGTCGAAGAACAGATTTAAGCAAAACATGTACAAAAAGCTTAACATCTCTTCCCTCGCTCCCTTCAGCCATTTTATAAATTCTCAGATTGTTTCGCCTTAGACGATTTTGCATATCTTCACATCGTGCATTCAAATCCATTTCTCTGTGCAGTAAATAACGAAGGACCCGCTCATGGCGCCTAGCCGTGTCTTCATTAGCACTAATACGGTCCTCCGCCTCTGTGGTTTTCTTTTGCAGCTCAGTAAGTTCTCCTTTTAGTTCAGCGAAGGACGTTTCCAGCCGTGTTAAAGATAGTTGGGCCTGAGTGTGCCCATCTTGGTTGTCTTTCCTCATTTTCTCGAGCTCAGCAAGTATTTTTGACTCGGATCACGCATGCTAGCATCCGACTGCGCACTCTGCGCTTGTGGCAGAGTTAGCTGCTTCAACTTTTTGTCTTTTTCCTTAGCTGAGGCCTGTTTAGTTTGTCCTCTGCCTCTAGTTGTCAACATGTCGAATTTGTTAAGAATCGCCGAGTTTTATGCTGGTTTTGTTAGGAAATTATAACAATTTTGGACGGAGCGAGTCTCTCAGGCTGCTGTCAACATGGCGTAGATAGATCTCGATAGAGATGATTTTAACAAAACTTTTTTATCTTAAATCCTCTTCACAGCCACTGCTCATCCGTATCACATTTTCACAGAATGCTGCTCTATCTTCTGTTCTGGGCGAGTCTATTTCTGTTGATTACAAACGGGTGAGTAAAGAGATAAACATCTGACACATTGAGAATAAGAATCATTGGCCATCCACATTGTTAACATTTCTCCCTGTCTCCCAGTGAAAGAGGATTCTATGGGAATCAGTATGGCGAGTGGAATGATTCACAACTGCAGCCCACCATACAGAAGCTGATGAAAGGCTACAATCGATACCTAAGGCCAAACTTTAACCGTGAGGGCCAGCTGCAGTTGATTAAATATAGATTGAGAATTAAAACATGGATAATACAAACACATTTCTTTGTTCCCACAGAGGGGCCTGTTGAAATTGGAATGAGTTTGGATATTGCCAGCATTGATGCCATCTCTGAGATTAACATGGTAGGGCTACTATTCATGTTTATAACCTCACCTGTAAACTTTCTCGAAGACTAATGGGATTCTGTTCTATTCACATACTGATAGGACTACACAGCCACTATTTTCCTAAGACAACGATGGCAAGATTCCCGACTGATATTCCCTGGAAATGAAAGTCTGAGCCTGGATGGACGGCTGGTTTCTTTGCTGTGGATCCCCGATACGTTCATCCCTGATTCTAAGCGTTCCTTCCTCCATGATGTCACTGTGGAAAACCGCCTGATCCGCATCTTCAGCAATGGCACCGTGCTCTACGCTCTCCGGTTAACACTGAATCTGAATTTACAACTTCTTACCCAAGGCTGAACAGCTGCACCAGGCAGCTGTATGTGCATCTGGGGAACCTTCCTACTGAAACGGTTCAATCAATATTCCTCCTTATCTCCACAGCATTACAGCAACCATCGCCTGCAACATGGACCTCACCAAGTATCCTATGGATAGACAAGAGTGTACTTTGCAATTAGAAAGCTGTAAGTGTTTTCACTCTAAACAATCAGATGTAAATTACTTCTACTTATGTTATTTTATTGATTATTCAAGAGCAGGCTGTGCAAACCCTTAAACCTGAATGTGTGTGCATGCATGTTCAGGGGGCTATAATTTACAGGATGTGGTGTTTTACTGGACCCGAGGGAATGACTCAGTGAAGGGGTTAGACACACTGCGCCTGGCCCAGTACAGTGTAGAGAGCTACTACACAACCGTATCTGAAGCTGTGTATGAAACAGGTATAAACATCTAATTTCATTATGAATATCTAGGCCACTTTTATATTTTATTTTACTGAAAAGTACCAGTCCGCCAGTCTTCTAATACATGTCTTTTTCCTAAGCGGCTTACGGCGCAATCATGGTTTACACAGTGTCCCAAAAAAGAATTTGGACTCTTAAGCCTGACTTAAAGATGCATGAATGTCACTGCATTAGATAACAAAAGATCATCCAAATTCGTTTATTTATTTTTTAAGAAAATAACACAAGCACAAATTTCAAGCAAAATATTGCACAAAAAAAGGTTTTAGTTTTCAAATGATTCAGAAAAAGTATAACATATTTTGTCTGCAGTTGTCGCTTGGTTTGATATTTTGAAACCCTCAATATAATTACTCACCCTCAAGTTGTTTCAAACCTGTATGAATTTCTTTCTTCTGCTGAACACAAAAGAAGATATTTCGAAGAATGTCGGTAACCAAACAGTTGATGGGCCACATTGACTTCCATAGTATTTTTTTTTCTCCATACTATGGAAGTCAATGGGGCCCTGGGCCTGTTTGGTTACAAACATTCTCCAAATTCTTCGAAGAAATTCATACAGATCTGGAAACGTCTTGAGGGTAAGTAAATTATGACAGAAGATTCATTTTTGGGTAGGACTATCCTAACCAAAAGAAATGACTATCTCTTTAAAATGTACTGATAATCAACATGATAAATAGAAAGCAAAAACACCCTAATGTACATTATGGATAACAAAAATAAGCCGAAACAAAACTCTTTAAATAAAATATAATCACAAGTGTCATACAAGGACTACTAGGAATGGCCTTTTACTGTTTTTCACTGAAAATTATATGGTAATTATTTGGTAATTCATACATTTGACAGCATTTTACATATAATACAATTATAAACCATGTACAGTTTTCACCGTATATGGTAAGGTAATTTGCAGTAAACAAATTAACCATTAACCAACGTACTATTTTATAGTATTTTTCTGTAAATATATATATTTTTTAAATGTACAGTGTATGAATCACCTGCAGTATTCTGGATCTGTTGCAGGTTTTTACCCGAAGCTAGTGCTCCACTTCGCTTTGCGCAGAAATGTGCTGTTCTTCATTCTGGAGACGTATGTGCCCTCTACATTGCTGGTGGTTCTGTCATGGGTGTCTTTCTGGATCAGTCAGTCCTCCGTACCAGCTCGCACCTGCATCGGCCAGTGATTCCAAGAGTTTATTACTCTAGCAAACATGTGCTATAAAACATTTCTAGATCAAATAAACTAAATATTCTCTATCAAATCTATTTCTTTGACAGGGGTGACAACAGTTCTTACCATGACCACACTAATGATGGGTGCCAGGACCTCACTTCCTAATGCCAACTGCTTCATTAAGGCTATTGACGTCTATCTCGGCATCTGTTTCACCTTCATCTTTGGTGCTCTGCTGGAATATGCCTGCGCTCATTTCTGCACCATGCAGCACCAGACCATTGTAGATGTGCAAAGGGTGAGAAACCTGTGGATAGTGCTTAAATATGACTTCTTTTTTTATTTTTACAACTAATTAATTACCTTTTTAAACTAACTTTTCATAGGAACTACTCAGAGAATTCGAGGAGTCAAATGGTACGACTCACTTGGTCAATTCAATGTCACCAAAAAAGATGCAGACGGTAGACTCCACTCAGCAGGAGACGCCAGAGCAATCTGTGGCATGTGAAGGGGATGAGGCAGTGGACAAGACACAAGAGAAGGGGTGCGGTTTATCCTCTGTAAAGCAAATGTCTCACCGAGCAGCATCCATGATGAGTGTCGAGAATCCTCACAACATCGACAGACACTCAAGGACACTGTTCCCTATGGCATTTCTCCTCGTCAATATCTTTTACTGGCTCTATTACCTTTTGTTCTAACGGACTGAAAACTCGACCTCCTATCTCCTTAAACAAAGTATTACTCAGATGACTGAAAAAGTGAAAAGACTGTTGACTACCCATCAACTCCAGGTTGAATAGTGCCCTATAACACTGAGCTGGACTTTTACATGGTTCACTGTTGCATTGAAGCAAGAGTTTCTACGCAACAGTGAAAATGAAGATTACATGAACACACATAAATCACAATAGGGACACATCTGCAATAGGACACAATGAAGGACGCTGTTGTAGGATCCAATCTTATTTCTTTAAGGGGTCCTATTATGCTTTTTTCCCACTTTTCAACTTTATTCCGTGTGTAATGTTGCTGTTTGAGCATTAAAAATATCTGCAAGGTTACAAAGCTCAAAGTCCACTCCAAAGGGAGATCTTTTATTTAACAGAATCCCCTACAAGAACTACAAGAATGGCTCGTTTGGGCTACAACACGATTTTTCCGGATCTTATGAAGTCATAATGTTCTCATGTTACTCATTCAAATAATCCCCGCCCCTAGAATACGCAAAAAAGAGGATGAGGCCTGGCTGAGCTGCATTAGATAAGACACTGTTGTCGCTACAGTATGTCAAAGAGACATTGTTTTTTTCCGTTTCCTTCCTAAGTCTGACAAACCTACTTGAAACACTGTTCCTGAATATTATAACCCCAACGATTATCTGTGCGCTGCACAGTTTATGGAAAACAGCTTGTTTTTTTGTAAGACGGTTCACCGCTCCTTAGGTACATTTTGTGATTAGTTACTGTTTGTTTTATCTTAGTTTTCCGACAAATATCTCGATTAAATGGTGGATAGCATCGTATCTATAATGTATAAGAAAAAACAAATTGCATAATAGAAAAAATATACCACTCTGAAACGTCCTGTGAAACCCGTGCTTGCAAAGTATGTGCATGAAATCCATTCTGCATGTTCGTTAACATTGTCAGGGTCTGAATCGGGCTCGAATTGGTTTGAATTTGCCCCATCCTCAATATTTACACTAGAGAAGAACTCGCAGTCATAGTGGGGCGGGACATTTCCCGAACACGCACTAAGTGCTGTCAGAACACACTTGGCCAGCCAACCAATCACAGCACATTTCGTATTTTGGAAGAAAGGGTTTCATCGAAATCGGCGTGTTCGAGCCAGATTGGGGAGACAGGTGATGTAAAAATGTAAAAGAGCCTATGTGAAAAATAATGCGTTTTTTGAACATTCAAGCATGAAAGTATATTCTACAGAGCACCCCAAAAACAAAATCAAGACTTTGTAAAAGGGCATAATAGGACCCCTTTAAGCAATTGCCTTTACATTGCTGATTTATAAGGTTTCAATGCTTCACCTGTTTTTTTCGTCTTCTTGCTTTGCTAGAAAAATGTAATGGGCTGTAGAGATGTTGTAAACTTCATAAGCAATGAATGAGCATATTAAATGCCAAAAGTAAAACCAATAATGGTCAATGTATGCATGTATGTACACAGTGGGGTCCATAAGTTTGATTCTATATTGTAAAACTGAAATTCAAATCTGGAAATAAAGTTTTAATTAAAAAAAGTTAAAAATAAACTTGTTAAGGTGAAATAGCCTAGGCTATATCAAAAATATTTAAGATTCTCTAATATTTCTAGGGCACAATTCAAACTTACAATTCAAACAAACAATATAACTTATATGTTCCGAAGCTATAGATTGTGAAATTGAACATTTCTCGTTCTTAGTGTTTTTTTTTAGTTAGCTTAAATAGTAGCATATGCTATGCAGCTATCCGAAATGATTAGAGATAACGTTTTTTTCACCCTCTACGATATTTTTCGATAAAAACTTCGATAACAAATATGATACAAGCATAATTCTTTTTAAGAATTAATTATGACATGGCATGCTTGCAATTAAAAATATATAGTGTGCCTTATTGCTTAATAACAATTAACAATGTCGCAAAACATACCTAAAAATGCAATTTCTTTCACTTAAACTATATAAATAATCAGGATAAAAATAAAATATTATTACATGAATTAAAATTTGATTGACTACATTAAGAATCCTAAACTGGGACTCATCACTTCGCTGGGATCTCTTCTTCAACACACCGCCACCGTTTCACTGTTCCTCTATGACTCCATTGCTTTCCTCAGTCAAGCCTATAGGTGGCACTGTCGCGCTAAAGCAATAAACTAAGAGCATCGTCTGGTCAAAGAAGAAAATCCATCAGCCAATGAGGAAGCTGGCTGCCTTTTAAAACTCAGCCGGGGAAACTCTGAACCAAAACAAACGACTTTTTTGCTCGTGTACGGAGGATAAGAATAAATACAGATAAAAGGTAGGTACTCAACACCGTCTCGGTAAAGGTTGTATTTTGACTGGTATGATTTAGATTTTAGAAAGATTAAAGGTTTAGTTCAACTAGCGATATATATTGATAAAACCCTCGTGTCACTTTTAATAATAAAACGTAAAACGAAATTGCCCAAGATTAACTGCTTTGTTACGAATCACAAACGGCATTATTTCAACCGAACACGTTGCTTTTGATTGTCTTGCTGTTAAGTGAGTGTAGTTTGTATCTTGAAGCTGCAGTGTTTCTTTAACCTGTCTCTGTCAACGCTGTGCAAAGCTAACGTTACAGACATGGACACCATGATTTACCTGGATCAGGAGAACGGCAGACTGACCACTCCATCCATCAAATCTCGCCCGAACAGACTGCACTCAGCTCCAGGTCAGTACCAATGCTCAGACACCAAAATGTATTTTGTACCAGAACCATAAATGGGTGTCAATAGTTTACTCGTATAACGTTTTCAGATCAGTGCTTGAGAACACCCCTGACAGGAAAGGCGCGTCTCGGAGCTCCTCTGCAATCCACCCGAAAAGCTTTGGGAGTCATAAATAAGGTTGTTGCCACCCCAGCAGCCACTCAAAAAGCTGAGGAGAAAACCAAACCTGCAGAGGCCAAGGTTGGTTCTTGAGATTATGGTGGCTTCTTTCCTACATAGACAACTTTATTGAAATCATTTGTAGCTTGATTAACGTTAAATGCATATTTCATCAGTGTAAGGTGCTTGCTCAGGCTGCTGGTGAGGAGTTGCCAGAGATTGAGAAGTGCTTCCCATACAATCCAAGCGGTAAGCCTGTCTGCTGCTTTATGGCTTTGGAACTGAACTCCCTTGGTGTCAGGCAGCTGTTGATTCTGTCCTGTGTTAAATGTGTAGAGTTTGAGACCTACAGTGTTCCAGATGAAGTCTACCTCAGTGGTTTCTCTCTGGCTGGTTTGGCTAAACCGACGTGGCCGGCTGCTCCACTTGCTGTGGAGGAGCTTATTATGGACCCGTGTTTGCCACTCTCACCTTTAAAGATGCCCAGTGGTAATGACTATAGTTTGAAGCAGTTTAAACTTTAAATGCAAAACGTTTTTCTGCTCAATTAAGCTTAATTCTTTGTTCTCTCATGCAGCAGTGGAATATGCTGATGAAATGGAGGCCTTCCTGCAGACGATAAATGAGCTGACTGTTGACTTGCCCCCTGAGTGTGAATTTTAATTTATTTATTTTTTTTGAATTGTGAACGTTGTACATTCAATTTGTTTTTAACTGTTATTAAACTTTTTATAAAATTAATGTTCAAAGGGATCTTTTAATCGGACTCTAAGGTTTTGTTTTTTGAAATTGTCTAATATTGAGAGCTTTTTCTCTCAATCACCAATGTTCAGATCTCAGTAAAGGAGTCATTTCATTCATTAAACATATTAATTGACAACCAACTTGTGATATTTTTGTGAATCTTATAAGGAAATGTCATGTTCTGCAACTATTAGCATATGGATATACAGTGTATATCATACACTATAGTGTTAACACTTTACAGTAAGGTCACAGTTAACATGAACGAATGAGAAATGTGTTAATGTTAGCTAATAAAATTGTTAGTTCACAGTGCATTTATATTAACAGAATTTAGATTTTTAATGTACCGGTATTTGTAAATGTGGAAGTTAACATTAACTAAAATAAATGAATGATGCAGAAGTATTGTTAATGTTAACACTGAATCCTTATTGTAAAGTGTTACCACATATGCATGCATATTTTATTTAGTGGCTTTTCAATACCCAGTTCTTAGAAACTAGGACAGTTCTCTTTTGGCTGGCTTGTATAAAGTCTCACAGTAAAACCGTTTTTATTTCCAACTGATAATTATTTTGCAAGTCTATAACTGACATAGGAGCAAAGATACATTTTGTTTTTATTAAAAGAATATTCCCATCTCCATGTCTAAAGACATTTAAAGTGCAAATGTTACTCACATTAAAAGGTGGTAAAGAAATGGGGGAGGGATACAAACAAGAGTATCAGTTAGATATTATGAAGCTAGATTTAAAAAGAATGTTAAAAAAAATATATATATATATATACAATTTTCAAATATACACTGTTATTAGCACCACTTGGTTAAGAGCTGGAATTACCCTAGAAATATGAGCAATGGAGTGAAAAAAAAACTGTACAAATCAGTTACCATGCCTCTTTTTAAATTAAAGAGTTTTTAAAGTGGATTGTCTCGCATGCATTCCCATCCTCTGCATCTTTTACAACTTAACCACAATTCTTTCTTGCACTTTCAACTAATAAACTTATTTCATCATACCCTCTCAATCCTTCAACACTGATGCCATTTTGTGCTTGTCACATGGAACTTCACAAGACACATGAAGAGGACATCATTTGGCTCCAAAGTATTATAATAGAGCTGGTGCTTTGTCATTCTAACTCCACTGTAAAGTTATAAAAGTGGCAGTCACCATAGAGTTGCATATACAGCAGTCTGTGTTGGTGCAAGTCCTCATATTAATCGTGAAGTCTTCCTGATCAGCAGTTTCTCTAAGTCCCCTTCTTAGATTCCCATTCCTGGTTAAAAACAAAGCATTAATGTTCAAGTTACTCACACATAAGGGCCTATTCGGCAACATATAAGATCTTAATAGCAGGACCCTAAAGTGATCGATGAAACTCATTAGAGACTGACTAATTAGAAATGGACTAAATGTTTTAATGTGATCCCTATTGATGCAGCAAGCTGTTCTGTTTGTATTATTTGCCTTTTGATGCATTGCACTGGATAATGTGGTGACCACTGATGTGTTTACCTTGGCTTTCTGCATAACATTTCCCTTTGTGGATGCATAGATGGAGGGAGGTCGCTTACGCATTTCAGAGGTGCAGTTGACAGGGAGAAACGACTCAATATACTGAGTCTCCGTCCTTTGAGTCTTTGAGGAAAGAAGGAAGCATGTTTAACATCAGACAATCCATTTGATTAAACTATTCGTTGTAATATTTGCCCAGTACCTTGTTTGTAGGTTTAGACTCTGTAGGTGTACTAGGCGCCTCCATTTCTCCACCAGCCAGAGATTTCTTCAGGTTCTCCTTCACCTGCGTGAGCCTGAGCTCTAGATCCACACGCTCACCCTCTTTCACGCGGCAGCTGTCCTCCAACTGGACGACACGCTCCTCTAAAGCCAACCTCTGCTTATCTGCACAACAATAGATCATTACATTTACATACGTGTTTCTGGCTGATCCATTTTGACCATTTTGATGGGGGGGGGGGGGGGGGGGGGGGGGGGGGGAATTATTATTTTTTAGAATCAACTCTGCAAATACAATTTAAAATGTGATTTATTTTTATTTTTAAAGAGCACCAATTTTGCTGTGCTTGTGTGTAGGTGCTGCACAATTTGGTAAAAAAAAAAGCATCATCTTTATTTGATTTTAAAATCTAAAATTCTAATATGTATGGCTGTCTCAATTTATTTGCGATTTGTCGCACAAAGCCATATTCCAAATTTAGTTTTATTTTGATTAATCAGTTAGCCCTATATAGCTGTATCATTAGAATAAATCAAATGTTCTGTGTTATGGTAATGGAGCTGGTACCCTCTCAGCGAATAGTTTATTAAACTATAAATCATCTAAATATGTATACATTGTAAAAAAAAAAGACAAAAGGACATGTATCACATGACTGAATAAAAAATTGAAGTTAAACTGAAGAAGCAAGCATTAAAAACCTATTTTGCTAGTAAAAGTGGCCCTAAATTCACTTCTTTTAAAACCAAACCAACTACTGTGGAATAGTACCTCTGTATTATCACATAAAATAGAGAGGAAATATTTCTTTCTCACCCGTTGCACCTTTCATTTTCTCCTTTGCCTCTCGTTTCTTCTTCCGCAGTGAGACTAGTGCGCTTCTGATACTGTCTATTTCTGTCTCCAGGTCTTCTTTTTCTTTCAAGAAGCGGCGTGCATCCTCCTGTGCCCGCGTTTTCCCATACCTCCCGTATTGATTTGCATCTGAAATGTCAAGTAAAGTTCAAAGATCAGACCCTAGAAGTCTGCGGGAAGGTGGCAAAGCTATTAGCACTTATTTGGTGAGAGAATGAGTGTGAAAATGCAGAGCCGTAGATCAAACCAAAATGTCTTTAGCTCATGTTACATTATTCTGACTGCTTTTGATGTGACAGCGCGAGAACTTTTCAAAATGGCCAAAATAAGGTTAAGCAGTCAGCAGGCTGCTAATAAAAACTTAAAACCATCTATTCTTTATGTTAAAGAGAACGCTGGATCTAACAGCTGTGTTTGTTATAAGCACAACCAGCACAGTGCAGAGTGTGACGGGACTCACTGGAGCCGTGGCGCTTTAGGGTGATTTGTGGACTGGGCTTTCCTGTGTCACTGCTGGAGAAAGAAGAACGACGCTTCGTTTGTGCTCCTCCCCTAAACCTCTCATGTCCCTGCTGAAGAAAATAAGTGCACCAGGTCAGATATTGTCTATATAAACAACTGTACTGCATACTGCTTCATATGGGTCAATCCACAAAATGAATGCTATTTCTGTTCCAATGTGTAACAAATGATTCACAATGAATAGCTGATGCTAATTGTGTTTTTATAAACATGCCAATAGTTAAAAGTTAAATAAATGGTAGCATTTTGTCTTTATGCGCATCCATCCATCATAAAAATAATCCATACGACTCCACTGGGTTAATAAATACATTCTGAAGCGAAGCAATGGGTTTTTGGCCGTACGTGCGCTCACGAGAGAGTCGAGTTCGGGCGGAAGGATGACCTCTGACCCGATGCATTATGTAGGACTTATGATGTAGGACGTAAGACTTATGACATAGGATGTATGATGTAGAATGTATAACATTGGTCTTATAATGTAGGATGTATGACGTAGGACTTAAGTCCTTAGTCATAAGTCCTACGTCATATGACGTAGGAGTTATGATGTAGGACGTACTGTAGGATGTATGACGTAGGACCTTTGACATAGGAGTTATGATGTAGGAGTTATGACATAGGATGTATCCGTAGGATGTATGACGTAGGCTGACGTACCCTGAAGTGAAGAGGATAGAGCAAAACAAAATGGCGGTTACGAATTAGAAGTCTTGTAATTACAAAAAAATGTAAGAGGATTTCGATATAAGAAAAGAGAAGCTACGTCGGATCAGAGGTCCCCTTTCTGCCGGAACTCGACTCTCTCGTGATCACGCGTACGGCCGTTGCCAGAAGTCAGTATAGTTTGTAAAGTTTTAAATATGGATATTTTTCTTACAAAAACCCATGCTTCACTTAAGAAGGCTTTTATTAACCCACTAGAGTGGTATAGATTACTTTTGTGATGGATGTATATGCTTTTTGAGCTTCAAAAACTAGGGCACTATTATGCAATTACAAATCTGGGAAGAGCCAGGATATAATTTAATATAACTCCAATTGTGTTCGGCTTAAAGAAGAAAGTCATAAACACCTAGGATGGCTTGAGGTTGAGTAAATTATGGGATAATTTCTTTCTTTTTTTCCATAATTTTACTGTTTGGCTTGAGATGCAGTATTACAATATTGCACAATGCAATATGACATTTTAAACAGAATGATACAAAAACAACTGAAGGAGATTTTTTTTAATAAAAAAAATCAGAATTGTTTTTGTTGCTTTTTTAAAAATGGAGATTTTATAAAAAAAAAAGACTTTTTTAGTATAGTGTGTGCCCTGATCGCACAAGTTGAGGCACGCACAGATGGAGAGAACTGATGTTTCTGTGCGGGTGTCCGAAGGTTCAGCACAGCTTAACAAGCCACTCGGAGGCCGGAGGCCATGACGACTGAACCTGCTCTAACCCCTTATTACTGCAGAGTCAGCACACACTTCTCATCTTTCATTAAAGACCAGTCAGGGCACATGGATATAAAGAAGACTTTTCTTCAAACAAAGAAAAAAAAAAGATTTAAAAAATCAGATAATGACTCCACTCATGAGTGTTGTTTACACTTAATGTTTGTGTATGATCCATGCACACGACTGTTGGGAGTTTCTTCAATATTTTCTTATGTGCGACCACAAACCTCTATGGCTTCAAAAGGGACCTCATCATATGTTCGTGAATCTGTGGAGGTTGCCCATCTAAATAAACAGGAAAAGAAATAAGAACAGTTAAGGTATTCAAAACAACAAGATGACCCAATCTATAACTCCACCCCTCACCACATTAACCCTTAACTCACAGGAAAGAGTGACGGGCAGCCATGCGGATGTTGGCGATAGTTTCAACATCTACATAGTCATAATGAAGGGACTCGGGGTCGGCAGAGGAACCGGTTTCTGCCAACAAGACTCCCAGCCAGCGGCCCATGTCCTCCGAACAACTCGCCTAACACAAACACAAGCAAGAACAAACATGAGCTGCAATCACAAAAAAAGCCAGACACACACAAACACAAACACAAACACACACACACACACACACACACACACACACACACACACACACACACAAATGATAAAATAGACTGTATGGACAGCATTTAATCATCAGACATGATAAAAGAGTATTAAACAATGAAAAAAACATAACATTTAAAGATAGTAGAGTTGTTATTGTTAACTAAAAACTTAGACCATTAAAAATCTTTTTTTTTCATTGAAATTAATATATATATATATATATATATACCTTTACGTTTACGTACCTATACCTGAACGTTTATTGTTGGACACAACAAATGTGTCCCCACATTAAGTCCTTAAATTTGAGGGTATTGGACCTGGAAAGTATTGGACCTGGACCTTCAAGGTTCTTGAATTTGAAGTTACCAAGGTGTGGGAACCCTGTATATATATATATATATATATATATATATATATATCAAGGTGTGGGAGGTGTGGGAGTTACCAATATATTATGAAAAACTTAAACTAAAACTTAAAAGGGATAGTTCATCCAAAAATGAAGATTCTGTCAGTAATTACTCACCCTCATGTTGTTCCAACCTTTCCAGACTTTCGTTCATCTTCGGAACACAAATTAAGATATTTTTTATTAAATCTGAGAGCTGTCTCACTCCTCCATTTTGGGTGAACTATCCCTTCAAATGAACATTAAAGTTGAATAAATCAAACTAAAAATTCAATAAAAATAAATTCAAACATAAATATAAAAAAATAAGAATAAAAATTATAAAAGAAATGACAAAACATGTGGTCAAATTAAAATACAATTATAAAGATTAAAGCTAATCAAAATATAAATAAATACTGTAATAGTATTTAAATAATACTACTAATCCAATACTAAATTAAGCTATTAAATTAAATATTTAATTCAATATTTAATTTAAGCTATTAAATTAAATATTTATTTATTAATGTTTTTAATTAATTTGTATCAGTTGATTATATATATGTAATTGTGCATGGTAATTTCCCCTATTTAGATTACATTTGCTGTCATCGGGCATTCACTTAAAGTTAATCTTTAAAAATATCTAATAACACTGTTCAATGTAATCTTTTTCAAATCTCAGGAAAAATCAACATTTTTCATAGTGTATATTATAAATAGTATGATGCCTATATTCACCTGTATCATTTCAAGTTATTTGTTTTGGTTTTTAGTCTTTTTTATTTATTTATTTAGACAAAATGGTATAGAATAGTTTAGTATTTTAATATCAGCAATAAAAAAAATGGTCGGCCAGACAGAATTTTGATATCGGTTCATTCTTATAGTATAGATTGAGAGATGTCAATGAATGATGGTGAGAGAAGAGGAAGGAACACAGATCAAACCCACACAAACACCAAGACTAAATTTGCATGTAGCTAACCACTAGAATACAGCTCTATGGAGGATTGCTGTGAAAGCTTCACACAAAAAGCACTCACTACCTCTAAAGCTGCCAGCTCTGCACCTCCTTTCAGTATCCTCAGGACGAAGGGGTGTTTGGGCCCGAGACCTGGGACAACCTCACAGCCCTTCAGAGCCACAGCAGTGTGGGGGACTCGCTGTTCTGCTTTCTCGTGGTAAAGGTAAAGAGATCCGGCCCGCACACGACACCAGTGTTCCCTCCAGCACTGATTCAACAGCACTCCCACATAACCTAACACACACACACACACAGAGAAAGAATTACAGCAATTATTACAGTACGCCCACTTCTGTTTCATGGTGTAGATTTATTCCACTTCACTGTCTGAGATCAAACGCTAAGAAAGAAAAGTTGAAAATAACAGGTGGAGAGAGTCATGGGTATTGTAATATGAGAGGAGAAAGGGGAGAGAGAAAGATGTGTCTCGTACCACACCGGGGATCCTGGTCGAGAGACATGCGGGCGTCTCCTGGCAGTGGAGGCTTTCTTTTGGAGAAACTGATCATTCTTGTGATCTTTCTTCCTGCAGCTCGGCTTACGGTGCCCGTTAGCTCTGACAGTCCACCTCGCTTGGTTTTACCTGTAAACACACAAACACAGGTTTGATGGTAGAATGAAATTACATGCAAAGATATGTGTGGTCTACAGACACACAATCTCCAGGAATTAGGCCAAAGCTATTAAAGACTTTCACTGCTCCAAACAATTATAATCACAAACAATCCACATCCTGCATAAAGACCTCCTGCTTGTTAACAGAGTACCTATGACAAAGGAAAAAAGGATGAATAAAGTGTGTGTGTGTCTGTGTGTGTGTGAGAGAGAGAGAGATAAACAAAATTCAGAAGACATTGTGAGTGTTTCTTGCCAATGAAAACCTTGCAGGCACAAAGATATTGGTGTTTTGAGTGGTTGCCAGGGTGTTGTTATGCAGTTTCTAAGGTGTTATGGGTTTTTCGAACATTGTTTTGACCCTGGGTGGTTGCCAGGATGTTGTTATTCAATTGCTAAAGTGTTCTAACTGTATGATTTTCAACATGTTTCTAGGTGGTTGCAAGGGTATTTTGGGTTGTTGCCAGAGTGTTTCTATGTGGTTTATTAGGCATTCTAATCGGCTTAATACATTGCTATGTGGTTATTATGGTGTTTTGGGTGATTGCCAGGGTGTTACTATACAGTTTCTATGGCATTCTGAGTAGTTTTAGGGTGTTTTAGGTGGTTGCCAGGGTGTTGCTATGTGATAGCCAAGGCAGTCTGAGTGTTTTTTTCTCTGGGGTTCCTAGGGTGTTTTGGGCAGTAACCAGGGTGTTGATAGCCCAACCCTAAATCTACAAGACATTCTGGTCTATAGAAATTATTCTGGTCCCTCTTTCCTTGTATAGTGTGAGTGTAAAAAACACTGCAAGATGAATTACTTTTATTGTTTTACTTTAGTGGTTTGTTTAAAAAATAATATTAATATTAATAATGATTGCCTTAACAAACACCACTAATAAAGATAAAAGATAGAAGAACCGTGAGTTGGATTAGAAGAAAAAAAAACAGAAAGAAAATCTTTGGATTCTAAGGTGTAATCAGAGAAGAACAGCGGGGCAGAACTGAAGATCTCACCATTTTCCCGGCTGTCACGAGCACTTTCTCCACTTGGCACACTGTCAGAATCTGAGGTTTGCTTCTCTGCAGAACACCACTACAGGGACAACAGCACAGCCAGATCAAACTAAATACGCCAAATTTGTAAATATACACATCCATAACTATTAGTCGACTAATGCTGTACAATAGGATATGGAGATTATTGAAAATAATCCTGAATAAACCCTGAATTGGTCTAGATTCAGGGTGTTGTTGTGGCCAGACAGCTACAGCAGCAGAGTTCACACAGGAAACACACTCCCAGTGCAGTCTACCTCTCACAACCGACTGCTAAATTCAGATAAAATGTGTTTCCTGACATACAATCACACATCACTACATTCCCATTGATTCTGCCTCTCACAACAGGTCTCTTAAACTCAGCACATTATTTACAGCTGCTCTGACAGCATTGACCACCCTCAGCTTGACGCCTTTTAATTAAAGCAGATGGAGAGCGAGCCAAGAACATTTAAATGCTGTCAGTCTGTTTACACACACAAGACAGCACAGCACTCACAGCAGCACTGGGGATGTAATTACACACAATGATAGAGGACAGAGACAAATCCATTTGGAGTTATCTGCACTACTGTTCAAAAGTTGGAGGTCGGTACGATTTTTTAATGTTGGCTGCATTTTTTAATAATGCTGCATTAATTTGATCAAACATACAGTAATTTTGTAAATCATTATTATAATTTCAAATATATGTTTTCTAAAATATATTTAAAATGTAATTTATTCCTGTGATGGCAAAGCTGAATTTTCAGCAGCCATTGCTCCAGTCTTCAGTGTAAAATGATACTTTGAAAAAGTACTTAAAACCATTAATAAAATGTACCATGGCAATACTATGTTTTTAAAATACTTTTTGTGAGGAAATGTCAAGAGGTATTCATCTTACGTGTTGTATGTGGGATTATTTTCCTAAGAAAGTCACAGAAAGACCACTTTATACAGAATGAGCGTATTCCCAAAAGTTCGTCCAATTCATTATTGGCACACTTTATATGTCAGTAATGAAGATGAGATGCACAGGAGTCATGAATCAGACAAATGTGTGCTGGGATCTCACCTTATCCATTTCAATCTTCCTAGAAATCATGGGAGATGATGGGCTTTCAAACCCATTCCCCTGGCCTGTAACGTCACGCACCACCTGCAACCACACAAAGATACACACACATAAGCGTTTCCTTTGCGTGTAAACATAGTCCATCACACAGGGGGTCCCTTTTACAAAAGCCATTTTCCTCTTGTGCAATATTGATTCTGGCAGCTGATACATCCATTGTGTGTATGCATAATGGATGGATACCCAATCGTGCAAGAAAGTGAGGGACTGTGTTTACTTGGAGCCATTTCTCAGCCTGCTCTTTGCTCTGCACGGCCAACACCAGCGCCTCTCCACCGGGAAGGGAGAATCGGAGCTCGTGTTTCTTCCTCCGGCCGTCTTTGGGCACGTAGATGACAGTGCACAGGCTGAGTGGTATATCCGTGTAGGGCGACTGGTCTTTAGAGCTTTTATAACACTATAAAACAAGATTCAGGGGTTCGCATGATAGCATCAGGAAAAATCAAGGCTCATTTTTATCTCTCAGGGCTTTTTCCAGCTCACCTGGAGTCTGTTTTCACGAATGACAGTGAGCTGTTTGGCCCACTGGCCGAAGCGTTTTTTCCTTAATAGGAAGGCACAGATATGGCAGTCTCTCACCGGGGCCATGGAGTTCTCCTCTGAGGGCCACTGGTGTGTCAAACGCTGGCCTTTCTCTTCCTCTTCCTCGTCATACGACTCATAAGAACTGCTTAAGGCATCCGAGTCAATATCTGTGGGAGGAGTAATGTCATACTAATACTACTAATAAGAAATTACATCACTATTTATAGCATCAGGGTTCACCCTCTTACAGGAGTTCTTGCGTCGTCCGTTCACTTGCGTTGTTGGGTAATTGTTCTCAGCATCTTCGTAATATCCATCTTCAATGGAATTAGGAGGGCTGGAGCTGCCTGTAGATATAAGAGAAATGTGCAGTGCCATACAGTATATTTAAAATATGCTGTGTGGAAAAACATTTAACATGCTCTCGCTAATCTTTGCGAAGCAATCATAATATCTGAAGTGTTTTTTTGTTTTTTTTTACCTGTAGTGCAAAGAAAAAAAAAATAGCAGTTGACCTCTTAAAAGTATTTTAAGACAAAGTAGAATCCCAAATTTGCATGGCAACGCACAATTAGCAATCCTTTGCAAAGTGAAATGTAGATGTGCGAGTCAACTCCCATCTCTTAGCCTCTTCTTGCTGAATTGCTTGAATGCACTGCAGTCTGTTTTAGCATCATTATTAAATTGCCATTGCTTTATTAGAAGTGTAAAAACTTTTAGAGAAATTTTTTTCTTTTTAAAAATGTCCAAAACTTGGATATTTCTATTAATTTAAATTGAAATAAAGGGGCAACTATCTTTGTGGTAGTACTCTAGACCAGACTCGGTCTCCAAGACATCGAGACTATATTTTCATGCTTTTGGTCTTGTCATGGATTCGTTTGGACTTAGTCTTGACTCGGACTCCACCGTCCTCTGCTGGTCTTCTTGACTACAACACTGATAGATGATACGTGAACTTAATTGGTCTACAGAAGTGGGCAATCCCTCTCTTGGCTGACTGTCTCTATATTTAGCACCAGCAAACATTTGACAAGAAAAAGTCTTTGTGAATTTGCAAAGTTTAGAGTTTACCAAACTGAAACTTGAAATGGAACAAAAGGCGAAACTTCTTTACATGAGCTTGTGTTTTTGGTCCACCTGCATTTAATTGGAAGTCAATGGAATGAATTTGACCCCATTTACCTTCCTAATGCCATTCTTAGTATTATTTTAAACAATTCATTGTACAATTCAAATTGCAACTTTATCTCTGCGATTTTTAATCAAAATGTATTAATTTGCTCTGAAGTGACTCCTTTTACCACCGATGCCACTTGTAACGATTTAATGTCAACCAATAGCTATTTAAACACTGTTTTTGTAACTTTAAATTGAGCATAGCTCCATTCTGGAACGTAGCACCCACTTTTTATAATCCAATAATTTCATAATGGATAAAATAAATACTTTTTCTTGTTAAATATACTGTAATGTTTCATTAAAAAAAATGTGTCTTATTATGGAAGTAAAATGGGTTGAAAACTACAGTACAATTGACTTTGACATCAAATGGTTCCCGTAGTGACAAGATCTATCGTCAACACTCAGACTCTGGAAATAACAAAAAAGTTGTAACTCAATCACTCTCCAAGTTATTTTGTCTATAGGAATTTATATAGACCATGTCATGTTTCCATACAACGGACATACAGCAATAAGACTCACTGCGGCTGGTAATATATTCTGGCATCTTTCCAGGGCTGAGTGGCACGGCCTCTTCATAGTAATCCTCTGGAGGTGGTGTGTTGGGCAGGGGGGGAGGCAAGCCCATTGAGCTCTGGTCAAAAAAATGTGGCACCAATGACTTACTCCATCTGTCTACCCCATCACATTCATTCACACTTAACATCTGCTTTTCAGTGAGTCCTCACAATATCACAAAGTTATGTGGCTCCGTTCCACCACTCTGCAATTTACTCCAATAACAAATGATATGTGAACGCTGCATCCAATCAAAAGCCAAACCCACATGCCACATGGATGACGGTTGAGAAAAAGTCAGATACTGGGCATGCAGAACTATTGTGCTATGATGGCATACAAACACACTGACACATACAATGAAAAATCTGACTGCTGGAAGAGTGTGCTCTCTTAATAATAGGCTCTATGGGGACCTCGGCGAAGGGCTGACGGTGACGTGACTTAAAGATAACGGCCTGGCCCTGAAAGTGCAATGCAGCTGGAAAGAGAAAAGCAGGTTTCACTGCAGAACGATTAATCTTCCTGCCGTATCTCATCGTGGCAGACCACAGCCCTCATTACACACTGACATCAGGGTTTATGATGTACTATATATTAGCGTTAGGTCTAAGGAGTGGAGCATTGTGGGTAATCCTCTGAGGGAAGATTTCTTACTGGCTTGGAGACACAGTGGTCGGTTTGGTTTGTCTCTGGCTCTTTCTTTTGATCCTCCATTTCAACTTTCAGGTCCCCAAGGTCACAATCTGTAGAAATGTCCAAACACATTTATAAGCATAATACAATGGAGTGAACAGTATTGAGAGATGTAAATCTCATTTATACTCCCCACTTACCGAATGTATCAAAAAGAGATTCGACAAAGCTGGTTCCGTTTCTGTACACTGAGGTGTTCATGTACATACAGTCTTTTCCAGTGACTGCAAGGAACGAGTATGAGAAAAGAGAAAACATATGCAAGTAGGACAACTGCCAAAAGCTTTTCAGTCTCATTTATGAGAGAAACAAGGTTGATGTTTATCCCTCTGGTCTTGTCACTCTCTAAATTGCCTCAAGCTTATTTTTATTGGTTCTCTGTAAGACTGATGTTTTCTGAGTTATTTTGCAATATATGTGCAGTTCCCTGCTGGACAAAAAAACAGGTCATAGCTTAATGTAGTCAATCTGACTAAAAGGCTTATCCAAGGTGGTCTACCAGATCTAACTAAGCTAATCAAAATGGTCTACAATAGGGATGAATTTTCCTGCATAAATCCTAAACTCAGCAAAAAGGTGTCTCTCTAACAAAATGATTGGACATCAATGGCCTTCAAGGTCAACCGACTGGTGGTCCAACCACTAAACCCAGCTTGGACCAGATAATAGCCATTATAAAAACTGATTTTAGATATACCTGAGGGCTGAAGTTGTCTGAGAAGGTTTTTCACAGCCGTTTTCTTCTCTTCTGTAGCACAGCTCAGGGTCTCATGGTCCAACAGCTTCAACAGGACATTCAACTCCGTCACCAAAAGCTCCATTGCTAAAGGTCAAAACTTAGGGTTAGAGGTCGATAAAGACCAGACAATACAATTGTCATAATAACAGATTAATTGGATCAACCATCAACACCTCAGCATGAGCAAGCAAATGAAAACAAGTGTCAGTTGCAGTGGCTTTTGGTCAATGACGTGACACTCATTTTGTTAATTTTTTTTAATACATTAAAAAATACAATACACACATATAGTGACTTGTCTACACATCTTTTAAAATTATCATCTTGTTATTTCCTAATTAAAGTCCATTTAGATATTTTCTTTGGTGGGGGAAAAAAGTAGAAAATGTCATCTAGAATGATTCTAACGCTAGATCCATTATTTTTTTCTTAAATATAGTATAAACCTTTTTAAACCATTTGCAAACCTAAGAATTTTACAACCCTAATCTGAGATTTTCAACAACAACAAAAATTCACTTAAAAAAATCACATAACATACATATGGACACTTTGTCAATTACCCTTTTCAGAAGAGGGGATAGCAGGCTTGAGATCAACTCTGGTCTTTGTCATCAATCATCCATCTCTGACTCTCAAAAGCTGGGATGACTGAATCAAAAAGGCTAGATGCACAGCTTTGTGTAACTTTATATTCCACAGAGTGTCTTCAGTATGGACACACATTTCAGCAGACAATATGAGTTATGGGCAGGAGGGATGATGACAGGTCAGCAGGATTATAGATTGGAACAGGTTTGGAGCTCAAAACTTCACGCTGGGACTCTCAAGCTCTCATCCAGGTCTCTGTGGGATGAAAACCTCCCTGCTGGTGAAACCAAAAACCCCTGTGTAGAATCAAATACGTACCCTCTGATCTGTGGTGAGCTTCCCATCCTACCTAGGGGATGGAGGGTCCAAACCCAAGAAATACATTTATAGTCTGACATCTAAACTCCCCTAAGTTAAGACAGTGGGTTAACCTCTGGCCTCTTACGTCTAGATTATGCAGAGGAAAGGGCTCAATGACATTGCCGCTAGTCTGCGCGTGGAGCTTTAATCTGAAGGAGGTGGGCTGACATCCCTAGGATATCTCACCAGATATTGCCTCCCACAAACTGCAAAGTTCAAACAGTGTTACACACCAGCTAAACCAAATTTTCTCTCCCAAAACCATTACTAATGAGCCGCTACTAATGCTGAGTCTATGAGTTTGAGCTAATGCACAGTCAGCAAATTAGTAAAAACATGCAACCAAAAATCTGGACTGCAAGTACGTTTTGAAGAATAAAAAAAGCAAAGCATGAAACAATATAAAACAGATTGTCAGCGACACTAGGCAGTGTGTGCCCGGGCAGGAGGTTTGCTGATGTGGAAGGATTCTGACTGTTTTGTTCAAGGAAAGTAATCAAGCCATGTGAACAACTCCTGCCCCAGTTGACATGAGCTCATGAGCAACACTGGGACCACAGTGGTCACGAGCAGAAGGCTGGAGAGAGAGGGAGTATGAACAGGGCTGATCATCCATGTCCATCACACAGCTGGACAATTTGGCTTGGACAGAGGGTCAGCTGAGCCAAAGTATCCACCTCAGGGCCTGTGGGCTTAGTACTGATATTAACAGGTGTGGTGGGTCAAGACTCTACTTCATATGTCAGATACTGAGTAATAAATACTAAAATATGGAATTCTTTCAAAAGTAGAGAGAGAAAATGCTGAAGTGACAAAAAAAATAGCGAAAGACATGATTCCTGCTTCAGACCAGCAGGAATCTAACTTGAATCGCTGATTATATTTGACATGGTCTCGTTCAAATGTCTTTGGTACAGTATGGTATACTCTGGTCTTCAGTCTCACGTGATCCTTCAGAAATCCTTCTAATATGCTGATTTGGTGCTCATGAATCATTTCGTATTATTATCAATGTTGAAAACGGTTATGCTGCTTAAAGTGTTTGTAGAAACCAATTTTCTTCAGGATTTTTTGATGAAGAGAAATTTCATAAAAACGACATTTATTTAAAGGGTTAGTTCACCCAAAAATGAAATTTCTGTCAGTAATTACTCACCCTCATGTTGTTCCAACCCTGTAAGACTTTCGTTCATCTTCGGAACACAAATTAAGATATTTTTGATTAAATCTGAGAGCTGGGTCACTCCTCCATAGGCTTCTTAAGGGATCGAAACTGGCCGGCCCAAAAGTTATGAAAGACATCGTTAAAGTAGTCCGAGTGACTACAGTGGCTCAATCTTAAGTTTATCATGCGACGAGAATACTTTTTGTGCGCAAAAAACAAACAAAAATAACGACTTTATTCAACTATTCATTTCCTTCTACATTTCCTGTAGTCACTCGGACTATTTTAACGATGTCTTTCATAACTTTTGGGCCGGCCAGTTTCGATCCCTTAAGAAGCCTATGGAGGAGTGACCCAGCTCTCAGATTTAATCAAAAATATCTTAATTTGTGTTCCGAAGATGAACGAAAGTCTTACGGGGTTGGAACAACATGAGGGTGAGTAATTACTGACAGAAATTTTCATTTTTGGGTGAACTAACCCTTTAAAATAGAAATGTAAATGTAAAAGTCTCGTTTACTTTTGTTCAATTTAATGCATTCTTTCTGAATGAAGGTATTCATTTCTTATTCCCTATTAAGACCATTGGTTTTCCAGTTTTATA
Source organism: Tiaroga cobitis (assembly GCA_030578255.1). Lineage (NCBI taxonomy): Eukaryota > Metazoa > Chordata > Actinopteri > Cypriniformes > Leuciscidae > Tiaroga > Tiaroga cobitis. Next base: position 20,059,068 of record CM060604.1, on the reverse strand, counting down.
TCTATTTTCTGCACATTCATGGATACACTCCAGTTCGGAATTGAAGTTGGTCCAAACTGTATGAAATATCCTGACATAAACAAGCTTAGGAGTTCCCAATTATAGAAAAATGTGTGATGGTATATTTAGAAAAGATACCAGAGTATTTCAGCCTCACGGCTATAGTCCCTCTCTTTTTTCTCCGTGCTTCGCTCATAAACGGCCACCACCCTCTTCCACATCCCCCTGAGAAACGTTAATGAATGATGTGCTTCTAGTCAGATTGTGCTGTGGTCCAGAAAATGTCAAAACGCTTCAGGATCACATCTCTCCATGGGGAAGGTGAGGAGTTTAAAAGCCACAAAGAAACACAAATAATCTAATCCACACAAACACATTCTTACACCCCTTAGCACAGAAATTACTCATCTGAAATTTGGGTCAGCGTACTGCTGCTTTGACAAGAGTGTTTTTTCTTCTTATTTGATTCACCACAGTTGCAAAACCTTTGTTATTGACTAATGTACTGCAAAACATCTCACTTCCTTTCATCGTGTCCCCAGCTGCCTTACAGGCACTCCCACCGGTGTGTAAGTCTGAGTGTTTCGCTATTCAGACTTGTTGACACAAGGCCCCTGCGATCACAAAAAGCCTGAGTTTAACTTTACGTGTTGGCCTAACCATGACCTTCTCCAGGAGACACGGGTAGCAACTAAAGTGGCACAATGCTTGCAAGTGTCCCAGATAAGCTACACTTGTGCCCACTTGGCAAATTATTTGAAGAATGTAGTGTTAAAACCACCTGTGTGAAAAACATAAGCAGTTCAGTTTGAAGAGCAGGGCAAGAATAAGCATCAAGATAGTAAGGGCCAGATTCACTAACAGCTTGCACATTAGCACAAACCCTCTTTTGACGTTAATAAACTACTGTCAGGATTTACTAAAGACAAGCAGTGAAAAAATAGCTCTTAAAAGGCGTGGACAGGGTTATTTTTGCGGCTGACCTTATTGCATATGCATTTGTAAGAGTTTACCTTTTAGACGCAAAATTTAAGGGAGGAGAGTATTTAAAAGAATCACGCAAGGTGATTAACAAAGGTTTGCGCTTGTCAATTTACTGGTATTTAATTATTTAACGGCCAAAAAAAGCTGGTCTTAAACCAGACACTAATTTGCACTGCTCTTGGTAGATTACGTTGGTCATTATAGAAATGATCCGGCTGGGTCTGTGTTTTTTAATTTGTACGTTGTCAGTAGATCAAACGCAGAACTTTCCACTCCCACCTGCGATTTTTGGGAATTACGCTTTCACGCTAATTTGCCCTGTTTAGTAAATATGGCTCTAAATGTGTTAGGTATGCATAGCTCTTTTGTGAAGTGAAGTAACAGGAAATGTAACCAGGCTGGTGATCTAATTTTTTAATAGTACAACAAATGAAGCAACACAAATAATTACAGAATAAGGTTCATTAAACCATAGAAAGGTCTTCAAGAGACTTCGAGACTTCAAGAGATTTCCACGACGCGCACGCGCGAGAACTTAACTGAAGTAGTTGAAGGAGATCGCAATTCTCGCGCATGCGTCGTGGAAATCTCTTGAAGTCTCGTTTCAGGCATACAAGGAAGAAAAGGAATAGTCGAATAAAGTCGTTATTTTTGTTTGTTTTTTCGCACAAAAAGTATTCTCGTCGCTTGATAAACTTATAGTTGAGCCACTGTTGTGACATGGAATATTTAAACATTTTCTTCATTGACTTTCTGGGCCGTCAGGTTTCAATCCCTTAGGGAGCCTATGGAGGAGTGATCCAGCTGTCACATTTAATCAAAAATATCTTCATTTGTGTTCCGAAGACGAACGAAGGTCTTACGGGGTTGGTACAGCATGGGGGTGAGTAATTAATGACTTAATTTTCATTTTTGGGTGAACTAACCCTTTAATAAAGGCAGTTAGGACCATCTTAAACCAACATGAGCGCAGCGGAGCATACATGATTCCTAGAGAGATACACTCTTACATGAGATCAAACATAATTTGCGCTTCTCTTTATCTTGAGCTGCACCTGTGGAGGGTCATTTCTAAAGCCAAGCACAACACGGGGCTACGTTCCCACTCCCCTCCAGAGAGCAGCACATGTGGTCCTTTCTGATAATACCACATCAAAACAGCGTAGTGAGAACACAGAAATCCACACCGGCGCTCAAGTCCTCCAGGTTCTCCTGATGGCATGGGTTTACTTTCTTTTGGATCGACCCCTTGCAAGATGTTTTCATCTCTGTCTTCGAGATCTCGCAGGCAAATCAGAGTCGATACTCTATTATTCTTTCTCGCTCACTTGAAAGCACTTTACTGACAATTGTATTGTTTCAACATATTCTAAAAGCCATGTTGAGGAATGTGAAGTTGGCGTTGAAAGCTGTGTTTTTAGAGGACAACTGGGCGGTTTCCCAGAACTGCACCAGTGCTTTAGCACTCAGCACCTCACACATTGCCGCAAAGTGAGGAAACATTCCTCACCTCATTAAAAGTGCAGCCAAAGCACTTTAAGATGCCTACCAGAGATAGTAATGTATACTCTATTGTGAAAACCACAGCACTCCTCGATAAAGCTCTAAACACCTCGGTGAAATCTTATTTTACAAGCGTATTTTGCTTAGACAACAAATACAACACCTGCTACAAACTTGTACGGAGAATTTTATGAGTGTGATGCTACTAGATTTACTCGTAAAGCAATATAAAAACTCTACAACTAAAATGCCTAAAGCTACAACTGCTGATGGACTTATTATGCTAAATTCAAGTTGGAATAACTACATTTAACTCAAACTAATCAATACGTTTCACTTTAGCTTGTATGGAAATCGTGAAAGCTATTCAATAATGCAATTATCTAGTTTCCAAGGAAATAAAAGACAAACAGGCGAGTGACAAAACACCTACCAGAAACAGCTGCTGAGGAGGAGACAGCCAGGCCCACCATCTCCTTTCCAGAGACAGCTTGATGTAGAGAGTCATACACTGAACAAGTCATAGCAATCCATCAGCTGATAAACGGACTAATTCAAGGTGTATTTCCTTCTTATTTATCACGTTCTTTCCTGTGTCCAGATTAAAAGTGGGATAGCAGGGGAATTTATCCTCTCTTTCTGGTCTGTTGGTGTGTGTGTGTGTGTGTGTGTGTGTGTCTGGGGGTGGGGTGCTTACTGATGACTGTGTGTGTGTGTGAAGTAAGGGGAGGCACCAAGTCCTGATCTAATCTGGTGGGGTTCTATAGCACCTGGGACAGGCCTTGAGTAAATACACACATCCATCCCCCACAGGGGAGAGTATGGAGATCAACAGTTTTTATTGCCATATGAGCATCTATGGCTATTTTCATGGCAAGATTGATGTATTTTAAAAGAAACAGATAGTGGGAACATATATTAGTCTGAAAAAATATAAACTGACAAACAACTTACAGTATTATAACAGACATTATATAGGAATTTTTAATTCAATATTTAATTTAAAAAAAAATCAGGATTATTCTTGGTGAAATATTTGTAAAAACCTCCATTAGAGCGACTTTAATGTATAAAAAAAATGCCTAGTGGCATTTAAAACAGTACATTCCAACAAAATATGTTTTAGAGGAGTCTGACAAAAATGTTGGTGGTACATCTCTTTTCAATAAAAATAAATAAGTAAGTCTGTAATGGGCCAATTCGGATTGATTTTCAAGGACAGGGAGATTAGTTCCTTGTCTCTTCAGACCAGCCTAAAAATTTTTCTTTTAAAACTTTTGTCATCCTAATAAAACAGTGGTGTGTAATGGAGCGCAGTAGAGCAACATCAAGAATATTAAATATATTCTAGGGATTTAGACGCTTCTGAGGTCCCCCTGAGTGTCCTTGGTGGTTACGGCCCTGCTTCATATAGCTTATTATTTACCATTGTTTACATAGGCAATAAGTTTCAATTTTGCAGAGTAAAGTTCATGTCAAAATATGAGCAGTTATAAACATGTGAATTCAGTGTTTCCTCCGGATAAAAATCTGAAAAGCATTTGCCTTTTAATCTCATAGCTCTCTAAACAAAATGAAAGTTTTTTTTTTTTTTTTTTTTTTTGAGCACTAAATAGCACTTCCCAGACTGCCACTGGTCGAAAATACATTGGCTTAGTCCCGGCAATCTATTTTCCATTTTTAAAAAAATTCACGTTATTGATTGAGCCAAGTAGCTTTATTGGGTCGGTTATGAAGATGAGAGTTTTGGGGAGAACCTAGCTTAGTTGTCTCATATAGGAATAACATATTGTTTTTATTAATATTATATATTATTATCACTTTTAAAATTTACAATTAAACATACATTAAAATAGTTGTTAAATGTAACAAAAGGTGATTACTTTATATATCATTTTAAATTCTTTTTCTTTTCCTATTTACCTATTCATTAACCCTTTTACAATTAAAATTGTAAATTGATTGTTTTATTTTTAAGTCCATTAAACTGGGATAGACAAAAGTATTATATCATCTAAAACCTGCATTTAGATCCTTAAGAGACGCTCACTGATTTGTATCTGTTGATCTGCTTTGTCTACCTGCAGTCTTTTCTAAGTGAACAGGGTGTATCTACTCCCTAGTCCCTACCCTATGTTACAGTGCCCCTAGAGACTGTGTAGTTACACACAAAGGAGGCATTCTGCCGGTGTGCTCAAGTGAAGAGATGGGAGTCTAGTTCTCTTCATTGTGTTCACCCATCCAGAGAGGAGTCGGGTGCTGACATGCACAGACACACATCAGCACATGTTCACAGTGACGATATTCAAAGCCACAGGCAAAACCTAAGACCACTCGGCAGGATCTGACATGCTGAATAGCTCAAAACCCACTCACGCACACGTGTGCGCCTTTTTCAAAAAACACACACACAGATAAGCCGGTAGTATCAGCAGTTCTATCTCCTCGCCGCTGAAAGCGGACACTTCTCTGTCCATTTCTCAGTTGACGGTTCTGGGGGCATGTTACGTCTTGTGAGACAGATGAGATGCTGAAGGTTTGTGTAGTTAAACTTTGCAGGCCTGTTGCTAGACAGCCTCGAGACAAGAGAAGCCATTCATCTGTGCTTTAAGTTATCAGATGATACATTCAATTATACTTTAAGTATTTTATACTTTATTAAGTGTGTTCATTATAATAGCTCTGTTGATTCAGCCGTCTATACTAATGATCCTTCTCAGCATTTAGATATTTGCAAAGGCAAGTGTCACTATGACCTTGTTTACACGTGGTATTAAGTAATCAGTGCTAAATAAAGGTATATACATGGGTCACAATGAGTCAATCTGATGACATGAAACCACATAAAGATTGAGTCATAAATGCATCACATTTTATATATATATAAATAAAACTATTGTTCACTGGTCTGAAACTCCCATTTGGAGAAGTGCATTTATACACATGCATAAGACTTCAAATAATTTCTTCAATATAACTGATATCAAAAAGCAGCGACACAGATCAAGAAATTCAGTTAATACAGATACTGCACTAAAATAACTGAGAAATTAGCTTGAAATTACACTTTTTGCTTTGATTACAATTCATGTACACTACCGTTCAAAAGTTTGGGGTCCGTTTTTTTTTTAAATGATTACTTCTACTGAGCAAATATGGATTAAGTATTTAAATTTAAATAAAATGTATATGATTGCAACCAGCAAATCTGCATATTACAATGATTTCTGAAGGATCATGTGATGTGACACTGAAGACTGGAGAAATGATGCTGAAAATGCAGCTTTACCATCACATGAATAAATTGGATTTTAAAATATATTAAGATAGAAAGCAGTTATTTTAATGTGTAATGATATTTCACAATATTACCATATTACTGCATTTATCAAATAATAAGCCTTTGTGAGACAAAAATACTTCTTTCAAAAACATAAAAAAATACCCTTAGAATGGCTCCATACATGTAATTTATTTTTTACAATTATTAAACAACTTTTAAATGTTGATGCTAAACTTGTCACTCACTTTTTGTGAGTGAAACACATTAGCAAACTATATAGCAACACCCTGACAACCAGAGGTGTAAAGTCCAGGTTCAGAAAGTAAAAGTCCTCCTCAGTATTTTGTTCCAATCACCTGGATTTGCTAATTAGCACAGTTTTCAGCCAGGAGATAGAACTAATTAGTGAAATCAGCTGCCTGAGTTTATGGGTGGAATAAAAATATGGCAGGACTTTTACTTTCTGACCCCTGCACTTTACACCTCTGCTGGCAACCACCCAAGACACCTTAGCATTAGTGTGGCAACTTTTTTCACAGGTAGGCACAGACAACCCTCCCATTTTGATGCAAAGTCTTTAGCAGAGTCTTATGTGGGTTCATTATGTAGCCTTTATCACAAATACCTCTAGTTTCTCAGGTAAGTCAACATGTCCTTTTTCACTTTCAAAGAGCTGAATGAATGCGAGAGTAGATCATAGTATTGCTAACACAGAGTGACAAGGTCTGACTGAACGCTGCAGACGGTTGTCTGGCTGAGAAACAAGAGACAATAATACAGTGACGAAGCACTCTGACCTTTGACCTTTTCAAAGACACACACATGGAGCCCTTACTGTCACACTGAAAACACAAATCTGGTTGTAAATACATTTGCCAATACATAGGCCTACAGTACATGTAATACAAAAAAATGCAACAGCTACAATTCTTCCATAATGACCAACATACGTTGGAGGGCATTACGAGAAGGCCTCTCATTCCCTCTCGAATATAGCTTGTAAGATGACACAAAGGCAAAACGCTCCCAAAGTCAATAGCAGGGGAGGCCCTTCCAACACAAACCACCCAGCTGTTATCAAATATGGATATCCTGTGGTGTAACAGATGTTTGCGCAGTTTCAGGAGGTTTTATTTCCCCCACCGATCTGATGTGCCACCTTGCGTGATCGAAAATGGACTCAGTTGAGAGATGTTCTGTGATCTCTCAAATCTAAATCATCAAAGCTATATCAATTCTTGTTCATAACTTAAGAATTTATAACAGACAGATTGTCACTGGAATGTGAAGTAGGCCCTACATCATGAAAATCGTTGTGACTCATAAAGGTGAAGGAATAAACAATCTTATCTTGATCTAACTGAATTGATGCTAACATCGGGGTGCCTGGATGGAGTGACAAATCAGCAATCCTCTCCTAACCACATTCAGCAATGAAAATCTCCCTCAGAATTCCAGGCATTCTCGGATCATCAGTGTCCAAAACTCCACAGGGGAAGGGAGCAAGTTCGTGCACACATATACTGATGATGTCACACTAGAATTCCCACAATGAGAGATAACAAACACAAAACCTCATTTGTTTGGACACCTTGGAATATTGATGTTTGCATGAGACGCCTCTGGTCTGATGGGATGCTGTGGTTGGAAGTACATATTTGGGTGCATGCCACAAATGACAGAGCCTGTTAACAACAGTTACAGTGCTTGTCAAATGTTACAGTCGGACACACACACACACACACACACACGCACACATCCATCTGTTAACACATACTAAACTGTTTCTCTCAAATTCAGACAAAAGAAAACAAATCATAAAAAACAAATAATAAGATTCAGAAGAGTGTGGCAGGGGCTTACTGATGAAAGTAAGTACTTTTTTTTTTCCCAATAAGACCACAGACTGACATGTAATATTAAATCAAATTCTGAGACAGTATTTTGCTCATCACTATTTACATTCATTGTACAACTTCCTATCCAGGTTGGTTTGTTATTTTTCCCCTAACATTTCTTATTCTGTGGAACACAAAAGAAGATATTTAAGAATGTGCAAGTCGCTCTTTTCCATGCAATTACAATAAATGGGGGCTGAAGCATCAGAGCTCCAAAAAGGATACAAAAGTTTTCTGAAGCTTAGCTTTGTGTGACAAACAGACTGAAATCAAAGGCAAAATTAGTGGGCTGCAAACCGCTGTGACAGGGTCATTGAACCCGTGATGAAACAAAAGCAGCAGCAGATCTTTTCTTCCATAATGTGACAAGCATTCTGAATGGACTTAGTTCTAATCATTGGTTGTTAACTGAATGGAGGCAGGTCCGAATAAAAGCTTGGGGGGATTTAAGTGGACTAAATGATTGGAGAAGTCAGGCATACTTTACCATAGAGAAGTTTGTTGTTTCGCCGGAAGATCGAGATGACATTTTTATTTAAAAAATTATTAGGTCAAAACAGATTTTTTTTAATTAAGGGATATACATGGATGAATCGTTCACCATAACACAATAAAACACAGGGTGAAATTTCATTTTATGCTGACTTTATGCGTATTAGTTCAACTTGAGAACCTGGTCAGTTTAATTCATGAACAAATCACTCAGACTGGTTTTGTAAACCAGATCAAATGATTAATTGAAAAGATCTGACTTCAAAAATGATTTGTAAATGTATCAGTCATCATTATTTCTTTCGTGAACAGTCCATTGTCCACAAAATAGGAAGTCCTGCCCTAAACCCAGTCCATCCAAGTTGATCAAGACCTTTACATGTCAGATTGCTCAAACAAACAGATTCACATAGTTTACACTCTGGGAAATCAACCGGGTGACTTACTTGGTGATCAGCACATCATTGAGCCGCACTGGGGTCAGACAGTTCAGACCACAACCTGAGAATGTAGTTACTATGTCTGATTTCAAAGAAATTGATGGCAAAATTTTGGAAGAAACCATACAGCACCTTAAAACATCACGCACTCCCCACATCTTTCTTCAAAAGTGTGTTAAACAGTTTAGAAGCAGATCTCCTAAAAGTGGTTAATGCCTCACTTCTTTCTGGTAGTTTTCCAAACTCCCTGAAAACGTCTCAGGTTACGACTGTAACCGTAGTTCCCTGAGAAAGGGAACGAGACGATGCGTCACTTGACGCCTTGGGAACGCCCCCAGCGTGAATGCGTCTGAGCATCAATGTGCAAGCTGTATCCTTTCTCTACAATCTGCAGGACCCAACGAGAAATATTCGGCAGAAGCTTCCACGCTGCCAGAAAATTTACTAAGGGAACCAGCCTCTCGAGGCTGGTCTCTGGTGTTATTGAGACGGCTAATTCCGGAGCCTGAAACATAATGGCAGGAACTACCTGAACTGGCCGCTCTAAGGCCCCCCTCAGAGGGCGCGAAACCAATGCTGTGCCGCAGCATAGCATCAGCGACTCGCTGGAGACCGCTGCGCCCTGAAGCACCGGGGGTGGCAGGGTTGGCAGAACGGTCTCGTGAGGACCCCGAAACGGAACGGGCACCGTATAATGAGGTGTACACCGCTCCACTTCGGTCGGGGCTGTCCTCACAGGCCTGATGCGTGAACATCAGGACCTTTTTTTTTTCTTTTGAACCGAAGCCTTCTTCGCCTGAAGAACGGTCCTCAGATCCGGCTTCGACTTAGAAGACTTCGGCTGAGAGGGTTGCGTCTGTCTCCAGTCTCTACGTGGAGGTGCACGAGACGCAACACTCTCTTTCTGATGCACACGATATGATGAGCTCGACGGCTGGGGCTGCTCACGCCCAGCAGCCCCAGGGGGCTGGACCCGGCGAGGGAGAAACTTTTTAAAAACGTCCGCTTGTTTCTTTGACTCCTGAAATCTCTCGACGACCGCGTGGACTGCGTCGCCGAAGAGACCAGAAGGTTCAAGCGGAGCATCTAATAAAAAAGCTCGATCTTTTTCTTTAATTTCAGACAGATTTAACCATAAATGTCTCTCAGTAGCTACCAAGGCTGCCATAGACCGCCCAATTGCTCTGGCGGTCTCCTTAGTAGCCCTGAGAGAAAGATCGGTAGCCCGACGAAGTTCACGAATATCGTCATGACTGACTCCCTCACTACTATCCAGATCCCCCAGCAGGTCAGCTTGATAAGCCTGGAGCACTGCCATAGTATGCAGACATGCTCCAGCTTGACCTGCTGCCGTATAAGCTTTGCCCACTAACACCGAAGTGGCTTTAAGCGGTCTAGTGGGCAAAGCCGAGGCTTTCAGAGACGATGCGGGACCAGGGGAAAGATAACTGGCTAAATTCTCTTCCGCCTGGGGCATCGCCTCATAACCATACTCTTTCAGCCCCCTTATTCTCGAATAAGTGTTAACTTGAGGGCTGAAAAGACGAGATGAGTAAGGTTTATTCCACGATTTAGATATTTCATTGTGCAAATCGGGAAAAAATGGAAGCCCTCGTGGTGGAGATAATGTGGTGGAAGATAAAAAGCGCTCATCTAATTTGCTTTTAGGACGAGCGCCCTTCTTCTCAGATGGCCATTCAATATTTAATTTCTCTACAGCCCGCGACATAACATCCACCAGCTCATCATATGCTGGGGAAATAAATTGTGAATCTCTTTCCCCCATGTGTGTGCTTTCACTCTCCAAACTCATCGCATCAACCTCCTCGGAGGAAGAGCAATGAAGTAATGGAGGGCTCTCTCCCCGGGCGGAAGAAACCGCAGAGCGTGCTTCCGACACCGGGGGGAGAGCGCTGGATCTCTCGGGTAAGGACGGAGAAAGAGCCCTCGGACCCGTCTCCACCCCCTCCGAAAGATCCTTTTGCGATCCCCAGGAATGCAATCTCCGCGCTGCCTCAGCAGACGCGGGTCCTGATCCCTGCGGATCGCGAGCCTGCCCACTCTCTTTATCAAAGAGTGACAGGCGAGAGCGGAGCATGCGAAGCGGTAACATCTCACAATGCTGGCACTCAGCCCCCTCGAAGGCTGAGACCGCATGCTCCACTCCCAAACAAACGACACAAAGCTCGTGTGTGTCCCCACCCGTTAAATAACGCGGGCAGGGAGAAGCACACTGTTTGTACACTTGTTTAGTTTCCATCCTTTTCCGCAACAGACAACAGTAAATAGACAGAGACAAAATGACACAGATCGCTTGCTGAGACACAGAAGCTAATGCCGCGTTTCACCGGGTGAGCCTTTATCCCTTCCTGGTCATGACGTCACCCGCCCGTGACGCTCATTTTTTCCATTGGACTAGTTGACATTGATGCTCAGACGCATTCACGCTGGGGGCGTTCCCAAGGCGTCAAGTGACGCATCGAGAGTTCCCTCGAAAGGGAACTGCAGTTGTCAAGCCCCTCTTGAAAAAGAGCAATCTGGATAAGACTAATTAAGCAATTATAGACCGATCTCAAATCTTCCTTTCATAGGCAAGATCATTGAAAAAGTTGTCCTCAATCAGCTGAAAAAATTCTTAAGCTTGAATGGATACTTTGACAATTTTCAATCTGGTTTCCGATCGCATCACAGCACAGAGACAGCTCTCATAAAGATAATAAACGATATTCGCTTGAATACTGATACAGGCAAATTATCAGTACTGGTACTACTCGACCTCAGTGCTGCATTTGACACTGTCGATCACGACATACTTCTTGACAAGCTGGAAAACTGGGTGGGGCTTTCTGGGATAGTCCTAAAATGGTTCAGGTCATACTTAGAAGGGAGAGGTTATTATGTGAGTATAGGAGACCATAAGTCTGAGTGGACTCCCATGACATGCGGAGTCCCTCAAGGCTCAATTCTTGCGCCACTCCTATTCAACCTGTATATGCTCCCAATGAGCCAAATAATGAGAAAGAACCGAATCTCTTACCACAGCTATGCAGACGACACACAGCTCTACTTAGCCCTATCGCCTAACGACTACAGCCAATGCATTGATGAAGTAAACAGTTGGATGTGACAAAACTTTCTTCAGTTAAACAACGACAAAACTGAAGTCATTGCGTTTGGAAACAAAGAGGAAGTTCTTAAGGTGAATGCATACCTTGACGCTAGGGGTCTAACAACTAAAAATCAAGTCAGGAATCTTGGTGTGTCTCTAGAGTCAAACCTTAGTTTCAGTAGTCATGTCAAAGCAATAACTAATTCAGCATACTATCATCTGAAAAATATTGCAAGAATTAGATGCTTTGTTTCCAGTCAAGACTTAGAGAAACTTGTGCATGCTTTCATCACCAGCAGGGTGGATTATTGTAATGGACTCCTCACTGGCCTTCCTAAAAAGACCATGAGACAGTTGCAGCTCATACAGAACGCTGCCGCCAGGATTCTGAGCAGAACCAGAAAATATGAACATATCACACCAGTCCTCAGGTCTTTACACTGGCTCCCAGTTACATTTAGGATTGATTTTAAAGTATTATTACTGGTATATAAATCATTCAATGGCCTAGGACCTCAATATATTGCAGATATGCTCACTGAATATAAACCCAACAGATCACTCAGATCATTAGGATCACATCAGCTAGAAATACCAAGGGTTCACTCTAAGCATGGAGAGTCTGCTTTTAGCTATTATGCCAGCCGCAGCTGGAACCAGCTTCCAGAGGAGATCAGATGTGCTCCTACAGTAGTCACATTCAAATCCAGACTCAAAACACATCTGTTTAGCTATGCATTTACTGAATGAGCACTGTGCCACAGTTCGTCCGACTGTTTTTACTGTACTTTATTTTATTTTTAATCTAAACTGTTTTAATTATTCTTATTTGTTTTGATTATTTTAATTTCTTTATTCTAAACTGTTTTAATTATTGTTATTTCTTTTTTTTCTTTCTTCTATGTAAAGCACTTTGAATTACCATTGTGTATGAAATGTGCTATATAAATAAACTTGCCTTGCCTTGCCTTGCCTTACTTCTAGTTGTCTCTTTCCATTACGCTTGACAAGAGGAAGCAAGTTAACATAAAAAACGGCAAACATAGTTCACCTGAAAATTACATTTCTGTCATCATTTACTCGCCCTCATGTCATTCCAAACCTGTATGACTTTAGTTCTTTCTGCAGAACAGAAACAAAGAAAATATTTTGAAGAATGTTGGTAACCAAACCGTTTTGTGACTTGTGTAGAAAAAAAAAAAAATCTTTCATGTTCCACAGAAGAAGAAAAAAGTCAAATAGGTTTGGAATGATTTGAGAGTGAGGAAATGATGACAGAATTTCCATTTTTGGGTGAACTATCCCTTTAACGGTCCATATCTGAAACTATCCACAATATAGAAGTAAATAACAAATCCTGCCCACTTATCACTGCACCTTAAACCACACACACACACACACAGGAGTAGCAGGTGAACATGTGGAACAGTTTAGCCTATAATTCGCTCTGAGATCTGACTCATATACCGTCTTAAAGCCTGTGCACATTTGTGTGGAAAAAGGGAAATTACATGTCACTCCTGCTGCTTTATGGTAGATGAGAACATGCTTTAGGTTATCATAAAATGAAGCAGTGCGCACACACAGTCATAAAGCTGACATCCAATTTAAGGCAAATTGTCATCCTCTTACTCACAATCTCTTGTTTCCAAAGCTTTCAGCATTCCCTTAATGTATTTTTCTAGCTGGAAAATTAAAAAATGAACTCTGTTTTGTTTATAGACCAGCTGTCAAAATGCAATTATTTTATATCATATACAGAAACATTAACGCCAACCTCCCCTGGCCGGTTCACACTAAAGCATGTATATGGATAAATAGCTTCAAGAAAAACAATCTTGCACAATTCAGAGCCTTCAAAACACTCATTGAGGACACCAAGTAAAATAAATACACAGAGGCAAAACACGAGAGCCCATCTTTATTGTTGCAGTGCTTTGTGGGGGGGGGGGGGGGGCTATGGTTAATGACCCGTTCTCTAGTGATGGGGTTTGGCTGCTGCTTGAAGGAAGCAGGGGGGAGTTGGCCATTAGGCCAGGTCCTCCCTCAGGTCACAGTGCTTCTTCTATCTACACACAGCGGCAGAGTTATGGAGCCTGAAACTCCCACTCACCTGTTTAAGCATTAGCTAGCTTTGAAAGCAAGATTTTGGCTCGGTGGGGAGCAGGAAGCTTTTATGTTAACACTCCCCTTCGCTCCTCTTTGTAAACCCTTTTGCCTGGGGTTCCTCAGTGCCAGGCCTCTATGTATATTTTGTACTGTGTAAGCATGAGAGGTACACATAACGCCATATTTCATGGAAAATAGGATGTGTAGGGCCTACCTACAACCCTTGTTTTATTGTAGCAAAGTGCATCCACTTTGATATTAGTGTTTGATATTAGGGATGTGACTGGACTGAAGGAAATTTTCCCACCGGTTAATCGACGTGGGACAACACCGGTTTCCTCTTTTCCACCTTGCTTTTAAATAGCTTTGGAATGCTAGTGCGGACGTGCACATTTTACTTGATTTACTCGAATTAGCAGCAATTTGCAGGCGGCAATTTCTTGAATGGTGGGTTCATTATTATTCTTAATGAAAAACACAACATCTAGAAAAACACAAGTAACCCTTTGCAGGTTCCCTATTAGCATTGGGTTTAAATCCAAAATATTGCCTAATAGGCGCTTTTACATTTGGCTTTTGTGTGTGTGTGTGTGTGTGTGTGTGTGTGTGTGTCTTGTCAGTCAGCTCGCCTCACTCTCGTCACGTGATAAATAAAATCAGACTCCTGCTGCGGATCTGTGCTGCGAGTCCTGTGACTCTCGTTTGGCTCACGCTGAATTTTATTTTATAGTTTAAATCTATTATAGATTTAACAACGATACAAGTTTAACAAGTTTTAGCGCGAATTATGTCAAATTAATTACCATAGATTACCCTATAATTTATGGTAATAACATATTATATTTAACAAGACAGTACATGTAATACTGCGGCAAAACGTTATATAAAAGTATGAGGATGTGAAACAAATCTATAAGGTGGAAAAAAGTAATTAAAATTAGGTAATTAAAATTATATTTTACTTGAGAAGTAATGTATATTCGAATTTTACCTTAGTATAACGACAGTACACTAGGGTAGAAAAGGAGATGTAAAGCTGATTTTTTATGACCTGTTGATGCAAAAATCCTTGACTAACATGACTACTGGACTTCAGGGGGGGAAAAGTTCAACAAAACTGTCAAACTTAGCCCCTTTAAAACAGTGCTCTCTGATTCTGCACAGCAGGAGTGAATGCAGTAGAGACTGATATCAAATCACTCACCACTATTTACTATTTGGTTTGAGAGTAAGCAGGGCCCGAAACAGGAGCATATGAGGTGTCTGTAGGATCAAAAAGGGGAGCCAAGATAATAATCCTGATGTCTCAGCATCTATTTCCACATGAAGACCTATAGGCACTCTACACTTTCGCCAACAAAGTAGCAGCAACTCCTGAGGTTTGAAATCTGGTCACAATTGAGGTCAGAGTGTCTAATCTCTTTTTATTATGGTCTGTGCCTCTGTTTAATATCAGCTAAAGAAAAGGAGCAGAGGGAAATCCCCCAACGGCCCATCTGAGGTCATCTGAGCCATGGAGTCCTGGCACAAACAGTGAGTGGAAGCAGCAAGTAAATGAGTTAGGCAGGTGGTGGAACTCTCACCACTACAGTAAAGCACACTGTCACTAGAGCCACGGGGTGAGCTGAAGGAGTCAGGAATGGTAGAAGATGTGGAAATGAGAGCCGCTGACTTTAATACAGCCGGGTCGTGAAGGTCAGCACCCCAGAAAAAGCTGGGACACCAAACCCTCACCATATGGCACGAAGAGGGTGAGTCAGCCCATCTTCAATACAAAGAATGCCTTCAGTCCTGCCAGCCTAATTCATATTGCTTATCGCCCAAAAGCCCCCATGATTTCACTCTGCAGCTATGCCTTATTTCAGCCCTCATTTTTTTTCCACAGTAAAAAGATGTAGTGTTTCACTGACACTATTAAGACTGTGCAGGCCTCGGCGCTATTGTGGCCACTGAAAGACTGGCTGCTTTGTCTAGGAATCTTCATGGAGGAGATATTAATTGGAGTGTGTGTGTGTGTGTGTGTGTGGGGGGGGGGGGGGGGGGGGGGGGGGGGGGGGGGGGGGGGGGTCTGCACAAAATATCAGAGAAAAAGAGAAGACTTCCAAGAGTTAGGGCAAAACTCTGACCTCTCACCTCTCTCTAGCTGAGAAGCTTGGGTGAGGCACTGATACCATTGCTCTGCTACAAAACCTGAGCAGTAGAGGCAGCATTTTAATATATATTTTTTTATATTAAATGCACATTCCTATTGTAACTCCGGTTGAAAAGGTATATGATGGTAATCTAAAATCTGTAATTTACAGTACTGTTCAAAAGTTTGGGGTCCGTAAGATTTCTTTTTGTTTAAAGAAATTATTATTTTATGCAACAAGAACATATTACATTGATCAAAAGTGGCAGTAAAGGCATTTACATTGTTAAAAAAATCTATTTCAAATAAATCTTGTGAATTTATATTTTTATTTTTATTTATCAGTTTCCACAAAAATATTAATCAGCACAAACAACTCTATTAAATTCAATTACGTGGCAACTCTCGATGCGCTTTACATAAGGGGTGCTATTTGTGTAGGTTGTTGCCTATGTAGACCATTTATAAGTCACTTATGAAAAGGCAATCGCATTAGACAGGAAGGCAGCTCACTTAGTTTTGGAACAGCACTCATTAGTACCAATGCAAATTCCTAAACAAGCGAAAAGCAAATCCATAAAAAAGCGATAGATTTACACTAACACAGTCAGCAAGATTTAGCTTCAGATTCACAAGCTACAAATCAGGTTTTGTAGGTTGCTACTGTTACTCTGCTTTGATTAACAGTCATTTTCTCTGAACCATGTTGATAAATCAAGCTTGTCACGCCAACACCACCTGCACCTGTATGAAGATGTGCATGGTTAACAAATACAGTCTGGGCAGATAACTTAAACTGGATGTCCAACTTTCACAGTATAAGTACATGTACATTGCCAGATGAGACCATTACATGTGGTGTGCAGAAAGTTTTCTAGCGCTGTCAAAAGGTGTCACTGTGGCAACCTCAGAACTTTACAAGTTCGCCATGGAAATCAGTGAGCGGAACCTTCACTATGATTACCTGGGGACTTGTTAAAGATCTTAAATACGGACACAGAACTTGTTAAACGCTTCCTTTATGATGCATGAGAGTCTGGTGGGTGTGCATTGTCTAGTCCATTTCAGTCCATTCCAGGGTTGAGATGTCATTGGCAAGAAGGCAGATGATGCTCATAGAGATTGAATGGGTGGTCCGAGACGTAAAACGGTCAAAGCAAACAAAGATGTTTCTAAGCCAAGTCAACTCTGTAATCACAAAAGCATGTATGCTGTGCATTTCCCCTCGTCAGGGCTCAGGTTGAAGTCGACGGCTGACAGACGATCACAGTATCGCACTAAATCCTGCTTACCTATCTCCATGTATACAAAAGTGGAATTCCCGTAAGCTGGAGGGAACAGGTTGCTTTGTACCGACTTGCAACCATGACATACAACAATCAAGGCCAGACCAGGCTTGCAGATTCTACACGAACACTGTTACTATTCATTTTGCTGATCTCAAGAACTCAGTAGTGCAAATTCATGTTTCATTTTAAGATTTACAAGACAAATGATCTTTGTTCTTGACACTCCTAAGCTCTTCCACATGCTCACAGTCTGAAGGAAACAATAATCATGATTCAGTGCAGCGTCTTACACGAAGAGACAATCCCACATACTCAACGAGTCAATGGGGAGAGGTAGAGTCCCCTTCACGCCTACCTGATTCTCTGGCTTAAAGCATCTTATTCTCTGTTTATGCACAGTCTACTCTCAGAACCATCCAAAGTCTAACGATTCACATTAGAGCAAATTCTAGAGCAAACGCCCCCAATCTAATAATTTAACTAAACTGACCACATCAATAAAAAGTGAAAAAGTCACAGAAACATCTTTTCAAACTCAAAACTTGACAATGAAAGTGGCCTAAAAGGAATAGTTCACCCTCAAATCATTCCAGACCTGTATAACTTTCTTTATTCTGCTATATTCTTCTGCAATATTTTGAAGAATGTTTTGACTGTTTTTGTTCATTGAAAGTCAGTAGGGACCAAAACAATATTGGACCCCCATTGTATAGACAAAAAAAAAACAATCTTGTTTTGTGTTCCACAGAAGAAAGCAAGTCAATACAGATTTGAATCGACATGAGAGTGAATAAATGAGGACAGAATCAGAATTATAATTTTACTGGTTGAACAATCCATTTAAAACCAAATTAATATGTCCAAATGAACCTTATAACCGACTGAAACATCAAGAACATGAAAATCTTCACATTCCCGCACACCGAGGAGACATTCAGCAACAACATGGGTTAAAAATAGTGACAGAAACAAAATTCTTGCTTTGAAGGGGATGTCTGCTGGATGCACTTTTTTCCTTTCCTCCATCCCTTGGATTTGTGTAAACACTCACATTCTGATAGATCAGAAATATGGCAGGGAATGAGGAAGAACTTCTCTGCATCTTGTAAACAGAAACAGTAACAGTAACTGATGACACGGCCTTCGCCTTCTGCAAACAGATGAGGCAGGTGGTTCAGAAATACACCTGTGGATACCTAACCTAACAGGGTGGCAAAAAGCAATAATGCTGGTTTAGGAGATGGACTCAATGTCTCAGGTGAGAGTGGAAGAGAAGAGAGTTGCCATACGTTGTTTAAATGCAAACTGAGGTGCTCTGCTCGGTAATTACTAGCATGTGTTTACCTGGTAGTTGTCCCTGTTTTCAAGTCCGTAAAGTTGTGCGTTTTATGATCCTATACAAAATCCCATGTAGATGGCTAAGGAATTGTGTCATGAGTTAACCCTCCTGATAAAAAATTTTACCTACTGAGGTCAATTTGACCCCATAATTTAAACCTCCACAATATATATATATATATATATATATATATATATATATATATATATATATATATATATATATATATATATATATATATATATATATATTATTATTATTTTTTTTTTTACAAAGGTTTGTCTCAGGTAATTTAGCTATGTCTTTGTTGACTACTTAAGTAACCTTTTAAGTTGACATCCACCCACCACCCCACCTAACCCCTTATACATCCAAAATACCCATTCCACGACAATGGACAAATTTAGAAATCAACATAAAATCTGACTGATTGACCAAAAATTGGAAAAGTATAATAATATTTGGTGTTTTATTTGTTTTATAATATTTCTAAGTATAGATTTTTGTAATCTATAACATTTGGAAAGAAAAACTATTTATTTTATCAAGGATAGTAACACGAGTTATGTTTGGGGTCAATCTCGCAAAAATTATGTTTTCCCCTCCCCCATGGCACGGGAAACATCAAAGTTCTTGCAAAAATGATGTTTTCCACTCCCCATGGCACAGGAAAGAATTATTAGTTCTGATGAGAATTATATCACATGTCATGTGAACTACTATTGGTTCACGCAATACTACAGATATGGCTATGTTTGGTTAGAGCCCTAAAACAGAGGGAAGTTTTTTGAATATGATATTGAATAAGTAAAATTACAATGAACATTATCAATTCAAATTATAACATGTTATAGTGACCTCAATAAAACAACCAAAACAAATGTGTGTGAAATTTTAATATTTCTTCTGTTTTATTATACAACTAAAAGAGCCTGGGGTCAAATTGACCCCAAGGAACACCGATGCTACAAAATGTGTACAGGACTTTGAAAAAATATTAGCAGGTTAATTTGATGTTTACAGAGTTGTCCCCATTAAATTAGAAAAAGTCATTAAATCTGAAGCAAAAAAATAAATAAATAAAATGATGTATCAAATTGACCCCAAGGATAATAGGAGGGTTAAGAGAGTTTTTCCCTTTTTGGGGAGGTGAATGTGCATGTTGAGAATGTAAATCAAAGACAGTGGCATGCTCAGATAAATGTGGTTGCTCTTAGCGTCACATTCAATTCTTCTACATCTCAAAAAATAACTAATGATATCTTTCACAATTGTGTTTTACCTTTTTTGGATTCATTAACTTTGGGATTAGACAAGATTTGAACATGAGACCAACTAATCTTTCCTTTTATCTTTGATATGTTGTGTAAACTCAATCTTAGGTGGATGACTGGGGTTTAACTTCGCTGGGAGCAGCATGGGGGTGGGGGGGGTGGAACTGTACAAAAAACATGTACAGCAATCTGTCTCTCCGGAGTCCGGACCACTGCCTGACCAGACACAGGCAGGTTTGTTCTGAGAGAGCCAGCAGGATGGATTCATCTCATTGTATCAGTGAAGGGGAAATATATATATATATATATATATATATATATATATATATATATATATATATATATATATATATATATATATATATATATATATATATATATATATATATATATATATATATATATGTGTGTGTGTGTGTGTGTGTGTGTATATATATACACAGGGGTTAAAGTGGGCACCTCAGATAAATAAATAAATAAATAAACAAACAAACAAACAAACAAACAAACAAACAAACAAACAAACAAACAGACAGACAGATAGACAGATAGATAGATAGATATAAGGATAGATAGATTCATTAATCTCAACGAATCTCGCTTGTCCCGAGCTGGGCCGACCGACCGACCAACCTCCCTTCCTCCCCGATGAACGCGAGCGATTACAAATGCGTGAAATGCACTCACGGTAGTTGAGCACGGTAAAGTTATTTTTAGGTTTGATATTTCGCCTGACATTTGTTTTTAGCTTTTATTAATTTCCAGGATATGGATTCTTGATATCAACAATTACATTTTTTGATATCAACAATTTAATTGTTGATATCAAGAATTGAATTCTTGATATCAACAATTGAATTGCTGATATCTGTAATTGTATTTTCACTAGTGAAATGTCACCATAGGCTGCCATTCAAAATGAATTGTTGATATCAAGAATTTATTTTTTACTAGTAGAAATATCATTTTTGATATCAATAATTACATTGTTACTAGTAAAAATGTGAATTCCTGATATCAATAATTAAATTGTCACTGGTTGAAATGTCCATTCTTGATATCAACAATTCAATTGTTACTAGTAAAAATGATCATTTTTGATATCTGAAAATGTATTTCTGATATCAATATTATTTCAGATATCTAAAATGGCTTTCTTACTAGTAACAATCACATTCATGATATCAGAAATTAAAATTGTCACTAGTAAAAATGTAATTATTGATATCAAAAATGAACATTGTTACTAGTAGCAATTCAATTGCTGATATCAAGAATAGACATTTCAACTAGTAACAATTGAATTCTTTATATCAAAAATAAAGGTTTTTACTAGTAATAATTGTATTTCTGATATGTGAAATTGGAATTTCAACTAGTAAGAAATCCATTCTTGATATCAACAATTGGTTTTGAATGGAAGCCTATGGTGACATTTTACTAAAATACAATTGTTGATATCAACAATTCATATCCTGGAAATGAATAAAAGCTAAAACGGCTTGCCATAGCCACTGTTCTATAGGGTCTTACAAAGATATCAATAGCAGGATTAGTTTTAACATTATGTAACCATTATATCGACATGAAATATTCGTTCAAAATCACCTACCTGCATTAATGCTGCATATTTATACCTGAGAATGCTTTGACGCGTTTGCACAGCGCATGATGAGGGAACGTCTCGTCTGCTAATTCCACCAACTGCGTTAAACGTAGCCTATAATTTGTATTATTTAAAATTACTTTTCAAATTCCAAAGCTTGTAGAAGGTTCCTATTGGCAATACTGACCTGGTAGCCTTGAGTAAATTAACTTGTTTAAGAAAATTATTTATAAAACATATAAATATCTATGTTTACTTTCTTCACTGACACAGACGAAAATGAAAAGACTATCAGTCAAAGTTCAGCTTAAGGAGGGGAAGAAATAGGCCAGTATAAGGAGACTGAGAGAAAAAGAAAGATGTAGATGAGGAGAGAGAAGGTATTGACAAAATAATCTAATGCCCACTCAATGACATGGTTTTAAAGCTATTTATTATCCATTTTTGGGGCCTTCAAAAGTCTTAAATTGCACATTTGTATAGACAGCCCGTTCTCATCCTTTGGCGTCATATAGGTGACGCTATATGACAAAACGTCGAAATACTACGCACATGGCACCCTTTAGCGTGAATATAACACGCGAACCCAAGGCGTCATAAAGTTGACTGGCATCCTTTAGCGTGAATATGAGACGCAGACCCCACCCCACACCTAAACCTACCCATCACTTCGCGTGTTATATTCACGCTAAAGGGTGCCATGTGCGTAGTATTTCGACGTTTTGTCAGGCGTCACCTATATGACGCCAAAGGATGAGAATGCGTTGGTATAGATCAGAGAAATCTAAATTTTCTCGGGGGAGCATGCCCCCGAACCCCCCGAAATACCTCTCATTTTAATGCACGTCTGTGGGTGGGGCTGTGGATGATTTGACCACAATTGACCTTTCGCCGGCCCCTCCCCCAAAACGGCCATTGTCCAATCACACATCATAGCAACCGTTACTATGTGAGCAGGTCCCAAACATTGACTCCTTTGAAACATTGATATTTTGATAGCTAACGTTAGCCTAACCTTGGACTTTTTGTAGATATGTCATAAATGCTGCAGTTATTTTCACTGCCCATTCTGTGCCCCCACATGTTTCAAACCCATTGTCCAAAGATCAAAAACATCTCAAGGGACACTTCAACAGAGCAGTGCAACATGAAGGTACCATTTGCAAACATCTTTTTTTTTTTGCTTTTTGAAAGATCATAAGATATGTGTGTGACAGTGCAATCATAGGCTATACTGTTGTATTCCATAGTACACCATACATCGATGGAGTCGCCCCTGCCGAACCCAGCAACATATCATTTTATGATTATCCAAAGCAACTTATAAATGAGTTTTTTTATGCAATTGAAGACGAAAAGTAAAGTCACGAACACAATTCTTTCTTCCTTTTTTCTTTACAGCAAGATTATGTTTAGGTGATCGTTAAATAAAGTAGGCCACAGAATTGTTTATTATTGGTGTTTTGTCTATTCTTGTTTGTTTTGCTTTGCATTCAAAATATAAAAAAACAAGTTTTTTTAATGTTAGCATGGTAATCTTAATCAGACCATTATTGGTTGAACTGAAAGAAAAATTGGAATTTGAATGAAAAAAAAACAGCAATATAATATCACATACTATTTTTCAGGAGATAGTTCAATCTGTAATTGTATCCCTTCCATCAGTAACACAAGGAGTTTTTTTGGCACATGCATTAAGCAGGGAACGCAAATATTTATTTGGATAACTAAATAAAACGAGACTGTAATATTGCATCCTATTGTTTTCAATTGCATTTGGATAAGGTGCGCTGTCTCGAAAAATGAGCAGTCTGAGAACGCGGGACTCTGTGGGGGTGTTATACGATCTTCCGAAAAGCAGGAGGCGCTGTCTCGAAAAACGATGGGTCTGAGAATGCGGGACCCTGGGCGGGGGACTAGAGATGCAGGCTCCGAGTCTGCAGCTTCATAATATTGGCAAAATTACTAAATATGCAGCGCGAGTTATATATTTCTAACTCTAAACAATTAGCCACTGAACCAGCTTATAAAATCTTCTTCAAGGCTGTGCTGGTTGCATTTGATGTAGGTCATGGGCTTTTTCCGATTTCGCTTGAGACCGGTAAGCATTAGCCTCGATAGTAGTCCGTATTTTTATATGTTGAATATATCCCTCCACTGCGTACTGTAACCCCTTTTGCCTCGATCTGGAGGATATCGCCGAGGTATTTGCCCAAAAAAGGACACTGACACGGACGGGTACACGCACCTCTTCCCGTCATGGCAATCTGTCGCGCTGGTCGTGTTTGACCATTTGTTTGTCGGACGTAGCAACAGTAACTAAGGGGGGCGGGGCTCGGCGAAAGGCTAATAGCCTACAGAGGGTATGCGCATGACGTCACCGTCGGCCGGAGTGAATGCGGTCACGCCCACAAGTGGCAAAAAGACTGAGCGGCAGCATTTGTTTTCAGCGTGAATGCCGTGAAAATCACACAAAACACATCTAAAACGGGAAAGAGCTTTGCGATTGACTGTACAACTAGATTTGACCAGAAATCTGAGGTACTGTATATTTTTACAGACTGCAAAAAGCTACAGAACAGACTATATTCTGCATAATTAGATGTTTTTAAATAAACACTGACAAAAAACTATACAAGTTTTAGGGCTGGACGATATGATGATATACAGTATAACATTAATGTAAGTGATCACTCGGATTTAGACCTATCTATATTGTGTTTATATAAAACGTTTACAGGCAAATTTTCTTCATTTATTTCCCCGGCGTCGAAATCAGGCACATATAAATGTCAGGAAACACGATTCCTGGCTGCATGTCAATATCCATGGATCACTGGATCTTTGATAAGTTGTAAGGAACACTATATCGAGTCCAACTTTTAGTTTAAACTGATAATAGTTTGTTTTACTCGCGTTAACGCAGTTTCCCCTATTAACTCCAGTCACGCAG
This sequence comes from Tiaroga cobitis, assembly GCA_030578255.1. NCBI lineage: Eukaryota > Metazoa > Chordata > Actinopteri > Cypriniformes > Leuciscidae > Tiaroga > Tiaroga cobitis. The sequence continues at coordinate 20,034,658 of CM060604.1, read as the reverse complement.
CAGCTCTTCTGCCACTCAGTCCGGCTGAGGGGGGGTGTGTTCCGGCGGGGAAGTGACGTTAATGCATTCCCAACATGGGGGTCGCGGCCCACAGAGGGCCTGTCGGTACACGATCCGTTCCACCTGCACGATCCGTTCTACGCATGCGTAGTAGACGCAGGAGAAAACGCACATGCGCAAATGATAATTCTGTTTTGCGACGCTGATTTTGATTTACGACGCTGCACGATCTGTTCCACGCATGCGCATATTTTGTGTGTGTGTGTGTGTGTGTGTGTGTGAGAGAGAGAGAGACTGTGAGTGTGTGAGAGAGAGAGTGTGTGTGTGAGAGAGAGAGAGAGAGTGTGTGTGTGAGAGAGAGAGAGAGAGAGAGAGAGAGAGAGAGAGAGAGTGCGTGTGTGTGTGTGAGAGAGAGCGAGAGAGAGAGAATGTGTGTGTGTGAGTTTTTACTCCTAAATAAAGATACTCAGTGTACTTCACTACTGTCCACCACTGGTCTCATGTCACTTCTGTGTGCACATGCTTCTTTCAAGTAATTTCCATTGTCAGTTTGAAATACTCTATAACGTTTCCCCAAACTTGTTTGTAGTTCTTTCTTCATTTAAGTGCAGATAGTCTAGGCAGAAATGCATATTATGTCCCTTATTGTCTTCTGTAAACAAAATTGAAGGGATTATTTTCCTCATTTAGATTGTATAGATATATATTAGCTTATATAGACGACCCATACTAATACAAAATTACTTTAACTTAAAAGTTAACTAATATTAGCAGCTTTTAATAAAAAAAAGACACAAACCGTCTTTGACAATCCTACCTCAGACCAAAACACGGCAAGTTAAGTAAGTTAAGCCTAATACCTTACAGCAAAGGAGAGTATGGAGGAAACAGATCATATGTTCATGTAACAACTCACAGCTCTTTTATAATTTTGGATTGGCAACCACATAAACACATCGTAATGCATAGCGTAAGCTACATTTAAAAGTATAAAAACAGACCCGCCGTGAAATTTTAAACACAATACAACTAACGTTACACAAATATGCCGCAAGTTGTGCCGCCTGGCCGTCAAGTGTTTCATCGCATGCGTGGTACCGATAGTGTAGGAATACCGTGACGTTTTCTACTACGTAATTACGCGCATGCGTGAAACGGTTCGTGCAGGTGGAACGGATCGTGTACCGACAGGGCCTCAGCGAGCTCTGTGGGGGGTGGCGTCATATTTTGAATGGTTTGAGCAATGAGCATTAAATAAAAGTCCTTAACTTTTTTTCTGTTAAAAATTTACAAAATGTATATAATGAGCGAGTTCATCATGAATCCATTGTCCAAATCGTGTTTTTGTCTTATCCTGAACCACTATGGTACACCTATAATAAGTGTTTACATTTGGACTATTTTATACTGGTTCGGATCGCTGCCGCTGAGGAGTAGACCAGTACCCGCGTGACTCGTCATAGACGTACCTATGAGACGTACACAGAGAGAAGTAGTTCCGGCTACAATGTTCTTTCGAAATACGCATTATTCAGTTAATAAACGCAAGTTTATTATCGCTCGCTATAGCGCCAAAAGCGTAAAAAATAAAGCCTCACGTTGATAAAGCCTCACAAATAACATGCAAGTATTGAGGCCCCAGACAACAGTCATTTAGTAATAGGCCTAGCCTATATTCTTTCTCTTTTTTTACCTACACAGTAGCCTACACACCAGTGTGAATATTTTTGTTTTTGCATTTCAAATAGGGCCAATTTATAGGCTTCTCCTAGGCTTACGTTTTTAAATTACAAAGGGACTACTGATGTTTTTGTTATTGTATTTTCTATAGGCTATTATTTGTGCATAAACATACCGTTTGTTTGAAAAAAACATATTTTGTCATCCTTGCTGCAAGCTTACAAGAGCGATAATATCATTAAATGTTAAGGGGGGCCCTAAAATATTTTCTTGGGAAAAAGGGGGTCTCAGACAAAAAAAGGTTGGGAACCACTGGCCTACTCAATATGTTGTCCCACGGTGAGCCATTTTTCCCTGTTGCACCTATACACAAAATTTGAGGGTTCCCCCACCTGCCAAATCACTATAATACAGTGGTTAAAGTGTGATTTGGCAGGTGGGGGAACCCTCAAATTTTGTGTATAGGTGCAACAGGGAAAAATACACATACTCATAAAAATAATTCATTGGATGAACATGATTTAATCATGCCACCTATATTCCATCTAAACAAACCAAGTTAAGTCAGCCAGTCTTTATCATGTTATTTGAACACAAAATGCGTTGGTTAAACATGATATTAACATTTCCATTAAACTCATCTGTATCTCTTTTGAGTTACATGTTCATTATTAGTTAATTTAGTTAGATTACTTTTGAGTGTAGCTATTTGCTATAGCAGCAGCACACATTAGTATCTTAAATGCTAAGATTTACACGCTCCTTCAACCAAAACAGCAGAAACAAAATGCTCCACTCTTCTCCACCATGGTAACCGACTGTAATTTAAAAGGTTCTAATAATTCCAATGTAACTGAACATTAAACACAACACACTATCAAGTCTTCCCCTTTTCTAATTTTCTCAAAAATATATAAAATAACACTTATTTTTAACATTTATTCTCTCTTAATTCAACCATATGCAAAGCATGCTGGGAACTAACAAGCACTGCCCCGTTTCAGTTAATGCAAAACAAATCAATCATGTAATCACATGTAATACATACAGTTAAACAGATTGAACACAATCAAATTAAGTTAGGGCAAAATGGCAGCCATCTGGATGTAAGAATTTTTTACTTAACATAAATGGTTTGTGTTTAGACAACACGTTAGGATTTAAGTTTAGACATAATTATGTTGACCTTACTAGAAAAAAAAACCATTTCAAGTAAAAAAACACAATTATTATAAGTAAACTGAATGTGCACAACCTTCCTCGTTCATTTTTTGAGTGTATATACACACAAGAGCCAACACCACAAGCAAAAAGCAGTGCTCTTATTCCTGCACCATGCCAAAACAGCAACTTTTAAAACAGTAGGACTTTCAGGAGATCAAGAGAAGTACTACCGCCTCACCATAGGGGTCCTGTTAGAACACAGCTCCTTATAAAGAGACTTCACTTATTATAAACAAAGAAGCAAGAGTAAAGATGTGAGAGCCCTGGTCCAAGATAAATTGAAAACTAAACTTTGCTACAAGCCTCTGAATCACTATGCCACCCACTGAAGGCTTATGTTCCAGGTGTATAGTTTCTCCTGAACTTTTGAAGTTGAGGGTCTGTATGATATAGATCAACATTAAGTTGAAAACAGTAGATTCTTGTGGAACATAAATGATGAGAAACATTACACGAGAGATACAGCAGCTGCTCAAAGCCAGATTTTGATGATGTAGGCCAGGGGTTTTCAATCCTAGATGCCATGGACCCCCAAATATTATTATCTTGGTGCGATTTTTTTTAGATTTTTTTTTTTACGCACTACAGCCTATTACTGTGCTGTAAGCCTACTGTAGATGTATTAGCCTATTTATTTAATTTATTTTAATTTATTTATTTATTTTAATTTATTTATTTTAATTAATTAATTAATTCATTCATTTTAATCAATGTTTTATTCAATTTATTTAAATTTTACACTGTTTTTTTTAGACTTTTTCACGGACCACCCGCACTCCCTTGCAGACCCCTGGACCCCAGTTTGAAAATCCCTGATGTGGGCTACATCTGTCTAAGTAAAAGATAAGGCACTGCAGGGGAGCTGATGGAGGAATGAACGAATCCTTTATTTTGTACAATTAGTTTAAACGAATCGGTTCAAAAACAGATTCACCCATTCCTTTACCAAAAAGTAGCCTTTTATATCATTGTCATTACATATTCCATATCACATGTGTAATATTTGACATAAAACCAGGGCCGGCGCTAGCCATTTGGGTGCCCTAAGCACAAATGCTTGGAGGTGCCCCCCCCCCCCACCCACTCACCCAAGGAATAACAACCATTCAGAATTTCTTAGTCTGATGAAGCACAATATAATAATTCTGTACATAATTGATATATGTGTGTGTACTGTGTATAATTATTTTGTATATATATAAATACACATTTGCATTTATGTATTTAAGAGATATTTGTTATTTATATATAAAATATTTAAATTTATATATAATATAAATTATATATAAATATATACAGTATATACATGCAAATATTTCTTAAATATATACGTGCATATGTGTGTGTATTTATATATACAAAATAATTATACACAGTACACACACATATATCATGTAGACACAAACTTTTATTTTGGATGCGATTAATCTTTTCCCAGCCCTAATAATTTGACAACTCTGTGAATATGAAAATATACAAACACTGAGATTGTGTTTTTTTTTTTTTTTTTTCTAATTGCAGTTTCACCAACAGATGTCGCCCTTGGGCCTTGGCCTATGAACCTCTTGAAAATGACCGCATTATCCGCATAAAACAACAACGAAAAAACGTATCTAAGCGGTCTTCCTTTTCTCCCCAAACAAACTAACTGCATCTTAAACAGGCCAAGTTTCAAAATTTTCCGGGGGAGAAAGCCCCGGACCCCCGTTAAAATAAAAGATTCAACATGCAGGGCTAAAAAAGCCCCGGATCATTTCATTTGCACTACTAGCGACGCCCCCCCCTGGACATGCATACACGACGCAAGGGCGCCCGCGCTACAAAACTAACATTTTTATTTAAAACATTGTCTCACCTGCAAAGCGACGCGCGAGTATCATCCCGCTGTCTATTCTTTTTCCTTTTTTCGCCCCCGACTCTTGGTGCCTTTTCGAGGCCATGTCTGAGGTCGGTGTCTGCCAAATTTGACATTGATTGAGGCATAATCGAACAGACCACTGGGAGGTGGGGAAGGGGGGGCACCAGAGGGAGACGAAAAAGGAGATTCACCTTTTTCTCGACTAATTTGGTCTAGGCCTATATTACTTTTGTATTGCTTTTGTATATTAACATGCTTTAGACATATTTTATTTGTTATTTATACTAGTAGCCTATTGTGATGATTTTTCACGACCCAGATTTTTTGGTGCCCCCCCAAGCACTTGGTGCCCTACGCGCAGCGCGTGATGTGCGTGTGCGGAGCGCCGGCCCTGCATAAAACACAGCCTATATTTAACCCAACTCTAAAAATATCATACAATCAAGTAGGGCATGCTCGTCATTTTTTCTATCGACTCGTTTTCGGCTATTAAAATAGGCTAGCCCCACTTATTTTTCGCACGATAAGTAACACTCTCGGTTCACTAAAAATACTTCCCCGACTATCATGAATTGTACATATCAGAATGAAGGGTAGCCTTTAATCAGTGAGTGGGTTACTGACTCGACAACTGCTCTGAGCGATTCAGTTCGATTAATGAACAAATCGCCCAGCAATTCGCCTTTTAGTGAACGGGTTCAATTGATTCATAAAAAAGATCCGACTCAAAAGAATGATTCGTTCACGAGTCAAACATCGCTAACATGGAAACAGGGACGCGGTTTATGCAGTGCACATTCAATAACAAATGTTAAACAATCTTACATGTTATATTTGCGCTCTCAAAACATTGATAAAATGTAACTGTTATGTGTGCAACAACAGGGGCAGTCACGTCCATGCATGAGATGACAAAGTAGAAGTAAACCATTTTATCTAAAACAAACAGTTTAAACTAGCGTCAATGGGTAGGGTTTAGGTAAACAAACTATTTATTTTTTAACAGTCATTTTACTCACGTTTGCTGTTTATTTCCATATCAGAAGAATCAAACAGAACCCCTTGACGTGTTGGAAACGCACATTTCTACCCGTGCACCCATCGATGTTATGAAGGCTACTTAAGTGACACACACACACTAACTGCATTGAAAGATTCACAATGAAGTTACAGAGATAGACTTCCCTCCATTATCGTGCTGGGTCCTAGCGCTGCCTCAGACCGGGTTTGATGACAGACTGCCCACTTTACTACTGATTCCAGTCAGTGCCACCTTTCTTTTACTGTCTATGAGTGCCACCCATCACAAAATACAGCAGTTTTACACAAGAAAACAAACTTTTATTGCAATATAAGATGTACATAGTCTGTTGAAACTGACAGATAAATAAAGTTAGCAAGGTAGCAGTAATTATTAAAAAAAAGAATCAAAAATATGGTTATACTCTAGCTCTCTTCCTTTGAAATTAATAGAACACTTCATAACAATCTATTGGGCAAACAGGCTGTAAACACTACACACAAAGGCAGAAAACATGATGATTTCACCTGCTTGTCAGTGAGGTACAAAACTACTGTCAGTATCCCTTGGCATTAAAGACCCCATGGTTACTGTTAGGTCCCAATCAAGGTTACAGTTTGTTATTTGTCACTTGCTTCAATGGTGCGGTAAAGTGTATTTCCATCAAACAATACATGAGTGTGAACATGTTATCCCTGTCATTGGCCATACAATCCATGTTTACTCCCCCTGCATTCATTTTATTACCAAATCAGGTGACGTATTTGCCCTGGTATGATTAAAAAAAATATAATAAACCCACTTAAGGTATCACAGCATTTCCTGATCCATCCTAACAGGAGCAATGAAAGTAAACTGCCCTAACCTAAACAACAGATCTCTTTTTTAAGAGCAAAACATCTGAAAAAAAGAAGAGAAATACATTGCACCCAAAATTCTTTCCTACTATGTTTTGTCTTTATCATCTGTATCAAGCACAAGCCATATTTATATCTACCATCACAATATGTATGTTTCATCATAATTAGTCAAATAATCCTAAAGTCTTCTTGTGAGAGAGGTGTACATTCAGTATTCGTTACCCCTTGGAAATGACCCGAACAAAGAACAGCACCGTAGTGCTCCATTTCATCTGCTAACTTCACAAATAACAGTCAGACTTTGGTATTCATTGTCAAGCAACTCATCGCTGATTTCAGTCCACCTAAGCTTACGTAGTATAACAGTGAAATAAAAAGAACTGGAAAATATTATTTTATAACCTTTAAAATGAAATATTCCTTAATTATGTACTTAATGGATGATGTCAGATGAATCATCCACTTTCATTACAGCTGTATTAATCATATTTATATTCTGTTCACTCACTTTGCTGGTGCATACATTAATAGAGAACATAAGGCAAAATTCTAATTCCTAATTCCTTATTTTTGTCATTCAGAAACAAAATACCACTTTACACTCAAGTAAAAACTAAAATGTTCCCACCATTCTGTTTATTTTTTTTTTCTTTCTTTGTCAGGTATTCTAGTCTGTCTGATCATTTATATGCCTCTGTCACAAAGGACAGTTGCACAATTTGTAGGTACAGTCCAGGCATGACTGTATGTCTGAGACACAGGATGTGTTTGTTTAGTTAGACTGGAACAGGTATTCAGGTCTCTCTCTCTCTCTCTGTGTGTGTGTGTGTGTGTGTGTGTGTGTGTGTGTGTGTGTGTGTGTGTGTGAGACAAGAACGCTAGAACAGCCGGGCTTGTTTCTTCATCTCATTCCTCTTCCACAGTGCCAGACGGTCAAACTCTACCATCGTCATCCCAAACACTTCATAGAACTCCTCAGGGGAAAGATGACGCTAAAATGAAAAGGAAACTCAATTTTGTAAGCAATCATTAAATATTGTTAAACCTTCACACACACACACACACACACACACACATACACCTTTGATTCTTTGATGAACAATTTATTTGAAATAGAAACCTTTGAAGCATTATAAATGCTTTTATTATGACTTTTGATCAATTGAATGCATCCTTAATTTCTTACTGAACCCAAACTTTTGAACATTAGTGTATTCATAAAATATGTATATTTATAATTTCATATATTCTAATTATTATATATTGTTATTACAAACAAAATGTTTTAGTTTACCTCCAATCTGGCCCGGTCCACATCCTTTGGCACCCTGTTACGCCCCCTAGTGGTCACAATAAGTGCTTCGTATGGGTAGACCTGTAGCGAAAGTTAGCGATGCATTTTTATAATAAACTTTAAAATACAGCATAAACATTTTAACTCATATGTATTTATATACAAATAAACATCCTAATTGTCTAAGATAATCTATAGATTTCATAATGGAAAGCTAACTAAGCATTGTTCTCGGGGCAGACTGCATTGGTGGACCTCCTTTTCCTCTCGCTTACAACAGTGAAAGGAAATCACAGAGCCTCTGGCACAGTAGCTGAAACTGAGACAGGAAGCGGCACCAAGCAGAACAATATAGTTCCTGACCAACCAAGAGCAAAGGGGTCAGACAAGCCCCTGCCCTCTCCATGGCCCCTGCAGTCTCCAAGTCACTCAGAGCCGGCTGGGGAATTATACAGTGCCCTTATGACCTGGAAGCACTAATTTCTCCATCCTCCAGTTTCCACATACTTTGACCAGCAGGACGTTGCTTTGACCCACGAGGGTTCATTAGACCGGCTTTCCTCTGGAGTTGACAGTGGGCTAATGTTTCAGAGGTGCCTTTTAGTGTCTTTCCGGGCCCTCTTTAATCCTCTGGTAATGTTAAACCATTATTCTTACCTTGTATTCTGTAAAAAAAAACAAAAAAACTTTTAAAGTCAGAACTCATTTCTGTAAAAAATACTCCCAAATATGTCAGCAAAATCATCATTTAAAAAGCTCCTTTACTTACCTCTGACTCCCCAGTCGACTTCACTGCCACTGTCATACTGATAGTAGTCTGCACTCTGTGGCTGGAAAACAAACAAACAAATAGTGGCTAAGGATTTAATTGACATCTCCAACCCAACTGCTTTTTGTTCCTCTGTCCATTCAGTTACTGAATATTAATATAAATATAATGTTAAAAAATAAACAAGCAACGAACAAAAGATTCAAGTAAAGGCATTTAGTTACAAAAATGGTAACTTACCCTTTGTAATCCATTCCTGCCATATCCTGGCAAAGAAGCTGACTTGGCTATGTAGTCTTCAAATAATAATAATAATAATAAATACAAATAAATACATAAACATGAATGTGTAAAACAACCTCAGCATAGGAGACTGTTTTAGGAGAGGACAAAGGAGAGGACAAAATTTAAGCCTGTTAAATTTGGACTGCCTTGTCCAATAGTGCACAATAGAGGGCGCTGGTAACCAGGCTAAAATATGTGTTGCAAATATTTATCAGTTATTTTATGCAGACACTTTTATACAAAGCAAATTAACTACAGAGACATTCCTCCTGGGGTTAAAAGCCGTGCCAGAAAATTATGAGAATTATAAATCTTGCCAATGAGATATGAGCAATTAGTGTTTTGACTATATGACCTTTAGGTTCCATAATCTTGTGTATATAATAAAACTAAACACCACAACTTATAATTTTCTCCTCCCTGACTTTGTTAAATCCAAAAGTAGGACATGCTTTAATTTTTAATACAAAAACCTTTACATCACATATATATATATATACATATTTTTGAATAGTGATACTGAAAGACCTCAAGGGTTACTCACCATTCTCCGCTGCAAAGTTTGTTCGAGGAGCTGAAGAAAATAGGGGGGGAAAAAACATTATAATCTCTTTTGTATTTTGATAAGCAATTTTCTGTTAATATGAAGTGCAAATCACTAATTTGGGTCAAATAAAGCCATACAGCAATACATTAGCAGTGCACTGTAAGAAACATCTCCCCTTAAACTATCTGGCATGTACATTATAGCGTTGAATGAGCTAAATATGCATTTATTGATATATTTTATCTTGTGTTTAGACTGAAACTGAGCTCCTTATGTCTGTCATAAGGTCAGACTTCTGTCTCTGAGTCCCTTGAGATTTGGGAACACTGAAAGAACCATTGGAAAAGTATTAAAACTGTCAACAAATAGAGCAGAGAGCAAGCTGCTCAGTAGCCACACAGAAACACGGCACATCAAAGTGTTCAATGAGCCTGAAGTGTTGATGAAAGCAAAAAAGCCATGGCACTGAATAGAAAAGGTAAAAAGAGAGAAAAGGAGACAGCAGGGGAAACAAGAGGAAATGATGATGAAAAATGTGTACCCTTCTCTCACTAAGAAAATCAAAAAGCAAGAGGCCGAAGTATACAGCAATTGAAGGAAAAATACAGTGTCTTCAACTTACTGATGAAGGTATGTACATTACTAAAGTTTGGGTTTGGTAAGCTTTTTTTTTTATCCAGAGTGACTAACATCGGATTCAAGCTATACATATTATCAGTTCATGGATGGTACACAAAAAAAGTGATGATAAACATCCACTGTCTTCCAACTTTCTGTCCATGTTTTATTTATCTCTGCAAAGTCTTACACACAATCTGTCTTGTGAGGGAGTGTTTATCATCAGATTCCGCAGCATTAGGTGTTCGTTACCTGCTTGTCTTAACCTTCCATGACGTCACTGTCTGTAATCCAGTCTATTATCTCAGATGTATAAATTGGATCTACAATGTCACCCCAAAACTTCCCCTTGATTTATTTTTATGTTCTGTACAGTAAATGCCACCCATTTCTATTCATGAATAAAAGACATGGAACACCAGCACGGGCTGCACCAGGCGTGAAGGGTAGCGGTGGATATGGGGGAGGGCAAAGCAGGAATAGCAGAGCCAGATCCATGTATTGAAAGAGGAGGAAAACAGGGAACTAAAGAGAGGGAGGGGATGAAGGGAAAATTCCAGATGCTTTGTGCACTTCCCCATGAGATACACAGAAATAGAATTAAGGAGAGCTGCCTGCTCACATGCACATCAGGAGGGATGGAGAAAGAGGAATAGGCAAGATAGAAAAGAGCAGGAGTGGAAGGTTGGTTGCAATCCAAAGAAAAACTATTAAGCGAAGATGGATACAGCTACCAACCCCATTTATCAAATAAACATGGAGAATATTTCACTATGATGCATGAAAATGTATATATTATTTACTTACATACAAGTAAATATTGTGTAAAATCATGTTTGTAAATAATGTCGATTTAATTTTAGCCAGAGATGCACTGACATTAATATTTTGTCTAAATAAATTCACAATAAAATGCAAAAATATTTAGGAAATGAATTTAAAAATGAATATTCATTTTGACATTTGCAACAGATTACATTTAACAATGTTATTAAATTATTGTTGTGCATTAAGATTAACTTTAAGCAGTATTAGATAAATGGCAAAGATTATATAAATGTAAAATTAAGCAAAATCAGCATGTCAAATCAAATCAAAATGTATTAATAAAGCACAATAAAAACAATTGACCACTGTGCTGTACAAAACCTTGCTAAAAAGACATAGAATTAAATATAAACAGTTTTGACCGCAATGCAATAAGAAGGAGGAGAGTATCAATTATTTGCATGTGCAAATAAATATCGAATATATGCTGATTTAAATTCAATATTGACTATTACCAATAAATTTAAAATCTCTAATATTGGGCAATGATAATAATTTATATTGCATCCCTAGTTTCAGCAACTTTGTGTATATCTCATTTGCAATTACTATATATATTAGGGTTGGCAATAGATTAAAACATTTAAGCACTCTTGTCTTATTTAACACGTTATCTTATTTTCACGAGTTCCTTTGCCCATATAATCTTTAAGCTAATAAGGTTAAGCGTATTTGGCTTGCTGTCCACAGTGGAGGGGCTCGAGGAAGCAGCTTCAACTGGAGCTTAGATATACCCCCCAGTGGGACTACTAATGCTTGGATGATGAGTATGGTAGCAAGATGCCTAAATTATGTTGGTGGAGTTGCGGAGGTGGAGGGATGCCAAAACAGCTGATGCCAGAGCAAGGTGAGAGATCTGCTTATATGCTCCGGCGGATAATTGAAAGATTAGATGGGTTCACTCCTCCCGAAATTACGTTGTGAACTTCACTAATTTTATCAAGTAAATCATCAGATTGTAGGGTGATTCTCTCAAAACTGCATTTTCTGCAAGCCTTTTTCAAGGTAATTGTTGGTGTCTTTTCCAAAAAAAAAAAAAAAGGACACCTGGAGACTAGAAAAGGGCACCAAAAAATGACCAAATGATATAAGGAGTCCATATAATTCATACATTTATGCACACCAAAGAAAAAAAAAAACATTACAGAGAAAAAAACATTTCAGAATTCACAGCAAAGAGCTTGTTTACATTTTACATACCAAAACTCTTGACCTGACTGCATATACCTACTACAGTACACAGATCCATTTAGAATTACAAATCACAGCAAAATACACATGACAAATCAAAACATTATCCTAAATGTGTCTGTGCCTAAATACAATGAATGTGCGATCAGTGCATCATTATATGGTTTGTTTGCACATCAATATAAGGGACTAAAGCTGTACTAGCTAGAAACTGTACTAGCTAAACGCTGGTTTGCTTTATCCAGCCTAGAAACGTAGTTTGCGTATCATCTGGTTATACAGCGGTATAATGTTTTGAAGTGTCGTTCAGTCTGTATTTCACACAGTGCGATGTGTGAGGGCTAACACTCTTCAGAAACAAATCGCAGAATATGACAGAGCTGGTGTTTTTAAATCAAAACACACTGGAATGAATAATTCACTGAAAACACAACGGGAGTCTCTTTTCTCTCTGCAATCTGATATAATCAGCCTGTTTTTCTTTACATGTGCATTGTTTTGGACTGATTGTTTGAATGAATTTGCTTACTGGATGACTGGACTGAAAACTTTCCTGGAGTTTAGTGGCTTAAAATGATCTGATCACAAGAATAGAAGTGAAATTGTTAAATCTGATTGCAGACATAGGGGTGAAATGGTTCAATTGTTTGAATATAAATTTCTGCCTAATGTGATAAACTCCCGATTTCTAGATCATCTAACTGCGTGACGTAAATTATGTTAATGATGCAATTTCACACGCTTCAGTCATTTATTTGCGCTAAATTATATTAACGCGTTAAGGATTTTAAATGAATCGCATAACGTTGACAGCCCTAAAACAGGTTGTCAGGTATAGAAAGGTCACAGTGAGACTAAGAAAGAACAAGAACAGGTGCATGGCACTGCATCAGCTGTAGTGTTGTAATAGTTGTTGTTTTTTGCTGTGTCTGCAACTATTCTTGAAAACCCTCAGAATTCCCCCTCCCAGCATCACAGTCCTGTATCAGCATACGCTGGCTGTCACTGTTGACTCAAGCCTGCCTTCACTGTAAAGCGTTCCAGAGCTCCACTGCTTTAATTAGATGGCTCAGTGCCACGACTTCATTGACCACTATGCTAAATAATGACAGCCATACTGAAGGCAAGCAAAGCAACTCCCATTCTGCATAGAGTCAAACGCACACCGCACCTGTTGCTGTCATGCATTTTCCCCAGAGCAGAATGTGGGAAGGGAAAAGGTTATCTTAAACATACACAAACGGTAGGTTTGGTTTTGAAGGATCAAATATAGTGACCAATATGATATGCCACACTCAGGCTACGCTCTGTTTCTGATGACACTACTGCAACCCCCTCCGAACACACCTCTCTATAATCTGTGATTTGTACAGCAGCTCTAGTGGAGCACTTACAGCCGTTAACTGTGTTGTTGTGGCCCATGCTGTGCAACATCTCCCTGCTCCCACTGCGGGAGTTCCGTGCACTGCCCCAGGGGTCGTTGTCATAGGAACCGGAGCGGGCTTTCATCTCCTCCTTCAGGATCATCCTTCCGATACCACCCTGAATCTGAGACACACACAGAGAGAGAGAGAGAGAGAAAGAGAGAGAGAGAGAGAGAGAGAGAGAGGAAAAGAAATAATGAGTGAGCATCCTGTGATATCAAGAGATCAGATGCTTATTGGCTGCATTTCAAAAATGGTTAAAGGTGCAGTAAGCGATTTCTGAGAAACACGGTTGATATTTGAACTCGACACCCAAACAAGCACACCCCTCCCTTCATTGCTCCACCCCTAAAATAACAAACACGCTATGCATCACATGCAACCACTATCAGCCGGTATGGATGAATAAGCTGTGATTCAGCAAACAACAGCATACTTTGGTTCTGTGAAGAAGAAAAAACAATGTTACTCATGTATCAAACAGAAACAAAGCAACCACCGTTTTCAGGCCTTCCCACTCTCCGTCTTTCCAGTGCTGGAAAGCTTCTCCAAAATTAATGCAGGTCCTAGTTCTTGCCTGATCGTAACCCTTCTTCTTCCAATTATATTCCTCTGACCTTTTCCTCTGTGGTAATATCTCAGCCATCTCTGTTTCTACAGTCTTTCTACAGATGTCTCGCTTGCTCACTCTCTCTCCTCCCCCATCATGATCGTAATCATGACCCCCCCCCCCCCCCCCCCCGAACCCCCCCCCCCCCCCCCCATTGCTCCGTGAATCAGCCCGATCCACTTCATTTTTCTCCTATTTACACAGCTAGGACAGTGTACATAAACAATATTTTTTTGAGCACACACACAGAACAGACATGTAGCAAATATTCACAAAATTGTTTTAGGTGTTCATTTAAATGTTCAACAGCGATTCTCAGAAATCTATTACTGCACCTTTAAATGAATCTCTGAGCAGACCGATGCTATAATTTGGCAGACTGCTGATAATCAAAACTAGGTGAAGTTTATCTAAATAAGAGCGGAAGCTTTAATTACTAGTTAAAGTGCAGAGAATAATACTGTGAAAATAAAGAGACAGAGTGCTTTGGTGGCTTACTCTTTGAAGGCCGTGACCCCAGCCATCCTCTTCTCCACCTGATGAGTACCTTCTACGAGGAGCACGTAAAGCTGAGGTGGATAAAGATTGAGAAAGTGAGAGTGAGAAAGAGAAAATTAAGATGAAGCATAAAACAGAATAGTTTAAACATCTAAAGGGAGTCACACGGCATATTATTGACTGATAGCAAAAATATGCTATAAAATATATATGTAATCTTTCATAAAATTTTAACCTTGCATCCAAATCTGCAAGTATTTTTTTGGCTCAAATTTAGTTTGGGATTCCAACACAAAAAAAAGAAGACAAAAGTGAAAAATTAAGCCACATGTGATCCTTTCAAAAACATTGAAAATTCATATATTCATGATTGGGATATAACACAGCTAATAATAACACAGCCCTTAAATGTTTTATATTGTCTCAAATTGTATTGATAGCGTAATTTAATTTGTGCAAAAATAAATGTTAAAGAACTCACAAAAGCAAAAGACACAACAAAAGCAAAAAGTGCATATTTTCCTGGTTAATATCAATAACTTTAAGCATATTATAATATCTCACACATTTTATGACTGCTTCTGTATTATTTTGTATTTAGTTAACGAACAGTAGTATACAGTACATTTTATTTTTTACTATGTGAGGGGCTAAATCTTAGAAAATGGCAAATGTAAATTCATACATTTACAAAAAGAAAACTATTTAAAGCACAATAAATGGTAACAAATGTTGCTACTTCAAAAATGGTTTGTGCATTTTTTAAATTGCTCTTTGTATAAAACAACTGAAATAAAAAATTATTTTGTTGTATTTGTTCAGATGTTCTTCACAAAGTCTAGTTTCATAAACTGCAATTAATAATGCATTATTTAGTAAAAAAGGAGTAAAAAAGACCTCCTAAAAAAGGATTTCAAAAGAAAGATAGGTCCCACTTTATACTGTGTCATAAACTATTATGTACTAAAACTTAAATTAATAATTTGATACAATGCACTTATAAGTACAATGTAAAACATGTATGTACACAATATTTAAAAAAAATACCTGCATGTAATTACAGCTGTAATTGCACCTTTGAGCCTTCCTTAACCCCTTAACCCACCTTTAAACCTAACCATACCACCAAACCTGTCCTAACCTTCCCCGTATCCTACCTCAAAGTGTTTTGCAATACAATATGAACACAAAAAGTACATTGTACCCATTTTTATTTATTTTATGTAAGTACATAGTAGTTCAGGACACCTAATATAGTGTGACAGAAAGATTTTTAAAATGTGTTTATGGCTATCAGGGACAATAGGATCTTTACATCCCTGTATGTGGAAACATTTAGCATGATTGTGGCTGCCGATTGGAAAGCGCTGTGATGCCAGTGAACTGAACATATAGGACATTATGAATATATTTGTCACCTACATTTAGGAGAGCTGGTGTAATTGTAGTAATCAGACTCTGAGTGCTGGTAGTGTTCAGGCGAGTAGGCTGATGAGAACTTGGAGGATTGGAGAATGTCTTCACTGGTTTTGCTCTTAGTTGCTGGATTGCATTGATTGTCTGTGGGGAAGAGTATGTCAGGATCACAACTTTGGAAAAGCCTGTGATATAACAGCACATAGCAGTACAATCAGGCCCACTTTAAACCTAACATTAGTATGCCTTTTCAGTTATCACACAATAAACAGGTGTAAGAGCATCCAAGACGCTCTGTGATCATGAAAATGACCTACTTTTGTCAAGTCCTGCAATCTGATCACTTGATTTAATGACCAATATTTAATTAATCACTGAACTGCATTTGGAATCCCTTGAAAAGCATATTTTCATGTGGCAATTTAAAAAATTGTTTTAGTTAAACCTATTTTCTTCACTTCTAATCCATCCTTTACTAGTGAAATGTTTCTAATAGGCAAACACAGTAGACCAGATACCTTATTTTCCATCCCAAAATAGCTAAATTAATACTATATTGCGTGTTATTGTTTGTCAAAAAAAAACATAAAATTGCATTTTGAATTATCCCTCAATGTTTTAAAAATCCAGCAACATTTCCCATTTTGTGCAGGATATGATATTATGGTATAGTATATTTCATTTATGTTTAATCACAGTACAGATTTAATGGAGTGGAACGCAATTCGCCTAAAAATATCTAGATATATGAAACGTGTTAATGCTAGGTGTTAAGGTGGGCTCAGAAAGAAAGAAAGAAAGAAAGAAAGAAAGAAAGAAAGAAAGAAAGAAAGAAAGAAAGAAAGAAAGAAAGAAAGAAAGAAAGAAAGAAAGAAAGAAAGAAAGAAAGAAAGAAAGAAAGAAAGAAAGAAAGAAAAGCTACAACATTCACATATAACAGCTCTAAATGAAACACAGTCCACAACACTCAATGTAAAGCATCTGCATTCAGAAACATTTGATGTTGAATAAGCACACAAAAAACACTCTAAAACTACTCATGTGAGAGTCTTGTATTATCAAAAACTACACATATATTGATATATTGCCTTATACATCTAAAGCAAAACCAGTCAGAAACTGCACTGAACTCCCATCTATAGAAAACACACACACAAGAAGATTCAACACAAATACAGAAGCACAGGCCTCGCACAATATTGCCAATCCTGAGTGGAAAAGACGGAAAGCAACTAGAGATTGAGCAAACACATGACCAAAAACGCAGACAGACAGATGTGCACAGGGAGAGAATACTTACAGAGTGAATGGTGAACGAGGAAAGTAGAGGTGGAGGGAATCATATTTAAGGTGGTAAAGGGAAGAAAAAGAAAAAAACAAGGGAAAAAAATAATAAGGGAGGAAATATTTGCGTCCCAAAGATTCTTCAGTGAGAATTTAAGTTTGGTACCCATATGGCAGAGACGCAAATGATCTGCATGACAACAGTACGCCTCTCTTCTGCACAAACACAGCTAGACATCTACAACAATAAAACACATTTCACTTACAGATGCAGATCGACCATATGGGTAGCAAATTAGTCCTTGTAAAGTGTCCGTTACAGGCTTGTGATACAAGGATAAACACAAATACACACTTAACACACATATGTAAACTGAGCCAACAAGCTATCAGAGATGGTTCTGACCTTTCTTAGAGAAAACTTAATAGACTGTGCAAGTATCTGAGCTGGCCAGTAAATACATCTACAGTATTAGTGCAGCTCTGTGCAAAGCTCTGAAACAAATTCATCTCCCTTACGCACTCTAGACCTCTGTGGTTGTATATTGTGATAATTGGCAGGCCTACACAGAATCTGTGCCAGAGGCTTTGAAGTTCTCGAACGGCATCATTCAGAAAGTTCTATACATCCCCTGGGCCTTGTGTGTTTGTCTTTTAAACCTTTTAGCTAATTTGATGCTGTCAGGAACAATGTGTAGTGCGCACCGCTCGATTGAACATAATTTCCTATGCTTAAATTTATTCCACAAATTTCACAGAAATTTCAGGTCATTTTTTTGTAGTGAGGTGAAAACGTTGGAATGGCAAAAACCTAAACTGTTGAGCCCAGATAAAATCCTTAATGTTGATCACTGTATTATCTATGATAATTGGTTTAGGTATAAAATTAGATTTTTTAAATAAGATTAATCATAAATAAGAATTATAATTAAGGAAATTTGGAAAATTTCACAAGCCTGTAATGCACATACATACTGAATATACACATACAAATACACACACAGAGACATGCAGTAAAGGGAAAGATGTACTATTACTATTGTTTAGTTAAAGGGGTTTGAGTTCATGGCATTTTGAGGAGAAACTAACCAATATGCTTGACAAAAAGGTGTGAGATTGTAAATTTATGAATTAACAGACAGAGATATGCACATAAACAACCAACTTTTAAAGGATTTGGCAATAGATGTAGTCTATAAGGTCTAGTCTATTAGACTGCCATGTCCCTACAACATTCAATGTGCTGTCAACTGTAAGAAAAACAATATGGCTGCCACCTGAATTCTGTGAATTAGCAGAGTAGGTAATGTTTAGACATTTAATAATAATACTAATTCGTTACATTTATATAGCGCTTTTCTGAGTACTCAAAGCTCTTTACATGGAAGGGGGAATCTCCTCAACCACCACCAATGTGCAGCATCCACCTGGATGATGTGACAGCAGCCATATTGCGCCAGAACGCCCACCACACACCAGCTTATTGGTGGAGAGGAGAAAGAGTGATGAAGCCAATCAGTATATGGGGATGATTAGGAGGCCATGATGGACAGAGGTCACAGGGCAAATTGGGCCAGGATGCCGGGATTACACCCCTACTCTTTTTCGAAGGACATCCTGGGATTTTTAATGACCACAGAGAGTCAGGACCTCGGTTTAACGTCTCATCCGAAGGACATTTATACTTGCTCAGTTCATGCTTAAACAGGTTTACTTTCCTAACAGCGGTTTCTCATTCAGTGGGGCTTCTCTGTGGCATCTAATGCGGCCACTTCCCAGTTGATCTAAAGCAGAGGGGGGACATGGCAAGCTTTAATCATGCCTCAGGAAGCCTCATCCTTTTTTCATCACCCCCCATGTGGAAGGAAGGATGCGCTCGAGTCAGTTCTACATTCTTCTGGCATGCAAGCAACGGAAAGCGGGATGCACTCTAATACTTGAGCAAAGGAGACAACTTCTTATCTCGTTCCACCTGACATACAGTTGCAGGGGAAAAAAGTATGTGAATCCTTTTGAGTTACATGGATATCTGTATATTGCTCATAAAATTTGATCTGATCCACAAATTAGTCACAACAGTAGATAAACACAGTCAGCTTAAACAAACAGACAACATTTCTCATATGCAGGTCTGATCTGCAATTATAGAAAACATTTGATTGATATTTTTCTGCAGCTTTTTATACATAAGTGCTCACATACTTTTTCCATCTTGCTCTGATTCATTGAAGACTGTATAATAGTTTGTGGATTATTTGTTTAAGCAGACTGTATTCATCTATTGTTATGATTTAGATAAAGATCAGAACAATTTCAAAGACCAATTTATTCACAGACATAGTTTAATCCAAAATGTTCACATACCTTTTCTTGCAACTGTATTAGGCAACTTCTAAAACATGTACCATGGTCTATACTTAGATTGTGCCCGCCAAATCCTATATGAGTGCTTTTTCTTCCACATTTGCAAACTAATTTATTAAAGGCTTTTGTATTAAAGAGAGTGCTGGAGGAGAGCTATGGAGGACACTAACACTAATCAGACACATCTTTCCCATGAGCCTCAGGACTAAGCATGAGGGAAAACAGGCCGGGGCAGGCCGAGCACACTATACCATGTCTCTTATAGATGGGAGGCTTCCTGTAGATGTTGGGATCCCCTGTGGCTGAGAAGAAAGGAAGATATTAGAAATAAAATGGAGGAGAAGTAAGTGACAGGCAGAAGACAGCAAAGTAAACTAGGCAGGAAATGTTTTTTGTACTTCCTCTTCACGCTTCCTGGGTCCTTTAGGGTAAGGTGAAGGAGAGTGGAATGGTTGAGGAGAACACAAAAAAGGTACAAAAATGGAGTAGCCATACTATAGATGTATAGTATAGACAGATTCAAAAAGTTACAGAGACTTTGATCCATTAATGAGATTTTTAATTTATATTCAAATATACTGCTGGATGAATATGAAAGTGATGATCGCAGCCAATGAGGTGAATGTTGAGGCCTGGCCTACCTGGCACATGGAAATGCTTGGGAGCTTGGATTGTGGTGGGAGTGCTGGACCGGGCATCTAGCTGACTGTAATAGGGTGAACTTCTGCCACTCTCAGTGCCTGCAGCAAGCCCCAGCCAATGACAGTAACAGAACCAGAGCATGAGTGCACACTTCCTGTGCGCCCTAACCACACACACACACTCAATCATCAGATCAATGATCCAAGATTAGCCAGGCAGGGACAGTATGCATTTCAAAACAGAGAAAAAGACATACTGTGCCAGACAGACGGGTGCATAGGATGTAGGTGGAATGGTGGGACACGCCCCCTAATAACAGTCAAAAATGTCCCCCGCAAAAAGCCAATATGGCTTTGTTTTTTGTTAAAAGTCAACATGAAATAAAAATCTCTTACTGTGGTCTTGCTCATTCATTACGTCTTCATCGTTTAAAAAAATGATCAAATTAAATACCTGAATTTGGGGTGACATCACCAAGCTCTCTTGTTGCCCCCTCCAATTAATTCAACAACTTGAAGATGCAGTCATTTTCAGTTGGATAAAATCCTGTCTTCCCCACATTTCCAATGTTGTTAATATTAACTAAAATTAAATGTTGCATTGGCAACTAGCAGAAATAGGTTTAAGAACTAAAATGACTAAAACTGAAATAAAAAGTAAACAATTTTGAAAAAAAAAACAGTTTGACAAAATGACAAAAACTTAAAATGAAAAGTGAAAAAATAAAACCAATTCAAAACATTAATAAATACTATAACAATATATAAATAATATTAAAATAACACTGGTCCTTCCTCTTTTTGTCACTAAATGTCCCATTTCACTTCTCAATATTATTTCATGTTGACATAAAAATCAATACTCACTATCAGTCATGCTATGTCCTTGCTATGTAGCTGCAAACCACACTTTTAAGTATTTAGAAGGCAAAGCAAGATATATATAGTATATTTTCCAATATACTGGATATTCAGTATAGTTCTCAAGCCATTCCTGCTGAAAACACCAGCTTAGACCAGTATGCTGGTTCAAGCTGTGCTGGTCCACTATCCATGTTGTTTATCAGCAAGAAGTGTTGGTCAACTTGCATAGTCTCTCTGATGAAGCTGGAAGCTGGTTGACAGGAATGAGAGTGTATTTTCTGTACTGCTGTGAGCTTGGCAGAAGGAACTCACCGTATCTGTAGTAGTGCTGTGGAGAGCGAGGCATGATGGGAGACATGCCCTGCCTGCTGTAGGTGGGGGAGTCTATGTACCCTGGACTGGAGGATCTTCTCAGCCTCATGTCCATACCGTCATACATGTCCTATTCACATAATATGTCATTATTCATAACTCTGATTGTGAGAACCACTCATTTTCATTTGCTCAGTGACCAATATTCCAATCAACTTTCATACTTTCAGTAGGACTGTCAATTTAACACACTTAACACAATTATATGCTAAATCTACATCCGACCGATTAATAATTTGGTTGCAAAACATATTGCTGTTGACTGAGGGTCAGTGATCGGCTTATGTTCAACGATATGGAAATAAACAATACAGTGGCAAGAATAAGTATGTGAACCCTTCAAAAATACCTTGATTTCTACATTGATAATTCATAAAATGTGGTCTGATCTTAATCTAAGTCACAATTATAGACAAACACAATCTGACTAAACTAATAACACATGAAAAGTTGTACATTTACAGGTGTTCTGCCCTTTAAATAAAGACACACAAAGCTTGGTTACTAACAAATCTGTTTTTCTCAAGAAAGATTGGTTAGTGTACCATGCCTTGATCACAAAAGATTTATTTTAAAATGCATTACAGAGATGCATAAAGCTAGAAAAGGCTATGAAAGCATTGGTAAAAACCTGGCTGTTCATAAATCCACAGTGAGATACCCATTTTACAAATGTAGAAAATTCTGGACTGTTGCTCCCTAGAAGGGCATCCTGAAAAGATTACATTTTTAAGAAGGGTTTTCTGCTAAAGGAGATTCTACAAGTTACTAAATTAAAGGGTTCACTTACTTTCGCCACCCTGCACAGTGTGAATGATCACTAAAGGTATTCAATAAAAATTTGAAAAGTACAATTGTTTGTGTGTAATTAGTTGGGTCAGATTTTGGGTCATTCTGTGTTTGTCTATAATTAAATTAAATTAAATAACACAATTTATGAGTAATCAATGCAGAAATCCAGATATTTTCAAAGGGTTCACAGATGTATTCCTGCCACTGTATAATGATTTTCATACACTCTTTGTAATGTCTATTGAATGATTTACACGTCTGCCACAAAAACATACTGATATATACAATTAATTAGATTAAATTTGTAATTGATTGACAGCCCTAATTTATTAAAGAAATTAAAATGAAATATTTAATATTATATATATATATATATATATATTATATAAAAAATTTTAACAGTAAATTTGAGTAAAAAAAATTCTACCTGAGAATAAGGGGAGAGTGTGCCCAAAGACTGTGAAGACAAAAAAGAAGGGGGAGAGTCAGAATAACAGTAAATCAGAGATAAACCTTCGGTCTCTTCCTCCATGACATCTGATGCGTGAGGGAAGTGAGAAGAACAAGAGGACGGAGGTGAAGGAGTCACTGTGGTCTGAACAATCTACTTTGCATTTCCTGTAGAACTCAACATTTTCTACTCAGCAAGCAAGAATTGAATGGATAGTTCACCCAGAAATCAAGATCCTGTCATCATTTGCTCATGTCTTACCAAACTTTCTATAGACTAGAAACAAATATATTAGGTAGCCCGTGGTCACCATCCACTTCCATGTAGAGGAAAGAACAGCATTGACAATTGACATTCTGTTAAACATCTCTTTTTTGCGTTCCTTAAACATCATACAGGTTTGGAACAACATGACGGTTATTGAATGACAGAACTGTCATTTTTGGATGAACTATCCCTATAAGCAACCACAAAAACCGCTAGAATTTTTCAGAGAGCTTTCCAAAAAGCAAACTAAAGCAAGAAGGCTCAACCAAAAGCACTCATATTCACTATTAATAGTGGGAGAATGCACAAACATATAGCAAACAAAAGCATACAGCCAGCCAACTGATGCGACACAGCTGAAAAACTCAAAGCAAAGCTATGCTAAGCTCAACTAGGACCAGGCCAGTAGACCCGGTGACAGGGGGAGACATGCTAAAAGTAGACTCAGAGTGGCTCTAGTGGTCCTGTAGGGCAGTACCTCCCCATAGCTGAGACGCTCTAGCCTGTCATCGGAGCAGTATCTGTGACTGGGCTCATAGGACCAGAAGTCTGGCCTCTGCACTTCATAAATGGCTTTAACCTTAGGCAGCGCTGCCAAGTCTTTGTAATCAAGGATCTCGTTCGCCATTTTTGCCTAAGGAGAGGGACAAAGGACAGATACACACACTCACACGTCAAACACAATTAGCAGGCCTGCAAAAAACAGCAATCATGACAGGCGACGACAACATCAACAACACAATTAAGTGTGGGAATGTGCCTGCGGCAGTTTGCACATTTACAAAACCACTTTAAAGCAAGTGCTGTTAGGATACAATTGAGCTCATGACTGAAATTGTAATATAGCCACATAAATGCTACAAAAAATGTTATGATGCTTATCATATTGTCTCTAAGGTGTTGAGCAAGTAGAAATTTAGACATGAAATTAAAATGTACCCTATCTATTGTCTAAATGCATGTTATAGATGTTACTGTGTTGACTTATTGTTAATTGAAAACGTCACAACTGGACCTTCTGGTAAAAAAATACATAGAGTACTGTACTTATTTACCCTGTTTTTTTTAATACTATGAAAATCAATGGGGTCCAAAGGTGTTTGGACAAAACAGTTGAAATTTTAAACGTATTATTCTGTATTCAGTAGAATAAAGAAAGTCATTTAGGTTTGGAACAACATGAGGTTGAGTAAATAATGACACATTTTCATATTTGGGTGAACTATAAATTTGGAATGAAGCTTACTTTATTTACCTCCAATCCCAGATAGTGTTTTAAGGTTTTCTATCTTATACATGTCATTCTAACGCTTGACCTTAAGCAGAATATGGACCTGCAGGGCTTGACAGCACATATGCTTACACTGCATTACGCATACATCAATCACACACAGAACAAAGGTTACACACTCGGGCCAGCCTTCACTTCCACATGTGATGTCAATGACCACACCGCTGCAGAACCCACACAAACACATTATGAACAAGCAAATAAACTTAAGCACAAGAGTCATCCATCTTGGGGTGGCAATAATACTTACATTTGTGCATTTGACAGATGCTTTAGTTTTATCCAAAGCAACCTTTAATGCATTCAAGTTATACATTTTATAAGTACATGCATTATCTGGAAATTAAACCTTTAACTTTTGTGTTCCAAGTGCCATGATCTACTGGTTGAGCAACCACATTAATCTTCATGGCACTTTACACTACCGTTCAATCATTTGGGTTTGGTAAGACTTTTTAAATGTTATTTATTTGATCAAAAATAGAGTAAAAATATTAATATTGTGAAATATTATTTACAATTTAAAATAAATATTTTCTATGGGAATATATTTAAAATGTAATTTATGTGATGATGGCAAAGCTGAATTTTCAGCATCATTGCTCCAGTCTTCAGTGACACATGATCCTTCAAAAATCATGCTAATATGCTGATTTAGTGCTCAAGAAACATTTCTAATTATTATCAATGTTAAAGTCCCCCTGCGGTGGAAATCAAGTTTTTAATCTTGTTTATATGTCTGTTGTATTTTTAATATGTTTTAAGACAAACAATGTGCAAATTCATGAGTCAACACCATTGCTGAGTGTTTTCTCCTTAAAACTGCAGTGAAAAATGACAGTCTCAAAATCGCTGGTGTTTCTGACGTCACAAACTAACTTGTAACCAATCACGCCAACGTTTGATCGTGAATGAGTTGATCTCTGAGTGAGTGGGGGCGGGGCTAATTTGCATATTCATAGAACCACGTATACTAAATGAGGTAAGGGTGTAGAGGGTTCTAGGAAAAACAACTTTTAAATATGTAATTTTGGTGATCAAAGATGAGTTTTAAGGGATAAAATTATTGACCACGGGGACTTTAAAAAACAGATGTGCTGCTTAATATTTTTTTTGGAAACTGTGATACATTTTTTTTCCAGCATTGAATAGAAAGTTCAAAAGGACATTTGCAACGTTACAAATGTCTTTACTGTCACTTTTGAGTAATTGAATGTTTGATGAATAAAAGTATTAAGTTCCTTAAAGGTCCCATGACATGAAATTTTCACTTTCTGAGTTTTTTAACATTAATATGAGTTCCCCTAGCCTGTATATGGTCCCCCAGTGGCTAGAAATTTCAATCGGTGTAAACCAAGCTTTGGCTATCTTTCTCTGCCTTTGAGAAAATGAAAGCTCAGACGGGCTGATCTTGAATCTCCTCCATATGACGTCATACGGAGGAAAGGTAACCTCCCCTTTCTCTGCTTTCCCAGAGAATTTGGCTCGCCCATGAGAAAATGAGCTAGGAAGTACGAAAAGGATGGATGGAAATAATCTTATTTAAATTGTGAAGAAATTATACAGAAAGCGATCAAAGAACAATCTTTCCACACAGCGCAAGTTTATCTGGACAACTCGTTATGAAATCAATGACGCACGTTACACTGCACAACAAAGCTCTTACTGTATGTACATCCTCGTGTTTGCATTGGTGAAAGCATTAGAGAGAGTGCAGAAACTGCGTTGCAAAGATAAGATCTTCATTCTCGCGATCAACAGACTGTCATCTGCTTGCTCAATGCTGATCACAGCAACATTTTATGTGATGGGAATAGATTTAAATACTTTAAAAACTTCTCACGATTCGTTAATCTCGATAGCTGTAATAGTAAAAACATATAATAGCTGTAGTAAAGGTATTCGAGAGAGTTCCACATGTAATACGTAGCTATTTCATATGCAAGCATGTCAGCCAATCACAGCAGTGGCCGGTTCCACTGAATCCCACAGCAGACACACCCCTTCAAACAGAGCGTTCAAATCAGAGGCTAAAATCAGGCTAGGAAAAATGCCTTTTATTTATAAATTATGACTATTTTTTATCTAAAAAACATACTAACATTATAAGGGCAACCCAGGAAACATTATAAAATAATAAAATAACCCCATGTCAGGGGACCTTTAAAAAAATATACATACAGTATATCTTACTGACCCCAAACTTTTGAATGGTAGTGTATGTCAAACATCAGTGTAACATTAAAAGAATAGTTCACTCAAAAAACTGATGTTCTGTCATAATTTATATAATCAATTTCGATCTGTTTCTCATACAAAGCTATAGTACGGCTTCAGAAGATTTGGAATATAGGTCACGGTTTTAATGACTGTGTTTTTGCATTCTATTTGAAGCTTGAAAGAAACCCCATTAAATGACCAACTGCATTTTGCCAAATTTCCACAGAAGAAAATGCACTCATACTGATTTGGATCGACATGAGGGTGAGTGAATGATGACAGAATTACATCTTTGGGTGAACTGTACCTTTAACTTGTACATTAACATGTACACATTATGCCAAAAAATAAAAATATTTACAGCTCTACCACCATCATTTAGTTGACATTTAGATGAGCTGGACAGTGGATACTTACACAGATGACTCTGCTGGGTGAACTAATGCTGGAGCCTGGAGGAGAGATGGAGGTTTCTGATGTGCGTCTGAGCTGTAAAATAAAATAAGGAAGAAATCAGCAGAGCTTCAGAGTAAGATCTGAAGGCATTTTGAAATTCAGTCTGTATTTGTTAAAAAGAAGGGGGAAAACTCACTCTCAGTTTCCTCTCTGCTCGAGATGACTGTTTACACACAGGATGCCACACTTCTGAACCTGAGACACAGAACCAAACAAATAAGAAGAGAACATTAGCTAGAGTACAGAAAAATTCTAATCCAGCCATATGCTCATTCGAGACACCTTAAGATGACTTTATTTAAGAAATAAAAAGAAGGTTTTAGAAGATCTAACCATGTGGTTCCCTTTCGAAGGGAACTCAAAAATACGTCATCGACGTTATGGGGAACGCCTCAGGCGTGATAGGTGTCTGAAATCACTATCAAATCACGTCAATCACATTGACCGGCGACAGCCCGTGAATCATTAACGTGAATGATTAACATACGACCTGGAAGTATATAAGGGTGCCTTGCAAACATGACAAATCATCTCATCGTCTTCAGGGACTGTTTTGTCTGTAACTGCTTTGAAAATCAGGTAATTATGAAATGCTTTCAGAAGTGTGCAGACCCGTGCTCAAGATATCTGAAGCCGGGTGACACACACGAACTGTGCATTTTTCTGTCTGGGAAGGAAGCGCGCACAGGCAGTTCTCGAGGGAACTGCCTGTACAAATTGTGTTCGCTCCGCTCTCGCCTGTCCCTCTTTCCGAGAGAAGAGGGTTCAGCGTCTGGATGTCACAGATGAAGCTCGCCGATCGCCTTGAGAGGGGTGTAATCCTCTCAGACGATGCGGCGGCTGACAAGGGTAAGCTGCAATTGGATGTTTTTCAAAAAAAGGGGAAAACTTAGTCCGGAAGCGAGCGCTCTCCCGGACAAACAGGAGATGGTTGATGAGGGTGGTAATAATAGGATATTTCCTGTATCTTCTCAGCCACCCTGCCCCGTGTATGCTGAGCTGGTTGGTGTTATGGAACGCGCCGCGGGCAGGCTGCAGCTGCCGTGGCTGCTCGTTGGGGGAGAAATCGCTCGCGATGAGAGCGGTTTTTCCCCGGTCATAGAACCACCAGCTCAGGTGAGCCTTTCATTTCTTCCCGATCTCATACTGAGATCGAGAGGACATGGAAGAACCCATACTCTGCCTGTATCCACCAACATCAGCGGGCTAGTCTCACTGATGTTGAGAGGATAGGAGAGCGTGGGTATGCGTCGATGGGAAAACAATCGGCACTGAAAGCTCAAACCCTGCCAGTCGAATGGCAGAGCATACACGTCAGCGGGTCAGGCCGGTGTTAGCCCGCACATCATGGCGGTGTTGCAGGTACACCAGGCCGATCTGCTGGGGGATCTCGACCAGGGGGTGGGGCCCCTGAGGCGGTTACTGAGCTGCGCCGCAAATGAAGAAATATATATATATATATATAGCTCTCTGGGCCACCAAACAGACTGCTGCCACAATCTGCCGGTCAATGGCGATGATACTGGCCACGGAGAGACATTTGTGGTTGAACCTGGCCGACATCGGGAAGAAAGAGAAAGGCTTTCTCCTCGATTCGCTGGTTTCTCCCTCTGGGTTTTTCAGCACCTCCGTGTTGACGGTGGTTGGAAAGTTCAGAGAGGCGAAGGCGCGCTCAGCTGTACCCAGGACATACATACCGCTGAGATCCGTGTCCACGCCCAGACAGATGGGAGGGCCTGGCCTATCATGGTCCGAGGACCTTAGATGAGGCCAGAGAGCCAGTGTCACCTCTCGTGCGCCTCCTCCGTGGAGTAGTAGGTCGCAGAGGAGGCGCGACTCCCGCAAGAAGAGGGATCTGAGGGAGGTGATCCAGCACAAACGCACGCTGCGTCGTTTATGGATCATCTTCCCTGAGGGCGTGATTATATCTTAGCCCTGGTGATCCAGCACAAACGCACGCTGCGTCGGTTATGGATCATCTTCCCTGAGGGCGTGATTATATCTTAGCCCTTTCCTCTCTTCCCCGACTCCCCAGGCGCTTCTTACATCAGGCCTGAGGCTGGGCTCATGGTTAGAACAATGTTCTAATGGCCCGCCTCGGCTTGGTTAGTGAGAGTGCCTCTTTCAGGTATGTAAAGGTGGTAGACCCCATGTTCATTAAGAACTGTCTGGCGAGTCTTCACTTCGCACGCCGCAGGTGAGCTGCTGGTCTTTCAAAGAGTATTTTTTGTGATTAAAAAATAATATGTTTCTCTTTACAGACCTCGTTCCCTGTATAGAGTTATGGGGCCATGTCAAGGTAATAAGGTAAGAGAACTTTTTTGGATTATCAGGGCCCTGAAGTTCCCCGTTAGGTGGCCAGAATGATAACTATGTTAGCCTTCGGGCTATTAGCCACCTCGGGGTAGAGTAGTTGGTCTCTCTCTGATAGAATGTTTTACTTAGAGTGTTGACTGACGCTAGAGCTTCCGAAAGATCTTATGTCCGGCCCATGGGACCGTTTTGACTTTTCTGAGTATTTCGCCCCTTGAGCTCTGTTGAGTTTTTCATTAGGTTGAGCGTTTCTGCAGCCCTTTGTATGGAATAATACAGACTATATTCTTTAGTAGGCTGTGGCTCCTCCGAGCCCTCAGATAGATCTATGCTTACAGGCTGGCCCTCACCAGGGTAGCTGGCCTAGGCTGTGCCAGGGATATTAGAGGCGTTCTGCTAAAATTAGCATTTCTTCCTCTGACTCTTCACTTTGTGAATGTATGTTTCTGCATCCCTGTATAACAGCCTCCTCCCATGGGAGTCGTTAGGCCATGGCCCGCCCCCTTCTCTGCATTCTGGGGCGACTAAGAGTAATGCAGCTTGGTGCAGAGGTTGGTTTATAAGGACGTGGTAGGCCTCAATCAGGCCTCCGTGGTATTTCTGTCTTTTTTGAGCAGGGTTAGGTCGTCTTTCGCTTCACTAAGAAGATGGGGGTTTGTCTGCCCGACCCTGCCGTGCAGAACTGGCATACGGATTAGGCCGCCAGTATAGGCTTTACTTACCTCGCTGAGCTACTGCTCGAGTGCTGGGTTGTAGGTGGTGGCTTTTAGGAAGCCCCCACTCCCCTAGGTTGGGCAGAGATACATTTCTGTCACCCCTAGAGCCGCTGGCAGGCCCGCACCCTGGTAACCTCAGGGTGAAGTGTGAGTATTCCCCTGTGATACAGGGTAGGTCTGAGCACTTCACTCCCAGTTCGGTATTTTTCCTACCTCGCACCACTATGGCTCGGGTCGAGTACGAAGTAAGCCTTCACTTCTTCCTTTGTCGAAGTACGCTCCCCTGAAGCCAGAGCACTGCCCTGAGCTGACGCCCATGCATAGATGGTAGGCCCCTGACTAACTTGGGCCTCCGTTTAGGCAGAGTGGCGTATGTTGTACTCCCCTTGTTTTAAGGGTGCTAAGCTCTCTTGCTGAGTACACTGCCGTGGGCAATGTGATTAGGCACCAGAATGCTGTAGGCGCTGTGTAAACAGCTTATCTGCCAACGAAGGCTGCACCATTAGGTAGTAGGCCTCAGCAGGCCTCCTTGTATGGGCAGCCCCCAATAGGGCGCTGTAGGCCACTTCTCGAGAGAAATGGTGGCCTTGGTGGTTTGGGCAGTTGACTCACCGGCGGGTAGTAGGCCTTAAACAGGCCTCCTCGGAGGTGAGTCCCAACATTGTGGGACATACTTTATAGCCGCTACAGGTAGCTAGCCGTACTAGGCCTCCTGTGGGTGGGCCCAATAGTTACGTTGGTGTAGTATGGTTCCCAACAGTGTTCCTGTGTAGCAGAATTGACTTGCTATCAGCTAGTAGGCCCAACCAGGCCTCCCTGATAGGCGAGTCCCCAGCTGGCTGGCCTTAGCAGGCCACCTTGGAACTGTCCCCCGGACTCAGCTACCAGTTGCTATCAGGTGGTAGGCCCCTCAGGCCTCCCTGAAGGTGAATTCCCACTTAATATGGTTATCAGGTAGTAGGCCTCTCCCGGCCTCCCTAAAGGCGAATCCCAACCTACATTGGCTATCAGGTAGTAGGCCTTACCTGGCCTCCCTGAAGGTGAGATCCCACAGACTGTAGCAATCAGGTAGTAGGCCTTACCAGGCCTCTCTGAATGTGAGCTCCCCACATACTGTGGTTGTAGGGTAGCAGGCCTCACCGGGCCTCCCTGAAGGTGAGTTCCCACATACTGTGGTTATAAGGTAGTAGGCCACTCTGGGCCTCCCTGAAGGTGGAGCACGCCACATACTGTGGTTATCAGGTAGTAGGCCTCACGGGCCTCCCTGAAGGCGAATTCCCACTTACGTTGGCTATCAGGTAGTAGGCCTGATACGTTTCCCTAATGGTGCTGGGTTTATGAAGCTAGTCGCCTCTTGCTATCAGTTTCAGCTAGCCTTAATAGGCAGCTGCTGAAGGCGAGCTTGCGCCCTGGCTTGCTAAAGTGTTTATTCTCTGCTATTGGTTCCCTCCCGGAACTTTTCCTGCCTACAGCCTGGTTTGCCTACCAGGCAGACCTTGTGCTCCCCTCACTGAGGGTCTCTATGAGCATGTGGCTTCCTGAGTCTGGTCAGACGGGTGTAGGCCTCTCGAGAGGGCTCCCAGTTAGATCAGCCCTTAGGCCTTCACAGGCCTCCTCAGTGTTTTGAAACACAGACACTGGGTTGATCCGTGGATCGAGTAGAGAAACTCCCCTCGCTAGCAAGGGTCATAAAGCACTATGCGGAGTCATACTCTCCGGGATATCCCGTCTCTGAGATCGGGGCCGAGTGGTTCACTGCCAGCTTCGCAGTCCCTCGGGTTGGATGCCTTACTGAAGGCTTTTGTCCAGAGGCTCTGTCTTCAGAAAGACAGGATTTGGCCAGGTCAGGCCGTCCTGGTGGCACTTCGGGGTGAGTACGTTCCCCTGAATAGTGACTGGCTGGGGTTCCTTCGGGTTCCCTAGCAACATTCCCTAGAAGGGACCCCTTCTAATTGAAGTTGTGGTCCTAGGCCTTTGAGCAGGCCCAGGTAGGCGTTTCATTTAACTATGTTTATGGAGGTCTTCCTGTGAGGCTTATAGCTTGGGCTATGACCGTAGGGCATGCTGTCACTGACAGCCCAGTGTGACCTGAGGGTGAGTGGTTCTAGCATTTCATTTGAATTTGCTGGTTCGGACAGTTGTCACTGCCAATGGGCATGCACTCCCCTTAGCATGGTGGCGTTGGTATATCGTTCCCCATAACGCCGATGACATATTGTTGAGTTCCCTTCGAAAGGAAACGTCTAGGTTACAACTGTAACCTCTGTTCCCTGAGAACAGGGAACGAGACAATACGTCTCCCTGCCATGCCTCGGGGCTTGCCTGCTGTACAGTCCCTTCAGACGATAAGGTGATTTGTCATGTTTGCAAGGCGCCCTTATATACTTCCAGGTCGCACATTAATCATTCACGTTAATGATTCACGGGCTGTCGCCGGTCAATGTGATTGACGTGATTTGATAGTGATTTCAGACACCTGTCACGCCTGAGGCGTTCTCCATAACGTCGATGACGTATTGTCTCGTTCCCTGTTCTCAGGGAACAGAGGTCACAGTTGTAACCTAGACGATTTCAGTTGCATGTACACTACAGTTCAAAAGTTTGGGGTCAGTAAGATTTTTTTTAAATACATTAATACATTTATTCAAGAAGGATGCAATAAATTAATCAAAAGTGACAGTAAAGACTTAACATTGTAGCAAAACATTTCTACTTCAAATAAATTCTGCTCTTTTGAACGTTTTATTAATCAAATAACCCTGAAAAAAGGTACCACTGTTTCCACAAAAAAGCAACTGTTTTCAACATTGATAATAATAAAATGATGCAATTCAGCTTTGTATTTCTGACCAAATAAATGCAGCCAACATTTAAAATATATTTTGATATTATATATTGATATATACATATATATACTCTCTCTATATATATATATATATATATATATATATATATATATATATATATATATATATATATTATTTTGTGTTTTTTTTTTTTTTTTTTTTGAGTAGGCACTGACACCATGTCCTCCCTGAAAAAAAATGTCTGTAATGTATATGCACAATGAGATTTTTAATCTGAGTTTTCTATAGTTTGGACTACCTAAGGCCTGCCAGCCAATCACATCACTCCTGACTTCACAGGTGAGTCTGAGATTTGGAAGCATATGGATAAGCAAAGGCAAATACATTTAATGTAATCACAGGAGAATAAAAGCCATTCATTCAAATGTGGCATTTAAATTTCAGATTGATGGGTTTTTTATTCCGATGCTCTGTCTCTGTCTAGCTCATTCTCTCCAGTTTTCATTCACTACACATTTCTCTCTCTTTTTGCATGATATAGTAATGCGCTGATGCCTGGATCTGCTGACTTTTAAATACATTTACCTCGAGGCATGTGCGCTAGCCTGTAACACTCTTACACATTTCAGCGCTGAATGTGAAACAGAACAGACAAACTGTGTAGAAAGACCTGCGGCGCATTCTAATGTCCACCAGCCACTAGCAGTAGAAGTCATATGAGCGATCACACAGGGAAATCTACTGAATGGGGCATTAAGATAGATCAACATGAGCCTCTGTGACTCTTTGATGAATAACATCAGTTTCTTTATTAAGGTCTTCCCAATACAGCCTTTATCTCCCACATGAATCTTGCATACAGTTCATGATGTTCTGGAAATGCAGCTAAATATGACAGATTGTCATGTAATGTTCTAAAAGAGCTCTTTTATTAGAAAATCTATTCTGTCACAAGGATGAACTAGGACTATCCCACAGGAAAGACAGATCTCAAATGAGATATTATTAATATCTCAATTAGTTTTCCTAAACAAAAACACAATTAAATGAAGTACAATTGAAGAATTTTAAGTATCTTACTTGCCTTTTTTTTAAAACCTTTTAACCTTTTAATATACGTTTCCTGTAGTGTTTTAGATTAAGTCTCTCACAATGTCAGTCACAACAATTGCCAAGGTCTGCAGTAAAAAGTAATAAATAAAAAAAAGATCCTAAACTCACATTAATGTCATAGCTGTATTCTCTTACTTTACTGTATGTCAGTGAATGCCAGCTTTTCACTTTCTGTGTTGACTTGTCTGGAAGATCTTTCTCACCAATTCAAATCCCACAAGCACATGAGACATTTGAGAGTCTCTATGTCATTGCATACATTTTATGGAAGGCACATGCCCAATTTCCCAAAAAGTGTAATACTAATTTCAGTCAGAGACACTCTCCTAAGAAGTGCCATTATTTGGACACTTTCTACATTGCAATTATACACGTAATCACATTCCATGTTGATGTTATCTCATTTCATAAGGTTTATCTTTTAAATGTTGATTTTGTCTTTATTTAATATTAAAGATGTTTATTTAAAGATCAAGTAAACTTTTTCAACATTTTGGCAAATGCATTTTCATATGAAATGCAAAGTTCATAGAAAATGTTATACAATATTTAGTTTGACCACCTGTGGTTGACAATCAGCATTTTCTGAAAGTTAAGCAACTTTCACTGGCCATTTGTTAAATTAAAAAAAGTCCTTATTTGGAAGAGTTTCAAGCCCCGTTTTGCACCCTATTCATGGAAAGTGCCAGCTGTTGGCCTTTGTAACCTCTCCTCACCTGTGAGATACATCTCCTCTCCTTCTGTAAACATCATCTGACACCGGGCACAGCGAGCACAAGTGGGGTGGTAGTGCTTCCCACCAGCCTGGACAGAGAAAGAAAGTGACAAAATGTCAGAGGATAGAGGATTTTAAAACAACACGTACAAGCACATAAAAGCTCCACCTATGGAACCCATTATCATGAGCGCAATAAACACTGTAAACACATGCTTGTCTCAACAGTGACTTTTAAATGCATTTACTATTACTATACCATATTAAGCAACAGAGCACTCCTCCTTTATTGCTGTTTTAATACTGTTCAAGACTCATTTAAGCTCCACAGACGTTTAATGACTCTCTTGCTCACCATACACACTTTTAAAGCTTGCAGAGATCCTTCAGTGCCAAAAATCAGTAATTGAGAGAACTGTTCCCACATATAAAACAAGGAGTGTTTGTTGATGGAACTGCAGAGAATGAACACAAATTTGTTTTGACTTTTTTACATTTACAATGTTTCTTTAGAGTTAGTTGAGAAAAGGGGACAAAATGAGATCAATATGATGCCCCCAAAGTCAAGTCAAGTCACCTTTATTTATATAGCTTTTTACAATACAGATTGTTTTAAAGCAGCTTTACATTGATAAGAAGAAAATTATGCAACAAAGTTTGTTTCAACTGTACATCAAATCTAAAAGAAATATTTATGTATTATGATTATAATTAGGCATAAGTTCCAGTCCCTGAATCTGATTGGTCGAGCAGCGTTCAGTGTATGTAAAGTTTGTATTTACATTGTTATGGCAG
The DNA here is from genome assembly GCA_030578255.1 of Tiaroga cobitis. NCBI lineage: Eukaryota > Metazoa > Chordata > Actinopteri > Cypriniformes > Leuciscidae > Tiaroga > Tiaroga cobitis. The sequence continues at coordinate 19,999,074 of CM060604.1, read as the reverse complement.
TAGGTGGAGACAAGTGAAAGTCTTTATGAGTGATTAATTTAATCAGATTTGTTCAAAACAATGATTTATTCAGGAACAACACATGTAACTGTCTTTATGAACGAGTCACAGATTTGTTCAAAGCTGATTAATTGGAAATTATTCAGAAATGAACAATGTGAGTGTCTTTATGAATGAGTCACTGAATCAGCTTCACAATTTGTTCAGCTAAAGCAATCAGCTAAAACAATTTGTTAATTCAGGTTCACACTGATTGATTCAGGAACAAAACGTCCATTTAATAATTTAATCAATTGAAATTCATGCAAAACTGATTAATTTAGTAATGAAAATATGTGACTGTCTTTATGAATGAGTAACTGAATAAGTCACTCAAAAGATTCATTCAAAACGCAGATTCCTTCAGGAACAAAACATGTGACTCTCTTTATGAGCAAGTCATTTAAGTCATTCTCTCAATTGATTTGTTAATTTATTCAGATCCATTCAGAAAGTCTTTATGAATTAGTCAACTCAAATAATTTGTTCAAAAACACTGATTCTTTCAGGAACTACTGTGTGTTGCTCAGAGACACAGTAATTATTATGTGGCTTCATTTGGAACTATTTACATTAGAAGAACCAAAGCAGAAAAATTAACTGCACATAATGCATCTAAAATGCAAGTAGTCTTTAGGCTAGTACAGGGGTAGGCAAGTTCGGTCCTAGAGAGCTGCTGTCCTGCAGAATTTAGTTCCAACCCTAATCAAACACACCTGAACAAGCTAATCAATGTCTTCGGGATTACTAGGGCTATAGGCTATATAGCAAACTCTGCAGGACAGCGGCTCTCTAGGACCGAACTTGCCTACCCCTGGGCTAGTATGACAGTTGCTATTTATAGACAAATATTGCAAATACACCAAATGTTGTCTCGTTGGGAAGTCCAGAGAAAAAAGGGGTGTATTGGAGAGGAGGCACAGAGCAGGTGGCTAGAGAAGGCCAGTTTATGAGTTAGAGACATAGTGTATGCTGTCATTGCTCCAGGAATCAGCAAGCTGTCAGTTTCTAAGTTCTCAGAGGCATGTGATATCACTAGGTGTCTCCCAGGGGGAATGAGTGCAAATCAAACAGGCAGATAAAGATAAATCAGCCTGTGTCCCACTAGCTATAAATAACCTGACTTGAGCTCTCGCTGGAACAAGGAGCACTTCACACCAGCCACTCTGACTGGGATCAGAGCAAAGAGAGCGACAGGAATCAGTTAGTTTGTGAGTACACAACCTCACACAAATTCTTTTCAAATGTGTGTGTATAAGCATTAAGCTTCATCAGCTTTGGAACTCTCGGGTGGAAAATTATCTCCTTTCTTATTTGTATGTAAACTACCTCATCATGTTTCTCTTCCCCTGTGACAATCACATTACTCAAAGTCTCTCTCTCCCACGCTCTCTGTCTCCCTCTCCAACTCCATGACTCTACGACCCTGTTCAGACGTGTCACAGAAAATAGCAAATCAACAAAAGATAGGGTGCCAGGTGTACCTGCCAAAAGAATCATTCTTGCTTATGAAGCATCAAAGGCCAGCATATTAGTCCATTACTCTGAAGGACGAGCCACCGGGGAGGTAAACTGGCTCTTCATTAGCTCCATCATTTATTCTCACAATAACTACCCATTGAAACAGTAGTGGTAAAATCTATCTGTTTATCTGTCTATCTATCTATCTTTCTATCTATCTATCTAGTAAGAAGTGCTTGTCCATAAAAAAAAAACTTGCTCAGAATTTGCGAATTTGGTTTCAACCATGTTGCTAAAGAGTCAATGAAGTTGCTAAGGTGTTGTGAGTGGTTGCTAGGGTGTTGGACTACACCATTTTAGTAGGGAGAAACGATACTGGTTACTAACGTAACCTCGGTTCTCTCTAGAAGAGGGAACGAGTATTGCGTAAGTTTAGCTTACGCTACGGGAAAGATTCATCTTCTCGAGATATTGAAGCCAAAAATTATCCTTAATTTTGTATATGTTGTCAACGCAGTTGCAGCAGCTAGCAGACCTTGAGCAGGCATTCTAGCGCGCTCATAGGCTGCCCTGCGGGAACTGCACAGCCTACCCGTGAGCCCGGCGTGACGTCACGTCCAATCGAGGGCGCTCGCGCCCCCGCCGCGTCCTAGCCCGCCAGAATGGCCGTGGCTTAGCGTATACTGTATAAGCGGGGCTCGGAGGCTGATTTTCTGGTTTTCATCGACTGAAGCGAAAAAGCGCTTGTGGCGTTTAGCACAGCAGATTACGCAATACTCGTTCCCTCTTCTAGAGAGAACCGAGGTTACGTTAGTAACCAGTATCGTTCTCTTACGAGAGGTTCTCTCATATTGCGTAAGTTTAGCTTACGCTACGGGAACCCATTGTCCACGCCGTGCGCGCCCGCATCCACCTCATGAGTCACAGTGCTTCTGTGGACCTAGAAAGTGGGACCAGAGGGGAGTGACTATGGGGGCAGTCTCTTTCAGGAAGGTCATCTTAACGGACGCGTCCAACTCAGGTTGGGGCGCCACCCTCGAGGGCAGACCAGGAAAAAGTCCTCCACATAAACTGTCTGGAAATGATAGCGGTCGAGAATGCGCTGAAACGCTTCCTCCTGTTCATTCAGGGCCACCATGTTCTAGTCCGCTCGGACAACATGTCGGTGGTGTCCTATCTAAATCGCCAGGGCGGCGTCAGATCCAGGAACCCCTGCTGCGGTTAGCCGAGCATGATCTAGGGCGGCCGCCCTGTCGCTGCGAAGACTGGCTGTGCTGTCTGGGCTGAGCTGGGCGCTGTGTGGCGACTCGTGCAGGCGGCTGGTCACGTGAGCGACCTGCAGCGGAGCTAGCGTGACGAGGCAGGAACAAATTCATGGCCTGTGACGTTTTCTGGACCTCAGAAAAGCGGTCGCAATGCCGTTCACTGCTGGGCCGAATAAACCGGAAGGAGAGAGAGGGGCGTCAAGGAAAGGCGCCGGGCAAAGGTGCGCTGCGACGGCTTCCTCGACCTTTGGGATGGAGCTGTATCCCTTCTCAGCGGCGCAGTCCACCTGGGAGAGCAACGCAGAGACAGAGGAATGAAGCCTCGCGGAGAAGGGGGCATTCCAAGAATTAGCCAGTTCTGCGTGCAGCTCAGGGAGAAAGGGCGCGGGCCTGGAAGCGGGCGCTTGACGGCGACGGCTTAGAAAGCAGCCCTCAAGCCTGTTGGGGGCGGACTCCTGAGGCGGTGACCACTCGAGCCCGAGGCGGTCGACGGCCTGCGAGAGGAGGCGCATAAGTTCGGCTTCCGCTCCAGCGCGTGTTTTCCCAGACTCCTGAATAGAAGAGGAGGCGGAGCGATGAAAGCTCGACCACTCCTCGCTATCCGAAGCTAGGATGGAACAGCTTTCTCCTGCGGCGAGTCCATCCGAGTCGTCCTCAGACTCGACAACAGGGCGGGCCGTAGCCGGCGGATGTGCGTGGGTGAGAAGAGGCGGAGAGGGCGTCGGCGAGGCTCGAGGGAGGGACTCCGGCGAGCGCGTCGCGGCGGCGCCAGGCTCCTGCGGCCTTTGGGAACGGCGCTTTTTCTTCCTGCGCGGTGCATCAAAGGGCGGAGAGAAAGCTTCGTTTTTGAAGGCTTCGAGTCGAGCCCGCAGGATCGACATCGGAAGGTCCTCACAGTGCTCACATCCTTCCGAAGAGAGGGCAAGAGCAGCATGTTCCTGGCCCAGGCAGAGAGCGCAAATAACGTGGCGGTCTCCGACGCTGAGAGGGGCTCTGCACGAGCCGCAAGTGGACCGAGGCATCTTTAAAAAGACGCTCGTGCTCTTTTAGATGCTCGGAATGCAATGAAAAAGGATACGACGCCGGATAGCGTAGCTTGCTTCGGAAGGTTGAAGGTGGCGAAGGCGGCCGGCTTCCTCAGGCACTGTCCTAGCTGGCTTGTCGCAGTTTCAACGGCGGCGGCGGCTTTCTCAAGGTCCAGGGATGCGAAGAGCTTCGCTGAAGAGATAAAAATCAGAGAATCAGCCTCCGAGCCCCGCTTATATACCCTAAGCCACGCCCATTCTGGCGGGCTAGGACGCGGCGAGGGCGATTGGACGTGACGTCACGCCGGGCTCACTGGTAGGCTGTGCAGTACCCGCAGGGCAGCCTATGAGCGCACTAGAATGCCCGCTCAAGGTGCTAGCTGCTGCAACTGCGTTGACAACATATACAAAATTAAGGATAATTTTTGGCTTCAATATCTCGAGAAGATGAATCTTTCCCGTAGCGTAAGCTAAACTTACGCAATACGAGAGAACCTCTCGTAAGAAAACTGTAGGTTTGATCATAGCATCAAGTCCATAGCTGAAACGATAAGCTACTATATGGCAGTAGGTGTATATAACTTTTAGAAGGAAGCTATAAATATCAGAAACAATAAGAGTGATGCTTGCCTCACTTTTTTATTCTCTCAAAGCCTTCTCTACTCGTCTCTTCAAGGTGTATTCTTTGCGTTCTGTTAACCATAAATGTTGAAAGTGTTTTGAGAGAAAAAATATGTATGTCTAAGGGAAGAGTGCTTCAAATGGTGGTTTTATTCCCTGTCTGTCTGGGCTTCTTTATCCATCTCCTCATATTTAGTTCTTGATCTTTTTATAACGGAGGCTTCTTGCCAGGCCCACTTGATGGATCAATTCATGTTCAGTTCAGGTATAAAAAAAACGCAATCGCTGTCTATTCAGCAGAGTTCTGAGTCAAAAACAATCAAAGACGAGTCGCTCATCACAAAGAACCACTATATGTGTGTATAATGAGTCAATTGCTCAGGTCCAGTGTTTTCTACAGGATTTCCATAAAGGTATTACAGGTGTGTGTATGCATGAATTAAACTTTCATGACATTTCTAATAATCTTTTTATATAATTTTTTAATATGTTTTAGAGAGAGGTCTTTTATGCTAATCAAGGCTGCATTGATTGGAAAGTACAGTAGAAACAGTAATATTGTTAAATATTATTACAATTTAAAATAACCATTTTCTATTTGAATATATTGCAATATATAATTTATTCCTGTGATGGTAAAACTCAATTTTCAGCAGCCTTTTCTCAGGATACTTTGAAGAATAGAAAGTTCAAAAGAACATAATTTATTTGAAATAGAAATCTTTTGTAGCATTATAAATGTCTATATACTGTCACTTTTGATCAATTTAATGTGTCCATGTTGAATAAAATGATTAACCCCAGACTTTTGAATGGCAGTGTAATATTACGCAGTGTGATGATGTCGCAGAGTCTAGGTTGGGGGTCTGTTTGACACTGGTCTAATGGCTGGATGTAAGTAGGCAGGATGTAGACTCACCTCCAGCACACGTCCACTGATGTATCTGTTGCATGTTTCACACTTTATCCCAAACTGGGCATGGTAGTCTGACTCACAGTAAGGAATGCCGTCTCTGCATGCAAAATAAGACTCACATGAATGAACACATTCTTATAGGGTTACCAAAAATAAAACACAGGTGTGTAGGTTTTACAAAACCAGAAAACTATGAACTTATAGACTTTTTTTATTGATGCTTTAAATCTTTCATGAGCACCTCAAAATCGGAGTGACACAAAAGTCCCTAACAGGAGCTTCAACTGCTTATCAGTAAATCAAGTATGTATATACATCCACATTACTTTTCAAAAGTTTGGGGTTGGTCAGATTTTTGAAAGAAGTCTCTTATGCTCACCAAGGCTGCATTTATTTGATCAAAAATACAGCAAAAACAGTAATAATCAGAAATACTGTTACAATTGAAAATAACTGTTTTATATTTCAATATATTTTAAAATGTCATTTATTTCAGGCCTAGTATTGGAACTGAATGTTTAAATATTAGTGATTCAATATTAATTAAATGAGCAGAGTTAATGTGGTTTTAAACACGAGAAACAGGCTGCTTTGTGCAACACAATGTGTGCAATGTTTAGGTTGAAAGTAAGCCAACAGGTCAACAGAACCAGTGGTCACTCACTTGCTGATGTACTCCCCGGTCAGGACCAGGCCACAGGTCTGACACCTGAAGCAGCTGACGTGCCACTGTTTCTCTAACGCCAGCAGAGATTGACCCTGTTTGATCTCCTCCTTACAACCTGCACAGTCTAAAAAGAGTCATGACTCATGAGGGGGGGGAAGAGAGGTTATATAATGGACTTTAGGCTCATACGTCTTTCCTGTGTCCTGTCGGACTTGACAGGTTTATAAAAAGCATATGAGATACATATCAACAATTGTTATAAAGATTAAGTTTAGTTTAAAAAAAAATCATATATACACACATACTTTCTTGAGCTGTGTAGGCTGTGTAGGGCAGCATGATGTATGCATGTAACAGGATTTTGAGCACTAAAATGTCAGTACATCATTTGTTTTTATTTAGAAGATGTTCAGCTATATGTTTAGAGTGTTTGCATCCTTATCCACAGCTCAGATTTCTTCAGTTTACCTGTCTGATCAATCAGATCAATCTGTAGACATAGACAGGTATTACAGAACGCTTTCACACTTCTATTGCAACCATTTCTTTCCTCCTTTTCCCTGTAGAAGCTGTGATTCAAGAGTTGAAGTGGAACAGATAACAGATCATTCTTGTTATGCACTGAAGGACCTTTTATGAAGCAACTTGAAAAACAAATGAATATGCTTTTGTTGTCATTTAAAGAAGTATTTTTTATAAAAGGGTTTGCCAGACTTTCAGAGGTATAATCAGGCAGAGCTTGACCAGATTATCAGCACAATAACAATAACCTGTGGCCGGTTGCATAAACTGCTTAGACTAGTCTTAAAAGATAGTCATCGTAAAATTATTTTCTTCAAGACTGTTCATGACGTTTTGTATTTAAGATGGTTAAATAAAAATCTAGATTGGTCTAATTTGAATCTGAAAAGTAGGACTGATTACCTTTTGGCTAATTGCTAGTTGGTTAACGTAGTTCTTAAGACGCAGTCTTTACATAGTGGTTATGATTACGCAACCAGCTCCTAAAGTTAATCATTTTGATAATTATTTTTGTTGTAACCATCATCTGAAAATTTCAAAAACATCAAAAATAGTAATTTAATTGTTTTTAACATTTGTATTTAAGAAAGAAAAAATGAAGGAACACCTGGAATATTTCATATTAAATCAGTTTGATGTTTTCGTTACATCAGGTGACATGGCAAAAATGGGACCATTCATTAAAACCAAAGTAGTTAAATTATTTAAAATGATTATGTTACTACACTATTATGTTGACTTAATTGTGATAAAAGAAAAGTAATATGATTCCCATTTAAAAAAAAAACATTAACATTTCATCCAATTTATAAAAATGGGAAAGACTGCATAGCAGAAATGTCCCAGGCATGTTCAGACTCTCTACATTTGTTCAACCAAAGAGCAAACATAGACACAAAGCACAGACGCTCTTCACCTCTGGCCTTTATAAAACATCACAGCGTTCTGCCTCTGTTTACCCAGACACAACACACACTCTAATCTGTTGAACAGGGGTCTGTCCTCTCCCCTCAGAGACATGCAGGCCAATACAGCATTATGGAGGGTTATAGCTCCTGGGCCTTTAGAAATAAGTCGGCAGAAAACACTCAAGAAATTGAAAATAACGAATGAATACACACACACACACGCACGTGCATCACACGCACACACACTGTGTGTTTTCATGTTTTATGGGGATGTACTGTATATTACTGTATAGTCTATCCCCTTACACTAACCCTACTCCTTAAGCAACCCATCACAGAAAACTGTCTGCATTTTTACATTTTCAAAAAAACATCACTTAGTATGATTTATAAGTTGATTTCCTCATGGGGACCAAAACATTTACTTTGTGGGTATATTTGTCCCCATAATGTGGGGTCTATCAGGCCACACACACACACACACACACACACACACACACACGTAAACCACATGTTATGCAAATGTTTAAATTGAGGGAAGAGACTTACGACTGGGCCCATGGATTTTGATTGGCTCATTGGAATTAACCAACTTGAGGGAACATTGCTGACAGACACATTCTTTACCCCTGAATGTCACTCTGTCCCCGATTGGAAAAGGTTTCCTATAGAGGGAAACATAAACAGATAACATGTTATTAAACATAGCACACACACATAGGTGAACCATAGCCTAAAAGGAATCCTGATAAATAAATAAAAAATTATCAAATAAATCCGGAACGCTTACAATGAAGACTAAATTTCATAGTAGAGAAAAGTATTGGCAGGTTCCCACAATGTAGGCAAAACTTTCCTAACGTTACACACACTCCACCAAATTGCTGTACATTGCAAGATTTAGGTTTCAGGGCACATTCAATTTATCAAAAGTGACAGTAAAGACAAAGACGTTTACAGTGTTACAAAAATCTATTTAAAATAAATGCTGTTGTTTTGAACTTTCAATTTATCGATGAAAACCACTTAAAGGGGCACTTGGCAACTATTTCAACTTAATAAAACCGCTTAGAAATCATTTGAATGGTTCAATAACCTGTTCTAGAGAGAATGGTGACTTTCCCCGCTTCAGGCGGAAAACCAATCTTGCAACATCGGGACAGGCAACCTCTAACCCGTGTTTTTCCAACCTTACACCCGTCCAAGTGCACTGGAACGGCAGTCAAACCCATGACTTCCCACCCGTGAACTCGTACTAGATCGATGTACTCCCAGTTACGAGCTCTGACGTCACATAGCCCGCGAAACCATACAAAACAACAATGACAGCCCGTACGGATGCAGTGTTTCTGCTGGCGGTAACGTTACACGGTGAGAATACACTTTAGGACAATATAACGTTGCAGTCAAATTAATAATAATATAATGATAATAATACACACACGATTATGTATTACAATGTTACTTATGTGTCTGAAACAATAAGTATGTATATTGCGCTCAGGTATTTTGGCATGACTGGCCTTGAACGCTACAAAGTCGTGAGTCGTGGTTTGAAGTCATGATTTACGTGCTCAAAAACCTGCCTGGAACGCAGCATAACGTCCCGGTAAGTTGGAAATAGAAGTCTCGGGAGAAGGGAGAACGAGCGAGAAACACGAACTGCTTTATGGCAATTCGACATAATTCTATGATACCGTGTATGATGTATTACCCACTCGGTAGACATAGCTCCACACGATAAAGTTGGCCGGCTCCGATAATAACAAATGCACATGAGCAGCGGTAGAAAGCAGGAGGATGGTGCCGCAAGTGAGTTTTTTATGACAGTGTTGTGAAAATATACGCCGCAAGGCTGTAGGGGGAGCTCGATGAGAAAACATGCGACAACAAAAGTGAAAATCAGCAAAGAAATAACCAAGGGGGTAATCCATCAGCCGGAAGTTGAAGCCTCGCGGGAGCCGCCATTGCACCAGAACTTCACCTGCTGTTAGCATCCCATTGACTCACTTTGACAGCGAATAACTTTACATCTGAGGCGTCCAAAGACTTAATTTGTCCATTATTTATTTTTAAAGAAACACAACAATGTATAAAATGCTCCATTACTTTGTATCTTACGTTACGGCCCCGTAGAAGCCGTTTTTGTAAAAATAGGCTAAAGATTGCTCCATAACCACGGGACTTTCTGTCGCACAATAGAGACATTACCGTATAGAGAGGAGGAGAAGCTCGCGGCAATCTTTTACTGTCTATGAGGCAATCGAGGGGACATGAAGGCACAAAGTCAAGATAGAAGCCCATAAATAGAGAGTCCATAAAAGCAACGGGACAAAATATTTCAACAACGTTTTTGAGGAATTAGGTTTGAGGAATTCAGATTTGTCTTGGCACAGCTACTAGAAGATTTTCAACTGTCAGACTGTCGTCACGCTCAGTTTGAGCCTGCGCAGCATGGATGGAAATTAGCACCCGCCACCAGCCAAATGCGGGTGATTTTGTGTTGTGGCGGGTAAACTCGCTTCACCTACCGGCCACCGTGGCGGGTAAATAAAAATAGCATACTGTTTCACCCGGACGGCGGACACTTTTAGAGGAGGCACACCTTCAACAACCGCGTGCTTCTTCCGTCGAGGTTCGACGAGGGAAGAAAACGTGGGAGCGCGAGAGGCGGTTTGCCGTCCAAACTAGGGAGAGCTAGCCGCGAGCGCAGGGTGTATTTCTAGGACGGGGTAGCTCTCTTGTGTCGTAAAGAGCTATAGCCGTGCGAACATCTGCCCGTGCGCTTCTTCCGTCGAGGCTTGAGCGCGAGAGGTGGGAGCTAGCCGCGAGCGCATGATGTAAATATGACAGAACAGGCATACCGTAAAACTTCAAATAATAGCCCGGGCTTTTATTTTCCCAAATCGTTGAACTGCATCGGCTTGTATTTGAGACAGGCCTTTATAATTTAGTGTTGAGATGTTGTTCCTAGAGTCTCTAATCACTAAAAATCCCCAAATGCTCCACGTGAATCTGCGGTCTTCCAACCTTTTACTATCGTGTCAATAGATTGCCGAAGTTACGACGTCACTCTGTAGGCCAAAACGCGGAAGTGAGTTAGCATTTTAGCGCTCCCGGTTCCCTCGCTCTAAAGTCTATGGGATTTTTGAATGGGTTTTTGCTAAATCGCCTGAAATAAGGTCTGTGGTGAACAAAGCCTCTAAATATTTTCACGTTTTGATCTATGACATAGAACACACAGTTATAACTAGCTTGTGGTTTTTTAAACTTTATTGTGTCTACTTGTGTTTTTTAAAAACTTTATATATACTTCAAAATGTATACATTTTGGATTAACTTGTAAAGATTATCTTGATAGACAAAACGTGTAAGGGTCACAACTCTTTGTTAAACACAGATCTTATTTTTTGCGATTTTTCAAAAGTCTATGGGGAAAATGCATAGCTTTTCGATCGAGGGAACCCATGCGCCGCTAGCTTCCGAGTTGTCCTACAAAGTGACGTCATCACTTCGGCACTCTATTGATTTGGATTAATATGCGCGAGGGAGAGAGCAAGGCAGCGCTCGTGTTGTTTGAAGACGTGAGTGCGCGTGCGCGGCCGGGGCTCTCTCTCTCTCTCTCTCTCTCTTTTTTGTTTAATCTGCCCTACTCATTTAAAGTCCCTGTAAAGTCAAAATTAAGTATGTGTTCTGAGTTTGTCACACCACAGAAAAATGTGTTATTAGCCATCCAGCCAAATTTGAATGATAAAAAAAGCCGGCAAGTACATAAAATAAGCAATCAAAATCTTGAAAAAATGAGCATTATTCTCTGCTCTCAAACGCTGGGGGCGTGTCCACTGGCTGCGCTGAAACCACGCCCACTTGCGGGAAAGCTGTCGACGGCGATATTAGGTGATACTGCTTTCGGGACGGGAGGATGAACGCTGGCGGGGGATAGTCGTTTCGGCCCCGTTCACCATTAACAGCGGATTATCAGTGAATCCCAGTTGTCTCTGAGGAAAGTTTATAAAACGATCCTGTGTAAAATGATCACTACAGAGGCGGGTGTTGGCGGTGATCCTCAGCTCTTCATCAAGGTTGGCTCTACACAAAATTAATCCACCTCTTCTTGATGTGATCGTTTTTAGGAAATTTAAATAAAGACACCGATCTGTTTTGTGCATGATCGCATCCAGGTAGTAGCCTATATGCATTTCTGTGTTGAAGGCATAGCTAGCTAGCAAACAGTAGGCTGTAGTAACTAATAGTACTGACAGTAACTCGCGTTTGAGCGGCGAATGCGAATGGGGTCGGGAGAGATCAGCCTCAGTGGCCTCGGTGTGTCATCAAGTAGGGGCGTGTCCACGAGCTCATGGGCTCCAGTGCGTCATCGAGCCCTGTTTTAGCCCCGCCCAAAAAATCCGTAAAATAGCAATGGTGAAAAACTGTTTAACGGTCTAACTCCGCATTTCAGTACTTCACAGTTCACAGTCTTTGTAATATGTTTTAGCAATACATTTGTAACATTTATAATGTGTTTAGAATTTTTTTGTAGAATTGCCTTTACAGGGACTTTAACGAAATGTATATCAGTTCATGGTGTGTGTGTGTATAAGAGAGAAAGAGAAAATGTCAGTATTTCATTGAGACTTGAGATTAAATAAACTGGTTAAGTATTGTAGATCTTGTAGTATTAATTTTCACATGCAGTTACACATTGTCGGTTAAAAACAAGAAAGTGGCTGGTAAAAACATTGAGTGGCTGGTAGATTTTGAAATCCACCAGCCACAGTGGCCGGTGGACAAAAAAGTTAATTTCCATCCCTGCTGCGCAGTCGCTCAGACATCGCGTTTGCCTTTGGCTTGCTCAGTTGGGGATATTCAAACTAATTAACCAATCATACCATTGATCAGCTCTACCAAACTTGGATGTCTTTTTTTCCAGTAATAAACAAACATTGTTAAGTTGTTTTGATTGATACTGTGAAGCAGCTTTGATACAATCTGTATTGTGAAAAGCGCTATATAAATATATTTGACTTGACTTGACTTGACATCAGACAGGAAGTGCAATAATCGGGCTTCAGTCTTCTCCGTTGAAATCAATGGGGTCGCTGTGTCCATTTCTTTTACTGTCTATGGAAATGACTAGAGTTGCCAAGTGCCCCTTTAACAAAAATGTATCCTGGTTCCACAAAAAATATTAAGCAACAGAACTGTTTCAACATTTATAATAATAAGAAATGTTCCTTGAGAACCAAATCAGCATATTAGAATGATTAATAAAGATCATGTGACATTGAAGACGAGTTATGATGCTGAAAATTGCTGTCAAAGGAATAACCTACATTTTAAAATATATGCAAAAAGAAAACAGGTAGGCTATTATTTTAAATTGTAATAGCATAATTGCTGTTTTACCGTATTTCTGGTCAAATTAATGCAGCCTTGGATAGCAACAGAGCCTCTTTAAAACAAAAAAATCTTACTGACCCCAAATTTGAAACTGAAGCATAAATGTCTCGTAATGAAAATCCTGTATGGTCATTGACGGGTATGGTAATGGGAGCCAAACAAATAAGGATTTACAAATAATAAAGAGCAGAACAGTGGATTCAGGTAACATTAAACCCCAAATAGAGTTGAAGAAGGCTTCATTACCCACAAAGCATCAAGCACAGACCAGAGCCGGCCTGTAATGACGACCCAGCTCTCACTAATGCTGTCTTCCCTTCAGACACACTCAAGAAACAAGCATCACTGAAATAAAGGGTCAAAGTGACTGGTATCACATACTGTAATGACTTAAAATTTATGAGTAATTGGGTATATAAAGGTGGGATCTCTACTCATTTTAGTTTTTCTGCTGAGCAACATTGCTTTGCTGATCCACCAGAGAGTCCAGTATAATCCAACCTGGACCATCTGGAAATTCATTGAAGTTTAAGATGGTCTTTGGGCTATTCCTCACCATTCTTCCTAATCTTTTACCAAAGGCCACTGCAAACCAAGAACAAGGGCATGTTCCACTGTATACATTAGATTTATGGTGAATAGATTATGCTTTATGTTGATAAACGCATGTGTCTCTTTAGAACACATGACCGCATGTCTCATGACAGCTCGCATAATCCATTGTGTCCACAGCACTACTTTATCTGCTTAGAAATCAGCATGACTGGAAGCTTCTACACTACGAGACAAATCCTATTACAGTAGACTTTTCCTCTACTAATGCAGCAATTATGAAACAATCCATTTACATTAAACCATGACCTTAGAGGAACACTGGCTCTGCCACTTTATAAGATTACAGAACAGGTCCTTTAAAAAACAGATCCTGTATTATTTCTGTCACACTGCCACTGTCTACGGTATATTAATCAGTTTTAAATTTACTAAGAACACATAGAGTTTTAATTTATTATTATTAAATTAAGATTAATGCAAATGTCAAGATTATATACTATTAAGCACTTTTGGTTTTCAGCTGGAAATTTAGCATTTGTGTACCTTAAAGGGTTAGTTCACCCAAAAATGAAAATTAAGTCATTAATTACTCACCCCCATGCTGTACCAACCCCGTAAGACCTTCGTTCGTCTTCGGAACACAAATGAAGATATTTTTGATTAAATGTGACAGCTGGATCACTCCTACATAGGCTCCCTAAGGGAATGAATCCTGACGTCCCAGAAAGTCAATGAAGAAAATGTTTAAATATTCCATGTCACAACAGTGGCTCAACTATCTAAAAATCGTTATTTTTGTTTGTTTTTTTGCACAAAAAGTATTCTCGTCGCTTGATAAACTTATAGTTGAGCCACTGTTGCGACATGGAATATTTAAACATTTTCTTCATTGACTTTCTGGGACGTCAGGATTCATTCCCTTAGGGAGCCTATGGAGGAGTGATCCAGCTGTCACATTTAATCAAAAATATCTTCATTTGTGTTCCGAAGACGAACGAAGGTCTTTCGGGGTTGGTACAGCATGGGGGTGAGTAATTAATGACTTAATTTTCATTTTTGGGTGAACTAACCCTTTAATACTGCATGGTGCAGTGTCACATTTGTACATAAACACACAAACCAACACACTGTTCACTGGGCTATGTGAAGTATGGCATGACAACCTCCTCCAGTATTGAGACCACACACAAAGATGTCTTTGAAATCGACAGAGAAGTGGGCAGACAACAAAAGCACTTACAAAGCCTGTGTCAGACACATGGGTGGAATAATTCCTTTAGTTTCTCCAGTGTTTTAGTATAGCTGGAGCTAGGGCCGTCACGATATCATATTTTTCACATCACGGTTATTGTGGCCAAAAATAATCATGGTAACGATATATCATGATATCTAAAGAAACCTTGAAAAAACAAACAATGTTATCAGTCAAATTAATCTTTACTTGTTTTTTTTGCGTTTTACTTTCTTTTTTTAGCCAATGAATCACACTATTGCATACTCTGGCTTTTTCTGGCTTCTTTGACACTGCCTAAGAAATAACCAGGGGAGTGTAAATACTGTCAAGTTCAACAGTATTATAAATAAACTTTAACAACACAACTAATACCTTAACCTGTTAAGATCCATCCCCATTTGGAACCCAAATCAGAGAAATGGCATACCCAAATTACAATACATAGTTCATAACCCCCTTTAGATTTCAAACATTGTAGACTTAAACATTTGGCAGCTTGCTGTTATAACTTCAGAGTTAATTAAATCAATGATAAAGATTTATGGAACATTTTTAAGACCATGCTATGCAAATTAATTTAGAGGAGACTAAAATGCTAACTGTTTTTAGTTTAGCACAGTGTCAAAGTACAATTTATGATTTAAAATCGCATAAGTCAGTCAAGTGATTGAAATAACTTAACTGATGTGGCTCCTTATCACAGAATAAGGGAGAAATTATATTATTTTATAGCATTCTAAACAGTGATAAAGGCTATGTTAATTAGCATTGCATTTTAAAATATATACTTACGAAAATAACCAAGATGGCTTGAAAAACACAGATAAACCCGTACTGTTACAATCATGGATATCTATATAAAGGCTAGATGTCTTACGGCGGAGTCTCTATCGTCATCACCGTCGGCCATCTTGTCACAGGCAAGCTGATGTAAGATGAGTGATCAGCACGAACATAAATACTCTTATCTCGTAAAAATTTTGACGGATTTACAAACGGTTTGGTTTCTTACAAACGTTATTAACGTGGCTATAATTCTGGATGATTATTTATTTATACACTTATTATTCATAAGTATGCAGTGTTATAACTGCATCTCTGACGTTTATAAAAAACCAAACCGTTTGAAAATCGGTAGAAAATTTAGCAAGTTATGGTTATTTAAAAAGTACATGCACCCTTAAAACAATGTTACGAGTGAGCGAGGTGCCTGTGACAAGATGGCCGCCAGGTGCTGACGTCGACCTCCATCTAGCCTTTATATAGATATCTATGGTTACAATAGTGTGTTAATTCTCTGGATTTCCTGGAACATCAAAGGTTTAATAATTCTATGGGTCTCACTTGTAGACTTTCTGCGCGAGGGCGCCCTCCAGTGTCGAGTATGAATGAAACAAATTACATGAGAGTTTAACGCTCCATAATGCTCACATCGCCCTATTTTGGATAATAATACAACAAAAATATTCCTCTCTAAAGATATTTGAAGTAAACATCCATAAATTTTTATCCGAATGAGCACACTAAATGCCTCAAGGGATGTAAATGTAACAAAACACAGAAAAGCGTCAGCAGTTGACAGGTTAAAATGTAACATTTCCAGTTACAGGACTAGCAAAATATTTGTGGCAGGATGATGGGCGCGGAGGTGGGTGAACAGGTTGGTGGTACCCCCTTTTGTGCTCACTGTTGATCGGCAAGTCCTGCAGACTGGGGCGTCTAACAAGTCATTTTCTCTAAATCCAAAGAACTCCCATAATGGCGAGCTTGCTTCATTTGGAGTGTGGGCAATTGGAGAGTCTTATCAGACGACATGATTTATGACAGATGGCAGCGTTAAGGTGTTGTACTTTGGGATGTCAAACAGGTACTGCCGCTGGATTATTTACTTGTCATATTATCATATGTGTACTATGTGTATTATCTCTGTAAAGCTGCTTTGGAACAATCCATTGTTAAAAGCGCTATATAAATGAAGATGATTTGACTATGTGGATTTACTCTTACTTTTTCATTTCCTTCATTCGCTCTGTCTCTGTATTTTAGGCCTCCTCTTTCACACAACCTACTTCATTGTATATTTGTATGTGAAAACTGTGTGGGCTTCCTCGTGAGGCTCTGTGCGTGTCTTTCCGTGCAGTCTTTACGTGACCTTGGCATTACTGCCACATCACACTCCCTCCAGACACACACACAGCATTGTCAGCTTTTCCTGCTCTTTAAAAATGTACAGTTTTCGTGCTTTGCTGCTTGTATTCTGTCCACGAACACAATATTCCGACTCTTTCAGGACAGAACAATTATGCACTTAAAGGGTTAGTTCACCCAAAAATGAAAATTAAGTCATTAATTACTCACCCCCATGCTGTACCAACCCCGTAAGGCCTTCGTTCGTCTTCGGAACACAAATGAAGATATTTATTAGAGATGCACCGATTACAATTTTCTAGGCCGATCCCGATTCCGATTTTTCCTTGAGTTTGACCTGCCGATAACCGATTTTAGCCGATTCCGATTTTATTTTTTCAAACCACTTTTTATTTTATTTCAAATATTTATTTTCTATCTTCTCTTTAATAGAACATTTTGCATAGAACATTTTTTGAACAGATAATCGCTATAAAATAGAACTATATAAATGACTCCTAGTGTGGAAAATTCTCACACATCTAAAGTGCAGTGTTATGGAAGAACCATTTCCTTTTCACATCCAATATCCAATAAAAAAAAATTGATATATTTGGCAAACTAAACTTCTGTATGAAAACAGGTAATGGCAATAAAATAATATATAAATAACAAATAAAAATTCAATAAATATAGCCTTGCAGTATAAAGATATTTATCTCTCTCTCATACACACACACACACACACAGGCCTATTGCAATCACTTGTTGTATATCACTGGCAAGTTACATTTCTCAAGCAGTTCTTCTCTCATCTGACACATGTCCAGCCAAGCTAAACAGGACAAGTGGAGCATGTGCAGGGAAACAATTAAATAATAATAAAAACAAGTTTAAATGGGTAAATTTTCTATAAATATTTTTGAGTCTTAATTTTCTTTCTGACATAGCCTAGCCTACTTCAGTTCTTGTTAAAACACACCAGACATGCAAATTCTTTGCATTTTGGGCACTTTTTGGATGAAATCATATTTATTTTGTCCATCAAAAGTGTGCTTTCACTTAAATTGAGCGCAGCAAAAATAGATTCGGCGCCGAAACCCACGCTTCACTGTTGGTCACGCGACGCGACGCTCCTGCTCGACGCTCACGCGCTGCTCCGGCTCCCGGTGTGAATGCACTCATTGATTAACATGCACGCCGAACAAAAAAAAAAACGCGCTGCACCTTGCGGTGTGAAACGGCCGTAATTCACGAGGTTTCCTACATGTGCGCGTACCGTGTGCACGTGTGATGCTGATGTTGCGCGATGAGTTGAAACGAGACTTCAAGAGATTTCCACGACGCATGCGCGAGAATTGCGATCTCCTTCAACTACTTCAGTTAAGTTCTCGCGCGTGCGCGTCGTGGAAATCTCTTGAAGTCTCGTTTCAGGCCTACAAGGAAGAAAAGGAATAGTCGAATAAAGTCGTTATTTTTGTTTGTTTTTTCGCACAAAAAGTATTCCCGTCGCTTGATAAACTTATAGTTGAGCCACTGTTGTGACATGGAATATTTAAACATTTTCTTTAATGACTTTCTGGGCCGTCAAGTGTCATTCCCTTAGGGAGCCTATGTAGCAGTCATAAACCTCTCAGATTTAATCATAAATATCTTCATTTGTGTTCCGAAGACGAACGAAGGCCTTACGGGGTTGGTACAGCATGGGGGTGAGTAATTAATGACTTAATTTTCATTTTTGGGTGAACTAACCCTTTAAATTCTTTAAAAAATTCATTAAATTTGCACAGAATTTTTTTTTATTAATATTTTTGTATTGATAACAAGTAAAATATGCATAAAAAGGAAAAAATACTAATCAAGATGGATTTCATTAAGGAACCAAATTGATTAAGATAATAAGACCTCTTTTTCGACAATATGAAACTTAGGCCTGTAGCAGCGCGTTGATGATGTCGACGCTTCGACGTCAAAATTTCGTCAACGTCATATTTTTTTGTCAACGCTTCATTTATGTATTTATTTTTTTGCACCATTCCCGGCGGTACAGCTCGCCACACACACGTGGGAGACCGAAACATTGCAGAATCGAGAACGAAACAGCAACCTCTTCACAGAATTCACAACAAAGCCATGCAAAAGTCCCAACAAAAGAAAAAGTCCTAAAAAAAACCAGCTCGCACTAAATCATCGAAGGTATGGGAATACTTCAAATTTAGTCCCAAACTTAAAGGTGTCGTTATTTGCACTCTTTGTCAAATGGAGTTGACATCCCAAGTAGGGCTGGGCAAAAAAATCGATTTTCCGATTAATCGTTTTTTAAAATGTGGTCGATTCAAAATCGATTCTCAACGGCCACGAATCGATTTTTTCCATATTCAGGGCTCGTCTGCGTCTTCTCTCTCTGCACAAGGCAAGCGCCAAGCGCTGCAGGCGTCGATACACACTCGTGTTTAGAAGTCGGGACATGATTCACTGTTTAGAGAGAACTTAGTGGCCCCTAATTTAATAACAAATGATCATTTCAATGGAGGTGAATCAATCAAAACTAACTTTAGCTGGAAATAAGTAACATTATTCAAGAACCGCTATAAAGCCAAAACAATCATGTTACCTTAAATTATGTGTTTATCTCTGTAAAGCTGCTTTGGAACAATCCATTGTTAAAAGCGCTAAATGAAGATGACTTGACTTGACTTGCACAATCGGGCCAGCATTGCATCGTAACTAACGTTTATCATTTTCACGTCTTTTTAAGTTTTACCAGTTTAAACATTCAAGCAATTTTAAACTATCCAGTGCTCGCGCGCTCTCAGAGATGTTTTTCACTGCGTGCAAATACAGTAAAGCCTAAATCCGCCTCACAAACAGCTCGCCAGTAACAAAAGTTCTTTTTCGTGGATTATATCGCTTTAACAGTTAAAACACGCAAAATTATGTCAAAACTCTGGTCTTGGTGAGTAACCTCGTAAAGACAGTCGGTTATGTCTTAAATAAGCATTAAACGCGTGTGACAGACAGTATAATGAAACAGTAATGGATCCGTGCACTAGTTCTTAAAGTGAACGCAGCCATATGTGTCTGTCATTAATTTTGTTGTCAAAACAACATAATATAGCATTAATTGTAAGGAATCAGAATTAATAGCCTATGTATTTAATTCAGTCAGGACTAAAAGACTATACAGTGTTATTTCACATTGGATTACTTTATTCAGTTTCTGTAGTATTTCTGACCTACCCAAAAACTTTTCTTTTTATGTCTCTTTATTTGTGTCTTTATTCTATTGTATTTATTTGTGCTACTTTTTTCAATTTAATTCAAAGATTGAAATCAAGCTTCCATGTGTTGCATAAACTCTTAACAAAAAAATGACCCCATTGTAAAAACAAACATTTAGGTGAGATCAATGTAATAAAAAATTGTCAAAAAAATGATCACTGATATTTAGACTGAGATTTGGATTACATCTATATTCATTATAGTCGAATCGAGAATCGAATCAGGAATCGAAATTCGAATCGAATCGAGAATCGAAATCGAATCGAATTGAGAGCTTGCGAATCGAAATCGAATCGAATTTGAACATCTGAATCGATACCCAGCCCTAATCCCAAGTCTCCCGCATATTGATGGCGGCTCCCTGATGCCCGCAAATTAGTTAAAATCTCCCGGAATCTAGAGCTCGCCAGCTCCAAACCGTGTAGCGCGCGGCAGAGAGGGAGAGAGCGAGAGACCTTGCGTGTGTGTGCAAATGTGCGTGTGTGCCTTATGAAGCGCATGTAAACCCCACCCCCGTCAACAAAACCGAAAAATCAGTCCGGATGTTTTTTATGAGCACTGAAAACATTAAAATGAGCACCACATCCAAGTGTGATAGGGCTCATTTGAGTAGCCTACCAAACATTTTACAGTGTAGATACTCCGTAAGAACCAGATCAAAATTGTTGTGCATTGAATGTGCACTCCTGCAATTTCCATGTTACAAAAAAGAATCGTTCAATTAGTCGTAAGATTAGTCGACTAATCGATAAAATAATCGACAGACTAATCGTTTAATTAATAACCGTTTACCCCAGCCCAAATGAAACTTAATTTTTCCATTTTTTTTTACAATTTTGCAAAGTAAATGTATGGTGTACAGAAAATATTTTTTTTGCAGTTAAATAAATGTAAAACAATCAAGCATCCCTCCATCTTTTGTAAACTGCAACAGTTCCTCAAAATAAAAATTAAAGGCCTATAATGCCATTCAGAAATATGAGTTGTACTGACATCAAAGTATTCAATATATTGCTAAGGGCTGTAACATGACTTATGAATGATCACTGACAGCACTACTGGGACGGTAGCCCACTAAATCTAGAACTTGGTCTCCACACAGATGGTATAAATATTAAATGTAACATAATCTAGCTCTCCCGTTGACTGTTTACTTCTTGGTCAGGCCGATAAATGTTTAGGTTACTCCTGCCAAGAGCATCCCATTGGGCCATTTAGTAGCCCAATTGGCAACGCAGTCCAACAAAGCAATCCCAGTCCTCCGTGAAAATGCTTTTTCCTACCCACATAAATTCATCAAGCGGTATGCTCTCTTTTGGTGTGCTAATGAACTAAAAGACCTAAAAAAACTCACAGCTCTCCAGCAAATTCACTACAGCCCAGCAATGTGTTCAAAAAAGCTCAAGAAAGAATAAAAAAGGAGAGGAAAAAGCATATAAGAGAGAGAGGAGAGAGCAGTCATCCAATGTAAATACCAAAACAGTACAGTAAATGTAGAAAATATCATGTTGTAGCAAAGCAAACTGATTCAAATAACAGTGTGTCAGTGTTGGGCAGACAGATAATAGGTCCCCACAGGGATGTCTTACAGTACCTCTTATTTTCTTGCTCGTCTGTCTGAGAACAGGCCGTACATGAAGGACAAAAGATGGTGCATTTCCACCGCTGCCTTTAACTTTCTCTGCTCCTTTCATTCTGTGAGGCAAATATTCACCGCAGCAGCTTCTCCATTTACACTTTTTCTCCTATCTCTGCTTACTTTCTGGGCACTATTGCATATTTTGAGCCCCAAACCTCAAATTTCTTCCGCATGGACTCATGTTACAATATCCTGCTCAGTTCTGCATTGATCGCTCCTTCTCCACTTGTGGTATTATACTATCTAGAGCAATTTAGTCAAGAGAAGTGAAGATGCCTACACACAGGGTCCAAAATAAACACCCACCAAGTTGCAAATTCAAGTAAAAATTTGCTTTGACGAGTACATTAAAGTAAGTTGAAACATAATGCATGCATTAAATCACAAGAACTATAGTCTGACCCTGCTTTTTTTAATATCATGAATCAATCAAATTAAAGACATACAAATCATCTGCTAAAGAAAAATGACCATCAGAAATACGGGAAAAATATGATGAGTAAAGTCACAATGCAAATGTTCTCACTATTTGGAAGGTTAATTAAAAGTTTTACTTTTACTGGACTGAAAGCGAGAGAATGTGGCATAAGAACTCAAGAGTTCACCTTTGCCTTCCCACGTTTTTCATGTGGTCCATCAAACCCTTTAAATTCTGTTAAACTGAAGACATTCCTTAAGTCTAAACTCTTTTTCTTGTCACAGACTTTGAATTTCTTTCAAATAAAATTATATAAATACCAGCTGTCTTGGAACGTCGCTTGGCTGATGAAATTAGAAGACCGGAACTAAATGTGGTATAATTGCTTAGTTTATAGATGAGTGGGGGTGCATATAGATGTCAGCGGGTGATTTAATGAGTTTCAGTCTTCAGCACATTAGTAAATGAGCATCATTTACTGTACCAGCATCCCACCAGAGCTCCCTCAAGTTTAATCTGTCTGATGGATGCATTTCCATAATGGCATGTTAGTAGTCTATGTAGTTGAGGGCTCACCTGCACACACTGCAGACGAAACACTGTGGATGATATGTGCGGCCCAGTGCAGAGACCACCTCCCCTGAGATAAAGTCCCCACAGCTGTCACACTTCGTGCCGTACAGGCGCTGGTAGTCTGCTGTGCAGATGTACTCGCCACTCTTCTGGAAGAATCCGGAATGTGCCAAATCACAGCCACACACTGGCAGAAAGAGAGAGAGACATGAATAGAAATCAACATGAGATCATTGCCATGGCATTTATAGTATAGGAAATAACAGGGAGAAAAAGAGGGAATGGGATTAAGGATGTTGCGAGCCAGGATCGAACTTGTCTTGCCAATATAAGCACCACGGCTCAACACTTGATATGCCATATTTATAGGCCTTGATTTAACACAGACAAAAAAACTAAAATGTTTGTTTTTAAGACTAGATTGATTTTTGAACCTAGTTTCAAGTACAGAACCAGTTAGACTTTATTAAAACCTCATTTTTTGGTGCACCAAGCCATAATCAGATGTTATTCCTTCCACTAAAGCTCAAGACACTAAGCTGAATATGATCATCAGGTCTTGTGACAACTTGACAAGTCACAAACTTGTGGAGTTCATGCAGCTCGAGTACCTCTGTCATTAAAGCAAATGAGGGGCAAACCAAATATTATAACATTCTGAAATGTATATGTACATTTTAGCTGACGTTTTCATTCAATCATATTGTTGATTGATTGCTGATTATAAAACTTTAATGAAAAAAAATTAAGTCAATTAGATGCAAAAAAATATATATTTAAAAAGTATTTTCACTATTGGTCCCTTTTTGGGACCCCGCTGTCACCGTCACTACACCGTCTCTACTCTACACTGTAGCACAAAATACAGAGAGAGAGAGAAAGAGAGAGAGAGAGACCGCATTGATTGCATGATCTGAACTAAAGATGGCTTGGCTGCTTTGATGTGCTCACTTACAGGAAGTGCTGCATTAAGAGGAGCAGTGTGAACATGATTTGTACTGTAAATGCCTTACGCGTGGTAGCATGGACTGAAAAACAGGGGTATCATGACAGTAAAAACACAGGTTACGCAGTAAAAATGAAAAGTGTTGTAGCTATAACACACTATCATTATTACAGGACATACAAATAATTCAACCTACAAACCCAAACTGAAGACATAAAACCTCTACAATGTAGCAATTTTATGTCTCTCAGTGTCATCCCGTTGTGGTTTTACCAATAATTAGGTGATAATGGGAAATAGATTACAATTTGAGGTACATTTTCCTGAGGAACCATATATTAGCAGCTTGAATCCATACATGCATGTACATGCAAACTAACATGAAAGCAGTTATCAAAAAGTGGGGGGGGAAAAACAGTAAAAAAAAAACTTGATATGTGTGTGTGTGCCTTGAATATTTTTAACAAGATTTTAGGATAAAAACATTTTAAATATTAATATATAGAACGTCTGCAAAATTCAGAAAAAAAGATAAATAAATAAATAATGTCAGCCAATATAACTCGGACACACACACACATATATATAGAAACGTTAATAACAACTACCAACAATGAAGGTACATGGCCAAATAATTTTTGTATTTATCGACACGTACTAGAAGTAAGAATACCTTTCTAAGCTGCTTCTTATGGTGACAGATATACGTAAGTCTTTAACCCCCAGGTGAGATTTAACACTGTTGCAAGTGCATGACCATTTCAGCATGCATCCCGGTGATCACATGCATGCATGCCTGTGAATCTCCCTGATCTCAGCAGGACTCAAATGGCACACTGTTACCACATGATACACACACGTTCAAACGCACACGCATGCACATGCACATGCACACAGTCTCCCAGCCCTCAGCATCCATCATCCTTGCAATGACAGATGTGATTGGCTCATTGAATTGGCAATGATTGCCTTTTGCAAAATGTGTCACCGTACTGTAAATCATTAATTCAAAGTCAAATGTCCTCGTAAGTCATTTGTATGTCTTCTTAGTCCTGTATTCTAAGGCACAAGGATTGAAGGACCTTCTGCTGAGAAACTCAAGCAGGTCATTTAGAGAAATAACGGTAAATTGTGAGATGAAATCTGATGCTCGCTGATTATGATAAGGCCTGTATGATTCTCATTGGTTGGCTTCTGATTGAAAGAACCCATGCAGGAGTGAAAATACTTTCTCAAAGCGCTGTCCTGATGATCTCACTATGTCATTGAACTGCTGCTGTAAGACTGAATAGCTGCAAGAGTTGGGCAATTTTATATATTCAAAATATATATCTGCAATTATTTAGCTGGAAATGTAAAATTATACAACATTGTGAATTTCTTGCACTTTTCCCAAAAGGCCATGTCATCACACTACAGTATATATTTATTTATAATATACATATTTTAAACTCTTACAATAATATATCATTTTTAATAATATACGTACAGTATGTAGATTGTCATGTATTAGTTGTATATTTTAGGTCATAAAAATTATATTTTACTGGTGAGATGAATGAAGATGACACGGATCTTAAAAAAGAAACTGAATAAAAGCAGAATAAAAGAATAAAAAGGACCAAAAGACTGATCAGAATAGTTATATTGCCAGTGGGCACTGCTGCGAAATCTTCACTGTGGTCCAGCAGCTTCAACAGAACTGGGACTTCAACAGTCTTTGGCAGTGTAACCACATGTGCAGGGAAATTATAGCCCTGCTGTGAATGTCTGTGTGTATGCGCGTGTAAGATAGACACTGTGCCAGGCAGCCGCATTTCAGACAACCACAAAACAATGGCATGTTGCTTCAAATGGCCCAACTGGATTGAAACCCTGCAATAAAAGAGAAAACTCTGCAGCACATGACATTTAAAGCCTAATGGAAAATGAAAAAAAGGAAAAGGCCTTTTCAACTCAAATAACTTCCAGAGACAGACATAATGAACATTTCCGCAAACTCTATAAAGCAGTGGCAAAAACTTACAGATAAGAAACATTAGGCATACACAGTGGGGACATCTCGTTCTCAAGTTGTTTTGTAACAGCTATTCATAATTTAAAATATTAATCTACATTTAAATGTTAGCTTCATTACAAGCTCTTCGCAAAACGCAGCTAACGACTGAGGCTAATTAAAGGGGCAATATGTTCAACTACCTAATTATATCATTTAGAAATGAATCGTGTTTCTGGCACAAAAACAATAAGCATTTCTCAATTTGGGTGATAGCATTAGACTTGAACAGACATTTTTTCAAAATAAAAATATATAAACAGAAAAATATAGTTAAGTTAGAAGTGCAACGAAGGTACTTTTCTCTAATTGTCTCCTTTTCAAGCACAATATGTGCTACTTCTGACATGAATGTCAGACAATAGCTGCCGGTTGCTGAAATGAGGACTTGTTATTCCATGATGCTGTTGGCTCATGGAGTTCCCAAACCGACAGCTCTTCACCGAGACATAGAAAACAGACATACGCGCTGGGCCACGAGGTACTGAGAGAGGGTTCAGCCTAAGAGGGTGAGACATCATGAATTGAGACCCAGAGGGCCCGTGCTTTGTTCTGCAGCTGTGCCTGTATCCCTGACCACAAGACAATAATCCTGAGCTCAACAAGAGGGATGAGGATGATGAAGCTCTTCGAGGTTCAGCGTGAACAATATAACCAGAGGCCTTTTAGAAAGAGATGAACCGGTCACTGCTGGTCCCTGCAGAGACGCTGAAAGGCCAGATAGAGTAATGACGATGTTCTTGTGAATATTCGGATTTCACCGTGAGAGCACATGCAGAGACTTTATTATATTTCTGTACCAGTGGATTGATTAACTGGTGGTATGCAAGACCAAAGTATTTAAGCCAGTTATATAAAATACAGAAATGAAAAATGCAGATGTGTCCCAAAGAGAGGATTCTTCCCTCTCAGAAAAACAATTCCAAAGCTGTCACTGGGGCAGTAGCCTAAGGTACACAAGCGAAAAGGTAGATCGGTTTACCTAATTTACCCCTAAATTGTACATAATAGTACCTTAAAGGTACATATTACTAGTACTTTAAAAGTATATATTAGAACCTTAAGTGCACATATTAGTACTTTAAGTGTACATATGAGTACCTTTTAGTTTTTGTATCTTAGGGTACTGCCCCAGTGACAGCGTTGTACCTTTTTTTCTGACAGTGTTCCATACCAAACTTCCATATCTCCACAGGAGTGTGTTATGAGAATGAAAGAATGATAAAAAAACACACACACACACACACACATGCACCAAAAATATAATTAAGCTAATGCATTTATGATTGACTGAAATGGATTGATCAGATGAATCTAAATGGTTTTTAAATGGACTGGTCAAATAATTAGCAAGGAACATTTCAGGTCTGATAAAAGGCACACAGAATAGCAGTTCATTGGCTGAGAGATTGGTGGGAGGGACGTCCTCTTTCACAGTTGCCATAGGAAACCTAAACCTTCCACGGTTGCCCTAGAGACAGCAGGGTCCCATACAAAATGCTTGAGGTGTGAGACTGCTTATTTGTGTGGCTGTCCAAGTCACTTTTAGATAACAGCCCATCTTCATGCCATGTGGAAGGCATGACTTAATTCTAACAGTAAAGTGTACAGCAACATGGTGAAGTGTGGCTTCAGAATCCTGTTCTGAGGTAGGGTGTGTCAGCTCGGGCTGGGGTAAATTCACTAGGGGTTTTGATGGCTTGAAGTAACTTTGTTTAAATGAGGAGCAAATATCTTAACCCAAAACTGAACGTTCACTTTATCAGATGATATTTGATAATATGAGTTTTTGTAAAAATTAATAATACATAAATAAATAAAATAGGCAAATTATTATTTTTTAAATAAGATCTAAAGGGTCTGCACAAAATTTGAGAGTGAAAAAATTATTGCAGTACAGACCAATTTGAATTTAACTGAAAATATTTCTCTTCAGGTTTATACATCTAACAGGACATATATACACACATACACATTATGAGGGGCCAAACAGAAAATAATTATATGTAAGAAGAAGAAGTTTTATTTATATAGCGCCTTTCCGTAGCTCAAGTTTGCTTTACATTGTAATTTACGATACATTTATACACTTACACACACATTACAGTCACATAGGATACATACAGTCACATTAAACGAAATACATGTTAAACAGATATGTTTTGAATGTAGCCACAGATGAGATATTTTGTGAATTAAGTGAAAGGGGTAATGAATTCCATAATTTTGGAGCATTGACACTAAATGACCTTCCACCTACTGTAGACAACCGGAAACGGGGGATGGACAATAAACCAAGTTCAGCTGATCTGAGAGACCGTGCAGGGCGGTAGGTGTAAAGTAGATCAGACAAATATGGGGGTGCAAGACCGTTTAATGCCTTAAACGTTAGAAGCAAAACCTTAAAGTGGATCCGTGATGCCACAGGTAGCCAGTGAAGGTCATGAAGCAGAGGAGTAATGTGGGCAGACCGCTTGGTGGAGGTGAGAACTCTTGCTGCTGAGTTTTGAACGTCCTGTAATGTTGCAATAAGTTTTTTGGGCAGACCAAGAAAAAAAGCATTGCAATGATCTAGCCGTGATTTGATTAGTGCATGAATTAAGGTTTCAGCGTCAGCTAAATTGAGAGGCAATATTACGAAGATGAAAGAAAGAGTTTTTGACAAGAGATGAAATATGAGAGCCAAAAGATAGAGTTGAGTCAAATAAGACACCAAGGTTGTGAATCAATGACGAAGGCTTAACATAAACTCTATCAATATAAAAGGTTTGGTCCATCCTTTTGACTGAGGCAGCAGAGCCGATCACTAATATCTCAGTTTTTTTTATCATTTAATTTGAAGAAATTAAGGGGCATCCAGTGCTTGATGTCCCTGATATATGTAGTGAGTGAGTCAGGCAGGGATGGCCTATCAGAGCTGGTGGTGAGATCAATTTAAATGTCATCAGCATAGCAATGGAATTGAAGTCCATGCCTGCGTATGATGTGACCAAGTGGATGTATGTAGATGATGAGCAATAGTGGACCAAGAACTGAACCTTGAGGAACACCCTGTGTAAGTGAAGAAGTGGCAGAACTATGACCTTGTATGCTGATATAATACTTTCTGTCGCTGATATAGGAAATGAGCCAAGAAACAGCGGAACCAGTGGTGCCGATATCAGAAAGCCGAGAAATAAGTAATTCGTGGCAGACTGTGTCAAAAGCAGCCCTTAGATCGAGGAGCATCAAGATGTTTATCAACCCTGAATCGATGGACAAAAGAATGTCGTTAACCACGCGCAGAAGAGCAGTTTCAGTGTTGTGAGATGGGCGAAAACCTGACTGAAAAGGTTCAAAAAGACCATTTATATCCAAATAAGAATAACAACCTTTTCAAGGATTTTGCTTAAGAATGTTAAATTGGATATTGGTCTGTAATTGTCCATGTTTAGATGGTCAAGGCCTATTTTTTTAAGAATGGGGGTCACCGCAGCCGTTTTTAGTTCTGCTGGGACAATGGCGGAAGCCAAACTACAGTTTATCATATGCGTTATGAAGGGTGCAACCTCGAGGACACACATCTTAAGCAAAACAGTAGGTGTAGGATCGAGCCGGCAGGATATTTGATTTCATAATTAGATCACTTATGGGAACAGGAGTAGTCAGAGTAAAAGCAGAGAGAAGGTTTGTTGAGTGAGCTGGACCAGATAACATTAAATTTGAGTCACCTGTATGAGGAGTCTTTTTGGTGATGGATTCAGTGATTGACTTTGTCTGAAAATAATTTAGAAAAGCTATTAACAAGCACCTCAGAGCCTGAAATAACATGTTTAGGTGGATTTGTGAGTTTGTTAACCATAGCAAAGAGTGATTTGGGCCTGAACGTGAAATTCCTAATGGTAGAGGAGAAATAAGATGATCTTGCATCGTTAAGGGCTGTACGGTAGTTGAGCAAATGTTCTTTAAGAGCCAAAGAGTGCACAGTGAGTCCAGTTTTCCTGTATAGTCTTTCTAGGCGGCGACCCTCGGTTTTCATCATTCTTGCATCTCAAATGTTTGAGACAGAGCATTATTGTAGATACAGCAGATTTCTGACGGACAGTTAGACAGAAGACATTCTGACAAAATAGAAGCCCTTACTGAAGCAGAGAAAGAAGTGTAAGTTTATTATGAATGTAAGTTTATGAATATATAAATGTAAATCTGAATATATAGATACAAATCCGAATATTATAAGCCTGAATATATAAATGTAAATGCAAATATATAGTTATAAATCTGAATATATAGGCTATATAATATAATATTATGTTATATGTATTATATTATATTTTTCTTAATTTGCACCCAAATATGCAAGGACGTGCTTTACACACAGCTCATTGCTCGTGAACGCTGAACAATAGAGAGACACACTAGCACTGATTCATTCGTGCTGTTTGTGAAATTGCAGTCTGACAGCAAGATTTTAAATGATTGATTCGATCTTTTCATCTGGATGAATTAGTTTACGTCATCAAGCTTCATTTATAAATTCAGGCTTATAATATATATTCGGATTTGTTTCTATATATTCGGATTTACATTTATATTTAAGAGTCACGACTATGTATGTATTTCCACAGCATGGATGTACGGTCTTACGGATCTATGAATGCACCGCTCATTTTAAAATCTTGCCGGTCTAGTGACATTTGTGACATCCACTTCAAAAATTACTATGCTCAATGTTAACTTTCCTTAACTCTACAATAAGTAAATCTAAATCACTAAAGATGGCTGAGCAATTGTTTCTATAAGGTCTATAGAAGCTGCTTTCAAGTCTCATCCATAGCCAGAGCGTGTGTAATGCTGGGCAAGGCTTAAGGCCCATTCTCACCAAGGACGAGAACTATAACAATAAAGATACTAAAAATCATTTTCAATATTAAAGAATAGCAGAGTTCACGCCGCAGCTATAACGATAATGGCACAGAGAAACAATATCGTTGGAATCATTTTCAGAACAATTTTATCCAGCCGATGAAAGAAAAAAATCATTGACAGACGATTTTTGTCCAGTACTGAGTTCTCAACTCTCGCAAATCCTCTAGTTATAACTTATAAGTTAACTTATAACAAACAAAGTGTAGACATTATGTAGGCTAAAGAGATTCACTCAGCTTCATTGATTATAGCGGAACTTGATCGCTATAAATTTAATTGAGTGACAGCTTTTTAGTGACTGCACGCTTTTCAAATTGGCATGCCATTACAAATTACGCATACAGTATGCTTGCTTTTCTGTTTAAATTATAGTGGTTTGTGAACATAGCCTCTTTAATAACCAACAATTTATTGGAAGTGTTTAAGCTGTGATGTTTAGGTTGTTGCTAGGTGACACGTAACTGAAAACGATTTCATGTGTTTTTAAAGAGGAAGTGCATCTCCTACCCTTACCCTGGAGTTGGTTCACCCTCCACCTATGGTCTCATCCTTTCTCTCTCTCTTTTTCTCTGTGTTGAGGCATTTGCTGCTCAGTACTGTGGTCATTAAAACCGAACTGATTAAGGACCAGCGGGGGGGATTGCTGATTATGTATTTATCAGCAGCCAACAGATGCAATTAAAATTCACTTCTTCAGTACTATTCAGTACCCCAAAACCCAATACACTTGCATTGCCCCATCTCATCTACTCAACCCTCCATCCCCCCACCCTTTTTACCCAGTATTTTCATTTTATTGCATCAAGTGGTACAATTACATTCTTTCATCTTCATTTGTCATCTTCGTTTGTCCGGCTTCATTTTGCAAACTTAAAAACAAAAGAAAAATGATGATGTTAAATGAATAAATAAACTAAATAAAATAGCACAAAAGCTGCTGTCATTAAAAGAGGGGCAACCCAAATGCTAAGTATTTTTCTATTCAAATTATTATGCTGAAAAAAAGGAAAGGTAAAAAAAAAAGGAATATATAAGTGTATATATACATACAGACTGCTGGACCTCTCTGTATATTCAAGTTAACATATAAACCTGTGATCTATATTACTTATTTTACTATATTGTCATCATCTATTTAATTGTCAATTTATTGTGAATGTGCCCAGTACTATGATATGATGGTCAGTATCCAGATTCATTCTCCATTTCACCTAAATGGCTTTGGAGAGGATTAGGGTTGGGTTTTGGGTATCGCTTGAATTTTAACGATTCTGATGCAGCTTATCGATTCCGATTCTTATCGATTCCCAGTTTCGATTCCAATAAGGTAAAAACATTTAGTCAAACATTTATATCAAACATATTTATTCTGTTTTGGCAAAACGTTTTGTTGCAGCTGATTTCCATGAACAAAAATCAACAGCCTAAAGAACATTTTCCTATAGTTTTAACAAAAATACCACAGCAAAAACTTGACTAACTAATATACATTTCAAACATTATTTAAGACAAGTAAACAGTAATACAATTAAAATAAAGAAACAAATGATCAATATCCCAAATAAATAAAACTGAAAAGTTCAGGTACAGAAATTGTAACCAAATGTAAAATAACACTGCATAGTTTTCTTTTTATAAATAAAATATTAGCCCTTATTAAAGTCACAAAGGTTATTCAGTCAAGATCAGTGAGTGATTTTCTTTTTCTTTTGTTCTTTGATTAACGTTAATGTTTATTCGACTTTATTAGACTTGAAAATGGTTTGAAATTACATTAAAATGTGCACACAGGAATCAATAAGCGGAATTGAAATTGTAATTTTATTACAAGTAGGCTATCCGATTCCTGATCTTAAGTATACAATCACAAAATTGGAATCAATTTTGGATTCCCAACCCTATATGCTCCTGCTCTATGATTCACAGCTCAGCATGTGCCTCTGCCTATGACAATGGTCCCCTTGTCTTCCTGCCTATACCTGTCTTTGCCTCTTTCTGTGTCGCTTCTCTCCAACCTTGCTGGAGCTAATGGAAAACTCATCAACTGTAATTAATGTGCTGTTTTGACTGAATGAAAGATGGAGTGAGAGTGTAGTGAGAGAAGAGGAAGTGATTAGTCCCCTCGGGCCCTCCACTGAGCAACCAGATGGTCTTTTGTGGAGTGAGTAACCGCACGAAATCAAAGGAGTGACAACAAAGAAATTATGGATATGTTGATAATAGTTAAATAAATCCAAGGGGCTGAAGTTTCCTCAAAAGTGAGACTCATTGGCACTCCCACTTAAGTACTTATCTTCTGTAGTCTATCTAGGGCATAATTTATTAATCCCAAGCATGAATAAAAATAAATAATGACAGCACCGCATCATCAAAGTCCTACACATTCATGCTCATCATATCACTAACTAAATGTAAAAGAGCCAGAAAAACTGTCACTGCTATCCCATTTTCAAAAAATAAATATAAAAAAATAAATATAATAAAAACTATACTTTTTATTCTGGCTAATAATCTTACAACTGTACATCAACATGATATGAGTCATCTGTATCAAACCGGCCATTGCTATCTTTTTTTTCCAATCAAATAATTGATAAAAAAGAAATTTTTTTTTTATATTTTTATTATTTATATTTAATATTGGTATCTAATCATATGTAAATATTAGTAAAGTAGCATTTCTACTTTAATTTGAAAAAAGTACAACCTGCTGATAGAAATTGAACATAATACCTATGTAAAAATTAACTGTAAAAATGCTTTTGAGGCACCTGTGTTACCAAGTGATACAATTCCTCCACTCACATTATCTCTACTCTCACATTGTGATTTCTTGCTTCCTGATAAACCTCTAAACTTGATTTAAACAGACAGAAACAATGTTTTCAGCATGTCTTTGTTTCCATCTCTCCAAGGCTGTGTCTCTCCTTTAGCTGCTTTCATTAACCTACTAACCTCTCTGAAAAATGCCTAATGATGCAGGAGCCCTCCAGGTATAAGACAGAGAGAGACAATATTCATTTTTCCAATTCAAGCTTAACCTCTCTGATTTGATATATTTTAATCTACACTGCTTTAGATGGAACTTTTATCTGACATGAGCCTATTTTGGAAATTGCAAAGTAAAACCCCAGTATTATTCACAGGTTGTAGAATGAATGCATATTAATTTATTCAAAATCAATATAGATGGTCCATTTTCCAGTCTGCGGTTTCTCTATGTTGACGTGCAGTAGGCTAATCTTCAGGAACAACATAGGGAATTCAGTCTCTAATACTGCCACTGTCCTTTCATCTGTAGGAGAATGTCTCCCCAGCAACTATCGCATGGGCTTAATGATTGGACGGGCATACGTTGCCATAGTTACGTGAAGCTCCCATCCTGCTCAGTCTTCCTCCTCCAGCGGCTGACAACTCAGGAAGAGAGGGGCTCCACACAACACATATAGTAACTGGCCCTTTTATCAACCCCATTACAGCTGCTTTACAGTAAACAACTACAGCAATTTGATGTTTAGAGCACCTGACTGTCAGGGTTCTGTCACTTCCTGACACTCCTGTCTTGTCTGTGCCTTGTTTCATGTGCTTTCATGTCATGTTTTGTCTTTTGCTGTGTTGCATGCAGCTTGTGTTTATCACTGGCAGCATGCTTTCATGTTGTCATGTTTTGTGTGAACACGTGGCTTATGAGTGTTCTCATTAACTGCATGTTCATGTCTTGTTTTGTTGGGGCACATGGCTGGTGATTGTGTTTACTGGCCATGTGCTCATGTGTAGGGCTGGGTACCGAGTTCGGTACTTTTTAGGTACCGACCGAATTGCTTCGATACTACCGAGTATCGAAACATGTCTTGTTTTTCGGTACCAAATTTCGGTACCTAAGTGGTTAATCTCGTCAACAACAGTGCAGCATGATTGGCTGTGGCGGAAAAACACTAGTTTACGCGGCTGCCCAGAGACAAGGGTCGTCGCACGTGAGGCTAGTGTGTGTGTGTGTGTGTGTAAGCGTCCCAATCCAGAAAGATAGAAAATATGTGGAAATGATCCAAAGTGTAGCCTACCTATGTGCCAGACTCGATGTCAGAAGCACGCAATGCAATATTTTCGACAAGATAATTGCTGCCAAGACCAACACGGTAAATCTGATAAGGCACTTAGAAGCGCACAGAATACACTTGAGAGAGTAATGGTGTGTTCACACCGAACGCGAATAGAGCGTCAAATACGCGTCTATCGCTTCTAGTTAGACGCTTGAATCTTCCGCTCGAGTTCAAATTTTTCAACTTGCGCGGAAGACGTTCGCGGCAAACGCGCACGTCATTCGCGACGCCCGGCGCCCGTCTATTCGCGTCTTTGAATTGATTTTGTAATCTACTCGCGCAAATAATTAAATTCGCATTCGGTGTGAAAACACCATTAGTAAACACTTGTTCATTAATAAACAATCAAAATATCTCCTTGCTATTGTTTCCCGACACATCCATAATCATTAGGCTACTTTTCCCAGTGCTTTGCGGCAAGCTTCATGTGTGCTGAGCGCGAGGCATAGGCTATATCCCGCACCCAGTAGCCTATATCTAATTTAATTCACATTTATTTGTATAGCATTTTCACAATACATATCGTTTCAAAGCAGCTTTACACAAAATGCATGTGTCTAAATTACAATTTAGAGTGATCTGTTATCAGAGGTGACAGTGTAATGCATTTCAATTCATTTTCATTCATTTTCATTGTTAAACAATGCTTTAAGTTAAGGCAGAAACAATGAGCTCATTAAAGTAAATAATACATGTTGTTAAATGATTAGGAAACATAGAAAACTTCAGCATTGGTGCTTTTTTACATACTCAAAATATGAGTGTAAAAAAGTCAACAAACTGAAAAAATTTAAATAAAAATTAGGTAATGTTATATTGTTAAAACTGGTTACATAAAATTGGTATCGAAAAAAGTATCGTTCAGGAACCGGTATCGAAGTCAAGGTATCGGTATCGGTATCGGTATCGGTATCGGTATCGAACATTTTGCTACGATACCCAGGCCTACTGATGTGTTCGTCAAGTTTGGTGGATTGTCATGTGTTTCCTTGTGTCATGTGCTCTCCTGTCATTGTCTAGCCCCTCCCATCTTGTTACCTGATTATTAGTTCATTTGCCCCACCTGTCCTCCCTCGTTACCTTGTTTGCTCGCTATTTATTCTCCCTGTGTTTTCAGTCCTGTGCTGGATCGTTGTTTAATGTTACCTCTTAAGTCAAGTCTCTTGTTTTCCCCCTTAGGGTACTTTTTTTTTTTTATTAAATAAAAGCCCATTAACCCTCGCTCCTTTCACCACACCTGACACTGACATTTATTTGTCCATTTGTTTGTTTGTGTGACTCTTGGGAGAATTCAAGAATTTTTTTGTTTTTTCAGACTGGCTTATCATTAATGTAACAGAATCTGCATATGCCTTCTTACGCAGCCAATTAACTCTCAGCTTTTAAAAAGGCATCTGTTTTGACAGACATCTTAATGACAAAGCCACTCCTGTTCAGAAGAAGCAGTGCTGAGCAGCATTATTTGATTAGTAAAGTAAACTGACTGTTTGTGAGTTACAGCTCTGACAAAAATTTGTTGACTATGACAAAACTACAGAAGTCGATGTATATTGCAGTAAAATATAATTTATTTAACTGAAAATTACAACTAACTTGCAGATGGGGGCCATTTGCTGAAGAATTTATTAGGCATGCCCAATGACTATTTTCATGTTATGGCCATTATCCCATAAATGATCAATATTAAAATTCTATATTTAAACAATTTAAACCAATCATATTAAATGCTAAAAGTACATTTAGTCATCCCAACTTTATAATGTACAATATGAAAAATGTATATTTATTTCAAGCTAAAGATTACATTTAAAAATTATTCAAGTTTTTAAATATTTACTTGCTGAAAATGGAGAAGTGCACTACTGTCATTACAACTCTCGGCATGGTAATGGATATGGTAATGCTAATTTATTTGGTCTTGACGAAATAGATCTGCTATGCTGCTGCTGCACACTCAGAGCAAGTACAGAGACTTACTACTGCCAATACATTCAGAGACATGCTGCTGTAAGTGTGTAAGACATGCTGCTGCTGCACAACATACATGAAATAACCCCCCAATACAGGTGGAGCTGGGGAGGAGGGTTTCTGAAAGTGCGCTGCAGACTGCTAACAGCAAACAATGGCAAACATTTGAATGCTGAAGCAGCAAGCTCACTAACAAATTGAGTCTGCGCCATCTAGAGTTTCATGACAGAAATTGAGCGTCAGCGTCAGTTCTGGCAGGCCAGGTAGTCAAGCCGCTGCTTATGCTATTTGCTATCAACACTGTCCCGTCAGCTGATCTGCTCCAGCTGAGCTGCATTAGCTTGTCAACTCCCTTCACTGCTCAATGGCCAAGCTCAAACAAGGCGCCCTATTTAAAGCTCATTCACCTTGCTCATACATGCTTGCTGCTCGCTCTGCTGGCTCGCTTCTGCTGCAATATTGACACAGGATTCGACGTGATTCGTTCTCCATTCATCTCTGAAGTTCACGAAGCTAAGTTCCTTTAATATTCATTGCTAAAAGCATCAGTGTGTTGGCAACATGCTTGTTGTTAATGCTATCCATGTGGCTTTTGGGCTTCTCTAATAGTTGTTTTCGTAAAAATGCTATGTGATCATATTGGCTATGTGCGTTACTATTGTTGTCATTGGCAACTGATCGTGTTGCTCACGCTGGCTTTTACCACTATGCAGCGCAGATTCAAGCAGCTTGCTGTGATAGGATTTAACTTCTGCGGACTGCCTCCGGACCGTATACAGCTCATTCTTACGCATTGTGCAGCAACTACGGCGGCGGCGACACTCGCTCCGGTTTAACCCTTTAAGCTATGGGGCGGTGGTTTCTGCTGCTTACGAACGATACCTCCGTCCCGATGTTCGGGATATTCTTGACGCCCAGAAAGCCATGAGCTCAAGTCTCTGATTTGTTTCGTTAATAAAACACATTTTATCATTATTTTGCTCGCGCTCTGCTCAGTTAACGTCCCTGAATGCGCTATCAGCTGTTAATTTATTCATCTAGCTCATTCTCAGAGGTGGGTTAGTCATCCATAGAGCTTACACTGTAAAACAGAGCTGTCAAACAGTTTAAAGACAGATAATCTAGGTAACAGCATGTTTTAGCCATTGCAGTCTTGATTAGTCATTTCAGTAATTAATTAATATTTTTACTATTATAAATCGCTAAATTAGGGCGGCTCAGTCGACACCGTTCGAGACACTCAATTTTGTTTTGGGGGGAATAGCTCATGTAGTCAAATAAATCATCCTCTGTATCACAGAGGATTGCCAGGTGTGGTTTTGTTTGGGGGGATATTTTAGCTCTCAGTCTAAAACTGTGAGCGTTCCCTAATGCTGCTGCTGCCCTCTGACTCTCTGCTATTTCATGGTGCTCATGAAAGGTCAGAGGACTCCCTGAACAGAGCCATACCGCCAAATTTCAATTCAGGAATATCAACCTGTTTGCAATCTATTCAATTAAATTCTAAATTATTTTGTCTGTGTGTTCTTGACTTAATGGACCTGACAGAACTTTGTATATATACATTAAATATTCAGATACACATATACAGATAAAAAAATATATAATAATAAATACTGATAATATAATACACTTTAATCCAAGTCATTAGGTTTCAAAATCTGTTGTCTAGAGGTCGATTGCAATTGTCATCAGTCTTTTTCTGTAAAAACATTGGCCATTTCAGATAGAATTTCTCCCTCTTGGAATTCTGGGTCCTACTTTGCCATTTTAAGATAAAGTGCACACGTGCCTCAGAACAATGCCCTTATCACACACAAGAGCAATACCGAGTAAAAGTAGAACAAGTGGAACTGTAACTTAAAGGGGTAGATCACCCAAAACTAAAATGTCTGTCATCATTTTATGGTTTTTCAAGATTGAGAATTTTTTTTTTTTTTTTTTTTTTTTTTTACAATCTTTTCTACAATCTCACGACATGAGGGTGAGTAAATGACAGAACATCATTTTTGGATGAACTTTCAATTTAAGTCTGCCAGTTTATGGATGGTGCTCATACCTGTGAGTCGCCCACAACAGAGGCATGTGTAGGTGAGCTGGTCTGGATATGTATTGCTCCGTGACATTGCACTCAGACATCCTGTCAAGCATTTAGCTCAAATAACCCACGCTTCTAGTTAAAGAGCAGCAGTTTTACTTAAAGAGAGACCAGAAAATGTGATCATATGCTTGAAGATAAACATTCTCTCTGCGTTTGTCAAGCTGTTTTCGCAATTAATTAGTCACTTTTAAACGGATTAAAATAACAAGTGGGCACTAATTATTCATTTAAATCCATGGAAATACAAATAAATTTTAATTCCTTAAATGTATTTAAATCCTTTAGTCTACAGCCCATGAATTTATGAAGGTTTATGAATAATAATATAGTACTGTGTACACAAGTAATTTTAATAAAGCAATACATCCCATTCAAAAAAAGAGAAATGATAGTCACAATTGACAGAAAACAATCTGACAACTATATCTACAGTTACTCTAACAAGTATTTTAACAAACATACAGTAAAACGATGAGCATATGAATGCCATTGCATCTTTTTGTGAAATGACCTGCTTAAAAAGTGGACTTGTGCTGCCCTTCTTCATAAATACCACTTGTTTTGATATGTTGTTCTGCAATGCAATGACATTCAAACTTTTCAAAGTGCTGTCCAAATACATTTTGGGGCCACTGAATGTCTCTATGATATAAATAGTTGCACAGCTGTGTTCATTATCTGTTTGCATTCATGTAGGAGAGAGAAGAGCCAACTAGAAAGCTAGAAAGGAGTCAGGAGGTCAGAACAAGTGTGTGACTTCCATCCCCCGCACAGCGCTTGTTAGTCTCCAATCTGATTTATTTGAATTGGGGAAATAAATGCACAACCAAATAGAGATTTAATGAGTTTTTAGTGCCTGCACATCTAGCAAGAACCCCACAATAGTAAGGCAGAAACAAACTAAATTTGCCCTTGCATGAACATGTGTGTGCATGCATGAATGTGCATGTATATATGTGTGTGTGTGCTTGAAAGGATGCGTGTACACAAAGAGGAAGAATGAAATCAAGCAAAAGAACAAACCTTTAGAGATCTGTTACAAAAGCTGCCTCACTGCAAAGACTATAGATATACAAAGATGGCGCACTCTTATTACTTATAAATGGGAGAAACTGCAACGAGCAATATGGTGGAATACGTCCCAACTTAAATAAAAGAGCAAATCGCTGATTGGTAAAGTTATTGCGTCACTGCAGCTGCTGTTAGAAGCACGGTCCTAAACCTGAGACACATGCTTAGGGCTGCACATGAGCATTTATGGGACAGTTCATGTCAGATTTTTTTTTTGCTGACTTGAAATATGTTATTTAATTGTGAGTTCGGCAAGCAGTTTGGATTCCCACTTTGAAATAGACAGGACTTGGTCTTGGATGCCCGAAATAGCTGCTCTGAGGCGTTGCAAATATGGCCGCCAAGTAAACAGACTTTCCTTGAAAGGGACTTTGCTCGCTGTCTAATGTCTACACAGGAAGATACCTTTTGAAGTTGTCATGAAGCGGAAGTTGGGATAATCTTTTCTTCTCTATTGCGAGTGAAACAGCTTCTCGAACAAGATAAAATGTAGGGCACAAATGATTTTGTCCATCGGGAATTGATTGGTTCATTGGATTATTGTTATTTGCTATTCCTGTGATCTCACGTAAGTGACAAGTTGTCCCGCCCTCACACCAGTAAACACATCATCAGAGAAGGCGTGATCCCCCCCCCCCCCCCCCCCCCCCCACCCCCCCCCCCCCCAAACCAGTTCAGCGGAAACTCCGCCCGGCAGCCAATTCTTACGATTTTATTGGTCACATCAATGATTGCCTACACCAAACAGCAAACACTGATACCTAAACCTATCTGTCACTGTAACCTTAACCAATGAAATTAGCAGCAGGGCGGGATATGCGCTTTCCTTGCGCATGAGCAGATCAGTTTGCTCTCTGGAGACGCGAGTCTTTACGCTTGGAAATTCCGCCATGCAAATAGCAATTTGCCATGGCACGAGCACAACTGGCTTTTAAAGGGAATGGGAAATTACACTCCGATAATTTTTATTTATTTTTTTGCTCGTTACACCCAAAACACACCCATTACTCATTAAGAGATTAGAGACAACCTTTTTTAGACCAATGCGCCGGGCGCGACGATTTTTCCCATAGCTAAACTAGCAAAAGTGGATTCAGACACGCCCTAAGTGCATGTCTTGCGCCCTGCACTTTAGACCATGCGCCTAGATCGTTAAAATAGGGCCCTTTATGTCTATAGACGAGTGTTTCTTACACAGCAAGTGAGTACCATTAATATGCCTGGCTGCCACACCTTTACACAAACTGATCATTGGTGTGTCCTTGAAAACAGCTGGTTGAGTCATACAGTACATGTGGGTACACTAAGCATCCACCTCTTCTCATGGCCAAAGCCTGTGTAAACTCCCACTGAAAACGTTTCCACTGCCTCAGCTTCAGCTGTATCTACATGACCTTGGCCCACATGTTTCTTCCTGTGTGCTTGAGTGCTTGTTGTTTCAATTAACTATAATTCCAAATGTATCTCCTTTTCTTAATCTCATCCTGTTTGCAAAGGCATGTCGTCAAGTAAAGCCAACCAATGTAATCTACTTGATTGTAGCCCAAACCAAATAATTCCATTACAAATTATTGATTTTAGACCGATTACCAAGTCAGTCATGGATTCCAACAGCATGCCTTTTGAAATTAAACTGAAACTCTGATGGATAAAACCAACATAGGCTCATTGGAAAAAAAAATGTGCCTCTAACTACATTTTTGCAAAAAAAAAAAAAAAATTACCTGTATACAATATAACGCTGTTTCCAGCTGAAATGAACACTAAAGTGACAGCAAAACACCAACTTTTATTCCTTCCTATAGAGTGCCGAAGTGATGACGTCACTTTGTAGGACAACTCGGAAGCTAGCGGCGCATGGGTTCCCTCGATCGAAAAGCTATGCATTTTCCCCATAGACTTTTGGAAAATCGCAAAAAATAAGATCTGTGTTTAACAAAGAGTTGTGACCCTTACACGTTTTGTCTATCAAGATAATCTTTACAAGTTAATCCAAAATTTATACATTTTGAACCCTATATAAAGTTTTTAAAAAACACAAGCAGACACAATAAAGTTTAAAAAACCACAAGCAGGTTATAACTGTGTGTTCTATGTCATAGATCAAAACTTGAAAATATTTAGAGTCTTTGTTCACCACAGACCTTATTTCAGGCGATTTACAAAAACCCATTCAAAAATCCCATAGACTGTAGAGCGAGGGAACCGGGAGTGCTAAAATGCTAACTCACTTCCGCGTTTTGGCCTACAGAGTGACTTTGGCACTCTATTCACACAAATTATGATTACAGGGGCAGATTATTAATTAATAAAGAATTATTTTTGGGTGGTTCCTTGCACAATAGAATATTATGATCTCAAAACACTTTAACCATTTAAAACTATTTTACCACATATACAATGCATTTAGAGTAGGCTAGGTCGGTACAGTACTTTATTTTCAAATGGGACAGACCATTAACCTTTTATTGCAACTCACCAAAGATTTCATTTCTGAACTGCAGGTACATATACAACTAGGGCTGTCACTTTACGTTCGAAAATCGATTGCACAATCGATCGGACCAACCAACACAAGTATCGAAAACGAAAATAGGGAATCGATTTTAACGGCCCTTTTTTTTAAATTTTTTTTTAAATTTTTTTATTTTTTTTTATTTATTTTTTTTACCAAAAATGTGTTTTAGGTGGACAGATCAATACAGGACACAGAACATGTAGGATGTTGGAAAATAACAATGTCTTTTCTGTTCACCAAATGCTTTTTAATATTCGCTATTACTTCAATGCAAGTGAACAAGCGCGCCGTTATTTGTTGCTTAGTGACGTATGTGTGTGTGTTCAAGGAAGCCAGAAATGCGCAGATTCTGCGCTATACGCTGTATTTAATATATCATGAGGACTCACGAGTTGCGTATTTGCGCTAAATCCGCGCAGATTTGGCTTACACGAACTTCCCCAGCAAAGAAAGTGAGTAAATATAGAAACACGCCAGATCAGCTCGTGATTTGACAGCGTTTCCCGCCAAAGTTCATTTTTTACCCGCATTTGGCGAGTCGGATGGTGTTAATCTCAATCCCTGAATGTTGCGCTCCTGTTTGTCATTGTGCTGAAACTTCACGGCAATAAATCATCAGAAATATTGCTGACTTGTGCGTCTCAAGCGCCCTCATTACGCTCGTCCTAATGCCTGTTAAGTGTCCGTGGATTTGCCTATATTTGGTGATGAAAATGGAAACGTCTTTAGACATGGAAAATCGATTTTACAATCGATTCAATGAACACGTCTCAAAAATCGAACAGGATTTTTTCACAAAAGTGACAGCCCTATGTACAACCATAAAATGTTGCATGTTCATCTGTTTCGGATAAAACTGAACCTGTTTTAGCACCACTTACTGTACATTTCACTTTTCAAAGTGTCACAAAATAAGCTATTTTTCAAAAATGTTGCCACAGGGACGTTTTCTTTTTTTTTTCTTTAAATAAAACAGACCCTGGAGACAATTATGGAATATTATGGACATACTAATCATCCATGTTTGGTTTTTGGCCATTACAAAAGGGATGAAAGCGGATTGTCACCTGTTTATGAACACCGGCAACTGCGACTCCAATGTGACCCCGCTGACCTGTGACAGTTACATGCTGAGAGTCCTGTGAAATACCCCACAAATGTTGCCCCTTTATCCAATTAACTGGGCCTCAAAGCCCCACGGCTCATCAGCACACTCCGTTCTCCCAACCAAACAAAACGCAGCATGCACAGAAGCCGAACCATCAGCCACTGGACTGTAAACAAGCCATTCTGCAACAATGACAAGGCATTGTTCCATGCTGGAGAGAGATATGAGCTGTTGAAACAGCAGTTGGACTTCCTACACTCATAGTGCACGGCTAACGCTCACGCCAACAATAATATATAACGCAAATCATGAGATAAGGTGTGATTGAATTAGAGGTGACATACATTATTGCTCAAGGCAATTTCCATGGACGATAAGCAGCCCTTGGAGAGCGGGCGAATTTAAGTTGGAGAAAGCAAAAAGGAAAAGGACTGTTATTGTTGAGTAACTTCATGTGCTCCAAGGCAACTCGTGATGTCATAATGGAGGGATGGAAGGAGGCTACCATTCTCTTTCAACTCGGTCCCCCCCTCTTCCCTACC
This sequence comes from Tiaroga cobitis, assembly GCA_030578255.1. Classification (NCBI taxonomy): domain Eukaryota; kingdom Metazoa; phylum Chordata; class Actinopteri; order Cypriniformes; family Leuciscidae; genus Tiaroga; species Tiaroga cobitis. The sequence goes on along the minus strand of CM060604.1, from coordinate 19,955,104 downwards.
AACTATGCCCTAGGGTTTGCTATGGGAGGCAGCTATTGGCTGTTGTTGGTTTGATAGTGTAGCTGAGAATAACCACCAACCACGGGCAGGGTGCCCCTCCACACGGTTACCACAGAAACCCCATAAATGCAACGCAGGGACCATGTGGCAACACCGGTTTGAGTGTAAGCAAGGAAACTTAGCACATATATAACCTTATATAAAAGCTCATTAAACCGAAATGAGTCCATTACTCAAGGGTGTTACTTCCATATTTTGAATTTAACAATCTAAAGGTGAGGGTTCCTGGTCACATCATTCATATTCGTTTTATATTTTAATTTCTTGACGTCACTGATAATTGAGGGCAACGCTATGGGGCATCACTGAGCTAAGATCTTGACGACGTGAGGCCAGAGGATCTCATTATCCAACAGGTCCCTACTTCAGACAGCCCCAGGAGCACAGCCAGCATCCATAAATCAGAAATCCACTGCTTCTAACCACTGATGCCAAACTGCTATTAGGTCAGAAGCTTTAGTTCTAAATGAAGTGTTATTACCGAATAGAATCTATTGGAAACTGTAGGCTATATCTGGAACAAATCCAAGCCAATATGCAAGCATTTCCCATAATTAAAAGATGGCTCTGAGGTAACCAGCATTTCCAATGCATTACGGCCAAAGACTTGACTCTTACCTTGGCAGGTGAAGCATTTGATGTGGAAGTGGACATGTTGCACTCGTACCACCTCTCCTTTGCACACCTCCCGGCAGCGAAAGCAGTGGATTGGTCCAGAGCTCCGTTCACTGTTGCACGAGCTTTGCTGATAGGGTACTAGTGGGGAAAAGACAAAAAGGCAATAAGTAACGGACATTAGAAGACCATATCGTTATTGTCTGATATTAGACTTTATAATGTTGCGATGCCTAAATCGACTATTGGTTTATTGGACTATTGTAATACTATAGTCTCACATATCTGTTGATGTCTGTTGATATAATTTTAATATCATGCATTTAAGGCAATTGTTAGGGTGTTTGTTTGTTATTGTTGTGTTTGTGTTTTCTTCATTTTTAAAATGTTTTGTACATTACTATTTAGTGACTTTATATATATATAACTTTATTTATATAACTTTATACATGTTTAACATGTTTATTTTTACATTCTCTCGTTGCATTTGTAATATTTTTTTGACCTCTTAACAGATCTTGTATCAATTAAGTAACTATAGATTTGATAAAAAGGAGCAAACTAAAACAAACTTGTTACTAACTAAAAATGTTAACATGTTCTTCTTTTTTAAGATTTTTTGTATATATTTTGGAACTATATATTTAGTAACTTTATATATATAGATATATAGATATATAGAGATATAGAGATATAGAGATATATAGATATAGATATAGATAGATAGATATATATATATATATATATATATATATATATATATATATATATATATATATATATATATATATATATATATATATATATATATAGATAAACATGTTTAACATGTTTATTTTTACAGTCTCTCTTTTTGCATTTGTAATATTTTTTTTGACCCCTTAATAGATCTTGTATCAATTATGTAACTATAGATTTGATAAAAAAAGGGCATGCATTTTAAAATAACTACATCAACTAAAACAAACTTGTTAAAATGTTAACATGTTCTTCATTTTTAATTTTTGGAACTATTTAGTAACTTTAAATTATATAAACATGTTTAACATGTTAAACACTATGATATAGTGAATGACTACCTTTTTTTATGTGGAAATTATCTGAATTGAGAGAGTTCGGGAACCGGATGAACTAAAGCTCTGTGAAGCACAAGAAAATAAAATAAATTAAAATGTTCAAACTAAATTCTAAACTTTAAATAAAACAAAAGAAAAGCAGATAAGTGATAAGTCCGTGGAAAAACACTGCTCATTCGCGTCTGTCAGCGGCCGTCCGCTCCTCTCAGCCACTCACTGAACAGGGCAGACGCGGCGAGAGTGACGACAGGGAGAAAGCAAGAGCTCGTGCTCGCAGGACAGTACTGGCAACATTTGGAGGTTACTGAGGTTTGTCCAAAAAGTCGCTAAATTTGTCGCTAGTCGCTTTTTTGAAAAATGATGCTAAAGGGGTCTGAAAAGTCGCTAAAAATAGCGACAAAGGTGCTAAGTTGGCAACACTGAGTCTGTCTCGGAGGGGAAAAAGGACGGGGTTGGGTAGAAAATAGAAAATGACGTATCTCGAGCTGAATTGAATATAGCACCAATTTTGTGATTGGCTGTCATGTGGCGTGGGGCCAGGGTGGGCCAAGCTTCTGATTGGGTGGGCCAGGCCCACCCTGGCCCCCCCGTGGAGCCGGGCCTGGGTCTGAGGGTTACATACATAATTTCCTTTGCTCTCTCTCTCTTTCTCTGTATTGATGGCTGGATGTTTTGTGCTGATTGTCCTCCTATTAAAGATACATAACCGGCATTCAAACACTTAGCCAGTGAATAAATCAATCATTGTGCAATCACTGTAGCAACTGTTGTTCTTGCTTTAGTCTAAAAGGATTTAACTGGGGGAAAATGTCGAAAACAGCAAGGGCACATGCCCCACTACCCTGATCTCCATTGTTTCAGCTACAATGCTGGCAACAGGGCAGAGCTGCCAGGCCTGGGATCAGATTTATCTGAGAAAGAGAGCCATGGTGACACCCAGGAACAAGCATTCAAAAACTAACTGACCTAAAGCACACTGGAAACTAGGTTTTAATGAGGGTTTTATGTGCATGTTGGATAAGACAAATGTAATCAGCAAGCATAAAGTGTCAAGTCATGAAGTGAAACTGATCAGAAAACGTATTTTTCAACAATAAATCATGCTTATCAACTTTCACCTGAACCTGAATTATTAGGGATGCACCAATATTAAATTTCTGGCCCACAAAAATAAGTCAAATATTTTCACGTTATAGCAGAAAAACGATAAATGACCGGCACTGTAATTTGATACTATTTGCCAAAATATATTAAAACAAGACAACTACAATCAAGTGAAATTAAAAGTGAAAATAGGCACTTAGGAACTTAAGAAATTAGACATTATAGTGAATAGAATACAAAAAGTCTATTCAATTTGATATCTGCTACATGTTAATAAATACAAATATGAATAACTAGAAATTATTATAAGTATTATTAAAATATCTAAGCAATAAACATTTTATTGGTAAAATGGCCGTGTATCTCATTCTGAGGGCTGAAAACATTTTCAATGCAAAAAAATGTCTTGTACTAGAAGATATTGAATTTCAATACTATTTGTTTTGTCAAAATAAAAAAAACACATCACTTTTAAGCATCACAACAACATAATGAACAGAATACAGAAAAATTATATTCATTTTTAGATTTGCTAAAGATTATATTTAACAGTGTTATTGAATTACAAACATATCCAAATATCTGCATGATAAGTACATATAGCATATTGGTAAACTGGTCAAGCATCTAAAAGGCTTTAAAGAGCATTTTCACTGCAACAAACAATGTTTTGTACTAGAAGATCACTTCGCATATTTTCAGTCTATTGGAATAGAGAGTTTCATTGACTTTTCTTCATCCACAGCTGAAGAACAATGATCCATTAATGTTGTTATGCCTCCTCCAGTGGCTCAATCTCACACTGATAATATTGTGAGCACTTATTTCTTTGGCAGAGCAACACGCTGCCTGGCCGACTTCCAGAGCTGTTTTCTGAATTCTGTGTGTGGCCTCAGCTCTGCGAGCCAACGGTCTTTTGTCAGTGAAGAGTGCAGTAAAGTCATGACGCAATTAAAAGCAGATAACAGCCACAAAAGAGCAAATAAGAGATGTTTTGCAATATCACAAAACCAGAAGCATTTATGGTAATGTGTGAGAGCTATTTTTCCCAAAGCATCGCTAGACTGTGAGCTCCCCATAAGCTTTCACATACAATAGCACTCAAATAAACAGAGGTGACAGCTCAAAAGAGAATAAACTTCATGCCTTTAAAAGACAATATGTCTTTCAGGAATCATTCATCTGTCATTTATGGGTGTCGCTGTGCTGGAAGCCCACTTGCAAGAGGGGCCTATGGATGGGTGTAAACAGGCTGTGTAATCCCTGCTTTACCACGTGCACAGATCAGGGGAGGACATGCACAAAGGATTAAAGTTTTTAATGGCTCCTACATTAGATACCTTTCATTCATGCTTTAGTAGAAAGTATTCCTGTAATAGAGGCTAAAATCTATATTCAAATGAATTCAGGTTTTAAGAAGGAAACTGTCTATTATTGATACTGACTTGACAGTCTTCTCAGTTAAAATAAAAACAACAAATCCCCAAACCCCAAAATAGGTCACTCTGATTTGTCTTACAGTTTCATTGGTTTAAACATGTTACCACAAATTCCTCTCGGTTTGCGCAAAAAAAAAAAACTCAGTTATACTCTCTCTCTCAATAAATACATAAAAAATTAAAATGCTGAATGTACAAAAAGGTAGATTCAAAGAAGCCTAGTTCTTCAGAAAAACTTTAGAGCACTGATATTGAGCAATAGCAAAAGGGCCAGTTATATCCGGTGCAAGGTGATAACCACAGGACCGAAGGGGCCACTGCTATTTCTGCCCTCAGCAGAGGAGTCTCGTATGGATTATAGTCACACAGGATTGTGGGAGAGTGGAGGTGACAAAGCTGCTCTCAATTCCTCCATTGCCAGGCAGAAGAGAGGTGTAAACAAGACCTTGTGGCCAGACAGAGTCCACATATCCTTCACAGTAATGAGCACCGAGTGAAGACCTTTAAATCCAGTGATAGAATTAATGGCTAAGTAACACTCCTGTTTCCTTAGTAGAGCCAGAACTCTTACTTGCGACAAGAATAATTCTGACCAGTTCTAAGTTTTTGGTGGTTGTTAACAGCATAGTTTACTTAAAATAACAAATGTACAACAAATAATATATTCATTCCACATTTCTAAAACAATATCGAATCTGATATTTTTATCATTTACTGTGATACATTTGGCTGGAAAATTTGATGGGATGAAAAAAAAAATATGGCTTAACAAATAGGGTATCTATCATGCAAAAGTTTGGGGTCGGACACTGTAAGATTTTTAATATTTTTTAAAAGTCTCGAGGCGGCATTTATTTGATCACTAATATTAAAAACAATAATATGGAAAAATATTACTGAAATTTAAAATACATCTTTTCTATTTTTCTATTATGAATAAAAGTTACTGACCCCTAACTTTTGAATGGTAGTGTATATCTTAAAAAGTAACTTTAAATCTTTGTTCTCATTACAAATCCTTATATTGTTTGTTAGTGTTAATTCCTCTGGTTTAAAAAGAACATCATAATCTTTCCACACCCACTGGAATCTGCTTAAGAAAAGTGGGAGTTGGAAATCAAATATTTGGGGTATGTTTACACAACGACGATTTACTAAAAACAGAAACGTTTTTTCCTTTGCGATTTTCACGTACAGACGACAATGTTGTCAAAACAATCCCAATTCACAACGATCCGTGAAAACGACTAAAAACACTGTATTATGCTGCCAGCCCAGTAGTGCCATTGCCAGAGAAACAAGCGCGCCGCTATCTTTAGAATCTCGTGTTTGAACTTCCGTTTTGCTGTAGCTCTGTATAGTTCTATAGCATCGCTGTGAAAGAGTAATTAGCTGGTGAAGTGGATTTAGGCTACTTGTTGTAGAGTTAACTAAAGTTATCAAGAGCATTATAATGTTTGAAACGGATGTCGTAACAAATGTCAGTAGACCCGGGTCAATTTTAAAACGAGCGGTTCATTAATTAATCCATACGATCTTTCATGTTGTGGAAATACAAACCGGAAGACAGAACACAACGCTTGCAGTGATAAAAAGGGGTGGGGCAACATAAGGTCTATAGACTGAACTTTTTCACAAATTCGCATTTTTGTAGTTTACACGGAGACGATTTTGAAACCCATTTTCAAATGTTTGCATTTTCAGGCCCCCAAAATGGAGTTGTCGTTTAAATGTTCGGGCAAAACGCATAAAAAGTTTTCCGTTTTTAGTTGACAAGAGTGTCGTATAAACTGCCCCTTAGAGAATTCAAAAACCTGTTTGCAGTACAGTAGTAGACATGGGCCTCTGGAGAACCTGACTAAATTTGATACATGACTAGTGCTACATTCAAGCCAACGCTGCTGTAGCGACAGGAGTTGAACTGACCCTGTCAGAAAAATTATCACTCAAACCAGCCAAACACAAGGTCAGACAGAATGAGGTCTGAGGGCCTCAAGGACTTGCTCCGGCCTTCGATCTGCTCTCAGGGTTACTAATGATTTGGAATTTCAACTAAGTTTAGAGAAATGTGTTGGGTCAGGGTCACTGGATGAACATAGTGTCACTCTATGAGTTATCTCCTTCATGACTTCTACAGATGATTCCTTGGATTATTTAATGGAGAGCAGCAAAAGCCTTTAGTCAGTTGCAATTTAGCATTGCTCATTGAGTAGAGACAGACGACACTGTACAGGAAACCAAATATTCTGGGTTATAAGCTTGGCCCACTAACAGAGCTTGGCAAAATCACTCTGATAGGAACTGGGCTGACTGGACTGATAGAAACTGGAGACTGTAGAGAAGATAAATTACACAGACGAGCAAAAAATCTGTTTAAGAAAATGCCATCCTTAGCGGTTTATAAAATAAAAAACAGTTAAAACTATTCCCATGCAAATATCTGTTTGTCAAAGCTAAGTTTCTAATTAAGTAGCAGTTACTTTTCCATTGTTATAATAGCAATGCGCCACAATCCAGTCAGCACATCCAGACACTATAGGTAGTACTCTTTCCTTGAAAAAACAACAACAACAAAAAAAAAACTTTCTATAGCATGTCTTGCAGATGGTCCTATAGAAAGAGCTCCAACAAACACATTGGCCTGTATAAAAGGGGAAATGCATGGAGAATTAAATCTTTAGAAAGGATCTGTAGGAAATTCAAACTTGACAAGTGTTAATATGATGGTGTTTCTCTTTTGTTCCCAGTGCTGCTAAATCATAACGTTGGGCTACAGGAATGACAAATGGGTGGTGACGCTGAGCCGGACTGCACTCCAGATGGAATGAGAGTGTGTTTACGGTGCCATAGTGGGTCTATGTCAGAGTAACATCAAGAGTGGCATCAAGACGCAAGACGCAAGATGCATAGTGCATAAAATTGTATCGGGGGAGCCACCATCATAACTGGGCAATTTTTAAGTTCGTAACCTCAACTTTACAACGATGTCATAAAATAAACTTTTTGGGTTCCCCAAAGAACCTTTCAGTGAACAGATCTCAAAAGAACCCTTTTAAAAATAAAGACCTTTTCCCATATTAATAAACTATTGTGTAAAAAGGTTCTTCATGGAACACTACATTCCAATTAAAAACCTTTATATTGAAGAGTATACTACGGGCTACTATGCAAACTTTACAAGTCAATTCTGCATATTTTATAAAGCAATTTTTGTGGTTAATAGAGGGCTTTGTCATAATGACAGTAAATTAATCCAATGTTTTCTTTTATGAGCAGATAACACATAAACGTATTCTATATGCTAATATCATGACAGTTAATTAAATTGCTTTTGTGTGTTCCTAATATTGATTCATGCTCATTTTATTATCAACAGAAAGAAGTGCATACATTTTTTTCAGATGGCTGTAAAGGCTAAAAAGGTGGTTACAGATAACTGTTGGTGTTTATGAGGTCTGAACACTGAAGGGCGAGCCGGGTTCCACTTCATTGCTCTCCGCAGGGCAGGCATGACAGGACAGTGGTGACAGAGGCACTTCTGTAAAAGTGTGTCCTAGTGTGTGATTGATGTGAGGGATGCTGAGTCGCGAATGCAGACACAGGAGGAGCAGGGTATAGGACAACTTCAGGAACCTTAGGTTGGACTCGCAGTCACATTCATTGGCAGATTGTTACATCACTTAAATAATATTCATGAGCCAGGATTTTATGTACCCACACTGTCCTTTTCTAATCCTTCTCTACGCCTTTCCTAATAAACAATCACTATCTATCACTTACTAATCTTTAAGGCACATAAATCTTTGATATTCACTCTACTGAAGGCAGGAGAATCAAACAGGAGAACAAAGAGAAATAAAGACAGAAAGCACAGGGAATGGAGAACAGATTGAGGGAGCATTCCGCTACTCACTTGTCTGTCTGTTTTCTCAGTGGTGCAGAAAATAGAGGGCAGTTGATAATGGCAGTTGACCATAAGAAACGTAGGGAGCAGCAAATGAAGAGAGACCAAGTGACCTCTGTGTAATTGCTCGGTATTTTCTCTGGCTTAAGGCTATCATGCTCAATGTAGTGTTCAACACGCCATTGTGCACGGTTCTCTAAATGCCATGTGTCTGCATGAGTGGCTAAATAAGGTAAGTTTGAGACTTGGTGTCAGTAGACTTTCTACAAAAAAAAAAGAGCATGTCTATTTGCGGAGTAAAAAATGTCCGATTATGTCATGAGCTTTACGTTAATGTTCTGCAAAACACTCCAGGTCTCTTGGACCAGGCATGCCTGTTCATTTGTTGGTAGCTCTCCAGCTAGCCCTTTTTTGCCATGGGACACAGCTCGGCCACTGCACTCCTTCCCTTGCCATCTGTCTGCATTTTAAAACACTCGCTCTCCATACGGTAACACGCTGGTAGGAGCCCCATCCCCAGCTGACAGGCAAAATGCTTTGAAAGAATGAATAAGGCAAGCTCAATTGGCTGATGTGACATTGTTTTATCAGAGTGAGCTGGTGCTGTGAGCTGTGTGTCCTGAACTAAGGGGTGGATTAGTTCAGAGAGTGGGACACATGTGGGCAAAGCTTTTCTATCCGCTCATCAGCTGAGAATGCAATTTAATGTCTTGCTGCAAGAATGCAAACCATTTCTAATCACAGAACAGCAAGGCATTTGCCAAGTACGCTCAAACAAACAGGAAAACAGCTCTGTTTTTAAAGTTGTGCTGAACATTTCTCATAAAAGGATCATTATTTATGAGATGTAGCGGTCATGCTCTTGCAGCATCAGCTGACTGAAGCACAAGCCTCAAAGGAGAGCTGGTCACCAACATGATCTTGCACTGGCCACCTCTCTGTTTTTTATTCTCTGTTGGTGTGTGTCTTTTCATCTAACAGATTTATACAGCATGTAATCAGAAATAATGTTTTCATTAATGCTTTTATGATTGGATGAGAGCTAAATGAATGCAGCCAAGCATTTCTGACAGGCACCAAACTGGACCCACTGGTCACCAGAGTATGTCTAAGTTTTCATAACATCCTTTCACAAGACATTTAATCTCCAAATTGGCATATTGTGTCAGGATAATTTTCTACAGCTTTTTCAGTTCAGTTCAGCTTGTGTAAAACGGTCAGACATCTAGTTGAAATATCAACTTCTGGACAATTTATTTGATGACCAAAGTCAGTTTTGAAGGACTGACAGTCCTACTCATCATTTGTAACTCTGAATAATAATAAAAATTATTATTATCATTATTATTGTTGTTATTGATAAAATAGCATTATATGTATAATAATAAGAAAGAAAGAAGTATTACTAATAGCCTATTATTATCTTTTTATATTATTACAGTTATTATCATTATTTCAAATACCTGATTCAGTGAGAATGTCTTTGGGACATTCCAGGAGGAGCAAGAGGTCAAACGCTTGAATAAGACACCGGAATAAGACAAACTGCTCTAATTTTACAAGGTCAAGATAAAGTTGATGTATTTTACCTTAAATTTAGATTTCTATCTACTTCGGTTATTTTGCATTAATATATCATTCATCTTTGCAATTAGACCAAGGTAACAATGGCAAGAATTTACTCACCACTCGTGCTCATGATGCTGAGACAATAATCCAAGAGTAAATTTTAATATCCAGACAACAGCAGTTGCCTATTGTTCAACCGATAAAATCCAGTTATTGAGCCTCAGCTTGTAGTCAGAGTCGAACCGTTAGAGTGGGATAAAAACTCGCGGAATAATTAATACAAATTGTAAAGCCCCCAATGGGAGGCAGTGATTAATTGGTTAATAATGGGAACGGTGGGCTTAAAGTAGCCTACTGCACCCCGTGAGTGCAGGGCGGACAACCGACCTGAAATAAAGCGGAATGTTGCCTAGTCACATTCCATGATCTGCTGGCGTTTCTCGAGTATAGCCTGAGATAGTGCTGAGCAGTGTTGCGTACAGTGGACGAGGCGCTGTCACTGTACTCTCGCGCTCGCATCTCTGGAAGCGCGCGCCGGGGTGACGTCAGGCAAGCGAGCGCAGAGCAGCGTGTTTCCTCACACCCATCTAATGCAAGCGCGCGCAGCTCTGTTAAACAGATTTGTTGATTGTAATGGCAGCGCTCTGTTTTTGTCGCTTGCAGCGAAATTGGGGTGTGAGGTCATGCAGGGGGAAAGTTGAAGTGTGGGTTTTCACAGATTACGGCATTTACTGTATATGGATGTATAGCGCCCTCTTACGCAGAGTTAGAAAAAACACAATGTAGGCTAAATAGGCTACAGTAGACAAATTGGATTAATTTGGGAACCTGCCCGCCAACAAAAGCGTCTTACTATGACAATAATTAGCCCGTTTGGAGCCGAATTATGTTCCCGAGAAAGATATGACCACGCTATAAATGTAGGCTAAATGATAATCAATTTTAGTTTGACGTGATGCTCATTAATTAAGACAAACTGGTTAAGGCCTAGAGATTTAAACATTGTTAACTGCACGTTAGCCTGTTTTTTATTTTATTGTTTTAACTATTGACAATATGTTTTCAATTAGGCTAACTATATATTTTCTACATGGGCAATGGTGAAATTATTATTTATTTATTTTTTTTGTATGTGGTTTTTTTTTTTTTTTTTTGAGCCAATACAAAAACTCACTAGACTACCCTGATAAATATTTACTGGAGACTTACTAAATGTTTTGTAAATAAACAAACAAAAGATGACATGCTAACTTACTGATTCCTGGTTTTTTTTTAATTGGCATTTGTTATTGAAGTCATTTCAAATCGAGGTCAGTGAAGAAAACCTCTTTCCTGTCAATCTGCCATTTATTTTACTCTTGGTGTACACTAGTAGTCACTCTTTCATCACTTTATGTCTCACCTCAATAATCAACCCAGTATTCATTCCTTTCTGAAATAATATACTGTACCCAACAAAGAGATAATAAGAAGCATGACTATCTTTACACCAGTGCTATTTAGAAAAGTTATAATTCACAAGTTCTCTGTTTGTTCAACAGAATACTCATAGACCCATAAAACTGCACCTTGGCAAATCTTTTTTCCCCCATTATTATTCTGTATTCAAAAAAGCCCTGACCTATGTGGAGGCAGACAGGCGTTTGGATCAAACAGGAAGTCTCTTATTTGCAGATCGTTCTCTTTTGTTCGTCCTAACCTAATGTGTGTTACGAGTATTTTACTGACATGTGTGTATACAAAAACAAGTGCCAAGAGGAAACTGCACAATGGAGGGATGTGACAGGCGCCTCGCACACTCTACATTTCTTCCTCTCTCAGTCTGTCTATCTAACTCCAGATGCTCACTCTGCTTCACTCCTCTCTTTGCCTGACCATGCATTGCTCTCGGTCTGACCGTCAGATATTTTGACAGGGCCATAAGGTTAGCGTCTGAGACAGACAGTGTAAGCAGTCAGCATTGTTCTGCCTGTCATCGCATCAGCACTTCTTCACTCCTACCATCTAAGGCCCGATTCACATATAGCGTCTTTTGCGCGCTCAAGTTCATTATTTCAAATGTAGGCGCGCGGTATGCGCGCTCATAATGGAAGCGACGCGGTCGCGGTGCGACGCGCTCGTTTTTTCCAAGCGCGTCCGCGCCGCATCGAGATAAAAACATCTCAACTTTTCAGAATGCCGCAAGCGCACCATAAGCGCACAGTGGGTCACGTGACAAGAACCAACCGGAGCGCAACCGCCCTAGCGCTTTGGAAAAAGGAGAATGCGGCGCGCCCAGCGTTTTCTACGCGTTTTTAGGCGCTATATGTGAATCCGGCCTAAATGAGTACTTCCTAGATATGTTGTTACATATCACATTTCATCTTTTAAGCCCATTCTGATCACCTGTTTGAAAGTCTTTGTAGGTCAAATCACTGGCCAGATATCAGTTGTCTGTTAGGCGTGTGCATTATTTATCACATGATATGATTAAATGAGCATAATTAAATGTACTGACTCACCCCACATAATCAGGGATAATTTAAATGGTATATTTCATTCATAGATGTTTGTCATAGAATTTTATAACCTGCATAGCTTTGGTTTTACAGTGGCATATCTTTACTGGAGTGTGCGCACAATGCAATCTGTACCAGGAATATGGTATGTATATTTTCAGCGGATGTCGTGGGCTGCTGTTAGTAAGGGTATATTGGATTTACCATTGTACTGAAATATGACAGAGTCCTCAACAACAGGAAGTAGCTCTTCCTTAGGGCACTGGTACAAAGGGGCACTGGAACGCAGTGCCTCCCTGAACTGCCCCCACTGAGAGCTGCCCTGGGGTAGGCTATATTTACTAGCCAGAGCTTTATTAGCCTTTTATTAGTTTTTGCTACACAAAATGGAGTTTGTAAAAGGTATTTTCAAGGATGAGCTCCCCAAAAATTCAAGTTGTATCCTGTCGTTCCAAACCCGTATAACTTTCTTTCACTTTTTATTTATTAGGGGTTTTTTTTTAGCAGGGACAACCAAACATATGGTTTACACAAAAATGAAAATTGTGTCAGTGATTTGAATTCGAGACCCATAAACTTTGTTTTTAATGAACCTGTTGATCCACAAATCATACTAAATCCACTTTATGAATTAGACAAACTGGTTCCTGATTTAAACTCACTGACTCACTGTTTACACTGGTTCAAATTGGTTCACATTTAAGTTCAGTTTTGAATTTCATTTCTATACCTCCCCTGATTCTGTTTACACTAGTGCTCATCAATGTGCACTACACTGAATGAAGTATCATGACGTACTGTATACTAAACACAAACTGCCAATATTTAATTAATTATTTAACGATAATGCAAGCCGAAAGTGGGCTGTTAGCCTGAACTGCAACCAAATATCTGAGTCAGTGAGCTGAACTCTGATCAGTCTAATTGGTGAGTAAATCATTTTTGTCCAAATTGTGGCTCAACCTGTTTGATGAAAAGAAAATGACGAATCGTTCATGGCTCCTGAGTTCAAATCACTGAATCATCTTTTTTTTTTAAAACAGAAAGTGTGCATTGATTACTGAAGTATATTCTGTATTGTGATGTATGATATTCACAAACTGCAAATATTTAAGTTGTTATTTAAGTTTTTTTTATATAATACTAGCTAGCCCAATGTAATTTCTGTAATCAAATCACTGAGTCAGTGAGTTGAACATGAGAACCCGGTCAGTCCGATTCAGGAGTGAATCCGCTTTGTGGATTAAATGGTTTGATAAATGGGAAAAGAATAAGATAATTTTGGGTGAACTATTTCAATTTACAAAACAAAAACAAAAGTATACACTTTGATGCATATGCTAACCACAAAATGCAGAAACATTCCAAAAAGCTTTGGTACACACATGCTGTGGAAACCATCAGCTGCTTGTCTTGCGTGCCATGTTAATGCCGTGACCATGGTTTTGGCACATGGCCTGCTGGCTCCACCAGTGTGGGGGTTTTGATTCTCTAATGTTGATGTGGTATTTAATCCATTTACCAAGACCATCTGAGACTTGTGGCAGGAATTAGCCACACCGTAGTGCACATACTGCCTTTTTTCACAGTCAGTCAGCCAGTCACATGTCTTCACAATATATTTTCTCAGGGTGACTTTTGTAATGGCTCAACAACAGTCTAGAACCTGAAGTCTGTTCCAGGGTTTATATTTAACCAGGAGAGAAAAGCAAGAAATGACTAGCTGAGCCAAGGCCCAGTCTGTTATCTGACCTACTGACGATAGAGCCAAAGGAGAAGCAGGGAATTCTTGGAAAAATAAATAATAACGATTTAAAGGGAAAAACAGGTTAAGATAGGCCTATTTGGTAACACTTTACATACGGTTCATTAGTTAACATTTGTTAACTACATTAGTTTACATGAACTAATAATGAACTGCACTTATACGGCATTTATTAATCTTTGTTCATTTTAATTTCATCATTTACTAATACTTTATTAAAATCTTGTTAACATTAGGTAATGCACTGTGAACTAACATGAACACACAATGAACAGCTTTATTTTTATTAACTAACATTAGCAAAGATTAATAAATACAGTAACACATGGATTGATCGTGGTTAGCTCATGTTATATTAACTAATGAACCTTATTGTAAAGTGTTACCAGATATTTACTTGCTATCTTTACTCAAGGCATGGTGGGAAGGCACACATACCATTATTGTCTGGACGTTTGTCTGGATATGTTGTAGAAAGCACCTTTGGAATGTGAGCAAGAGGGCGTATTTGATTGTAATGAAGTTGATAGGGACTCTAGAGGCATTTTGTTTTGCTCTATGAAAAACAAGTCGGACCAGAAGGATTACTTTTTCAAACATTTGCTATTCCTTTCCTTTTTGTTGATTATTTTTAGGTTGGATTCATGAATCTGATTAGATATGAATGGAAAGATATTCTATTTTTGCTGACTCGTTCATTTAAGAGTGTTTGTTTGAAGGTTATCTAACACCTTATAAACTGATTGAAGACCTTCTTGACCTGACCTAGAGTCCAACAGAGCAGGGGAGTGAGAGGGCTGGGCTCAAAGAGAGAGAGAAAACAAGAAACTGAGAGAAAGAAAAAAAGCATATAATTTAGGGGAGGAGTTTACATACTTCCTTCAGCAAAAGCCCGCAACTTGTGCCACAAGGACATACACACACGCTCGCTCGCACGCTCACACACACAAACACCCATGCCCTACATGAGTTTTACGTAGGCTACTATGATGGTTAGTTTTAGTCAGTTTAAAAGGAACTTTTCGCCAACTCCATAGAGCACATACTGACAGATCTATGAGGAACGAACACACAGCCGGGAGTCAGCAGGACAGAGGTACGCTCTCTCTCAGAAACTAATCTGTGTATGAGTGACTGTGTACTCAGTTGAAATTGCTGTTAATATATTTTAAGGTTTAAACTGAAGTAGGGCAAGTGTTTGAATAGTAGGCTATACTTACTTTTTAACTGGTTGTTGAGACTCTTGGTTGTCTCTACTTATTATTTACGTAGTATTTTTGTAGTATGTAAGTCTGTCTCTTAAAATGTAGAGCATTTATTTCTCTAACAATAAAGCCTACCAGTTTTTTCACTAACTAGGTTTTAAGAACTAGTTTTTCGCCCAGTTTAATAGTACCAGCATGTGCTGCGACATTCTAAACTTAGAGTCTAAACCCTTTACTCAGGTTACAAATCTACCCCGTTTTTTCACTGACATCCACACACTAAACCAGTAACCCAGAGAGAGAGACCACTAACTACACAGTCCCAGGCGCATGGGACCGTTCAACGTCTTTGTTGTAGCTTGGTAGCACATTGCCTATTGAATGTGATACAGTTTAAGCTACAAAGCTGAATTTTTACAGATGAATTTAACAATTCTACAGATGTTTGAAATGGTTTTCAAATATTTCAGAGGCTACAAAAGGCCATAAACATTTTCACAAATTTACTCAAAATAAAATTAATTAAAATGTATCTGCCGGAACATTAACAAAACATAAGTACTTTCATTATTTAGTATTATTTAAATTTACATATCACAAGGCTATCAAAAACTTAAGATATTAATAATTTTAACTGAAAATTTCCATAAAAAGAAATGTCTTCAGAAAATAACCCCCTTAAAATCAATGTAGGCCTAGGCTATAATTCACACACTGGGTTTTCCGACAACAAAACACTTGATTATGGTGTTGAAAAAGCCTTCAATTTTTTGTTAAGGCCATGGAGAGATGCTCTATGAGAGTTAAGGAGGTATGCTGAGAAATTCCTCCGGGCTGTTTACAGCTGACTCAGACTCACAAGATTCAATTAGAATCTGACTATAATAACATGATAAAGATTATTTTGTATAGCTAAGTACACTCTTTGTTAAGCCCAGGGACAGAGATAGTGATGACAGGGAGACACATTCAATCCAGTTGAGACAGTCACATTAAAAAAGTCTGAGAAAGATTTATCAATTTGGTTTGAGTAGCCTATGCTATGCTTGAGTATCTTTTGACATCGCACTAAAACTCTAACTCTAAGTATACGCAAAAGGGTGCTTCTTAAAAACCCCATTCTTAACAACATTCTTACACCAAATTGCCGGAGTCCTCAATCATCAAATTATAGCGATCAGTGATTCTTCAACTGGAAGACCAGGGTAAAACAGCACAGTTACAAAAACAGCACTGTTAAAAATTTATTTGGTTTTCTTTCCTTTAAAAAGGAACAATGTCTTAAAATCTACACCCACGCTATATATTTGCAATGAAAGAAATGGCAGAAAGTAATGATGATACCAGACATAAAGAGGGCTGGGCTTTTCTAAGAGCCAGACATGTTAGAATGGTCAACCTTTAACTG
Source organism: Tiaroga cobitis (assembly GCA_030578255.1). Classification (NCBI taxonomy): domain Eukaryota; kingdom Metazoa; phylum Chordata; class Actinopteri; order Cypriniformes; family Leuciscidae; genus Tiaroga; species Tiaroga cobitis. The sequence goes on along the minus strand of CM060604.1, from coordinate 19,938,461 downwards.
TCAGCCCTAATATTATAACATCTAGGACAAAAGATGAAAGTTTAATTTAGTACCATAAGAAATTGCTGTGAGCAATGCCTATTAATCCACTGGGTCTTTAGCCCCGTATGCCAGCGCTGTGAGAATGCTGCCGCTCTCCCTTTCCAGAAGAACCCCTGGCACAGAGAGGCACTGACCAGCCCACACAAACATGCCTGCAGTGCTTCAGAGTGCTTCCCTCATCTGCGGAGTGGGCGCAGAGAGGAAAGGGGAGAGAACGAAATAGATGGAAGTTAGAAATGAGCAGTTGAGAGAGTGAGGTTTATGCACGAGAGGAAAATGGACAGGAAGAGAGAGAGAGAGAGAGGAGTGACTCCATCGATAATAAGTGGATCTACTGTCGAGCGGGCACTATTGAACCCGTGTTTGAAGCTGGCTGTGTACATCATGGCATGCTGCAGCTGCTGTCCAATTCCATGCCTCAGAAACTGCTTTTCATTTTCAGGTTGGTCCCACCCTGGCTTTAGATTTTTGCAATGAGAAGAGTAACTTTCACAGGGAGACATCACAGTGTTTCTGTCAGTCATGGGTAATAGATTTACCCATGAAGGTAATGCAGATGGTGTACTTTCCTTAGTTGGCAGTTTGTGTGCCTTGTTGTTTGTGCGCAATGCCTATTGTTACTAATTATGTACTATTGTTGCTGTGTGTGTTACTGGTATTGTTTTGCTGCTTGTGTGATTTTAGATAATTTACAAGCTTAGCTGTTGACTAATAACTAGCAAATACTCTCCTTTTTTGACGATTGTATCAATTTGACAACCCATGAGGATTTTTTATATTTCTCTTGCCAAGTTTTAGGCTGATTCTATATGGGCTAATGATGTTTTGCTATGTTTGTCACTGACTGTTTGCATGTGCACGTTCCCCGTCTTAGATTTTGGTCTGTGTTTTGCACGTTTTCAATATTTGAAGGCTGTTATTTTGTCGTCAATCGATCGTGTCAGTTTGATTAGGCATTTACCCTAAAAGCTTCAGCTTGTCATTTAGCTAAATTAATAACACTCCCCTAAACATCACCCTCCCTTTCAATAGCGATATCGCCCGCTGAGCTCGATGCCTTATGGAATGACCCTCCATACACTTTAGCTGCCGTCAGTGAGCTCTTTCCACCCAATGACGCCATGACTGCTGGTAAGAGGATTTCTTGAGTCAAGGATAAGTGTGTCAGCAATGTTTGAATTTAGTTATAAAAGAACCCATGGGACAGAGAGTTACATGATTCTATTATAAATGTGGTGTTTTTGTTTAATAAATGATAGTAAGCAACTATTTGGAATATTCTCTCTTTTCAATGCACAAAACTGGGAAGGTCATACCCATCTGGAGATGAGGAAGAGGCTATTATTTAAGCCACCTGGGCCTGGCTGCTATTTATAGAGTCATTATGATATGACTTGCACTTCCTGTTTATGTCCACAACTTTATGAGCTTGTAAATAGAAACACAGTTCTGATATTTTTATATACGTACATGCAAATTAGCACCAACTGTATCATGGAATGAGGAACTACAGTAGCCTATATGGTGATAACCATTCGTATTCAAACATGGGAAGTGCATAACTTCAGACAGAGGGAACCTTCTTGTCCTTAATTATTCATTAATAAACAGGATATCACTCAAATCACTTTTCAGTCCTTCAGTGTTACTTTTCTGTAAGTTTACTGATTAACCATACACAGTCATAATTCTGATGTGCTATTAAAGTTCATGGAACTACATGCCAACTGCAATTGAATTCTGTTAAGCTGCGTTGACCCCAGTTTCCTTTGTTTTGGAATTGGAGATGAGGAAGTGGAGGCTGAGGCCGAGGTGGAGGCAGAAGGCAGAAGCAGAGAGATTTACTGGAAGAGGAAGGAAACATTCAGCGGAAGCAGCACAGTATCTTCAGCAGGAGAACGCTTCTCTCCAGGTATTTGCAGAATGGATCTCTGTGTCCTGTAGATCTGCATTGAAATAATGGCCTCCATCTCCATAATGGCCTTTAATGGCTACACTTCTTAAGCATACTCTCACAACTAATGCCAGACTTCCTTAATGTGTACACTCAGCCTATGCCCTAATGGTATGCCTTTAGTGATGTGGTCACTCATAGTGCTATTCCTGCAAAAAATCCTATTGGTTTGTTAAGCACACCGCTGTGATGTTGCGTTAATAAAGCACACCCAACATCACTACAGCATTCCTGTTGCTGCTAATGCAACTGATCATAAATCTTGGTTTCTTTGTGGTGGATATTAACTCCATTCCCTTTTGCTTCTTGGAGATGTTGTTTTGTTGTTTAGTGGGAGACGCCGATCTAGTGTATCACCCGACAGTGAGCTTCAGGAGGCCTTACGTACAAGACTCCGGGTAGTAGAAAGCAACAGTCAGGATGTCGTCCAGCTCTTCAAGGTCAGACACGGAACATGAACTGGCACCACTGATGAACTTATTACTATTGATCACGCAAGTTATTTCAATCTTCATTGTATTAAGTGATTGTTGATACTATACACACAGGATCTGTCTGCACGACTAGTGTCCGTTCATGCAGAGAAAGACAGCTTTATCATCACCTTTAAGACTGTCGAGGAGATCTGGAAGTTCTCCACTTACCTGGCACTCGGTTAGTATCAGTGAAACTAACATGCTAGTACTTCTACAGCAGGGTTGCCCAATCCTGTTCCTGGAGATCTACCTACCTGCAGAGTACACACACACATCCAACACACCTGTCCAAGTGCTCCTGAAGATTTTTATTAGCTTTTTCAGTTGTGTTTGATCTGGGTTGGAGCTGAACTTTGCAGGAAGGTACAGCAGATCTCCAGGAACAGGATTGGGCAACCCTGTTCTGCAGTATATTTATAATTTCTTGAACTATTATAGCTTAACAAGTAAAACTATTATATTCTAGGATATGTAGCAAGATGTCTTGAAAACTTTCTATGTGACCAGTCATTCTGGCTGGATGATGCATTGCTGAGCGATGTTGAGATCTGTGTAACAGTGGATGAAGACCACTTAGCTACTCTTTACTTAGGACTTCTGCTACAGGAAGGTAAGGAGCCTACTTGCTGACTTGACTTGCAGCCAACAACATCACCTTTAACCAAACAGTAAACAAACCGTAAATTGAGAAACTGATAAAACAACATGGATTTACACATCTCTAGTCTGTTCTAAAGTCCACTATTGACCCATTGCTGCTTAACCGATTCGGAGGTCACATAAGTTGAAAACAAGATTGGCTAAAAATGTGAAGTGATTACAGTGTCCTCTTGTTTGCAAAGATGGGAGTGTATGTTTTTCATTTTGTAGACTCAACATTTCCTCGAGTTTTGTTTACATACAAAATATCTTGCTTCTAAGAATCATTACTATAGTTACAATGTTAGCCACCTCATTCATACCAAAGTTTCCTCTATCTGTTCATAATTTTAGTATTTGATTATGTCTTATACTTAAGACAACAATCTAAGGCAGACATAACCATATATATATATATTTTTAAAACATCAATTTATGGGACAAACTGTTCTTTTATTCCTTGGAGTTAACTTGTTTATGAATCCACTTTGAAAATTTGAAAAGTATGTTAGGAACCTGCTGAAGAATATACATCAGGAATAGTTAATGACTAAGGAACGTCTCATTATTGTTTCAGGTACATTCTTTTCCAAGTCTTTATACAACAGTGACTGCAAAGAGGAGGAAGAGGAGCTGACCTTGACCTACAGGAGGAATGACCTGGTCATGGTGAAAGACATAGGACAAGAGGCCATGTGGGAGGGTACACTGCTGTCCACGGGTCAACATGGTCTAGTCCCTGTTCATGATATGCAGCCTCTGCCTTATCCATTTTACCAGTGAGTGACACTGAATTTTAAAGCACATGAAATGTTTGGTTTTGTGGGAAGAAGGAATTGTAACAACTGATTTGTCTGGTTGAACAGCTACTTTGTTCTACACTTGTTTTCATGCAAGAAACATACTATTTAAGATTATCCCTTACAAATACAGACTGTTCTTCCTAGGTGGTTCCTAAGGAAATATCCTGGAAATGCAGGAGGGATTCCAGTTACAGAAGGCCTCTTTGATCATCCTGTAGGTGAGTATCTGGAAACTATTCCTCAAGATTGCCTTCAAAAGGAATATTCAGGGTTCAGAAAGCTCAGTCAACAGAATGTGTGACAATTATTTTATCACAAAATATAATTTTAACTTGTCCCTCCTTTGTTGGGTTACAGTGAGGCACTTACAATGGAAGTGAATTCACAAATGTTAAAATACTCACTGTTTCAAAAGTATATTCTCAAGACGTAAACAATATGCATGATGATTTTACTGTGAACATTTTTTTAAAATGTAAAGTTATAATCCAGTGTCCAACTTTGTTGCCGTGATATTGCAACACTAAAATGACTGTAAAAATTATTTAAACAGTTTTATAGCTCAGATAATACACTGTTTTAACAGTAGAATTAGTTTTTGTGTCTGTTTGTGTTGTAATCAACATTATCCCATAAATGCTGTCAGCCAACTTTAGCTTGTATTGAACCCATAATATTTGTTTAATTATTAGACATCTTAAGTTGAGTGTTACTACAAATCTGTCCTTTCTTTTGGCTTTCCTTTTAGTGGTGGGTACCTGTGTGGCAGTAGTGGACCATTACCCAATGGGTAAAGATGAGCTGCACCTATGCCAGGGAGACATAATCAAGATTGAAGGATTTCTTCTCAATACTCTGAACATGTTCATAGGAAGACACCTCACCACTGGAGAGACAGGGTTTGTTCACAAGGCCCATGTAAAACCTGAGAGTATTGAGCCTCTGTGAGTAAACAGTTCAACTGTATTTATTTATATTCATAGATTCGGCATGTGCTCGAACGAATGACCTTCTCTTTATTTTGTAAAACCATTCATCTAATGTGCTTCTCAACAATTCTGACATACCAATTGAAAGCAACCAGCTGGCAAATGCTATTTTATTCTGTTGACCTTTGTTGAATGTGCCTCTGTCTAGCTGGGGGTGATGCGGGTGTTGGAAGGGGGGCTAGTGGAGTTATGTGATGATGTGATGAAGCGATCCGAATGAGAGTCATGTGGCTGATAATGTTGTCTTTGTTGGCTTTGCACAGTGATGGACAATTGGTCTTTCTGAGTAAGGAGGAAAGGGCAGCCCTATCTAAACTTAACCCTTGCCTTGAGCCCTGTCAGTATGATGTACTGGCAAATCTATTCTCCACTGACATTAGCACTGTGTACAGATTGGGTAAGAGATTATGCATTGTCTCTCTGTGAGACCTCTAATATTGTTTAAAGGAATGGAGTACTTCATCCAAAAAATGAAATTATGCCAGTTTACTCACCCTCATGTCGAATCACAGAAGAAAGATGTTCATATAGATTTGCAACGACATGAGGGTGAGTAAATGACAGAATCTTCATGTTTGGGTGAACTGTCCCTTTAAGTGGGGATGCATCTGTGCTTTCTTTCATCCTGTGTTGATAAAATTACTCTTTCACACTGCAGACAGACTTGATGACTCTGATTTCACTTACATAAGAAACCATCCAATGTCAGGTAAGCCCCTTCCAGTTGTATAGAATTAACCTATATTAATTAATCATGCCTTGAAAATGTTCCTTTTATTTCCTACTCTCCTTCTCTTTCATTAGATAATTTTCTATGTACAATCAACAATTCTGACATTTGCACTTTGTGTAATCAGCAGAGCAGAAAACTACAGTGGATCAAAGAAAAAGCACCATATCTGAAAAGAGTGACGTAACTCCCTACCATTCGTCCCCACGGCAATCATTATATGCCTCTCGGAATCATCTGGACCGGGACTCTGAGATCCTCTCTTTCAGTCTGGAGGACACCTTCAGAGAGATGGACGAATATGAGGAAGACCCTCCAAACTTCATGGATGAAGGTATCTGGGAGGCTGATGAAGCAGAGAGGTGTGACCCAATCCTGACCCTCCTCAACCTGGAATATTTCCAGGACACTTTACAGACTCTTTACGACCTTTCTTACTCTTTCCTGGACACTTTCTTCAATTGCCTTCCAGAAGACGAGGTGCTTCAACATCTGGAAAACTTACGGGAAGGAGCTAAAAAAGGCAGGATGCTCTGGGCCCACCGGCGAGTTTGCTTCCTCCTTGGTCGGCTATGTGCCAAGAAACTGAAGTTCTCTCAAGCACGAGTGTACTTTGAGGAAGCTCTAAAGGTCCCTGTAAATGGTTTTGATGACAAGCCACTTCTAATTGCCCTGTACACTAATCTCACTGCTGTTTACCTCAAACAAAAGATGATGGATAAGCTGCCATTCATGCTGGAAAAGGCAAGTGCTCTGATTCTGTGTCTTCCCTGCCACAACTTCTGCTCTGTGGATGAGTTTGAGCTGCTCAAACCAATCATGCGCAAAGCCATAATTGAAAAGGACAAGTACCTAGAGGCTCGGACATGCTACCTGTCTCTCTGTCTCTTCATACGTCTAAGGAAAATAGAGGATGCTTTACCTTTTGTAGAGAGGCTTCAGTTCCTTACCATGACTTTGTCTGCTGAAGTTGGGAGGCCAACTGCCCCAATTGATCTCAACTGGATGCTGTGCAGGCTTTATCATAAAAAGTATTTGCCCTACCTCACACTAGCTTCTTTAAGTTTAGACTCAGGGCAAGAGCATTCCTTGGATGATGCATTCCAGAAAATTGAACTCTTTATCAGAAACTCAGCCAGGCTTAATCCTCACTGGAAGGAAAGTAATTCTGTGCTTCCTACACAGGTGGTGGTTTACCTTCAGCAGGCCTTGTCCATAGCTAGTCAGGGGGAAGACCCAAGGACTCAAAGGGACCTGTGCCTGAGCCTAGCTAGTGTTTACCAGCAGCATGGAGCTCTAGAGAAGGCTGTGCCCTTTGCCCAACGGGCAGCACAAACTGGAAGTCAAATTAATGAGGAGGAGGGCTTCGAGGCATCCATTCTGCTGGCCTGGCTCTTGGTCCTAACGGAGGAACCCATACAAGCTCAGAACACTCTGCACCCGCTGCTTAAGTCTTTGAATGAAACCGACAGTCCGACACAGCGTGGTGTAGTCTACAATCTCCTAGCCCTATGCCTCCGCAAACAGGGCAGAGTTCAGGAGGCAGCAAGAAACTTTTATTGCGCTCTGCAGATCTCCCGAGAGAATGGAAACAAGCGTAATGAAGCACTAGCTCTGGCTAACTTGGGTTGCTTGTCTCTATCTCTAGGGGCTTCGGGCCTAGCAGAGTGTTTCATGCTCAATTCCCTGCACTTATTCCAGTTTCTCTCAGAGAGCCCCACAGATCAGGAGCATGTCCAGGCTCTTCTCTGGCTGGGCAGGAGCTACAAGGATAGAGGAGGGAGTCAGGAGGTCAGAATATGCTTCGAGATGGGCCTCCTGATTGCTATTAGTGCCAAAAATCTGCACAGTAAGTGTTCAAGATTTGATGTTTTAGGTTGCTTCTATACTCTACAGTGGCCCCAAAAAGTATTTGGACACTTAAGCCACAATTAAAATGTATAAATGTATTTGGATTATATAACAAATTTTCAAAATGAATGGCATTGATTTTAAAGAAATATTTCACCATCAAAATTTCCAATCAAAAGATTTCACAAAATGAAGATTGCTAGGTTTCAAAATATGAAAAATAGTCTAGAACACTTTCTGTTTGTCAAACATGTTCATTATTAATATGATGAACTACACTTGTGGTTATTCTACTTGCACTAGTTATTCTACTAACCACAAAAATGTCCACAAGTCCAATTGGTTAAAAAATTAATAATAATAAAAAATATCACATGTGAAATTAGTAAAAAAAACAAAAAAAACAGCATCATTTATTTGCAGATACCATTTGGTTTAAAATTTTATAAGTAATTGTAAGACTGGGAAAACTGGTTGAGGAGACCTCACAATGATATTCAGATATTTTGTTACTTAAGTGTCAAAAAGTGTCTAAATACTTCATGGAGTCACCTAAATATTTTAAACCTTCTGTATGTCACAAACCTAATTTCTAAATGAACAGAGAATTAATGTTATGCCGGTATTTCATTTATAGTGTAAGAATAATAACACAATTCCTTCCAAATGCAGGTCAAATGGTGGTGGCAAAAGTTCTAAGTCGCCATTACACTGACTTGCTGCTGTATGGACAGTGTATTGTTTACTATGAGCACTGTGTGGGACTGTGCAGAACACTAAAGAATAAACAACTAGAAGGAGAGTTCCTGGAACTCCTCAGCAACCTCTATCTCTCACTCAACACTGAGAAGTAAGCGCTACTGTAATCTGCACATACTACATAATACAGTACCATTGTCAATACTTTGAAACTTGAAACTTGATTTGAAACAAATTAATTGGTGAAGTCAAAAGTAATTATTTTATAAAAATCACTGCAGGTCATCGAGGAAGTCACTTGATTACTCAAAGCAAAGCTTAAGGATCTCCATAGACCTGGGGAAAAGATTGGAAGAGTCAGAGACATGGCTGCAAGTGGGCCGTATCTATTATTTGATCCATGAAGATGAACTGGCTGACATGTACCTACAGGTAAGTCAAAGGATCGAAGTAGGGTATTTCAAAAGGAGTTAAAGTTATTTTTGCATACCCATTTGGAAAAATATCCCACCATTAAGACTATTCTTTAACTTTTTTTAGTCTGGTCATTTCTAAAAAGAAACTTATTACCATATCATATACATGCATGTTTTTATCAGCTGTTGTGATAACTTCTTTCTCCATAAACACATTTTTACAGGCAGCAGTAAAGACAGCCCTGAGGATGAATGACCCATACTTTGCTATGAGCATTTATGAGGAAGCAGGAGATGTGTTTTTCAAAGGACACAGAAACCAACTGGCTGCCCTACCTTTTTATAGGGTAGGTTTCACTATGAGTTCCCAATAGATATTGCCAAAACAATCCAACAATGGTTAGGAGATGTATACCATGTGACTAAGCATGGAGTCCTACATCTTCTAAATCTATCTGCTGTTTTTTTTTTTTTTTTTTTAAAGGATGGGAGTTTGCCATTTGCACGCAGCATTAAAGATGTGCATTCAGAGTTCAGGCTTTTGAACAAACTTACAGAGCTCCTGATGAAGCAGAAGCACTACGAGGAAGCACTGCAGTATGCCACACTTGCAGTGCAGGTCAGCGCCACAACTGGTAAGACCTTCACGCATCTGTTCCTAAAAAGCTATAATCATGGAAATTAAAGCCAATTATGCACTATTCAGAAAATTTTGACTATGGGCCACATCAAATTAGTAGAAAAAGAAAGAAAGAAAGAAAACTTTTGTGAAAGTCAGTTTGACTATGTCTTTTGCTTGTAAGTCTTAACCTATGTCCCCCCCTGCTGGAGACATATGTCCTTTACAGCATACAACATTTGAAGAATACATCATAATACATTTAAAGGGTTAATTCACCTAAAAATGAAATTTCTGTCATTAATCACTCAACCTCATGTCGTTCCAAACCCGTAAGACCTTTATTCATCTACGGAAGACAAATGAAAATATTTTTGATGAAATCCGAGAGCTGACCCCCCTATAGCCAGTAACATCATAACCACTTTCAAGGCCCAAAAAGGTAGTAAAGACGTCCTAATGTCCTAAAATAGTCCTAATGTGACTACAGTGGTTCAACCTTAATGTTACATAGAACTATTTTAATTTGTTTTCCGAAGATGAACAAAGGTCTTACGAGTTTGGAACGACATGAGGGTGAGTAATTAATGACAGGAATTTTATTTTTCGGTGAACTATCCCTTTAAGCCAACATGGAATCTAAACAGACCCAGTTTAAATTTAAGCACATGTTCCTGGTCAAACTGTATCTGATTCAGTGCATGTTACTCTTAAAAAGAAAGAAAGAAAGAAAGAAAGAAAGAAAGAAAGAAAGAAAGAAAGAAAGAAAGAAAGAAAGAAAATACATAAACTCAAATCAAGTTTAAGCTCACATGACTTTCCTTTTTGGATGATATCACCCAGAAAGCACTGTCTATTAAGCACTGTTTAAGGCTTCTGTAATGCAATGCTGGTAAACATGAATTTTATAGTAACAATAACAAATAATGAAGGATTTGATAAAGAAGCATGATAACTGAGATACACTTAGATGCTCTCTTAAGTGAACTTGATTTTCAGCCTTCACATCCAATTGATTTCTTTGAAATTAATGCACCCTGCAATTGTCAATTTCTTATTGGTTGATCGTCTTGATTGGTCACAGGTTAAGTCATTAGTCTTGGTGTATAAATAGCCCTAGTGTTTCCATTGTATCTTGTCTAGTTTTGTTTGCATAACTGCTGTTGGTGAGTCTATGTAACCAAGTCAAATTCACGTTTTTCGTGTCCGTGGCGGTCAGTGTTAGGGATGGGCAAATGAAGCCTCATGAAGCACTGAGGCTTTCCCCTGAATGTTTCGGGAAAAGATTCGAAGCATAAAGAGTGTTAAAAACAGCACCATCTTGTGGCAGGTCAAATTTATAGCAGCCATGTTTATGAGCAGTTAATTACACAGCGCCGCTGTTTTATCCATTAAGCACGACAACGCTAAATGTTCAGTTTTCTGATAATATAATTCACATATTAAAGTGTTGCAATAAAATAAATGTAACAATAATTATAAAAATACTAACAGAGTTGTAAATGTTGTTGTTGTACTTGTAAAACAAGTAAATTTTGTTGGTTTAATTATTTTATGGTTTCTATGCTGTTTATGTGTCAGAATATATGATAATGTAACATAGGCTATATATATATATAGGCTATATAATATAATAGGCTATATATATAACATATATATATAATGTTAGTAAATGGACTTAAACCTGTAGAGTAGTGGTCTGGGTTCAAAGTACATTCCGACACGCAAAGTGAACCATTCACGTAACTGGAAAGAAAGTGAGGCTTCGTTTTTCGTTGATCACGTGTTTCTCTGAAAACAATACGCGCTCCGGCATGGAGCTTCATGAGAAATTGCGCTGCGTACTCGATGCGCGCTTTGAAGCTTCTGTGTCAAATGTAACATCACTAGTACGTGTCGGTGCTGGTGTCACTGGGGACCAACAACTGTTTGGTTAGCCACATTCTTCAAAATAACTTTTATTTTCAACAGAAGAAAGAAACTTATTTGGGTTCAAAACAACTTGAGAGAGTAAATGATGATAATTTTCATTTTGGGGGGAACTATCCCTTTAATAAAACAACAAAAAACAAAGAGAAAATCACTCATTGCTCTGATAACTTTAATAGTAGCTTTGATAATTATCGATGTATAATTACGGGGGTCAGTGTGTCCGTGTCGGTGTTTCCGTGACGGTGTACGTGCCGGTGTGTCCATGTCGGTGCCGGTGTGTCCATGTCGGTGTCCATGCCAGTGTGTCCGTGTTGGTGTGTCCGTGCCGGTGTCACTGGGGACCAACAACTGTTTGGTTAGCCACATTCTTCTTCAAAATAACTTCTAATTTCAACAGAAGAAAGAAACTTATTTGGGTTTAAAACAACTTGAGAGAGTAAATGATGACAATTTCCATTATTGGGGGGAACTATCCCTTTAATGTTAATAAAACATTAAAGAGAAAATCACTCAATGCTCTGAGAACTTTAATAGTAGCTTTAATAACTATCAATGTATTATTTATACAGTGAACTCTATGTAGTGTTTTATTTTTCTTTCTTGAATGCTTCTGTTAAATACACCTACATAAAAATAAAGCACGTGCCGGTGTTCGGACGTGCCGGAGTCGGTGTTTCCATGCCAGTGTCCGTTTTCCGTGCCGGTGTCCGTGCCGTTGGTGCCGGGGTCCGTGCCGGTGTGACCATGTCGGTGCCCGTGTCGTTCCCGGTGTCCGTGTCGTGTACGTGTCGATGCCGGTGTGTCCGTGTCGGTGTCCGTGTCACTGGGGACCAACAACTGTTTGGTTAGCCACATTCTTCAGTTAACTTCTATTTTGTACGTGCCGGTGCCATTGCCGTTGTTCATGCTGGTGTCCGTGGCGGTGTGTCCGTGTTGGTGTCCGTGGCGGTGTGCCCGTGTTGGTGCCGGTGTGTCCGTGCCGATGTGATAAAGCATAAAGCAGTTTTTTTTATTTGTATATTATATGTTGTGTATATGTAATGTGTATCTTTGTTCTTATCTTACAAAGACATTAGTTTGGCTGTAATGCTCAGTCACTTGCAAAATAGTAAAACCAATAGTAAAACCATAAAAAAGAATCGTGAATCGGGATTTTCCTGAAAAAAATTTTGGTATGATATTTTTGCCATATGGCCCACCCCTACCCTGCATCCTGTTTCACTCTGTAATGCATCACATTGCAGAAATCAAATGGCTTGCAAATGGCTTTTGGGACATTTCAAAGTACATAATGCATTGTTTTCTTTAATGCCGTACTGTCAGAGGAGCTTCCAATTCAATTGTTTTAACTGATCGTTTGAATAAATATTAATTTTAAATATCAATAACATATATATCATGTACATTTTATGCCCAACAACAAATATTTGATCAAAATGCATCATTTTAGTCAGAATTATTGCACTCTGTCTGGTTGACACACATGGGCGCTTACTCAGTGACTGCTAAAATAAACTGTTTAATGAAATGGAAATATGCGTATGACTTTTAATTCATAATTTATTTAATTGATACAATTAAGTAAAACAAATCAAATCAAATCAAATCAAATAACATTTAGGGAATAACTAAATTCTCAAGCACATCAAACAACAGTATAAGCTCACTGTCAGCATCTGAGGCGGCATCCGGTCTACATTAAACTCTACTCTTTATGATCCTCTTTGAAATTTAAAGTGCTCTAATGATTTGGACAGCTTGTACTTTTCCCACTGCAGTTGCTCAGCCATTTATTTATTTATTTTAATTATGTGTGTGATGGTAGTTAGCTCAAACTGGGGTTACATTATTTTCTGACAGAAAGGAAAAAGTAGTAACTTGACATTGTTTTGATGTGTATTTCTTACAGATATTACTTTGAATGAGAGAGTGTCCTTCCATCGTCTTGCATCAGTGTACTTCTCTCTTGGGAAGTATGAGATGGCTGAGAACTATTACCTGAAGTCTCTTTCACTCTGCCCCACTGCATTTGAACATGATATTGAAGTTCGGTACTATGTTAAAGTATACTGCAGACTGGCTGATCTGACCCTATACAGATTAAAGGTGAGACTCTCGTAATGTTTAACATTTTACATGCATTCCAGATTGAACATTTTGAATGTAAGATAAGCAATGTACATGTTTTCATATATAGAAATTATTAAAATGATTTAACCAGTGTAGACAGGCATGTTTGTTTAAAATCTGCTAATGAACATTTTATGCCGAAATAACATTCACCAATATTTTTGTTGTGTTTTATGCAAATTACTAGCTGCATTCACGTCTGAGAATAATTGTTATGCATCATTTAATTTTTTTTTTTTCTTTACAAAAGTTTGTTTTATTTATTATTTTGTGAAAACGTTTTTGCCCATATAAACTATTAGTGAATAAAGCCCAAAGTATCTATAAAAATAATTTTAACAGTAGCATTCAGGCAGGGTATATGCATTTTATGAAGAATATAAATGTTTATTGCTATTTATGCTTTAGGATGCATTTGATGCCATGGGCTACTACCATTTAGCGTTGGCAGCAGCCCTGGAGGACAAAGAAAGCCTAAGCACACTGTACATAATCTACATGAAGCTCGCAGAGATCCATGCCAACTACATGCCTGATGCCGAACTGTGTAAGAACTATATGGACAGAGCGCAAAGTCTGAGGAGGGAACTGGCAGGAGACACAGAAGAAACACATCAAGACCTGGCTGAGACAGCATCTGACTCTCAAACCAACGCTGGTCAGTCAGACTCCAGCAGTGGCACTAGTACTCTCACAGAGTCCAGCATGACCGACACCGGCCACACAATCGATGCCCTGAAAGAGTCTGAACTCATATTCTCTAACTTAAGTCACAAAGAAGACACAGGCACTAACATATCTGAGGAAACAGACTCAGGGCCTGCTGACAATATCAATCCAGAGACTACCTGTCCTGATAAAAAACACATTCATAAAAGGAGAATGAAGGAGGGCTTGACTATTATGTTGTAATTGATATGTTCATAAAGCTATAACTCTAAAATTTTTGTTTTTTAAATCAAATGTTAAATGTTGAAAATCATATAATATATTTTCTAGTGTTTTAAGAAGAATGTTAACAAATTTGCATAATTGTAAATATGTATTTGTATATCTGTAAATATTTTTGTTTTTTGTTTTTTACCCTCCCTGAGGACTTGTAAAACTATTAGGCTACTTAATTAAAACTCAATAAATTCTTTCAACGTCCATGGACACAGTACATGGTTCCATATCATGTGCATGATCACCATAGCTACAAAGCACTCATTGTACCTTAACCAGAACTGGCTTTATGTTCGATTATCAGGCCTACAGTTAGTAAGTACTATAAATTGTGAAGTCATTCATGGGTAAATTGGCACTTATTATTTTATTTTATTTTATTTTATTTTATTTTATTTCAGACTCATAAAAAGGTCCATAAGAACATACAAGGGAGACAGACAGACAAGTAAAAACAAAGGATTACTATAATCCATATAAACAATAAAAAAACCATATAAACTTAATTCAAAGAACATCTTAAACGTCAAATTTAACTATTAAACATCATCTTGATTTTTTTAACCACAAACGACCATTCAGGATAGGCTACAGTTCATTAATTTGCGTTATATTATCCTCCATTAGAGGGAGATATTGGCTGTGGTGAATTGTGATTCAATCACTTTACGTCTGAGTATATTCCTCTGTGGTTAAGATGACGAGAAAGCTGCATTTAACCAACTGAGCCGTTGATTTAAGTAGCATCCTTCATATAAATATATTTCAATTTGACGCTCTTTACTTTCTTCCGGATAGATACCGACTTTCCATTTTAAAAATTATTATAGCAATTTCTGTCAAAATAACATGGTCACTCACTAGGCCTACAGTTATTTTATAAATAAAATCACCATATGCCATACCAACGTGGTAGCCTATAGGTAGCTTTCACAAAATGACAAATTAATGTATTTATTTTGTTAATGACAACGTTTTGTTAATGACAACGATGATTATTCACCTTCCTCATGGACGCGGAAGTTCCACGTACCGGAAGCCTGATGTGAGTGTGTGTTTTAATTCATTATATTTCAAAACTTTGTTTTCTTAAGTGGCAGCGGGCTATAAGGATATTGTGTGTTATTGATATAGTGGTGTGTGTGTGTGTGTGTGTGAG
This sequence comes from Tiaroga cobitis, assembly GCA_030578255.1. Taxonomy (NCBI): domain Eukaryota; kingdom Metazoa; phylum Chordata; class Actinopteri; order Cypriniformes; family Leuciscidae; genus Tiaroga; species Tiaroga cobitis. The sequence continues at coordinate 19,923,077 of CM060604.1, read as the reverse complement.
AGAGAGAGAGCGAGAGCAAGCAAGCAAAGTTCCTGCTTTTAAATAAGTTGTTTCCAGTATAACCACATAATTTGGAGCAGCCACCTCACCTATGCATTACATAGGCTATTCAATTGCATTATAACTAAGATGTGTTAGTTATCATTTAAAATGTGATTTAAAAGACCTGAAACATACTTGATAATGTAAGCTTGGGTCCCAAATTGCACTGAAACCTAATTATTTTAGAAGCATAATTTATTCAAGGGTCTTTCATGAAGTTACAGGAAACATCCAGTTAGCCTCTTCTCATTTAATTGAAGGCATCCTTTTAGTTGTATCCCACAATGAGCACACGGCTTAGCCTACTCACACTGGTAAATATTGTGTGCTGTGTGTATGTTTTGCTATAATTTTAGCTAACACATACTGTATTCCAGTCACAGAGAGAGGACTAAAAGCTTTCTGAAGGGTCTTGGTTAAACAGTGCCTTTCATCAGGTTTTAAATTAATGAGCATTATGTTCTTAATGAATTTCTGTGCTTTCTCCTACTGTAATGCAGTGTAAGGTCCAACTCTCTCTGCAATTGTTTTAGTGGCTGGGAGTGGGAGTCATTCTGATCTGGCACATATAACATGCAGAGTGAGTTGGATCCAGTAAAAGGCTGGATTGCAAACAAGAGCTGCGTGCAGAGTGCCAGCATCAACCACTCCACAGATGCTGCAGCTCTGTTTTTTCCCCCCGGAAATATGTATCTTATGTTCACAGAGGCTGCATTTATTTGATTAAAAATAAGATAAGACACTTATTGTGAAATATTGTAATATACTTAAAATTGTACTTTATTCCTATCATGGCTAATCTGAATTTTCAGCATCAATACTCCAGTCTTCAGTGTCACATGATCCTTCAGAAATCATTCTAATATGCTGATTTGGTGCTTAATTATTATTGGTACTCGGTTATTAATAACAGTTTTTGCTACTTATATTTTTGTGGAAATCATGTAAAGAATTCTTTGATAAATAGAAAATTCAATAGAACAGCGTTTTTTTATATATAAATCTTTTATAATATTATAAATGTATTTACTGTGCCCTTTGATCAGTTTAATGTGTCCTTGCTGAATGAAAGTATTTTTTTTCTTTATGTTTTTTTTTTATTATCCTTTTGATTGGTAGTGTATCACTGTTTCCACAAACTTATTAAACATGAAAAACTGTTTTCAACATTGAGGATAATAAGAAATGTTTCTTGAACACCAAATAAGCATATTAGAATGATTTCTGAATCATGTGACACTGAGGACTGGAGTAATGATGCTGAAAATTCAGCTTGGCTTTTACAGGAATTTCTTTTTTTTTTAAATATATTAAAAAATAGAAAACAGTCCTCCCTTATCTTAGCTATTACATTCAGAAAATAGGCAGACTTCATGGCAACAAGTATCTTGGCAAATATGGACTGGTGAACTAAGTTAAAGACTTCAAACAGATCTCTGGAGACAGGTTCTCCTCTGATGAGCCGTAGTTGGTTTCCAATAAATCTCTCATTCTATATTAGTGCAGCGTGCCTCTTGCCAGGGCTGTCTCACCCCATAAACCACAGGCAGAGATACACTAAGCATTACCTTTAGCTGAGGATCAGTTCATTTCCACTGATTTCAAGAAAAAAAGAGAACATGCACAGTGTGATTTTATTTGAATGTACAATTATAGCTTTTCCCACAAATATTTGTAATGTTGGATTTGTCACAGTCTGATTCTAATGAACTATAGTGGATCCAAGGTTAGTTAGTTAATTAGTTTTTCCAAGAAGGAAAAACATTGTAACACACTCAATGGCTTTTGATTCCTGTGGGAAATCAGCATTGTTTCTTTGCTTGTAATGGCTGCCAGGAGGATGCTGATTACAAGTAAATGGCCCCTTGCTTTAAACTTCATTGAGCACTCATTACAATTAGCAGTAGTCATTATAGACCTCTGTCTTATCATCTGCAGATGTGGTTTGCAATGCAGCAGATTGTGTGTGTGGAAAGTGATGTGTTTGACTTTATGTCCCTTATAAGGTGTTACACACTAGCTGGTTATGTTCAGGAAGGGCTGACACCTTAATTTTGGCAGCTGTTCTCTGACCTCCTTGCTTGCGTCACTGGGATTTCCTATTGATTGTTCGTCGCTGAATTAAAGGTATGGTAGGCAATTTGTTTTATAAACACTTTTTGCAATACTGGTTGAAACTATCTTCACATCCTGATAGCAATCAATAATAGAAGTGGTCTACATATTGAAACATGTACATATTTCTTCTGTGGAAGTCACAGGACCAAAACATTGTTCGTCCAGTCATTGCATTCGGTTCAGCAGACACTTTTTACAGTTCTTCCTGAACTAAAACAACAAGCTTATTCTGCGTTCACGCCACGTCTTAACCATAATTATGAGATGGCAACCCGTGACGTTCTACCGTTCTACATCCTCAGACTCGGATTAATGTCAACATTATCAATGCTGAAATGAATCTGCAGCTGTCAAGTGGTACAACTAGAGCTCTGTAAGTTGTTTACGTTATGGTAAAGTTATGTGCTTTGAGTAGTGATGCACCGCTGTGAAAATTGTGGCCGATACCGATAACCGATATTAATATTGCTGTTATGGCCGATACCGATATTTACCGATGTCGATATCTCCGTATAAAAAACACATAGCGAGGATTAGGGCTACACGATATTGGTAAAAAATGACATTGCAATATTTAATTTTTCTGCGATATATATTGTGATATAAAAACAATTTCACCAGATGACTTGAATGGCATTTGGAAAGAATGAATCATTCTAGAATGACTGGGGTGGTTCTGTCATGGAGTAAATCCGCATAGAAACTAATATTAATTGAATGTTAACTAGACTTTAATAAATGGAACCTTATTGTAAAGTGTTTCCAAGCTACTGCTGGTTTCTGCTAACGTGATTCGCTCAGCCGCATCACTTGGTGTACTCTGCCAATGTTAAAGGACAACTCCGGCGCAAAATGAACCTTTGGTCTAATAACACATTGGTACCTAATTAACCGTTCTCTGAGATTTGTTTTCATAATAATCTAATGTAAAGAGTTTTATCTCTATAAACTGTTTAGCGTATGTAGCGTTAGATATAAGATATAAGACCGTCCATCAAACATAAACGGTTCGTCGGTTGAATAATCCGCCATCTCTTTAGTGTGTATTTTAAGTCTCCTTTTTGAATTATTTTTATTTATTTTAAATAAATATATAAAAAGTCTCTTTTTTAAATTATTTTTATTTATTTATTATTTTCTCTGTTGTGTTCAGTGCTTCTCTTATGCGCTCAGTGCTTTCTTCCGGAAACAACGGACCATTTGAGATTACAAGTCACAGTTCAGCTCACTTGGCACGGCGTTCGTGGTTTGACTGTTTGACTGGTCGAGACCAAAGATGGCTCCTGCCATACGCGAAGTGGACTGTCTTAACAAAATATCTTCTTATTAAACTGTCTGTACACTTACAAAGTTCTCAATGCTTCCGTTTGCATGTAGGGACCCTCATTATGCTACCGTGTTAGTGTGGGGCTATTAGGAGCCTTGTTAGTGGTATTAACTAGCGATTCTTATTTTTCATTACTCTATGCCCTATATACTAGCGTTATACGCTAAACAGTTTATAGAGATAAAACTCTTTACATTCGATTATCATGAAAACAAATCTCAGAGAACGGTTGACTAGGTTCCAATGTGTTATTAGACCAAAGGTTCATTTTGCGCCGGAGTTGTCCTTTAATTCATTGAGTTACTGCAGTTGTAGGCCTTATATGCCTGCCATGTTATTAAATAATCAGTTTTCATGAGCTTGAAATATTATATATTATTATTACTAAGGGCCTGAGCATTTATTCTGTTTTTGACCAATGTTTTCCAATAGAAATGTATTAAATTCCCTACTTAAATCTTTAAATGCCTTTTTCTCAAAATTACTTTTTTGTCATTCTCCAGTACAAACATCTCAGCCTATGTAGCACCTATGTACACCAAACTTTCCAGTAATACACTTAGCAGTATTCTGAAGATATTTTCAGAGGGATTTGTTAATAAATCATTCCTGGCCTGACTTATGTGACATTTTAATCCCAAAAATATGGCGAAAATCGATTTTTTTAAGGCTATGGACAGTATATTTTGATTTCCTAGGTAATGAAAGCATATCCTGAAATCCCTCTGAACTTTTTTTTTCATCTTGTGTGTAAACAAAATGAAAAAAGAATTTTGCACCTGGCTTTATCATATGTTCAGATCTATCTACCGAAAATATATGCAAAATCGCGCATATTTAATGAGATAATGCCTAATTTGCATAATTAAACATACACATTTCAAAAACTTGTAATACATTTCTTATATACTTGTGTAAGTAATCAGCTGAGGAAGTTTCATAGTAATATTATTTTACAATTTTACCCTATTAACCTGTAGTGTCTCGCCTTAACCATTCCTTAAAGGTGCAATCAGTAAAAATGTTGAGTATCTATTAACAGAAATGCAAATTTCAGTGGTGTATAAAGGACTTATTTAATAAACCGTAATGTTTTTATTACCTTAGAATGAGACATTTATCTACATAACCGCGGGAATGCCCTTCTATGAAGGTCGACATATTGTGACGTCATGTTTCTACCGTAGCCGAACGCGCACAAACAGCGCTACAGAGCGCTTTTCGTCACTACCTTGAAAGAGAAGCCGCAGAAACCTACAGTAGAAGCTAGCCATAAACACCGTGAGTAGTGACTTGTCAGTGGTGTAAAATATGTAGTTGGATTGTTTCATGTAACTTAGTTCTCCCTCGCTGTGTTATGGCTTTGCTATGTGGGGATAAATGTGCTGGTTACGTTTGTGAGACAGCTGAATAGTACTCTTGTCATTGACCATAAAACAGTAACGTTACAGGAATCACCAACCCGTCGATCTTGGAAGCATTTTAAGTCGATCGCGAAGAGTTTTCAAAATCAGAGAAAAAAGCCAATTGTGTGTAGTAAATGGTGTCTAGGGGATGCGGAGGCGCGCGCTGTTATAATCATGTCATTTTGCCGCGCGCACCTTTGGGCTCATGCGGACAGGTCGAGTATAAACAAGGCTTTACGCTTTAACCAGCTCAGCCACAGTAACAGCTCATATTAGCCAGCTAAACTTTTACTCGCAGCTACCCTGTTAGAAAAATATATAGTTGCCTATAGGGGTGGGAGATATTGACAAAAATGAATATCTCGATATTTTTTTTCAATATCTCGATATTGATATTCAGACGATATTTTTGCAATCCTTCAAAGAAATGTGTGCAAACTGGCAAAGAAGGTCCAGTTGGTCTTTTGACTTGCTGCATTTGATTTGACCTATTGTATAGAATTACTAGTACATAAACATTTGAGACATTATTGATTTAAAGACTCTTAAACTTTTAAAAATAATAAAATATTATTCAATAAAGTCTTTATTGTTCTTTTATATTTTTAATAGGGGTGTAACGGTTCACAAAATTCACGGTTCGGTTTGATATGATACAGTGGTGTCACGGTTCGGTACGTTTTCGATACAGCAAAAAATAAAGAAATGCCATAGAAATTTAATATTTATTAAAAGAAAAAATATTTTTAAATATGTGTGAGTTTTCCTACACCTTGAAACTTTTTTTTATAAATAGGGGTAATCTTTGAAGGATGAACAAATAATGTTCTGGTCATCACATTAAAAATAACATTTAAATAACATATAACATTTGAGTTTTGAAGTGCTGGAAAAAGATGTGTGACATACTTGAAAGCATTTTAATATTTCTGCAAAACTTCCATGGTTACAAGTTAGTGTTACTACATTAAATCAGAGACTATTTATATAGAGACATGCCACTTCCTCAATCCTTAATACAACTATATAGGGAAAACCCGTAACGCCAAAGATGGCGGTTGTATGCACATGCCCCGCCCCTCCTGCTGGAAAGCCAATCGTCTGCTTTTAACAGTCAAGCCGGAAAACATTTAAGCCTATCGTCTGGTTCCACCGACGCATGCGCACAGTTGAGGTTTGCGACAGCGGAAAATATGTTACTGTTTGAAAAGGCGGCAGATTTGATATGTGTTAGTTGTGTAAATATCAGACATCCCAAGTCTCCCGGAAGTTCCGGGAGTCTCCCGCAGATTGATAGCGGCTCCCTGATGACCGCAAATTAGTTCAAATCTCCCGGAATCTAGAGCGAGCGAGCAGTAGCGCGCGCACGACAGAGAGCGAGAGAACCCTTGCGCATGCGCAGTAAAAGTATAACCTGTGGGGAAAAAGGCGTTTTTAACCTTATTTTGCGGCAAAGCCATCACACTTTTTCAGCGATTTTTATCATATTTTATTAGTGTTTGTATACATGCAGTTTTTATGTCCCGGTGACCAGTGAAAGTGCAGTTCTCTTACGAGAGGTTCTCTCGTATTGCGTAAGCTAGCTTACGCTACGGGAAAGATTCATCTTTGCTGAGATATTGAAGCCAAAAAATTATTTCATAATTTTCATAATTTTCATTATTGAGCCTGTGTCTTCCCCCTAGCTCAGTGGTGGAACACAAAGCCTCTCGCGCCAGAGACCCGTGTTCGATTCCGGCTCTCGCAGATAATTTTTTATGCAGCTCTGAGCTCTCGGCTAGCTTTCTTACGTTACAGAAAGCGGCCGCGCTCTCCCGCCTGCATATAACGCTACATAAAGCGTCTATTCCGGCTCTCGCAGATAATCTTTATGCAGCTCTGAGCTCGCGCCCAGCTCTCTTACGTGACAGAAAGCGGCCGCGCTCTCCCGCGCTCATGAGAAACGTTCTCATTTCCGAGCATAAAGCTGGACAAATGGGTTATAGTGTGTTAGTTCCGCTGAGGCCGAACCTGTTACTGCTATCACGCCATCTTATCTGCTCGCGCTACTGTGCTTGTGTCATTACCCCTGTGAGTGGTGTATCACAAAGCTTTTCGCGCCAGAGACCCGCGTTCGATTCCGGCTCTCGCAGATAATTTTTATGCCGTCACAAGTCCAGCCTCTGCAGGCTAAAAAAAAAAAAAAATAGTCTCGTGCCCGCTTGCAGCGCTCACGTTTCTAACACGCACTTGCACGCGACGCGCGTCACAAGTGCAGCCGATTTCAAGCTATATATATATCCCGCTGCAGGCCGCTCACGTGACCAGCCTCAGCTGAGAAAAGGACGGCTATTTCTCACCATGGCTGAACCGCCATCAAGGTTTCGCCCTCTGTCAGTCCCCGTTCACACGGCTACTGCAGCAGTGTACACCGCCATCAACAAGCCGGTCTCTTTTCCCGCTTGCATGTGCACAAACGCCGTTTTCACCGCGTCCCAGAGAAATCAAAAAAAAAAAAAAAAAAAAAAAGTGCATAAAAGCCTCTTGTGTAGAAAATGTGCCCACAACACTGTGTTCACTCATACACAAAACACTGCAGGTGCACAAACACCGTTTTCACGGCAACCCCGAGATATCTCAAAAAGAGCATAAAAGCCTCACGGGTAGAAAAATCTCCCGCTGTGGCCGGACCGCCGTCAAAGCTTCGCCCTCTGCCAGTCCCCGTTATTTCGCCGACTGCTGTAGTGTTGACCGCCACAAACAAGCCGGTGTCCCAGCCCGCTTGCGAGCGACAATAAGCCGTTTTTGCGGCTACCCAGAGAAATCTAAAAAAGAGAAAATTTGCCAGTTGTGTAGAAAATGTGCCCACAATCATGTGCTCACCCATACACACAAGCATAACATATCCCGTGTCTCTATCAGAGCCCCATCACATGAAACGGGCACAGCCCGCTCTAATATCAGAGAACATAAACACGCCCACGAGCTCGTGCGCGTGTCCCCTCTCTGCTCGCTCTGTTTCACGGCCCATAGACTCCTCTCTGAGTGCAAATCCCGTTGCCACACACATTCAAAGCGCGCCCACACACTGTGTCCAGCCCGCTATGTGCAGCAATCAGGGCAATATAGCCATTCGGCCGTTAGCCGCATGCTTCAAAGCGTGGGAAGCCATTCCAGGCATTTCCCCGTGGGTGTTAAGCATTATAAAGAGCGGCTATCTGCTACAGTTTCGCCGCCGCCTGCCTCGTGCGCGCAGCTCGAATCTACTGTCAGCCCGCTGGCCGCCGGCACGCTCCGCTCAGAAATTGCGACGCTGTTGCAAAAGGGGCGCTATAGAGAGAGTCCCGCCATCTATGACCGAGTCGGGGTTTTACGGCCGTTATTTTCTGGTTCCCAAGAAAGACGGCGGCCTCAGACCGATTTTAGATCTCAGGTCTTTGAACAAAGTGCTCATGAAGAGACCGTTCAAGATGCTCACTACCAGGAAACTCTTCGCGCAAGTGCGCCAGGTTCATCTCTCTAGACCTGAAAGACGCCTATTTTCAGATCCAGATAAATCCCCGTCACAGGCCATTCTTACGTTTCGCCTTCGAGGGTCTTGTTTATCAATACGCCGTTCTCCCGTTCGGCTTATCTCTGGCGCCCCGTACATTCACGAAGTGCATGGATGCGGCGCTCGCCCCCCTGCGAAGCCAGGGGCTGCGCATTCTGAATTATCTGGACGACTGGCTGATTTTGGCCCAATCACAGACGGAGCTTCTGTCGCACCGCGCAGTTCTCCTCGACCATCTGGAAACGCTGGGCCTCTCTGTCAACTGGACAAAGAGCTCCCTTCTTCCCAGTCAATCGATTTCCTTCCTAGGAATAGATTTGAACTCGGTCACGATGACGGCTCGCCTGTCTACACGTTCAGCGTCTAGCCGCCTCGTTTCAGATGGACACCCGCACACCTCTGAAAACTTTTCAGAGGATGCTGGGTTACATGGCCTCAGCCTCCGCTGTACTTCAGCTGGGCCTTCTGCACATGCGCCCGCTTCAGCTCTGGTTAAACAGCCGTGTACCCCACCGCGCGTGGAACACGGGCCGCCAGCTGATCAGGGTTACGCAGACATGTCTCACGGCGCTGCAGCCATGGACAGTAGCAGAATGGTTTCGACAGGGCGTCACGATGGGGACCTTTTCCTGCCGAAAAGTCATCTCGACAGATGCATCCAACACGGGTTGGGGTGCAGTCTGCGAGGGCTCACCGGCCTTCGGCCATTGGTCGACTCAGGAAAGCCCCTTACACATAAACTGTCTGGAAATGCTTGCGGTCGAGAACGCGCTTTCGCGCTTTCTCTCGCTCATTCGGGGACACCACGTCCTGATCCGTTCGGACAACATGGCTGTGGTCTCCTATCTCAACCGTCAGGGCGGTGTCAGATCCAGAAATCTCTGTCTACTGACACACCGCATTCTAGTTTGGTCTCAGAGCCGCCTGCTCTCGCTCAGAGCGACGCATGTGCCGGGCCATCTGAACGACGGTCCAGACATACTGTCCAGGAACCTCATCTCCACAGGAGAATGGTCCCTGAACGCACAAACGGTCCAATTACTGTGGCGGCTATTCGGCAGAGCAGAAGTAGACCTCTTCGCGTCAGAAGAGAACGCTCACTGCCCAATATATTTTTCGAGGAGCGAGGACGCGCTAGCCCAGGAATGGCCTCGCCGCCCGCTCTATGCATTCCCTCCGATCGCTCTGTTACCACAGGTAATTCAGAGGATCAGGGACACACGCCACTCAGTGCTCCTCATAGCCCCGCGTTGGGAGAGTCAGAATTGGGTTCCGGAGCTCACGCAGCTGTCACAGACAGCCCCGTGGCCCATCCCAGTCAGAGCAGATCTCCTCTCTCAAGCTCGCGGCACGATCTGGCACCCCCATCCACGGCGCTGGGCGCTACATGCATGGGTGATCAACGACTATTCGTCGATTTGCCAGAGGGAGTAAGAAACACTATCATCCAGGCTAGAGCACCTTCCACGAGAAGGCTCTATGCGTATAAATGGTCTGTGTTCTCAAAATGGTGCACCGACAAACAGCTGGACCCGCGGTCGTGCGAGGTGCCGTCTTTGCTTGTTTTCCTTCAAGAGATGCTGGACAAGGGCAGGGCCCCCTCCACTCTCAAGGTTTATGTGGCAGCCGTCGTGGCGTTCGCTGAACCCCGACGCGCTCAGTCCCTGGGCAAAGACGAGTTAGTCATCCGCTTCCTCAGGGGAGCTAAGAGGATGAACCCTCCGCGGCCCCCGTCGGTTCCTATTTGGGATCTTTCTATAGTCCTCGAAGCTATGAAAGCACCCCCGTTCGAACCGTTCGAGTCTGTGGACCTAAAATACCTCTCGCTCAAAACCGTTTTCCTGACGGCTCTGTCCTCAGTAAAACGCGTAGGGGATCTTCACGCGCTCTCATCCAGCGCCGCGTGTCTTGAGTTTGGGCCGAATGACTCGGTTGTCATTCTCAAACCTAGGCATGGCTATGTCCCGAAAGCGATTGGTACCCCATTCAGGGCTCAGATTATTTCCCTATCGGCTCTGCCTTCATCCGATAGTGAGCGCGACGCCAATCTCCTCTGCCCGGTGCGGGCTCTGAGATTGTACACTACGCGCGCTGCCGCGTTCAGACGCGCTGAGCAGCTTTTCGTGTCGTTTGGGGGGCGCACCAAAGGTCTGGCCGCCTCTAAACAGACACTGTCTAGATGGATAGTGGACGCTATTGCTTCTGCTTACGCATCTAAATGCCTGCCCTGCCCTCTGGGCATCAGGGCGCACTCCACTAGAGGCATGGCCTCATCGTGGGCATGGTCCTGTGGAATTTCCATTCATGACATTTGTGTGGCCGCGGGATGGGCCTCCCCGTCCACTTTTGTCAGATTATACAACTCGGAAGTCCCCGCCTTGCAGGCAAAATTACTAGCTGTCTAACGACCAGCTCTCTAAGAAGCTGCATTACTGGGAGTCCCTCACAACCGGTTCGCCCCTTGTGCTCTCCTTAAATGCTTATACACTTCATGTGCCCGCTCTGCTGGCCCCATACATGCTTATGTGTACACTTCATGTGCCCGCTCTGCCGGCCTCATAATACATTCACTCCACGTTAAAAATCCCCCGGTATATCCCTGGGATTCATGAGTGGATTCATAGCGCACACGGCGTTGACCAGGTGTTCCCGTAGCGTAAGCTAGCTTACGCAATACGAGAGAACCTCTCGTAAGAGAACGAATCGGTTACCTAACGTAACCTCGGTTCTCTCTAGAAGAGGGAACGAGTATTGCGTTCCCGGCCGTGCTTGCGCTACTAGCGTTTCGCTTCACGCTGAAATAAATCAACATATAAGCCTGGGAGAGACTGTTATATATACCATGGCCACGCCCATTCTGGCGGGCCATGACGCAATGAGCGCGCGGGCGCCTCTCATTGGAAGCGGGTTCAGCCCCGCTCTCCCATAGGCTTAAGCAGTTCTCTCTGAGCGAACCAATGAGCTGCTAGCTAGCCCGCTCTAGGTCTGCCGCAGAGGAACTGCGTTGTGTATGGATACAAATTATGAAATAATTTTTTGGCTTCAAAATCTCAGCAAAGATGAATCTTTCCCGTAGCGTAAGCTAGCTTACGCAATACTCGTTCCCTCTTCTAGAGAGAACCGAGGTTACGTTAGGTAACCGATTCGTTCTAAGTCTCTGCCCATTCATTTAGATAGGAGCCTGGTCTTTTTAGTCCGAAATAGCTGCCCGGAGGCGTTGCCAAGATGGCGGCCGAGTGGCATGACTTGCCTAAAAGGACTTTGATTAAATCCATGGTGAATGATCTGTGGACTTAAACCTATAGTTCATTCATGGAACGATGTTTCTCCTGGTTTCCACGTCAGTGCTGTTTGATCCGTTAATAACGGAGAAATTGTATCGCTTCTCACTAGATCTCGCAGCGAATTCAAATGCTTTGTTTACGCTTCTCTTATGTAGTAACGGTGTCGCTTAATCAAGATCGGCTCGCGCTGCACTGACATTCGTCCGAACTGATAAACGGTCCGTGAAGCACAAAATAATGAGTTTCGTTCCGCTTTCATTACATTTGCCATTTGATGTTGCGCAACGTTGTGGTGTTCGCTCCAGCGCGAATTTTGGTCGGCAGGAAAAATGGTCCAACCACCTGAATGGTTCGGTTTGTAATGCGTACCGAACCGATCTCTTTGGGAAAATGTATTCCATCTTTTGGACTCATTATACAACGCAATTTTCTAATGATGCAATCACGAAGCTCGCCACTTGAGGACGCCACAGACATTTAAAGGGTTAGTTCACCCAAAAATGAAAATTAAGTCATTAATTACTCACCCCCATGCTGTACCAACCCCGTAAGACCTTCGTTCGTCTTCGGAACACAAATGAAGATATTTTTGATTACATCTGAGAGCTGGATCACTCCAACACGTCATCTTATACGGTAGGTGGCGGTAATACTTCTAAGCGGTGAGCAGCCGGTAACAAGAAGGAGTCGAAGAAGAACGTCCTCATCTCAGTTCTCGCGCATGCGTCGTGGAAATCTCTTGAAGTCTCGTTTCAGGCCCGCAAGGAAGAAAAGGAATAGTCGAATAAAGTCGTTATTTTTGTTTGTTTTTCCGCACAAAAAGTAGTCTCGTCGCTTGATAAACTTATAATTGAGCCACTGTAGGCACATGGAATATTTAAACATTTTCTTTAATGACTTTCTGGACCGTCAAGTGTCAGTCCCTTAGGCAGCCTATGTAGCAGTGATCCAGCTCTCAGATTTAATCAAAAATATCTTCATTTGTGTTCCGAAGACGAACGAAGGTCTTACGGGGTTGGTACAGCATGGGGGTGAGTAATTAATGACTTAATTTTCATTTTTGGGTGAACTAACCCTTTAAGAAAAACTTTTTAACAGACTTCATTTTTCCGCAAACAACGCACATTTTGCCTTTTCTAGCAGCTATTTTATTAATCGTACATCGGCTTTACTCTTTTGGATTGTTGCTTCAACCTAAGAAACGTCATAACACACAGGTAAGAACTTCGTAGTTGTATATTGCAAATTAGTAGCAGCTTTACTCTCGTGCAATTGAGGAACGATCGTGATTTTGTACAAAAAATAAAATAAAATACAGTCAAACAAACCCCTACAGTATTAAAATCGCTACATATAATTGTTTAGAAGGTTAGTGTGCGTTATTTGTCTTCTCTTTAACTTCCTTCAGCTCTTTTCATGTTTGGGGGGTTGGATTGTACAAATTATGAAATATTCGATATCCCAATTTTGCATATCGTCCAGACAACAATTCGGATATTATCGTCTTAACGATATATCGCCCACCTCTATTGCCTAGTTTAATGTGGTTCTTCTCCCTCGCTGTATTATGGGTTTAGACAATCAGCTGATTACTATTATTATATTATAGACCCTTGATCCTCACCTGACTATGGCTTTGAAAACGTTATCCATGATGTGGTTTATAATGGACTGTGGTACAGAAACAGTGACAATGTTACACACTCTTGGCTTACTCTGGCTATTCTCTGCTGTCTCAGACGACGATATGTTTGTCCCGTTTTAGCCACCGTAGCTTCTTCGAAAGGGAGGGGTGAGCAGTGGGCTGAGCCCCAAGTGCAAACTCGCAACCGAACCGCTAGATGCCGCTAAAAATCACACACTGCACCTTTAAATGACCGGCGCTTTCACTCTCTCTGCTCGTTCTCTCAGTTAAACAAGCGCAGCAGTCAGTCATCTACATCACTCACCGGTTAAATAAGGCTGTGGCGGGACAAAAATACGCCTTAGTGAGCCTGACAGAAAACAGCGCGCAAGTTCCAGTCTTCTTGCGCTTGATGTTTAAACTGAAAGGACGTGCGCTTTCAGAACACTGTTGTTTCAACCAATGTTTGGTTCAAATATGGACAAATCCAATGGTTGGGTTTGTCCATATTGGACCCAAATGTATGGGTAAAAAAAACCCAGCGGTTTTTTAGAGTGAACCATTTATTCAAATATAATTATTTGTAATTGGTTAACAAAGGTGCTACAATTGAGTCATGAGGAACCTTTATTTTTAAGAGTTTTTCTGCAAGCTGGACTAAAAGTGAAATAGAGACTGAAATTTCAACATGTTGGAAGACCATTCAACAACCCATCTGGTACTGTTCTATTTCTGTCCCCGTCTCATTTGCCCATGCAAATAAAACACCAAGATTGGCTAAATTGCTTAATTAACACCTGTTTTCTGTAGCATGACATCATTTTACATTTCACATGCCTACATGATGCTCTAAATTATGAAAAACAGATGTATAAGACATATGCAGAGGTCTGGCACTTTAATTTAAAATGGCTTTCTGCTCTGAATAAATGATTTTTGAGTGTCTGTTTTATATTCAGTGGCAGATTTCAAATGACTGAACTGCATCCAGTAGTATAAAAAAAAAGAAGAGTCTCATGGTTAACTTTAGTTCTTAGTTTGTAGAGGCAGAAGCTCTGTTTCTGAAAGGGGTTGTTCACCACTCACCCTCGTGTCATTTCAAAAGATTTTTTCTTCGTCTCCGGGACACAAAAGAAGATATTTCAAATTGTTTTTGCCCATGCAGTGAAAGTGAGTGCAGTTCAAAACAACATTGGATCCCCTATCTTAGTCTTATATGTTTGGAATAACATGGAGGCGAGTAAATGATGACTGGATTTTCATTTTTGGGGTTGACACTCCCCAGTGTTTCCGCTACAATCATTCCGCCGTGGCGGGCCGCCACACCTAAAACCATCCCGCCACGGCTGCAGCTTCTCAGTGAGGTCCGATATTTGTTATTTGTTAAGCCCCACTAAAGGCATAAACAACATTGTAAAGCACAATAAAGTTTCCGCACTATATTCCAAGACTTCTAAAGTCTTTCAATAGCATGATGTGCGGTAAAAATGAATATTTAAGTCGTTAATTTAAAGTTAATGGAAAAACTAAATCTCTCCTCAGTCAGTCTCCATTCAGCATTCAAACAGCGCGTCGCGTTCGGTTACGACAGTTACACGACGACACTCTCTTCAAGATCAATGTTCCCATTATTATACTTTTTTTGTAGATAATGGTCTATGGTTTCCATAAAATGACTTTATCTTGCTAGAGTTTATTTCGCATCCTAAATCATATTCCTTTCTCCCGGGTGTCTGTTAGATTACAGCACGGGAGTACAGAGCACTATGAATTGTTCTTCATGCGCACTGTAACTGAAATTTAAAACTGTTAAAAAAAGACTCAATAAACTGTTGCATAGATAGAATACACTAAGCATAGATAGATATAATCTCTTCTCTTCGCTTTGTGTTTTGAACTTTTCAATGCGAAGCGCTGCGCGCAGTGACTTTGCATTGCTTCAAGTGCATCATTCTGCGCACGGGATGCGCATAATTGCTTTGCTGCTCTTATTGGAGCCTTTCATGTTATAATGAGCAGTGTTGCCAACTATTTTCAAAGGAAAGTAGCTAAGGCCTGCCCTAAAAGTCGCTAAATGCCGCTAGATGACGTCATGCGTCAATTAGCATATTAATGACGTCATCGCTTCGTACTTCTATTCTGTCAGCCTTGTGCGTTTTCTCTCTAAATTAATGCTCTATTTAATATAATATAGCCGAATGTCAAATAAAGCTGTTTTCATTACCTATTTTTTTTGTTTTCAAACAATAGAACGAATAGCTATAATATAGTGAATGATTACATTTTTTATAGGCCTATGTGGAACATTATCTGAATTGAGAGAGTTAGGGAACCGGATGAACTAAGCTCTGTGATAGTGAGTGTTACAAGTAATAAGCACAAGAAAAGAAATACAATGAAAATGGTCAAACTAAATTATTTAAATATAAAACAAAAGAAAAGCAGAGATTAGTGATAAGTCCTTGGAAAAACACTGCTCATTCGCGTCTGTCATCGGCCTTGCGCTCCTCTCAGCCATTCACTGAACAGGGGAGACGCAGCTAGAGAGAGTGACGACAGGGAGAAAGCAAGAGCTCGCGCTCGCAGGACAGTACTGGCAACATTTGGAGGTTACTGAGGTTTGTCCAAAAAGTCGCTAAAATTGTCGCTAGTCGCTTTTTTGAAAAAATGTCGCTAAAGGGGTCTGAAAAGTCGCTAAAAATAGCGACAAAGGCGCTAAGTTGGCAACACTGATAATGAGAGGGGATAAACACCATGGGCCGAGGGGGCGTGACCAATGGAAATATCACTCATGGGCCACGCCCCCTCCCCCTGGGGAAATGGGCCTACCACCACAGTTAGAAAAAATCCTAGAGGAAACACTGCTCCCTTTATTCATCTTATGTCTTATAATTTGTCAAATAGTCACATTGTTACATTTATTACCTGCAAAAATTAGAAATGTTTGACATATTTGAAGCAGTAAAGTTTTGTGTGCATATTAGCACACAACCATAATAATTAATGATTTCTTTAATCTAAGTCCAGTAAGATTGCCCTTGGTGTAGAATTTATTACTGTATCTCACTATATAAAAGACTTTTATAAGAAAAGGTCAGCACATTTTCTTCAGGGTGAAAAAATGTAAGTGCCTCCAGTCAGTGCAGTGGACATCAAAGCACAGATTGTAAGACCAGGAAACTCAGAGTCATAGCGATAAATCCCCACGTGGTGTAACAGAAGTCGAGAGCAACACCTCCTGCCAGCCTCCTCCACTTGGTGTCTCTTTGAGTAATTCCACAGACACTTATGTCTCCATTTCTGTTACCATGTATGGCCTCTGTGTACTCCTTTGAGAATGAATCCCGGACATTTATTCATTCCGCTTATACATTGCAGGCATTTCAGAGCTCTAGGGCTTGAATCTGAGAAGTAAACAAAAAAAGGGAGTGAAAGAGAATGACATATACTGTCGGGATTTGGTGTCTAATGGGTCTGATTTCAGTATGGGCAGACAGCCAGGCTAACAGAAGGTCTTATGATGACAGCAGCACGTAATTTGCATTAATAAACAATACCAGTCCTGTTTTACAAAGGCAAAATATTATATTAATTCTGGAACTTAAAGTCCCCCTATTATGCTATTTTAAAGGTTCCTAATTTTGTTTTGGAGGTCTGCTACAATAGGCTTAATTTTCTCATAATATAAATTGCACATCACCTCATTTTTTAAAGTCTGAAAATGGTCCATTCAAAGATTCAGTCTTTCTAAACCCCTCCTTTCCTCAAGCCTACTCTGCTCTGATTGGTCAGATTGACCTGACTGTTGTGATTGGTTTCCTACTTGCAGCACGTGTCAGAAATAGGGCTGCCCTCAATAGTCAACGAGAAGAGGCTTAGTTGACCAAATTTGAATTAGTCGGTTAGTCGCAGAAAAAAAAACTCCACAGGAAGTGAAGTCAAACAGTCTGTGGCGGACAGATCATTAACACAGCTGGTCCATGTAGAAATTACAGTATGTCGGACAGGAAATCCAAATGTTCGCCTATCATTCAGCGACCTAAAATATGGCTAATCATTTGAAACATGTAAGTAGTAGCCTAACGTTAGCCACTTTACTTGGCCGCTCACTCTATTGTTATCCTAGATAAATGTGTGCTATTATTTGGTGCATATTCAAGTGTTCATGCAGAGATCACTTTTCCTGATAACAGCGAAAAGAACACAAATGGCCGTACAGATAAGAGTACATCATTTGATATGGGTCTACTTTTATTTGTGTACACTCACAATAACAACAAAACTTGTGCATTTGTAAAATAAAGAAAACAAACAGGATGCGCTTTCTGCAATCTCTGTCACCGTGTGAACTACTTTCTGGAGCGCCTCACAAAAATGAATCAACTCAAACAAGCATATACTTGCCCCACAGACATTCTATATGTCAATAGAGAGCTTCAAATGTCTGCTTTTGAATGAACCAATTCGAAATCGAAAACAAATATTCTCTGATTATGAAATTCGAAAATTTTATTCATTTATTGGTAGACTAGTGTTTTCTGAGTCAGTGTTGGCTGCAAAATGATGTTGACAATGCTCCAGTAGCAGTATTAACATTAGGGCTGTGTATTGACACAAATTTCACAATTCGATTCGATTTCGATTCACAAGCTTGCAATTCGATTCGATTTCGATTCGATTCAATATTGATTATTTTGGATATCAGACAGGTACAATACATATCAAATTTTCTCAAGGAAAACAAATCTCTTATTTAATGCTGTAAACTATGGGAGTCAGTTGTAGCCTATAGGCTTCATTAGCCTACTATAATGTTTAAGGTAAAATATTAACTAGTAAAACCAGTTAAAACTCAGGTAAAACTGATTTGTAGCTATGCAAACACTTAAATTACACTTTTGTTTATTTTTATAATAAGAAAGCTATAAAATAAGAACATTTAAATGGTGTCTGTCATAAAAACTTGCCAGATTTATTCAAACATGCATTAAATATTGAAGAACATTAAAAATAATTATGAATATGTAATGAGGTGCATATATTTAACACAATCCTCCTCTCTAGAGTTAATTTTTCTAGCTGACTAACGAGTTTATGGTCACATGTTTTTTCCGTCTATGTTTTTTTCTGAGGTAAATGTGACGTTACATGACATGCTGTTTAACTGACGTCTTTCCACGGTTGAAACATGATTGAGCGATTCCATGTGAGCATGATACGGATTTCGATAAGTTGTACTCTATCTTTTAACACTTCAGATGCTCATTCATGTCTATTTCGCGCTGTAACTGGTATTATTAATGTGGAAGAGGAGATCATGTGCGCTCCGCGCTGCCGCTTCTCTTGAGCTGAGCTGCGCCACGCCACAGCGCCAAAACGGTTTGTTTTTGAATTTCGTAAGAAAATGGACGTAATTTGAAATGTGAGACTTTATTTCATATCAATAGTAACAAGAGAGAGAAAAGTTTTGTGCTGTAATGTATTCAATTCAAAGGGCTTTATTGACATAAAAGTTAAGTAAATCAATACTTTTATTCATCAAGGATGAATTAAATTGATCAAAAGTGACAGTAAAGACATTTATAATGTTAGCCTACAAAAGATCCTATTTCAAATAAACACTGTTCTTTTGAACTTTCTATTCATCAAAAAATCCTGAAATAATTGTACACAACTGTTTTCAACATTGATCGTAATAATGAATGTTTTTTGAGCATCAAATCCACATATTAGAATGATTTGTGAAGGATCATTTGACACTAGAAAATAGTTATTTTTAATTGTCATATTTAAAAAATACATTTTTTTTAATCAAATAAATTGCAATTTGCAGCCTTGGTGAGCAGAAGAGATTACTTATTTTAAAAACATTAAAAATCTTAGCCTACTGATCCAAAACTTTTGGCTGGTAGAGTATGCATATATATATATATATATATATATATATATATATATATATATATATATATATATATATATATATATATATATATATATATATATAATATATATATATATGTATATGTGTGTGTGTGTAACTGGAGAGATGGTTACTGAGTGAAATAATTATAAATACGATCTAACATTAACGTTTTAGGATTCATTTAAGTATGGCTAATGTACCCCTACATCCTTTCAAACCAAACCATTCATCAGAACGCACACAAATACATGCATACGATGTACTGTGTAGCTACTGTATGTAAATGTATAGCCTACTGAAGTTAATCCCGTTAACAGTAACGTTAATGTTATGAATCATTCCACTCAGTAACCATATCTCCAGTTTAATTTCAAACTGACCACACTCTCCATCATATTTACAGAAATTTGCTGCAAATGGTAGTTGCTGTATTCTACGTTATGGGAGCACCCCATTTCCCTCCTAAATAAACACAAAAACGTATTAATGCTGTGTTTCTGCTACTCCCCAGAAAAAAAATTATATTATCCAAGTCATTTAAGTGTCAACGTAATAATCAATGTACATTATGCGTCAATATTGACCGATTATTGCTGCAAATATAGCTGCTGCTGTCTGCCCCGCTTTAAAAACCATTGGCAACGCGGATTTGTTTGGAACTATGTAGAGCTACATGAACCACGTGACCACGTGGCGGCGAGATCAAAGTGTGTCGCAACTCTCATATTTAACGGCTCTGGGTATGCCATGAGAGTATCGCGATTCGAATCGTTGGTTCTGTATCTGGTGTTTTTCGATTCGGTTCGAATATCGTTACACCCCTAATAGATTTATTCCCTGTTTCCTAGAATGCGCAGTTTGCATGATCAACAAGTAGTACTGGTATTACATAACGTTCAGTGGCACCTGCAGATTTTTTTAAATCACTAAATTAGACTATTTATTTTGGATTTTGTGTTACAATTACCGGTACGTCAATATAGCTGCTTATCTCGTCTGACAGTGACTAGAGGTGCCACAACGTACTTTTAGGAGACAATAGCTTTATTTGTCGTGCACTTTGATCTTTAAAACTTTGCAACCCTTTTACATTCACAAACATATTACACAGTGCATGAAAGGCAATTTTCAAAAAAGCATAATAAGGGGCACTTCAAGGTAGTCTCCTGATATAGACAGTCTGGGGATTTATCTAAAGTGGAAACAAAAGGCTTTAGATATCCAACATTTATGTTTCAAATGGGACTTTAACCTATGGCATGCTGTAAAAGGCAACTTTTACCTAATATTATTTTGATTTCTTCAGGGATGCCGCATGACATTGGATTAATATGTTAAACGTCTGAGCGTAATAATCAGATTAAAATGTAGATAAAATTAATGAAAGGGAGGGAAAAGTGCATTCTGTAGTAATTTAAATATACAATCTGTTCATATGTCATTAATATGCGTGAAGAGCAAACCAGAGTAGACTTAGAACCTTGTGATGATTTGGATCTAAATAAATTTGCTCTTTTCATCTTTCAGTAAAAGCAGGGTCTTAGCAATCGATTTCTGTGAAATGTGGAGTGCAGTTTGTGAAGCAGGTCTTTGTGCAGTACGTCAATAGGTAGCCTACAGGAAATGAGTCGGTCTTTGAAGTACTTTGAAAACCTTGAACAAAAAAGGGACAAAATTAATGTAAGTCATTCATTATTAACCCCCCAGATGGAAGCCTTATTGATGATCAATTTTGACAAACAAATACTCCATTATAGATTTTGTATGCAAAATCCAGTTCAAACCAGATCATTATTCCATCTGCCTCTTATTTTAATTAGTCAAACCTCATTAAGTTCTCAAAATAATGCAAGATCATTTGTGACACAAAAAGCTTAATATAAAGTCATCAACCAAATTTTGCACACACAAAAGAACTAGTTAATCAATACTAAAATAAGTTTCTTAATCAACATTTTGTCTTGCTTAAAGCACCTAAACAGTTAGACAGTTGAACACATGCGTGTAAAATGTACTTGCATCTCTTTTATGACGCAAAATTTATGTAAACACAGTCAGTTATGTCTTAAGGGGTTAAACAGACAGGACAAAACCCATCTTATCTCACAAGAGATCTGTGCATTGGTGTGAATGCAGCTTGTCGGATCTCCCGCGGTATCAGTAATAATAAAACAACAGTAAAGACAAGAAAGAGAAAAATCACTCACAGCTCTTGAAAGGAAAACGTTCAGATATACTCTTAAAATACTGAAAGCACTCATTGTTTATTTTTTGTAATGTTTTTTGTTCCTCTTTATTATTTACTAACATTTATGTTTTGAAACTATATTAGTTTATATAGGCTATTTAAAATTCTTAACATGCAATTGTTTTAATTAAATTTTTTGAAACGCTAAAAAGTTCTGTTTTGCAAAAACACATTTATGTGACCAAGTGTAAATGGAAAATGCATGAAGTGACCAGGGGTAATCAGGCCCTACAACTTGAGCTTTTAAACCCCACTCTCTATATGAACCATATTATTTTAAAGTTATTTCTTCATAAGATGCATGGCAGGACTGCGAGTCACAGCTGGTCGACTGTAGTGTTAAAATCACATGGTGGACACTGTTTTCTGGAGGGAGAAAATGAGACGGTGGATTACTCTAATGGCAAAATCATTAAGCACAAGAGGGACCCTCGGCTCTTACTTTGTTAAAATGGCTCCTGTGAGTGACTCCATAATCTCTCCTCTGAGTGCTTTTGTGGTGTCTCATTTCAGCTCCCCTGTGGTCGTTTGTGTGCGCGGCTTGTTTTTATGTTTCACCACTGCATATGCACCAGTGTTAGTCTTCATGTGTGTCTGTGTGCGTCATGCTGCTGATAGCTAGTGTTTATGTTGTACTCTACTGATGTCTCCCACTCCTCATGTTCAGACCATTATGGCACTATTACAGTGCGAAAGTTCTTTGTTCTGCACGTCCATGATGACAGCTGTGGCATGTTGCTGTCGGATTTAGAGATTTCTATAATATGCTACAAGCTAATAGCAAAAAATGGCAGATGTATCAAACGTGGGAAAGGAACACTGCATGCGGCTGTAGGCTGTTTGTTTGACTAGTATTTTTCAGATATTTTTCTTGGACTCGGAGGCTGAATTAAACCATGCTCTAATGCTGTGCTGTTTTAACCCCCAGGGCAGGAGAATGACTTTATTGGGGTGGCCCGTGAAAGTCTCTCAGAGACCAGTGCTTTTAGACTGTGTGGTGCCATGGTCAGTGTCCTACTCCTTTGCTGGAGAAAACCTGCTCTTCACAGTCAGTTTTGCCTCTCTTCTGTGTATCTTTTCAGCAGGATTGCGCACTTTTCCAGTCACAACATGATTCTATTATCTTGGAAGCTTGTAAGGAGCTGAGATACTGCAGAGAAGGAGATTTGGCCCGTAACGTGAGCATGTGGAATCCAGAGAAAGACATTATGTTCCAAATCGTATATTGACAGCGAAACCGTATGTGTGCCTGGCAGAAGTTTTGAGACTTTTTAAGGGCCGCCAATTGATGAAACAGTTTTATTTGTGGTGGAAAGCCGAGCATGATTTAATAACGGAGACGTGCTGCCTATAGCTCAGCCGAGGCTCAAGTGTAATTGAGGTAAATGATCAGATCAGTTTGGAGAGCACTCGTGAATAACAACCAGAGAGGCTCTTGTTCAGTAGTTCTAAATCACATTTAATAACCAGGCCGTTCTGAAGCAGGTTAAAGTCTTGTGTCCTTATGAAACCTTCTCACGGTGGGATAGACCTTGATTTAGTGGTGAGAGGGTCAAAGAAGAAATTGTTCAGACTGGCTGTGTGTTTGTTTGAGACTGCTGATGTCAGGTGAGGTTGTGTTGTGATGTGGCTGTCTGTTGTTTTGCTAGGCACAGGCACAATGTTTTTCCAAGAGGTGAATCTCTGGAAATCACATCCATAGAGCCTCTCTAACTTCTAATGTTACTGCTAATGTTTTCACACGGTTCTTTATTTTTCAAGCAGATCATTATAAAATAACACTGGTACTGATTTGTGGTCATCGTATCTGTTGTTCTGTCACTGTTTCAGTTCATTTGTGTCGTCCTAATGTGCTTTTAAATGTCTTTTTTATCCTGTAGTTTAGTTTTTATATTTATATAGAAATATAAATATAAAAATAAAAATAACAAAATAACAAAAAATAAAAAAAAATAAAAAATACCGTTTGCAGCAAATGCCTCATTTGTACCTTTTTTTATATATCCGAATTAGTTTGAAAAACAACTGATATAATCAAATATCTCTAATAATTCTTATGACCTTTGAAAGAACACACTCAATAACAATAGCATTTTCCTCTGAGATGGTATATCTGTTTGGCTTTGCACTATTCTAAATGATTACATAATTTCCAGTGATGTTTTTTTTACTCTATTTTTGATTGAACGTGTTCAGCCTGAACTGGGTATAAGTACGGGTTAATCAACACCCGGGGAACTGTTCTATCGATCAGTGAGCGATGCCCAAGCAAAACTCAGCATTCTGTGCCGGCGCAGCGGGGCAGATAGTACTGAATTCTAGACCGACAGCAGCTTGGCCTGTAAGGCGGGAACCTTTTAGGTTATAAAACCTTATAAATGTAGACGGCGAGGCCCAGCCTGCCGCCATACAGATATCTTGCAAGGAAATCCCGCTAGACCACGCCCACAACGAGGCCACGCCTCTCGTGGAGTGCGCTCTGACACCCAAAGGACACTGCAGGCCCTTAAGTGTAAGCCAGCGCTATGGCATCGACTATCCATCTGGATAGGCTCTGTTTTGATGCGGCCAGTCCCTTGGAGCGTCCGCCAAACAAAACAAAGAGCTGCTCGGTCTGTCTGAAGACAGACGAGCGGGACACATAAGCTCTCAGCGCCCTGACGGGGCAAAGGAGATTAGCATCCGCCTCCTCATTATTCACCGGGAGGGCGCACAGGGAAATAACCTGGGCCCTGAACGGTGTGTTAAGGGATTTGGGCACGTACCCGTGCCTTGGTTTGAGTATGACTTTAGAGTCATTAGGCCCAAACTCCATACATGACACGCTTACTGAAAGAGCTTGTAAGTCCCCTACGCGCTTCATTGAAGCAAGAGCCACAAGAAATACCGTTTTGAAAGACAGGTGTTTCATGTCTGACAAATGGATTGGCTCGAATGGGGCACCTTTCATGGCTTCCAGAACCGTAGAAAGGTACCACACAGGGACTGAGGGGGAGGGGGGGGTCTGGGAGGATTCAGCCTCCGAGCTCCCCTGAGGAATCGTACGACCAGGTCGTTTTCCCCAGTGACTGGCCAGACGTTGGTTTTGCAAACGTTGCTATGGCCGCCACGTATACTTTGAGCGTGGATGGGGTTCTACCCTTATCCAGCAGCTCCTGAAGGAAGGAGAGCACTTCCGTAACCCCGCAGTCTACGGGTGAAAAGCACTGAGCTTGACACCAGGTAGAGAACACTGACCATTTCGAGAAGTAGAGCCGTCTAGTAGACGGGGCCCTAGCCTGCGTGATCGTGTTTAGCACTCCCTCCGGGAGGTTAGCAGGTAAGCCGCATCAGGACTGGGAACCAAATCTGGTTCGTCCAGAGCGGAGCCACGAGCAGCACTGGGCATCCGTTTTCCCTGATTCGTTCCAGTACTTGAGGCATGAGCGAGAAGGGGGGAAAAGCATAGAGGGAGCAGCGGGGCAATACTTGGGCCAGCACATCCCTACTCTTGGAGAAAAAGTTTGGACAGTGAGCGTTTTCCTGGGACGCGAACAGGTCCCCCTGGGCTCTGCCGAATGTCTCCCAGGGCTCTGCCGAATGTCTCCCACAGCAGTTGGATCGTCTGCGGGTGCAGCGACCATTCCCCTGCTGAGACATTGTCTCTGGACAGTCAGTCTGGTCCCAGATTCAGGTGACCAGGCACATGCGCTGCTTTCAGTGAAAACAGGATGTGCTGAGCCCAGACCAGGAGGCGTTCCGTCAGCCTGTAAAGGTTTCGGGACCTGACGCCGCCCTGGCAATTTATGTATGCCACCACTGACATGTTGTCCGACCGGACTAGGACGTGGTGGCCTTTTATCTGGGGACAAAAACGCCGTAGCGCGTTGTCGACTGCCAGCATTTCCAGACAGTTTATGTGTAGAAGCTTTTCCCGTTCCGACCACTGGCCAAAGAACGGTCTGCCCTCGAGCAGCGCTCCCCATCCCGAGGTGGAGGCGTCCGTAGACACCACCGTCACACTCGAGGGAGTCCCCAGACTCACGCCTGACTGATACCAGTCGGCTATTTTCCACGGTTCCAGAGCCGAAACGCATTTAATGTCGACCCTGAGGCGAAACAGACCAGGGGTCCACGCCTGGGGTGGAACTCGCGCTTTCAGCCATAACTGCAGTGGGCGCATGCGAAGCAGGCCCAGCTGAAGTACCGAAGATGCTGAGGCCATGAGACCCAGCATTTTCTGAAACCTTTTGAGCGGGACTATAGAGCCGCGGGGAAGGATTTTGCGGCGCGCTGAATGTCCAGTCCGTGCTCCGGCGACGGACGTGCTGTCATAGACAGCGAGTCCAGCACTGTTCCCAGAAAATAAATTTTCTGGCTGGGAAACAGCGACCTCTTCGCCCAATTGACTGTGAGACCCAGATTCTCGAGATGCTCGAGTAATGTGGTTCTGTGTTCTATGAGCTCTGAGTGTGATCGAGCTAGAATCAGCCAATCGTCCAAGTAGTTCAAGACTCGCATGCCCTGAAGTCTCAGGGGTGCGAGAGCCGCGTCCATGCACTTCGTAAATGTACGGGGTGCTAGGGACAGCCCAAACGGCAGGACTGTGTATTGATATGCCTGGCTCTTGAAGGCGAATCTCAAGAATTGCCTGTGACGTGACGCTATTTGTATTTGGAAATAGGCGTCTTTCAGATCTATTGACATAAACCAGTCTCCCTGGCGAACATGCGCAAGGATTTTCCTGGTTTTCAGCATTCTGAACTGGCGCTTCACAAGCGCTCTGTTCAGCTGCCATAGATCTAGAATGGGTCTGAGACCCCCGTCTTTTTTCGGTACCCTTCGCTCTGAGCCTGAGATAAAGGTTCTATGGCCCCTTTGCTCATTAGTTTCGCTATTTCGGCTCGAAGTAGATGAGATACTTCGTTGTTTACCATATTTTCGACTCGCACCGTGTAACGGCGGGGACGTCGAGCGAACTGTAGCGAATAGCCTCTTTTTATAGTGTTCAACACCCATTCTGATACCCCGGGAAGCTTTGCCCACGCATCTGCGTGAATAGCTAGAGGCAGAATAAAAACCGGGCTCTGGCCGCGGCATAGCGGCGGCCGCAGAGCTTCGGTGTGCTGAGACATAAACACTGTGTTTACAGTGTTCGAGGCGGGGGGCGCGCCGATCACGGCGGGCAGCCTGGTCGCGCTCAATTTCTCTATGACAGATTGTGGAGAGAGAGCGAGCGGGACAAAAGCCTGTGGGTTGAGCGTGTCTGTGAGGGAATGTGGGCGCGGGACAGTGGGCACACTCACTGCACTGAGAACACCTGTCGGCTTGCGCTGACTGAATGTGTGTTGGTTTCGTTTGTTCAAAAACCGTAGGACACGCATCGAGTAGTGTTTGTGGGCACTGTGTCGTGGGCACATTCACTAAATTTTTTTTTTTTTCACAATCGACATGAGTCGATTTTATTTCTGCTAGCCCTGAACTGTGGCGGGCTGTGTCTGTGTGTGGGAATGGGCACTGAGACGTGGGCATTCTTACAACACTCATAACACCATCGGCCATGGCCGGAATACCAGAAAATACACTCTTTTTGGGATTTATCTGGGTCGCCGTAAAAATTGCGTTTGCGTGCAGGCAAGCGGGCTGTGGTACCGGCTTGTTTACTGCAAAATACACTGAAACAGTCACATTGTTTGGAACTGAACGAGCGAGAAGTTTCGGTGGAGTCTGGCCGCGGCAAGACTTAAACACCGTGGGCCTTTCGTTTTACAGAAACGTGGCACATGCAGTGTGTAGTGTTTGTGTGCACTGGGTTGTGGGCACATTCACTACATTTAATGCACAATTGACATGAGTCGATCTCATTTGTGCGAGCCCTGCACTGTGGCGGGCTGTGTTTGTATGTAGAAATGAACACTGGGCTGTGGGCATTTTTATTAGACTCATAACACCATCGGCTGTGGCCGGAATACCAGAAAATATACTGCTTATATGATTTTTCTGGGTCGCCGTGGAAACGACATTTGTGTGCAGGCAAGCGGGCCATGGTACTGGCTTGTTTACTGCAAAATACACTGGAACAGTCGCATTTTCTTGGAACTGAACAAGCGAAAAGTTTCGGTGTAAGTCTGGCCTCGGCGAGACTAAATTTTATCTGCTGCGAGAGCTGGGATCGAACATGGGTCTCCCGTGCGAAGGCTTTGGGTTTCGCCACTGAGCCACAGGGTGAAACGACAAAAGCTTAAAATATCCCGAGCGGATAAAGAGCGTCATCACAGTTTTGTGTGTCAGCGTTTGTTTGCAGGCGTGCGTGTTATACAACAGGCTCACCGCTGCAATATTGACATTTTCAGCCGCTCAAACTAAGAGGAGCTGAGAAATGTTTGAGAAATGGAGATTGGTCCGGCCTCGGCGGGACTAAAAACACTCTCTATTCTCATTTCACCGGTGACGCACACCCACGGGGGGCGGGGCAGCTTTCTTATAACGTAAAGAAAGCTAGCCGCGGTTTTGATGCTGGCCCGTTTCCCTGACGACTTGCGGGCAGAAGGGGGGAGGTCCACAGAGCTTGCCCAATCCTCACTGTTCGACGCAAGGATAGAGCAGTTGGCCTTCTCTATAGATGCAGCTATCTCGTCGTCATAATGGCGGAGGCGGCGGCGCGTGGCGGCCGTTGCCCGTCAGTGAGCGACTCGATTGAAGCTGGTGAAGCTGGCGGGCGAACCGGCGAGCTTTCACTGGCTGGAGAAGACTCGAGGACCCGCTGAGTACGGCGCTTTACGGCGCGGCACTACAGCGGGCGAGAGTGCAGACTCGGAGAAAAAATACCAGGCGAGTCCTCAGAGTCACCATGGCAATAGCTCGCTCAGCGAGCACGAGAGCTGCATGATCCTTACCCAGGCGGGAAACGCAGATGAAATGGCGGTCCCCGTCGCTGAGTGCGGCTCGGCACGAGCCACAGGAACGAAGCATCTTTAAAAAGACGCTGCTCTTTTAGGTAAATAGAGAGAGAGTGTGAGTCGGGACGGCGAACACACACTCTCAGCAGAGTAAAAGGATATCAACGCCGGAAAGCGTAGCAGGTACGGCGGCTGAAGGCGGTGAGGGGAAGGCCAGCGGCTTCAGACTCGAAGGCTCGTCCCGCTGAAGGCTTGCACTCAGACGGCGCGGCTTCTCACTCCGGATCCAGCGATGCAGTAGTGCTTCGCTGAAGAGATGAAAATCAGTTTGTATCAGCCTGTCGAGTGTATTTATAGGCCAAGGCCACGCCTATTCTGGCGGGACGTGACGAAATGGGCGCGAAGCGCCCCCATTGGGTATCACGTCCCGCAGGGCCTCTCTCGATAGGCTGCTGCTGTTGCCGCAGGGCAGCCAATAGGCACGCGCGAGCCGTCTTGCCTATGTCTGCATGCTGCCGCACAGCGTTTTACATTAAATCAAAATTAAGGATAATTTTTGGCTTCAATATCTCGTGGAAAAGAGGTTTTCCCCATAGCGTAAGATATTACGCAGTACGAGAGATACTCTTGTAAGAGAACTATTATTCTCTTTTCACACAACTTTTTATACAACTATGACGTCATGAATCATTGGCCTTTTAATGTATCACTCTTCCTATATGGTTCTGTGTGGCCAAACACCTAGGCATTTCTTTGCCATGTAATTTACTGTATCCTTTGTTCCTTTGTTCACAGAGATATGAGGTGAATGAGAATGAATTCTAATGGAATCTGATATAGGCCTTGTAATGGAAACATATTACAATATCACAGTCTATTCCACATGCTGCAGGGGCTCGTTCCCATACTGAAATAGACATGGCTGAGTTGCAGCTACGCATGCAAAGGGTGAAGTTATTCTTAAGGGGATGTTTTCCACGTAGCACAGATGGACACAAATCATACTCATGGTGATTCGCTGATTGATTTACTCTTGAATGGTAAGGGGAAATTCCTTCTGATGGCCTAAGATAAAAGGTGGCTGATAAGTGTTGAATCTAATACTATAACAAAGTCATACTGTATAAGCAATCATGGACTGGCTGAATAAAGCTATGCTTTTTGTTTTTGTATCATGTGGCTATGCTTAGAAACACTTTAGAAGCATTTTGGATTGCTTTGTTGGTACAGAAATATACTAGGAATTAATTTGAGTGCATTGAACATTGAAAACCTCAGTCACATCCAGGCATACATTAAATACATAATTTATTACATAATACAAATGGCATGACATATGTATTTCATAAATACCACTAAGACAAATATGGTTGAACGTATTTCACTGTAGTTCAACGAAACAGTGATAAATCTTGTGCGAAAGTAGCTCAAAGGAATCTAGGTAAACATCGAACAACATTATATACAGTACACATGCCATGAATTAAGCTTTCCTAAGAGGGTTGTGGAGTGGGAAGTTTTGTTTGAACTTTTGCCTACTGCAGTGTGCATTAGCATTATGATTATGAAATCTGCTCTTATCATTAAGGCAATATTCAGGGCATTTTTAATCACATCTTCATGCATCAGTAAGAGGCTGTCCACACTGTGTCTGTACTTGCAAATGTGACAATTAATTTCCTTGCGGGCACAATGTCTGTTTCAACTGTGGAGCAGAACATTTTAACAATGTCTTGTTCCCTTATTAGCTGTACAGACCCAGAAGATGGACTACAACATGCACCAAGTAATTTTTTTGTTTATATTTCACTGGCCAGTGTGACACTGGAAATTTATACCGGGATCTATTTGCATAACTGCAGCATTTTGCAAAGCAAACATTTTTGTTTCAAATGTCATTGTATAAATTCCCTATTTGCAGTGTCATTCTTTATAATTTTATTTAAGCCCCTAATAATAGGGGGTTTACAATAAGTAGTGTTTGGCTGGTCATGTGATCTCAACATGGTGGCCACCTATATGACCACCTGTATGTACATAAAATGGCTTTTTCTTGGCGATGATATGACCATACAAATTTGAACAGATTTGTTAAACTATCAATGGTAAAATTACTTGGTGTACATTAAATGCTGAAGGTGACATCAATATGATGTATGTAGCGTGACATTAACTCCAGAGCATTGCTTAATCACTAAGATGAAGGTGCAATTCATGAGGGGTTGCATTAACTGTGAACCATATCTAACTCAAAGACATTTATGAATGTAAACACTTTACTCAACAGGTTAACTGTGTCCACAGAGAAGAACAGGAAACGACAGGAAATGGCATTGCCACAATTAGGGATTGCACAGATATTTCATTTAGCACAAGATAGTACAGGTCAGAGTTTCTCACGGTGAGCGACATGCAGAGAAAAACCTTCCCAGAAGGGTGCAGTGTTAACAAATTTGTACAAGCTGTCGCATTCAGTTTCACATCCTGAAAAAGGACATGCATGCTCTCTCTGTCTCTGGTAGTTCACTGTTTACAGAAAAACTGCTTTATTGTAATCTCTATGGTCTTTTAAATATATACATATACATTGAAATTTTTTTCATTTATGTTTAAAATGTCAAATCTTGGTCAGATTTACAAAGCACCCTTTTAAGAATCTATAGTTTTAAACTGCTCTTTGATGTAATGCTTCCATGGAACAGAAATAATGTTTCATCACTACATTTTATCCATTTAAAGCAAACATAGAAATGTCTAAAATCATCAGAGCACACACAAAAATTGATAAGGACCACAAAAAGCCAAAACTGATTCGAAGAGATTTCTTAAAGATCAAAGTTCACAGTTTTTGACAGCATAAGCAGGCTTCACAGTAACAGAGAGCCACTTGCCCTAAATTAATAGTTCACGAACACTGGCAAGTTTTGAAACTGTTTACCACTTATGCAGTTCATGATATGCATGGAACATTAGATTAAACGCCTTGGTCAGAAATGTGAGTGAGGAACAGGGAAATTGCTGTGTGCTTTGCACTGCATGCATTAGATGAGCCTGACAGGAAACTCGATACCTCTTAATTTATTTATCTTTCTAGATAATGTTTTTGGTAATGAGCGAGTCACAAAATGACTTTGATAAACACTGAATCTCAGGGATTTACACAAAGGCCTGTTGGACTTTGCCTATTTGCACTGGAAAATGTTAAGAACATTCCCATGGTGAATTAAGGATTTGGCAGCATTCAGGACTGAGCCTATTAAGAGACCTGAAACGACAAATCGCAGATAATAATCAAGCCACTAGAGAAGTTCTGTTATCAGACACACGCGTTTTGTGGTTTGGTGCGTCAGCATAAATTGGTTTATATTTAGTGACTTCCATCTAAGGATGCTCAGCTTATCAGTCTCATGACTGAAATTGTCATTTTGCTTAAACAAACGGGGATGGCCATGTGGTTTAATTTCCTTTTGCATTAAGAGGTGTTGTTTCAGTGCTGGGTTGGGTGAATTTTAACACAGACATTTTATAGAATCAAATTTGAACCAAGTAAAAATTGCTTCAAAAAGGCAACTCCTGTTTTTACTCTGCTGATCTAATGAAAGCAGATCATTCTTTAAAACTGCAGCTCAGTTCCTCAATTTATGCAAGATGACTCAAGAAGGAAGTCCCTCTAGTGAACAACCAGTTCAACATGTCGTTTATCTTGACTGTCATAGAAGTACATTCTTTCTGAACATTTCTCTCCATTTAAAACTGAAAGCATTTTTAACTTTAATTTTGTTGTTGGTTTTTGTGTGCGCTAACCTTTTTGAGCGAGGTCATGGTGAAATGAACCGATAAAGTGAATCTAGAAACAATGAGGTAGATGAAGAAAACATTTTTTTAAATATGTCCTTTTTTCCATCACACACCCACAATTGGCCACTTACCAGAGGAGGCGTAACCTGTCCTTATGTGACATATTGAGAAGTCACATTGGAATGAGTCAGGACTCGCAAGGTGATTTATAACACACTCATTAGGTTTTTACTGCAGTTCCCATTAGAGTCAGTTTTATCTGCTGACATGCATCCGTCTTTCTCCGAGTTGCCCTCAGCTGGGTCGCTGTCCTCTGAGCTGCCTTTGCTTCGCCCTCTGTGTTCACTCTTCCAGCTATGCCCACTATATATATATCCATTGGTTGGCCTAACGTTAGGGTAGCGTGACCTGTTGAGGCATAGGATTTCCTTGAAAGCGTACCTGAACTCTGGACTCCTACAGTAGATCAGTGGGTTGAAGGCTGAGTTAGCGTAGCCTATCCAGTTTAATATTCTGAATGTCAAGTTGTCCACATCACTCATTGTCGCTACCACGTTTAGTACAAAAAATGGCAGCCAGCACAGTGTGAATATACCCATTATGATGCCCAAAGTCTTCAAAGCTTTATGTTCCTTCAGACAGAACTTGGGCTTCTTGGCGGTCCTGACCTCGCAATGGCTGCTCACCACATTTTGCTTTTTGACATTGTTGGTCTGAGCGTGAAATCGCCCTTCAATTTTGTCAATCTTTTTCAGTTGCTTTCTTGCTTCCTGGAAGACGCGGCTGTAGACGAAAACCATGATGATCAGGGGGATGTAGAAGGAGATTATGGACGAGATGATAGCATAGGCAGTGCTGGTGTAAAATTCACAGCATGTCGCGTTACTCATGCAACAAAGTGCTTCTTTCGTGTTAGAAGTCCACCACTTCATATAGATTGGTAGGAAGGAAATGAGCCCAGCAATGACCCACACCAGCAGCACAATGATGCGAGCTCTGCCCTTGGTCAGTAAGGACTGATAGCGGAAGGGGGATGTTATGGCGAGGTAACGATCCAGAGCGATGACACAGAGCGTTTCGATACTGGCCGTGACACACAGAACATCAGTAGCCGTCCAGAAATCACACCAGAAGCTGCCGAAGTGCCAAGTGCTCAGGATGATGTGAAGGGCGCCGAATGGCACCACCACCAATCCCATGACCAGATCAGCACAAGCAAGTGATGTAATGAAGCAATTAGTGACGTTCTGAAGTCGTTGGAACCGGCCGATGGCTGTTATCACCAACACGTTGCCAAAGACGATGGCCAGGACAAGAATGGACATGAGTGTGCCCAGCAGCACCATCTGTACTTCGCTTTTGGTGGAGTTGTTCAAATTTGTGATGTTCTCACAGGTGCTTACATTTGCATTGGGCTGTGTGTTTCCCATGACCTGACAGAGATTGAGAAGGAAAAGCAGGAAATGAATTCTAAATTAGTTAATAAAAAATAATAACACAGAGGTTTGTGCATTTGAGTGGTAAACCATGTTAAATGCAAACAGTTAGTAAACAAGATTAAAAAGAGTGCAATTCCATGCAGACAATGCCATTTTGTACAAACCTCCGAAAAAGACTTCCACTTCTTCCATACAATGTTTAAGTACTCTTTTGAGGTCTGTAGGGTTGTTATGAACGAGTAGATCCTCCCTTCATTATGGCTTTCTCTTGCATGCTTATCTCTCTCACACTTTTGCTCTCTTTCTCTGTCACCATAGCACTTTTCTCAACCTCTCTCACACACAGTCACTCTGCTGAGCGGTGTTACGTTAAATGTGGCTCCCAGGCTACTTGTCAGAGCCCTTATAACATTCTGTGATGACATCATAGCTGACTTCCAGCCAATGAGCTCTGAGAGTGAGGTGAAGGCTGCGCTGCTGCTATAGAGGATTAAGTAACAACATTCTGACAGCTACAGTGAGACTATTTGAATTGTATTTCAAACTGTTCATGCATACTTGTTTAAAAAAAAAATGCCCTGATACATTGTTTCATAGCTTTTATGACTGTTCTGTTCTGTAACTCATGAGATGAACATTAATGTACTGTAAGTGCTTTGCTTTGACATTGATAAAATGACTTTTAAAAAATGGCTGTAAAAAAAAAACTTACTTCACATTTCCTATCCTAAATCCTAAAGTAGGATTCATTGTTAGTATTGATGTTTAATCTATTATGCAAATTTCATTTATCAGCCATTCTTATCAATTAAAGAAATTTGACACAAAGCTAACAATATACCTAGCTTACAGTGCATGGTTTATTAGAAAGCTAGACTATGAAACAAGCTAGAGCAGAGGAGAATTGCAAATCATTATGTCTAGAGCCCTCATAATTAAAATACAAATACCCAACGTGTGTGTGTGTGTGTGCCTTGGTTGTGTAAGGTTGTGGAGTCTAGTGTTTGTGCTTAAAATTTGTGCTTAATTTCAAAGGTCTGCTAGGTTTTAAAGCTTGAGCAGTGTACATCCATGATCCAGAAATGAAAATCTGTGTACGTCTTCACTTTGTGGATTTTCTGAACCACAATGCCCTTATCATTGTTTGAGCTGGTGGCTTTGCTTCCTGTGGGTCAGACCTGCTGAGCCGGTCTGGACAGTGTTTACATGCTAGAGTGTAACAAGATCTTGGTGCCAATTACTGGTGTCCATGTATCATCTGAATGTCCAGAATCATCTGAGTCATATCTTTATATTTCCTGTAATCCAGAAATGCCAATTGCTTAGTGCTTTGTGCTGTGTGTGTGTGTGTGTGTGTTTTAGTTTAGTAGAGTTTAGTAGAGTTTACTCCAGCCCTAATTAAACACACCTCAACTAGGGCTGGGTATTGACACAAATTTCACAATTCGATTCGATTTCGATTCACAAGCTTGCAATTCGATTCGATTTCGATTACGATTCGATTCGATTCAATATTGATTATTTTGGATATCAGGTAGCCTACAATACATGGCAAATTTTTTCAAGGAAAACAAATCTCTTAACTAATGCTGTAAACTATGGGAGTCAGTTGTAGCCTACTAGGCTTCATTAGCCTACTATAATTTTGAAAGTAAAAATTAACTGATTTGAAGCTATACAATCACACTTATTTATTTTTATTATAAGAAAGTTATATGAAATATAAACATTTAAATGGTGGCTGTCATAAAAACTTGCCAGATTTATTCGAACATGCATTAAATATTGAAGAACATTAAAAATTATAAGGAATATGTAATATGGTGCATATATTTAGCAAAATTCCCCTCTCTAGAGTTATTTTTTCTAGCTGACTAACTGACTAAGTTACTAAGTTTAATGTTTTTTCTGAGGTAAATGTGACGTTACATGCCATTGTTTACTTGCTGTTTAACTGACGTCTTTCCACGGATGAAACACTGATTGAGCGATACCACATTACATGATACGGATTTCGATGTTGTACTCTGTCTTTTAACACACTTTCAGATGCTCATTGATGTTTATTTGGCGCTGTAACTGGTATTATTAGGCGGAGTAACTGGTATTATTAAGGTTCTCTTGAGCTGAGCCAGAGCGATCTCACGCCACAGCGCCAAAACGGTATTTATGTTTTTGAATTTCGTAAGAAAATGGACGTAATTCGAAATTTGAGACTTTATTTCATAATAATAGTCACAAAGCACAAAGATTATTTCGATTTATTGGATGGGATGCACGATACAATGTTCTGCGCGCTCATCAAATGAAAACAGTATGACTAATCGATTCTTCAGATTTAAGAATCGATATCGGTTCGTAAAAATGAGAATCGATTAATATCGAGAAATCGATATTTTTTACCCAGCCCTAACCTCAACCAGTTAAGGTCTCCAGGATCACTAGAAACTTCTAGGCCTGTGTTTCGAATTCGCCCCTATACTATACGCCCCATTCACTATTCCCTACATTACTCCACTATAGTTCGCTTGAAGGAGTGAATGAAAACGAGTGTCCGTGCGAGTGAGTGAGTGAATTCGGACACTGAGTGTGACGAAAGGGCTACTGCTTTTGCATTGTGCTTGCTGTTTAATAATTATTTGAAACTAGGCAGCTCCAGTAGTGAAAAGATTTACCTTTAATTCTGTCATGTAAACTAGCATGTATAAACCTTGTTAAACTAATTAATAATCAATAAAAAAATATATACCCGTGTAATATTATTACACTGTTCCCACATTGGACCAGCTCGGTTTGGAAAATGTATGATTCATCTGCAGGTTTTCTGGCGAGACGCAGGAATTAATTTGGTACGACCCTCACAGTGCTTTATGGGTATTCTAGCCGTAAAGGTGTACATTAGTTGTACACTCGTTGTTGTGGTGCATTATGGGATTGAATGAGTGCACTCGATAACATCCACCATGGTTTCGGACACCACTACAAATGGCTGTCCCTTCAAATAGTAAAGGGTATAAGGGGGCAAATTCGTACACAGCCTAGGTGTGTTGGAACTAAACGTGATCTTCCACGACTACAGTGATTTCATGGGAGCAGCAGGTTAAATGTTTTGCCACCTGTTGTTTCAGACTGAATAAAGAAGCTGCAAGTATAATGGGTGTGATGCTTGTTTGTACAGTTGTCAAATAAATTGTGATAACTTGTTGTTGGCTCAATAGATGTGGATTGATTTATTATTGTTTTATTAAGCCACTGAACATTGCAGAGTTATTTATGGTATTTATCCGTATTACTTAGTTACATTGTAAGTCTTTATTATACAATTGTATTATTTAATTTTAGTATTGTGTTAAATGCTTTTGTCATTTTTATTATATATATATATGTATTTTTTTTTGTATATATTTTAGTATATATTTTATTTCAGTTTAGTATTAGTCATTCAACTTAAAACT
The DNA here is from genome assembly GCA_030578255.1 of Tiaroga cobitis. NCBI lineage: Eukaryota > Metazoa > Chordata > Actinopteri > Cypriniformes > Leuciscidae > Tiaroga > Tiaroga cobitis. Next base: position 19,886,003 of record CM060604.1, on the reverse strand, counting down.
TTTTTGTTTGTTTAATTTTAAGTAATCATTTGATTTTAATTTAATTCATGTTTTAATTTTTTTAATCATTATTTCAGCTTTATTTCAATTAACAAAAACATTTTTATTTTAGTTAACAATAACACTGTTGAGTACAGTGAGTTTTGGATTGTCTGCCTCTGTGTTATTTGATACTTCTGTTTTTGGAATGCCTGGTGTATCGTTCCTCAAAAAAGACCATTATAAAGTATTGCTTGTTTGGTACCAGCTCATAAAGGTCCATCATTTCTAATGCAAAGATTTAGCAATTTAATGTTTCGACCAATTACGTGTTAATTACGTGTTTAAAGGGATGGTACAATTCCCTTTTCACAAGATGTAAAATAAATCTCTGATGTCCCCAGAGTGTGTATGTGAAGTTTTACCCCACAGATACTTTTATATAGCATGTTAAAGTTGTCACTTTTTGAGGGTTAGCAAAAATGCACCGTTTTGTGGCCTTTAAATGCAAATGAGCTGCAGCTCCTGGCACAGAGGGCGGAGCTTCGTTAGTAGCTCCGATAACCTCGCAGACACAACACTAAATTGTCTAAAATTTATGTTTAAACCGGAGTCAGACAAATATGGAGAGACTAAGAAGAAGTGACAACACGTATAATGCAACAGGATGTTGCTGATGTGGAGTTAACCATCTTCAGATAGCATATTCTGTCATGATAATCTATAAATCGCTTGTATAAGATCTGTTGTGAGACGCACACAGAGTGACTTTTTATTGCATGTGGAAAGACGGATGCTACAGTTTGAGCTGACTCGGGGTTTATGTACATTTTAGGGTTGGTGATGTCACTAACCCATGAGAAATCGTTTCAGGTTACGACTGTAACCATAGTTCCCTGAGATAGGGAACGAGACGATGCGTCATCGACGCCTTGGGAACGCCCCCAGCGTGAATGCGTCTGAGCATCAATGTCAACTAGTCCAATGGAAAGAATGAGCGTCACGGGCGGGTGACGTCATGACCAGGAAGGCATAAGAACACATCCGGTGAAACGCGGCATTAGCTTCCAAAAGTCGAAGCAAGCCGATCACAGCGATGCAGGAAGTATGGCAGGGTGACGCATCGTCTCGTTCCCTATCTCAGGGAACTATGGTTACAGTCGTAACCTGAGACGTTCCCTTTCGAGGGAACTCGCGATGCGTCATCGACGCCTTGGGAACGAGAATGCCCAAAACGCCAGAATTCCAAGTAACCAAGTGTCAGACTGTCATAGCTAAACACTACGCACCTGAGAACCTGGGGCAGTATCCAGGTCCAAACTGTAAAACCTGACTAACGTGAGCGGTGAGGACCAGCCTGCCGCATCACAAACGTCTTGGAGAGAAACCCCACATAACAAGGCTTTAGAGGCCGCCATACCCCTCGTAGAGTGAGCTCTGACCACCAAGGGACACGGATGGTCAGAGTACTCGTATGCAAGTGAAATAGCCTCGACTATCCACTTACTAACCGTCTGTTTAGAAGCAGGAAGACCCTTCTTGGGTGATCCAAAGCAAATAAATAACTGGTCGGACTTCCTCATTGAAGATGTCCGATGAACATAAGTATCCAGTGCTCGCACTGGACACAAGAGGTTCAGCCTTTCCTGGTCCGCAGACGTAAAAGGAGGAGGACAGAAAGCCTGCAGCACAATAGGCCTCGGAATCAAGGTCGGCACCTTAGGGACGTATCCCTGTTTCGGATATAAGAATGCCTTGACCATCCCCGGTGCAAACTCAAGGCAGGTGGGGGAAACCGAAAGGGCCTGAAGGTCTCCAACTCTCTTAAGGGAAGAAATAGCTAGCAGAAAGATAGTCTTGAGGGTAAGAAATTTCTCTGAAACCGAATCTAAGGGCTCGAACGGAGCCCTAGACAGGCCTTCTAGTACTATAGCAAGATCCCAAGCTGGCACCTTAGTGCGAGTTGCAGGCCTCAGCCTCAATGTGCCACGAAGGAAACGTGTAATCAGGGGGTCTCGACCCAACGATGTACCCCCCACCAGGGCGTGGTAAGCCGCAATGGCCGCCACGTAGACCTTGAGCGTGGAAGGACACAGACCTGACGTAAAGCGCTCCTGCAGGAACTCGAGTACTGTGTTCACAGAACAGTTAACTGGATCCCACTGATGTCGGTGACACCATACAGAAAAAATTCTCCATTTAAGCGCATAAAGTTTCCTAGTAGCTGGAGCTCTGGAGCTTAGAATGGTCTCAGCAGCCTCAGCTGAGAGACCACTCTCTATGAGTTGGGCCCCCTCAGAGGCCAAACCCACAGGTTCCAAATCTCTGGTCGAGGGTGAAATATTGTGCCCTCGGCCTGAGACAGAAGGTCTCTCCTGATCGGGATCTCCAAGGGAGGACCGTCTAAGAGATGGATCAGGTCCGCAAACCAGATCCGACTCGGCCAGCGTGGTGCTACAAGCAGTAGACTTATTCCGTACTGGCGGACTCGTTCCAGAACTCCTGGGAGCAGAGCAACAGGGGGAAATGCGTACAGACGTAGCCTCGGCCACGTCTGCACCATAGCATCCAGCCCCAGGGGGGCTGGGTGAGTAAGGGAGAACCAAAGTGGACAGTGCGTCGTGTGCTGAGATGCAAACAGATCCACCTCTGCTTGGCCGTAAAACTCCCAAATTTTCTCCACCGCCTCGGGGTGGAGTCTCCAGTCCCCTGGCCTCAGCTCCTGCCTAAACAGGATGTCTGCCCCAATATTCTGGTCCCCAGGAATATACACTGCCCTCAGGGAGAGTACCTTCCCCAGAGACCACAGGAGGATCTGGTGCGCCAGTTTGCAAAGCGGACGCAACCGCAGACCTCCCTGGCGGTTCAGATAAGAGACCACTGATGTGTTGTCTGTTCGTACAAGCACATGATGGCCCCTCAGGTCTGGGAGGAACTGTCTCAACGCACTGAAGACAGCCATCATCTCCAGGCAATTGATGTGCCACGAAAGATGATGACTTTTCCACAGACCCTGAACCGAGCGGCCTTCCATTACCGCTCCCCAGCCGGTGAGGGAAGCATCTGTCGAAATAGTAACACGATGGCAAAGAGCTCCCAATACCGGACCCTGGGTTAAGAACCAATGTTTCCTCCATATAATTAAGGCACGAAGGCACCGCCGTGTGACCTTGATCATACGAAGTGGGTTTCCCCTCGGGGAGAACCCTCTGGTCCTTAGCCACCACTGCAAAGGTCTCATGTACAGCAGGCCAAAAGGTATCACGTTGGACGCTGCTGCCAAAAGACCCAACAGTCTCTCAAACTGTTTCACAGTGCGTGACTGGCCTAGCTTTAGCTCTTTGGTGGCTGTCAGAGTAGCAGCTACACGAACGGGCGATAGAGTGGCCCGCATCGTCACTGAATCCCATACCACACCAAGGAAAGTGGTTCTCTGTACTGGAGAAAGCACACTCTTCTTGGTATTGAGCCTCAACCCCAACATCTGCATATGAGCGAGAACGACACCTCGGTGCCGAACCGCCAACTGCTCTGATTCCGCTAGAATCAGCCAGTCGTCGATGTAGTTCAGAATACGTATGCCCTGAAGCCTGAGAGGGGCTAGAGCTGCATCCACGCATTTCATGAACGTGCGGGGTGATAAAGCTAGACCGAAAGGAAGAACCCGATATTGGTATTCTTTGCCCCCGAAAGAAAACCTTAGGAACTTCCTGTGCTGAGGGAGGATGGAGATATGGAAGTAAGCGTCCTTCAGATCTATCGTGACAAACCAGTCCTCGGATCTGATTTGAGTCACGATCTGTTTGAGCGTCAGCATCTTGAACTTGAGTTTCTGTACTGAACGATTTAACAGACGAAGATCTAAAATGGGATGCAACCCCCATCCTTTTTTGGAACAATGAAATAACGGCTGTAAAAACCCGACTCTCTGTCGGGTGAGTAGACCTGTTCTATAGCTTCCTTTGCTAACAGGGCCTTTACCTCCTGCTCCATTACCAGAGCCTGCTCAGGATGCACCACTGTGGGCAGCACCCCATTGTAACGAGGAGGACGAGAACCAAACTGGATTCTGTATCCTTTTTCTACCATCTGCAGGACCCAATGAGAAATATTCGGCAGAAGCTTCCACGCTGCCAGAAAATTTACTAAGGGAACCAGCCTCTCGTGGCTGGTCTCTGGTGTTATCGAGACAGCCAATTCCGGAGCCTGAAACATAATGGCAGGAACTACCTGAACTGGCCGCTCTAAAGCCCCCCTCAGAGGGCGCGAAACCGATGCTGTGCCGCAGCATAGCATCAGCGACTCGCTGGAGACCGCTGCGCCCTGAAGCACCGAGGGTGGCAGGGTTGGCAGAACGGTCTCGTGAAGACCCCGAAATGGAATGGGCACCGTATAATGAGGTGTACACCACTCTATTTCGGTCGGGGCTGTCCTCACAGGCCTGATGCATGAACATCAGGAGCTTTTTTTTTTTTTGAGCCGAAGTCTTCTTCGTCTGAAGAACGGTCCTCAGATCCGGCTTCGACTTAGAAGACTTTGGTTGAGAGGGTTGCGTCTGTCTCCAGTTTCCACGTGGAGGTGCACGAGACGCAACACTCTCTTTCTGATGCACACGATATGATGAGCTTGGGGCTGGACACGGCGAGGGATAAACTTTTTAAAAGCGTCCGCTTGCTTTTTTGACTCCTGAAATCTCTCGACGACCGTGTGGACTGCGTCACCAAAGAGACCAGAAGGTTCAAGCGGAGCATCTAACAAAAAAGCACGATCTTTTTCTTTAATCTCAGAAAGATTTAACCATAAATGTCTCTCAGTAGCTACCAAGGCTGCCATAGACCGCCCAATTGCTCTGGCGGTCTCCTTAGTAGCCCTGAGAGAAAGATCGGTAGCCCGACGAAGTTCTCGAATATCGTCATGACTGACTCCCTCACTACTATCCAGATCCCCCAGCAGGTCAGCTTGATAAGCCTGAAGCACTGCCATAGTATGCAGACATGCTCCAGCTTGACCTGCTGCCGTATAAGCTTTGCCCACTAACACCGAAGTGGCTTTGAGTGGTCTAGTGGGCAAAGCCGAGGCTCTCAGAGACGATGCGGGACCAGGGGAAAGATAGCTGGCTAAATTCTGTTCTGCCTGGGGCATCGCCTCATAACCATACTCTTTCAGCCCTCTAATTCTCGAATAAATATTAACTTGAGGGCTGAAAAGTCGTGATGAGTATGGTTTATTCCATGATTTCGAAATCTCATTGTGAAGATCAGGAAAAAATGGAAGACCTCGTGGTGGAGATGAAGCAGTAGAAGATAAAAAGCGCTCATCTAATTTACTTTTAGGACGAGCGCCCCTCTTATCAGATGGCCATTCAATCTTTAATTTTTCTACAGCCCGCGACATAACATCCACCAGCTCATCATATGCTGGGGAAATAAATTGTGAATCCCTTTCCCCCATGTGTGTGCTTTCACTCTCCAAACTCATCGCATCAACCTCCTCGGAGGAAGAGCAATGAAGTAAAGGAGGGCTCTCTCCCCGGGCGGAAGAAACCGCAGAGCGTGCTTCCGACACCGGGGGGGGGGGGGGGGGGCGGGGGGGGGGGGGGCGGGGGGGGGGCGCTGGATCTCTCGGGTAAGGAAGGAGAAAAGGCCCTCGGACCCGTCTCCAACCCCTCCGAAAGATCCTTTTGCGATCCCCAGGAATGCATTCGGGTCCTGATCCCTGAGGATCCCGAGCCTGCCCACTCTCAACATCAAAGAGTGACAGGCGAGAGCGGAGCATGCGAAGCGGTAACATTTCACAATGTTGACACTCAGCCCCCTCAAAGGCTGAGACCGCATGCTCCACTCCCAAACAAATGACACAAAGCTCGTGTGTGTCCCCACCCGTTAAATAACGCGGGCAGGGAGAAGCCCACTGTTTGTACACTTGTTTCGCTTCCATAGCTTTTCCGCAACAGACAACAGTAAATAGACAGAGACAAAATGACACAGATCGCTTGCTGAGACACAGAAGCTTTCACCGGAAGTGTTCTTATGCCTTCCTGGTCATGACGTCACCCGCCCGTGACGCTCATTCTTTCCATTGGACTAGTTGACATTGATGCTCAGACGCATTCACGCTGCTGGCGTTCCCAAGGCGTCGATGACGCATCGCGAGTTCCCTCGAAAGGGAAGTCTTGTTGTCCCTACCAGCCGTTTGTTGTAGTCCTTAAAGAACTATTTCTTTAAAAGCAAATATCTCCCTTTGCTTTGAACTTTGAACGTTGTAACTTCGCAGATGTTGTTTATGCTCAAACAGCAACATTACACACTAACTAAAGATTGAAAAGTGAAATCATAATCAACCACCCCTTTAAAACATCTTAAAAGTGTTTAAAGTGTTAGCATTCATGTCGTTGACGTTTCAGTCTAGGCTGATAATCCAAAAATTGAGGGTAGGAGTGATCTATGAACTGGAGAGTAAAGAATAATTCATTGTCAGTTCAGCAAAGCTCTTAAGCACAAATTGTTCAAGTTTCAAATGTACTGAAAAGTGCGTTTTGTAACAAAAAAGATATCTTAAATCTGGATGTCCTGAGTTTAAACAGAAACAACCAGGAATTACATTCCCTCTTTTTTAAGAGGGACAGACCAAGAATTGCATGCATGACCATGTCAACCAAACTGTTTTGCATATCAAATTGTATGCAAATTTGATGGACATACACTGTTCTACACTACTGTTCAAAGGTTTGTGGACAGTAAGATTTTTAAAAAAATGTTTTTGAGAGAATTCTCTTATGCCAATCAAGGCTTCATTTTTAAAAATCAAAAATACAATAAAATATTATTACAAATAATTGTATATTTTTTATATACTTTAAATGTAATTTATTTCTGTGATGGCAAAGCTGAATTGTCAGCTCATAATCAGTTACATTTAGTTTCATGATCCTTCAAAAATCATTCTAATTCGATGTTTCGGAGCTCAAGAAATATTTCTTATAATCAGTATTGAAAACAGTTGCTTCAGGATTCTTTGATAAACAGAAATGTATTTAAATTATCATTTATTTAAATTATAAATAATTTGCTACATTATAAATGTCTTTACTGTAGGGGTGGGCGATATGGCAATTTTTTTTTGTGGAAAATCACGATTCACGATTTTATCACGATTCTTTTTCATGTTGGTATAACTTTTTTGCAAGTGACTGAGCATTACAGCCAAACTAATGTCTTTGTAAGATAAGAACAAAGATTACATATACATTACAAATAATATACAAATGAAATAAACTGCCGGCACGGACACCGACACGGACACACCGGCACCGGCATTGACGCCGACACTGACACACCGGCACGGACGCCGGCACCAGCACGGACACGGCAACGGCACAGACACCAGCACGGAAACTCGGCACTGACACGGACACCGGCACGGAAACCCGGCACGGACACAGACACACGGACACGGCAATGGCATGGACATCGGCGCGGAAACTGGACCAGCGAGGAAACCCGACACATGCACTAGCACGGAAACCCTGCACGTACACACCGGCACGGACGCATAGGCATGGACACCGGGACAGGCACATCAGCACAAACACCGGCACGGACACCAGCCCGGACACATCGGCACGGATACATAGGCACGGACACATAGGCATGGACACCGGCACGGACACCACCACAGACACATTGGCAGGGACACGGCACGGAAACTGCAACGGAATCCTGGCACAGACACGGACACACCGGCACAGCACCGGCACGGACACACCGGCATGGACACCAAGACTATAAGTTATCAAGCTTAGTAGAAAAGCGTACTTTTCATATTATACGATTTAGAAAGAACACAAACAGTTGGAGCAGAGTGTGTTGCTCTTGACAAATAAGGAGCTGAAAAATCCATTCTCCATATTAACTCATACAAAAGCTAATTTTGGTCATGAAATATTCTGTGAGTCCATGATTCATAATACAAACATTCTACGCAATTCTGTATGTTGTGGTTTTCGTGATTCAGCGACAACATCATTGTTACAGTTGGCTTCGCTCACAGCCGACTAGAGAGGCCTAGAGACTAGGACTAGAGAGGCCTTAAATGTTGTAGAATTTAATCTTAACTAATCTCAGTGCTGAATACTGATCTGCATGTGGAGATTATAATTGGAATCAACTGTTTATTTTCCTAATATCTATGTCTTCCAGACATAAAAAAATTCCAACACCCCCGTGATCAGGAAATCCAGATGCTGGCTGGCAAAGTTATAAAGGGCACTGGTGAAAAATGGATAGTGGTCTTCCAGAATGTGCTCTATGGAGACATTGCCGCCAGTGAATACTGCAGTGGGAGTGGTGTTTCCATGTTGTTTCTTATTGGCTTGGTATGTATTGGCTCAACATCATAGCTCACTCTCCGAGAGCTGAAATCCTCAAGGAGAGGAGGGGCGTGTGGATATGTCCTAGAGGAGTTTTTTGTATAAGACTGATAATGAGTCGGACAGTTGCAGGCGGAGAATTATTTTTCTGTATTATCATTTCTGAAAGCTAATGTTCGTGATAAATCAACAAGTTTGAATGAACTTCACAATTAATCACCTTTGGCCCACCCGTTTGCAGAGGTGTCAAAAGTATTCACATTCGTTACTCAAGTAGAAGTATAGATACTAGGGTTTAAAAAGACTTCTGTAGAAGTTGAAGTATCAACTCAAGCTTTTTACTCAAGTAAAAGTGTAAAAGTAACTGGTTTCAAAACTACTTAAAGTATAAAAGTAAAAGTAATGCAAGGAAAAAAATGCCATTAAGGACAAAAGCTTAGGCCGCGCCACAGGGGCCTATAGTGCACTACCACCTCCTTAAAAAACATGTTTTCTAAAGGCCATCACTATAACGTTATATTAAAATGTATGCCCATAGAAAATGAATTTCAGTCCAATTTCCATTTTAGTAAAATGCAAATACATTAAAGAACCATATGTGTGTACAACTGAGCATTAACGTGTGGAGCGGAAGATATGATGACTAGTTGCCTATAAGTATTGTAATGGTGCAAAAAGTCAAACTTCAGAGACATGTTATCTCGGAATAGTATATGTTTATACTTCTCTTTAAAGGCGTAGGTTTAATTTTGAGATTGGTGGGGACTGGGGACACTCTCAGAAGCGGAGGAGGAATCAGGAAATTAATAGGATAATGTATTAAGGTTTTTAGTCTATATTGACCTTAACAATACGTTAATTAATTAATTCTGTAATGTTACAGGTAACTAATAAAGACAAGGAGGCAGTTTAACAGAGACTTAACCTTACTCCGTTCATAGTGCAATGCAATAGTGCAATATTGTCTTGTTCCTTACTTTTTGAAGAAGCCAAACACGTCCGCATCTTTCATTAAAAGGATATAGTTCACCCAAAAATGAAAATCATTTAGGCTACTCACTCTCAAGTTGTTTCAAACCAGTTTCTTTCTTCTGCTGAACACAAATGAACATATTTTGAAGAATGTCGATAACCAAACAGCTGATTGTACCCATTGACTTCCATTGTAGGAAAAAAAAAATACTATGGAAGTCAATGGCTACCATCAACTGTTTGGTTATCGACATTCTTCAAAATATGTTCTTTTGTGTTCAGCAGAAGAAAGAAACTGGTTTGAAACAACTTGAGAGGGAGTAAATGATGACAGAATTTTCATTTCTAAATAAGTGAACTATCCCTTTAACAGAAATTAACGGTTGGCATATATGTTTTGCATCAATACTGTCAAGTTTGTCCTGTTGGACACGACACACAGCAATACTGTCAAGTGTCACTTGTGACCATTGCATTGAGACATGTTTTCAGGGTCCTAAGTGCACTGAAACTTCTTTCAGTCCAGCTGATGAGACTGGGATGACAAGGTTTCAACTTGATTAAACAGGCCTCTCATTTCAACAGACCAAGCAATGTTATTTTTTCATGTTTTATGGGGACTTTCCATAGACATAATGATTTTTATACTGTACAAACTGTGCATTCTACCCCCCTATACTAACCCTATCACAGATAACTCTCTGTATTTTCAAAAAACATAATTTAGTCTGATTTATAAGCTGTTTAAAAAAAAAACAAGGACTTCGGATATTGCCATCTTTATGGGGATATTTTGATCCTATAATGTAGGGTTACACACACACACACACACACACTCTCTGTCTCTCTCTCTCTCTCTCTCTCTCTCTCTCTCTCTCACACACACACTCATACACATACACACTCACACACGCGCGCACTCTCTCTCTCTCTCACACACTCACACTCTCGATTATGCCACTTATCCCGCGATTGTCAGTTCTATCATTTAAAAACGAATCGGTTACCTAACGTAACCTCGGTTCTCTCTAGAAGAGGGAACGAGTATTGCGTAAGCTAGCTTACGCTACGGGAAAGATTCATCTTTGCTGAGATATTGAAGCCAAAAATTATTTCATAATTTGTATCCATACACAACGCAGTTCCTCTGCGGCAGACCTAGAGCGGGCTAGCTAGCAGCTCATTGGTTCGCTCAGAGAGAACTGCTTAAGCCTATGGGAGAGCGGGACTGAACCCGCTTCCAATGAGAGGCGCCCGCGCGCTCATTGCGTCATGGCCCGCCAGAGTGGGCGTGGCCATGGGGTATATAACAGTCTCTCCCAGGCTTATATGTTGATTTATTTCAGCGTGAAGCGAAACGCTAGTAGCGCAAGCACGGCCGGGAACGCAATACTCGTTCCCTCTTCTAGAGAGAACCGAGGTTACGTTAGGTAACCGATTCGTTCTCTTACGAGAGGTTCTCTCGTATTGCGTAAGCTAGCTTACGCTACGGGAACACCTGGTCAACGCCGTGCGCGCTATGAAACCACACATGAAATCCCAGGGATCTACCGGGGGATTTTTAACGTGGAGTGAATGTACTATGAGGCCGGCAGAGCGGGCACATGAAATGTACACATAAGCATGTATGGGGCCAGCAGAGCGGGCACATGAAGTGTAAAAGCATTTAAGGAGAGCACAAGGGGCGAACCGGTTGTGAGGGACTCTCAGAAATGCAGCTTCTTAGAGAGCTGGTCGTTAGACAGCTAGTAATTTTTCCTGCAAGGCGGGGACTTCCAAGTTGTAAAATCTGACAAAAGTGGACGGGGAGGCCCATCCCGCGGCCACACAGATGTCATGAATGGAAATTCCACAGGACCATGCCCACGATGAGGCCATGCCTCTAGTGGAGTGCGCCCTGATGCCCAGAGGGCAGGGCAGGCATTTAGATGTGTAAGCAGAGGCAATCGCGTCCACTATCCATCTAGACAGTGTCTGTTTAGAGGCGGCCAGACCTTTGGTGCGCCCCCCAAACGACACGAAAAGCTGCTCAGCGCGTCTGAACGCGGCAGCGCGCGTAGTGTACAATCTCAGAGCCCGCACCGGGCAGAGGAGATTGGTGTCACGCTCGCTATCGGATGCAGGCAGAGCCGATAGGGAAATAATCTGCGCCCTGAATGGGGTACCAATCGCTTTCGGGACATAGCCATGCCTAGGTTTGAAAATGACAACCGAGTCATTCGGCCCAAACTCAAGACACGCGGCGCTGGATGAGAGCGCGTGAAGATCCCCTACGCGTTTTACTGAGGACAGAGCCGTCAGGAAAACGGTTTTGAGCGAGAGGTATTTTAGGTCCACAGACTCGAACGGTTCGAACGGGGGTGCTTTCATAGCTTCGAGGACTATAGAAAGATCCCAAATAGGAACCGACGGGGGCCGCGGAGGGTTCATCCTCTTAGCTCCCCTGAGGAAGCGGATGACTAACTCGTCTTTGCCCAGGGACTGAGCGCGTCGGGGTTCAGCGAACGCTGCGACGGCTGCCACGTAAACCTTGAGAGTGGAGGGGGACCTGCCCTTGTCCAGCATCTCTTGAAGGAACATTAGCAAAGACGGCACCTCGCATGACCGTGGGTCCAGCTGTTTTTCGGTGCACCATTTTGAGAACACAGACCATTTAGACGCATAGAGCCTTCTCGTGGAAGGTGCTCTAGCCTGTATGATAGTGTTTCTTACTCCCTCTGGCAAATCGACGAATAGTCGTTGATCACCCATGCATGTAGCGCCCAGCGCCGTGGATGGGGGTGCCAGATCGTGCCGCGAGCTTGAGAGAGGAGATCTGCTCTGACTGGGATGGGCCACGGGGCTGTCTGTGACAGCTGCGTGAGCTCCGGAACCCAATTCTGACTCTCCCAACGCGGGGCTATGAGGAGCACCGAGTGGCGTGCGTCCCTGATCCTCTGAAATACCTGTGGTAACAGAGCGATCGGAGGGAATGCATAGAGCGGGCGGCGAGGCCATTCCTGGGCTAGCGCGTCCTCGCTCTTCGAAAAATATATTGGGCAGTGAGCGTTCTCTTCTGACGCGAAGAGGTCTACTTCTGCTCTGCCGAATAGCCGCCACAGTGATTGGACCGTTTGTGCGTTCAGGGACCATTCTCCTGTGGAGATGAGGTTCCTGTGCAGTATGTCTGGACCCTCGTTCAGATGGCCCGGCACGTGCGTCGCTCTGAGCGAGAGCAGGCGGCTCTGAGACCAAACTAGAATGCGGTGTGTCAGTAGACAGAGGTTTCTGGATCTGACACCGCCCTGACGGTTGAGATAGGAGACCACCGCCCTGTTGTCCGAACGGATCAGGACGTGGTGTCCCCGAATGAGCGAGAGAAAGCGCGAGAGCGCGTTCTCGACCGCAAGCATTTCCAGACAGTTTATGTGTAAGGGGCTTTCCTGAGTCGACCAATGGCCGAAGGCCGGTGAGCCCTCGCAGACTGCACCCCAACCCGTGTTGGATGCATCTGTCGAGATGACTTTTCGGCAGGAAAAGGTCCCCATCGTGACGCCCTGGCGAAACCATTCTGCTACTGTCCATGGCTGCAGCGCCGTGAGACATGTCTGCGTAACCTTGATCAGCTGGCGGCCCGTGTTCCACGCGCGGTGGGGTACACGGCTGTTTAACCAGAGCTGAAGCGGGCGCATGTGCAGAAGGCCCAGCTGAAGTACAGCGGAGGCTGAGGCCATGTAACCCAGCATCCTCTGAAAAGCTTTCAGAGGAGTGCGGGCGTCCATCTGAAACAAGGCGGCTAGACGCTGAACACTACGCGCGCGCTGTGTAGACAGGCGAGCCGTCATCGTGACCGAGTTCAAATCTATTCCTAGGAAGGAAATCGATTGACTGGGAAGAAGGGAGCTCTTTGACCAGTTGACAGAGAGACCCAGCGCTTCCAGATGGTTGAGGAGAACTGCGCGGTGCGACAGAAGCTCCGTCTGTGATTGGGCCAAAATCAGCCAGTCGTCCAGATAATTCAGAATGCGCAGCCCCTGGCTTCGCAGGGGGGCGAGCGCCGCGTCCATGCACTTCGTGAATGTACGGGGCGCCAGAGATAAGCCGAACGGGAGAACGGCGTATTGATAAACAAGACCCTCGAAGGCGAAACGTAAGAATGGCCTGTGACGGGGATTTATCTGGATCTGAAAATAGGCGTCTTTCAGGTCTAGAGAGATGAACCAGTCCCCCTGGCGCACCTGCGCGAGGAGTTTCCTGGTAGTGAGCATCTTGAACGGTCTCTTCATGAGCGCTTTGATCTAAAATCGGTCTGAGGCCGCCGTCTTTCTTGGGAACCAGAAAATAACGGCCGTAAAACCCCGACTCGGTCATAGATGGCGGGACTCTCTCTATAGCGCCCTTTTGCAACAGCGTCGCAATTTCTGAGCGGAGCGTGCCGGCGGCCAGCGGGCTGACAGTAGATTCGAGCTGCGCGCGCGCACGAGGCGGGCGGCGGCGAAACTGCAGCAGATAGCCGTTCTTTATAATGCTTAACACCCACGGGGAAATGCCTGGAATGGCTTCCCACGCTTTGGAGCATGCGGCTAGTGGCCGAATGGCTATATTGCCCTGATTGCTGCACATAGCGGGCTGGACACAGTGTGTGGGCGCACTTTGAATGTGTGTGGCAACGGGATTTGCACTCAGAGAGGAGTCTATGGGCCGTGCAACAGAGCGAGCAGAGAGGGGACACGCGCACGAGCTCGTGGGCGTGTTTATGTTCTCTGAATCTAGAGCGGGCTCTGCCCGTTTCATGTGATGGGGCTCTGATAGAGACACGGGATATGTTATGCTTGTGTGTATCGGTGAGCACATGATTGTGGGCACTTTTTGTACACAACTGGCAAATTTTCTCTTTTTGAGATTTCTCTGGGTAGCCATAAAAACGGCTTTTTGACGCTCGCAAGCGGGCTGGGACACCGGCTTGTTTGTGGCGGTCAACACTACAGCAGTCGGCGAAATAACGGGGACTGGCAGAGGGCGAAGCTTTGACGGCGGTCCGGCCGCAGCGGGAGAGCACCGTCATTTTCTTGACTTTGCTAGGCAGACTTCTGATGATCAGGCTTCAGCGTGATCTTAGTTCGCGGGCCTCGTGGGGGCGGCGGTCTGCGGCGGCTGTCAGAGCGAAAGCGAGGGCGGGCGCCCTGTCTGCGCTGGGCTGTTTGAGTCTGCGGAGGGGGACGCTGTGGCGGAGCTCTGGCGGGAGGCTCGCGAGAGCGGCCCGCGGAAGAGCTAGCGCGGCGTGGCAGAAACAAATTCATCGCCTGAGTAGCTTTCTGTACCTCAGAGAAGCGATCGACGATTCCCGTGACAGCAGATCCAAACAGGCCCGTCGGGGAGAGGGGCGCGTTGAGAAACGCGGCGCGCTCAGAGTCTCCCATGTCGGCGAGCGTGAGCCATAAGTGTCTCTCGGCAACACACAGGCTGGCCATGCATCTCCCCAGAGCTTGTGCGGCGGCTTTAGTGGCGCGAAGGGCGAGGTCCGTAGCACTTCTCAGATCCGTGACAGCGGGGGCGGGGTTCCTACCGCCTTCGGCACATTCACGGAGAATATCGCTCTGCAGTACTTGGAGGACAGACATAGAATGAAGCGCGGCGGCGGCCTGACCGGCGGCGGCGTATGCGCGAGCATGAAAGCTCGAGGTCGCTCTGCAAGCTTTCGAAGGAAGCGTGGGTGAAGAACGCCATCTAGCAGAGGGCGGGCAGAGGTGCGCGGTGACCAAGTCCTCGACGGGCGGCATGGCTGAGTAGCCTTTTTCGGCGGCTCCGTCCACCGAGCGCAGCGAGGCGGATATATCGGAGCGGTTTCTGGCTGAGAGCGGGGCATTCCAGGACTTTGTTAGCTCTGCGTGAAGCTCAGGCAGGAATGGAGCGGCCCGGTTGCACGCGGGGGTCGAGCGCCGATGAAAAAAGCTGCCGTCCATCCGGTTCGGGGCCTGCTCGGGTGGAGGAGACCACTCGAGACCGAGGCGTTCGACGGCCTGTGAGAGGAGGCGCATTAGCTCTTCCTCTATCCCGGCGCGGGTCCCCGTCGACTCTCTCGTGGAACCGAGAGATGACCCGTCTTCACTCTCTGAAGCGAGCAGTGAGCAGGAGTCCTTCTCCTCCGCGGCGTCATCGGAAGCAACAGAGCGGCCACTCGGCGGCAACTGTATGTCCGGCAGGGGCGGGGAGGGAGAGCGGGAAGCGGGAGGCGGCGGCGGCGGCCCGCATGTTTCCGCTGGTGGCTCCGGCGGCCTTTGTGAGCGGCGTTTCTTCTTCCGCGGCGAAGAGACAGGCGGCGCGGGAACGGATTTCACTGCCAGAAGTCGTGCCCGCAGGGACAATAACGGCAGGCTTTCACAGAAGTCGCAACCTCCATCCGCGAGGGCGAGTTCTGCATGCTCGAGTCCCAGGCAGAGAGCGCAGATAACATGGCGGTCTCCGTCCTCGAGACGAGCGCGGCAGGAGCCGCAGGAAAAACGAGGCATCTTTAGAAAGACGCTCGGCTCTTTCAGATATAAATTGAGAAAAAGGATGCAGTCGTCGGATGGCTTAGCTTGCAGGGCGGCTGAAGGTGGCGAAGACGGCCGGCTTCTTCAGGGTCCGTGAGCTCGCTAGAGGTGCCTTCTCGACGGCGACGGCTTTTCCCAGAAAACAGCAGAAGCGTGCAGCTTGCTGAAGATGAAATGAATCAACATATAAGCCTGGGAGAGACTGTTATATACCCCATGGCCACGCCCACTCTGGCGGGCCATGACGCAATGAGCGCGCGGGCGCCTTTCATTGGAAGCGGGTTCAGTCCCGCTCTCCCATAGGCTTAAGCAGTTCTCTCTGAGCGAACCAATGAGCTGCTAGCTAGCCCGCTCTAGGTCTGCCGCAGCAAAGATGAATCTTTCCCGTAGCGTAAGCTAGCTTACGCAATACGAGAGAACCTCTCGTAAGAGAACGGCTGTCCCCAAATCAATATTTGACGCGATTTGCCCTGTATTCTTGAGCAGAAAACTGTTGATTTCTCACTCACTTACCGCATCTAGGTTTCCTAATTCCTTCGGATGAGTTTTGCCGCTTCGCACAACCAAATGTAACAGCCTCTCACAAGTTAGAAAGAAAACACAAAGCCAATCAGTTTAGCGATGTTCAGGAGGCGGGACTCAGATCTGTTAAACGTTTGTGTTGGTCATTTTTTGAACGATGACAAGCCGAAATGAAATAGGAGTAACGAGGCTATTTTTAAAATGTAAGGAGTAGAAAGTACAGATAATTGCGTGAAAATATAAGGAGTAGAAGTAAAAAGTCGGCTGAAAAATAATTACTCAAGTAAAGTATAGATACCCAAAATTTCTACTTAAGTAAGGTAACGAAGTATTTGTACTTCGTTACTTGACACCTCTGCCCGTTTGAAACACTGCCATTGCTGAGATTTGAAGGACGAACTGTTGTATGCCACTTAAGTGCCCAAACTGCAGTTTCCATTGAACAGAATGGAATAACAATAACTTGCCAGACTGCTTTGACACTTTAAATAATAATTTATCAGTCTGGCCAGATCCTGCAAGAGAACCAAGCAACCTGGCCTGAAAATAACAGTGTAAAAACACAGTGTTTGTGTGTGTGTGTGTGTGTCATTCTGATGAAACTTAGTCTCTGATTAATTATTTCCGTATCAGCACCTTGATGGCTTGTGTAGGCCTGCAGTGAGTTTCTTTTGGACAGAGGTTGTCTACAGAAAAACCCATGAGCACATTTATGCAGCATTACTCACGGCTTCTGTGAAGTGCATACTGATTTTAAAAGCACTTTATAATTTTTCCCCCATACCCTTGAAACTGTCTGCTGACTTTATCATACTATGGACATTAATGGTTATGAGATGGTCTGTCCGACCTTATGTCTGGTCCATATAAGGCCTTTAAACCTTTATATGATGGTGTTAGTGATATTGAAGATATATTCAAGGACACGTCTATATGAACAAAAACATTGCAGGGAAGCTCAGCCCCTGGCCGTTAATAACAAGCTTTCCAGCCTTATTTAAAGTGTGAACTACCTCAAGGGATAAAAACATCTGGAGGGCTACTGGTTTGATATACTGGAAGAATATCCATTTGCCTTATTTTTTTTTAAGCAATCACATGCTGCTGCTATTTGCACTTTACACTATTCTCTGTTCACACATGTTTAAGGAATAATAATGAAATATATTGATATCCACTCTAAATAAATGTCACCGTGATTTTGCCAAGGAAGACATGTTCCTGGATCAACATAACCCTCCCTATACCTCTGAATATTACCGCTACCCATAACTTATCCCTAAAATCAGAGGGAAATGATTTGTGAATAACACTGATGTATAAGCACCCAACCCTGGTTGTAAGCCCATACATTATACAGAAATACAAAATATAAATAAAAGAAGGAATATTTCTGAGGTCATATGTGTGTGTGTGTGTGTGTGTGTGTGCGTGTGTGTGTGTGTGTGTGTGTGTGTGGAATGGAATGAGACAATGACGTCACATACTGATACTGTACATCATGAAATAGAGACACATTTTACACCATGAAATAGACAAATTAAAGACTGAAAAGGAAAGTTGAATGCATGAAAGTGGGAGCAGGGATGTGAGCCAAAATGAGGGCAGTGATGGACCTAAGCAGGAAAGGAAAATACAGTATAAACAAGTGTGAGGTTTCACAGAGTTGCCCTACTTAGTGAAACTCTTGTTGAGAGATACATGTATGTAAATGTGCTAGAGAAGCAGACAGATGGTTGAGTCATTTCCTCCCCCATTCTCTCAGGATACCTGGGAAATATCCGCTCTTGGATAAGACACTCTCATTCATTCTCGGTATATTTTCACATAATGTGATACAAATCAGGCTAGTTTTCCTAAATTAAATTGTAATAAAGTGTTGCTATTATTTTAATTGTGCAAAAGTTTTTTTTTTGTTAATATTTAATAATTTTTTTTGTGTTTCCTGTTCAGTTAAATGTAACGTTTTTCTGTGTGTCTCTTCATTGCCAATGTTGTGGACAGTTTGTCCTCAAATTCTTTCAACAGCGCCTGAGGCAGTGAACACCTTGTAATGACTGGGTGTTTCTAGAGGATTTAACTAAAGTTAACAAACACCACCTGTATTTATTTAGCCTTGTTTTGGTAGCCCTTTCTATCAAATTGCAATAACGGAGTCCGCTTAACTCAGAAATGTCATTTTTCAGATTCTACTAAATACCAATGACAAGAAGACATATGTGCACTACCTGCCTTGTGACTAGTTAACCCCATTTCTTGAGTTTCCATGTTTCCAAAGAAGTATTGTCAAAAAGCACACACCATTGATAAGAATCAAAACTATCTCTCAGTATGATAATGATGTGCATACATCATTTATAATAAGCACTGCAATATTCCATACAAAATAAGAATGGTCACTTTTGATTTCATGGTGACTAAAACAGTAGTCGACACTCAAATTGCACAGACATCAGACAAATTTCAGAGCCACAGTGTTCAATGCATTATTTGCACTGGAAAGCATTCAACAATCCTTGGCATTTACTCTCCATAGAGCTTCGATGAAGGCATCGTATCCCTTGGAGATGAAAAGAATCATGGAAAAAGAAATTAGATCAAATTGCACTAATATAATTCATATCCCAATGAGGGGAGGGGCTAGTGTGTGAGCAGCAGTCACACACTAAGTATGAATCTGTAATGCATATTGTGAGAATGACAGGAGCGAGCATGATTATTTACGTAGATAAGAATAAATGGGACTATCAATAAATAAACAGCACTTCATTTCTCAGGAGTCGACCTGGGGTTACCAGTCCTATTTTAGCGTATTCACCAATATTTGTCTCACTCTGAAATGAAAGAGCAATGAATAAATTTCCAACATTTAAAGATGAGAATGGACTTCATAAAAGGCTGCATGTGAGGACATACATTATGAAAGTGCCTCTACCTCAGCCTTTCACCTACATTATTCGATTTTCATTATTCATCCCAAACTATTGCATATAGATTTTTGAAATGAACGACTGCCTGTGATGACAGATTAAATGCTTCCCTTTCTATTTTGCCAATCAATTGAAACATATTCAAGCGATATCTAATAATTACATCTTATGTTTTGGTCATGGCACAGACTGAGACGGTCCATTAAGGGTATGACGATAAGAAATAAAGGTAAAGCAATACAATAAGGTCTCATTTGTTAATATTACACTCTAAAAAATGCGTTTGGTTCAAATATTGACAAACCCACGGTTTAAAATGTAATTTAAAAATTAAATGGTTGGGTTTGTCCATATTTGTCCCAACCATGGGTTGAAACAACCCATCATTTGTTAGAGTGTTTAATGTGTTAAATAACTAACAGTTAGCAATATATTTTAAAAAATGTAGTTAAATAATAAAAATAGCGTTCATAGTTCACATAGCATAAACTAATGTTAACAATACAACTTTTGATTTTAAAAATGTATTAGCAAATGTTGAAATTAATATTAGCCTAGCCTAACTAAGATTAATAAATGCTGTAGAAGTATTGCTCATTCTTAGTTGATCTTAACTAGTTAATGTTAACTAATGAAACCTTATTGTAAAGTATTACTGAAATAAATATCAAATCTAATGAAACAAGGTCAGTCTCTTTTATTATGTGCATGTTTTCCTTTCCTTGTGTTGTGGGAAATAGGAGATCTCACGTGTTCTCCTGAATTTCCCTGTCTATCAGACACTTCCTCGATGTGGCCACACCCAGTCATACTTACCTCCTGACCCATCGACATTCTGGTTTTAGGGCTTGCCAACAGTAAAAGATTGTTTTTGTTGCTATGTTACGGGCGCCTTTCCAACATTTATAAATAGCAGAGAGGCCTTTCGTGCAGTTCCTCTCTAGAGCAGAAGCAGGGGTTGCTGTAGGTTGAGGTGAGCTCTCAGCGGGTGAGTGCACATAGGGGTAATTGTGCATGCAGAACTGCAGAGTTCCCACCAGATACTCCTCTTACACTGCACCACGGTGATGCGATTTAGTTTTTTTTTTTTTTTTTTATCATTTATTTATAAAACGGATAGTTACAGTCATTGATTATGATTGATTGAGCAGCATTCTAAGCAGTTACCCAGGGGGCAAAACACCTGTTTTTTTTTAAGAAATCAGACATGGGCTGCTGTAAAAGGTTGTCATTTCATTTTTATATGATGTCTGAGGATCACAACCTGGGTGGCCAACCCGGTCAACAAGCTGCTGGAAAATGGAAGCTTTAGCTTAAGTTCTGTCAGGAAGACTCAATCAGCACGCCATGTATTACCTCATCCCTATCCAATCAGGTGTTAACAGTCACAGTATATAAGATTGGTACTTACACTTGTCTGAGTTCGCAGATGCTGACGCTGCCATTCACCTCCATCCTCCCCAACCACCACCAAGACGGTACCTTCCCCTCCATCCTCCCCATCACCACCACCAGGATGGTCCCTTCCTTACCTCCAGGGGGTCGGCTGCGCCCCCGCCTTCATCTCAGGCGGGACATGCAGATTCGGCTAACCTCGCTTTGCTCGCTAAGGACGGGGCCTACGCCAAAGAACTCATAAATTTATGCTTGCTGAGCTGTCAATAAATGTATATAGCCATTCAATTTATCTCCCGAGTCTTTCTGGTAGAACTTGTAATTAGGGTCAAAACAATGCTACCTCAAATTCTGCTTTAACTCCCCGGAATCACCCAAACATGCTAAAAAGGTTTAATTATATTCATGAATCCTGAGCCATATCTCCCTGATACTTTATGCTAGAAACAAACTGAGCACACCTTTCAAAAGAGTAGAAGATAAGCTTTCATCTGATGATTGTACATGTAATTAGAATGAAAGAGTTAACCCTTGTGCATTGTTCAAATTCACTACCCTTCCATTATGTTCGTGGCTGAAAACAGCCACTACTTTAAACTGCTGTAAAAATGTATCAGATACATTTTTTTTCTTTTTTCTTTTTTTTTTTTTTTGCATAAATCTATTAATCAACCTCAGTCCTGATCAAAACTACTAAATGTTTTTTTAAAAAAAATCAGGATTTGAACTCTTTAACTGCCAAATTCATAAATTATGTCACTGATTTGGGGGGAAAAAAACACACAAAATGACTTATTTTCAATATAAAATGTGATTGTGGAATGGATTTTTTTTTTTTACCTTTTATCACAGTCTTGGACATGTCAAAGATTAGAAACAACATTGGTTTTGATGCATTGTTAGTTTTTGTGCAGCATCAGATTTGAGCTTTTTCTCCCTTATTTTACTGTTCGTGGCTGTTTTTGCCCCATTGACTTCCATTATAACCACATTTTTTTATTGCAAAGCCATGACACCATATAATCATGCATTTTTGATTGTTGGTGGTTTTCCCTGTTGGGAAGAGGTACAATTTTAAATTTTTACTGTTGATAAGGTGGCACCATTAACCCTTTAGATAGGCCTGTGCAAAAAAAAAGCTTAGTTTCTGGCTTTTACATGGAGTTATATGGAGTATAATAGCATATTAAAGCGTGTGTGTGTGTGTGAGAGAGAGAGAGAGAGAGAGAGAGAGAGAGTGTGTGAGAACTCACCTTGATGCGTCTGAGAAAATCCAAATATGCACCTCAGCTCTCAGAACTACATGGAGTAAACAAAAACAAAGCAAGTGGATTTAAACACTTGCATGCAAGCCTGCTGGTCATTTGATGGTGAGAAGAGCAGCAAGCAACATGAGAAAGGGCTTTAGTAGTGAAGTTTTAGAGATGATTGTGCAGCCTGACCCCTCCAGCGAGCTCCAGGATGTATTGTCTTCTCCCTCTGACACCACAGACTCAGGAGAGTCAGATACTGATTTGGATGTGGCAACCTCATCATCCTCTCTAGCTTCCACTGAAGGCGAGGAGGATTCGGAGAATCCTGGATCTGGGTGGATTGGGAGAATCTGGAGAGGGACATGGTGGCTCTAAAAATCGCACGACCACTGTGATCATCCCACAGGCAACGTGTGGACTCCCCTCTGGACCTGTAGACGCCGGCCAAAATCAGTAGCCCCATGTAGGCACGGAGATCTGTGGAGTCCACCCCGGTCCAGTTTCTCATTGTGCGGCGCCCATGGAGGTTGGTCATGCTGACAATGAGGTCAATCATCATCATCAATCATCACATGCGCGGCTCTCAGCGAGCGCAACAAGTGATGGGCCCACACGAGAAGGCGTTCTGTCACTTTGCAGAGATTCCTGGATCTGACACTGCCTTGGTGGTTCACGTAGGACACCACGGACATGTTGTCCGAGCGGACTAGAATATGGTGGCCCCGTATGTGTGGGAGGAAGCGCTTCAGCGCGTTCTCGACCGCTTTCAACTCCAGAGAGTTTATATGAAGGCCTTTCTCTTGGTCTTACCACAGGCCAAAGACCGGTCTGCCCTCGAAAAGAGCGCCCCAACCTAAGTTGGAGGCGTCTGTCGAGATAACCTTTCAGTGTGAGACAGCTCCCATTGTCACTCCCCGCTGGTACCAGCCGGCCGCTAACCAGGGTCAGTGCTAAAACGCAGCTCTGAGTCACCAATTCGTACACCAAGTCATACAATTCGTATGCCGCCAGACGCCCAGGCTCGGTGAGGTACTCGAGTGCTCAACCAGCGTTGCAGCAGGCGCATACGCAGTAGACCCAGCTGAAGCACTGCTGCAGCTAATGCAATACAACCCAGCATCGTCTGAAATGTTTTTAGAGGTGCGATGCTGCCTTTCTGGAAAGACCCGGCCAGGCGTTGAACACGGCACGCGCACTGTGTCGACAGCCGGGCCGTCATTGCCACAGAGTCCAGTTCTATACCCAGAAAATAGGCTGACTGACTGGGCAGTAATGAGCTCTTGGTCCAGTTGACCGTGAGACCCAGGCTTTCCAGGTGGCTGAGAAGTAGCCTGACTACGTCAGACTTTGTACTTCCGCTCTATTTCAGTTAGCTTCTGTACTCAGTCTGAGACATCGACATGTCTCTCAGTTTTCCTCCGGCCTGAAAACAGCCGACCAATCAACGAACAGAGGGCGGGCTGAGAGCTGTGACGTAGACGCTAAGCACCGAGTTTAAGATTGGGGAAATCGAAAACGACCGTGGATATGGAGACACGGGATGCAATTCGCTCTGTTGTGGAGAATATTCCTGGGATTTCCAAACTGAAGGCCGAACAAGATGAGTGTTTGTTAAACATTTTGAATGGAGGTGATGTCGTGGCCCTACTCCCGACAGGTTTTGGTAAAAGTTTAATTTATCAAATATTACCGATCGTCAGCGAGAAACTGGGGAGGCCAAAGGCCGGCAAGGCGATAGTTATGATTGTGTCCCCCTTGGTTGCACTCATGGAGGATCAGGTTAAGGAGTCAGCAAAACTTGGTCAGTCATGTTCACTCCGGTATTTCGCTCGATGGTTTCGTTTTCGCATCATACATGTTTACAGTGGAAGTTTGATGCGGCTGAGCTGGCGAATAACACACGTCATAACCAAACGTTATGTGATTGGCTTACGGGTAACCAGTGATTTTATACAATATACTTTAGACAAGCACCCACCCCCACCCCCCGCCCGATAGAGAAAGAAAACTCTTTTCAATTATGCCATGCCAGACTCTGTCTACGAAGCAAAGCGAAGTAGCAGAGTTTGGTATTACCAGGCTAGCTGAGAAGCACCGTTCTGTGAGAAATCAGTTCTTCCTCTGACTATGCTAGAATCAGCCAATCGTCCAAATAGTTCAAAATTCGCATGCCCTGACTTCTCAGGGGAGCGAGAGCTGTGTCCATGCACTTTGTGAAAGTACGGTGTATTGATATACCAGACCGTCGAAGGCGAATCTCAAGAATGGCCTCTGACGGGGTATTATCTGAATCTGAAAGTAAGCGTCTTTCAGATCGAGGGAAATAAACCAGTCCCCCGGGCGAATTTGCGCGATGATCTGTCTGGTTGTGAGCATATTGAACGGTCTTCTCATAAGAGCTTTGTTCAAATATCTCAGATCTAATATCGGTCTGAGACCTCCGTCCTTCTTGGCTACGAGGAAGTAACGGCTGTAAAAGCCTGATTCACTCAAAGAAGGAGGTACCGGTTCTATGGACCCCTTGCATAGAAGTTATATCTGCACAAAGTAGGTACTTCCCTACTTCCCTTCTGCTACTTCCCTATTCACTCTCGTCTCGGTTCGTGCTCGAAAGCGCGGGAGACGGCGAGCGAACTGCAATGAATAGCTCTGCTTTACTGTGGTCAGCACCCATTCTGACGCACATGGAATAGCTTCCCATGCTTTTGCATGCAAGGCTAGGGGCAGAATGGCCTCCGGGTTCCGATCGCTGCATTCTGCGGGCTCGAGAACCTGATTCGGAGGCGCGGGCGCAGTGCGCGTGCTCTCGGTGCTCGAATACGGCGGCTCGCAAACAGTGATGGCTGGCCGTTTTATACACTGACAACCAGACATTATGCTCTTTTTGAGATTTCTCTGGGTCGCCGTGACAACGGCGGTTGAATGCAGGTGAGCGGGTTGTATCACCGGCTCGTTGGCTGTGTAATACACATCTGCAGTAGCTATGACTACGGGGACTAGCAGAGCAGAAAGCTTTGACGGTGGTCCGGCTGCGGCGGGACTGAAGCGTCTTTTCCTCCTTTGAGCTGCTAGGAGGACTTCGCGGGCTCGGGTTTCAGCACGATCTTAGGCCGGGGTCCCCGGGGGGAGGCGGCCGGTGGCGGCTGTTCAAGCGCGATCTAGGGCGGCCGCCCTGTCGTCGCTGCTAAGACGGAGGCTGAGCTGGACGCTGGGTGGAGCTTCGTGCAGGCTGGTCCCGAGGGCGGCGTGCGGCTGAGCTCGAGTGTCAAAGGCAGGAAGGGTTCCGGCGAGCTTTTAGGAACCACATCGGTCTCCGGTGGCCTCTGGGAGCAGCGCTTCTTTCTGCACGGCCCAGCAGAGACAGGCAGAGTGACAGCTTCGTCGTTGTAAGCTTCAAGTCGAGCCCGCAGGGTCGACATTGAAAGCTCCTCTCACTCAGGGCTGCCGCCCGAAGAGAGCATGATGGTTGCGTGCTCTCGGCCCAGACAGAGAGCGCAGATTAGATGGCAGTCTCCGGTGCTGAGCGGGGCTCGGCACAAGCCACAGGAAGAGCGAGGCATTTTGACAAAAACGCTTCGCACTCTTTTAGATAGAAAGTGTGTGTCGCGGCGGCGAACACACACAGCAGAAAAAGGATATTTGTCGCCGGATAGCGCGGCAGGCATGGATGGCTGAAGGCAGCTAAGACGGCCGGCTTCCTCAGATGCTTTCCTAGGCTTGCTGGCCGCTTGTTTCGACGGCGGCAGCTTCTCAAGATCCAGCGATGCGAAGAGCTTCGCTGAAGAGATGAAAATCAGACTTCAGCCTGTTGAGCCCTTCTTTATATACGCTAGCCATTATATACCCATTCTGGCGGACTGTGACGCGTGGAGGGCGCGACGTCACGCAGGGCTCACCGGCTTATACAGTCTGCTATGGTCTGCTGTCTGCCGCACTGCGTTGACAATAAATTCAAAATTAAGGATAATTTTTTGGCTTCAGATCTCGAGAAAAGATGACTTTACCCATAGCGTAAGCAACTTACGCAATACGAGAGAACCTCTCGTAAGAGAACCACCAACAATCAAAAATGCATGATTATATGGTGTCATGGCTTTGCAATAAAAAAATGTGGTTATAATGGAAGTAAATGGGGCAAAAACAGCCACGAACAGTAAATGAGGGAGAAAAAGTTCAAATCTGATGCTGCAAAAAAAATAACAATGCATCAAAACCAATGTTGTTTCTAATCTTTGACATGTCCAAGACTGTGGACTGGATTTTTTTTAACCTTTTATCACAATCACATTTTATATTGAAAATAAGTCATTTTGTTTTTCTTTTCCCCAAATCAGTGACATCATTTATGAATTTGGCAATTATTAAAGTGTTAAAATCCTGAATTTTTTTAAAAACATTTAGTAGTGTTGATCAGGACTGAGGTTGATTAATAGATTTATGCAAAAAAATGTAAAAAAAAAAAAAAAAATTCTGATACATTTTTACAGCAGTTTAAAGTAGTGGCTGTTTTCAGCAACGAACATAACGAAAGGGTAGTGAATTTGAACAATGCACAAGGGTTAACTCTTACATTCTAATTACATGTACAATCAAGGCATCAGATGAAAGCTTATCTTCTACTCTTTTGAAAGGTGTGCTCGGTTTGTTTCTAGCATAAAGTATCAGGGAGATATGGCTCAGGATTCATGAATATAATTAAACCTTTTTAGCATGTTTGGGTGATTCCGGGGAGTTAAAGCAGAATTTGAGGTAGCATTGTTTTGACCCTAATTACAAGTTTCCAGCAGCTTGTTGACCGGGTTGGCCACCCAGGTTGTGATGCTCAGACATAGATTTAATTTTTATATGACAACCTTTTACAGCAGCCCATGTCTGCTAAACCCCCTTTGCCCCCTGGGTAAGTTGTAAAATGTTTTAATTATCTATATTTATTTGTTTCACAGCAGAGCAGAGATTTATTACTTTTCTGTTTTTGTTTTTTATTTAGAGCCAAACGAATATTCATTTCTTGACTTGTTTGGGATAATGTGTTGCTTCTGTCCAGCAGTCACTATAGAATTCTCATAAAAACTTTACTGTTTGAGAAACACTCCAAAAAAGGAGATCGCACTTTCTTCCTCTGTAAACATGTGTAAAGCCTGTATTTGTTTGATAAGGCCTTTGCTACTCCTTGCGCGTCAAAGATCACTGACGGCTCCAGATTAGGACCATTAGGTTTAGATTAGATACATTTATATTATTATTTTTTTCTCCTTCTCTTGTTTTCTCCTACTTTTTTAAGGTGCTTTTATATATATATATATATATATATATATATATATATATATATATATATATATATATATATATATATATATATATATATATATAATATTTTTTATAATAAAAAAAGTTTTGTTTTGTTTGTAATTAAAATGCAATCCAGGCCAAATGTCCAATGGATTTTGTTCCATGTATTTCCAAAACCGTCTCTCTGTAGTGTTTTTTTTTTTTTTTTCACTCTCTGTGCAAGACTGGTTAGCTTCTGTTCATCTTTGTGTCCCTATTCATCAGCTTTGGCCACGCTAGAATGGCTTTGCACCCCAGGCAGTGTAGATATATTCAGACAGTGGTTTTGTTTCTGTGTATCAGTCCAGAGTTTAGCAGTCTTTTCCATCTGAGAGCCTCACGCACGGCAGGGTCCCACCACCACTGAAATTATGTCTTCTGCACCCAATCCCTCCATCTCAGAGTGGTCCAGTGTTCTGAGAAAATGAACACCCAGAGATTTAGTCTCACTTTGACTGAAACAGATTACAAAGTCCAGTCCTTTTTATTTAATTTTCTCTCTCCTTTTATTACGTGAACTCGTGAATGTGTAACATTATATCTTCCAAAGCCAAGCCTTTTAAAAGAATGACAGTAAATCTTTCCGCCTTCAGCACCTTGGAATATAGAATTGTGGTCATGCGTTAAGGAGCTTCAGAGGACAGTGCAGTAATAGTGTTAAATGAAAGTCTTACTACATTCAGTTCATTTGTGTGGAAGCGGGGCTATTAAGATATCAAAGCTTTAGCCTAAGTTCTGCCGGAAAGACTAAATTTTTACGTCACTTGTTACCTTCTCATCTTTCCAATCGTGTTCTAATACTTGTAGTATAAACTAATTTCCAAAGGGATAAATAAAACGAAAATATAAAAGATCGGTACTTCCGCATGTCTGAGTTCGTAGATGCTTACCATCCTCCCCACCACAACCACCAGGATGGTCCCTTTCCCTTTATCCTCCCAACCACCACCAGGATGGTCCCTTCCCATACCTCCCAAGGGGGTCGGCTGCGCCCCTGCCTTCGTCTTCAGACAGGAAATGCAGATTCCGTACCCTCGGATTGCGAGCTACAGACGGGGCCTACGCCAAAGAACTTTATATCATAATACTTGGTTGATGGGCTGTTAATAAATGCATACTTGTTGCGGTATTTTGCCTCCAGAGTCTTTCTGGTAGAACTGTTTTTATGTGATTCCTGCACAACACCTGCATTAGCAGACCGTAACAGTGAACTGAACTTATCCAGAGACCAGCGCTGCACTATCATGACATTCCTGTAATTCTTCACATTTGTTTAAAGACTAAAGGAACATGAATGGGAACATTTTGCACTAGAACTATGAAAAATTCTTTACCCTAATGATAATTGCTATAGGGCTATGGATTTTATCTTGCTGCAAATAATGTTTTTCCTGGAAATCACACACATGATCTTTTTCCCTTCAACATTTTCCCTTCTCATTGGCCACATCTGTACAATGCTTTGACCAAGTATCCAGATTTGCATTTCCTTAAGAGAATACATGTTATTACAAGTGTGTGTTAATGAAATGTTTTATCAAAGCTGCTTTGACATTGATATATAATACTGAGCATTTGTATTGTTCACCTGCACATACGATTTTACCCAGTATCTTTGCAGTGTAAAGAATAATAATTATAATGATAACTAAATAAGCTTTCACACCAGCAGACAATATTGTTTTGTTCATTGTAGCGTGCACTCCAGTTACGTTGTCTGTCACTTTAAATGCTAAAGCTCTTTAAAGCAGAATGGATTCTGACGGCTGTCAATGTTTTTATTGTTCATCAGCTTAAGAAAAAAAGTTCTGAAATTGATTCCGACATTATCGTTCCTCTGTGCTGTTATAGTAATGGTGTGGACTCTGCTATTCTTTTATATTTAGAACTATTTTTAGAACTATCGTTACGTTATTGGTGTTAACGGGCCTTAAAGGTGTCTACATATTTAAAGGAAGACAAGACCAATCACAAAACATTTTGCAAATAAATGTAAGAAAGTAGACGAGCTGCAAATATTTAAATGAACTTGTGCTATTCAAGATATTACAATGCTCTTCATGGTTACCTGTTTATAGTCTTTTATAATTTGTCATATTTATGGTGGGTATGATGTTTTACGTTATCATATTTCAAATAAATTTTTTGTATTTCCAACACCAAGGATTTCTAAAATGTCAAATCTAAAGAACAAACTTGTGGTACTAGAGAACTTGCTGAACTCAGAGATACTATCTCAAAAGTTCATGTCATTTGTTTTAGATTTGAATGTTCATAACAAATATTTTGTTGACATGTCACAGGACATGGATCATTAAGGAAGCAATGACACAACATCAATAATGGAACTTGCCCAGTGTTTCACATTAGATTTGTGTACCATGGCAGTGATTCCAAAGGCATGGAAAGGACTGCTCTATTCACAGACTCTCATGCACCCAGAAAACTATAATTTTAGATTAACACTATCACTTTAATTACAAGAGCATTAAACATTGAAGTTTCTCTGAAAACCTGAAGGCAATGCCAGGTCTTCTTTTCTTTTCTTTTTTAAATTGTTTTTATTGTTGCGTTTTCTCATACATGACAACCAGATCCATTAGGTGTAAAATCCAACTGAAATACATGTGGACATGTATACATGTATACTTAGTATAGAAAATAACCTTGTAAATTATGTACAGCTCAGAACACCTGAGCCCTGCCTGCAGTGGTGTTGTGTAACCACACACAAGCACACAGACAGACACCAAAAGTGCACATACACTTAGTGTGCTTAATGGTCCTATTGAATATGCACATAGTCAAAATGCATACAGTGCATGGCCCCCAAATATTTGGGCACATTTTAAAAAGTGACACAGTGTCCTTGCATCAGCTAGCAAAATATCTAAAGTATATCTAAAAATATAGACAATTTTATAACCATTGTTCCCTATCGGTCAGTCACTACAACGTAGGTCAGACTGACCATTAGGAATCTCGCTAGAGAGGCCAATCTACTTCGAGTGAAACTAAAACAAGCCAATGCACATTGGCGTGCAATCATTTGCATCAGCTGTGCAGCCTCGCAGCGCGGGTATTTAACGAGCAGCTGTTGTGATTGCACACTAGCTTTTTGCTTCGGAGCCAAACGCTTCATGTTTAATTCTACAGTGTGACTCTACGAGCCTCTTGGTTGGATCTCTCCTTATCCGGTGCGGGCGTTACAGCACGGCAGCGCGAGCAGTCTTTTATGTCCTCTCTCTTCTGTCTGTGTCTTTTTTTTTAATTTTTTTTTTTTAGCAAAATTCAAAAAGCTGTTTTAACAGCTGGTAAGGTGCGCAGTTGAGCGCTCAAAATCTGTTTTCAAAGCCGGTAAGACCTGCCAGCGAGAGAGAGAGACAGCGCCTAGACGGGTGCACATTCCCGTCTGTGTTTGCAATGACTGTTCCCCTGCGTGTTTCAGCACCAGTGAGAGTAGTCCCTAAAAAAGCTCACACAGATAGTGTCTTTTTAAAAAAAGAAAAAAAAAGATGACTTTCTATCTGTGTCTTTCGGGATGCGGTCGTTACCTGGGCTCACAGGATGGTCACAAACGCTGCCTCGTGTGTCTGGGCATTGAACACGCTGAGGCAGCGTTTGTGGATGAGTCATGTACCCATTTTGGGAAGATGACCATCGCGGAGCTACAGTCGAGACTCCTGTTCCTGCAAAGGGGCGGAGTCCCCGTGCCTCTGCCTCGATCCAATCCTCCTCAGAGGGTTGCTTCGGGCGGTGGCGCGGGTGACTTGAGGATTACGGTGAGCGCGTCTCCTTCTGGGAACCAACCCCCTAGGAGCTCTCACCCCTCTCATGCTCCGCAGCCAGTTGAGTTCCCATTGGAGAGAGCTGGACGATCCTCGAGGTGTGTACCGGTTGTCTCCTTTGGGGCTCCCAGTGAAGACCAGATGTCGATCACTGCATCGGAGGGTGGGTCAGACTTCTCTGCGGATGACGACTCGGCACCGCTGCCTCCTTCGGGTGTGCCAGCGGTGCCTGAGACGGACCTGGAGATGATGGGCATGCTGCTTTCCCGGGGCGCCAACGGGGTCGTGCTCGTGTGGAATCCTCCACCGTGTCCCGAACCCTCGAGGTTGGACGATTGGTATCTCGGGGTGGCGTGCGCTGGTTCTCAGCAACCCATCCCAGTGCCTTTCTTCCCGGAAGTGCATGAGGAGCTTACAGGGACGTGGACGGCACCTTTTACTGCCAGAAACCATCCCGGTGGCTCCTCCTCCCTCACCACCCTTGATGGCGGGACGGCTAAGGGATATACGCGCATCCCGCCAGTGGAACGGGCCGTTGCTATGCAACTGTGCCCTAACTCCACTTGGCGTGGAGAACCGTGTCTCCCTTCCCGGGCCTGTAAGTACTCGTCGGATTTAACCGGCAAGGCTTACAAAGCCTGTGGGGAAGCTGCCTCTGCCAAGCACGCCATGGCGTTGCTGCAGGTCCATCAGCCCAAGGCACTGAAGGACCTGCACGAGGAAGTTCACGATCCCCAAGTTCTTCATGAACTCCGTATCGCGACGGACCTCGCGCTTCGTGCGACGAAGGTGACCGCGCGGTCAGTGGGTCGTGCGATATCCACCTCGTGAACGCCATCTCTGGCTGTGTCTGGCTGACATGAGGGAGTTTGACAAGCTCCGGTTTCTCAACTCTCCTGTGTCCCAGACCGGCCTCTTCTGCGATGCGGTTGAGAACTTCGCCCAGCAGTTCTCGGCTGTACAAAAGCAGACGGAGGCCATCAGACACATCCTGCCGCGGCGGCCAGCTGCTGCCTCCACCCCACCGCCTGTGGCACCTCAGTCTGCTCGTCGCCAAGGGCGTCCTCCTGCGCCTGCCCCTGCTCCCGCGCCGCAGCAGCAGCCTCCACCTAAGCAGCGCCGTGGAGCCAGTCGCAGGCAGGGCGCCCCGCCCATCCAGGCCCCCGCCAAGAGGGGCGGCAAAGCCAGGGGTAAGCAGCCCTAGGACGGGCGACCCGGAGATGGAAGGGATTGCTCTCCAGGAGACGATGACCGCATCGCTCCCTCCCCCGGAAGAGGGCCGGGTGGAAAATCTTTTGTTTCGTTTTGTTTGTGTTCCGCCGCTGGCCTTAAAACCAGCGGCACCCAAATTTTCAATTAAAAGAGCAGTTTCTACCATCTCTGGGTCCGAAGGGGACCCGGAGAGCAGTGGGGGGACAGAATCCTCACCACTCTCATCCGCCTCCTCTGTTGCCAGTGAGCAGCAGTGTGCAGTTCGAGAACGCCACCGAGCCGCCTCCTGCCCCGTGGAACCAGGTAAGTGCTGCACAGCACACACAGACCCCGCTACGGGCCTCCTCCCAGAGAGAGCCACCCGAGCCGCGTCCCTGTGTTCCACCTCGCTGCCCCACTCCGGGTACGCCTACGGTCCCTTTGGTCCCGCTTGCACGGTCTCTGAGAGCCTGGTTAGCGCTCCCCAGTCCGTTTCGCTGGCTCATGCGGACCATCAGGCTCGGCTATGCGATTCAGTTCGCCCGACGTCCCCCCAAGTTTCGGGCCATCCACTCCACTACAGTGAGAGCAGCCGATGCCCATGTCTTGCGTGTGGAGATCGCAGTCCTACTGGCGAAGGACGCGATACAGCCGGTCCCTCCAGCCGATATGAGGTCAGGGCAATACAGTCCCTACTTCATTGTACCCAAGAAAGGTGGTGGGTTACGACCGATCTTGGATCTGCGAGTTTTGAATCGGAGCCTCCACAAGCTACAGTTCAAAATGCTCACGCAGAGACGCATTTTCGGATGAATCCGTCCCCAAGATTGGTTTGCAGCGATCGACCTGAAGGACGCGTACTTTCATGTCTCGATTCTTCCTCGACACAGGCCGTATCTGCGCTTTGCGTTCGAGGGTCGAGCATATCAGTACAAGGTCCTGCCCTTCGGGCTGTCCCTGTCTCCCCGTGTCTTCGCGAAAGTCACGGAGGGGGCCCTTGTTCCCATGAGAGAACAGGGCGTTCGCCTCCTCAACTATCTCGACGACTGGCTCATACTAGCACACTCTCGAGATCAGTTATGTGAACACTGGCACCTCAGCCAGTTGGGCCTTCAGGTCAACTGGGAAACGAGCAAACTCGCCCCTGTGCAGAGGATCTCTTTTCTCGGTATGGAGTTGGATTCGGTCGCACAGACAGCGCGCCTCACAGAGCAGCGCGCTCAGTCGGTGCTGAACTGCTTGAACACGTTCAAAGGCAGGACGGCGGTCCCACTGAAATTTTTTTAGAGGTTCCTGGGGCATATGGCAGCGGCAGCAGCGTTAACCCCGCTCGGCTTGCTTCATGAGACCGCTTCAGCACTGGCTTCACGGCAGAGTCCCAAGATGGGCGTGGCATCACGGCACTCACCGGGTGGCAATCACACTGGCCTGCCGCTAGACCTTCAGGCTGTGGTCAGACCTCAACTGCATTGGCATATCAATTGCCTTGAGTTGCTAGCAGTACATCTCGCTCTGAGCCGCTTGAAAAGGCCGCTACAGGGCAGGGACGTACTGGTCCGTACGGAAAACACAGCAACCGTTGCGTACATCAACCGACAAGGTGGTCTACACTCCCGTCGCATGTCGCAACTCGCCAGCCATCTCCTCCTCTGGAGTCAGAAGCGTCTGAGGTCGCTTCGAGCCATGTATGGCTCGAAGCAATTCAGCTGATCTGGAGAGAGTTCGGAGAGGCTCAGGTAGACCTGTTTGCCTCCTCAGAGACCTCCCACTGCCAGCTGTTTTACTACCTGACCGAAGGGAACACTCGGCACGGACGCACTGGCACACAGCTGGCCCCGGGGCCTCCGCAAATATGCATTTCCCCCAGTGAGCCTACTTGCACAGACACTGTGCAAAGTCAGGGAGGACGAGGAGCAGGTCCTTCTGGTGGGTCCCTATTGGCCCACCCGGACTTGGTTCCCAGAACTCATACTCCTTGTGACAGTCCCTCCCTGGCCCATTCCTCTGAGGAAGGATCTTCTGACCCTGGATGGGACGCGGAGGTTCTAGGTTACTTACTCCCTGAGGTACTTAACACCATCACTTCAGCACGGGCGCCGTCCACGAGACGTGTTTACGCCCTGAAGTGGAACCTGTTCGTCGAGTGGTGTTCTTCTCGCCGAGAAGACCCCTGAAGATGTTCGATAGGGTCTGTGCTTTCCTTCTTGCAGCAAGGGTTTGAGCGAAGGCTGTCTCCCTCCACCCTCAAAGTACATGCTGCCGCTATTTCAGCTTATCACGACCACATAGATGGCAAAACAGTGGGGAAGCATGACCTGGTCGTCAGGTTTCTTAGGTGATTAAATCTTACGATTAAATCCTCCTCGACCCCCCTCCATACCCTCTCAAGAGGGTAGGAGACCTGCACGCATTTTCGGTCGACGAATCGTGCCTAGAGTTTGGGCCGGGTGACAACCATGTGGTACTAAGACCCCGGCCCACTGGATAGTGGAAGCCATTGCCTTGGCTTACCAAGCACAAGGCGTGCCCTGCCCGCTCAGGTTGCATGCACACTCCACGAGAGGCGTTGCATCCTCCTGGGCGCTGGAACGTGGCTCCTCGCTAACAGATATCTGTAGAGCTGCGGGCTGGGCGACACCTAACACGTTCGCTAGATATTATAGCCTACGTGTAGAGCCGGTCTCCTCCCGTGTTCTCACCCTAAACGGGTAGAAGCACCGAGAGGCCCGGCTCTGTCGGCTTACTGCACCCTACTGTGCACCCTTATTGCTCCAGAGTGAAAAACCTGTCGAGTCCTCCAAAACCCCTCGGCCCGGACATGGCGGAGCGTCCGGTGCCAGGCCTTTATCCGCTGAATCCCTGAGAGCCGGATCTGGGCTGGGCTCCATATGTGTGACCCTACGGGGATCCCATGTGTGTATATTCTCCACGGCTGCTCCTAAGATGGATGGCTGCCCGGGGCTAAGTCTCCCATTATTCATATGCAGTACAACCTTCGGGTTAGTCCATATGTATTTTCCACATAACTCTTTGAAGAAGTGGCTTCCGCAGCGTTCTCCTTCCTAAATAGAAGGGGCACGCTTTCCCAGTGTTATCCAATAATCTCACTGTGTAACTTAACACTTTACACTCTGTGTAAAGCCTCCTCCTATCGTCCTTCTAGGCAAGAAGGTGTATAGGCTTGCACGAGGCGCTTGATGGGGTGCAGCAGCTGTGGCGCTATGATAGGGATTCCTATTGGTCAGTCTGACCTAGGTTGTAGTGACTGACCGATAGGGAACGTCTCGGTTACAAATGGTAACCCTCATTCCCTGAGGGAGGGAATGGAGACGTAGGTCCCGTCGCCACATCTGCTGCCGCCCAGCTTTTTCAGGTTTGGCTCCTCAGCAAAAAACTAGTGTGCAATCACAACAGCTGCTCGTTAAATACCCGTGCTGCGAGGCTGCACAGCTGATGCAAATGATTGCACGCCAATGTGCATTGGCTTGTTTTAGTTTCACTCGAAGTAGATTGGCCTCTCTAGCGAGATTCCTATTGGTCAGTCTGACCTACGTCTCCGTTCCCTCCCTCAGGGAACGAGGGTTACCATATGTAACCGAGATGTTTTCTGCCTCTCAAAAAGTAGGGCAACATAATGTGATGAACTGCTGTAGTTTCTTGAAGTTGAGAAATACCACAGATGCCATGCACTTTGTGTTTTGTATATTATGCAATGCAATGACATTCAGACATGGTTAATGTCTGGGCCACAGTAGGTAAAAAAAAAAACCCAAAAACATGTAAAACACATAGCAGTATGAACTTGAACGATTAAACTTTTTAATTTTGAGGTTACCTAAAATGTACCTTTATGATTAAGAAAACATATTAAAAGTTATGCTAATCCTTTATGATTTATCAAGTATTTTCCTATAAAAGTAGCAGATCAATTTGTGCAGGATGTGTTGAACCGTTTACTTTGGCCTTGAACAAGGACAGGATGTGACATAAGGTCTAAGCAAGGCTGGCCGACATAAAAAGGAGAACAATGACAATTACCAACAGTGCTGAGCTAAATACATGTACTGTGCATTGGTTACACCTATACAAGAGACTTCCAGTGGGTGGAGTCACATTGGAAATACCATGATTAGCAGTACTTGACCCCTCCTCCTAGATAAATACCACACATGCCATTACATACAACATTCAAATTATGTCTTTTCAGAGTCATTACAATGATTCAGTTCAACTTGACAAAATAACGATTTGATTCTACAATAAGGGATCAGGCTAGAGCTTTAAAATTACTTTCTGTAATTTTAGGTTGAATGGTCATAAAATCTAGTGACCGGAACATTCAGCTCATCCAGCCTGCTGTCGGGATAGAATGCGTTCCAACATCTCTTAGCAGATAGTATGTCCTGCTTTCCATAAACCATCTGCCAGCAGTTTGTGTCTACAGCTCATCAAAGTCAGGAATTTTCTGGAGAGTGTTATCAAGTTTTCAGTGGAAAAAACCTGCTCCCTAAAATAAGGCATAATGTGTCCTTCATGATGATAAAAAACATGTATGTGTAATCTTTAGTCACACTCTAGCTCTTTTCCAAAATATAGTGAGCTGCTTCATATTAACTACATAGGCAGCTGCTTTCTAAGAAAGCATTCTTACTGTCATGATACCTCATAAATGACTTCCATGTAGACTTCTGTGCATTGCCTTCTATGCGCATGTGTAACGGATGTAGGCCATAAAGAGCTGTGCGTGCAAACCTCACTCCCCTGACCTTAAGAGGCACGTTAGCGACTAATGTTACAGGCTGCGATCATTAGCACCCTTGGTAACGTGTCCGCCTCCCATGCCGAAAACCCCAGTTCGAATCCCCAACGTGATCTCATTCGTGTTTATGTTTGCGTAAAGTGTGGTTCTACCACATGTTCATACTTATGTTTTCATATACACTGTAACGTAATATGGACGTATGAACATTTAAATGTATCGGTACATATTTTATGTTTTTTAGCTGTGAATACGTAATAATGTTTATGTTTAAAAGTTGTCAATAGGTCCATATTGTAAATATCCAAACATATTAAAAATGTATGTTTTGCACCTGAAAATGTTACATATTGATACATATTAACAATGAGACCAGGCTGGCATGTTATGTGATACTGCTTTAGAATTTAGCTAAAAGGTTTTGGCTCAATAGGGTTCTGGAAGAAAACCCTCTTCAAATCTGGACAAACTTTAGGTAAACAGAAGTAAATTAAGTGAATGTCCTAATTGCATGTCTGTTGACCCTGCAGACAAGTATGTCAAGCTCTTTATGGAGACTAATCTAAACAATCAGAACATCATGATCTCCTGTCCTTTCACAATGTCATTGTATCTGCATTTTATATGTGACTCTAAACCCTGTTGACCTCAGGCACACCCAAACCCAGGGGTCATGAACATGTGTTGTGTGTCAGAGTGGCCATTCTGATTGTAAGTATATGGTGGGAGCAGCAAGGAGGAAGAGCTTTATAGTTGGACAGGAAGTGAGTTGTAATGAAGCTGGAACCATGCTAGATCTGAACCAGCACTGGGAAACTGGCAGGTTTTCTCAGTCTTCAAAGGTCAAAGTGATGCATTGTGTGTTTCACATTATTAATTACTATATTATATTATTACACAGTGATGTGTTGGATAAAAAATAACGTACTCGGTTACCTAACGTAACCTCGGTTCTCTCCAGAGAGGTTCTTTCGTATTGCGTAAGTTTAGCTTACGCTACGGGTAAAGTAATCTTTTCTCGAGATATTGAAGCCAAAAATGATCCTTAATTTTGCATTCTTTGTCAACGCCGTGCAGCAGCTAGCAGACCTAGAGCAGGCTGTCTAGCGCGCTCATTGGCTGCTCTGCGGCAACTGCAGCAGCCTACCACTGAGCCTGGCGTGACGTCACGCCCAATGGTGGCGCTTCGCGCCCACTACGCGTCACGGCCCGCCAAGTGGGTGTGGCTTAGCGTATAAAAGCACGGCTCAGAGGCTGCTTCCCTGGTTTCATCATCTGAAGCGAAAATCGCTCGTGGCGTGAGCACGGCCAGTTACGCAATACTCGTTTCCTCTCTAGAGAGAACCGAGGTTACGTTAGGTAACCGAGTACGTTCTCTTATGAGAGGTTGTCTCGTATTGCGTAAATTTATCTTACGCTATGGGAACCCCTTGTCAACGGCGTGCACGCCAAGCATCCACTCTATGAGTCCCAGGGAATCCGGGGAACACTGAAAAGTGGGAAATCAGGCGGCCAGCAAGCGGGCCGACACATGTATATACATAAGCACCCATGGGAAATGCAGAGCAGTGCTGCCGGTCTGCATGTTACATATCAGCCCATATTAGTGCAGCTCAACCAGGAGAGCTAAGCAGTTGAAAGTAGCCTGCGCACAAGCATGTGGGCAGAACAAACACATATTTGACTTACAGAAGTCTAGCCTGCAAGGCAGGAACTTCCATGTTATTGAATTTCACAAATGTAGACGGAGAGGCCCATCCCGCCGCCATACAGATGTCGTGAATGGAAATTCCGCTGGACCATGCCCAGTACGAGGCCATACCTCTAGTGGAATGAGCTCTGATGCCCAGAGGGCATTGCAGACCTATACGCATAAGCAGCAGCAATAGCGTCCACTATCCATCTGGATAGGGACTGTTTCGAGGCAGCGAGACCCTTGGAAAAGCTGTTCAGATAGTGAACAGAAACGAAACGAAAAGCTGTTCAGAGCGTCTGAAAGAGGCGGAGCGCGTAATGTAAGCTCTCAGGGCCCTAACGGGGCAGAGGAGGATCGCGCTGCTCTCGCTGTCGGATGCTGGCAGAGCCGACAGAGAAATAACCTGCACTCTGAAGGCAGTGCCAATCACCTTCGGGACATAGCCATGTCTTGGTTTGAGGATGACCTTTGAGTCATTCAGGCCAAATTCAAGACATGCGGCGCTAACGGTTAGCGCGTGTAAGTCCCCCACACGTTGAACTGATGACAGAGCCAAAAGAAAAACAGTTTTGAGCGAGAGGTATTTTAGATTCGCAGAATCTAATGGTACGAAGGGATACATCTTTAGGGCCTCTAGGACCACAGAGAGATCCCAAATAGGAACCGAAGGTGGGCGCGGTGGGTTCAACTTCTGGCTACTCTAAGGAAGCGGATGACCAGCTCGTTCCTTCCTAACGACCGGCCTTGCTTCGACTCAGCAAACGCTGCGACCGCCGCCACGTAAACTTTGAGCGTGGATTGGGACCTGCCCTTATCCAACAGCTCTTGAAGGAAGCCGAGCACCTGCGAGACCTCACCCGTTCGCGGGTCTAGATTTCTGTCGGTGCACCATTTGGAGAACACAGACCATTTAGACGCATAGAGCCATCTCGTAGAGGGAGCTCTAGACTGCCTGATCGTGTTCATAACTCCTTCTGGCAGGACAACGGGTATCCGTTGACTAACCATACATGCAGAGACCAGCGCTCTGGATGGGGATGCCAGATCGAGCCGCGAGCTTGAGAGAGGAGGTCTCTCCTCACCAGGATCGGCCACGGGGCTGTGCGTGAAAGCCGCATTAGGTCCGGGAACCATGTTTGGTTCTCCCATCGCGGGGCTATAAGGAGCACCGGGCGGCGCGATTCCCTGATTCTCTTGATTACCTGTGGTAACATTGAGATTGGAGGGAAAGCGTACAGTGGGCGGCTGGGCCAGATTTGGGCCAGCGCATCCTCGTTCTTTGAGAAGAACACTGTACAATGAGCGTTGTCCTTTGACGCAAATAGGTCGACTTCCGGTCTGCCGAAAAGGCGCCATATCAACTGGACTGTTTGGGGGGGAAGAGACCACTTCCCGGGGAGAATATTGTCTCTGGACAGTCTGTCCGGGCCATCGTTCAGATTCCCCGGCACATGCGCCGCTCTCAGCGAGCGCAGAAAGTGCTGGGCCCAAACAAGGAGGCGTTCCATCAGATCGCAGAGGCTCCTAGATCTGACACCGCCCTGACGGTTCACATAGGACACAACAGACATATTGTCCTAGCGGACTAGAATATGTTGGTCCTGTATGAACGGGAGGAAGTGTTTCAGCGCATTCTCGACCGCCGGCATCTCCAGACAGTTTATGCGAAGGCGTTTCTCTCGGTCTGACCACAGGCCAAAGACCGGTCTGCCCTCGAAAAGGCCGCCGCGTCTGTCGAGATGACCTTTCAGAGTGAAATAACTCCCATAGTCACCCCCTTCTGGTACCATTCGGCCGCTAACCAGGGCTGCAGAGCTGAAATGCAGCTCTGAGACACTCTGATCAGCTTGTAGCCACGCGTCCATCCTCGGTGAGGTACGTGGGCGTTCAACCAGCGTTGTAACGGGCGCATGCGCAGTAAGCCCAGCTGAAGCACTGCTGCAGCTGAGGCCATACAGCCCAGCATCCTCTGAAATATTTTCAGGGAGGCGGTGTTGCTCTTCTGGAAAGATGCGGCTAGGCGGCTAGGGTAACACGGCGCGCGCGCTCTGTCGACAGGTGAGCCTTCATAGCCACAGAGTCCAGTTCTATTCCTAGAAGGGAAATTGACTTGCTGGGCAGTAATGAGCTCTTGGTCCAGTTGACAGTGAGACCCAAGCTTTCCAAATGACTGAGGAGCATAGTTCTACCAGAAAGACTCGGGAGATAAAATGTAACAAAGCTTCCACTTATTGGCAGCCCAGCAAGCAATTATTTGCAAAGTTCTTTGGCGTAGGCCCCGTCCATAGATCGTAATCCGAGGGTAGTGGATCAGCATCTCCTGCCTGAAGACGAAGGCAGGGGCGCAGCCGACCCCCCTGGGAAGTATAGACGGGACCATCCTGGTGGTGGTGGGGAGGGTGGAGGTTGTTGTCGCGTCGGCATCTGCGAACTCAAACATGTGTAAGTACCAATCTTTTATACGATAAGAATAAGGACGTGATTGGATAACTTGAAGGTAACAAGTGACACGGTAATTAAGTCTTTCTGGCAGAACTTATGCTAAAGCTTTCATTTCTGTGAGATACGAGTTCTATCTCTGACTGTGCTAAAATCAGCCAATCATCCAAATAGTTCAGAATTCGCACGCCCTGATTTCTCAAGGGGGCGAGAGCCCTTGAAATCCATGCACTTTGTGAACGTACAGGTATATGGCCCCTTTGCACGGCAGTTTGGATATTTCTGCACGGAGTAGATGTGCTACTTCCGCATTCACTGTCGACTCGGTCCATGCTAAGAAACGCGGGAGACGGTGAGCGAACTGTAGTGCATAGCCCTGTCTTATTGTGCTCAGCACCCACTCTGAAACCCCCGGAATTGGTTCCCATGCTTTTGCATGTGTGGCCAAGGGGAGAATGGTCTCCGGGTCCCGATCGCCTCACACTGTGGGCTTGGGGAACTGAACCGGAGATGTGGGCGCAGCACGCACGCCCTCGGTGCTTGAACAAAGTGGTTCGATGACAGCCGCTTTTTCGGCTGTTTCATATGTAACAACCCGATTACACTGAATGGGGAGCGTTTTATGATAACTTTTTGAAGCGCGAGCGGCGTTTGAGGCAGAGCAATTGACAGTAAGCGTGAGCGCTCGTGAGCGAGCTCGTGACACACATTCGCAGCCTGACCGGTATGAGTGCTCGAATACGGCGGCTCGCTGACAGCAATGACAGACTGTTTTATATATGACGCCCCGGTTACCTTGAACGGGGGACGTTTTCTGAGAGCTTTGTAGCGAGTGAGCGGTGCCGGAGGCAAAGCGTTCATTAGTAAGCGTAAGCGCGGGGGACGTTTTCTGAGAGCTTTGTAGCGAGTGAGCGGTGCCGGAGGCAAAGCGTTCATTAGTAAGTGTAAGCGCGCGTGGGCAGGCACGTAACTTACATTCACAACCTGATTTATATGAGTGTTCATATGCGGCGGCTCGCTGACAGCGATAGCTGGCTGTTTTACATGAGACGACCCGGTTACTGCGAACGGGGAGCGTTTTATGAATATTCTGTGATGTGCGAGCTGCGCCGGGGACAGTGTGTCTGTTAGTAAGTGTGAGCGCTTGTGAGCGGGCACGTGACTTATACTCATAACCTGATTTATATGAGGTTGAACTGACTGTATGACAGAGCAGGCATGAGATGGACATGAGCACGGATTCGTGGGTGCGATTTCTACATCTAACACTCGAGCGGCAATTGCCAGCTTTATGAGAGTGAGCTCTGCGGGCGTGAGAGACACATGAGTTATAGTGCTTGTGTGTAGGAGTGAACACTGGGGAGTGGGCACATTCTCTACACTTGAAACACCAACGGCGTGAGCCGGATAACCAGAAATTATACTCTCTTTGAGATTTGTCTGGGTCGCCGTGAAAACGGCGGTTGTATGCAGGCGAGCGGGTAATGTTGTCGGCTTGTTGGCTGCTAAATACTCTTTTGCAGTAGCCTTCTGTGAGGGGACTGACAAAGTGTGA
This sequence comes from Tiaroga cobitis, assembly GCA_030578255.1. Classification (NCBI taxonomy): domain Eukaryota; kingdom Metazoa; phylum Chordata; class Actinopteri; order Cypriniformes; family Leuciscidae; genus Tiaroga; species Tiaroga cobitis. The sequence goes on along the minus strand of CM060604.1, from coordinate 19,843,316 downwards.
CGTTTTGACGGCGGTCCGGCCGCTGCGGGACTCTTTTTTCCCCGTCTTTTTTCCCCCGATGTTAGGAGGGCTTTGCTTGCTCGGGCTTCAGCTCAATCCTGGGCCGAGGTCCCCGCTGGGGAGGCGGCCTGTGAGGGCTGTCCGAGCACGACCTAGGGTGGCTGCCCTGTCGTCGCTGCGAAGAAGCAGGCTTGGCTGGAAGCTGAGTAGCACTTCGAGCAGGCGGCTTGTCACGTGAGCGGCCAGTAGCTGAGCTAGAGCGTTGGGTAGATTCATGGCTTGCGTGGTCTTCTGCACTTCGGAGAAACGATCTACGATGCCATTGACCGCTGGGCCGAAGAGACCAGTAGGGTAAAGCGGTGCGTTGAGAAATGTGGCGCGCTCAGATTCCCTCATGTCTGCGAGCGTCAACCAGAGGTGCTTCTCTGTGACAGTGAGCGCAGCCATGCATCTGCCAATCGCCTGTGCTGCAGTCTTAGTGGCGCGAAGGGAAAGGTCCGTCGCGCTCCTTAGATCAACAACAGCAGCTGGATCCGAGCCCTTCTCGTCCCATTCGCGGAGGAGGTCGGCTTGGAGGATCTGGAGAATGGCCATAGAGTGCAGGGCGGAAGCAGCTTGTCCGGCGGCAGAGAAGGCGCGGCCGACGAGTGCTGACGTAGTCCTGCAGGCTTTCGACGGGAGGGCAGACTTTGAGCGCCATCCACTGGAGGGCGGGCAAAGGTGCGCTGCGACTGCTTCTTCCACTTGGGGAATAGAAGTATATCCCTTCTCGGCGGCGCCGTCCACATGGGAGAGCGTCACGGAGACACTGGTGTGGAGTCTCGCAGAGAATGGTGCATTCCATTCCGTGTGGAGCTCTGGCAAGAAGGGTGCAGGCCTTGATGCAGGTGGCTGATGACGGCGTTGAAGGAAACAGCCGTCGAGGCGATTAGGTGCGGGCTCCTTGGGCGGTGACCCCTCGAGGCTGAGGTGGTCGATGGCCTTAAAAAGGAGGCGCACTAATTCAGCGTCCAGACCCGCACGTGTCCGTCCGGACTCCTGGATCAAAGAGGAGGAGGAGTGGAGAGAACCAGGTCATTCCTCACTGTCCGAGGCCAGGATAGAGCAGCTGTCGCCCGCGGTGCCTCCATCCGCCTCGTCCTCTGAAGCAACGGCAGTGAGGGCGGAAGCCGGCAGCTCCGCGTCTGTGAGGGGGGGTGGGGAAGGCGAAAGAAACACTCGCGCAAATCACATGACGGTCTCCGGCTTTGTTCCAAAGCAGCTTTACAGAGATAAACATATAATTTAAGGTAACAGAGATTGTTTTGGCTTTATAGCGGTTCTTGAATAATGTTTTTTCCTGCTAAAGTTAGTTTTGATTGATTCAACTCCATTGAAATGATCATTTGTTATTAAATTAGGGGCCACTAATACGACGCCGTTCTCTCTAACAGACTTTAAACGCGAACCTGTGATTAACGCTGACAGCGTTCACATGCGTTCACATGTGCATTAAGAATTGATTCTATAGTTATGTACTTTTGAAAATATGTGCGCTGGTTTGAAATTCCATACAACCCATGCCTAAACAAACTACTTGTCTTGCCTATAAATTTTGATACAGAATTTTGTTTTATTTTATCACTTCGGGGTACGCGAGCCGGATTTTCAACAACGCTTTATCTGTAGAGTGGGAAAGGGATCCTCCAAAGGGAGAGGATAGTTGACACTTCAGCACTGCAAGAGCTTCGCTGAAGAGATGAAAATCAGGGAAGCAGCCTCTGAGCCGTGCTTTTATGCGCTAAGCCACACCCACTTGGCGGGCTGTGACGCGTAGTGGGCGCGAAGCGCCACCATTGGGCGTGACGTCACGCCAGGCTCAGTGGTAGGCTGCTGCAGTTGCCGCAGAGCAGCCAATGAGCGCGCTAGACAGCCTGCTCTAGGTCTGCTAGGTGCTGCACTGCGTTGACAAAGAATGCACAATTAAGGATCATTTTGGCTTCAATATCTCGAGAAAAGATGACTTTACCCGTAGCGTAAGCTAAACTTACGCAATACGAGAGAACCTCTCGTAAGAGAACCCTGCCTCCGGCCAGCTTTTGTTCATCTTTACATTCTTTATGTAAGCAGTGTTTTCAGGCAGGCTTGTACTCAAAGTCATGCTGCATGCAAGAGTTTATGAAAGACCATCTCGAAGATTCAGCGTATTTTGTGGTAAAGTTCACCACTCTTTGAACAATTTCTACATTGATCAGTTTAACAGTTTATTTGATTATGATGTCTCACTGAAAGTGCAACATATCCTTGGCCACTGTGCATATATCCTGAAACAGATGCAAATCGGCTGTCTACAGAAATATCAATAGTGTTTTGTGCACAATGTAAACACGCAAAATTTTGTTTTGGTAAAATATTTGCTTTTTTCACAATACATAGAGTGTTATAAATAAGCCATCTGTGGGCGTTAAGAAGAACATTTTGACTTCCTCTTTGCAACTGCTGACAGCTCATATCAGGTCTCATATCTTCAAAGAGTTCTACTTAGAGGTGGTTTGGTGATTCAATTAGTTTTATAGACCATTTACTCAAATTCGTATGTTGACCATGCAATTTGGAATGCATTAAAAAAAATTGTGGAATTTTCAATAATTATCTCATACCAGACTAATCTCTGAGTTTAGTAACATCCTCTGCTATGCGTGCAGCATTAAGGATGCTGATGAAAGCATGTGGTCACTGGTCATGTGGTCTGGACTTTTACAAACTCGCAGGCACTTTACGTTGCACAACAGGAAACAACTGAAAACATAATAAACCCAAATAAAAGACCCGCAGCATGATAAGTACTGATACAAGTGACAAAAGTATATTAAGAAATGTGAGGAGAAACAAAATGAGCAATAAATTGATAGTAATTATCAAGTCAGAGTACATAACATGCATTTAAACATTTCCACGTGGCTTTTATTTTATATCTTAATTTGTCTTGTCTGTGGCCAATATTTGGCTCTTGTATTCTTGTTGTTTTTCTATTGGTTTATCCTGTATTGTTGTTCATTGATCATTAGTTTTGTGTAGTGATTGGTAATCTTGGATTGGTTGAGACCCCTCTGGTGTCTTCAGAATTGTATGTAATTCAGTTTTTTTGTGAAATTCCAAGTTATTCCGAGTTATTTTGAATGGAACCCCTAAAGAAACATGGTGATGTGGAAAAAAAAATAATAATAAAAAATGTGTAGAAATGATATAAGATGTCTGGAAAAACTAAGGGGTTCTCTCTCAATATTTTATTTTCACACAGTTTTGTTTGTCTTCTCTAATTTTTTAAGTTTCATGCATAACCAAACACTCTTCAGATGGTGATCACAAGCTACTTTTCCTCTCGGTGGAAAAATCTGGCTTGATCAGATAATTTTGTAAAGGGTTAGATATTCCTGGCAACGCTCAGAATTTATCTGCAAAATATCTGAAGACCAAGTCATGCCAGAGAAAGAAAGATCAGAACATGCCTGGAGTGTTTAACATTGTCCATAAGCTTTCAATATAAATTTTTAAAATAACTTATGCTTGAGAAAATCAACAACTATTTCATACAACTAGATGTGAGCATTATAAACACAAGCATGTCAAACTTTACAGTTAAAATAACATTCTCCAGATTACATGACACAGTGAATACAACTAAGCTTACTGTTTCAAGCTGTGGAAAGATTTATGCTCCTTTTAGGCAAGCTGATTTAATGATAACTTTCCATTTATGTAATGCGTCAAGTTTTACTTTCAGAGCAGACATTGTGTATATTGTGTCTGAAAAAGCTTGGAAGGTTATCTTGTGTTCAAAACTTTAATTTTAATCATGTGTAAATGAAAGGCGTTTTAATGCTTGAATTTTGTTATACAGATCTCATTAAAACTGTTTTAGAAACTTTTTAGAAATCTTTTGCTACTTCTAATATATAGATTTCATTGCATTCTTAAAATATGAAGTCCATCACAAAACTATGATATAAGAAACTTTATTCCAAAAATGTCCAAAATGTGATTAGCATAATTTTTGTAATTTCAACTACAGAAGGCTATTAAATACATAGATTATACATTATACATAATTTGAGATGTGATGGCAAAAAATATATATGAAGACCTCCGATGCAAAAGCCACCTCTGTCAAAAATTAGTTAATAACTAACAATTATAACTAGTTAGTTAATAACTAACAATGTAGTTTGTTAGAGTGACAATAGTCCAGGGTGAAGTGCCCTCTGGAGGCTCTCAAGGGCACTCCAGCTGGTAACCGTTACATAAAGCACATGTCTGGGCGTCATTACAGGGTCTACAGGTTATTTATTTGAAATCAGTGACTGAATATTGACTGAGAAAGTCTTGTTTAAATTATGGCATTTGCAGACAGTTGCAGCACGAAGCCTTGGGATGAGCTCATTGGCTTGAATAATTAGAAATACAACGCAGGAGAAGTTATGTGATGTTTCACCAATGGCCATAGTTTTAAAGTTTTTCTATAACAAATATTGGACTGTAGCTCTGTAGACTTCTAACTCGCCTAAACAAGTTAATCCTAGATTGGATTTCAGACAGAATTCAGGAGACGATTTATGACCACCAGGGTCTTTTACGGTGCAATAGAGCAGTGTTTCTTCAGTGTTTCAGCTTTTCTTTTTTTTTTTTTTGTCCTCTGTTCCCCCAAAGGCCCATCATTGTCGCTTAAGCCCCTTACATGGTTTATTTTAATTTCTTGCCTTAAAAAGGAACTGGAAGCATTGTTGTATTAATTACAAAAAAAAATCATTATGTTAATGCTGATTATTTTATTTTAAACTGCTCGTTAAGGCAAATATCCAATCAGCCAATCACATGTCAGCAAGTCAATGCATTTAGGCATGTAATCATGGTCAAGACGATCTGCTGAAGTTCAAACTGAGCATCAGAATGGGGAAGAAAGATTTAAGTGAATTTGAGTGTGGCATGGTTGTTGGTGCCAGAAGGGTCTGAGTATTTCAGAAACTGCTGATCTCCTGGGATGCTGATCCAGTGGCAGTTCTGTGGGCGAAAATGCCATGTTGATGCCAGAGGTCAGAGGAGAAAGGCCATACTGGTTGGAGCTCATAGAAAGGCTACAGTAACTCGAATAACTGCAGAAGAGCATCTCTGAAAGCACAACACATCGAACCTTGAAGCAGATTGGATACAGCAGCAGAAGACACACCGGTGCCACTCCTGTCAGCTAAGAATAGGAAACAGGCTACAATTCGCACAGGCTCACAAAAATTGGACAATAGTAGATTGAAAAAGAAATGTTGCCTGGTCTGATGAGTCTCAATATTTGTGACATTTAGAGAGTAGGATCAGAATTTGGCGTAAACAACATGAAAGCGTGGATCCATCCTGCCTTGCATCAACGGTTCAGGCTGCTGCTGGTGGTGTAATGTGGTGTGTGGATATTTTCCTGGCACACTTTGGGCCCCTTAGTACCAATTGAGCATTGTTTAAACGCCACAGCCTACCTGAGTATTGTTGCTGACCATGTCCATCCCTTTATGACCAGTGTACCCATCTTCTGATGACTATTTCCACCAGGATAAAGCACCATGTCACAAAGCTCAAATCATCTCAAACTGGTTTCTTGAACATGACAATGAGTTCACTAAACTCAAATAGCCTCCACAGTCATCCGATCTCAATCCAATAGAGCACCTTTGGGATGTGGTGGAAAGGGAGATTCGCATCATGGATGTGCAGCAGACAAATCTACAGAAACTGCATGATACTATCATGTCAATATGGACCAAAATCTCTGAGGAGTGTTTCCACTCACCTTGTTGAATCTATGCCATGAAGAACTGCCGGCAGCTATCACCCTGTAACCCAGGACTGGTTGCCCATTGAAGCAAAGGGTTGAGCCTGGTTAGTACCTGGATGGGAGACCTTCTGGGAAAACCAGGTTGCTGCTAGAAGAGGTGTTAGTGAGGCCAGCAGGGGGTGCTCACCCTGTGGTCTGTGTGGGTCCTAACGCCCCAGTGTAGTGATGGGGACACTATACTGTCAAAAAGTGCACCGTCCTTCAGATGAGATGTTAAACCGAGGTTCTGACTCTGTGGTCATAAAAAATCCCAGGATGTCCTTCAAAAAAAGAGTAGGGGTGCCAGCATCCTGGCATCTATATATATATATATATATATATATATATATATATATATATATATGTATATGTATATATGTATGTGTATATATATTACATTTTAAAATAAATTGAAAACAGTTCAATTTTAATACTATTCCACAATATTATTTTACTTTTACCATACTCTGAGGTGAATGATTCTTTTAATAACCAGGGCATATGGATGGTCACCTGATTTAAGTCTGAATTTTCCATTGTTACGTCATGTCGGCCTCAGATATATTCCTGTACCTGTAGAATAGTTAGCTGAACGTCTCTTGCCAGGTGAGCCAGATATAGAGAGAGTTGTGGTGTGAAAATGAGGTAACACACCACTCGTATTGATTTCATGCTTGGTCATGTCTAATCTAGTCCAGCCCATTTGGGAGTTATGTTAGCATGGGTTTCATTTGATCACAAACTCAAAATACAAGTTCTTAAAAATGGTCTAGATCTCAATAAGTAGGCCTATGTCAACAATTTAATCATAATTATATGTGAGTCATGATTTTGAAATGTTTCGTGATAACTGTCGTTGGCTCCACCTGTTCTACCTGAGGCATGGTTGATAGAGTTTTCACTGTTTTCACACCTGTTTTCACTGAATGTTTTCCTCTTTTGCCGCTTTCATTTAAGTTCTTCTTCCTTTCTTTTTTTACTTTCTGTCTTTTATTTTTGGGGTGAGGTCCATAATTTAACAAGAACATAAATATTGAATTAAAACTGGCCTCCAATTAAATGTATATGGTCTGCCCCCTGAAGCAATTTTCTCAGGAATCCTGAACATAGAAAAATGATAAAAGGCTTTTCAGTGTGCAGTATTTTGTGCCTGCAAACTAAGCCCATTTTATGAGCATTGTGCAGCTCTTGAGCGCATGATCCATTTAGTTTTGCTGAGAACAAAAGCCTATTGACTTCATCAATAATCTGCAGCAAAAGATGTCTGTAATTAATACCATCTCAGCCAGATGCACATCCCGGGTTTCCATTTGTAGCATGACAGAACAACAAAGTCAAACCATTCTATTTGCATCTTTCTGTCATTGAGTGCCATTGATCAGGTTGCTTGAATTAGGTTATGGTAATAGGGTGTGTGAACACTTCATCTGGCGGGTTGAATTAAGCCTTTTAATATTGTTCAAATAAATGGAAGACATTGACATGATTCAATGCAGATCATCAAGAAGGTGAATTAAGTCAATGATACATTTTCGTGGAACATTTGTATCGATTTGGGAACTGAGGTTGCTTAAAGATGGTCATTAATAATTCAGAACTGCAGAGTTGTCTTGTTTTGTTTAATTGCTCTCACCAACTGCTGCTAGAGTGACTTATTGTCAAAATGTAACTGTGAGATACAATATTGACATATAAATTAAATCCATGAACTGTTACACAATGTATTGCGTAAATGGGAGCCTAATAGTGTGAATGTAGTGGGCAAAGCCTTTAGAATGGTTTAGGGAACACTTTTTATATATAACTCTATTCCAAGGTTGTAAAGAAGGAGACCTAATCAGACAGCAGTTTGGCGCTGGCTCTGACATACACACACACACACATTCAAATTTGCCGCTCCTCTGTTACCGCTATGGTCCGGGTGCACACGAGACACATAGCACTTGTTCATTCAAACTCAAAGTACCCATCGTCTTGATACAATAAACTCACGTCGCATACACACGCATACATATACAAGCATATAGATTTACCTGCTCATGATGAGTTGATTCTGGGAGTGAAAGAGACAGATTAAACGTGATTGTTGGTATCGAGGGCTATTTATAGCGCACTGTCACGTCTCTGCAATAATGGCGTCACCCGGAAAGGAGGATACTATGTGTCATGTGATGTGGGAAATATTTTTGTGTCCATAGTTAATTTATGTCTTGAAAGAATATTACGTGATATTGGTATGTATTTTATGGGTATATATTTATGTTTAATGTTTATTAGTGCGAGTTTATGTAGTACTTAAGCACTGTGAAATTTCATGTTCCCCCGGGGTTTTGGTAAATGGTTGGCTCCAATAGGGGAGGAGCCAACAGTATAAAAGAGTGGCTGAATATTCATTCAGGGTCTCTTGGTAGGCTGATGCGTGAGTGTGCAGTTGTGGTGCCACGAACAAATCAATTAATGTTTTGCTGTGTGAAACCGTGTATTGTGGATACGTGTTTACAGTTTTTTTGTTTATTTTATTTATTTTGTTTAGTTAATATATATTTTCGCCAGTGGAAGAGTTGATTATTTTTGTACAGTTTTGGACTCGCTTGTAAATAAGTTTCACCTCTATATAAATAAACCATCATTTTGCACCATAGTGCATTTGCGAGCTGGGCCATCATTTTTTATCTTGGACCATACCACGTCCAGGAAGTGGGCCATCAAAACCCACTGCCCTACATTTTGGTGTCAGAAGTGGGATGGCCACTCGTAAAAAGACACAGAGAGGGCGGAAACCACGTTCACAAGTGAGGCAGAGTGCAATGGATCCGGAGCTGGATTTACTGGGTGAATCGGAGGATGAGGAGACAGAGGAATATCCGAGAGCCAGTTCACCTCAGCCCAGCACTGTCACAATGAGGGGGACGATGCAAACTGGGGAAATGGTGGCGTTAATGCGGGAATTCCTTGGTGCTCAACAACAGAGGGAGGAGAGATATCTGTCTGAACTCCGAGGAATACGTGAATCCATGCAGCAGACGGGTCAGGCAGCGGCTACACCAAGCAGTGCTGCGAGTCCACGAATGGAGCTTCCGACGCCAGGCCGGTCTAGACCACCAGCACCACCACCAGCACCACCACCACCACCACTAAGATCTGAGCCGCAAATGCCAGTCTTCCAAGCTGGCGAGGATATGGAAAACTTTCTGCGTCGCTTTGAGCGTCTGGCACGGACGTGGAGATGGCCTGAGGAGGAGTGGAGCTGTAGGCTGGTGCCGTTGCTAACAGGCAGAGCATTGGAGGCCTATCTGGCTATGGATGAGGAGCAAGCCGAGGTGTATGATGAGCTGCGGGAGGCTCTCCTTGAAAAATTCAATATCTCACCGGAGACGTATCGGCAGCGCTTCCGGGCTTCGGCAGTACCGGCGGGAGAATCCCCAACTGAGACGTATCACCGGCTACGGAACTTGTATCGTCGGTGGGTTCGACCAGAGCAGTCCACGAAGGAGGGGATTGGAGAATTGATTATCCTCGAACAACTGTTGCGAGTGTTGCCATATGACAGCCGCATGTGGGTTAAGGAGCACGAGCCTACCAGCGGACTGGCAGCAGCAAGGTTGGCGCAGCAATATGGAAATGCTCATCGGGGAAGTCAACGGTCTCAACCACCACGAGGTAATGCTAAAACCATTTCACAAAGACCGTATATGGATACAATTGAATCAAAAACAGGCACAGACAAGGAACTTATTTGTTATTACTGTCAACAGCCAGGGCACAAAGCCACTGTGTGTCCCATCCGTAAAGCTAAACTCACGGGTTACTGCTATGTTCCTAGAGAGAAGGACATTGAGGATATAAATATGTGTGACTCTCAGAACATAATGACTGTGACTGTTGATGGACAATCTGTGAGAGCGTTGTTGGACACTGGAAGTGCCATTTCTTTGTTGAAATCATGTCATGCTGCAAACATGTTTTTTGATGACACCATTGACATCCAATGTGTACATGGGGATGTGAAAAGTTACCCAAGTACTGTGGTGAATGTATGTGTTTATGAACAAACGTATCTACTCAAGGTTGCAGTTGTTGAATCGTTACCTACTGACATGATTCTAGGGAAAGATTTGCCTATATTGCCTGATTTATTGCAAGGTACAATGAACTCTGATGGTGATAAGGTAGAAGCACAGCTATCATGCCCTGTTGTAACACGGGCCAAAGCTAAGGCTGGGTTACAGCCCTTACCAGACTTGCACGATAGTCTGATTCAGGGTGGGACTAAGGGCCCCAGAAAGTCACGGCGACAGCGGCGTGCATCCAAATATTTGGGTAGTCCAGACCCAGAAGTTAATACTGAGGGTTTGGAAGTGAGCAATTGGCAGATTCCAGAGAACATTGGGGATTTGCAAAGAAAAGATCTGTCTTTGCAACCATTGTTTGACAAAGCAGAAGGGAAATGTGTGTCTAATGTGTATAAAGAACAGTATGTCATTGATAATGGGATTTTGTATGTGCAAACAGATGATGTGAAACGTTTGGTGTTGCCTACATGCTGTCGCAATCTTGTTATGCACATAGCACACGCTGTTCCATGGGCCGGGCATTTAGGTCACCACAAGACATACACACGTATAAGTGCACGCTTTTATTGGCCCACTATGTACACTGATATACATGCACACTGTACTACTTGTCCAGTCTGTCAGAAGACCAGTGCGGTTCGCCAACAGGACAGGGCTCCATTACAGCCACTACCAATCATCAGCGAACCCTTCCGACGGATTGCCATGGACATTGTGGGCCCACTAGAGAGGAGCAGTGCAGGATACCAGTACATCCTTGTCATTAGTGACTATGCTACCAGGTACCCAGAAGCATTCCCTCTGCGAACCATCACAACACCAAAGATTATCCATGCCCTTGTCCAGTTGTTCTCCCGTGTAGGTATTCCTGACGAAATTCTTCCTGACCAGGGGACGAACTTTACTTCACGTCTAATGGCACAGTTTCGTCGCCAGTTGGGCATCTCCGGCATCAAGACTAGTCCATACCATCCACAGACAGATGGCCTTGTGGAGCGCTTCAACAGAACACTGAAAGGGATGCTAAGGAAGTTTGTTGCGGATACGGGGAGAGATTGGGATAGATGGTTACCCTTTCTGCTCTTCGCTTACAGGGAAGTACCACAAGCTTCGACAGGATTCTCTCCATTTGAGTTGCTGTATGGATGGCAGGTGCAGGGACCTCTTGATTTGCTGAGGAAGAGCTGGGAGGTACCTGCCTCCAAACCCCAGGAAAAGGGTATCCTGAGCTATGTTCTGGAGATGAGAGAACGACTGGAGCGTTACAGGGACGAAGCCAAGGTTAACCTGAAACAGGCTCAACAAAACCAGAAAAGGTGGTACGATCAGAAGGCCAGGCTTCGCCAATATCAGTCAGGACAAAAAGTACTACTGTTGCTACCTTCTTCAACCAACAAACTACTGGCGAAGTGGCAGGGACCCTACACCATTAGCCGGAAAATGGGTCCGCTAACTTATGAAGTGCACCACCCAGATAAAGGAAAGGAAAGACAGACGTACCATGTAAACTTGTTAAAAGAGTGGAAGGAGCAAGCCAGTGTGGAGGCTAAAACTGTGTTTATGGTTAGGAAAGTGGAGGTGGAGGATGAGGACTGTGAAGCTCAAGTTCAGAGGCAGACCTCACAACTCGATTTTACCCATCTACAAGATCCTGAAAGGTCTGACCTGCAACATCTTCTATATCAGTTTCCAGATCTGCTTTGTCAAAGGCCTGGACGGACGGATGTAGCCCAACACACCATCCACTTAAATGACCCTACGCCATCGAGACAGCGGCCGTATCGCATCCCTGAGCGCCTTCTAACTCCTTTAAAAACTGAAATTGAGACAATGATACAACTGGGCGTCATCGAACCCTCTGCAAGTGAATGGAGTAGCCCAATAGTCATTGTGCCCAAGAAGGACCATACACTTCGCATTTGCATCAACTTTCGTAAATTGAACAGCCAATCCAAGTTTGATGCATACCCGATGCCCCGAGTGGATGAATTGTTGGAAAGGATCGGCCGAGCCCAGTTCATCACCACTCTTGATCTTTGTAAAGGTTACTGGCAAGTGCCTCTTGACCCAGCATCTCGACCTTATACTGCATTTAAGACTCCCCTTGGATTATTCCATTTCACTGTCTTGCCCTTCGGATTGCATGGAGCCCCAGCAACGTTCCAGAGGATGATGGATCGAGTCCTGCAAGGTGGGGAGGAATGTTCAGCTGCATACTTGGATGATGTTGTCATCTTCAGTAACACCTGGAACGATCACATCCAACACCTCAAGCAAACTCTGGAAAGAATACAGAGAGCAGGTTTGACTCTGAACGTGGGAAAATGCAGATGGACACAACGAGAAGCCTATTATTTAGGATACCTGTTAGGTAATGGACAATTGAAACCACAAGTCAGCAAGGTAGAGGCAATTCATCGCAGCCCACCACCAAGAACAAAGAAAGAAGTTAGATCCTTCTTGGGTCTGGTGGGATGGTACAGGCGATTTATCCCAGAATTCGCCTCTATTGCTACCCCATTGACCAACTTGTTGGCTAAGGCAGTACGGAACCCCTTACCATGGACGGAGGACTGTGAGTTGGCTTTTAGATCCCTCAAGGAAAGGATCTGTTCCAGTTCAGTTCTCCAGATACCTGACTTCTCTCAGCGGTTTGTGGTCCAGGTTGATGCTTCTGCAACAGGATTAGGAGCGGTCCTAGCCCAATGGATTGCTGGGGAGGAGAAGCCAGTGGTGTTCCTCAGTCGTAAGCTGCTGCCTAGAGAGGCAAGATACTCTACAATTGAAAAGGAGTGTCTTGCCATTAAATGGTCCCTCGATAGCCTCCGGTATTACCTGCTTGGGAGAGAGTTTGACTTGGAGACGGACCATCGGGCCCTAAGCTGGATCAATGCGATGAAGGACAACAATGCCAGAGTTACTCGATGGTACTTAGCTCTCCAACCTTTCCGCTACAATGTCCGTCACATCCCTGGGAGGAAGAATGTGATTGCTGACTACCTGTCTCGGTACCCGAGCAGTACGCAGCTTGGAGAGGGAGAAGGTAGTGTAAAGAAGGAGACCTAATCAGACAGCAGTTTGGCGCTGGCTCTGACATACACACACACACACATTCAAATTTGCCGCTCCTCTGTTACCGCTATGGTCCGGGTGCACACGAGACACATAGCACTTGTTCATTCAAACTCAAAGTACCCATCGTCTTGATACAATAAACTCACGTCGCATACACACGCATACATATACAAGCATATAGATTTACCTGCTCATGATGAGTTGATTCTGGGAGTGAAAGAGACAGATTAAACGTGATTGTTGGTATCGAGGGCTATTTATAGCGCACTGTCACGTCTCTGCAATAATGGCGTCACCCGGAAAGGAGGATACTATGTGTCATGTGATGTGGGAAATATTTTTGTGTCCATAGTTAATTTATGTCTTGAAAGAATATTACGTGATATTGGTATGTATTTTATGGGTATATATTTATGTTTAATGTTTATTAGTGCGAGTTTATGTAGTACTTAAGCACTGTGAAATTTCATGTTCCCCCGGGGTTTTGGTAAATGGTTGGCTCCAATAGGGGAGGAGCCAACAGTATAAAAGAGTGGCTGAATATTCATTCAGGGTCTCTTGGTAGGCTGATGCGTGAGTGTGCAGTTGTGGTGCCACGAACAAATCAATTAATGTTTTGCTGTGTGAAACCGTGTATTGTGGATACGTGTTTACAGTTTTTTTGTTTATTTTATTTATTTTGTTTAGTTAATATATATTTTCGCCAGTGGAAGAGTTGATTATTTTTGTACAGTTTTGGACTCGCTTGTAAATAAGTTTCACCTCTATATAAATAAACCATCATTTTGCACCATAGTGCATTTGCGAGCTGGGCCATCATTTTTTATCTTGGACCATACCACGTCCAGGAAGTGGGCCATCAAAACCCACTGCCCTACAAAGGTAAAGAAATTAACTAGTATTTGAAGTTCTGTCTGGAAACAAGGTCAGTGATGTGAATATGAATACCTTGTTCTCTAAACTGTCTACCAAGCATCATTTTAGTGTAAACTGCTCTCTAATACAAATATCCTATCCGTACATTGCAAATATACTAACAGAAATTGTACTATCTTTAAATATTTTAAAAGTATATTAGCATCATGCTTTTACCTATTTTCACAATACAACTTTTAACACACTTTAAAATAATTGTACTGTAGTATATTTTCTAAAAATATATTTAAGGTATATTTTAACTGTGTGCTGGCAATGATCATTGTAACAATGCATTGAAAGTATCCTTTCAAAATACATTATAGTATACAATAGGCTATGTAGCACTTGTCTGAATTATTAGCAGTAATTTAGTAGATTTTCTTTTTACTTTAGTTTTATAATACAGATAATATTTGAATTCCGTCAGAAGAATTAGGGATCGCTAAGGAGACAGCGGGTTAACATGAGAAGTAACAAACAGACACAAGATTGAATTATACATATAATTGGTTTCACTTGAAAGAAAAAAAATAGAACATTCATAAAAGTAAATTACAAGATTACATAAACAATAGACAATGAAATTGACTATGAAAATTTCCACCACGAGTGCACTCTTGTCTGTGTTTTCAAATATGTACCCACACATAGTCAGTTCAACACTGACTAAGAAAATAGAAAATAACAAACAAGATACAACAAAAGAGAGTATAATCTCTCTCTAAAGACCCTCAAGTATCTCTCGTAAAAGTTCCAATGTCTCTCAAATCTGGGTTGTGGTTGACCATACACCCTCAAAAAGAAAAAAAAGTTCTTAAGATCAAATTTGTCGTGCTTCCACGAGTAGCACTGGAAACTCAAGGAAAGGATATCGGCCTCCTCTCCACGACGTGATGTCTTCTCCCTTTCTAGAAACTGGGTTGGCTCGCCATCAAACACGGAGTCTACAAGATGTCACAGAAGGTCGTGCAGTCATCATGTCTCCACGATATCAAGAAGAAAGAGAAAAGAAAACGGAAAAAAACAAAGGAGAGAAAAAAACCTGGCCTCCGAATCATAATGTCACGGTGTGGGTTTTGTGTCTTGTTCCTTGTTCTTGTCTGTCATGTGATTCCCTGTTTGTCATGTGATCCTGCCATGTGTCTTGTCCCATGTTCAGCTGTTCCCCGTTATGTTGATTAGTCTTCCCAGGTGTCTCGGATTAACCACGCCCCCTTGTTATCTTGTTTAGCCTGTCTGCTTGAGTATTTATACCTCAGTTGTGTTTTGTCGGTCGTTGTAGTTGTTTGCTTTTCTTGTCCCTGTCCTGAGTTCCATTGGATTACCTGTTTGTTTTATTAAAGTGCTTGCATTTGGATTCTCTCTCCGCTTCTTCCTTGGTGCATCGTCACACATAGCTTTCTTTCTAATACAGACACGTGCCCAACAACGGTGGCGACGGTGAACTCTTTGTGATCGATTTTTCTTTTGCCCTCACACAGGCGCAACTACAGGCGTGCGTGATCATAAAATGGCGTCGGTGAAGAGCTAGAATGTATTCCTCTATAGAGTGCCGAAGTGATGACGTCACTTTGTAGGACAACTCGGAAGATAGCGGCGCATGGGTTCCCTCGATCGAAAAGCTATGCATTTTCCCCATGGACTTTTGGAAAATCGCAAAAAAAAAGATCCGTGTTCAACAAAGAGTTGTGACCCTTACACGTTTTGTCTATCAAGATAATCTTTACAAGTAAATCCGAAATGTATACATTTTGAAGCCTAAATAAAGCCAATCACCCTTTTTAAGACACAATAAAGTTTAAAAAACCACAAGCAGGTTATAACTGGTGTGTTTTATGTCATAGATCAAAACGTGAAAATATTTAGAGGCTTTGTTCACCACAGACCTTATTTCAGGCGATTTAGCAAAAACCCATTCAAAAAACCCATAGGCTTTAGGGCGAGGGAACCGGAAGTGCTAAAATGCTTACTCACTTCCGTGTTTTGGCCTACAAAGTGACATCATAACTTCGGCACTCTATTCAGTCGGCTTCTTATTCAGAATGCATCAAATTAATCAAATCTCATTTTTCTCATACCTTTTTCAAAGATTTTCAATCTAAGACTTATAAAATGGATCACGACGATCAGATTGCGTCTGCTCTTCTCAATCAAGCTTGTCTCTTCTGTCATTGCGCATGCTCGTCGACACCTATGGCGCAAATGACAAAGAGCTCTCATTGGTTGATCACCCAGCTTTTATCTAGAATGAATTTGCATATTTATTAATTTATTTATTTTGATATTATTCATTTTTTCCATCTCTTATCGACTTTTATTAAGGGGACAGATCACTAAATTGTGTATAAATTAAATTACCTTTATTTAACCTGTGTTACAAATAGTATGTACAAAGTATAGCTAAGTATTATTCGTCTATTAATGTGCATTAAGAGAAAGTGAAGACAAAGTGTGATTATTTGTAGTATAAACTTTGTTTAAACCCTTGTGGGCAAGTACACCAACATGTAGCGTCATTGTGCTTCGACCGAGTTCGAGTCCCGGCTAAGTGTATACTTGAAGTTGTTCCAATTTAGTACACAAAAAGTACACTAAATACACTTAAAGTCATGCTTTACTACAATTTAATTACAACTAAAATATACTTAGTACAAAATGAGTTGTTTCAAAATAGAACACTTTAAGTTAATCATTAAACGCTTGAAAATTAGTCTGGCTGCAAGTATGTCTTGGCTTTTTTTTTTCACCAGGGTGAGCACACAACTTTCCTCAAAAGTAATTTCATTGCTAAACTTGAAATATATCCCACCCAGAACCCTTGCAGAAAAGTGACTGTATTAGTTACATTTAAAATATATTCCTCCCAAAAGCCTTACAGGTGAGTGGTTTGGGAACACTTCCCATAAATCCTGATGTACTTGTTACATCATAAGAAAAATGGCATCTACGCTAATATTGGTCTCTTTGTTTATCCCGAGGTTTACCGCAGTCCGCCGGACAGTATTTTTCTGTATTATAAATATTAAGGCCAGACAAGTTAGTTGAGGGTTGGTTTTTTAGGGAAGGACTACATGCTGGCGCATATAGTCAAACGTGCATACCTATAGAATTAACTCTTAACACGCATGTGTGCACGCCATCAGCGTTTTTAAAGTTTGCGTAGAGTGATCTTAAGAGTTTTCTGTTAAAACGGTGTCGTGTTAGCGCCCCCTGAGTTAATAACTAATGATCGTTGCGACGGAAGTGAATCAATCAAAACTAACTTTAGCTGGAAAATAACTTTATTCTAGAGCTGCCATAAAGCCAAAACAATTTGTTACTTTAACTTCCTATCACTGTAAAGCCGCTTTGGAACAATCTACATTGTTAAAAGCGCTATATAAATGAAGACGACTTGACTTGACTTTGATTGGTTTCAGGCCAGGTCGGCAGATAGAGAAAATCAAGTTCAACCAATAATTGATTGTTTGTCTTTATTAGGTATAAATAGTATCGAAAACAGTCAGAAAACAACAATTTCAACAGAAAACAACAGAGATTACATACTTTGCATACAAATTGCATACTTTGTCTTCAATAGGCCTAACAAATGTACATTATTAGACAAATAAAACATAGCTACTTTGTACAAAATACTATTGTATACTATTGTATTTTGAATGTACTTTAGCCAAACAGATTTTGAAAGTATACTTTAGCAAACAAAGTGCAAATAAATACACTTTTAAAAAATAAACTGAATTTTCACTTCAAGTATATTTTTCTAAAATATATTTTTAGAAAATATACTAAAGTACAATTATTTTAAGGTGTGTTCAGAGTTGTATAGTGAAAATAGGTAAAAGCATGATGCTAATATACTTTTAATATATTTAAAGATATAAATTTTTTGTTAGTATATTTGCAATGTACTATTGAAAAAGGGAATATATTTCAAATACAATAAAGTATAGAGGGTATGCGCGTGACGTCACTGCCAGCTGGAGTGATTGCGGTCACGCCCACTGAGTGCCAAAAAGACTGAGCGGCAGCATTGGTTTTAGCGTGAATGCCGTGAAAAACACACACAAAAAAAACACATCTTAAATGGGAAAGAGCTTTGCGATTGACTGTACAACTACATTTGACAAGAAATCTGAGGTATATTTTTACAGACTGCCGAAAGCTACAGAACAGAGAAGCAAAATGGATCGATGTAATTCATAGAAACAACTTGACTCCAGGCAGAGAAAAGTGGTTATCCTCTCATGCAGTTACAGATGCAGCGTTTTGACTGAATCATTTCTACTTCTGCTGGACGAGATGAGAGGACATTTTTATAATGTTCTGTGTCATGAAAGTCTGTGTTTGTGATATATTTTATTTTTATTCTTCCTTTCCAGCAAAACGCTCTGTCTGGATGTGTTTAAATCTGCACAAAGGATGCGTTCTCTTTCATAGGTTCACTCAACGCTGCGGAAAGCGCAGTGGGATATCCTCCGGATGTGCCGATTGCTGAAGCCCTATAGAATCACGCCAATCCATTGGCTGATGGCGCTCGCGCAAAGCTGGCTCCGCCCCGACGCTCTTACGTCGTAGCATGATGTACGCGCGCGCGCCATCTTCTCCTCAGATTTCTCTGCCTTCACGAAGCGGTCACATCTCGCCCTTCGTTCGGTTTTTCTGAGCCCGAATTCTTCAATTCAACTTCAGCTTTCGTCTCGACACTTCAGCGACTGGTATAAGTGGAACTCTGTTCTCCTTACAGTGAAGTGTCATGGATTATCGACGCTGCTCTCCGCCATGCGTTCGTTTTATCTCGAACGACGACCCTCACAGTAAGTGTGTTAAATGTATGGGTTTTTCCAAGGGCGTAGGTTTAGTTTTGAGATTGGTGGGGACATTCCCAGAAGCTGACGAACCAGGAAATTAATAGGATTAATAGGATAATATTAAGGTTTTTAGACTATATTGACCTTAACAATACGTTAATGAATTCTGTAATGTTATGGTAACTATTAAAGACAAGAAGGGAGTTTAACAGAGACTTAACTTTACTCCGTTCATAGTGCAATGCAGTAGTGCAATACTGACTAGTTCCTTGCTTTTTGAACAAGCCAAACACATGTCAGTCTGCATCTGTCATTAAAGGGATAGTTAAGGGGATAGTTCACCCAAAAATAAAAAAATTGAACTCCCACGAGTTGTTTCAAACCCTTATGAATTTCCTTCTTCTATTGAACACAAAGGAAGATATTTTGAAGGATGCTGGTAACCAGACAGTTGATGGACCCCAGTGACTTCCATAGTAAGAAAAAAAATACAATGGAAGTCAGTGGGGCCCATCAGCTGTCTAGTTACCGCCAACATTCTTCAAAATAACTTCTTTTGTGGTCAGCAGAAGAAAGAAACTGGTTTGAAACAACTTAATGATAACAGAATTTAAATTTTTTAAGGAAACTATCACGTTAACAGAAATTAACTTTTGGCATATTTGTTTCACATCATTACTGTCCAGTTTATCCTGTTGGACATGACACACAGCAACTCGTGCCATTGTTCTGAGCCATGTATTCAGTGTCCTAAGAGCAATGAAACTCATTTCAGCCTCAGCTGATGAGACGGGGATGACAAGGGTTTCAACTTCATCAAACAGACCTCTCATTTCAACAGACCAAGCAATTTTGTGTTTTCATGTTTAATGTGGACTTTCCATAGTCATAATGATTTTTATACAGTACAAACTGTGTATTCTATCCCTCTACACTATCCCTATCACATTTAACTTTCTGCATTTTCAAAAAACGTCACTTAGTATGATTTATAACTGATTTATAAAAAAAAATCCCTGCAAGGATTTCGGAAATTGCCCTCTTTGTGGGGACATATTGTCTTTGTCCCTACAAAAATGACAATATGCGAAAATCTTGTCCTTATGGGTATTTTCTTTGTTTCCTTTTTTTGGAAACCGGCTTATAAATCATACTAACTGATGTTTTTACTAAGTTTCAGTGCTCTTTGCGCGCGCGCGTGCGCGCACACACACACACACAGACACTAACGATTATGTTTACCACTTATCCCGCGATTGTCATACTGTAAAAACTGTTCTGTCCCTGAATCATTATTTGACGCGATTTGCCCCGTATTTTTGTGCACTGAACTGTAGATTAGGCCTACTCCCTAGTTTACCGCATCTAGGTTTCCTTCGAATGAGCTTTGCCGCTTCGCAACAACCAGCCTCTCACAAGTTAGAAAGAAAACACACAGCCAATCAGTTTAGCGATGTGTGTTAAGCAGCCGGGACCTAGATCTATTAACCGTTGGTGTTCCAGGATTTGCGCATTTTTCTCAGAACGCTCTTGTAAGAGATTTTAATCTAAATTAGATGTTTCCTGGTTAAATAAAATAAGAAATAAATTATACCCACAAGACATACCCGGCAACAGTGTTTATATATATTAATATATTTAAATTTTTGATCGAAATTATTGCTAGGGACAAATCAGTGTCACTGGATATTGGTAGGGACATGTCCCTAGCGTCCCTACTAAATTCTACGCCCCTGGGTTTTTCGCATGCGCGTGAGGCTGTATTAGGATTGTCGAAATGTACATTTTGTGACAATCTCCTTCTCAAAACCCTCCGCTCTAGACTCGCGGTTTTTGAGAAGGAGTCATTCGTTCCCCCCCGTCGCGCTCCCGAGACTGCTGAGGCCTCTCGTGGATCCGCGGCCTGGGGCTCGGATGTTGAGCTCGAGGATATTGAGTATGAGCAGACGGGCCTCGCCCTTTCTCCCCCTCCCTCTCCCGAGCACGCACGCGGCGCGGTTGAATTCGCGCATGATTATTTATGTCCCAGCCCGGGAGCCCGCGAATCGGTTTCTTTCGGTCTGGATGACGTGATTTACACTGCAGCCTCCGACTCCGAAGATTTCGGGCCTGCTTTGGCTGATGACGTTATCCCGCCTAGCGGCCAGGACGCGCGGCCTACTCCGGCCTACACTGAGCTTATTGAGGTGCTGTCGCGCGCTACAGAGAAGCTCTCTATTGACTGGCCTGATGAGCCCCGCGAGTCTCAATCGTCCAAACTCGACGAGAGGTTCCTACGTGGCCCTAATTCAAGGCCAGAGCGAAGAAAGCTGCCCTTTTTCAGTGATCTGCATCACGAGATCTCCAGATCCTGGAAGCAGCCATTCTCCGCACGCCTAACTAATGCGGCAGCCGCTGACTTCACCAACCTTGTGGGTTTTGTGGAGCAGGGTTATTCCGCTATTCCAGCGGTCGAGGACACGCTGGCTAACCACCTCGCCCCGTCGTCTGCACCGTCTTGGAAGGCTCGTCCCCTTCTTCCTTCCAAGGCTTGTAGAACTACTTCCTCCCTTATTGGGAAGTCTTACATGGCGGCTGGTCAAGCAGGCATGGCCCTGCATACCATGGCCATCCTTCAAGCCTACCAAGCGGACGTCTTGAAGGACATGGATGAAGGAGAGGGACTGACGCCCGAAGCTGTCAAAGAGCTTCGCAAAGCCACGGATCTGGCCCTAAGAGCCACCAAGCACACTGCTCGGGCTGTAGGTCGCTCTATGGCGGGCTCGGTTGCTGCAGAGCGCCACCTCTGGTTGAATCTCACGGAGATCCGAGACAAGGATAAGAGTTTCCTCCTGGATGCCCCTATCTCCCACTCAGGTCTTTTCGGGGAGGCGGTCAACACGGTGGTTGAGAAGTTCCGCGCCGCTAAGTCTCAGTCGGCCGCGTTCAGGCAGTTTATGCCCAGGAGGGTCAGAGGGCCCAGTGACTCCAACCCTCCCCCTTCTCATACCCGAGAACGCTCTGCTCATAGGGCTGAATTCCCTACTAGCAGGAGTGACCCGGCTCACCACCCACCAACTACTGTCTGGGGAGCCCGAGGTCGTCCATTTCCCCGCCAGCGCCCTCACAAGCGCCTTCAGCTGAAGCGGTCCAACAAATCGGCCGCTCCAGCCTCCTCGAGTCGTTCCTGACCCGCAGGTCAGAAGGAGGAGAGCCTCTTCAGATCTACGAGGTTGGGACAGACCGCGCAAGCGTTTCTGCCCTCCTCCAGCCGGCTCTCCTCATCCAACCCTGTCACCTTCGCCACCCAGCGTGTTTCGAAGTGCAGGTCCTGTTTCACTCTCTTCACCCAGTCCGGCGCAGGAGGAAGGAGACGCGTCTTGCTTTCTCCCCTCGCTCCCGGTGCACGCTACACCCGCCATTCGCTTCCTCGGAGGCACAGTTCTTTTTCCTCTGGAGCAGGCGGAACCAGTTACTTCTATCCAGGTGGTGTTACCCCCCAGTACGTGTCAGGACGCCAAGCGCTCTCCTCCACGGTCAACCGCGCCTCCCCTTGGGATCCAGCGCGACACCCTACCTCAGGTATGTCCCTTGCACTGCAACACTCCTCTGCCTCTATCACATTTCGTTCAAGAATGGGAGCGTTTACCAGGGGTATCGCCTTGGATCCTTCGCACAGTTCGGCTCGGCTACACGCTTCAGTTTTGTCGCAACCCCCCCTGCTTCAACGGGGTCTTTCCTACTGTAGTCGACAGCGCCGCTCAGGCTTCTGTACTACAGCAGGAGATTTCATCCCTTCTGCTGAAGGGGGCGATAGAAGAGATTCCTTCGGGGGAAGTCGAACAGGGCTTCTACAGCCGTTACTTCCTGGTCCCGAAGAAGGGGGGCGGCCTGCGGCCGATACTAGATCTTCGCCGGTTGAATTTCTCTCTTTACAAAGGAAAATTCAAAATGTTGACGCTGAAGGCCATCATATCTCATATCCGGCTGGGGGACTGGTTCGTGACGGTAGACCTCAAGGATGCTTATTTCCACATCCAGGTCGTACGGCGACACAGGAAGTTCCTCAGGTTCGCCTTTGGGGAAAAAGCGTACCAGTACAGGGTCCTCCCCTTTGGCCTCGCTCTAGCGCCAAGGACGTTCACAAAGTGTATGGATGCTGCTCTGGCCCCGCTGCGGCTCCAGGGCATCCATATACTCAACTACCTGGACGATTGGCTCCTTTTAGCCCACTCCAGAGAGTTGGTGACTCACCACAGGGACATTGTCCTCCGTCATATTCAGTCTCTCGGTTTGAGGTTGAATACGGAGAAGAGCGTTCTTACTCCAGCTCAGAACACGGTTTTCTTGGGGGTATGCATGGACTCCGTTCTTATGCAGGCCCGTTTGGCTCCTGCACGGATTTCCAGTCTGGTGACATGTCTGTCCCGTTTTGCACTAGGCCAGCATGTTTCCGTGAGCACCTGCCGCAGACTTCTGGGCCTTATGGCCGCGGCCTCCCCTGTGCTACCTCTGGGGCTACTCCACATGAGACCTTTTCTGTGGTGGATGAAGCTCTCAGGGGCTCGGCCCACGGGGCCAGCCCTTCGCCTATTGAAGGTGTCGCGCAGTTGCTTTCGCGCCCTGTCAATCTGGCGGGACCCCCTCTTCCTTCAGAAAGGAGTCGGTGTGGGTGCGGTATTCCGTCGCCAGATGGTTACGACGGATGCCTCTCTGACCGGCTGGGGAGCGGTTTTCGAGGGCAGGCCAGCGTGTGGGGTTTGGACTGGCGAGACCCTCTCGTGGCACATAAACAGCTTGGAGCTGAGGGCTGTCTTCCTGGCTCTTTGCCACTTTCTCCCTTTCCTCGAAGGACACCATGTCATTGTCAGAACGGACAATATGGCGGTAGTGTCCCATGTAAACAGACAGGGGGGTTCGCGATCGCGCACCCTAGACAGGCATGCGCGTCACCTTCTCCTGTGGTCCCAGGACAAGTTCCTCTCTCTGAGAGCAGTTCATGTCCCAGGGATTCTGAACCTCGCAGCAGATTTTCTGTCGAGGCAGAAGCTCAGGTCTGGGGAATGGATGTTGAACCGCCAGTCGGTGGCCCTGATCTGGGAGGTGTTCGGAAAAGCGGAAGTGGACCTCTTTGCATCTCAGGAGTCGTCCCAATGCCCGCTTTGGTTCTCTCTGAGCCCTCCAGCTCCATTGGGGATAGATGCGTTCGCCCACCCTTGGCCGATGCAGAAACTCTATGCCTTCCCGCCCATCAAGCTGATCCAGGCGGTTCTGTCCAGAGTGAGGGAGAGCGGAGTCCGCCTCCTTCTGGTAGCCCCATTCTGGCCGTCCCAGCCATGGTTTTCGGAGCTGATCCCTCTGTTGGAATCCTCCCCCTGGGAGATACCGGTCAGGGAGGACCTGCTTTCCCAGCTTCAGGGCAGGATATGGCATCCTCGCCCCGACATTTGGAAGCTGTACGTTTGGCCTATCAGAGGCCGTTAGCTTTAAGCTTTGATCTCCCAACCGACGTTCAGGAGACTATTGCTAATGCTAGAGCCCCTTCGACGAGGAGGCTATATTCCTCCAAGTGGAGGGTGTTCGAGACATGGTGCTTAGCACATGATAGGAACCCAGTTAGCTGCCCAGTAGGCTCAGTGCTGGAATTCCTGCAGGAAAAGTTTGCTTCCGGAGCGGCCGCTACCACTCTCAGAGTATATGTCGCAGCTATTGCCGCTCATACAGAGTCGGATGAGATTCCCTTGGGGAAACTGAGATTAGTTTCGGCCTTCATGCGTGGGGTTAGGCGCCTGAAACCGGTTCGCCCCCCTAGTGTTCCCTCGTGGGACCTGTCAGTTGTCCTGGAGGGTTTGACAGAGGCTCCCTTCGAGCCCTTGGAGTCAGCTCCTGAGCGGATTCTGACTCTTAAGGTTGCTCTTTTGTTGGCTTTATCTTCACTGAAGAGGATGGGGGATTTGCAGGCTCTCTCTATTAGTGAGTCATGCTTGGACTTCGCTCCTGGCCTGGTTAGGGTTACCTTGAGGCCGAGGTCGGGGTATGTACCCAAGGTTCTTTCCACGACGTTCCGCTCTCAGGTTGTTAACCTTAATGCTTTCCACCCTCCTCCTTTTGCCTCTGAGGAAGAAAGGAAACTTAACTTGCTCTGCCCGGTCCGTTCTTTGAAGTTGTATGTAGATCGCTCAGGCGGTTGGAGGAAATCAAACCAGCTCTTGGTATGTTTTGGTGCTGGCCGCCGCGGGCTTGCAGCATCAAAGCAGAGGATTTCCCACTGGGTAACGGACACTATTTCGCTGGCTTACGAGGTGCGTGGTTTGCCTTCACCTCTTAGCATCAGAGCACATTCCACCAGAAGTGTGGCTTCCTCTCAAGCTCTCTTTAGAGGGGCCCTCTTGGAAGACATTTGTGTGGCGGCAGGTTGGTCCTCTCCGCACACCTTTGTGAGGTTCTATAATTTGGATCTTGACATGACTCCAGGTTCCCAGGTTCTATCTGCTTGAACCTATCATGGTTGTTATTATTATTTGGTCTGGTACCAGTTATGGCAGCGCTTAGCTTGGCGAGTTTGGTATTTCGTTCCCACTGCGCTTTCCGCAGCGTTGAGTGAACCTATGAAAGAGAACGTCTCTGGTTACTTGCGTAACCTATGTTCTCTGAATAGGGAACGAGACGCTGCGTTCGCTGCCAAGCTCCTCGCGCTGCCGACAGTTTTTCTTTTCGGCAGAGAAATCTGAGGAGAAGATGGCGCGCGCGCGTACATCATGCTACGACGTAAGAGCGTCGGGGCGGAGCCAGCTTTGCGCGAGCGCCATCAGCCAATGGATTGGCGTGATTCTATAGGGCTTCAGCAATCGGCACATCCGGAGGATATCCCACTGCGCTTTCCGCAGCGTCTCGTTCCCTATTCAGAGAACATAGGTTACGCAAGTAACCAGAGACGTTTCTGTCACATTTCACACATGCGCACTTCAATAAGCCGACAGAAAGCAGGTTAATGCGTTTTACATAATGCGAAATCCGAGTAAGAGGCAAAAAACGACCTGTGTCGACCGGTTTATGCTTAAGCCAGTTATGACCCTACTCCGATAAAATAAACTTTTAAAATAAACTGACAAAAAAACTATAGGCTACAAGTTTTAGGGCTGGACAATATGATTATAGCCTATAAATAACATTGATGTGATCACCTGGATTTAGACCTACCCATATTGTATTTGGGTGATTCTGCAACTACGGGCACTTTTAAGTCCCAGCAGTGAAATTTTAGATTTATGTTCAAATTTGTCATTTGATGTTTCATAAATATATTCACAGTGCCATTACACACATTGACAAAAAATATAATTACTGATTAATGTGATTAAATATAATATTATGAAGCATTTATAGCTCAAAACACCATTTTTGTTAATGTCCCACACCTGTGGTCTCAATGCTGAGATACATAAAATAAGCTAATTTAATTACAATTTGACATTATTTCAAATGGAATTGTTTAATATACAGATTCATTTACAGCATCTTAAAATTCTTTGTATTATTAATTGATCATTTTATGATTTTTTTAACTAATTGTGCCTGTCCCACACTTTTGAGTCCTTACCGCAACAATGAAAAAACCTTTTATTATAAAATTTTATCGAACACAAACAAGTCTAGTTTCTATGGAAACAGAAATGATCACTTGAGCACATTGCTGACAGACTGGGCCACCACACTACCTCACTCACAAGATACCAAAAAAACAAGGTAAACATCTTCTTTTCCGCTCTATTGTGCGTCCTTACCATTCAGCTTAATAATTGTGTATTTTGAACTACATTTTAAAAATAAATGTATATTACTGTTGAATTCATGTATATTAAGATGCTAAGATTCAAAACTAATGTGGTAGGCCTTGCTAGCTGCCAATTAGCTAAAATATTAGGAAAAATGTCATTTCCGCAACATGTCTTTACCGCAGCAAATTTAGGTGTTGCGGTAAAGACCTTGTGTTGCGGTAGAGACAAATTCAAGATTTACTGTATATTAAATTACAAATATTCAGTATATTATTAGTACTGAAGTATATTTTAGTATATATATTAGTATATATATAAACATGACATTTTTTAACCCTAGATTTTAACACTGCCGTTTGAGAAATATTTTGACGCAAAAAAAAACGAAACAACTTTTATTATTATTATTAATCATAATAATCGATGGGGTCGACCAGGGTCGATATTGTCCCCACTTTTAAGCATCTCGCGGCACGGATGTAGCCTACCAATACAAATAAATAAAACATCACCAGTTAACTAGCACAGCATTCATTTATTAAATAAGAGGCGATCTAGCGCTGAAATGTATTGTTTTTGAAATCAAGTGATCAAACTAGTGCTCGTTGACTGGCTGCGATCAGTGGTGCTGATAAAGTAGGCCTACCTGTTCTCTTGTGGCTCGCGCTGCCACGCACAGTCTTCACACGGATGCGCGTTTTAATCCGTTGCGGAGAAATCTCTATTCGTTCCGGTGAAATCACAAAGTAAAATGCACACAAACGTCACGTGTCCCTGCTTGATATACAACCACTGATAAACATAATCGGTTTTAATGAGGAGAAAAAAACTATTCGAGTGCGAATTAGAACCCAGAATCACTGACACGCGTGTCTAAAGTTCCTCCACTGGACCATTAAAGCACATACAAAAAAGGCGGATTGGATATCTATTTCTTCACGTGAAATTTTTTGGCACCAACACATAAGTAGGTCTCATTAAACGACAAATTAAACACAATGTACTGTACTATTTAAATAGATTGCTGGACATCGGTATTGAATTGCCTATCTGATTTATGATTTAGCATTGTATTAGCAACTGTGGTAGGAGGGGCATCAATAACCGCTAGAGGGGGCACGGCCCTCGAATGCCCCACCATAGCGCCGGCACTGCTTATGACTGATCATGCCCAAACGCGTGTTCGGGGCGTTCAGTTCACAGTTGGTGTTTAGCTAAGACCTTCTATAGTCGATGGAAACAGTCAGTCTTCTAACGAGTCGTAAGTGTGTCCCCATCATTAGTCTGCTATCAGTGGCTCAAACCTCCGTTACTAACTCTAAAATGACGTTTTGAAATTAGCAACGGAGGCATGGGATTAGATGCGTAAGAAATTAGTCCTACATACAAGAGCGTTTTAATGACAAAAACTTGACAAACGTCTTGAAATGCATCTGAACAATATGAACAAGGTGTAGGCTAACGGCCACTCCGCTTCGCGTCGTGACCGCATTACCACCTCGGGTGTGCATTTTTTTTCTAATAATTCAATGGCCTAGTCAATTATTACTTGTAGAAATACTGCTAGAGAAACCACTTTTCCCCATACACCAATACAGAAACAGGTCTTAATTTCTGTGAAAAAAAAATGGAAAGAAGAATAAAATTGGGAAAGAGGATGCCTTCAAATTATAAATCATACATAGAAATGTTCTCTAATGGCTCTATCAAAAGTGATAAAGTTATTTTGAGGCTGTTACTTTATTAGAGTTATGACTCTATTTTTTGGAGTTATTTTAGAGACTATTTTGAGGCTGTTTTGTGAAACTTCCCTGGCTCACCCACCTCCCTCCATCTGAGAACACTGCAAGCGCCTTAACTGCCAGTCGTTAACATATGAAAGGTCTTCACACCTGACAGCATCTCTCCTCACAGCCAGCAGTGTTTCAGCTGTATGTCCATGATACTTCATGGATTCTGTATAGCCTACTGTGTACGCCAAGTATCGGGGTATTTCTGGAAACTTATTGTTCTGTGTTACTTGGCTCAGGTATTTTTTCCACATACATCCCGCAAACCTGAAATCACACGGCAGGTTGCCATGGCAGATATTACCAGATTAGACCATTTTTATGCAGTGGGATTAATTAATTGATTTCTATAATATTTATATTAAATTGACATAATAAATATTGATTTTGCTGGATTAGTGCACTTTTAAATTGACAGGTGTAAAACATTTTGTTTTCCAACTCTTGGTTTTTATTTTTTACCATATTGGATCTCATCGGTAGCCTTTAGTTACTTCAGTTCATTTCCAGATATTTTAGAGCAAATAGATCTGTTTGATCATTTGTTTGCTTGGATGCTGGCTTTTTTATTTATTTAACATCTTTATGTATTCAGAGCAGTCAATACACTTTGTGCCTGTCGAGCTGAATGCTGCTGAAATACCCCATTTCATCTGCATCACAAATCTCTCTCATGCCGTAAACTTCTTTACAGCTGATGATGGCAATGCACAGTCGAACACTTTTGAGCAACATATTTGTTTGGTTTGACTTCTGTTCTGATGGTGTAAGTAACTTAACTTAAAGGGATCAAATTGAACGTTACGTCAGTTGTTTGCAGCGATCCATTCGCTGGGGGGGGGGGGGGGGGGGTTTGCGCACAAAAAGTACTCTTGTCGCTTCATAACATTAAGGTTGAATCACTGTAGATGTTGAATCACTGTTGAATCACATGGATTATTTTAACGATGTCTTTACTACCTATCTGGGCCTTAAAAGTGGCACTGGTGTTGCAGTCTATGGGGGGATCAGAAACCTCTCGGATTTCACGCAAAATATCTTAATTTGTTTTCCGAAGATGAACCAAGGTCTTACGGGTATGGGTAAGAGTACTAAATTACAGAAATTTTATTTTTGGGTGACCCTTTAAGGTCTTGTATTTGTGCCAGATAAATACTTCCCTAGTTAAAAATCATCTTATAGTTATATAATTAGAAAGTTATTGTCACGGAAACATTTGAGCTTCTTTCTTATAGTAGCTTGTAGTGTTGCAAACTATTGCAGTTTAACTTAAATCAGCTTGTTGTTTAGAAAAAGTCCCTTTAAAATAGCTTCCCCTACACTGAATGTTACAATATAATACACCAATACAGTCACCAGCCACCAAGTTCCTGTTTTCATTACAGACAGACTCTTATGACCCTATAGAGGACAATAATCTATTCAAAAACCTAAAATGTTGACCTTATCTTTTAAATCGAAAGCACTGCTGTGTGATGTGATAGACATGATTGTTGTGTGACCGTAATTATGACTTTTTGTAACTAAGGAAGGCACTCTGTCTCTCATTGTAGTTTTTTTTTTATTCTGGGAGAGCAGCTCACTCTTGCTTACAAGCTTGCAGGATTTATTTTTACATCAACATTTTCCCAGCATGAATTCCATAACATAGTCAACCAGGCCTCCCCACCTCTTTCCACACTCTCTTGTTTAATTCCTGTTGCTTTGTTTGCCTCAACTATAAGCACCAATTTGCATGCTTTTAACTCCCATACCAACCCAGTGCCTGTGAGCAGAGGATGGCTGTTTCAAAGGGGCTGAAAGGAACTAAGGCATCTTTGAGTTTGAAAAGCATTCATCTGCATAAACAGTTGAGGCAAGTGGAGAGAAGGAGGTAACAGCCTTGTGTGAGACACGAGCTGTTACATGGAGAGAGAGTGACTGTAAAACCGGAGTCCTTGTCTATTCTCTACATCAGCCGACTGCCCTAGCAGCCGATTAGATGCTCCACATCCATTTCACGCTTCGGTGGGCACGGTAGAGAGGTTCTTGATTTGTTATTTTTGCTGTTTTCTTTCAATACTTCGCTCCATCATTATGTGTGTGTATAGTGAGTGCATGTGTCCTTTACTCTCTTCCCAGTAGTTATACTGAAGCCATCAAATACCCTCTGTTGTCTCAAGATGCATACTTGAAGAAGGACATTGGGTACTTACATCCCTTCCTTATGCCTGTCTTTAGTGTTTCGGTGCATATTTCTCAAATATTGACTTTGGATCAAACTCATCTTATGTTCAGTCGGGTTAATGAATTGAAGGATAGTCTAGTCCACTCTGTTTAAGCCTCTAAATTGATCCTAATTACCTCAGTAGTGTGAAGTCCATAAAGTGTCTGCGTAATGGCCATTGACTGGTCATCAGAAATATCATCAGGCTAACTTATGCCCTCACATTTACAGCAACGATAAAATTATGCGTCATATCACTGACCTTCAATTATCTCTCTCTAAATGTCAAACCATCCAGAAGTGTTCGAGTCCAGCATTTCTCATTGATCTGTCTTCGACAACAAAGCTAGACTAATCAATCTGAAGCATATAAGTCTAATTTCATTGTGATATTAGTAGTGTTGGCAAAGTGAATGACGGAAGTACCCGGATTTTGGCATGTTCGCACCGCAGAAACTAGGAACAATTTTAGTTCTAGGAACTCCTTTTGGAGGAACTAATTTAGCTCCTTCTTCAGAGTAGGGTCTAATCCAGCAATATAGGAATTACCAGTGATGTTAGTGTACGCTGATTGGCTGAACGCACGCGAAACACCAGCACCCGCTATTTAAAAAAAAAAGCTGTGTAAACTCACAGATTATAGCCTATATATTTACTCCACAAACTAACTCTACGATCATGGAAAGATTGGCCTCTTAACCTTTACGCTCAGGAGAAAATCAACCACACGGCATACTCTAATACCTTTTCATATACTGTCTACTTTCTATGTAATAACATATTAGACAGGACTGTTAGACAGATCGTAAACACAGAGAATGCGAGCACTGTGTGCTCAGGCTCTGGTGTTCTCAGCGCCGTCAAAATAAAAGTCACAACAACAAGCACGCCTTACGTCACTTCAGAGTTCCTACTGGCGGTGCGAATGCAACCAGGAAAACCATCCTGGTGGCAAGTTCCTAGAACTAAACTCCTAGAACTGGTGTGAAAGCCCCTTTTAAGTCTAAAACAATATTTAGGGATTTTTTAGCATTCATTCAAGTGGATGGTGGTGAATCATAGACAGTAAAAAATGGACACAGTGACCCCATAGACTTCAACGGAGAAAAGTGAAGTCAATTAGAAGCACTCACTTCCTGATTGCCAAGCTCACTGCGCAGGCTCACACTGAGCTTGATGACGTAGATGTGACGTGAGCAACCTGTCTGACAGTTGTACGTCTTCTAGCTGTGCCAAAAGGAATCTGAATCATTCCCTTCCGAATCTTGCAGAGCCGGAGATCGTGAGTATTAGCTGTCCATGAGCTAGCAGCAGGAGCAACTTTACAACTCTCTATGGGCTTCTCCCTTGACTTTATGCCTCCACGTTCCCCCGATTGCGCGTGAGCTTTCTACTTCTGTCTATTCGGTAATTTCTGTACTGTGCGACAGAGAGTCGCGTGTTATGACGCAATTGTTAGCCTATTTTCACAAAAACTGCTTCTACGGGGCCATAACGTAAGATACAAGGTAATGGAGGCTTTTATACATTGTTGTGTTTCTTTAGAAATAAACAATGGACAAATGGAGTCTTTGAACGCCTCAGATGTGAAGTTATTCGCTGTCAAAGTGATGCCAAAATTAATGGGAGTCAATGGAATGCTAACAGCAGGTGAAGGCTTGTTAGCCAATGGCGGCCCCCGGGAGACTTCAGTTTCCGGCTGGTGGATTACCCCCTTATGGTGAATACAGGTGTAACTGGTGTACACTGCAGAAACCACTTTTGGAGTTAGTCAATATGTGGTCAAATCCCATTTGTAGTTTAAGCACTAAAGTATACAATACTGACAACTCAATGTTTAACAATGAGTGTTACACTCAAACCATGACATTTAAAAGGATAGTTCACCCCAAAATGAAAAATAATTTATTCACTCCCATTTTGTTCCAACATGGAATTACTTTCTTTTTTCTGTGCAACATAAAAGAAGATATTTTGAAAAATGTCATAGTGTTGAGGGTGAGTAGGACCGGAGGGGTTCATGCTAAATATCCAATACTGAAACTGATAAGGTAACGATATATCTCGCTTCTCTACATTGAATATACAGTTAAGAATGGTATTTTTGGCTAGAACACACAAGAAGATGTTGAAGAGTGTTGTTAACCAAATTACATTAAGGTGAGTAAATAATGGCAGAAGTTACTTTGTGTGTGTGTGTGTGTGTGTGTGTTTGTCTATCCCTTTAAGTTTAGAAAGATTAGACTTAGTTTTTACTAAAAAAAAATACTTTCAGCCTCATTTACATAAGGACTTGAAAAACTAAATCATCCAACACTAGCTCGACTCCCTGCTGAGTTAATAGCCCTACCAACTTTACGACCTCTGGGATCAACAAATAGTTTGTCATTTCTTTGTGGACTGGATCCTGCTGAAATATATAACAGAATCAGTGAGAAATACTCATACTTTTCTAATGTTTTTTTATTTATTTTTTATGATCAGGTTTCATACTGAATTTTATAATATATTTTTCCTTTTTTTGGTTATTAAAAAAACTCTTCTTTTTCTGCATTTCACTTCTGTTCTTGTTTAGTTTATGCTTAAAAATGGCATTGTCCTAAAATATTTTTGGCTCTACTTTCGATATTCCTCATTTGTGAGTCACTATGGAGTGCCTGCTAAATGAGTAAATGTAAATGTCAACCACGGAACACACAGCACAGCGACATGTGCAGCATTTAAGTGTATACAGTATACATACAGTGCTTGACAGTATACAAAGAACATTATGGGCCATACTGTAATATGGGCAGTGTGACATGTGAGCAGTGTATTCAAAGCAGAGTATATGTTTATGATTCATGTTCAGTAGGTGATATGTATTTCCCAGTGTATAAACATGTGGTGTCACTTACAGATTATTAGTGCAAGTTTTGACGTGGAGCTGTCCAGAATGGCATGGTGATTCTGAACTAGGGTTGACTGAAACTTCCCAGCACCATATTGAGGGTTTCTTTATATTTTCCTGAGTTTTGGATTCCTTGTTCCTGTCTGCCTCAGTGGATTGTATTTGTGTTTGCTCTGATTACAAGTTCTTGACCCTCTGCCTGGTATGGACTATGACCTTGGATTATATTTGTTAATAAACTGCGTTTGGATTCTCACTCTCTCTGCTGAATGCTGTCTTACCACCACAACCAAATCATTACAATAGTGGTGTTTTTGAATGAATCTTTTAAGGAAATTAGTCATTGTCTCCTATTGAATGATTTTTAGTCTCGTATTGAATGATTTCTAAACAAACAACTTTTTTAAAGAGTTTTTTAATTAATTGGTTAAATGAACCATTCATAACCCACCAAAAGACAAATCTAGCCTGCAAAAGGGTAACTGAACAGATTGCCCTCGAGCTCGTATGTGTCAGATTAAAAATATTTGACTCACTTGGATGAATCAAAATCCCAAATCACTATAACTTAGTTCTGCCCCTAAAGATTGATTTCTCAAAAACAGACCAAATCAAAATATTCTTTACATGTCAGTTTTAAGTGAAGTAACCCATACTCAGAATTCATCCTTTGCATTTAACCCATCCATGTTAGTGCTCGCACATTAGGAGCAGTGAGTAGTGAACACACACACACAGTGCTGTGGACACACACTCGGAGCATTGGACAGCAATTTTTGCTGCGGCTCCCGTGGAGAGATTGGGGGTTAGGTGCCTTGCTCAGGTAGCCTGGTAATACCAGACTCTGCTACTTCACTTTGCTTCGTACACAGAGTCTGGGATAGCATAATAGAGAAGTGTTTTCTCTCTCGCTAGGGGGCGCGTACTGAAGTTTAAAATCATTGGTTACCCGTAAGCCAATCAGATAAGTTTGTTTATGACGTATGTTATGCGCCGACACAGCCGCATCGAACCACAGACATCATGCATCGAACTCAAATCTATGATCGAACTTCCACTGTAAACACTTGATGATGCGAGCGAAATACCCGAGTGAACATGGCTGTAAACGACTTTTTTGATCTGTGAGTGATGTATAGAATGACTGCTGAGAGAGAGAGAGAGAGAGAGAGAGAGAGAGAGAGAGAGAGAGAGAGAGAGAGAGAGAGAGAGAGAGAGAGAGAGAGAGAGAGAGAGAGAGAGAGAGAGAGAGAGAGAGAGAGAGAGAGAGCGCCCCGGCCGCGCGCGCGCGCACTCCCACGTCTACAAACAACACGAGCGCTGTCTTGCTCTCTCTCCCTCGCGCATATTCATAAAAATCAATCGACAAGATAGTAAGAGGTCGGAAGACCGCGGTTTCACGTGGAGCATTTGGAGATTTTTAGAGATTATAGACTCTAGGAACAACATCTCAATGAACAACATCTCAACTATAAAGGCCTGTCTCATATAAGTTAGACGCCTATCTCAAGTACAAGCCGGTGCAGTTCGACGATTTGGGCAAATAAAAGCCCGGGCTATTATTTGAAGTTTTACGGTATTTAAGACCTGGAAAAGAAAAGAGACACTGACCTGTCAAAAGGCTCCCCAGTTTCTGGCTGACGATCGGTAATAGTTGATAAATTAAACTTTTCCCAAAGGGAGTAGGGCCACAACATCACCTCCATTCAAAATGTTTAATACACACTCTTCGTGTTCGGGCTTCAGTTTGCTAATGCCGGGAATATTCTCCACAACAGAGCGAATTGCATCCGCGTCTCCATATCAGCGGTCGTTTTCGATTTCCCTGACCTAATCTTAAACACGGCGCTTACCGACTACGTCACGGCTTTCAGCCCGCCCTCTGTTCGTTGATTGGCCGGCTGTTTTCAGGCCGGTGGAAAACAGAAAGATAGGCTGCTATCTCAGACTGACTATAGGAGCGAAATGAAATTAGCGGAAGTAGGAAGTCTGACGTAGTCAGGCTATTGCTCAGGGTGTTGAGGGTGGAAGACATTTTCCCGTCGGTATTGAGGATCAAACCTGCCACCTTCAGGTTACAAGTCAACAACAATTGCTTTTTTTGTTGTGGTTCCTCTTGTTCTTGTGTTTCCTTTTGAAGCACGTTTGACTCAATGTGACAGTTATCAAAGCTCCATGAGATCCTCCCATGTATGAAATCACTGAAGTTACATGTGCTGCATTCCAAGGCCTCTTCCACTGAAATCTGCTCTGTGTGTTCAGGGGAATGCAGAAGTAGTTAGGGTTGGTACTCTCCATGCCTCTGGGAGCAGTTTACCTTGTTAATCAGGTTGCTTTGGCTCCAGATACTAAAATAGACAGACATCACAACATCTATGAGGCGAGCATTCGGTGGGAGGACATTACAAACTGCCTGATTTGCTAATGTTATGAGTCACATCATATCCGTCAAGCAATGAAACTGATATTGCTCAGATATGTCTTTATATAATGACTTATCTCATTGTTTCTCTCATGTTCTTTTTTTCACTGTGCCATTAGCTCAAAATATACTCATGACAACATTGAAGTAGGCTTTTATTTGATTTTTCCTTATCTAATTGAAACTGATTATAACTTGATATGATGCATACCTTTACACCTCTTTCAAACCATCTCTCTGTCCAGAATCCTTACCTCATGATCATAAAGCTGTATTTATTTTGCTGTAAGTGGAGACTGCCAAAGTCCTGCCCCAAAGAACTTGCCTGTCTATGCTATATGTCATGCGTCAATAAAGGGGTTTGGTTTCCTCTATATACAGATGTTTGCCTTCCTCACCGCACTTAACTGCATACACAATATCACTTTTTTAAGGTGTTTGGGAATCCGGTCCTTTGGATGGACCAAACATTGTCCTAATGTAGTCATCTGTTTAAAATACGTGGGAATGTTATGCTTAGAGAAAACCCTTCTAAACTTCTCAGACACTCCAGCCAAATAGGGGATAACCACGTGGTTTTTCCAGACAATACTTTCTCTTGATTGTTCAACTCTCCTTTTTTGTCTTGTATGGGATTTAATAAATGCACTTAAGGCACATTTTTTTAGACTAGCATTTGCTTGCTTGGCTCTTTTAGTTTGTTTATTGCATTTTTTTATTTATTCATTGTTTATCTTGTGTACTGCGCTTTGAAAAGCTGCTTTTAAAGGTGCTATTTAAAATAAAGTTTAATTATTTAGCAAGGGAGCATTAAATGTATCAAAAGTGTCACAAGAGACTGTAAAAGGGATCCACTGCATGGAGGCAAGTTTGAAAAGAACCCAAGTGCAGTTTATTACAAACAAAACCAAACATAAAACAAAAACATGGCATGAAAACTCAAAATGAAGACATGAACAAAGACTTACAAACAGTGGTTTACAGGAAACAATACTTGACAAAGACACATGGCAAACATGAGGGCTTAAATACACAAAAGACTAATGACAAGACAATGTGAACAATGAAACAATGAACCAATGACAACATGACACATCAGACAAGACCAAATCGTGACATAGTGTTACGAATAAATGCTGTTTTATTATTTCTATTCGTCAAATAATCCTAAAAAAATATGGTTTTCACAAAAATATTAACTGTTTTCAACGTTGATAATAATATAAAATGTTTCTTGAGCAGCAATCAGCATATTATAATGATTTCTGAAGGATCATGTGATACAGATTTTTCAGCTTTGCCATCACAGAAATAATTTACATTGTAAAATATATTAAAACAGAACAAATGTAATTTAAATAGTAATTAAATAGTTGTCAAACAAATGCAGCCTTGCTAGGCATAAGAAAGTTCTTTCAAACACAAACACAAGCACACACACACACACGCACGCACGCACACACACAAATCTTTCAGCTTTCAGAGATCCAAATATAAAACCTGAATTAATTTTTGCATGATAAGATTCTAAGATTCTGTAAGTTCATTTATCTGAGCTCTTTGTCATCCTCATTGATCAATCACTCACATTATGATTGGTAAATAAATGAGGCATTTGTTTGTTTGCAGAGTAAAAATCACGAGTCCTGTTTTTTGCTCTAAATCCAATCTGACAAAACATGTATTGCCTCCAGAGAGAGCGGAGCGGGCGTATAGCTCCTGTACTTTAAGCAGATGGAAATAACCTTTTCCCAGCAGCATAGCTGATATCATCATCAGCAGAAGAATCCAGGCAGTCGGCACAAGTGGTCTGTTACCTCTGTGGCCTGCCATTATCTACAGGAATGCTGTCTGTTCTCTCAACAGCACCCTATCAAAGCGCACTATTACACAAGCACTGCAACATGACATCATGACTTTTGCGTAAACAGACACGCCACTTTTAAGTCAAGTGGCGTGTTATCTATACGCATTTTGAGATATCCGCGTGTATGCGTGTATGTCTACGCCATTAATGTCCAAGTGATTCCGCGTATATGTACACGCCATTAAATTTCCGAGCGAAACGAAGCAAAATGTAGATCTACATCTGGGGAGCGATATTTTTTTTCCCCTAGGATGGCAGGGGAAGACTCATAAATGCTATTAACCCCAGTGACGGGTAGGTTTAGGGACGGGGTTGGGGTAGGTCATATATTTATATATACAGTACTAACGTTAAGTCAACTGCGTTCATAAACACGCTGAAAAGCGATTGTGCGTGTTGATAGCACGCCAAAAATGGAAATACGAATTGGCGTGTCATACACACGCAATTTTATGAGATCAGTCTGAGCACAGCATGAGTAAGGTAAGAAGCCCTCACTAATGTCTTTTGTACAGACCTGAGAAACCTAATGAATAAAAAACACATCCTGGTCCATATGTATTAGTATAATGTGAACAATAAAGCCACTTCTCCCAAAGGAGAGCTGATGAAAAGGAGACCTTGTTAGATGAATCAGAGCTCCTTTGGTACAGAACGCATGGAGTGGATTGATTGAAAGAATTTGGTTGAATGCTCCCCAATGTTCAAAATGGTGGTCGATATTATTAAAATATTTTGTCCTGCAGGCGGGCATACACTGTTCGATGTCTGTGTAATTTCAGCAAGGTTACCTACTCGCACTGAACGAGTAGATCGCATGCAATGTAAAGCCAAAGCTCGCGTTTTATGTGCTCACACTATACGGTCAGATCATTCAGCTGCGACTTGACTGCTCACACTGTAAAATGCTCACTCGTGTAGCCTATCCAGAGATATTGTCAAAACAAGCATCAACTATCAATATCAAGAGTATTTAGCATTTCCAATGTATGTATTAAATTATTATTAGTATTATTGTATTATTATTAGGACAGGCCTACTTTTATTATTAAAATTATTGGCTATTATAAAAGAAGATTAGAAGCTTAGGCCTACTCCTCATCGAAAATTGTCTGAAAACATTTAGGTCGATTACAATGAATTATAGGCCTATAATTAAAATTATATGTCCGAACACTGTAATAATCAGTCATCAATGAAAATTAAAAACAGCTTTATTTCAAAAACAGCTTCTTTCACATGAGCATTTAACAAATTAATAAAAGAGGCAGTGTAGACAGCCTACATCGCAGGTGGTTTAGAAGACGTGGGTAATATGGTTTATCCATTTTGCAACACGAACTTGGAGGTTAGCAACAGTAATTTGCAGCTAGTTTGATATCTAGAGAACAGAAAGATCTCCCTCTTTTCGTTTTCTTTCTTGCTGCATTAAAGATGAAATGGTTAAACTTCTTTTTTCTCGCAGGCTCAGTGAGGGAAAAAACACTGAGTTTAGGGCAATCGGTTCGTGGCTCTGCTTCAACTAGTCACGAGGAGCAACCAACATTTCTGACATTGCCAGAAATTCATCCGACCATCCGATTGCCTGTCGGGAGAGGTTAATCGCCACTCATTCCTCCCTGTACACTTCACGAACACTGCATGACAAATGACGCACGACAAAGCTGAAAATCGGCCCAACCCGAAAAAGTCGCATGAGTCAGTATTCATTTACATTTACATTTAGTCATTTAGCAGACGCTTTTATCCAAAGCGACTTACAATTGAGGACTAAACCAAGCGAGTCATCGTGAAGAGGCAAAAACAACGCAAGAAGTGCTCAAAATACAAAGTTCGGACATTGCTCGGAGTAGCATAAGCCAGGCAAGCGAGGATTTAAAGGAAAGGATTTTTTTTATTTTTTTTTTTATTTTTTATTTTTTTATGTTAAGTGCTCCCGGAAGAGATGAGTTTTCAGTTGCCTTTTGAATGCTGTCAGGGATTCTGCATTCCGGATGACGGTGGGGAGATCATTCCACCAGCATGGAACCGTGAATGAGAATGTTCTGGAGAGTGATTTTGTGCCCCGCTGTGATGGTACCACGAGCCGTCGCTCATTGACCGATCGTAGGCTTCTGGTAGGGATGTACACTTGTAGTAGTGAGTGGAAGTAGGAGGGAGCTGAACCTGTGGTCAATCTGTAAGCAAGCGTCAAAGCCTTGAACTTGATGCGAGCAGCGAGTGGTAGCCAGTGCAGAGAGATGAACAGAGGAGTGACGTGGGCCCTTTTGGGCTCGTTGAAGACGAGACGAGCTGCAGCATTCTGGATCATTTGTAGAGGTTTAGTTGCACATGATGGAAGTCCAGCCAGAAGAGCATTGCAGTAATCAAGCCTAGAAATGACCAGGGCCTGGACGAGAAGTTGTGTTGCATGATCAAGGAAAGGCCTGATCTTCCTGATGTTGTGCATAGCAAACCTGCATGATCGAGTTGTCTTTGTAATGTGGTCAGTGAAGGTCAGCTGATCATCAAAGATTACTCCAAGATTTCTGACCGACCTTGATGGGGTGATTGAGGATGAATCTAGCTGGATAGTGAGGTCGTGCTGTAGAGACTGATTGGCAGGGAGGACGAGAAGCTCAGTCTTTGCCAGGTTGAGCTGCAGGTGATGTTCCTTCATCCATGCCGAGATGTCCGCCAGACAGCTTGAGATCCGTACAGCTATTGTGGGATCATCTGGTTGAAATGAGAGGTAGAGTTCGGTGTCATCAGCATAGCAATGGTAAGTGAAACCATGTGCCTGTATGATGGTTCCCAGTGACGTGGTGTAAATGGAGAAGAGGAGCGGTCCAAGAACTGAACCCTGGGGAACCCCTGTGATCAGCTGATGTGCTTTGGATACCTCACCTCTCCATGCGACCTTGAAGGACCTACCTGTGAGATAGGACTCAAACCAGTTGAGGGAGGTTCCAGTGATGCCCAGTGATGAGAGGGCGGACAAGAGGATCTGATGATTCACTGTGTCGAAAGCAGCAGACAGGTCCAGTAGAATGAGAACTGATGATTTGGAAGCAGCTTTTGCGATCCGCAGGGCTTCCGTGACTGACAGCAATGCAGTCTCAGTTGAATGTCCTTTCTTGAAGCCAGATTGGTTGACATCCAGCTAGTTGTTCAGAGACAGGAAAGATGATACTTGGTTAAAAGCAACTCGTTCAAGCGTTCTCGCAATGAATGGTAGGAGAGAGACAGGTCTGTAGTTCTTTAGAAGTGATGTGTTTAATGTTGGTTTTTTAAGCAGAGGAGATACCCGAGCCTGCTTAAATGCTGTAGGGAAAATGCCAGTGTGGAGGGATGAGTTGATGATGTGTGTGAGAGCTGGAAGAAGTGTGGGAGAGATGGCTTGTAGAAGGTGTGAGGGGATGGGGTCTAGAGGGCAGGTGGTAGGATGACTGGAGTGGAGAAGTTTAGATACTTCTTCCTCGGTTAGTGGAGTGAAGGAGGAGAGAAGGTTGTTGGCTGTGGGAGAGGTTAGTTTGGGTTCCTGTGTGTGTGAAGCTGAGAACTGACTGCTGATAGTTGTAGTTCCCTTTCGTTGTCACTCCGAGTTCCGTCGGATGACGACGAATGGGGGTTTCGCTTAGAAAGCCTATCCGCTCCGAGTAATACAAAACGAGCCAATGGCAAAGAAATGCCATGGGTCTGCAGAATTTGCATGGAGCAGCTCCGCCCCACCTCGTGGGTATAAAGGGCGGAAATTCCAGCAAAGCAGTATGTTTTCGCATCGGAGCCAAGAGTATCTCTTCACTCCACAGCCATTTCTGACTTCACTCTACGAGACGAGCCACTCTCTCCGGTGTTGGTGTGACGGCGATCTGCAGCGAGTTCACATTGCCTGCTGATCTGTGCAGTGATCTGCCAATGAGTGTGTTTCTCCCTGCTCGCTTCAACATCGCGGAGTTTCTTCCTCCTCTCACAAAAGAGCTCACACGCGGCACGTCTTTTTAAAGACGGCTCGCCCGTGCATTTCTGGTTGCGGTCGACTCATTTCCGATTTTGATGGGCACATTCTCTGCTCTGCGTGCTTGGGCTTCATCACGCTAGAGCAGCGTTTGTGGATGACTCACGTTCTCCCCGCGGGAACGTGATCATCGCGTCATTACGGTCGAGACTCAATGATCTCGTTAGAGAGAGAGTCCCCTCATCCACACCCCGATCTAACACTCTCCACGTGAGGTGCTACTTCGGCTGGTGGCCAGGGTGACCTGAGGGTGTGTGTGTGGAACAAATCCGCCGACTGTTTGTCCGTGGACCACGCCCCCCTCTTCAGTGACGCAACCCGCGAGTGTTCAGGGGATTCCCCGGGTCTATTTTCGGATGCCCCGCGGGTTTCCCTTGACGCTCCAGAATCGGATCTGTTGTCCATCGCAGCATCACAGGGTGGGCTAGAATTTTCAGGAAGTGAAGATTTGACAGTGCTGCCACTTTCGGGTGTGCATATGGCATTTGTCGAGTCAGATCCTGAGATGACGGCCATGCTTTCCCGGGTGATTGGTTTTTGGGTGTGGCCGCTGACTCCTGTCAGCGTCCACTCCAATACCTTTTTTCCCGGATGTGCATCAGGAGATCTCGAAATCCTCGAAGACCCCCATGTCTTCCAGCGATCCCTCGTTGATCTCCTTCGCCCTTCCTTCCCTCGACGGGGCCGCTGCCCATGGGTACACTGGGGTCCCCCGGTTGAACGCTCTGTTGCGATGCTACTGTGTCCTCAGAGTGCTTCCTCTCGGCGCGATCCTAAGCACCCGTCCTAAGCCTGTAGTTTTTCGTCTACACTTGTGGCGAATTCCTATAGCGCTACAGGACAGGCAGCCGCCTCACTGCATGCCATGGCCATTCTGCTGGTCTACCAGACCCAGATGCTTACGGACATGCACGAGGGCGGGACTGACCCAGGGCTCTTCAATGAAGCGCCGCCGCCGCTGACCTTGCTCTCCGAGCGACGAAAGTGGCCGTACGTTCCCTGGGTCAGGTGATGTACACCATTCTGTGGCTGAACCTGTCCGATGTGCAGGATGTCGGGCGGACCCATCTGCTTGACACCCCCATATCCCAGGTCGGCCTCTTCGGCGGTGCGGTTGAGGGCTTTACCCAACAGTTCTCAACCGCCCACGAGCAGACTGAGGCTTATTCTGCCCCGACGGCCCCGCCGTCCGAGCTGATCCCTCAGTCTGCCCACCGCCGAAGGCGCCCTCCTGTGGCTCCCACCCCGCCCGTTCACCCGGGCTGGCTCTGGAAGCCGCAGGGGGACGCCACAGCCCTCTCCAGCCCCGCCCCCCGCTATACGCTGGGTTAAGCAGCACTCTTGAGATGGGCTCCTCAGAGATGGGACTCAGTTCTTTCCAGGAGCTGGTAGCAGGGCCACTCCTTTCCCTGGTGGAGGGCCGGGGAAGAATCCTTATTCAGAAAGAACTGACTTTCCCGTTTCTGAGCACACAGAGTTCTCGGACGACACGGTGCGCCGCTCCGGGCCGTGCACCCCTCGTCCTCCTCTGTCCCAGAGCCGGATGACAGTGCGCACCGTCCCCGGACCGTGCCGCTCTCATCCTCCTCTGTCGCCAGACCCCTGGCAGAGCAGACCCCCGTGGAACGTTCGTCCTTCCCTGGTCTCCTCTGTCAGGACGCGGTCTATGACTGTGCCCCCACACCGGGCCGCTATGCCGTCCACGTCCGGGCCAGTCATTCCGCCTCGCTGCACCACCGGTGGGAAGTCTGTAGTTCGTTTGATCCCGCTGGTATAGTCGTTGGGAGCTTGGCAAGAGCTTCCAAACCTGTCCCGCTGGGTCGCTCGAACAGTCAGGCTTGGCTACGCGATTCAGTTCGCGCGGTCTCCTCCCCGCTTCAGGGGAGTCCGCTCCACTATGGTCGGTGGCAATGCCCCTATCATGAGAGCGGAGGTTGCTACCTTGCTGGCGAAGGGTGCGATCGAGACTGTCCCTCCAGCCGAAATGAGGTCCGGCTTCTACAGCCCGTACTTCATTGTCCCCAAGAAAACTGGTGGGTTACGGCCAATCCTGGATCTGCGCATGCTGAACCGCTCCCTTCACAGGCTGCCGTTCAAGATGCTCACCGCCAAACGCGTTTTCGAATGTGTGCGGCACCAGGATTGGTTTGCAGCGATCAACCTGAAGGACGCCTACTTTTATGTCTCCATTCTCCCTCGACACAGACCGTTTCTTCGGTTTGCTTTCGAGGGGCAGGCATATCAGTACGCAGTTCTCCCTTTCGGGCTAGCCCTGTCTCCTCGCGTCTTCACGAAGGTCGTCGAGGCAGCCCTTGTTCCCCTCCGGGAACACGGGGTTCGCATCCTGAACTATATCGACGACTGGCTGATTCTAGCTCACTCTCGAGTTCAGCTTTGCGAACACAGGGACTTGGTACTCCGCCATATAGCTCGTCTGGGCCTTCGGGTCAACTGGGAGAAGAGCAAACTTTGCCCCGTGCAGAGGATCTCTTTTCTCGGTATGGAGATCGACTCGGTCGCCATGTCCGCGCAGCTTACGAGTGAGCGCGCACAATCACTGCTGACTTGCCTGAGACAGTTCGAGGGCAAGAGTGCGGTTCCACTGAAACTTTTTCAGAGGCTCCTGGGGCATATGGCATCTGCAGCCGTGGCAACACCGCTCGGATTGCTTCATATGAGACCGCTTCAGCTGTGGCTTCGCGACCGAGTCCCGAGGTGGGCATGGCATCACGGCACCTTCCGAGTACCAGTTACTCCGACCTGCCGTCAGACCTTCACCCCATGGTCGAACCTCAGTTTTCTACGGGCCGGAGTGCCCCTGGAACGAGCTTCGCGGCATGTTGTTGTAACGACAGATGCCTCTGCCACGGGCTGGGGCGCCATGTGCAACGGACGTGCTGCCGCGGGCTCCTGGACAGGACCCCACCGCTTATGGCACGTCAATTGCCTCGAGTTGCTGGCAGTACAGCTCGCCCTGCGCCGCTTCCGAGCCGTGCTCAAGGGCCAGCACGTACTAGTCCGTTCAGACAATACCGCGACTGTAGCGTACATCAACCATCAAGGTGGTCTGCGCTCCCGCCGTATGTCGCAACTCGCCCGCCACCTCCTCTTATGGAGTCAGAAGCATCTGAGGTCGCTTCGTG
The DNA here is from genome assembly GCA_030578255.1 of Tiaroga cobitis. Lineage (NCBI taxonomy): Eukaryota > Metazoa > Chordata > Actinopteri > Cypriniformes > Leuciscidae > Tiaroga > Tiaroga cobitis. The sequence goes on along the minus strand of CM060604.1, from coordinate 19,798,531 downwards.
CCATTTATATCCCCGGAGCCCTGAACTGTGCAGCCGACGAGCTCTCACGGTTTCAGCCCCTCCCTGGAGAATGGCGACTCCATCCCCAGTCGGTCCAGCTGATTTGGGACCAGTTCGGGGACGCACAGATAGATCTGTTTGCCTCTCACGACTCGACCCATTGTGCCCAGTATTATTCCCTGACCGAGGGCACGCTCGGCACGGATGCTCTGGCGCACAGCTGGCCGCCGGGCCGCAAATATGCGTTTCCCCCAGTGAGCCTTCTCGCGCAGACCCTGCGCAAGGTCAGGGAGGACGAGGAGCAGGTCATTTTGGTCGCGCCGTACTGGCCCGCCAGGACCTGGTTCCCCGAACTTGTACTCCTCGCGACAGCACCTCCTTGGCCGATTCCTCTGAGGAAGGACCTCCTTTCTTAGGGACGGGGCACCCTTGGCACCCTCGTCCCGATCTTTGGAACCTCCACGTGTGGCTCCTGGACGGGACGAGGCAGGTTTGAGTACCCTACCACCAGCGGTGGTGGCTACCATCACTTCCGCTAGAGCTTCGTCCACGAGACACCTCTACGCGTTGAAGTGGAACCTCTTCGTCAACTGGTGTTCTTCTCACCAAGAAGACCCCCGGAGATGTTCGATCGGTGTCGTGCTTTCTTTTCTTCAAGATGGGTTGGAGCGAAGGCTGTCTCCCTCCACCCTCAAGGTCTATGTCGCCGCTATTGCCGCACAGCACGACCTTATAGAAGGTAAGTCCGTAGGGAAGCATGACCTGATCGTCAGGTTCCTGAGAGGAGCGAGGAGACTGAATCCTCCTCGCCCTCCTCTCGTACCCTCTTGGGACCTCGCAGTGGTGCTAACTGCCCTGCGGAGTGCTCCCTTTGAGCCTTTGCAGTCGGTTGAGCTTAACTTCCTATCAATGAAGACAGCGCTCCTGACTGCATTGGCCTCCATTAAGAGGGTAGGGGACCTGCACGCATTCTCCGTTGACGAAGCGTGCCTGGAATTTGGGCCGGCTTACTCTCACGTGACCCTGAGACCCCGGCCTGGATATGTGCCCAAGGTTCCTACCACTCCCTTCCGGGACCAGGTGGTGAACCTGCAAGCGCTGCCCCCGGAGGAGGCAGACCCAGCCTTGGCACTGCTCTGTCCAGTACGTGCTCTCCGCATCTATGTAGACAGAACACAGTGTTTCAGGACCTCAGACCAGCTCTTTGTCTGTTATGGTGGGAGACTGAAGGGAAAGGCTCTCTCCAAGCAAAGGTTGTCTCACTGGATAGTGGACGCCATTGCTTTGGCTTACCAACAGCAAGGTCGACCGTGCCCCCTTGGTGTGACTGCCCACTCCACCCGGAGTGTGGCGTCCTCTTGGGCTCTAGCGCATGGCGCCTCGCTAACAGACATCTGCAGAGCTGCAGGCTGGGCGACACCCAACACATTCGCCAGATTCTACAATCTCCGAGTGGAGCCAGTCCGGAGCCAGTCCTCTCATGTACTCGCTTCAACCAGCTAGTACCGGACCCGCTCAGGTGTCTTCGCTTGCTCGCCATTTCACTCCACGGACTGGATACGTGCGATATTCCCCTCAGGTGAGCTTCCCCGAAAGCCCTGAGTTCCTCCAGCACCCCTGATGCTGGTGCCAGTGTCTTTTGCCTGCGCGTCGGCTAGGTGCCTCCCGTGTGCATGGTACCTCCTCTGAGCTACCCCCACATGTGTGTTTCCACTGTAAGCCTCTTTGAGCATGTGTCTTTCCCTTGGCAAGCCACCTTGCCACCCCTAGGGTTGAAATATTCCACCTGCGGCTGGACACCCCAGTGATTCCCCATATGCATCCCTCGGGTCATATGTGTATTCTCTAAGTCTCCCCCTCTGGGTTGGCAGTAATTGCATATTTCCCTTAAAGACCTTGGGATATGCTCCCCAGTGTACCTTGGTATTCCTGTGCTAATAGGAGTCCTTCGTCCGTGCTATCTCACGACAGGGATCTCAGATTACGCAGGGTACTGGAAGACAGCTGAGAAGGTGGCGTGATTAGACTGGTATCCCCATTCGTCGTCATCCGACGGAACTCGGAGTGACAACGAAAGGGAACGTCTCGGTTACGGATGTAACCCTCGTTCCCTGAGTAGGGAACGGAGACGTTCCGTCTTCCTGCCACTTTCCGCTGTACCGCGGGGATCGCCTGAGCTCAGTCTTGGCTCCTCAGCGAGGAAACATACTGCTTTGCTGGAATTTCCGCCCTTTATACCCACGAGGTGGGGCGGAGCTGCTCCATGCAAATTCTGCAGACCCATGGCATTTCTTTGCCATTGGCTCGTTTTGTATTACTCGAAGCGCATAGGCTTTCTAAGCGAAACCCCCATTCGTCGTCATCCGACGGAACGTCTCCGTTCCCTACTCAGGGAACGAGGGTTACATCCGTAACCGAGACGTTTTGTTAGTGAAGAAGTTAGCTAAATCATCAGCAGTTAGCGAGGAGGTGGGTGGTGGTGGAGGTGGACAGAGGAGAGAGTTGAATGTCTTGAACAGTGAACGTGTGTTAGAGGCGCTGTTGATCTTGTTGTGGAAATATGAAGATTTTGCGGTGTGAACATCAACAGAGAAGGCAGAGAGCAGAGATTGATACCTACTGAGGTCAGATGTGTCTTTTGATTTGCGCCATTTCCTCTCCGCTGCCCTAAGCTTGGTCCGGTGTTCACGAAGAACCTCAGATAACCAGGGGTTAGGGGGAGTAGTGCGTGCTGGCCTGGAGGAGAGAGGGCAGATGTTGTCTAAAGAGGAGGTTAGGATGGAGCATAAAGTATCCGTTGCAGTATTCACATCCAGAGATGAGAAATGTGAGGGTGAGGGAAGAGAAGATGACACAGCAGAGGAAAGATGGGACGGAGAAAGTGAGCGCAGGTTTCGTCTGAAAGTAAATGGTGGGGAGGTTGGTGGAGCATGGGTAGTGAGTTGTAGATTGAAAGTAATGAGGAAATGATCTGAAACTTGGAGAGTTTCTGAAACTTCAGTATTCGATACTTCTGAAACTTTCAGTATTCGGCTCAAAATCGGACGAAAAGCGCACAGTGTAGGCCCGCCTTTAGTCTAGTCATGCTTGATTGAATAGAGATATAGATTAATAATAGACCAACAGATTGACGTGATTCTAGGCAATAGTGCCATCAGTGGAATTTTTGGCAGGGTTAACGGATTGGTGACGAGTGAGCTTGAAGGGGCAGATGGATGACTAATGCACCATGATTGGAATTAAACTGCCATGGACTGAAATCTCAAACTCAATAGAGACATGGACTGCAAAAAGTAGATGAAATGGAAGCTTTAGCGTTAAGTTCTGCCGGGAAGACTCAATTGCTACGTCACTTATTACCTTCTCATCTATCCAATCGTGTCTAATAATTGCGGTATAAAAGACCAGTACTTACACATGTTTGAGTTCGCAGATGCTGACGCTTTCATTCATGCTCTCGTTCAGTCGCCAGCCAACATGTTTCAGGACTGTTCTATTATTGAGATCCGACGATGGATATGTCCCGCCGTATCTCCGCTACACGTCGAGGTTCCCGCGTTCAGTGCCGCATCTCCCCGTATGCACAGTGGTCTTCGGAGAGTTTTTGATCAGCCAAGGCCTCTCATGAGAAGCTCTGCTGCTCTCTAGGCCTAAAACACCCTGGGTAACCAATCAGTTTCCATTTTCACGTCATCAAACGCCTCGAACAGCGTCAGCTCAGTCAGGATAATCCGGCAAGAAGAGAACTATGTCATTCTCAACAACTTGTCCAGCAAAAGAACCTCGCTGTCTGCACGGGTGCATTATCCCGCAGATCACCGATCCACCGACATGAATCAACAACTCAAATCACGAGAGGCGATCTTCTCTCGCTGGTTCAAGTTCAAGCTCCACTTCCAAGGCTTTCAAGTTGGTTTTTCAAGTTTGGTAGGCGCTTCCACCAGCCACTGTTAATATGTCCCCTCTAGCATGATTAAACTTCATCCAGGTAAGTATTTCTCCGTTGCTTCCTACACCAGCGGCAGAGTTCAAATTGGTGTCTACGGTGACGTGGCGTACGTGTTCATAATTACTAACGTTACTGATCTGCAGACTGCAATGGGGCCGGTTAGCTCGCCTTAAAGGGGAAATGTTCATAGCAAGTGTAAGCAAGTTTCGTGTCACTGCCACAGTACAGTGATCTAATAATATCATTTTTGTCAAAACACCCGCAATGTTGGAAACTGCACAATGTATTATTTTTTACAATGGAGATGAACGTTCCTGTAAACTGTGCAATTGTTGAAGAAAAAAAAAAAATATATATATATATATATATCTATCAGCGTTGTCGATACCACGCTCTCGTGGGCAGTTTGCAAATACCCACTAACAACTGAGTAACTGATTAAAAAAAAAAAAAAAAAAAAAAAAAACCTGAGCTAAAGAGAGCAAGTTGTTCATTTGACTGTTATACATTCTGTAGTGGATATCTCTACAATGGCAGTTAATTACATACTTACATAAGTGTTGTAATTTCACAAACAACTATTTAACATATTTAGGCCTACTTTAAAATCATATTATAAGTCCCTTAATGAAAATTAGATCTACAATATTGGAAATGTGTACAATTGCTGTAATATTTAACCTTTCCTGGTGACTACTTAATCCACTGATATGTGTGATAAAAATATTTTATGTGATGGGTATTTCCACATTAATGTACAGAAAAATGCAGACTAAGGATACTCCTGTCAATATCCTTAGCAAAAACTTTTAACTCAGTAGAACTAACAGTCATATTAGTTTTATCAAGTCAAACCAATCAACAGAACTAATCAGTGAAGGAGACTCGAGTGGCATTGTCTTTCCTCAACTGTATGATTCACATGTACATGTATCTTTCTATTCAAGAGTCTCAACTGTTGTTGTGGCCAGCGACGAATGGGGCTATTTCTGCAAAGAGCAACTTGGGAGCCATGTCAGGCATATGCTCCGCATCTGAGAAAAGGATTCTACGCTCAAAAGATAACAGATCAAGTATCATTTAGGTAATGATAGTAGCTTCTTGACAGGACGCCGTAACCTTACTTCAGGTAAGTACCGTATTAAGAAGTCAGATTTAGCCGGTTTAAGAATTTCTATAAAAAAAAAAAATTAAAAAAAACATACAATCTCAGATTCGGATATCTAGATCAGTAAAGGCTAGATGAATATTTTAAGCTTACTCAAGGTTCGTTTCGTCCGCTCTTCACAAAATCATCCTATAGCGATCGTTAGCGTCCTTAGGGATTTGACGTGGTCGCAAAATATATTATATCGCCGTGCTAACAAAGCATGGTTGTCATCAAGGCAGATCTTATTGTTAGGCGATCATGCCATTCCTGAGACGTTAATTTGGCTATCAGTCGTCTTCAATTTCATAATTAAGGTTGTGCTTATTCCTGCCAATGCAAAGCCATAGCTACGCGCTTTCATTCTTTGTTACAGGCTTTCAGACGGCTTTTGCCGTTCAGCAACCCGGATCCATCACCCTGCCCTCTTCTAACAGAGTTTATGTTAAATTAGTAATGTTTTGCTTTTCTTTTCAGATTCCTGTTTTCACATCCTGATCACGGCCGATTGTTCCTTCCTCGTCTATAATTACGAAATCGTAATTTAATATTCTTCCATTCATAGTTTGCTCGCAGGCATTCAAATTCACGCAAGTATTTTAATACTAACTATCCAAGTATGTTCACCATACCTTCTCTTTGTTTGCTACTTAAGGCATAGCCAAGACCTGTAGTAAACCTCCGATAAACGCCTGCCAATCACATTGTATCACAAAGATAAAAATTAGTATAATTGTGCCCTTTTCGCAGGATATGTGGTGGGTCTCCAGTGTGTACGTGGGGTTTAGCTCGGAATGCCCACAGATAATTTTGAATAGCATTTTGGAATGGTTATTTCGAAGGTGAATAAGCATATCGTTTTGTCTATCCCTTTGGATGTGGCAGGGCTGCTACTCCCGGCACAGGGGTCGGAGTTTCAACAGCTCGTTTGCAGCTTCGATTACCTCTCACCAACAATTTTAAACTTTTCACTTCGTTCAACCGGGATCATTCAAGATGGAGAGACTCAAGAAGTGTCAACATATAGACAACATTCCGGATGGTCGTTGAATTATGTAGCTATCTCTAGTCACTAATTGGCTTATTCTGTCTCGATTTTCTTAAATCATGTCCCGTGGGCAGGATTCATGTAAATTTAGGTTGTGATGCACTAACCCAGGAGGAATTTCGTTAGCTCCTCTCAGCGCTGTTGTAGTCTTTAAAAAGCAATTCTTAAATGAATTTCTCCCATTGCTTGAACTTTGAGTGTTGTAACCTTGAAGATGTTGATTATGCTTATACGGCAACATTTCACACTAAGTAAGTTAGAAAAAGCAAAATCCATCCAACCTCCTTTTATTACTTCATGTCCGCAATGGTCTCTTTTCTATTGGTATTCAGATTGTAGCTGTCTGTTACAGCATCATGGCTCATGCATCCAGGGGATTCACTCCAGGAGCTAAATACTCCGATTTCCCCATGGTCTTTTCTGATTAGCGTTTCTCACCTAATTTCTTTACTCTCTTTCTTAAGAACTCTGATAAGTGAAACAGAGCCTTGAGAGTCATTCTTAATTTATTAATTAGTTATAAATTCTGTCCCTTCTCATCTATGATTAATTTCTTTAAATTCCCCTCATTTATCCTAACTAACGGAGCACTTCTCTCTAAGCCTAGTTCAGGACTCATCAGTTTCTGTCCTCAAAAGCTGCAGTCTATCTCCCTCCCAGTATACTGGTTATTCCTTCAGGATCGGGGCAGCCACTACAGCAGCTGATCATGGCATTTCTACTTCAGCTATTAAGATCCTGGGCAAATGGTCTTCTACATTAGAGTCTATATAAGACCCGATTCAAAATCATCCTCGAAGCTCAGCAAGCTCTTCACTAAAACGGTTCAGGTAAATAACCTTCGCAACTACTGGTGGTGGTGCCATGATAATCCATTCTCACAATTGGTCCTAAATTCTGCTTGCATTTACAAATGGTCAATGAGTCATCGTCTATATGTGGCCTAGTGGCCTTGTCTTAATGTGGCCTTGTCTCTATGTGGCAGTAGTAGCCGTTGTGGTCTTGTTCCATGTGGTCTTTATGGTCTTATAAAAAAAATAAAAAAAAATCATGCAAGTGTATGATATACATGTTCAGTGTGGTCTACTGTGACCGTGTAGCCTAATGTGGCCTTGTCCCGTGGTCTTGTGGCCAGTTATGGCATGGTTTTGTGTGGCCTAGTGGCTGTGTCTCGTTGGCCTTGTATCCGTGTGGCATTAGCAGCCTTGTGGCCCAGCGGGCCTTGTCTCTGTGCGGGTCTCAAGGCCTTGTGGCATAATGTTGCCTTGTCCTATGTGTGGCCTACATGGTCTTGTGGCCCCTATGGCCTCGGTTCTGTGTGGCCCAGTGGCCGTTGTCCCTGTGTGACCTCGTCTCAGTGTGGGCTTACGATATCGCGGCCCTTGCGGCCTCATTCTATGTTCAGTGTGGTCTACTGTGACCGTGTAGCCTAATGTGGCCTTGTCCCGTGGTCTTGTGGCCAGTTATGGCATTGGTTCTATGTGGCCTAAGGCCTTGTCTATGAGTGGTTCTGTCTCTGTATGGCTTTAGCAGCCTTGTGGCCCAGCGGGCCTTGTCTCTGTGTGGGTCCAGAGGCCTTGTGGCACAAAGTTGCCTTGTCCTGTATGTAAAAAATGGCCAGTGGTCTGTGGCCCTTAGTGGCGCGGTTCAATGTGGCCTAGTGGCCGTTGTCTGTGTGGCTTGCTCTGTGTGGTCTATAGTGGCCTTGTGGCACAAGTTGCCTTGTCCTGTATGTAAAAAATGGCCAGTGGTCTGTGGCCTTTAGTGGCACGGTTCAATGTGGCCAAGCGGCCGTTGTTGTGTGGCCAAGCGGCCTTGAGGCATTGTTGCCTCGCTAAAAAAATAAAATAAAATAAAAAAGGCCATGTGGTCTTGTGGTCCTTGCGGCCTGGTTTTGTGTGGCCTTGCGGCCTTGTCCAGTCTACCTCGTTCTATGTGCGGCATTAGAGGCCGTTGTGGCACATTGCGGCCTTGTCTCTGTGGTCTAGCAAGGCCATGTGGCCGGGCGGCCTTGTGTCTGTGGTCTATCATGGCCGTGTGGTCCAATGTGGCCAGTTTGCGGTCTAAGGAGGCCTGCTCTGTGTATGGCCCTAGGTGGCCTGCTCTGTGTGGTCCAATGAGGCCTGGCCCAATGTGGCATTGTCTGTGTGGTCCATCACGGCCTTGTCTCTGTGTGGTCCAATGAGGCCTGGCCAATGCGGCTCTGTTTCGTGTGGTCCATCGCGGCCTTGTCTCTGTGTGGTCCAATGAGGCCTGGCCCAATGTGGCATTGTCTGTGTGGTCCATCGCGGCCTTGTCTCTGTGTGGTCCAATGAGGCCTGGCCCAATGTGGCATTGTCTGTGTGGTCCATCGCGGCCTTGTCTCTGTGTGGTCCAATGAGGCCTGGCCCAATGTGGCATCGTCTGTGTGGTCCATCGCGGCCTTGTCTCTGTGTGGTCCAATGAGGCCTGGCCCAATGTGGCATTGTCTGTGTGGTCCATCGAGGCCTTGTCTCTGTGTGGTCCAATGAGGCCTGGCCAATGTGGCATTGTCTGTGTGGTCCATCGAGGCCTTGTCTCTGTGCAGTCTGTTACGGCCTTGTCCCATATGGCCGGTTCTGTATGGCCAAGGTGGCCTTTTCTCTGTGGTCCTATAACAGCTTTTGTTCCATGACCTGTCCCTATGTCCTAAGTTAGCCTCGTTCTCAGTTAAGTCACTATTCCACAACACTTGCGTCCCTCCAACTCATTCTCAGGGAAACCGGTTCGATCAGACGTAAGTGCGTCTCAAAACATAAGTCGCCTGGATGAAAGCGTCAGCATGGATAAATGCTAATGTACATACAGCAGCAGAACATAAATCCATAAATGCATTATTCACGTCTTATCATAGTACCTTTCAGGCTCACTATGAAGTCATCTTTTACTAATTAGTTATTGGCTACGAGGCTTTCCACATTTCATGTTCATGCCCATTATTAATTCCCTTTTCTTTCTATTTTAGGCTCTACAGGATATACGACTGGTGGGTATACTTTTCTTTACCGTTCTTTGGGGGTGGGCTCCGTCCTGGTGAAATTATCTTCCACCTATTTTTGGGGGTCGGCTGCGCCCCTGCCTTCGTCTTCAGGCAGGAAATGCAGAGTCCGGACCCTCGGATTGCGAGCTATGGACGGGGCCTACGCCAAAGAACTTTATTGCTTGCTGGGCTATCAATAAATGTATTTATTGTTACAGTATTTATTCTCCCGAGTCTTTCTGGTAGAAATGGAAGCTTTAGCGTTAAGTTCTGCCGGGAAGACTCAATTGCTACGTCACTTATTACCTTCTCATCTATCCAATCGTGTCTAATAATTGCGGTATAAAAGACCAGTACTTACACATGTTTGAGTTCGCAGATGCTGACGCTTTCATTCACCTCCATCCTCCCCACCACCACCAGGATGGTCCCTTCCCCTCCATCCTCCCCACCACCACCAGGATGGTCCCTTCCTATACCTCACAGGGGGTCGGCTGCGCCCCTGCCTTCGTCTTCAGGCAGGAAATGCAGAGTCCGGACCCTCGGATTGCGAGCTATGGACGGGGCCTACGCCAAAGAACTTTATTGCTTGCTGGGCTATCAATAAATGTATTTATTGTTACAGTATTTATTCTCCCGAGTCTTTCTGGTAGAACTATATCAACTGATGGAAGTTTGGCTTGGCAATGGATATTTTATCTTTGTTTGGCCAAACCAATAAAACATTCTGCAGACTTAACATAGGCCTTAACAGCTTAAATACCCTTAGCAGAAGCTGAATCATGAGTGATACGGTCATACAGGATATGGGTGTTTCTTCAACTTTCGACATTTTAGTGTCCCAGAGGTTTATTGTCTTTTTGTATGAATATTTTTGTTTATTTTATATGAAGGTCATTTGCTACTTTTAAATATGCTTTTTAGTCATATAATTCATGTTTTATTCTATTTTTAGACAGACTTTTGATCTTAAATTATGAAAATATGAATTGATTAAAACCTGTTAACCCTCTATGGTATGGTGTTGCCTCCAGGCAACATAGTCTATTTTAGCTTTTTTTAAATAAAAATTAATAAAATTTTATTGGTCAATGCTCTCTAAGGGGAGGGGAACTCAAATACTAACCAATGAAAGTGCAAAAGAGTGGACACATGACCCACAGGGGTCCATTGTGTTCCCTCTTTCAGCACACAGTCACATGGCTCCATATTTTCTCCACTGAAAAGGGCATTTTTCACTAATTTCTGTCCAGATAATCAACTACAAAAAATCTTAGTCACCTTCATTGGTAAGTAAAGAAGTATTTTCAAAAACATTACATTATATATCATCAAATGTATCATAGGAAATTACATAAAACTGCATGTTGCCTCGAGGCAACATTGTATCATAATGGAATCACATAAGGCCATACCAGGCATACTAGGTTTGAACACAAGTATATTTTATTTGTAAGGAAAAGAGTTTGAATTATCTAAATCTATCTGCATTTTTACAATCTGAAAACTCAGCATGGTTCGACAGGACATTTGGCCACTATAGGGGGCAATCGGACAAATAGTTGGTTCGTGGGACGGGGGCATGGCTAGTGAGTGGTCAGCGGGGGTCGACGGGACATTTGGCCACTATGGGTAATCGGACAAATAGTGGGTTTGTGGGATGGGATCGTGGCTTGGGACCGGTCAGGGGGGTCGACGGGACATTTGGCCACTATAGTGGGTAATCGGGCAAATAGTGGGTTCGTGGGACGGGGGCGTGTGACTTGTGAGTGGTCAGCGGGGGTCGACGGTATATTTGGCCACTATGGGTTATCTGACAAATAGTGGGTTTGTGGGATGGGGCTTGGGACCGGTCAGGGGGGTCGACAGTACATTTGGCCACTATAGTGGGTAATCGGACAAATAGTGGGTTCGTGGGACGGGGGCGTGTGGCTTGTGAGTGGTAAGCGGGGGTTGACGGGACATTTGGCCACTATAGTGGGCAATCGGACAAATAGTGGGTTTGTGGGACGGGGGCGTGGCTTCTGAGTGGTCGGGGGGGTCAACAGGACATTTGGCCAGTATAGTGGGCAATTGGACAAATAGTGGGTGAGTGGGACAGGGGCGTGTAGCACCATACAGGATGAAGGCGGCGCTGCTTCTGAGGTTCTCGGATTTTGGGGTGCTCCCGTCGGTCCCCTGGGGGGGTCAGTACCCCCTGAGCTCACACGGGTCATTAGGTCGGCCGTGGAGGTCTTCCACATGTTTGATCTTGCTGTTGTTGAGGCCTGGCCTTCATATTAGGATAAGGTTATGGTGATTGTTAATGTTTTACCTTGAAACAACACCGATTGTAATGTTTTGATTTGATAACTTGATATGATGGTTTGTAGTACTTGCGTTCCACGATGGTACAATGTTGCCTGAGGGCAACAGCTGGATAATAAATGTTACTTTTTATAAAATATGAAATGTGTAATTCATTAAAAACTTGATAAATCTGTTTGTTCAAGTGTTTAGTTAAAGAAATTGATGTTTTCAATAAATCTATAATTTTTTTTTCATGGAAATGTCAAATGTTTCAATTTGTCCATAGTGGTACAATGTTTCCTTGAGGCAACAAACTTTTAATTAATAAAAAAATAAAAAAATGATGATAATGTTTATTGATATTGTTATAGTGTCCAATTTTAAGCAGGAAAAACATAACAAATATTTTTTTCCTTACTGATATCATATTGCGTACCATAGAGGGTTAAAACTTAAATGATTTAAACAATAATTAAATAAAAAAAACATTTTAGCAATTATGATGAATTTTTTTTTCATATTTTATGTTTTTTTTTCACAGTTGTGGCATCATTTCTACCACGATGAACAATTTTGCCAGTCATACAATTTTCAAAATGAAGAAGAAATTCAGAACTTCAAATTCAGTTTTCTAAAATTAAAAACGCGGAAATTCAGATCGTACAGTAGGTCACAGCAGGTCATCCACAGGTAAGAGTAGAGGGTCTCGTTAAAGTCGAACGGATTATTTTGGCCAATTACAGAGCTGCACTGCAGTAGTTTTCTTGCGCAAACGTGGTGGTTCAAGAGAATCCATGTATCATACGTTCAGTCTATTTTTGATTTAATATTGAAATTAGAAAAATTAGAAAACAACTTGAATATTATATTTCTTATATTCTAATATTCTAAAGCAGTCCTCCGCTGCTGCAGTTGTACGGATTGCAACTACATTTCATCTTTTTCTCATCAAATAACCAGACTAACGAATGGCTCGACACAACCCGCACGTACCAGGGGAAGAGACAGGGATTTCTTCTGGGCAGACTGCAGTTCTCAAGTGCCAGGGGGGTCTGTGAAATAATTTGCTATAACCTACCGTATTTTCCGGACTGTAAAGTCATGTTTTTTTATCATGAAACACGCTGTGATTTATTCCAAAATGATTAGGCCTATATAATGCATATAACTTCAAATAATCTAAATGTTGACTTTCAAAAGGAGGCGCGCCAGGAAGGCTATTCGCTAGATATTTTAGTTCACGCTCACCTCAGTATATACCTAGCGAAAAGCCTTCTTGTAGTGAGAACCCAAGTGCAGTTTTTATTACCAAATCTTGAACAAATACAAAAATAAACAAACACTTGACTTGAAAATGAACATGAAACTGGACAAACTGGAACATGGACATAAACTCACTAAACAGGAGTACCAACTACAAAGACAAGAGACAATAGTAACATGAGGACTATTTATACACAGACACTAATGACTAACAAGAAACACCTGTAAATAATCAAACAATAAACCAATGAGAAAACGTCTCGGTTACGTATGTAACCCTAGTTCCCTGATAGGGAACGAGACGCTGCGTCGAACGCTGCGGGAACGCCTCTGCGTTGTGCGTCATGAAGCACGTATGGAATCAGCCCAATGGAGAGATGAAACGTCATAGGCGGGTGACGTCATCGACCAGGAAACTATAAAGCACCCCAAAAACATAAGTGCAGTAGCTTCTGATAGGCCTGAAGGAAGCGCTAACGGGAGTGCCGGGAGTATGGCGGAACGACGCAGCGTCTCGTTCCCTATCAGGGAACTAGGGTTACATACGTAACCGAGACGTTCCCTTTCAAGGGAACTTCGAGCTGCGTCGAACGCTGCGGGAACGCGAATACCCACGTCGCCATAGGACCAAATGACCGCCATGTGAGAACTAGCGCACAGAGGACGAGAGCACTTGTGCCCCAGGGGTAGAACTTAAGTCTAGGTCATAGAACTTAATAAAAGTATGCGGTGAAGACCATCCAGCCGCATCACAAACATCACTCAGGGAAACCCCCGACAATAGAGCTTTGGAAGCAGCCATACTCCTAGTAGAGTGGGCTCGAACAGCCAAAGGTGAAGGCTGACCAGCCGACTCATAAGCAAGTGAGATAGCCTCGACCACCCACTTGCTCATTCTCTGTTTAGACGCAGGACACCCTTTCCTGGGTGGCCCGAAACATACAAATAAGGAGGACAGAAAGCCTGCAGAACCGTAGGTCTAACAACATTAGTAGGGACCTTGGGAACGTAACCTGGTCTAGGATGCAGAAAAGCCTTAACCATGCCAGGCGAAAATTCCAGGCACGACGGTGACACCGACAGAGCCTGCAAATCTCCGATTCTTTTTAATGAGGAGATAGCAAGTAAAAAGATAGTTTTAAAAGTGAGAAAATTCTCAGGAACTTCTTCGATAGGTTCAAAAGGAGCTAGGGAAAGACCTTCCAATACAATGGCCAGATCCCAGGTCGGCACCCTCGTACGAACTGCTGGCCTCAGCCTCAAAGTGCCACGGAGGAAACGAGTTACAAGTGGGTGTCTCCCAAGAGAAACTCCACTGAAAGGGACGTGGTAAGCAGCTAGTGCCGCCACATACACCTTTAGTGTGGAGGGGGATAACCCTGTGGAGAAGCGCTCCTGCAGGAACTCCAGCACTGCACCCACTGGGCAGTTAACTGGGTCCTGCAGGTGTTCTCCACACCAAGAAGTGAAAAGTTTCCACTTCAAGGCATAAAGCTTCCTCGTGGATGGAGCTCTGGAGTGAAGAATGGTCTCAACAACCTCGGTTGAGAGACCAGACTCTATGAGCTGGGCCCCCTCAGAGGCCAAGCCCACAGTTTCCACAATTCTGGGCGGGGGTGACATATCGTGCCGCCCGCCTGAGAGAGTAGATCCCTCCTGACCGGGAGCTCCAAGGGAGAGCCGTCCAGGAGAGAAATCAGGTCCGCAAACCATACTCGGGCCGGCCAAAACGGGGCTACTAATAGTAGGCTGACCCCGTCCCGGCAAACCCTCTCCAGAACTCCTGGTAGCAGAGCAATCGGGGGAAAGGCGTACAGGCGTGACCTCGGCCACGGCTGCACCATAGCGTCCAACCCCAGGGGGGCTGGATGACTGATGGAGAACCACAGATGACAATGCGTGGTCTCCCTGGAAGCGAATAGGTCCACCTCGGCGCGACCGAAACTCAACCAAAGGAGCTCCACCACCTCGGGGTGGAGTCTCCATTCCCCTGGCCTCGGCCCCTGCCTCGACAGGGAGTCCGCTACCACATTTAAAAACCCGGGAAAATACATTGCTCTCAGTGATAGTAGCTTCCCCTGGGACCACAGGAGGATCTGACGGGCCAACTTGTAAAGCCGGCGAGACCGCAGGCCCCCCTGATGATTTATATAAGAGACCACCGACGTGTTGTCTGATTGAACTAACACATGATGGCCCCTCAGGTCTGTTAGGAAGTGTTTCAGAGCCTGAAACACAGCCAACATCTCTAGACAATTTATATGCCACGATAGATGATGGTCCTGCCACAGACCTTGGGCTGGGCGGCCACTCATGACCGCCCCCCACCCTGTGAGGGAAGCATCCGTCGTTAGCGTTATGCGACGACAAAGAGCCCCCAGCACAGGACCTTTGGATAGGAACCAAGTTTCTCTCCACATGACCAGAGCACGAAGGCAGCGCCGCGTGACTTTGAACGTGCGGAGCGGATTTCCCCTCGGGGAGAATCCCTTGGTCCTGAGCCACCACTGTAACGGTCTCATGTACAACAGGCCGCAAGGTATAACGTTGGACGCTGCTGCCATCAGACCCAACAGTCTCTGAAACTGCTTCACAGTGAGTAGCTGGCCTAGCTTTACTTGTTTCACAGCTGAGAGAATCGAAGCGATGCGGGTTGGAGAGAGCCGCGCCCGCATCGAGACCGAATCCCAAACGACACCCAGAAAAGTGGTCTTCTGAGAAGGAGATAGTACACTTTTCTTTGCGTTCAGCCTCAACCCCAACTTTCTGATATGAGCGAGGACGACATCTCGATGCCGAACCGCCATCTGCTCCGTCTGAGCTAAAATCAACCAATCGTCGATGTAATTGAGAATACGAATGCCCTGAAGCCTCAGAGGCACTAGTGCTGCATCCATGCATTTCGTGAAAGTGCGGGGTGATAAAGCTAGGCCAAACGGAAGAACCCTGTACTGGTACGCCTCGCCCCCGAAGGCGAACCTCAGGAACTTCCTGTGTTGTGGAAGGATGGAAATGTGGAAGTATGCGTCCTTTAGATCTATCGTGACAAACCAGTCCTCGGATCTGATTTGAGACACGATCTGCTTGATAGTGAGCATCTTGAATTTTAGCTTCCCTACCGAGCGATTCAATAGGCGCAGGTCTAAAATTGGACGCAACCCCCCATCCTTCTTTGGAACGATGAAATATCGGCTGTAATAACCTGACTCCAAACTGGGAGGAGGAACCCGTTCTATAGCCTCCTTTTGGAGGAGCGTTTTCACCTCTTGTTCCATTACCAGAGCCAGTGGCCCACCAGTGTGTGCAGAACCCCTCTGAATTTTGGTGGACGACACCTGAACTGGATAGCATATCCTTTTTCTACTGTCTGCAGGACCCAATGAGATATTCTTGGAAGGCTTTTCCACTCTGCCAGAAAATCTACTAAGGGTACCAGTCTCTCGAGACTGGCCTCTGGTGTAACTTGAGCAGCAAACACAGCGCCCTGTAACGGCGCACCGGCAGGGAACGACTGGTTTGACTGCTGTGAGACCCTCCTCAGAGGGAGCGAGCGTCCCTCGGGAAAACGCTCGCTGGGACCGCCTACGCCCCGGCATGAAGGCGGGGTTGGCAGAACGACCCCCTGAGGGCACCGAGGAAGAATGGGCACTGTAAAGAGAGGTGAACTCCTTTCCGCCTCGGTGGGGACCACCCTCAGCATCCTGAACGCCTCGGCGTCAGGACTTCTTCTTAGCCGAAGCCTTCTTAGACAATATCACTGTCCTCAGATCAGGTCTATTGCTAGAAGACTTCGGCTGAGAGTGCCGCGCCTGAGCCCTTTGTCCAGCAGGGGGAACACGAGACGCGACACTCTGCTTCTGCTGCGCCCTATGGGATGAGCTTGTAGACGGCCGGGGCTGCTCCCGCCCAGCAGCCCCAGGGACGTGAATTTTTAACGGGAGAAATTTTTTGAAAGCTGCAGCTTGTTTTTTCTCTTCCTGGAATTTGTCTATAACAGAATTAACAGCTTCGCCAAATAACCCCGATGGAGAGAGAGGAGCATCTAAAAGAAAAGCTTTTTCTTTCTCTTTCATATTTGTCTGATTTAACCAGAGATGTCTTTCTGCGGCCACCAGAGCTGCCATAGATCGACCCACTAGCTTGGCCGATTCTCTGGTGGCGCGCAGGGATAAATCAGCAGCCTGACGCAGTTCTCGAACTACGTCAGTACTGACTGCCTCACTCTCACTCACGTCCCTCAGCAGGTCAGCCTGGTATGCCTGCAAGATTGACATTGTATGCAGACATGACGCAGCCTGACCTGCAGCCGAATACGCTTTACCCACCAAAGCAGATGTATTTCTGAGGGGCTTGGTGGGTAATACCGGTGTCTTAAAAGATGACGCTGCCTCGGGGGAGAGATAGCTCGCGAGCGTCTCTTCCACGCGAGGCAAAGCGCCATAACCATATGATCTAGCCCCCATTATATTTGAATATGTAGATGTCTGGGGACTAAATATTCTATATGAAACCGGTTTCTTCCACGATCTCGACACCTCAGTGTGGAGATCGTGAAAGAACGGCAGACACCGGCGTGGAGGCTGAACACGTGAGGGCAAAAATCTTTCATCAAGTTTCGATTTCGACACAGACTCCTGTCTAATCACTGGCCATTCAATACTGAGTTTTTCAACAGCTCGTGTTAAAACCTCCATAAGCTCATCACTTTCGGGAGAGTGAGGTGGCGAATCCTCAATCTCTTCCCCCACACTAACAACATCCAGCTCCTCAGAACTGGATAGCTGTAGTACGGGTGCCTCATCCCGAGCGGAAGAAACCGCAGCGCGTGCTTCCGAACCCAGGAATGAGGCACTGGATCTCACAGGTGAAGGGAGAGATAAGGCAGCGCCCGTCTCAACCCCCGCTGAGAGATCCCCACGATAAGCGCCGCCGCTCTGCCTCGGCAGAAGCGGGACCCGAACCGCGGGGAGCGCGCACCGAACCACTCTCGTCAAAGAGCGCCCGGCGGGAGCGGAGCGTCTTTAACGGCAGACACTCGCAATGCTCACAGTCAGCTCCCTCGAGAGCTGACTGGGCATGCTGCACTCCCAGACAAACAACGCAAAGAACGTGTGTATCCCCGCCCGTTAAATAACGCGAGCAGGGAGGAACACACTTCTTAAACTGTTGCTTATCCGCCATTCTCTCAATATAAATTGTTTGTGTGGTGCACAGTATGTAAGACAAACAATATCAGACAGGGACAGATTCACATGTAGCGCGACTGAAGGCACAGAAGCTACTGCGCTTATGTTTTTGGGGTGCTTTATAGTTTCCTGGTCGATGACGTCACCCGCCTATGACGTTTCATCTCTCCATTGGGCTGATTCCATACGTGCTTCATGACGCACAACGCAGAGGCGTTCCCGCAGCGTTCGACGCAGCTCGAAGTTCCCTTGAAAGGGAACAGGACACAAGACCAGAACAACCACCAGAACATCACATGACAAAACCAGGGACCCAGGCTGCATTCCACTCCAAATTTGTATGCCCTTCACTCCCTAACTTCCTTCCGTCTCGTTCACTCGGATGTGTGTCATTACTTACGCTGCACGAGTGCCCATTACTGGCGGAACTCGTGCATTTAAGGTTTAAATGGCACACTAATTGAATTCACTATGGAGCTGATTTATTATTTAAACTTTTTACTTATGAATTTGTTTTATGCACCATTCTATATGCATATAAGTTGTTGAAGAAAATATATAAAATCCTATAGGTATATGGCTGTTAAAAATAAAATTACACATACGAAATAAAAATATCAATAGTAGGCTATAAGCTTTGACTGTGAACATAAGGTAGCTACAGTACAAGTTTGTATTATGCGATATAATCTCAACATAATATATTGCACACAATTATGCAATTAATTCTCAAAATAATTAATATATCAAACACTACAGTTAAGTGTGATCTGCTGTGACGTCACAATCAAGTTAAATTGTGGGATATAAAGCTGCTTGAAGTGTACCTCGGAGTAGACACGTTCCCTCTGTCAAAATCGAGGGGACGAGAGTCTGTCCATATAAACTATCCTCGTCCACTTCACGAAGCGGAACTCACTTCAAAATGCTGGCAGGGATTCCCCTGAGGGAAATGTGAATACGCAAGTGTATGTCTAAAAGCAAAGTGGAACGCACCCCTAGACTAAGCCAAATGACAAAATAAAAGACATGAAACAAAAACAAAACTAGACATGATACCAAAGTCCATAGTTGAAGAAACAACTACATACTTTCATGTGTAAATGTGTGTACAGTATGTCCCATGTACTATTCCAGTTTGATTTATGACAGTCACCTTCTGCAGTCACATGATACTTTATCTAGAGTCTGGGAATGCATTCCAGCAGGGGCACATAGTGCGAGATGTGCTCTGGTCAAGAGCGACGTTTGTCACACAACACCGTCGCATGCTGAAATGGTGTGGTTACTGCTGGAAGAACATTGTGACACACCAGCAAGATTTTAAAAAGAGGAAGGGAAATTGACACGAAGAGAGTCACAAATACAGACACTTGCAAAACAGTCTGAGACATGTTTTGAATGTAAGTGACTTTAGTAAAATGTACCCAGCGTTTCAGCTTGATGATAACAGCAGGCTTGTTTAGAAAGTTGTACTGGTGCCTGCCGTGCTCCTGAGTTGTTAGGAGATGAGCCTAAAATCACAGATGCTGCATACAGGGAAAACCGTCTCTGCTGCTCATCCCTGTGGAGCGATTTGAAAGAATATATCACCTGTTTGTTTATATTTGTTTATGTGCGTGTGAGAGTTTAGGAGCAGATGTTTGGTTATAAACCCGTCCTTGTTCCTTATTCTGTCCAGTTAAGGAAGTTTAATGCCATCCAAATATGCTGCCTCTTTAAAACATCATATTGATAGCCAAAACAATGCTTCCTTGGAGTCTGTAACAAAATACACTTCTGTTTTATACTTGAACACCAGGGTAACAATATATACGTGTCTTACCCGCATTTATCTGAGATTAACAGGTTTTGCCAGTCAGCTGAAACTGCTGAGTCATATTTCACATTTAAACTGAATAGAGGGAATTCAGTTTGTTATTGGAAGATATCAAGGGTTAATCAGATCAGTCGTAATTATAAGGATTTCATGTATCCCTGCACTGTTTTAACAATCAAATTTAGACCCGAGTCATAGAGGTTGATTTAATGTCTTGTTTCTCTTCTCTTTGACAGAAATGTGCTATTCTGTACCCAGACTCACAGAAGACACTGAAGGACAGATGCGTCTGCGGTGGCTCCTTCACATCCACTTTCATAAATCCATAAAATCCAATATGCATTTGATAGAGAAAAAGGTCAGAGATGTTAATAGAGAAGGACACGCACCATATAAAGCGGCTGACCAAAGGTCCCATTTATCCCTTAATTCTATGTCCTTTTGTTCATTTACTTTTAATTCACGTTAATGTATCTCAATAATGAATAACTTCCAGCAAGCACATTCATGAATACCAATTATCCTGTTGCAGAGTTATGACTAATGTGGCAAATGAGGGACAGGTGTGAGAATAATACATTAAGCCTCCTCTTGCTGGCAGACATGAGGCATAAAACTGGGGAGAAACACAAGCCCACTGTAAAGGGCTTCCAGATTTTCTGAACACAAACCTGGCAGAAAGTAGGCCTATTATAACTCTTTAGAATCTGAAATTATATTCATTTGCATATGCAGGTTTATTAAACAGCGTATAGTATCATGAAAAAAAGTGCCTGTGGGTACATTTTTGCAAAAAAAGATGTGAAATGTCCAAGACTGGCACTAAATACTGTGTTCATTTTTCTCTAAAACAGTTAAACGTGACTGTGACAACATTTTATTATGTTGGTTAATGCACGTATTACGGCAGTTCGGAAATGAAATGGCACTAAAAGGTTTGAAAATAACATACCTACATTAAACCATACACTAAACCTTACTGATAGTGTTAAAAGCAAATGTGAGGTAAAACATTTGCTGAAGCAGCCATGCCATTTTACTTTCCTTCTACAAAGCTTCGAGCTTTTGTTGTACTTGAGTCGACTCATACCTGAGCTAGCGCATACCAAGTGCTCAGTCAATCTGCCCCTGTAATTATATTTTGTGTGAAAAGGAACAAAAATGTTGGTGTTTTACTGCCTCAATTGTTCATGTCAGCTGGAAACTGCAGTGAAATCTACATACATTTTTGCAGAAGCCAGAAGCCAGAGCCTGGGTAGGGTGAAAATTATCTGCAATTGATAAAAACATTGTTTCATTATTTCCTTACATTCATTCAGACATTCAATTTATGTTTAATTCTATGGCAACAGACAGAAATAATTTTGGAGATTGGATTCATGATGTATTATGAAGTGAGTTGTCCCTCGTTGTGGCCTGGCCATTGAAGGAACCGGAGGAGATTGTGTGATATTGTGAGATTGTGATTGGGCATAAATGAAGGTGCAGCAACCTTGGTTCCTTCACGGTGCTAACAATGACCGACACGGCACAAGAGATTGGTCCACTGAAGAACAGAGCAGCTGTGGTGGGATTTTTCCACTTCACGGTTCAGAAAAGCGTGAGTGTTTGTGGGTTTTGGTTAAGCTTGTTAGTGAAAGATGAAAGGCCTGACTCGATAGGATTGCTGTTTTCTCAGCCCTCACCATATAAGACAGATCAGACATCAATGAACACTTCTGAAGAAAACAGAACTAGATGAAACTCAAATTGTCACAAAACTTTAGAATTAAAAACAAATGTTGAGAAAAGCAATAGTCTTGTCTACAAATGTAAATCGAAGCTCCTTTTGGTTAGGCTACATGCTGTAGCTAATAATCAGAACCCGTTTTTGTATTTGATTGTTTTAGGCCTAACAATGTAGGCAACTGCGAAAAGTAAGATGAATGAGTACTAAGACCTAATACATTTAATAAACTCTGCAGTTTTTAGATACGCAAAAAGTCTTTGTGCAATGCAACTATGTCAGTGATAAATTAATGTAGTCTTGTCTACAAATTATAGTCTTTTCATGTCTTTATTTTGTCAATCAAAAAGAAATTAAGGTTTTTGAGGAACACATTCCAAGATTTTTCTCCATATAGTGGACTTCAACGGGTTAAAGGTCCAAATTGCCATTTCAATGCAGCTTCAAAGGGCTATACACGATCCCAGCGAGGAATAAGGGTTCCCTTTCGTTAGGGAACTCCTACGTCTCGTCGGAGGAGTTTCCAATGAATTGGGATCACGCTAGGGAGACCAATTGCCTTCGAGTGAATTAAAACGAGCCAATGAACATTGGCATGCAAGACTTGCATTCCGCGCCCCGCCTGTCAGTGCGGGTATAAAGCGGAAGCAAACGCAT
The DNA here is from genome assembly GCA_030578255.1 of Tiaroga cobitis. Taxonomy (NCBI): domain Eukaryota; kingdom Metazoa; phylum Chordata; class Actinopteri; order Cypriniformes; family Leuciscidae; genus Tiaroga; species Tiaroga cobitis. The sequence goes on along the minus strand of CM060604.1, from coordinate 19,776,449 downwards.
AGACAAAATGCTTTTACCTTCGGAGCCGACCGGTAGTGTCCTCTGAGTGATGAGCTTCAAGATTGTGTTTGTCTTCACGCTCAACGAGTCTGCTGTTTCCCCGAGACCTCTCTGTGTTGGTGTGACGGCGCTTCAGCGATCTTCGCGATCTCCTGGGTGCCAGCTAATGCTTCACGCGATCTGCCTTTTTTCAAAGAGCTGTTGTCACAGCTGGTATTCGGTTGAGTGCGCACAGCGGGCTTGCAGTTTCCCCGCTGTGTTGCCGCGGTTATCCCTATGTGCTTCAGCACAATTAAGAGTGTTTTTCTGTGAAAGAGTAACACGGGTGAAGATCGCGTCCTTTTCAGGATGACGTTTCATCCGTGTGTTTCTGGGTGCGTCAGCTTCTGCCTCTGGTCGATGGTCATGATCGCTGCTTCTCGTGCTTGGGCCTCGCGCACGCTGAGGCAGCGTTTATGAATGAGTCATGTTCTCATTGTGGGAGCATGACCATCGCGGTGTTAAGACTGAGACTAAGGACCCTCCAACGAGGTGAAGTCCCTTTGGAGATTCCCCGATCTAGTTTTTCTTCTGGTTCGCTCCAGAAGAAGGCTACTTCAGCTAATCCCATTGGTAGTCTGAGGGTTACAGTGAGGAATGACCCGTCGGGTGAAAGACCCCCGCGGGCTTCCCACTCCTCTGCATCGCTGCCATTGGAGCCCCGGGAGAAGCGCGCTGGGCCATCTCGTGTGGTCCCGGTTGTTTCCTTCGGGGCTCCGCCGGAGGATCAGATGTCGATCGCTGCATCGGAGGGAGATCGGTCATTTTCTGGGGATGACGACCTGGCTGCACTGCCCCCTTCGGGTGTGGTAGTGTTGTCCAAGCCGGACCCGACGATGACCCTTATGCTCGCCCGGGCGGCCGAGAAGGTCGGGCTCGTGTGGAATCCTCCACCGTGTCCCGAACCTTCTCGGCTCGACGATTGGTTTCTCGGGGCGGCCCGTGCTGGTTCTCAGCGCTCTGCCCCGGTTCCTTTCTTTCCGGAAGTGCATGAGGAGGTGACGAGATCGTGGACGGCCCCTCTGGCGGCCCGACACAGGTCAACTCCCTCCTCCTCCCTCATCACTCTTGATGGTGGGGCAGTGAAGGGATACGAGGGCATCCCCCCAGTGGAACGGTCTGTGGTGATGCAGCTGTGTCCCAAGACCGCGTCCACCTGGCGGGGTAACCCCTCGCTCCCCTCCCGTGCATGTAGGTTCTCTTCCAGTCTGACTGGAAAGGCTTACAGTGCGTGTGGAGAAGCTGCTTCTGCTCTGCATACCATGGCGCTCCTTCAGGTCCACCAGGCCCAGGCGCTCTGTGACATGCAGGAGAGTGGTACCGACCCAGGGGTGCTCCAAGAGCTGCGTACGGTGACGGACCTCGCCCTACGGGCGACGAAAGTCACCGCACGTTCCCTGGGCCGGGCGATGTCCACACTTGTGGTCCAGGAGCGACACCTGTGGCTCACCCTGGCTGATATGAGGGAGTCGGACAAGAGTGGGCTCCTGAACTCCCCTATATCCCAGGGTGGCCTCTTCGGCGACGTGGTGGAGAGCTACGCCCAACAGTTCTCCGCCGCCCAGAAGCAGTCGGAGGTGGTCAAGCACATCATGCCCAAGAGACAGGCTGTGGTTGCCCCGTCCCCGTCGGTTGCGCCTCCGGCTGCTCGTCGCCGAGGGCGCCCTCCTGCCGCCACCTCCGCCCCTGCCCAGCCCAAGCAGCAGCCAACTAAGCAGCAGGGTGCTGGCCACAAGAGAGGTGCCCAGCCCGCTCGGGGTTCGTCGAAGCCCCCCAGCAAGAGGAGAGGTAAGCGACCCTGAGACAGGCGACCCAGAGGACGTCGGAGCTGCTCTTCGGGAGGGTGCCTCTGCACATCTCCTTCCCCCGGAGAAGGGCCGGGTGGAGAATCTTTGTTTTCCTTTTCTTTCTGTTCCGCCGCTGGCCAGTCGATCAGCGGTACCCAAAATTGCAACAAAAGAGCAGTTTCTACTTCCTCTGGGTCACTCACGGGCGGGACTGGCAGTCCAGATCGACGCTCATTTGCCTCGCCGCTCCCAGTCTCCTCCGTCCAAGAGGAGAATGACAGTATGCGCCGCCACGTTGCCTCGCCGCTCTCATTCCCCTCGCCCCAGCGCTCGGATGTCAGTGACGCCGCTACGGCCTCGTCACTCTCGTCTCTCGCTGGGCAAGGAGGTGCGGAAACCAGGACTCGACGCCCCTGGGCCTCGCTCCTCGTTTCCCCTCCTTCCTTCGCCTCGGGTCAGCCAGCAGCCGAATGCCTCCGGGCCTTCCCTGCTGTCCGCCCCCCGGTGGGAACAGGTTGCGTGGCGTGGCACTTCAAAGTCCTCCTTTTGAGCCTCTGTCGACAGTAGAGCTGAATATTCTGTCCATTAAGACAGCGCTCCTGTTGGCATTGGATTCTTTCAAGAGGGTCGGGGATCTGCAAGCATTTTCGGTCGACAAATCGTGCCTGGAGTTCGGGCCGGCCTTTTCTCACGTTGTAATGAGACCCCGGCTCGGATATGTGCCCAAGGTTTCTACCACTCCCTTTGCGGACCAGGTAGTGAACCTGCAAGCGCTGCCCCTGGAGGAGGCAGACCTAGCCCTAGCTTTTCTCTGTCCCGTCCGCGCTCTGCGGGTTTATATCGACAGAACGCAAAACTTCAGAACCTCAGATCAGCTCTTCGTCTGTTACGGAGGCCAGCAGAAGGGGAGGGCCGTCTCCAAGCAGAGGTTAGCCCGCTGGCTAGTAGATGCTATCACCAGAGCGTATGAGTCTCTGGGTGAGCCTTGTCCTCCCAGGTTGCGCGCTCACTCTACTAGAGGTGTTGCCGCTTCCTGGGCTTTGGCTCAAGGCGCCTCGCTGACAGACATCTGTAGAGCTGCGGGCTGGGCGACACCTAACACGTTCGCTAGATTTTATAGCCTCCGTGTTGTACCGGTTTCCTCCCGTGTACTCGCTACGGCCAGTAGCGCGAGGAATTAGGTATGTCGGCTTGCTACGCCATTCCCGCCCCAGGGGCCGGATACGTGCGTCTTTTTTGCTCCGTTGGTTCCCCAACAAACGGTTAACCTCGTGAGTTCCTCCATCACCCGTCCGGCGCCAGGCGAGGCGGATCGCCCGGCGCCAGGTCTACTACCTCGTGTGAGTTGTTATTAGACTGGGTGGCCTTACAGTGGTCCCTTCGGTGACCCATTTTTTCCACGTTCCAGCTACCCTCCGGGTTAGCTCCGTGTCTTCCCCTCGACAGACCCGTTCTGTCGTCCTTGCTGAGTCGCTCCCACCCAGGGGCTGGGACTACCTCAAGGACTGCCGTATGTTTCACTACCCTACGGGTTAGTACATACGTGTATTCCAGTGCCTCCCTTCGGGCGGGCAGGGGCTCCGCAGCGTCCCCTCCTACGGGGCATGCTTCCCCAGTGTTATCCAAAGTCCACTGAGCAGGTCTTGCGGAACAGCAGTATGACTCTTCCTAGCTAGCTCCCGCCGTAAAGAAACTAAGAAACTGCTTAGGCGGGTAGCTAGGCTGGGCGCTGGAAGGGGCCAGCACCATGGCGTTTTATTAGGGATCCCAATTCGTTGGAAACTCCTCTGACGAGACGTAAGAGTTCCCTAACGAAAGGGAACGTCTCGGTTACGTATGGTAACCCTCGTTCCCTGAGTAGGGAACGGAGACGTCTCGTCCCGTCGCCATGCTTGCTGTACCCTCGCGAAGGACTGGACTCCGTTCGGCTACTCAGCGTAAAGCATTTTGTCTATGCGCTTGCTTCCGCTTTATACCCGCACTGACAGGCGGGGCGTGGAATGCAAGTCTTGCATGCCAATGTTCATTGGCTCGTTTTAATTCACTCGAAGGCAATTGGTCTCCCTAGCGTGATCCCAATTCGTTGGAAACTCCTCCGACGAGACGTCTCCGTTCCCTACTCAGGGAACGAGGGTTACCATACATAACCGAGACGTTTCTTATTGACATTTTTCTAAATAAAATTAAAATATATATACTTTTTAACAACAAATGCTCTTCTTGCACATCCACGACTTCACACATTACGTAATCATGTTGGAAAGGTCAGGCGGTAACCTGACGTAGGCAGAAAATGTGGGGCGAAAAATATCACTTTCTCCTCCAACGTCAAAATCATCCGACAACGTTGTTTTACCTTTTTATTTTTTATTTTTTTATTTTGTAAAGGGCGTTTGAATTAGTCTTTGCACGTTCGCTTAACACTAGGTCTGTACTTCCGCCTACAGTACGTAACGCTTGACCTTTCAATCATTTCGCTAGATAAGACCCTATTCCTCGGCTGGGATCGTGTATAGCCTTTTGAAGCTGCATTGAAACTGCAATTTTGACCTCGTTGAAGTCCGCTATATGGAGAAAAATCCTGGAATGTTTTCCTCAAAAACCTTAATTTCTTTTCGACTGAAGAAAGAATGACATGAAAACCTTGGCTGACGTGGGGGTGAGTAAATTATCAGGAATAATACTTTAACTGCACTTATTTGAAAGCCTATGGCGGTTGTGTGTGTTTTATTCACACACAACAAATGCTCGTTGGAGATTAGTTCGGGATCTTGGAAAGGGTTCTCAGTTTGATTACATTTTTTTTTACGTTTTTTTGTTTGTTTAATCATTACTTAGAAAGACACTTATGTATCCTTCCATTTACTGTAGAATTTTTCTCCCTTTTGCCCCTTTTCAAACCTCTTTAATTGTGTCTGTATCAAGAACATCTAAACAATGTGAGTGATTTTTCCACCCTCACTTATCTTGCCAATAAATAATTCACACATTTTAATTTTGGAACAAAAATCATTCATTACCAAATCATGAGGCGCTGATGAGATAATAATATGTGTTTCTACATTATCATTGATGCTTTATGAAGTATGAATGGAGATGATAATGAGGGGTATTTACCAGGCCTCTCTTTGTGAATTAAACATGGCATTATACATGAATTAGACATGGCATGGCATTATATATCTCTAATTGTAAAAGGCGTTGTGTTACCTTCAACTTAAATTACCTACTTGTCATGGATTCAGCGAGACCATCACTGCAGCCATCAACACCAGATTACCACATTCCGCCCACCCGTTCACTATCACCAGAGTTCTGATCATCAGCACACCCTATTTGTACAGTCATTCTCTTCACCTCATTGTCTGGTCTCGTCTATGACAAGCCCCACAGACTCAACCCGATTACTCACCTGAGTACTTACCTGTATTACCTGATCCGTCTTCTGTCTGCAATCATCCGTTCATCTTCATCTGCAGATCTTCTGTTCGCCGTTCACCACCCTCTCGTGCCAGTCCTTCACCTGCACAGAGAACACAGTGTTTCCTGCCAACTTAGTCATCATCTAACCATCTTCTGCCAGTTGACTTACCTGTGTTGCCTTCCCACTCTACTCTCTCTACCACTCCTGCAATAAAATTTGTTATACAAACTTACCTCGTCTGTCCTCTTCTGTTTGTGTCACCACTATAATGAAGTCATTTTTGTAACTTCCCAAAATATACATTTACTGAGAGAATGTCTGGCTTCATAATGAGGCCATTTCAATAAAACAGTGAAATGAGTTTTCATATTTTGGGGCTAAAACAATGTAGGCAATTGGGAAAAGTAAGATGAATGAGTACTGTGACATAATGTATTTTATAAACTGTGCATTTATTATAATGAATAGATAACTAGATGCACAATATAAAAGTCTTAGTGCAATGCCATGTATATGCTTAGTGCAATGCCATGTATATGCTTAGTGCAATGCCATGTCAGTGATAAATTACTGTAGCCTATTTAAATGGTCATAATCAAAATTTCTGAAAGTAGGGATTGCTGCTAAACATGTAGCGCCATAGAAAGATAAAACACTCCCTAAAGCATGTCAGTTGTTTCATAGTCTTTAGACTGACTGACTGAAAGTAAAATGATCTCACCAAGCCCCAGAATTGCAATCAATTCGGCCAATGGAAATGTGATTTTGTCATTATGTCTAAACCATGGTATAGAATAAGGAGTAAATTCTCAGAATACAGCAGAGCTTTTCTTCTGCTCAGCTCTGAGATAGAACACAACTAATTTACATCTTATTTTGCACAGTTTATTTTGTATGCTCAAAACATTTGCATTGTATAGGGGGAAAGAGACCAAGTATTCTTTGTACAAAAAATAATAATAATGCACACAGAATGTATTAGAGCATTGTTATTAAGTATGCAAAACGTTTTATTAATTTGCATCAGATATGGAGGAATAAAACAAGCGCCCTTTAGTGCTCCAAATATGTGACAGGTACAGTGTTTTGTATGCTAATATAATATGACAGGTACTGTACATGTGGTTCCAGTAACTCCCTGTTAAACAAGGATGGTAGGAATGAAATACTTAATCTGATTGAAACTAAATGAGTCATTCTAGAGTTGGTGCAAACTGCAGTCCCACAAACAAACAAAAAACACATTTAAAAATCATTAAAATATTCAAATCTTAGATGTTTACTAAGATCACTCTATAATCTATTGAAAACCACAATAATATTTAGAATACCAGTAAGCTTAATATAATATAAAATCATCATTTATTGAGTACTTTCAATTTCAATTCGGCTATCCCGAACCCTAACCCCTAAATTTTAACTTATGAAAATTTTGAAATAATTTTTGCATTTTTTTCCATTGTTGTTTTTAAAATAGCTTATTGATTTTTTTAAAAAGTGAAGTTAAAAATATATATTTATTATATAATTTCTTTGTAAATCATGAAATTTTATGTAAAAAAAAAGTGTCCTGCGTTTTCATGTCACTACTGAAACAGTGTGTTTTAGTCCACTGGCTGAGACTGACTTTAACCACACTCCTACATTTTTGATCAGGAAATGTTCCTGTGTCCCTCTCTCTAGCTATAGTGAGTGAGGGAGTAGAGGTCCCATCAAAAATGTGTTCAAAATTCTGAAAATCTGTGTGTATCTTGAAGTAACGTCACTACCAAACTCCCTTTTTCTGCAAACTTTTTTGGGTGTTATTCCTTTCTAAAATTGTCACGAACGAAACATGTGCATCATTGTTTTTTTTGTTTTTTTGTTTTTTTGTGGGTGTTATTCCATAAAATGTTGTTTTTGTGTGTACAACTGCTAGCCAACCATGTGCTCTTTAGAATCTTTGAGCTAGGCTCAAACGTATCTAAAATTGTCACAACCAAACCAATCATGTTTTGGTTGTGACCTTTATTGACAAAAGGGAACACAGAATCCTTTATTTGGGAGAAATAAACAAAATGTGTACAGTTATGCAAATCATTAGTATTTTAGTATGTTTTAGTATGCAAGTTAAAATTCTGTAATGTGATGTGGTCGCTACCACAACATTACTGTCACTACCGAAAAGTGCAGTCATGACCGAAACATGAGATGTTTTGTATATTGTACAAAGTAAGTAATATTGAATTATCAACTAAGATGTTATGATGGTGTTTGGTATTGTAATTCTTATTGATTTACCTGTGATTTTTTTTAATAAAATAGCAAAAAATATATTTACAAGGTAAATGTAAACAAAATCCAAGATCCATATGAGAATCAACTGCACAATTACTAGAAATGTGTACCTTGGATATTATACAATGTGCATACAAAAATGGTGGGAAAAGACACATTTATTTCAAGATGTTTCCAACTCTTTACACCTAGAATGGCCCATATATGAAAGAAAGGCCATCCTTATTCAGTGGGTATTATATAATTTTAAATAAATATGTTTCCTACTTGTATATTTCTTCAGTAAAAAGAGTAGAAATGAACTTTAAATGTCATGCTGAGCATCTAAAGCTTCAAACAGAGGCAATGGACCATTTTTACAGAAATAGAAAAGAAACCTTGAACTCCACCATCCATGAGCTCTTTTGATTTGTCAGCTTTCTCGATGTTCCTCCTTACTCCAAAAGAGCTGAAAGGGCGACACATTAGGACAAAACACTGGATAGCACAAACACAGCTCAGCTCACAATGCTATTATTGTCCATTCATATGACTGTAAGCATAGCAGAGATGATGCTGACTGGATTGTATTTTACATTACTTGTGTTTTATATTAAATTGGGTTGTAAAATCAACAGGATTTTAAAAGGCATTATTGGGTGAAAATGTTGCAAATTCTGTTTTTTTTTTCAGATCAAAGAAGCTGATATGATAAACTAACCTGACTGTTCGTTGACCCCGCTAAACCGATGCTGGAGTATGATAATCACATGCAATGTGATCACAGCAAGGAAATGTTAACATTCACAGGCAATCGTTTATATTTTTTTTTTACTTATGATGCAAATGAGTCATAAGATTCAGTCTGGACATTTGACTTCGGGCTCAGGTTTTTTAAATGATTTACTGTATGTAGATGATTTGAGATATGCCTAAATTAAATTTCAAGAAAGCAAGAAGCTCTTTCTGGCTCATTGACTAATGTTTTTTGTTTCAGCTGGTGCTTTTGCATGCTAACAATATCTTTATAGAAAGAAAATATTTTTTAAACTAAGTCCTGCCTACATTACAAGCCATCATTATTGCATTAGAAGCCACAGTTATAGTGTGATAACATCATGAGCAAAAAGATGCAATGTTATATGTATGCAAAAGAAATGACACAATACAAAGGAAATGCACTAACTGTAATATTCCAACATATCAAGTTTTGCTTATGAAGTTTCTGTTAGGCTATTGATATTAAAAATGTATTTAAAGTGTGTTTAAAATTCCAGTTGTACAGTAAGTGCTTTGTCTCCAAGACACCGTTGGTAGCTGTGCATTGACATCGGAAGCAATTCTTCTTAAAAAGAAATGTTTCACCGGCTTCTTTTCATTAAAATATCATTGTTACTTTATGTCTCTGCTGGGAAGTCAGATCAAGTTATTTGGGTAAGGAATGCATGGGAAATTAAATTAGTGTGTGTTTGTGTGTTTATTTAGTACTGGCGTTCCAGGAGAACAAGAGTTTCTTCTCTTGCACATCCTGATCAACAGAAGTGGAAGGGCATGAAAACAGCTCAAAGGCCGTGTCCCAGATGGCACCCTCAGCCCTTGCGTTCCTCCTCCGCAGTCCTGTCCCATATGGCACCCTCAGCCCTCGCCGTTGTCGTCTGTACTGTGCCACATGGGCTGGAAGGTAACAGTCCGCTGTTGACTTTTGCACCAATGTAAGCTCGTCAAAAGGGTTTAATGAAGATGCACACGAGAAGCTGGTGAGCACATTCCAAAAAAAAAAAAATGGGACACCCTATCTCTTTACTTAGAAATCACTTTATTTATTCTGTTTTCCAGCAGAAAACGCAATGACAGCCTAGTGTCGGGTTATGCACACACTCCACAGCCACAGAATGTGTGAAACAGGCCTGCCGGCATCCAGCTGTATGAACGCATTCAACAATACAACGACCTGGTGACCTCCACTGAATTTGAGAACACTCTTTGAAAATTAAAATGACAAATGGGAAACCCTACAGTCCTCATCAAGAGTCATATTTCGGACAGTTCCCTATAATAAAGACCAGTTCTGAATAGAAATGTTGTTCCGCTATCAAAATCAAGAAGTCATTATCTTCAGAATCAGATCTGAAAATAGTCATGTAGTTCTACTTTTGACTTTCTAATTATTATTTTGTGAGTGTTTCTGTGTCAATATAAGATCTCTTTATCTCTCTGAAAAAAAATGAGCAAAACTTTAATTTAGGGGTACAACAGCTTGTCAGTGGGGCAGTAACTTTAAAGGGACATCTTTGTACCTTATTTAGCCCTAAAAGTTTCATAGCAGTACCTTAAGGGGACATAAAAGTACTTTAAGGTGCTATAGGGGTAGATAAGGAACAAAGTTGTCCCTTTAGGGGTACTGCTCCAGTGACAAGCTGTTATAATTTTTGCACATTTTGTTCTGACAGTATTGCAAATTGCAGAGTCATTTGACTTATTTTGCTAAAAAACAAAAAAACAAAAAAAAAACACTGATAGTGAAATGGTATGCTTGTCTAACTTTTCACTGAACTCTTCAGTCCCTATTCTAGGTAATGTACAACATCATAGAGTAGTACAATAAGAACCAATCAGAGTCGACGGAAAAGATGGGAACTGCAATTAGCAGTCAATGCTTCCTCTCTTCTGTTAAATGGCCATTTAAATGAGCCTTGAAAAATTAAACTTTTGCTCACTTTCCAGTATGTTCTTGACATATAATTATCAAACCCTTCGTCAGCTTGTGGTTGTGCCTCTCATTTGAACAGTGATTTCTGACACCTAAAACCTAATTGACGCCTCTGTCTTTTTTTAATATAAATATGTGATCAATTTGTATTCCATAAGATGCAAAGAACAGGTATGCCTACATTGTGTAGTTGCTGGGGAAGTCAATATGTCCCTCTCTGTCAAGCTGTATTATAGGCTATATGGCAGAGTGTGATAAAAAGTTGTTTTCTCTTTCTACACACCATATTTTACAGCACAACACACCTCAATGACTTTCCACCTTGGCAGAGGGAGATATACGAAGGTAATTTGCATTTTCAAACCTGTCTAGAGTAATTTAAAAACTTTGTTGCGAAAAGTCCCCCAGGCATATTTTAGAATTTTCGTCAAAGTCCCTCAGTTCATTTTTTTTTCTTTGCAGATTTTCCTACTCTTTGCTTTTGCAACTTCTTTAAAGAAGTCCAAACATGAAAGTTCTGTCACAATGAAATACAATGAAGGGTGAGCACAGCTTTCATTGGTCCCAATCCACATAATTTTCATTTCATTTTGCACTTTAGATAAGGTCATTTTCAGAGAAGAAATCTTCAGTGGTGGTCTGGTCTAAATAATTCCTGAGCGAACGAATGCCATTTTTCATTCTGTCTGCAGTGGTTAGAAGCAGGCAGCCACTTTCTTGGCCTCAATTCCTGAACCAAACCCTCAGGCTCTGTGGTGTCAATCTGCCTTTACTCAGCTGACATCATATGTCATCAAAACAGCTGTATGTAGGCCTGCATTTTCCCCCCAAAGCTTGGTGAGAAACATGGTAACTGATGGGCTTTTTAAAGGCTTTAGAGTAAATCAAAATGTTTTAAACTTTATTTTATTTATTTATAGCTAAATGTATTTAGCCTATTATACGTTTAACCTTTCACTATAAACCTGTGGTAACATCACTGTGATAATTTCACTTCAGGTTTACAAGGAGCCTATAAAACTGGCAAATAGATTTGCAGTTGCATAGTGGATGTAGGCTATTAAATTGTTCTAAAGTGACATTACTAAAAAAATGGTAATTTAAGAAACATGATGTGAATTGCATAAAGCTTATGTAGCCTATCCATGACATCAGGCGGCCAGGAAAGCAGTAACAGTAAGTTAATAATGAGACTTTACCGACCCCTGGTGTAGACACGACGCATGCGTTTTCCTCTGTTCTTGAAAAGTATATAGGCCTAATGTAAAAAATAAATTGACACGAAAGCCGTTGGGTGTATTAAGATATATATATATATATAATTAAGAAATAGTGACAATATTTTAATATTTTAAATGTCACCAAATTAACGACTGACTTTTAAACTCCCATTTCATGTAGTCTGCACCTCTGGTCTGCACCATTTTGCACAAGACACACGTGACCTATCCATATGTTCTACCAAGAGACAGATGATTTTGACAGGTGAAGGCAATGAACAAAATTGCCTATGTGGTAAGCGATGAGCCTATTTATGTGGCTAATATCCTAAAGCCAATTGATGTTAAGAGGTTTTATTATTGGCATTTAGCGTTTTTTTACGACCCTTTTTCACAAGTTCACAACCCATAAGTTGAACCACTTTTCTAGAACATAAGGAACATAATGGATAGACAGATCTTCTCTCTGATGTTCTCTTTAATGCTCTTATTTAATTCACTCACTCTCAGAAAAAAGGTAACGTTAGCCTACAAAATACTGTCACTGGGACCTCGGTGGCAGCTTCTTTTTTAGAGTGCACGCAGGAAAAACGAATCAGAAAAGCTGAACATCCGACAACGTTCTACGTCGCTAGGCCCTTATTCTATGAAAAAAAAAATTGTGATTAAGTGTAAGCTACACAAATTCGTGTTCGCTTCAGTCTTGTTATAATCAAATTCAGCGCGTTATTCATCTTCAATCGGCAGCGGCGCCGAGCACGTCAAAAACAGAGGACAGTGTGTGCCCTTACAAAAATTAACCATGGTTTTACTATAGTAAAACTGTAGTTAACTATGACTGTGGTAACCGTGGTATTTTGGTGCAAACCATGGTTTTTAAAAAACATGGTTTTGATACCATGGTTTTACTACAGTTATATTGTAGTAATACTACAGTAAAACCATAGTAACCATGACTGTAGTAACTGGTATTTTTTAAAACTATGGTTTTGATACCATGGTTTTACTACAGTTATATATTGTAGTAATACTACAGTAAAACCATAGTAACCATGACTGTAGTAACCATGGTTCCCTTTCGAGAGGTCTCTCCTATTGCGTAAGTAGCTTACGCTATGGGAAAAGTCCTTTTCTCGAGAAATATTGAAGTCTTTATGTAAAACGTATTGCAGCTGCACAGCATACAGCAGTGAGCGAGGCAGCTCGGTCATTGGCTGTGCTGCGGCAACTGCACGAACCTATGACGGGGCGACTCTGTACCCGCTTCCAATGAGCGTGCTTCGCGCCCACGCGCGTATCAGAGCCCGCCAAGATGGGCGTGGCTAAGGGCTATATATTGGGCGCCCCGTCATCTGAGTCCTTTAGATTTAATCTCCTTCAGCAAAGACCTTTCTCTTCGCTGGATCCTCCGGATTTTTGGAGTCTTTTCGCCGCCGCCGTCGACAAGCCTACAGCAGGACTGCTACGAGGACGCCGGCGCCTTCAGCCGCCTTCGAACGCCTTCTGCTAAGCCATCCGGCGCGCATCACCTCATATCCTTTGACAAAGCTATTGTTCTAAGCGTTCGCCCCCGTGACACTTTTTCTAAAAGAGCAAATTAAAAGGCGTTGTTCCAAATGCCTTCCTGCGCCTCGTGTCGAGGCCTCCTTCCTGACGGGGATCGTCACATCATCTGCTCTCGCTGCCTGGGCCCGGACCATGCAGAGGCTGCCCTTACTCGAGGCGGATGCCCCGAGTGTGACACCCTGGGCCTCACCGAGCTGCGCGCTCGCTTCGGCGCTTTCGCCGCGAGAGAGCCTACCACCACCGTGCTACCATCCCCTCTAGTTGAGCCGCGCAAGAAGAAGCGCCGCTCACAGAGGCCGCCAGAGCACGCGGAATGTAGTGACGTCACGCCGGGCCAATCCCCGCGTGCTTCACCGCCACCCGAGGATTCCCCGCCGCCAGTTCAGTTCACGCAGGCGGACCAGCACCCCTCCAGCAGAGCGATGGGTCTCGTCTCGTTTGGCGCGTCAGGGGATGACGAAAAGGATGACAGCCTTTCCCTTGATGCTGCATCCGACGACTGGCCTGGCCTTCGACCCCGCGCCATCGACGCTAGCGGACACGAGTGTGGGCTCCAACATGGACTCGGAGATCGTCCGCATCCTGTCCAAGGCCGTGGAAGACTTCGGGCTCGATTGGTCTTCCCCGGAAGAACCCGCCCGCAGCCGACTGGACGAGTGGTTCCTGCAGGGGCGCCGGCAGGCCCCCCGACAAAGGCCCTCCCCGTTCTTCCCGGAGGTTCATGACGAACTCACTAAGTCGTGGAAAGCCCCTCACTCCGCTCGCCTGAAGCCTTCTTTCTCTTCATCGCTCTCCTCTGGCCACGGTCCTGGACGCACTCAAAAGTGCCCCGTTCGAACCTCTACGAACTGTGCACCTTAAACAGCTCTCGCTCAAAACCGCTCTCTTGCTGGCTCTCACCTCAGTCAAAAGAGTGGGCGACCTGCAGGCGGTGTCATCAAGCGCTGCCTGCCTGGAATTTGGACCTAACGACAGCAGAGTTGTCCTTAGACCAAAACACGGGTATATTCCTAAGGTGCTCTCGACACCCTTCAGAGCACAGGTGATATCTCTGGCTGCGCTATCGTCTCCAGCAGACGAAAGCGACGCTAATTTACTCTGCCCAGTCAGGGCGCTCAGAGTATATTTGGAACGCTCTGCCCTGTTTAGGCAGACAGAGCAATTATTTGTATGCTTTGGCGGCTGCACCAAAGGTCTCGCTGTTTCAAAGCAGAGAATATCGCGCTGGATAGTTGATGCTATAGCGCTGGCTTATAAAGCCAAGGGCCTTCAGTGCCCCTTGGGCATCAGAGCTCACTCTACGAGAGACATGGCCTCCTCGTGGGCGTGGTCGAGTGGGATACCCATTCAGGATATTTGTGCGGCAGCAGGCTGGGCCTCGCCGTCAACATTTATCAGGTTTTATAACCTACAGGTCCCCTCATTGCATTCCAACATACTGTCGGTCTAACTATGTATAGACTGGAGTGTGTATATGCTGAGCATTATCTCCTCCCTTACAGGGTCCGTCTCTGACTGACTTAGAGGGTTTTTTATGCATATCAGTACATAAAGGTGCTTGTGTGTTTTTCCACTGGACGGCCATTGGGCCGTTCTACATTGTCCCTTATAAAGCCCGCCTTCGGCCGGCTCGTTGGATAATTACTTTGCTTAAAGGCTCAGGCATCTGCCTCTGGCTATAATAGAGCGAAGTCAGCATGCACGGCGTTTTACATGGTGTTCCCATAGCGTGAGCTACTTACGCAATAGGAGAGACCTCTCGAAAGGGAACGACTCGGTTACTAACGTAACCTCGGTTCCCTGAGAGGAGGGAACGAGTATTGTGTAAGCTGCCGTGCTTGTGCTTGGTCAGTTCGCTTCAGTCGATTGAACCTAAAGGACTCAGATGACGGGGCGCCTAATATATAGCCCTTAGCCACGCCCATCTTGGCGGGCTCTGACGCGCGTGGGCGCGAAGCACGCTCATTGGAAGCGGGTTCAGAGTCGCCCCGTCATAGGTTCGTGCAGTTGCCGCAGCACAGCCAATGACTGAGCTGCCTCGCTCACTGCTGTATGCTGTGCAGCTGCAATGCGTTTTACATAAAGACTTCAATATTTCTCGAGAAAAGGAGTTTTCCCATAGCGTAAGCTACTTACGCAATACTCGTTCCCTCCTCTCAGGGAACCGAGGTTACGTTAGTAACCGAGTCGTTTTTGGAGCAAACCATGGTTTTAAAAACCATGAATCATGTACAATAAATTAGTTGTATTGCCACGGTGTAGCCATTGTTTTACTAAATTATCTTGAATTACATTTAAGCCACTTAGTTACAACAAACATCTACAAAATAGCAACAGAAAGAAGTTACCATATGATACAGACTTTATTACAGAAATTACATAATCTGAAAGAAAATATAAACTTGTATTTGTTCTCACATGTGACAAAACAAACTAAAAAGTTGTAAAAAAAAATATTGATAACTTTATCAATTTTTTTTAAACAACTTTTTAGTTTGTTGCTGTGCAATGATTAAAAAATTAAGTTGCTAATTTACAAATAAAAAAATAGTAATTTGTTCCAGTGTAATAATGGTTTATATACAAAAATTACATATTGTACAAAATTAACATGACTTAGGGCAACTTTAAATACACAGCATCTACCTCCTCTAAAATGTCTATAACCTGTAAACACATGCCCAACACAAGCATGTTTGCAATTTATACTGTACATACAATTAACAGGATTACAACAACATTACTTAACAATTAATTACTTCATTACTTAAAAACATTACTAAAAGTTTATTTTCTTTTAATGGAAAATTCTTACATATACTACAAAATAAATTCAGAAGAAATTAGCAGTTCTTTTAAGAATGTTTTAAATGATATCCACTCACAAGAGATGAAGACATGGGGTCTCCTTCATGGAGGCCGATGAAGGCCAGATGAATACTCAACACTTTAAATTCTAGGTGAAAAAGTTTTTGATCAAAAACATGTGATGCAGCATCCATGCCAGTAGGTGTCAGTATGAAGTCTGTCGGCCAGTAGGTTACAGTCCAGCTTTGGTTTGGTTCTGTCTCGACCTTCAGCCCAAATGGACGCAGGAGCTAAAATGAGAAGAATACACACCACATTAACACACAAGCTGGAATACTCAACTGCTATTGGTCAGTTGCACTATCTAGTAGCCATGTAATAATGTCCAAGTGTAATAATGTCCATTCAGCCAGTGTTTTCATAAATAACTCATACAGTATTAGGACTCAAAAAGCCAAGCAGAAATAATGTACATTATATGATCAGCTGAGTTTTTTCTCCTTTACTTATACATACTAAAAAAAAAATGGTGCTAAACAGCACTAAAAGTGGTTCATTGGCTCGTAATCTTCAGAACACAGTTTAAGATATTTTAGATTTAGTCCGAGAGCTTTCTGTCTCTCCATTGTAAATGTATGTACGGTATACTGTCCTTGTCCAGAAAGGAAATAAAGAAATCATCAAAGTGGTCCATGTGACATCAGTGGGTTAGTTAGAATGTTTTGAAGCATCGAAAATACATTTTGGTCCAAAAATAACAAAAACTACGACTTTATTCAGCATTGAATTGTCTTCCGGTTCTGTCGTGGATCCGCGTTCAGTGACGCTGCTGACGTAAGACGCTGCTGACGTGTTATCTGGTGCGTCCGAGCTTCATTTACAGTCTGAGGGAAACGCAAACGCATGCTGTAAACAAAACAATCTTCGCAAACATGTCTAAGGATTTCCACACAGAGGAAGACTTGCATTTTTTTGCCCAGCCATATTTATTTGAACCCGAATACACGGACGCACCAGTCACCAAACACACATCAGCAGCGTCTTACGTCAACAGCTTCACTGCGGACTCGTGAACGCGACTTGACAACAGAACCCCAGGGCCCGTTTAATGTTTAACACCGGGTTTCGGTACCCATCCCTACATATGGGTGAGTTCATATGGATGAAGGCCTGTTGTGTTCTGTCTCTTGGTTTGTGATAGTGGCAGCTATTGTGAAACTCACCTTCGTCATGTACTGAGTGTGGATGGCATCAAGATCTTGTCCTGAAGAATCACAGGGCCAAACGACTATATCTCATCTGGTGACAAGAGCATAGCCATAACTTTAAGATCCCCTGAATTTAAGATCCCCTGAATTAAAGAATTTCCGTATTTATCAGTAAAAAATACATAAAAATAAATAAATACCTTTGAGTTGGACAGTATGTTGTCTGTCTCATTGGCCAAAATAATTAAAAACACACCTAGAGAAATAAAATAAAATATACCAATGACCATGATATCCTGTTATCATAATGGTTAAATTAATTATTATAACTATGACCATTATAACATTTGCCGCCGATTATTTAGCTGATTATTTAGCCTACAGGCTTCTCGAGGACAGTCTCACTGAGAAAAAAAAAGTAAAGTGTGAGACTTCATTCAAAAGCATAAATCCTACAAACCCCCAACTTTTGAACAGTAGTGCACTGTATGTTTAAAGTTTTACTTACTAGTCGAGTTCATAGCTGTGAAGATTTTCTTGGACAGGGGGTGCAGCAGGCCATCAGCATGATGATGATCTTCTAGAACATAACATGCAATGTGTCACAGAGCCAACAATGTTACATAGGATTTACAATAGAACATAGGGTTTATTACAAGGAAGCAAGCTAGAGCAGAGATGAAATGCAGAAAAGAGAAAGAATAAAAAAAAATATATATATACATATATATATATATATATATATATATATATATATATATATATACATCTTAAGGTAATATATATTGTGAAATAAATCATCTGGAATTATTATCATGATTAAACAATAATTTCCCCTTTGTTGCAGAGGTTTTTTTCTGTCCCTCCTGAAATCCCTTTTTATTTAAATGATCAGTATTTGTAATGGCGCTTTTCCACTACACAGTACCAGCTCGCCTCGGCTCGGCTCGACTCGACTCGACTCGCCTTTGTCTGCTTTTCCACTGTGTAAAAGTTGTACCTGTACCTGCTTTCGGGTACTTTTTTTCGTACCACCTCCGGCGAGGTTCAAAGCGAGCTAAGGCGATACTAAAATGTGACGTGAAAACAATGCCGACTGCTGATTGGTCACAGAGAATCTGCGTCATCATTGCACGCGCCAGATGGAGTATCCAGAATAAATAACCCCGCCATTTTTAAATAGTTTGGCCAGAGTTACTAAACTTACTACTATTATTATGGCAACTCGGAAGAATACGCCGTGGTCAAACGAGGAGGTGCAGACTTTCCTTTGTTTGGTTGCCGAAGAGAGGATCCAGCGAGAGCTTGATGGGGCAACGAGGAACGAAAGGCGTCGCTATGACGACCGGGTACTATTTGTGGCGGTACTTTCTGCAATGGAAAACGGAGCGAAAAGCGAGCCGAGTCGAGGCGAGCCAAGGCGAGTCGAGTCGAGCTGGTACTGGTAATGGAAAAGCGCCATTAGTGACGTCACTGATTAACAGTAACCGTTACAGTGAATTATTTTAGGCTAAATAGCTTACTTCCAATCACCCATTGACAAATTACCAGCAAAACAAAACTATCAAAAACTGTTATCAACACAAAGATTTGGTTAAAACCCCAAACTTATGTAAAACAAGAGCTCCAGGGTAACGTTAACTTACCTCTTCTGAAAACAGTTGAGATGCTAACGGACTTTTTCGAAGACACAAAACCATTTCTGTAAAGTAAATATTCAACAGAGCGTATTAATTACACGTAAGAAGGGTGTCAGGAACGTTTATATCTATTATTAGTGTGATTTTGTCAACTAAACTTACCTGAAAGCAGTGAAAACAACAACGAGAGACGTTAGTTCCCTTTCGAGAGGTCTCTCCTATTGCGTAAGTAGCTTACGCTATGGGAAAACTCCTTTTCTCGAGAATATTGAAGTCTTTATGTAAAACGCATTGCAGCTGCACAGCAGACAGCAATGAGCGAGGCAGCTCGGTCATTGGCTGTGCTGCGGCAACTTGCTCGAACCAATGGCGGAGCGACTCTGAATGCGCGACCAATGAGCGCGCTTCGCGCCCGCGCGCATCAGAGCCCGCCAAGATGGGCGTGGCCAAGGGCTATATATTGGGCGCCCCGTCATGAGAGTTCTTTAGATTTAATCTCCTTCAGCGAACACCTTCTTCGCTGGATCCTCCGGATTATTGAAAGCCTTCGCCGCCGTAGAAAAGCACACCAGCGGGATTGCTACGAAGACGCCGGCGCCTTCAGCCGCCTTCGAACATCATCCTACTGAGCAATCCGGCGCGCTAGACACGCAAGTATCTTTTCAACCGGTCGCCCGGCGACGTTGTAAAAGAGCAAATTTCAAAGAGGCGTTGTTTCAAATGCCTTCCTGCGCGTCGTGCAGAGACCTTCTCCCGGACGGGGATCGTCACATCATCTGCGCTCGCTGCCTGGGCCGGGACCATGCAGAAGCCGCCTTGACCAAGGGCGGATGCCCTGAGTGTGACGACCTGGGTCTCTCCACGCTACGAGCTCGCCTTGCCACCTTCGCCGTGAGCGAGCCCAGCGCCACCCCTCTGTTTGAGCCGCGTATTAAAAAGCGCCGCTCACAGAGGCTTCCTGAACCCGAGCTCAGTGATGTGACGCCGAGCCAGTCTCCGCGTGCTTCACCGCCGCTCTTGACTTCCCCACCGCCGGTTCAGTTCACCCAGCCGGACCCACACCCCTCCAGCGGAGCGGCGGGCCTTGTGACTTTCGGCGCGTCCGAGGACGACGGGGAAGTAGATGACAGCTTATCCATCGACGCTGCATCTGACGACTGGCCGGGCTCCTTCGACCCCGCCCCGTCGACGCTAGCGAGCACGAGTGGGGGCTCCACTATGGACGCGGAGATTGTTGGCATCCTCTCCAAGGCCGTGAAGGACCTCGGGCTCGACTGGTCTTCTCCCGAGGAACCAACCCGAAGCCGGCTGGACGAATGGTTTCTGCAGGGGCTCCAGCAGGCCCCTCGGCAAAGGCCTTCTCCCTTCTTCCCGGAAGTTCATGACGAACTCACAAAGTCATGGAAAGCCCCTCACTCTGCACGTTTGAAGCCTTCTTTTTCTTCGTCGCTCTCCTCTGTGGACGGCGCGAAGGAAAGAGGCTACGAGGGAACGCCGCCCCTCGAGGAGGCCGTGGCCAATCATCTCTGCCCGCCCTCCACCACCGGATGGAAAGCCAAGGCTTCCCACCCCTCGAAGCCCTGCCGCACTACTTCTGCTCTCGCCGGTCGCGCCTACGCCGCCGCCGGCCAAGCTGCATCAGCACTTCACTCGATGGCGGTACTTCAAGTGTTCCAAGCCAAACTTCTCCGTTCCCTGGACGAGTCTGGCTCCGGACCCGAAGCCTTCAAGGACTTACGCAGCGCAACTGACATAGCCCTGCGAGCCACAAAGGCCACCGCCCAGTCTATCGGCCGTGTCATGGCTAATTTGACTGTTCTCGAGCGACATCTGTGGCTGACTCTAACTGAGATGAAGGACGCGGATAAGGCCCCGTTTCTCGATGCGCCGATATCCACTAGCGGGCTGTTTGGACCAGCAGTTAAAGCCTTCGCCGAACGCTTCACTGAGGCCCAAAATGCTTCACAAGCTATGCGTCATTTTCTGCCCAAGCGCTCCAGCTCATCACAGAGCAGGCAGAGACCGCCTCAGCCGCAGCGGACTAGAACCGCCCCCACCGCCTCTCAGCCCGCACCTCAGACTGACGCTCGACGCCGCTCGCGCTCTCACAACCGCAAGCCGCCTCCTGAGCGACGGGGTCCTCGGCCCAAGATAGCGCTGAACCCTGAGCCTCGAAAGCCTTCCTAGCCACAGGAATGAAAAGAGAGAGTGCGTGTCTCGCAAAAGCCCACTCTCTCTGCAAAATCCCGAACATTACCCAGTCCCCTCACAGGCGGCTGGAAATGTCTATACAGCAGTCAATGGGCCAGTCACAGAGCTCGCCTACCTGCAAACAAACGCCGTTTTTACGGCGACACACAGAAAACACAAAAAGAGCCTTTTTCTGCCTGTGTCACTAAGGGTTCACATGCCCACAAAGTGTGCATCCCCAGATACTGTCAAAACAGTGCCAAACTCATTCCCAGCTCAGGCTGTACGCCCCATAAATGTAGATCACGTGCCTACGGCCATGTATGCACCACTACACACAAGCACTGTTCACACAGTTACAAATTCATCCCCAGTAAAAGCGGGAAACATTATAAAAGTGACGCGTGTGCCTACCACTGTTTATGCACCCCCACTTATAAACACTGTCCCTGCAGTGTCAAATCTTACCCCAGCTCAGGCTGCGAGTGTCACAGACACAGCGCGCGCTGTTACAGTCACACACGCGCCCATACACTCAGCTGCTCAGCGCGCGCCCGCGCCTCTGATAGCTGCGAGCTCAGGCGATTCGCTGGCCGGGTCCCTGCGTCACAGCGGCCCGCCCCTAGCCTGTATTCAGCCCATATGCAGCGGCATGGGAAAACATTCCAGATATGCCGAAATGGGTGTTGAATATAATAAAACACGGATACTCGCTCCAGTTCGCTCGCAGACCACCACGTTTTACGACTGTGGTCGAGACGAAAGTGAGAAAAGAGTGTTCACATGTTCTGCGCACCGAGGTGCGCAAACTAATAGAAAAAGGCGCTGTGGAAACGGTTCTCCCCTCTTTGAGCGAGGCAGGTTTTTACAGCCGCTATTTTCTCGTCCCGAAAAAGGACGGCGGTCTCCGCCCCATCCTGGATCTCAGACACCTGAACAAAGCACTAATGACTCGCTCGTTCAGAATGTTAACAACCAAACATATCCTCGCGCAAGTACGCCCAGGAGATTGGTTTCTCTCAGTGGATCTGAAAGACGCTTACTTTCACATTCCAATAGCGCCTCATCACAGGCCTTCTCTGAGATTCGCTTTCGAAGGACAGTCATACCAGTACACGGTACTTCCGTTCGGCCTGTCCCTGGCTCCCCGTACATTCACGAAATGTATGGATGCAGCACTTTCCCCCCTGAGGCAGCGGGGAGTGCGAATACTGAATTATCTCGACAATTGGCTGGTCCTAGCACAATCAGAGAGTCAGTTAACAACACACAGATCTTGGATTATCAGCCATCTAGAATGCCTGGGTCTAAGAATCAATTTTGCAAAGAGCATGCTATCCCCCAGCCAGAGGATTTCTTTCCTGGGAATAGTTTTAGACTCGATGCGAATGACAGCGCGCCTCTCATCGGAGCGCGCGCTCACCATCCGGCGCCTTGCAACATCATTCAGAGCGGGCGCGCGCGCCCCCGTCAAGCGGTTTCAGAGGATGCTCGGTCTAATGGCCTCAGCATCGGCCGTACTCCAGCTAGGATTGTTGCATATGCGCCCTCTCCAACGCTGGCTCAAGAGCCGCGTCCCTACTCACGCGTGGCGTTCGGGCCATTTTTTAATCAGAGCAAACCACGGCTGTGTAAAAGCCCTGACGCGCTGGAAAACCGCCGACTGGTACCAGTCGGGCGTGAGTCTGGGTGTGAACACAAGGAGAAAAATGATCACTACAGATGCCTCCAAAAGAGGATGGGGGGCCCTTTACGAGGGCAGGCCTGTCTCCGGCTTTTGGTCAAACCCGGAAAAGCGCCTACACATAAACTGTCTGGAGATGAAAGCGGTCGCTTTGGCTCTCAGAGCCCTGCTTCCACATCTAAAGAACGAACACGTCCTGGTCCGAACGGACAACATGACGGTGGTGTCGTACATAAATCGCCAGGGTGGACTCAGGTCGAGCTCCTTGCATACAATGGCCAGGAGACTCATTTTATGGTCCCAGCACAACTTGCGCTCGCTGAGAGCAGCGCATGTGCCAGGCGTTCTGAACCAGGGGGTGGACATGCTATCCAGAGACAAAATTCTCCCAGGAGAATGGGCTCTCAACCCTCTGACGATTCAGTGGTTATGGAAAATCTTTGGCAAAGCAGAGGTCGACCTCTTCGCTTCCAAGGAGAACGCGCGCTGCCCTCTCTTCTTCACGAAAAGCACGGATGCGCTCGCCCGAAGCTGGCCGAGCCGCCCCTTATATGCTTATCCCCCGATCGCGATGTTACCACAGGTCATCAGTCGGGTCAGAGAGGAGAAAGACGCAGTGCTTCTAATAGCCCCACTCTGGAAGAACCAAACTTGGTTTCCAGAATTAATGCAGATGCAATCGGCACCACGGCCGATGCCACTGAGGCCAGACCTCCTCAGTCAGGCCAGCGGGATGATATTTCACCCCCGCCCCGATCTGTGGGCCCTTCATGCATGGCCCCTCAACGGGTTCCCGGAAACCTCACGGGCGGAGCACTAAAAACCATCGCTGAGGCGCGGGCGCCCTCCACGAGACGCTTGTATGCCCAGAAATGGAAGGTGTTCAGTGATTGGTGTAACACCAAGGGCCTGAACCCTGAAACATGCGAGATTACGAACGTACTCGTTTTTCTTCAAGAGCTTCTGGAGGCAGGTCGCACCCCCTCCACGCTCAAAGTATATGTGGCGGCCATCACAGCGTCACACGACCCTGTAATGGAACGTCCATTGGGAAGAAACGACCTAATTATTCGTTTCCTAAGGGGCGCTAGGAGGATGAACCCTTCACGCCCCCCCTCAGTGCCGATCTGGGACCTGGCTACTGTCCTAGACGCTCTTAAAGGGGCCCCGTTCGAACCACTCTGAACCGTGCACCTTAAGCAGCTCTCGCTCAAAACTGCGCTCTTGCTGGCACTCGCCTCGGTCAAGAGAGTGGGCGACCTGCACGCGCTCTCGACGAGCGCTGCCTGCCTAGAATTCGGACCTAACGACTGCAGAGTTGTCCTTAGGCCAAAACATGGGTATGTTCCTAAAGTGCTCACCACTCCCTTCAGAGCACAGGTTATCTCCCTAACCGCGTTATCGTCCCCAGCAGACGAACACGACCCTAATCTACTCTGCCCCGTCAGGGCTCTCAGAGTATATTTGGAGCGTTCTGCCCCATTCAGACAGACAGAACAACTGTTTGTATGCTTCGGCGGCCGTACGAAAGGTTCCGCCGTCTCAAAGCAGAGAATCTCTCACTGGATAGTTGAGGCTATAGCGCTGGCTTATGAAGCCAAAGGACTCCAATGCCCCTGGGGAGTCAAAGCTCACTCCACTCGGAGTATGGCTTCTTCCTGGGCATGGTCGAGCGGGATACCGATCGAGGATATTTGTGCGGCGGCAGGCTGGGCCTCACCGTCCACATTTATCAGGTTTTACAACCTACAGGTACCGACGTTGCATTCCAACGTACTGTCAGCATGATACTAGTAGAACCATGAGTTCGTATCTATATTATGTATGTGCTTGTGTCACTCTGAGCGCCTTCTAGCCGCTCTGCATTTTTCCACATATAAAGCTCGCCTCTGCCGGCTAGTTGGATGATAACTTTGCTTTTCAGCTCAGGCACCTGCCTCTGGCTGTCATAGGGCGAAGTTCAGCACGCACGGCGTTTTGCATGGTGTTCCCATAGCGTAAGCTACTTACGCAATAGGAGAGACCTCTCGAAAGGGAACGACTCGGTTACTAACGTAACCTCGGTTCCCTGAGAGGAGGGAATGAGTATTGCGTAAGCTGCCGTGCTGGTGCTTGGTTAGTTCGCTTCAGTCGTTTTAACCTAAAGAACTCTCATGACGGGGTGCCCAATATATAGCCCTTGGCCACGCCCATCTTGGCGGGCTCTGACGCGCGCGGCCGCGAAGCGCGCTCATTGGTCGCGCATTCAGAGTCGCCCCGCCATTGGTTCGAGCAAGTTGCCGCAGCACAGCCAATGACCGAGCTGTCTGCTGTGCAGCTGCAATGCGTTTTACATAAAGACTTCAATATTCTCGAGAAAAGGAGTTTTCCCATAGCGTAAGCTACTTACGCAATACTCGTTCCCTCCTCTCAGGGAACCGAGGTTACGTTAGTAACCGAGCCGTTTTGCTGTGTGTCAGTTGATGACGTTTCCTCGTTTCCATCTGATCGCGCGCACGCTCCTGTCTTTGAATGCGACTCGAATGTTTACGCGCACGCGCATTAAAAACAGAACACTTCAAAGACACGCAGCATTTAAATAAACATCTAGAATTATAACATTTTAAATCATGATTTTAAAACTCATTGTGTAGTTCTATGACCCATTCACTTCTATATTTTTTATACCATCACTTTGCTTTTGCTTTTATTTTTATTATATATACATTTTTTTCTCCCATTCCTTATACGAGCAACCTCCGGATAGATCCATTTTTCTGTTGCAGTTTTTTTTTTCTTTTTTTTTCTGTGTTATAAGTGTTGTCACACTTATAAGGGGACAAACATGTCAAGTGCTGAGAATTCAGTAGGCTAAAAAATTATATTTAATGATAAATAGTGGGTGTATGAAAAATATTAATAGATGACCAGATAAACTCATTAGTAGACAAATTGAGGTCCAGTGTCACAATATATACTTCATTTTATGGTTACTATGGTTTTACTACAAAAACCATGGTTCATTTTATGGTTACTATGGTTTTACTGCAAAAACCATAGTTAAACTATGGTTCATTTTGTAGTTACTATGGTTTTACTACAAAAACCATGGTTCATTTTATGGTTACTATGGTTTTACTACAAAAACCATAGTTAAACTATGGTTTTACTACAAAAACCATGGTTCATTTTATGGTTACTATGGTTTTACTACAAAAACCATAGTTAAACTATGGTTAATTTTGTAGTTACTATGGTTTTACTACAAAAACCATAGTTAAACCATGGTTACTACAGAAAAACCATGGTTACTACATAAAAACCATGGTTAATTTTCGTAAGGGTGTGTGTGTGTGTGTGTGTTCATATCTGAGCCAGTCGTTGGTCTGTCACTGCTCGTCAATGTCAGAATATTTGAGATGACCAATCAAATCAATGTAGGCGGGCTTTATGTTTAAAGACGCTGCTGAGCGCGAATTTTAGCAGAGTGACTCACTCGACGCTTAAGTTTACGGGCAAGTGCGAGATAAGATGTAAGCTGAACTAAACATTTCATATTTGGCAGTTTTTTTAGGTCATAAATGTTAAACGAAGACTGTTACGGATTCAATCAACAACGACACACCCCAATCAGTCTCAACTCAGCGCAGCTGGTCCCGCTCATCATCTCCGGAGTTCTAAGTGGCTGTGTCCGAAATCTCCTCTCAAACCACTACTCCCTAACCCCTATGTAGGGGGTAGGGAGTAGAGCACTATATAGTGAGCTACCAGCATAATAGAAACACCACTTTCGGACACTACTCGATCGTCTCTCGGCGCCGTAGATTACGGCATTACTGTCGCACTATTTAAACGCGCCATCATCTGTCAGCTGGTGCCGAGCCAGCTCTGGGCTAAATAGATTTTTTTTTTTTATAAATACATTACATCATATTGAGCTTATTTCTCCAAAATTGTAAAATTAAAAGTAATTTCTGGCCGTTTCTGTTGTAATGCGTTACTCCACACATGATTATAACTTATAAACATAAATAAAATGAATACACATATTTCATATATTTTCATTTTCGCGCCACACCGTTTTCACTTGCCTGTCGACATTAGAAAAAAAAAACAGATCTACGTTATCAAATATCTTGCTCATAATACTCTTAATTAGGGATGCACCGATCCACATTTTTTCACTTCCGATCCGATCCCGATACCTGAATTTGGATATCGGCCGATACCGATACTTTTCCGATACCAGAGCTGTGTTTGCTTTAATATTATTATTATCATTATTATTGATTTTATATGATGCTGAAATAAACTCCTCTCTACAGGCAAGTATGATATGTACGTATGTATGCATGTATGTCAATATATATATATATATATATATATATATATATATTAAACAATAGATAAACAAAAGATAGACAATTAAACAAAGATACACATTATACAGGCCTACACAGTGCTTTAATTTCAGGAAGGTCTACTAACATTATTCAGGTATGGTCTAAAAATAATTATAATAAAGTAATCAAAAGTAAAATAGCACTGCAAAGTTTATAATAGATAGATTTATGCTTATTAAAGCTAAAGTTATTCATTCAAGAGCTGTGAGTGATTTTCTCTTTGCCTTTTGTTGTTTGATTCTCAGTAATGGAGCAATCGTCAGCATGTTTATTAGACTGCTTCCCCTTTAAGAACGAGTGCACCATATTTTCTCCCAACTATTTCCAGAACTACGTCCATTTTAGACAAACTGTTTAAAGGGATAGTTCGGCCAAAAATGATATTTAAACCATGCATTACTCACCCTCAAGCCGTTTGAGATGCATCTGTCAATCTTGTTTCAGACGAACACATTTTCAGTTATTTTAGAAAATGTCTTAGACCCTTCAGTGGATATAATGTGAAGCAATGGGGTCCACCTCCTTCAAGTCCCAAAATGTGAATACATCCTTCACAAAAGTAATCCATCCGGCTCCAGGGGGATAAACGAAGGCCTTCTGATGGTAATCCGTGCGGTTTTGTCGTAAAAATATACATATTTAAAACTTTATAAATGAAAATATCTGACTTCCAGCAACGATCACGCGCTTTCGTGTTTTGTTTTGCTCTGCTCTCTGGCTGCGCTGGCGCGTTCGTTCTACGTCACAACAGTTCCTAGGCTACGTCTTACCTCGTACGCCGACTTCCATCACCCGTGAACGCGCATCGATCGTTGCCGGAAGTCAGATATTTTCATTTATAAAGTTTTAAATATGTATATTTTTAGGACAAAACCGCACGGATTACCCTCAGAAGGCCTTCGTTTATCCCCCTGGAGCCGGATGGATTACTTTTGTGAAGGATGTATTCACATTTTGGGACTTGAAGGAGGTGGACCCCATTGCTTCACATTATATCCACTGAAGGGTCTAAGACATTTTCTAAAATAACTGAAAATGTGTTCGTCTGAAACAAGATTGACAGATGCATCTCAAACGGCTTGAGGGTGAGTAATGCATGGTTTAAATATCATTTTTGGCCGAACTATCCCTTTAAGTGAATCTCCAAGCCGGTCATTTTAACATTTTTGTGTAGGCTACATTTGATCGTTTAGACGTGCATATGAAGCCCAAAGTATAATGTGCTTGTCTCGTTGCGGTCTGTTTCGGAGCGCGCGGCGCGGGAACAGCTTCTCTTGCGCAGATTTTTGTGCTTTTAATAGCTTTTTTTATTATTAAAAGCGTCCCGCAATTTAGCAACAGTAGAGGCTGCATTTTACAACAATCACCGATCATGCTGATGGGCTGTCATGTTGTGCGCGCTGTGGCACCGCGTGAGAGATCTCTCTCTTTCTCTTCTGGACTGCGAATAGCAAACATGCATCACAGACAAATGGTTTAATTAATACGGATTTGCAAACATTGCATTTTGCTGTCTTGCTCTGCTGTGGTGTTTCCAGTGTGAAGTATTTCCACCATAGGATTTCCACACAGCGAACATGTTGGCAGCTCAATGCTATCCTGCTAGCTGGCTGCAAACTGCGGAATGGATTTCCTGAGGGGGGGTCTCTGTGTCTCATTGAGCCGCACCTCCGTTCAGGATATCCAATCCAGAGTTTGCAGCCAGCTAGCAGACTAGCCGGCGGGCCGCGGGAATCACTGGAGTCGTTTCAGCAGACTACGTTAAAGCGCAGACATGGCTCATGGATATCGGATATCTCCGCAGGTTGGATCGGGAAAATCCGATACGTGAATTACGCTGGTATCGGTCCCGATACCGATACTGGATCGGATCGGCCCCATCCCTACTCTTAATAAAACAGCTTTTAGACTCTGTGGAGATGCCACTCAATATTTATCTTTTTTGTTTGTTTGTTCTCGTGATTCAGAAGATTTCGCGGATTAGCAAAAGAAGGATTTCTAGACAGAAAACGAACATAACTTACATCTGTATGACAAATTCGTATTGTTGTCGCGTTGCTCTCCTTGACGTCTATCCGCCTTTTTTACGATCAGCGCAATGCATGATGGTATGTAGCGCTTGGGTTAGTGACCATCGGTTGTACACTTCAAAATGCATTCTGGGATACATTGAGTGGACTATATAGGGTATAATAATCATCACTATACATTCGGACAGCACTACAAAATGGCGAGCTCACTATATAGTCCACTATATAGTGAGTAATGGGAGATTTCGGACACAGCCAGTGTTTCCACCTTCATGCATCACCACTCACCTCTGAAGCCTTCTTATAAGCCTCAGTCATTCTACACCTGGCGTCCGGTCTCGTCTATTTGATGCCTGTGACTTTCTGGTTCCAAATCTTGTTTGGTCCTAGAATTGCCCTATCGCAAGTGTTTTCAGTATTATACTAACGATATATCTGTGTCTCCTAAGCAGCTTCAGTGTGATGTTTTCCCTTGAGCATCCTGGTCTTCTCATCTGTGAATCCTCCGATCTTCTATTCACCTCACGGATCCAGGGAAGATTCCAAGTCTACTCGTGATCAAGCTTGCTCAAGACTGTTCTGGTTCGCATATAACCATCTATCCAGTATTCCTGAAGTGACCTCGAGCCTTCTCGTATCGTGGAGTTGCACTACGTGTCTAATAAACATTGTCAATCTATTTCTGTGTCTTCGTTCATCAGTTTGACTTTTTGATAGTCAGTTTCTCTGGTTTTAATGGTGTGAGAGTCTATTGTACCGCTTCTGAGAATAAAGCACTGACGGCTTTTATTATAGCTTTGATACACTTGTGATCAGTATATGGGTGAGGGTTTGCTTTTCATTAGGATCTTTTCTGAGTCACCCTGATTTACCGCCTTTGACTCTGCGATGATAAGCTTACATTTATTGATCCATCTGTCAGCCATGGCACCAGACAGATGGATTCTTATTGAAGAGTGAGCTCCCTTGCATGGTAATGAAGTTTCTGACTAGAAATCCTTGTGGATTTACTTTTACCCTTTGCTGTATGTTTAGGTCCATCTTATGCTCTGCACAGTTAATGTCCTAAACCATCTCTTTAAATGTTAAATCATCTATTTAGTTATCTTTAATTCAAAACATTGAACTCTGTTCAAGTCATTAAAACAAAATCAGGATTTAAATTGCAACATAAAAAGGCTGCAAATTACTTTTGTTAAATGTCCCATATGGATTTAACTTGTAAATAAATGTGCTGTTGGGTCTTTCTGTGATTGTGCCCAGAACTGTTAAAGCCGTAGTAGTGAAGTTGTGGAGTAGACAGGTCTTTTCTTCCCTATTGTAACATATACATCCGAGTTGAGTAAAATGTATTACTGAAAAGAAAAAAGAAAAAGAATGTAAGGCAGAGACTTGGTTCTATCCACTCTGGTTCTTGATTGGATGGAGTCAGATCTGAATGTGAGCTTGTAGTCAATTGTAAGAAAGGTCTGTTTAAGCGGACTGAATGATTGGAGTAGTCTGGCGTACAGGTATGTCACTAAAGAAAAGTCTGTTATTTCGATGGAAGGTCAAGTTGTAATTAAAAATGATTCAAAATTACAAGGTCAAGACAAATAAAAAATGAAACATCAATGAATCGCTCACAATCAATAATAACATGCCTTTACAAAATAGGGTGAATTTCCATTTCATGCTAACTTTAAAACCTATTTCGTCGTATTAAGCTATAGGGAATACAGCACTTTTTGTATTTGTGTACAAATGTTAAGTCAGCACTTCGGCTGTTATACTTCCAGGGTGACATTTGACATCTTTTACATTGCTCTTGTAACTCTGTGTAGAGCAAGCGGGTGAGTGATAAAATGTTTTTTTTTTTGTTTTTTGTTTTTTTTACAGGCTTCCTGTTTCAGTTTGCTGTCTGGTTGTGGCTGCGGTCATCGTGGCGTGTCCCTGATGGATGAAGTATTATGATAGCAGGACCTTTAAGGTTAGAAAGATTTCAAAAGCAGGTTCTGTGCTTTTCCCTGATCTTTCTCTTCCCCTGTTTGTCCCTACTGAATAAAAACCTATATCAAAATGTATTTAAAATACATTTATTTCATACTAAGTATAATACAAATCCATTAATATAATTGATACTGATATATCGCTTGAGACATACTGATATAAATATTATAATTATACTTTATTTGAATGACTTTATTGCACAATGCACATTTCTTAATATTAAGCCTAACATGTGTTTTAAAATCACTATTAGGATTTAAATGCAAGATATTTAAAGTGTACCTAAAGTATCCTTGCAATAGTTTAGCACAAACAAATATACTTAAAGGAATAGTTCACTTAAAAATGAAAATTCTGTTATCATTTACTTACCCTTGAGTTTTTTCAAACCTGTATGAATTTCTTTCTTCTGCTGAACACAAAAGAAGATATTTTGAAGAATATCAGTTACCAAACAGTTGACGGAAGCCAATGGGGTCCATCAACTGTCTGGTTACTGACATTCTTAAAAATATAATTTGTGTTCAGCAGAAGAAAGAAATTCATACAGGTTTGAAAAAAACTCAAGGTAAGTAAATTATTTTAAAGTGAACTAATCCTTTAAGTATATCTTTAGTTATACCTCAGCACTACGTCCAGATAACTAAATTGCATTCAGTACAAAATCCAGAACTCAGAAAGAAGCACTTGCTGAGTTCATAACCACATACTGCCATATTACCCTATCTATTTCTGCCATTTACATTACCATTCAGAAGTTTTGGGTTGGTAAGATTTTCTAATCTTTTGGAAGTCTCATAATGCTCGCCAGGGCTGCGTTTATTTGATAAAAAAATATAGTAAAAACAAAAATATTGTGAATGTTATTATGATTTAAATAACTGTTTTCTTTTTAAATATATTTTTAAATGTAATTTATTCCTGTGATGGTAAAGCTGAATTTTTAGCATCATTACTCAGTGTCACATGATCCTTTAGAAATCATTCTAATATGCTGATTTGGTGCTCAAAAACATTTCTTATTATTGTTGATAAAAGTTGTGCTGCTTAATATTTTTGTGGAAACAGTGATACTTTTCTTTTTTTTCTGGATTTATTGATGAATAGAAAATTCAAATACAACATTTATTTAAAATAGAAATCTTTTGTAACATTATGATTTTTTGATACTGCCATTCAATCCATTTTATGAATCCTTGCTGAATAAAAGTATACATTTTTTTCAAAAACAAAATGTTACTGACCCCAATCTTTGCCATGGTAGTGTAAAGATACGGTAATAGAAGTACAATAGAATGCAGATCTGAATTCAGCTACTGACTACAGAAATAAATTCTTCTACACAGAACTGGTAGGCCTACACTACTACCCTCTTCTGGCTGTAATGTAGAATATCTACAAGGGACCTTTATGCTTTAAGTTAAAACATTCATGAGAGATGATTGTACAATAATTTTGAAAAAAATGCCCATCAAACCTATTAACTAAGTAATGCCAAATGTGTCAAATGTAAAGGAGATTCATAAAGGACAGTGTCACAGGACACTGTTGTCATCTGGTGAGGGTGACCGGAGAACTTCCCTTTCAGTGGTAAATGTGGGAAGTGAACTCACTCTCCCTTGTCTCTTCTCTTTGCTTTGTATATGTGCGAAAGCTCAGTTTCACTAAATAAACTATTGTGGCAGAAACTTTCAAAGGTTTAAAGGGTTTCAGGGTCAAGGGAAGTTATGTCAGCAACTCATAACATAATGTATGGAACTATATATATAGTAGGCCATAAATATCGGGAGACAAGTGTAGTTGTCACACAGGGAAGGTGTATTACAATTGTTTCATAATTGTATAATTGTATTGACTGATGTTACATTGTGACAACTTACCCCATATAGGGCTCTGCTAATGAACTAACTAACAAGGCTCAAAATAGCCCCACACTAACACGGTAGCATAATGAGGGTCCCTACCTTCAAACCGAAGCATTGAGAACTTTGTCAGTGTCCAGACAGTTTAATAAGAACATATTTTATACATACAGTCAACTTCGCGTATACAGACAGGAGCCATCTTTGAAATACAATCTTTACCAGTCGATCTACGAACGCCGATCCAAGCCTGCTGTTCGCGCTCACCTTATCACTCGTTCACATTCTCACCAGCGCACATGGATCGGCGTTCGTAGATCGACTGGTAAAGACTGAATTTCAAAGATGGCTCCTGTCTGTATACGCGAAGTTGACTGTATGTTTAAAATATCTTCTTATTAAACTGTCTGGACACTGACAAAGTTCTCAATGCTTCGGTTTGAAGGTAGGGACCCTCATTATGCTACCGTGTTAGTGTGGGGCTATTTTGAGCCTTGTTAGTGGTATTAACAAGCGATTTTTATTTGTCATTACTCTATGCCCAATATACTAGCGTTATACTAGCTTTATAGGCTAAACTGTTTTTAGAGATAAAACTATTTACATTCGATAATCATGAAAACAAATCTCAGATAACGGTTGACTAGGTAACAATGTGTAATTAGACCAAAGGTTCATTTTGCGCCGGAGTTCTCCTTTAAATGGCCGAAAAGCCATTTGCTCGAGCGCATGTCTGTCTTTGTCAAATAGGTCCGTGATTGACCTTACATTTTTAAATGATATGGGCTGTCGCCAGAGCGACTTTCCGAGGAGCCACGATAGGCCGAGATCAAAATATTGGGATGGTGACGAGCAAGAAAGCTACGATAGGCGTTGATGAACAAAGGCTGCGATTGGCCATGAAATATTTGGCCTTTAGTGTGCAATCATGAAAGCTACTTTCAATAGTTTATGTATCGAAGACGATGTTAAGTCGAAAGCTACGATAGCATCAATGAACTAGGCCACGATTAGCCGTGAAACAATGACATTGTATGTGATCATGAAAGCTATATTTCAAAAGGCACGATAGGCTTGAAATTAATGAAGGCGATGCAGAAGCGAAAGCCGCTATAGGTAGTTTATAACCGGGGGCTACGATTAACCTTCGAGCATTGTAATTATGGTATACTCATCGAAGCTACTCTTCATGAATTCGCTATGGGCTGAGTTAACGGTAACGGAACAAAATTAAGAAGGAAAGCCACGATTGGCTGCGTGTAGAGCTAAATCAGGTAAGCCGCAAAAAGCAGACGTATGGATCGTATTTATCACCACCAGTAACGTTAGCTAGCGGAGAGATTTACCTTGATTGTGGGTTGAGAGGGCTTGTTGAGCATTTAGTAGAACATGCGTGTCGGATCTGATGTAGGGCTTGTATGCCGTGGACGACCATCTGCCGAGCATTTGGATAGTAGAGTCGGGAACGCCGCATTCAGTTGCTGTCGTTGCGGCTCCGAAAGGAATGCCCAGTGTATAGATGTGGAGAAAGACCGCGGAGCATTAAGACAGAAGCTAGATGAGTTTTAAACCAGTAATTTGTCATTGGAAGTCCGTTCGGTAGTATGAATAAAGGGGAGTTTCTTGAAGTGCGAGTTCGTGCTTTGAGATATCTAACCATAGATGTATAAGGGCAATAGGAATTATTGATTTTGGATATAGAAATAGTGACTCCTGATCCAGAAGAATCTGCTTTCGAAAACGTAATAAATAAATTGAAAAAGGTGGGAGAAAAACGTAAATCGGAAAGAGACAAGCCACAAGCCGGATTAAAAAGTTTTGAATCAGAGGCGAATTTCCCTGATCGCATAAACCCGTAAAAAGTGGTTAAAAACACTACCTCTAGGAGGATGTTAATGTACTCGCAAAACGGACCATTACGTAAGGAAGATACTAGTCTGTGCAGAAGGCTTAGTGTAATAGAGAGACGGTTGTCTGGAGTCTTTTGGGCAGAATTCTCTATGCCTTTGAGTAAAAGCCAAATTGTGGGCGTAGAAAAAAAAAGGCTTGGATAGTTAGGATTATGAACTCGAGCGTGAAATTGGATGCCAGCCAGAAGTTTACGTATTGTGGCGATCTTCAGGTAACGAGAATCAGAGCAATGTACTAGGAACGCACAAACTGTTGAGATTAAAATGGGCAGTATGGGGATTCTGAACGAAAAACTAAAATTGGTCAACTGGGACCAAGCAGAATTGTAGGATTTAAGTGTTGATGGCGCAACTACTTGAGTGATATAGAATCTAGCAGAAGGGTATTAAACTGAGAGCCTAATCTAAGATTATTTTGGCCAGGGTCGGGCATGGTGTCGGATTCTGGTTTGCTGCTGGGCAAAGACGTCTGAAAGCCTGCAAACAAGAGCAAGAGAGAGCATCAGCAATGACGTTAGAATGTCCTGGGATATGTACGGCTTTAAGGATGAAATTGTGTGTGACGGATTGCCAAGTTAAGCGTCGGAGTAGAGACATAATAACCGGGCATTTCGAACGGCCTTTGTTTATGATATCAACTGTCGCAGTACATATTGATGCGTTTACGTGACCAAGCGGTACCCCAGAGAACTCTAGCTATGACGATTGGGTATAGTTTGTGAAGAGCAGTTGAGGAAGAATTCTTAATCAAGGAATACAATTCATCCGGCCATTTCGGTGAGACCTTGAACGGCTTTTAGAAGCTGCACGTTGGATCCTTCTATTCCGAGATTAGGCGAAGGTGATGGCGTTGGCGCAGAGGACTTTGGCTTTTTGGTTTGAGCTGGTGGAGAAGACTTGGCGGTGCGCTTCCTGTCTGCTGATTTGGGTTGAAGGGTTGGAGCCGGGATTGCTGAATTTTCGTCCTCGGGTGGGGCAGCAGAGGTGCCCAGGGTGTTGGAAGCCAAGAGAATGAGATCATTGCATGAAATGTAGTTACTGACCAGGAAACCGCGCTCCTCCAGGATAGTGACGATTTTCTCGGAGGGCAGTTGGGACCAGGGAGATTCCCGAGTTTGAATGCACGCTGACTGAGGAGAAGGTGGAACTTGATTATCGTCTGAATCGGAAAAGTCAAAGTCTACTATCGCTTTTTGTGACATGGTGAGCTGCGTGAAAGATGCGCTTGAAGAGCGGATCTTCGCTACGACACCTACAGGCAGCAAAATAGGAGGGTAAGATCAGTCTTTTTATATTTGATGTCAAGCTGTGATTGGCTGCGCAAGATTATAAATTAATGACGTGGCAGTGGAGTCTATCTGGTAGAACTTACGATTACGCTCTCATTTCCACCCACTACTGAAGCATCCGGCTGGGAGTGGTGTCTACTTGTCGGCATGAAACTGAAGTTGTGATAGTATTTTCTTCCCTATTGTTTTCTCCAAAGAAAAAATGTAGGGCGGGACTTGATTTTCTCTATCAGTTCAGTCGATTAGATCGTTGCCATTTGCTATTGCTGTGATCTCATGACAGGTTGTCCCACCCTTGCGCCAGTAAACACGTCACAGACTAGATGTCGCTTCAAGGAGGAGGAAAGTTATTTTGATTAAAGTTTTCGAGGGCACATGAATTAAAATAATAATTATGTGCATGGATAAATATTTATAATAAATACTGCAACATACCATAAAAAATAAGAATGGCCAATTTTGAGCATGGTGACTTTAAAGGCTTAATTTTATGAAGGGATACAATATTAAGGAATTCTAAAAGATCTGTAATTTTTACATAAAATAACAAGAAAACACCATTTACATTGTGTTAATTCTCTTTACGTGGTATGTATGCTTCTTTCACTGTAAAAAATATATCTGTGATAAACTTCTTCTTAGCGTCGACCTCGATCATTAGCAAGTCAACTGTGAAAATTTTAAGTCAGCAGCTAATGGCAGACATCTTTAGTCACCTAGTGCAAAATTTGGTCGCATATGAGTGGTTTACTTGCATTAGAGGGTTCTAGAATGATGTTAAGCATTGTTAACATTGTTGCACTTGTAGCTGTAAAATCTACCTCATCCTTATTGATGTCAAACTGGTGAAAAGTTTTTTGAGCGTTGAACTCTTGAGGTTAAAAAGGAATTCGAAGTGGAATCCGAAAGCTTGAATTTTTTTTGAGGTGATGGTTTTGCTACACTGTAAAAAGTGATTAGTTGACTTAACTTAAAAAAAATTAGGAAACCCGTTGCCTTACAATGATGAAGTAAATAAACTTCATGCTAAATCGAAAAAAATGAAGTACGTGGAATTGTCAAATTCACTTAACTTTATATTTTTTCAATTAAGCATTAAGTTTATTTAATTAATAATTTTAAGGTAACGGGTTTACAATTTTTTTTTTTTTTAAGGAAGTGAACTGATCACTTTTTACAGTATACCATCCACGTCCAGCAGCTCAAACAGGAATGGCGATGGATGAAGATCTTTTCCGCATGATGCTACGTACACAGACACAATTCAGCACATGTGACATTGATCACATAGCTTTTCTTGATCTCATAAACCAATATCAATGATAAAGACAGAGGGAGTTTGTCCGTAAATGGGGGTTTTCCTGCTGGGGAAGTGGCTTTTTGCTCAGATATTGTAGGTCCTGTTGTTGTGGTAAGTGTGGAGGGGCTGTTTTTGATGTGCTCATGTTTTGTAAGAGAATGTCTTACTTCACTACTGAGCATAATGCAGACGATCAGATAAAACTCTTCAAAATCAATTTCTCTATCTGCATCCCATCCAGCATGTTGAAGGTCAGCATTATGTGTTTCTTCCCCATTGTAGTCATATGCTTCATGAAAAGGTAGAACTGAATGTCTGAGGAAAGGAAAAGAAAAGCACAACAGTTATTCAAAACATTGAAATTCCACCATATATCCTCTTAGAGATTAATAAAAATTACATAAAACGATTCATAAAAATGACATAAAACGATTCATAAAAATTACATAAAACGATTCATAAAAATTACAGATTCATGACTTCCCTAGTGAAAAATAAATATACTAAATTATTTTTTAAATACATTTATTTATGCTAAGTATACTACAAAGACATTTACATATTACATACTTAATATAAATACTCTGCAATTATCACGACTTATTATGTCACTTATTGTCTTATTTATTTTGTCTCAAATGGTTTAGCAATCATTTGGTAATTTCTGTATATATGTATATTTGTTTTATTTATATAGCAGTGAGGTTTATTGTATTTGGTCTGTCTATAGTCTGTGGAGTAGCATTCAAGTAAGATTTTCAGTGTACTTGGTAACTTGTGCACATGACAATAATAAATGACTTGACTTGACTTGTCTGCTAAATTGGAACAACTAATTGTGAACTTAATGTACTTTAGTTATCCAGAATTACTGTAGTACTGAGGTCCAACTAAAGAACACTTTAAATGTCTTGCATTTAAAGACTGATGTCATACAGTGATCCTTACTGGTGATATTTGGTACTAACACATTTTAGGCTTAATATAAAAAAAATGCATTTTGCAATAAAGTAGTACTCCAAATAAAGTCTAATTATAATTTATATATCAGACAAGTCTCAAGCGATATGTCAGTAAATATGCTAATGAATTTGTTGTATACTTAGTATGAAATAAATGTATTTTAAATACATTTTGGAATAAGTTTTTTTCACGGTTGTCCTCTTGTTAAAGATGAAAATATGCATTAACAAGTAATTATTCTTACCGTTCAGTGTTTTTTTCTCTCTCATGACTATCCAGAAGGCAGAAATAATCATACATTTTTTAGTGTTTCTCAGTTAGAGATTGCAATAAAATTTGTTTAAATTCAAAAAATGGATTAAAAAAACCTGCTACTTTTAACTTCATTTTTCTCTTTGAGTTGAAATAACGTCACCCTTCAATTAATACTTTTACCATGGTAATTATGTTTTAGAATTCCATATAGAATTGCTGGGTCTGAAATCGTAGGACTTGCCTCGCTGATGATCTACAACAAAATAGACCTTATATTTATTTACTACAATAATTTCTCACTAGAAATGACATCAAAAGTGGAAAAATTTGGTTAAAACGTATATTTACACACAAACTGACCACCAACTGCAACTTTCAGACACCATATTTATTTTTTAACGCAACTGTCACAGAATCGGCAGCATTTTTCAGCTTTCGGACACGACCACTGAGCTGAGAGTTCTTTGTTTTGTTTTATTTTTTAAATGTTATCTATACTAGGCATCTTATAGAACACCTTTCCTGCGTCATGGTGAATAGTGTCATCAGTGTTTCCTGTGTAATTTCTAATTAGAACCCTTAATGCACAAATCACTAAATGACATAATCTGAGTAAAAAGGGGAATTTTTGAATTGGAAAAAAAAGCAGAGCAGGGTACAGGGACAAGCAAATCAAACACAGTAACGCAACCAGGTAAATCATCCTCTGGCTTTCAGATGAGAACTTGTGGCAGAAATTCCCAAGGTTTTGGAAAACAAATATTTGACTAAATTTCTTTCCCACCCTTTAGGCTCAGTAGTCCACACTGGAAACCAATTAGCAATTTCATGTATCTTTTCCTTCCAAATATAATACAGTCCAATAAAAGCGTCATACTTTCCTGAACGGGCTTCGTTATTGTATTTAAATAGACCATTATTAGAGATGAGATAGGACTCAGTGACTGTGAGAAGATTCAGTGGAAGTGAGAGGAAGTCAGAGGAAAGCTCAGGTTCTGGAGTTGCTCATTCTGTGTTTGGTTCCTCTATAACCTGCACTGGACTTTTCCTGGCCAGGGAAATTCTGCCCTCCTGACATGTTACTTATAAGCTTGCACACTAAAACACAACAAAGCAAAGCGAGGTCAATCTGGTTGTGGAGGTTAATCTTGTTGGATTTTTGAGTGATCAAAGGTAAGTCTCTTTTATAATTTCATTAAAAGTACCACTTAATTATTTTATTGAAATACTGTAAATACTAAATATTATTTAATAATAAAATGTATCAAATATTTGTTCAGTTGTTATTATTATGATTTATGGTAGCCTAAGAGTTCACCACGAGCAATAGTTTTGCTTCAGGAGAAAGATTTTATATTTAAACTGACAATTTTATAAATGTATAACAATAGCAGAAGTAGGATTAACAATTGAACACGCATAACAAACAATAGGCCAAATATTCTATTACAAAATGACAGGCAAATGACCATAGAGTAAACCTTTTCTTTTTCTACCAACAGATGTTTTTCCTCTTGCTAGGTACATTGATGTTTCTCCAGTCCTCTACTGTAGGATCCATCAAAACAACTGAGAGTTACTGGACACTTAAACCGAATGGTTTGTATCTCTGAATCATGTCTGAAGAATTTTTATTGTGTTAGTTTCTCCTAGATATTTACTTGACCCTGAAATATTCCCACTTGAGCTCTGCTTATAAACTGGATTTTATTTTTATCGCACCTCTAATTTTTATTTTCGAATTTTCTGTCATCAGTGCTTGTTGTGAATGTAGATGCTGGTAAAGATGTGAACATGGTACAAGTGCCACTTATCTGTGGAGAAGCCTACGAAGGGCAAAATGTTACATGGACCAAAAACAAAGATGAAAATCTGGAGGCTCAAGAAAACAGGATCATGGTCACAGTGGAGGGGTGGAAGGGGGCCAATTACTCCTGTTTCAACAAGGAGGGCTCCTACCTAAACCACACACTGGTGCTGGCTCAGTGGAGCTTCAAGAAGATTATCAAGAACACTCCTGAGAAAGGTAGACCCATCATTTACATTGTGTAGCATTTTCATAATATTGAAATGATTTCAAACCTTCCAGAAAATCCAGTTTTCAGTGTCACATGATCCTTCAGAAATCATTCCAATATGCTGATTTGGTGTTTAAGAAACATTTCTGATTATTATCAATGTTGAAAATAGTTGTGCTGTTTAATATTTTTGTCGAACCCATGATAAAAACAATGTGTATTTATTTTATTTATTTAATTACCAAAGAAGGTTACATCCATTGTTCAACAAATAACTATGGAGGTTCCTTCCAATGTTCCTGGACATGGGATAAGAACAGGCATGGCCATGTTGCTCATATCAAAGCCACACGGTAAGTTTCCCGAACTTGCTCTGCCATCTGCAATGATGTGAGGAATGTGGAAAAAAAAATGTTTGACTGTGTGATTCTGATCCAGGCCTCATGGTGGAAGCAACATCAGCTGCAGTCTGGATTCCGAAGGACAGAGTATCACATGCTTAGATCAAGACTACTGTGCTTATTCAGAGGAGGTGGACCGCATCAACCTGACCATATACTTCAGAAGTAGCTTTGTTGTAGAAACCTACAACAAAAAGTTCTACATCATGGATATTGGTGAGTGCTTAAAAATTGATAATATGGGGCTTGTAGAATTTTGCCACTCATCTGAATATGAAACAATGTTGCTGACATCTTTTTCTCCACTTTTAAGTGAGGCCTGATGTGGTGGCTATTAGCAGGATCAATAAAACATCTGTAGAAGTTGGCTATCCACACTCCTGGAACACACCATCTTCCTACTTCCCTCTCATCTTCCAAGTGAAAGAGATTCGCTGTCGGAAAGGCGAAAAATGTGACTGCTCCAAACCAAACTTGCCAAAGGTATTGTTAAATAATTTTACATATAATAATTACCGGTTAAAAGTTTGGAATAATTAAGATTTCTAATGTCTCTTATGCTCACCATTCATTTGATCAAAAATAAGAGTAAAAACAGAAATATTGAAATATTATTACAATTTTAAAAAATACCTGTTTTAATATATTTTAAAATGGAATTTATTCCTATATATGAGAATATTTGTTCTCTCTCTCTCTCTCTCTCTCTCTCTCTCTCTCTCTCTCTCTCTCTCTCTATATATATATATATATATATATATATATATAATTAAAAGTATTATTATATGTATTAATATTTGTTCTCATTGTGCTCAGACTTACCTCACACAAAGCCACCAGGTGCCAGTGAAAAAAGGGATGGCGGTGTGTGTGAGAGCGAGGGATGAATTCTGTAATTCCTCTTGGAGTGAATGGAGCCAGTACAAGTACGTGTATTTAAGATTTGTTCTATTTTTAGCAGGAGATTAATTTGCTTTATCCCTAAAATAATATCCTTATTGCTTTGTGAATGAATGTTTTTGTTTTTCTGCACACACTGTAATACAAACTTTCTCTGTTTATTTTTTAGATTCAGAAACAAAAAAAACAAGAAGCACTGGAACCAAGAACCAAAGTTACTGATGCTATAATTTATTATGTATAATTAAATAAAACTTTATATTTTTTAAATGTTTTTAACCATTATGAACAAAGATTGACTCCTATAGACCTACTTTGGTCATATACTGTTTAATTCAATACAAACACATTGTATGTGTTCTTTTAATAGTTTATCTATTTTATAATAGAATGAATAACACTATCATGCCCTTAAATGAATTATTTATAACTGTAATACATTTCAATTGCGTTACATGTATTTATTATGATTACAATGTTTCTGATGTCTATATCAGACATAAAACATCAATATGCATCAATATGTTTGTGTTGCGTGTTTAAATTAAAAAAATATTTCATGTCATGTCTCACCAATTGTGAACTGTTATGTAGTGTGTAGGTTGCTAAAAATTACACACATTTGAAAGGCATGGACTTTGTTAGGGTCCTAATTATGTGCAAATGTCTTTCTTTTTCTGTAGATCACACACAAGACAGCTCAAGACAGAAATTACTGTCACAGCTCATTGTGGAGCAAAACAAAGTGCTATTCCCCCCAGTTCAACAGAGTTACAACATCAAAGCAGAAGCACTGCTTAAATCACTGATTGTTCAAATGTTGTGTAAAAAAACAAACCCTCTATCGAAGCCTGGAAAAAACACGTGTGAGTGATACTTTACCACCATGAATTGTCTCTTGCGCTGGGTTTTTGGAAATGGTACAATTTGTGATTCATTTTGAGGAACTTACCCAAACAATTTTGCCATTCATTCTCAGAGCAGATCAGCAGTGACTGAAACCAAAATTAGCAATCGGTTTTAAAGGAGGTGAATGAAAATAAACTAATCATTAAAATTATTACAGATAATATTTTAAAAAGATACATCTTATACATTTTAAAAAGAGACGAAACCTTGTCTGTATTTATTCTTGATTTATACAGGCTGGTTTCCTAACATCTTGAGAAAGCCACAGTCCCTCCTTATCAGAGGCCCTCTTTTTTTCAGGGCAAGTGTGACATTAAAACGTATAAAAAACATTTCCTCAACATCATTATGAGAGTGAAGAGGGTACAGATTGCTGACCTACTTATGAAGTATAGAGACTAAAAGAGAATATTGGCTCACTCCCTTTGGGACATGTGCTCTTGCTAATAGGCTGATAGAAACATTCACATGCTCACAATTAAATGATTTACAGTTGATATGCTGCAGACTCACTGTCTGTGGCTATAATAAAAGGTAATAAAATGTGTTATTTTATATTTTGTCTTATAATGGACAGACTGTCCACTTAAAATAGTGTGTGTTAATTTTATGCAAATACAGAGGTCTGAAATATCTATAGTGATCTTTCTCTGAATCTTAGTCAGCAGTCATTTTGCAAATGAGCTTTCACTAAACATACAAATAGAAGTAATTATGGGACTGTGTTTTTGATGTGGACCTGTACAGTTTTTGAGACTCTTGTCAGTTGAAACTATTGTTTTTGGTTATCTTAACACAAGGCTGCTTTAGGGACTGCTGTTGTGGGTGAACATGTGATTGTATTTCATAATTGAATGGACATTTACTGTATATTCCATGTGTGCTACATCATACTCTGTAGATGATGCTTAATCATATGTTTATACAGAAGGGAAGTACATGTCAACATGAGTAAATAGCTGAGCCAGATGTGGTTTCACCACAAGAGGAGAAATTACTAGGGGTTTGGAGATGATAATTCCCCCATTAAGCGTGATTAAGGTCATCAGTTTTTAACCACATTCTTTTTTTGTCTCTGAGTGTGAAAGCAGAGGCTGTCACACACTGGATAGACGTGATAATCCACAAAAAATGCTTGATGCAGAGGAACGATGAAAACACATTTATTACACACATGGAAAATACAGGTAAACACCAGAATGAAACATTAACACGAGACAATGATCAGACGATGACAGAGTGTTTAATTACATAAAGGTAACATGAGACTAAGTAAAGGAAAGGTGTATGTGATCAGTTGACTTGGTAACAAAAAAGGGTTTTTATGGAAACTAACAAGATTACAATGGATATAGTGTAACAGGAACTGAACAAAGGCACAACAAGGAAATATAAAAAAAAGGAATATAAAAAAAGTCATTAACCCAGAGACAC
Source organism: Tiaroga cobitis (assembly GCA_030578255.1). Taxonomy (NCBI): domain Eukaryota; kingdom Metazoa; phylum Chordata; class Actinopteri; order Cypriniformes; family Leuciscidae; genus Tiaroga; species Tiaroga cobitis. Next base: position 19,732,275 of record CM060604.1, on the reverse strand, counting down.
GGAGCGGATTTCAGATGCCCCTGAAACTGACATAAAAAATCCAGGAGGGTGGTGGAGCGAAGGTGGAACAGGGGAAAGGATGGAGGGCCAGGCCTGTGTGGCGGAAGTGGTCCTAAAGACCAAGGTGGCGCCTACAGTTCAGGTAGCCAAGGCGGAGCTGGCAGTGACCAGGCTGGAACCGGCAGAGTAGGAGACCCGGCTGTGATAGGGCAGACAGAGCTCATATTCGGCCTCCTTGGATGTAACACGGCAGACAGAGAGTTAATATTTGGCCGCCTCTGCCTCAGTTGGAGCTGTAGCGGTAGCCGCTGTCTCTGGAGGACCTGTAGGGGTGTATGGGAGCCAAACATACAAGATAGCGGTAGCCAGCACAGACGACAGTGGCAGTAACAGATTTGAGGGCGCTGAGACCACTGGACTTGAGGGTGCTGAGACCGCTGAGACCAGGATTTGAGGGCCCTGAAACCAACGGACTTTAGAGCCCTGAAACCACCAGACTTGAGGGTGCTGAGACCACTGGGCTTGCTACACTGACCTCAGTTGTGAATCCATCACACTACCGGTCAGTTTCCTTCATCCCTGGACTGATCCAGTGATCAAGAAGATCCACGACAAACCAAGCTCCACGGCGACCAAGTTGGAGAAACTTGAGGTGTGTTGGTCATGACATGTGGAGACTCTGGCGTGACGGCCATGACGTGACGAGACTCTGGCCTGGCGGCCATGACGTTACGAGACTCTGGTGTGGCGGCCATGCCCATGACATGACGAGACTCTGACGTGGTGGCAGGGGCGGTTTCTTCATTAGGGCGATTGGGCGACGCACCACCAAAGTGTGAATGAAAGGGACTTTTTCAATTACATTCACAATCTCATTCAATCTCAGTTACGCTAGCCGTCACTGTCTGGATATAGTCCAATCAGCGTCATGTCACGTTCTGTGGAGTAGGGCTACCGCCTCTTTTTGGGCGATTTCACTCTGGCTAAGAATCGCCCAGAGTGTTTCCATAGACTTACATTCAAAGATGTTTTTTTTTTTTTTCGAACTGGAGGCACTGCAATGCATTCTCTATGGGTTCCGGGAGGGCTCGCACTAACGTGCTTACGTCATCATACGTATCCTTAACTTGTGCAGCGATTGGTGGGAACAAACATACACTATTAAAAATCTTTAAGATTAAGTGACAAATAATATTTGAAAACAATTTTGAATTTGAACAACAAGAAAAAATGAAACACTACTTTAAAGGGTTAGTTCACCCAAAAATGAAAATTAAGTCATTAATTACTCACCCCCATGCTGTACCATCCCCGTAAGACATTCGTTCGTCTTCGGAACACAAATGAAGATATTTTTGATTAAATGTGACAGCTGGATCACTCCTACATAGGCTCCCTAAGGGAATGAAACCTGACGGCCCAGAAAGTCAATGAAAAAAATATTTAAATATTCCATGTCACAACAGTGGCTCAACTATAAGTTTATCAAGCGACGAGAATACTTTTTGTGCGAAAAACAAACAAAAATAACGACTTTATTTGACTATTCCTTTTCTTCCTTGTAGGCCTGAAACGAGACTTCAAGAGATTTCCACGACGCATGCGCGAGAATTGCGATCTCCTTCAACTACTTCAGTTAAGTTCTCGCGCGTGCGCGTCGTGGAAATCTCTTGAAGTCTCGTTTCAGGCCTACAAGGAAGAAAAGGAATAGTCGAATAAAGTCGTTATTTTTGTTTGTTTTTTCGCGCAAAAAGTATTCTCGTCGCTTGATAAACTTATAGTTGAGCCACTGTTGTGACATGGAATATTTAAACATTTTCTTCATTGACTTTCTGGGCCGTCAGGATTCATTCCCTTAGGCAGCCTATGTAGGAGTGATCCAGCTGTCACATTTAATCAAAATATCTTCATTTGTGTTCCGAAGACGAACGAAGGTCTTACGGGGTTGGTACAGCATGGGGGTGAGTAATTAATGACTTAATTTTCATTTTTGGGTGAACTAACCCTTTAATATCTTTATCAAATGTGATTCAAAAATATAAAAATAAAAAAGAGAACGATCGAGCGAGAGAGACTGTTGGGACATCCCGCGAGTGGAGGCCAGTTGAACTTGAACAACGTCATGGCGAACGCAGTGTATTAAGCGAGTAATGTGATGTAAGCAGTGTAAAAATAGTGAGTATAGAAACAAACAATGAGATTTATTGTAAGAGTCATTATTTTTCATTAATATTAAAGTAGTGAAGTTGCCTTTACATGCTTAAGCTGTTAATTTATCCATTGCATGGGTGGACCTTATCCTTATTAATCATCCAAACATTTGCCCCCCTGAGAGATTTTGCAGGAGCCGCCACTGCGTGGTGGCCATGACTAAATAAGTCAAGTCAAGTCAAGTCACCTTTATTTATATAGCGCTTTTTACAATACAGATTGTATCAAAGCGCTTCACAGTGATAACATGAAGACAATATAACAAAGTTTGTTTCTAAAAGATATTGCGTCAACGTCCACCTTAAGTAAGGCAGATCAATAATATTATTGAATATTAAATGTCCCCAACTAAGCAAGCCAAAAGCCAAGGCAACAGTGGCAAGGAACCAAAACTCCATCAGGGACAGAATGGAGAAAAAAACCTTGGGAGAAACCAGGCTCAGTCGGGGGGCCAGTTCTCCTGTGGCCAACGAAGGAACAGTCCATGATTCGGGCAGCATTACAAGTCAGATTGGATCGGAACATTTAGAGTATTAGAGTAGAGTAAATAAATAGGCCTACTAAATAAACAGGAACTGAACAACGGCACAACAAGACAAAAAGATAAAAGTCCTTGAAACAGAGATACAGGGAATCGTGATAGAGACAATACTACACTTTTTAAAATCTTATTGTAATTATCCATAAATTGGGGACACTTTATTTCCATACTTCACAAACCACCACAAAGACATTTGAAATGAAACAACAGACTCATGCAATTGTTTTAATTTATTTTATTATAAATAAATATTAATATCTAGTAAAGTAAGTACATTTAATTTATAAAGCACATTTACACACAGGATAAAACTGACCAAAGTGCTGTACAGTGAATAACTAAAAAGACAATTAATACAAAAAACACATGGGATCAATTGTCATAATTATACAAAACAAGAATAAAAAGGAAACCTTCAATAAGGCACACAACACAGAAATATAAAGAAATGAGCAGGAGTACAGGGTTATGGAACAAGGAAGGCCATGGAATAAAAGTGGGGTTTTAGCCTGGATTTGAAGGCAGTTGTAGAGGGCAGATCTAATATCCATGAAGGTTCCAAAGACGTGAAAGTATAAACTAAATGAAAATATTTTAACTACATGAAAATTATTATAATTAATCTAATCATGTGAGAGATATTAGAGGCAGCATTACAGATAAAGTCCAATATTTTTTTATTATTCACAGCCCGTGATCTGGTTAATCTTTATAGCACAGTTGGCATTGTGAATGCTGAGTCGCCTGGTCTAACTCATCATTTCACCTATCCACCCCCTCTCTTCTGTTTATTATTTCGGTCTTCAACGTGTGCCACGGCGCTCGCTAATCCGCTCTCCACAGCGCACATGCTCAGTACCGATCACTGTGGCAATCTGTAATGGCTGCGGGATGATGTGATACGAGTCTCGGTACCGCGCCGCGTCTCTTCGGTAGGAATGCTATTCCCTGAGACCGCCAACCACTCCATTCATTCCTCCGTAAACATGGTTGACATCCGACAGAAGAATAAAGGTCGGACATCGTAGGCACGAGCACTTGCGAGAGTCATATTCGTGTAAGTTGAATGTTTATTTTGTCTCTGTAAATTGTGGTTCATTGAGCTGGGGTCTGTCAGTGTTTGTTATCTGAGGTCACAACAGTTCAGCAGCATCTCTAGAGAGAAGGCACATAAATAGCCGCGTGCTGCATAGCTGCATTCAAATGTTATACTTAACGTGTGATTAAGGCCTCGATAGAGGTAGGCTATGTGTAAGTATCCTTTTATTAAAAAAAACGTTTAACACCGGTTATCACAACGTGCTAAAGCAGCAGCATTGAGCCTTTGTACAAATAACATCAACACATAAGATCCTCACGTTAGTTGTTCTTATTTAGGACTATTTCGATAAGTAATTTTTGCAGAGGAGTTTATTTAATCCTGCAACAGGCTCGTTGTGCGATCAGCCAGTTTCATACAATGAATTTTCAATGAGCTCGGGGTTACTATAGTTCATTTCGAGTTAACAGAATAGCCTATACATTAGCAGGGTTTGGGGTCTTATTAAATCAGAGTCTTATAAAAAGTTACTTTTGATTGACCCCACCCAAAGGAAATCCTAACAACAAGTTCTTACAATATATTATTTTTACAGACAAGTAGGCCTATACATTTGAAATGTCTCAGTAATCACAGTCATAGATATGACAAAAGTTAGACTACTGAATGTAACACGCGTTAACAGACATGCATTCGGCTACAAGGTAACCATAATAACAGTAGGCTGCCAGTGTTTCATTAATTTTCCGTCTACACAAAACAAACATATAGGCTATTTTATCACTTTATATATATTCACATAGGCTATTGCATATCTCAAAAAGACGTTTTATTTGTGACCATTTTTAGCGCAAAAAACACAACAGATTGCGAAACGATGTCCTACAGAAGTTACTTTACAAAAGAAGTTACAAAAATGTACTCCTAAGTCTGCATACCGGTACTTAGCACACTGAGTGCAAAACAGATGCATTGCATTTGCCATTATGTAACTATTTCCCCCTATGGACAAGGTTACTGCATAGTGTTATGGGAACTTTGACAATCAAGTTATTTGCAAACACATTATTTGCTAGGTTATGGTATACAATGCAGCATATTAGATTGTTTAAGGCTCCTTAACATTACATGCATTACGTGTTTGTGTGAATTGTAATAGCTGGCAGCCCAAAGGAAACAAACAGGTTATGTAATAACCTGTGTTTGACTCGGTCCATTTTATATTTAGTCTGTCTAATTATAGCCTGCATACAATCGTTTTGTATTTTTGCTGTATTTGGTTGATACACGGAAGAAATAATTATTGTCTTGTTTTCAGAGCTTCTCTTGTGCTTAGAGCTCATCTTGAGACAGAAAACACCTTTTTGTTACTGACTGACATGAACGTTTCTTTCTCTGAATGTTTCTGTCTACCTCTCTTGTATCAGTGCAGTGCTGGTGTGTGATAGTGCCAGTGAATTGCGTGTGGTTGGCGGTAGTCAGGAGTGATGGCTGTGAAGGAGCGGGTGGAGGCGGTACTGAATGTGGGCCTGCGGGTTCCCAGTATCATGTTGCTAGAGGTGCTGTACCGCTGGGATGTCAGCTCCTTCTTCCAGAAGATCCAGAGAAGTAGCCTCAACAACAACCCCCTCTTCCAGTACAAATACCTGGCCCTCTACCTTCACTATGTGGGTGAGTAACAAGCCTATTTTTGAGTGATAATATTTGGGTATACCATGGTATATAAATAAGGAGTATTCAGTGTCGTGATGATATAGTTCCATCTATGGTATTACCATCTGTGCACCATGGTTCTTTTTCTGTGAGGGAATAAATGGCTTTCATCAATAGATCAATTTACTTGTTTCTCTGTTCCCTTCCTACTACCTGACAAAGCTAAATCCAACACACTTTCATGGCAATTCATAATTCATAATTTTACGTTTTGGCGAGTTAGTGGCTAATTTGTATGAATGTGTGCGATAACATTTAGGCCTCGTTCAGACTCAGTCCAAATCTGATTATTTGTGTATCTGATTGGAATTGATCTATGGCAATGACGTTGCATTGGTAGGCATATGCCAAAAACAACAACAACTGCAACATGACGTTGTCTTATTTAAATTTTACTATGCTGTCGCGCTGGACTACTGCGTCTTCTGAGGCAGCGTCAGAACCGGAGGCTGGTATGTACGGCTTTTTTCCGCGCTGTCGTCTCCGGTTTCAAAATATGTCTCCGTTATATTGTCATTTTCTGCTCGTCCGGCACTTTGCAACAACACAGCATTGTTTCAGCAGCGACTTTCAACATGTTTCCCTTAACAACGTCTGACGTTTACGTTTTACGTGCCGTGAGAAAGTCACATAAACCACGTGAAATCAGATCAGATCATTCAGACTGAGAAGGATTTACAGAAATACGATTTAAATAGGATTTCAAACCACATATGGATGTAGCTTGAAACGGATTTGTAAAGATTGGATTTCATGTGATTTTTAACCGTTCACACTAAATCTGATCGGATTAAAAATCGGATTTGGACTGACCTTAGATGTTTTTGTACGATCTGCTTACGGCCCACCAGGGTTAGGTAAATTTTTTTCCAAAAATCGTACGTTTCCCTACAAATTCATATAAAATTACCACCTTGTAAAATAGTTTTTTTCTCACGAGTTTGTGTTGGCTAAAGCTATGCTGTGATGGAAGATAAAGTGCATGTGGTTTGTTATAGTTCAGGACAGTCAAGCAGTCTATGAAGATTCTTTACATTTGGAAAAGGAGAGAAACAAATTGTTCTAGAGGTCAAACAGTTGGTCTGTTCATCGCATTGAGAGTTTTTGCTCCAGATTTCTACTTATTTGAATAATGGTGGCACAAGCAGCAAGATGAATTAGTGGAGAGTAGGAAAGACTGAAATGTACTGTCCAAAAGCCTCGCATGCAAAAGAACAATCACCAGAAAATAAATAAATACAATCTATTCAAACCTATTTCTTAATGTTATTTACCCTGTGGTCCTAGTGCTGACAATGGTGGAGTCAGAGGCGACTGGTTCAGGCCACAGGTCTCTCAGACACCCCCCTGTACTGAGCTTTAAAAAGACTCAGTGGAGCGTGGCATCATCTGCTGCACATCCCAACAGACACAGATCATGAGTTATTCACTGGGCTCGTGCTGTGGTGATGTGTGTGATTTAAAACCGTATTTGTTGTGAATGACTTCATTTTCCCCTCTTTCTCAATTGTCTGTTTGTTTTTCAATTTCTGGAGCATGTTTTTATTTTTTATTTTATTCAGCTCATTTGGTCTTGTTTGTAAGAGACTTTAGTACAACTTCACCCAAGTAACCCCATGTTTAAATGGTTTATAAACTTTAACTAAAGCTGCAGACTCCAGGAAAGCTGGCTTTTGGAGCAGATGTTTGTATAGTACCCAAAGGAACAAACCCTAATGGCCCTGATTTGTCTCGTGTGTGTGGTCATGCGCTTTGCCCATGTGGCTGTTATTTTCCCTGGAGAGGAGGCTTTTGAGGTTACATGTGGATATGTTCGTACAATAAGCTTCTGGTAATAGCTTTAGAACACAGACCACCACCCAGCAAATTGCAAAGCACAAAACAATGCGCCATACTGGATCCAGTTTACAGAATGAAAAGTAATTGTTTGAATTAGGGATGTCAACGATTAATCGACGATCGATTAATTGTCGATAATACATTTAATCGATAAAACTTATCGATCATCGATTAAGCAGGATCATGCGCGTGCGTGCTGCTCAACTGCGAAACATGTAAGCGAGCGCGCCGGTGCGGTGAAGTGTTGAGTCCCACTGAATGACACACCCCGGAGTTGTTTGGGACTATTTTACACCTTCATCATGACTATAAGTTTGCGTGTGCATTCGCAGCCTTTTGTTTTGTGCAAATGTAAGTTGTAATAGTTTATTTTGTGTACGCTTATCTATATCTGATTGGTCTCATATTGGATGCATTTGGTTAAGAATCGACGTGATCTTTAGCGCGCTCAGCTCAAACGACAATGCACGACTAATAATGACTATTGGGACTGTCATATTACACAAGATTATAAAGAGAACACTATTGTTATAAAACATTGTGAATTATTTGGGTTTAGATGCCATGTCGCGTTGTTCCAGGAAGAGCTCGTCAGAGACTTTGAGCGCGTCCACCACAACATATGAGTCATTCTGAATGGCACGTAACTCCGTTTAAGTTCACTTGTGCATTCACGTCATTTTGTGCAGATATAATTTTGTAATATTCTGCTTATTTTGTATATATCTGATTAATATCAAATCGGATGCGTTTCTTTGAGTTAAATAAACGCTAACAAAGTGCTCAACGGTTATTCATTCAGCGCGCGCCGCTCAAGCAGAATGCACAACTAATAATAACGATGGTTAATTTGGGACTTTAATATTACATAACATGAGAACACTATTTTATTAAATGGTTGTGAATTCATTGGGTTTAGTTGCCGTTTTCAGTGCGTTGTTCTAGCACTTCCACAACAGTCACACATTCTGACAAGCACGCATATGAGGCGGCGTTGGTGACGCATTGTATTTGTCGTTATATTTATATATTAAATAGTTAATTTAATTTATCAATCACATCAAAACATTTTACAATCCTACTAAGCCTTTATTTAGATTAAAAAACATTCTTATTAATTTGGTGAGTAACATAGCTTTTTGAGCAGCATTTGCAGACCCTGTGCTGTTTGCCATTAATGCTAACGATTAATTGATCGTTAATTTAAACGACGATCGATCATGGGAATTTGTGAAAATTGACATCCCTAGTTTGAATGAATGTACAGTACAGTGAAATTTGGGTTATGGTGATATAACTGATATAAAATATTTTTTTTATTTTTAAACATTTATTATATATTACATATTATATTCTAGATATAATAATTGTTTTACATATGACATTTTATAAAAACTGCATTTTGCTTATTGATGTTAGAAATCATTTGTCATTCATATCAGTCATTTGGTCCAAAACAACATTAAAAGACATGCAGAAAAAAACCCCAGAAAACAGAAAATTATATCATAGAACAAATGTCATTATGTCAGCAAAAACCTTATTTTTTATTAATTATTCATGATATCTGTAAAAAATATATATATACTTTTTAATTTGTTAAAAGAAAATGTATATTTAAAATTGAAACCTTTCTTAAAAACAGTATACCATTTTTGGTAGCCCTTTACAATAAGGTCCCATTTGTTAACATTAGTTAATGCATTAAATAATATTAATAAACAATGAGCAATCTATTCTTACAGCATTTATTAACTTTTGTTATTGTTAGTTCATAAAAATGTTTGGGTTCTTGCCAGATTACAGTGCATTAACTAACGTTAATAGATTTTGTATGTAAATGTATTAGTAATTGTTGAAATGAACTAAGATTGTTAAAATCTGTACAATTAGTGTTCATTGTTAGTTCATATTAACAAATGAAACCTTATTGTAAAGTGTTACCACATGTTTTTAAACATTTTATAACATATGAAGCCAAAATAAATACAGAGTACATTTCTAAAAATGTTGCACATTTTAAACTTTCATTTTTCGTTCAAACAATTTTCCCTTTTTTCCTCTTCTAAATCTCTTTCACTCTTTTATTAAACAAGTCAGTGTGATGCTCTTTCCACAATAACTGACTGAGAATACCCACATATACAGTAGGTTGAATGTATTCTCAACAATAAATGTATCATTTAAAACGAACAGACATTTTTCGTTTTTCTGTTATAATGCTCACAAAGTGGCAGAAAACAAATGACTTCATTGTGCACATTTCTGCAGTGTGCTATTAGCGTATTGATGCTCTGACATTAGCCATTGTTTAGAAGCAATGATGACATCCTGGCTGAAAAATCCAGCATGGCAGCATGAATTCCAGCTGGTATAGTACTGGTGGACCAGTCATGCTCTTCTCAATCAAAATTGGGCTGGTGCTGATCCACCAGTACTCCTGCTTCCCATGCTGGGGACGAGCAAACCAGCAACCAGAATCCAACGCTGGTCCCTGCATGCGAAACATAACTTATGCTGGTGACCAGCAATGCTGGATTTTTCAGCAGGGATTTCAAAGCTACCACTAGCAGAGCCCTTTCTGGTGTTCTGTTTAATAGAAATTCAGCAGCTTTTGTTCTTGGCTGCAGCTTTGATCTGCAGGTGCAACTTGTCCAATATCGATGGTGCTTTGTTACCCTCGGGACCCCCTGCTGAATGTCGGACAGAGTCCAAGTACAGAAGCTCCCACAGGTGAAAAGTACTGTTGTCAGGAGAAACTTTGGACTTCTTTAATCTCAGGCTTGCTGGGTTTGTATTAGTGTTGAGAAAAACCACCTGGCCCTGAGAAGCTCCTGTTAATTTTACACCATAATGAAGCAGAAAAAATAGTCCTGTCCTGTCTGCTGGAACTCTTCAATTTTAAAATATGACACTGCAGGCACATTAAAACTAATAGAGATGGCCTTGCCTAACACCAGGAGCTGACATTTCTGCAGAACAGCTCTATTCTTTTTTCAAACAGTTAATATCTATATATTCTATCATTATATTGAGGAAATATAATGTACTTGTGGCCTCCCTTCTTTTTTTATTTTAGCTATACACACACACACACACACACACACACAAGTTTGGTCTGGCTGAAGGCACTATAGCAAAGAGGTTAAATTAAGACATGGAGAACATCTACTGTCAGCAAGATCACTGGCACTTTCCATCTTTACTACCTATGGATAATATGACCTGTCTTTCAACATTTTATCCAGCCACAAAGCTGGCCAATTCCTCTGCTCTCTGACCTGGAGATAGCTTCCTCATATTTCAGCGTTACATTTTTTTCCCCAGGTAATTGCATTGGTCCAAGCTAGCGTGCCAGCATACTCCACATTAATCAATATACTGAGATAAACTTTGTGCCTTCCTGCCAGTGAGTAGAATGTTTCCACTGTTTTGTATTTCTCCTGTGTTCTAGACAGTGGGGTATGGCACATGTTTTCATATTTGTGAATGGCAGAAGTGAACTGGAGGAGCGGGTGAGAGGATGAGTGCTGAATGTCAGATAAACAGTTACGCAACAGGAGGGATCAAGAGGGTTTGGCAGTGGAGTAATGAAGGCCTAATCTGTGCATGGCAAAAGCCTTAATCTCCTGCCTCATCCTGTCTACACACTCGTTTGAACACACACACTGACGTCAGCGTGAGCCAGTTAATGTCAAATTGGAGGTTGAATCATGTACTACAGTACTCGTGTTCATTATGACATGATACTAAATGTATTTACATTTAAAGCACCTTTTTTTTTTTTTTTAGGAAATATTGCATCGTCAGAGGCGTTTTATAAGTTAAATGTCTAATGGAAACATTCCAATAACCTCAATTTTATGTTGAATCTGTATTAGCCAATTATTTCCAATTCTAGATCCTCCAATTGATTTTTCTCACTGATGGCCATAACATACTGTAGGATGATATTTAGGTAAACAAACTAGATTTTTAAGATAACGCCTTAGGATTGTTTATTTTATTTATTTATTTTTCTCCATTCTTCTAGTTTGCTGGTTGGCTGCTGTTTGTGATAAACTACCTAATTAAAGTTTGAATAACATTGCCATTGCATTTGTTTAACACTCATAACTCATAAGTATAATTTCTGTTCTGAGTGAATTAGTAACTCAACCGATTAATTCGAAAACAAAACAATTCATTCATTTAGGAATTAAACATGTAACTGTCTGTGTTAGTATGTCCTCTAATCATTTACTCAAATGATTTGTTCCAACACACTGATTCATACATGAACGGTAATAATGTTGCTTGGAAACAGCTATTTTTGTTGGCGGTCCAAAAATAGACCACGGAGTTGTCAATATTGTGATTACAATGTAAGTTACTAAGTATTAACTTTTTACTTATTGAACTATTGTATAAAAGCTAAATCACTCTCGAAAGGGTGTTGGTCAGAATGCCAGCATTGATGATTGGCTATATATTAATAATATGGGCTACATATGCTAGACTCTGACTCATCATGTCCATCAGACTGCGAAAAGATCCGACTTGAATTATTAAAATTCAGCATAACCATGTTTATTTTCGAAACTGCTAACTGAATGCCATTTGCTAAAAAAAACTTTTTATATTTTAATATTGCACGCTATTTCACATGCCATTTAAAAAATAGCAGGTAGTGTATTCTGCTCACGAACCAGTATGCTAGTATTCTGAACATAGCCAGAGACTCTTTATATAGGTGTGACTATCAATGAACTGGATGTCCAGATTTGGTCAGTGTGCTCTAGTTGTGTGAGTTCCTTTGACAGTCTGAATGAATGGACTCTCTCTGCTGGTGTGAGGGATATTGAGAGAGATGTGCCCTCAGATGCCCTTCTATGTGCTTGACAGCATCCTCATATAGCGGTCTAACAGCACTCTCATTCTTTATCCCTCTCTCTTTCAGGTTACATTCTGAGTCTGGTTCTGCTCACGCTGCCCCGACAGCACCTGGTGCAGCTCTACCTCTATGTGCTCACTGCTCTGCTGCTGTTCGCAGGTCATCAGATCTCAAGGTGAGAGTTTAGGACTTCAATATAGACAGATAGACAGAAAAAGCTGCCTTCTACCAAAACAGAAAGATTCCAGAAAGATTCTTTTTGTTTTGTATGGTCAATAATGGTCATACTGGGATCATTGAAAATGAAAATGAATATTTTAATTTTGCTGTTACCATTTCCAATTGCATTGGGGACCAGGACCAAGTCCAAGCCTATTCAAGTCTACCCCCCAAGACCATACCAAATGAACCTTCTAAGGTTTTAGGAGTTGGTAAGATTTTTTTATGTCTCTTATGCTGACCATTACTGTATGTATTTGATCAAATACAGTGAAAACAGTAATATTGTGTAATATGTTTTCTGTCACTTTTGATCAATTATATGCGTTTAATGTGTCCCTAGTAAATAAAAGTATTATAAAATCTTACTGACCCCAAACTTTTGAACAGTTTTACACTTATTTACTCCCCTCTGTCAAACCCTGTTTCCCCATGGAACACAAATGTTGTAGATTAGTAGTATTCACACAGAGAAAAAAGGTGTAAAAATGGTACCTTTCGGGGTACAACATCTTGTCACTGGGGCAGTACTCTTAAAAGGACACATTTGTATGTTTTTTACTCCTAAAAGTTGCATATTAGTACCTTAGAGTACAAATGCGTACCTTAAGGTAGTACTATTAACCTTTTTGTGTTAAAAAAGATTTAAAGACGTCCTTTTAAGAGTACTGCCCCTGTGACAAGCTGTTGTACCCTGAAAGGTACCATTTTTACACCTTTTTTTCTCAGTGTTCCTTTAAAACAATTTTAACGATACTTGGATTAAATAATGAACAAACCCAGGATTTTTTAAATGTTTAATTGTACTTAGAGTTTGTATTTGGATATTTAAATAATGTTGCACAAAGAGATTCGTATTTAATGCTTTTAAGGTGGAAAGACAGTTAAGATGTGAGCAGACAGACGCATTTCTTTACTGGAGGCTCCTCTACCATACTCATGTGTCTGCGATTATAGTGTTGTGCTTTGCTCTTGACAGGTGGCTGTTTAGTGTCAGATTAAGAGAGAGCTTTTAGCACATTTCTCAGCGTAATGTGTGTCTATGGAAAAAGCAGTGGCTGCTCAAATTAAGATCACCCAAGTGTGGCAAAGCCATTACTGCCAGCTCATAACTTACCTGCCTCACTCCATTCCCTCTCTGTCTCATTCTGAGCAAAGCCAAGCTCAGTAAAGGATTGAAACAAGCTTTGTAAATGTTTATTCAGGTACGTGTTCGATATCCATTCTGTCCACATCTCCCCAAATAACATGTCTGGGTCCTATTTCACCCCTGGAAAGAAATTAGTTTTGATGTTATATGGAAAGCCATTTTGATAATCAAATTTCTAACCGAAAGCTATTGTCTTCTGAAGACTTGAGGTGCGTCCCAAGTCGTTTACTTGTGCACTATTCTACTGTGTTTTGTAGTATAAATAGTGCGAGTAATGTGCTCACACTGATGAGTTCAAAAAGAGAGTACACTTTAAATACCCAGATGATGCCATTAATTAACCGAAAAACAGTGTTGTTGAATGTTAGACACTTCATGCACTAAACTGTCGCAGCTTTATTTACGTAGCAGAGGGGGAGGGGCTATCAGACTCCAGTGTTAAAATGGATGCAAAATGACCAAATAAAATTCATACACTACACGGTTGAGTACATGGTGTATAAGTGATTAGATTATAGTGCATCAATTGGGACACAACTTTGGAATATAGCTTATAGACCACTTTATGATTAGAATATTTTTAGCTTGAAAACTCCAGTTTCATTATCATTGTTTAAATAAGAGCAACCATTATATTATTCAGAAACTCTCCCTATGTATTCCATGAAAGAAAGGAGGTTATACGGTATACCTATATACTTATATATTTTTTCCTATAGACTTCATTCATTCATTCATTTACCGGTAAGATAAAAAAAAAATGCCGAAGCCCCTGCAGTAGCGCTGCAGAGCCCCTAGGGTTTGCGGACTAGGGATGAGTCACGATTTTCGATCTTCGATTAGTTGATTTTATTATAGAATATCGAATAGGTTGTGCAATTATTGTCTTTTAAAAAATCGCCATGTTTTCGGTTCTGATGAGGTGGTGACACGTTCATGTAACCAGAGGTGGTGCTGCCAAAAACGCATCAAAAAGCTGTCAATCAACTCATAGACAACAGAAGAACAAACATTCTCACACCAGAGCATGTGTGCGGAGTGGTAATATTTCCTCCAGAGTGGAGAGCGTCTTTATGAAGATTCCGCTCCGCTCGCTCAGTCCACTCAGCGCCGCTCGCTCAACCCAGAATAATGCCCTTTGTGACATACTTGTAGTTGTTCATTTAAGCCATTAGTCTAATCGCATATTTATATTAATTTAATTACTTAAATATATATGGGAGAAAATAAACCACAATGAGCGTTTTCGTATTCTGCATCTCAAGCGCACACATAAAGGTTGCCACAAAGAACCGGCAAAAGTATTTTAAAAAGAGACATTTTAATTGTTTATTAATAAACTAGTGTTTTCTGTGTCAGTGTCGCTGCAAAGATAATAAAGTTGATGATGCTGACTCGCCATCTTCGCAGCAGTGAACATGCCTATAGAGAGAAATGCACATTTCATACGAATTAGCCTACATAAGCAGACCAGCCCATTTCTTTTCGTTTTGAATTGTTTTGTTTAAAAGTAGACATTTCAAGCTTTCTTATATATTTCTCAGGTCTGTGAGGCAAGTAGCCTATACGCTGAGTTTCAGTTAATTTATGAGACGAGCTCCAGTTCACGAGCAACGCAAGTGATCGCGCCAGCGCCTCCGTGTCCTGATTATATTGTCTGCTATATTTGCTTCTTATTTATTAAATCCAGGCAATTGGTTGATGAAACATTTATTAAAATTAAGATACAATTTATACAAAACAAAACTTAATTAAGTGGTCAAAATCATGTCTGACCCACTCCAAATGTCTCCTGATATATTGGACATCTTATGGTCCTATCTTACTCATCTCATGCGGTTCCCTGTTCATATAATCAACATAGATTAAATTAAAAAAAAATATTGTATTATTTAAATATAAATATGAAACTTACGTTTAAGTTACATTTAAGCGTCACACCGCTCCACTTCGCTCACATGCTCTGGTGTACCCTATACATGCACGCGCATGTGGGGGAGGGGTGCGGTTTTTCGAAAAATAATCGAATAATACCCAGCCATCTTCGAATATTATTTTTGCTTGAAATGCCCATCCCTATTGCGGACACCCTATTAAAGTCCCTTAGCTAAAGGTAAAGGATTATTTTCGACTTCTGAATGTCAGTGGTGGTTGTTTTTGTGCTCAGTGGGACTCAGCTGAGGGTTATATAAGTGAATGTTCTCTAAGGAATTCTAGTCTGGTAAAAACAGACGGACTGATGGTTCCACCGCTCTGCTCTGTCTGACTCGGGCTGTAAGTATAGATCCTCCACAGGCTGTGATGACTCGGGGAATGTCACGCTGTGAGAGGTTAGAATAAGGTCTCTGTTCTGTGTTTCAGGGACTATGTGCGCAGTGAGCTGGAGTCTGGCTACGAGGGCCTGCTATACCTGGAGCCTCTGTCCATCAACCGCTTCACGACTGCACTCATCTGTAAGTGCCTGACAAAGTCTCCAAAGACTATATCACACTTTTAAAGTCAATGTGAAATGCTACTCGTATCCCATTTTTACTTCCGTATAATGTGAAGGATTTCTGGGGTAAGATATTCAGTTATAAAAATCAATTGACTGGATTATGAAAAGCGGTTGTTGCATATACCAGTTGAAAAAAGTTGTTTTGGAGAGTTTTTATGTTTTGATAAAAGATTACAAAGAAATATTTTTTTTCAAATAATGTGCACTGTTGAAATAGGGCTATTAGGGCTGGGCAAAATAATACCAAAAATGATGATAACACTTTAGTTTAGGGTCCAATTCTCACTATTAACTACACTCTCAGAATAAAAGGTTCAAAAGCTGTCAAAAGCTGTTCAAAATGTACACTTTTGTACCTAAAGGGTGCATATTGGTACCTTAACAGTACCTAAAATGTACATATTAGTACCTAAAAGGAAAAAAAAGTTTACCTTTTGTAAAGGTACTGCCCCAGTGACAGCTTTCATACCTTTTTCTTTCTGAGAGTGGAGTTGCTTATTAGCATGCATATTAGGATAGGCTAGGAAATTGGCTGTTTTTTAGTACTTGTAAAGCACATTAATTATACATATAAAGCCTTATTCTGCATGACCATATTCTACCCAATACCTAAACTTAACAACTACCTTACTAACTATTATTAAGCAGTAATTAGAAGTATATTGAGGCAAACATTGAAGTTAATAGTAAGAGTGTGACCAAAATAATATATCAGTTTTTAATATTTAATTAATTAAGTAATGAATGAATTAATATGAATAAATATTACCTATTTTAATATCAATATAATTAAATTCATAAAATAAATATTAATGTCACACTATATATATTTATAATGATAATAATATATTAGATCATATAAAATATTATATATATATACTATATAATTTTTATTTATTTGAACCAGTATAACAATACATTTTAATAAACAGCAATATTGTATACATATTTTTTACTTAAAAATGTAATGCATGAAAAATGCAGCAACTGAAATGCTTGTAATACACTTGCAACCTCTCTATTCTTCCTCCTACAAAGTTTGCAGATGGGAAACAGCTTAAAATGTACATTCTTGCTACTGTCTCTGTCTTTCCCTCATTGCTAGTAGAAGAGGACTGATTGCAATGTCAAATTGATATCACTTAAAAAGATATTTTAGGGGAAGAGCAAGTTATAAAATTCTGATAAAAAAATTCCATACACCAATTGTTTTTTTTTTTATCTAAAATAACGTACAACAATAAATCGTTCACAATATGACTGAAGTTGCATTAATAAAGTAAACAGGATCAGTTCCGATTTCATGTTGACTTCAAATGGGTGTTTCATGTCATTCACAAGAGAAGCACTCTGTTAATATTCCTGTCCGACTCATTACTGCTCTCATTCAGTCTCTGCAGCCTATTCTTTCTTGAACGTGTGCTCATGTAGTGTCATTGTCACTGTGGAGAGTTAGGTAGTTTTGCATGTCTTGGGATGTAATGTCAGAGATCAAGCCATTTCTCGCTCTTGTTTTCCTCTCATAAGCCGCATGCCCTCAAACATGCTGCACGAGTGCCAAAGATGCAGATTTCATATTTTCCCTTGTCATCAATTTTGCTATAAGTACCATCCTTTGCCAGCAGAAAGTCAAAACCACTCCTGCTCACTTCCTTTATTTGATTTGATTTTCTCACTCACAAATACTGTCTGCCCTTCCCCTTGTTTATAATGTCATAGTCTCTCACACACACACACTCTCTCTCACTTTCTCTTTCACTGCATTTCATAAGTCTGTCCCATCCTTTGACTCAATCCGCTTTCTCATCAACCGTTTTTTTGACTTCTTACTCACTCTTTTTGTGTTTCTCTTGACTTTTATACTGTTTAAGGGGTGAATCTCAACATCAAGAACATGTCAAGGTCAAATTTCACCCTAAAAATAAATAAATAAATAAAATAAATTACACCATTTATTTTACATGTGGAAAGTTGTTCATTTTAGCTCAGGTTCATGTTAGCTCTAGTCCATTTAATATTAAGGTAACACTTTACAATAAGGTCTCACTTGGGGGTTAGTTCACCCAAAAATGAAAATTATGTCATTAATTACTCACCCCCATGCTGTACCAACCCCGTAAGGCCTTCGTTCGTCTTCGGAACACAAATGAAGAGATTTCCGCGACGCGCACGCGCTTAACTGAAGTAGTTGAAGGAGATCGCAATTCTCACGCATGCGTCGTGGAAATCTCTTGAAGTCTCGTTTCAGGCCTACAAGGAAGAAAAGGAATAGTCGAATAAAGTCGTTATTTTTGTTTTATTTCCGCACAAAAAGTATTCTCGTCGCTTGATAAACTTATAGTTGAGCCACTGTTGCGACACTGAATATTTAAACATTTTCTTTAATGACTTTCTGGGCCGTCAAGTTTCATTCCCTTAGGCAGCCTATGTAGGAGTGATCAACCTCTTAGATTTAATCATAAATATCTTCATTTGTGTTCCGAAGACGAACGAAGGTCTTACGGGGTTGGTACAGCATGGGGGTGAGTAATTAATGACTTAATTTTCATTTTTGGGTGAACTAACCCTTTAACATTATTTAATGCATTTGCTAACATGAACTAACAAGGAGCAATACATTTTTAAAGTTTTTATTAATCTTTGTTAATAGTAGATAGTAAAATATATATTTGTTCATTTTATGGTCATGTTAGTTCACAGTGCTTTAACTGATTTTAACAAATATAACTTTGGATGTTAAAAATGTATTAGTAAATGTTAAAATTACTGTTGACTAAGATCAAATGCTGTACAAGTATTGTTTATTGTTAGTTCATGTTAAATAATATAGTTTTCTAATGTTAACAAATGTATTGTAAAGTGTTACCAATAATTTTAACTGATACAAATTTTGATTTTAATAATGTATTGGTAAGTGTTGAAATAAACATTAATTAATATTAATATGCTTTTTCATTGTTAGTTCATGTTAATCTGTTGTAAGATCATTATGATTTTTCCGTTATGATGTTATTTACATTACAATTAAACCGATTATACCTTCCTTAATCTGTCCTCAAATTTTCTGTACAGTATAAAAAGTGAAACGACATTTCATTTATTTAAAGTGCATTTGTATATTGGCTTAAATGAAAATCATTACCAGTGCAAACCTGTTTTGTTCACTTATTTATTTAGGTATTTTTCTGTTTGCACATAACAAAAGATGAAGCATATTTTTAAAATATACATTTAAGGTATTTCGAAGAGAATATTTCTGTCTTTATTTATTCTGTCTTAACTGAATTAAACCTTGACTAACAAATGTTTTTAGTTTTATCTTCAGTGAAAATTCTACTTTCATGTTATTGCTAATTTAGCTTTTGTTTGTGGTGAAATTAAGTAGTAAAAAGCAAAAATAAATATAATATTCACTTACTGTAAGTAACATTTTGACTTGCGTCTAATATATATATATATATATATATATATATATATATATATATATATATATATATATATAATTTTGATTTAATATTAAAATTTAAAGTTTGAATTCCAAACCATGAATATAGTTTGAGAACGTCATTTTATAAGTTGGTCCAAAGTAACTTTTTTTTCTTCAGTGTAGCCTACTGCCATGTTAAAAAAAAAAGATAATTATAAAGTACATCTTCTTTAATCCTTGGTATACATTAGGTAGACATTATTATGGGTAAGGTACTAGGAATATATTATTCCATTGCTGTACTGAATTTAAATTTCGCTGATTTGTCTAGAAATGAACATTATGTACAGAATCAGACAGACAGGGTGATTTCCGTACTGCATTACAGTAATTAGAGTGGGATTTAATAGGTATTTAATAGGCTTAATTTTCTTTATGCAATCAAAAAAAAAATAATCTCACTATCCATTTTTTTCCCTTTTCATTTTGTGGTGATATATAAGCCTAGCATTTGTTGGTGAGATTTACCCTTGGGTTTACTGCTTGCTCTTTCACTAGTGTGTTCATTGAGTTCTTGAGTGCTACTGAATCCTTCAGCCATTCCTCTGAATTCTGTAGGGCATAATTAACTCCAGCAAGAACAGATGCATTCATTAACGTCAGTGAGTACAGTAGGGAACACACAGCTCAGATTCAGGTGCTTTGCTTTAATGTACCATATTGCAGTTTGGTATCATTAGTAATCTTATTATTACTAAAATGCCTATATCTTCAATTCTATTATGAAAACGATGTTTTTTCTTTCTCTGTGTATGTTTGAATAGGCCAGCTGGTGGTGTGTACCTTATGCTCCTGTGTGATGCAGACCAAGCGCATTTGGCTGTTCTCAGCGCACTTGCTTCCTCTGGTGGCCAGGCTGTGCCTGGTCCCTTTGGAGACCATTGTTTTCGTCAATCGCTTTGCCATGATTTTCACAGGCCTGGAAGTCATCTACTTCTTGGCCTCCAACCTGCTGGTGCCATTTAACCTGGCCAAGACAGCATACCGGCAGCTTGCACAGGTTAGACAGTGCCTTTCTAGGGAGCAGTAGAGGCTTAAAGTGTGAGTTTTAGGGCACACTTGAGAATGTCAAATCAAAGACTCAAGAATTAAGATCTTCTCTGCCTCATTCTGTTAGGTGGTGGAGGTTTATGGGTTGCTGGCTCTTGGGATGTCTCTGTGGAATCAGTTGGTTCTGCCTGTGTTGTTCATGTGTTTCTGGCTGGTTCTGTTTGCTCTGCAAATCTATACATATTTTAGCACACGAGACCAGCCCACGTCTAGAGAGAGGCTGCTCTTCCTTTTTCTCACCAGGTGAGTGGAAGTTCAGGCTGCTCTGCTCATAAATCCTGAGCATAATTAGATGAATAAGATGTATATGAGAGTCCCTGATTTCTTTCCATTTAAAGTTTTGATTTGATTAAAGTGTTAGTAAATGTAAATGTTTGATTTTGGTCTCATGAAGGGACACAGCAACTTAAATTGTAAATGCTCTCCAGTATTGCAGAGTGCTGTTGTACTCCGTACTCTCTGCTGGGCCTGGTCTTCACCGTGTCCTTTGTTGCTTTGGGAGTGCTCACTCTTTGCAAGTTCTACCTGCAGGGCTACAGGGCTTTCATGAATGACAACACCATGCACAGGTATCATGTACCCTTCATACTGTATACCCTCTTGTTCCTCAGACCTTTTTTGTCATGAAAAAAAGAAAAGAAAACTAAGCAAGTTGTTATAAAAAGAGTAAAGGTTTTCTTTTCCATGTAAGGAATGTGCATGATGAGCATTGACTGTCAGTTGCCATTTTGTTTGGTTTAATAATAAAATTATATGTTTTATTATTATTATTAATAATAATAATATAATTGTTATTATTTAATAATTATAATTTTTGTTTTCGAAGGATGTCTCTTATGAAATCATTCTAATATGCGGATTTGGTGTTCAAGAAACATTTCTTATTATTATCAATGTTGAAAACAGTTATGCTGCTTAATATTTTTGTGGAAAACGACGTGATACTTTTTGGACATGATATTCTTGGATAAATAGAAAGTTCAAATGAACAGCATTTATTTGAAATAGAAATATTTTGCATCTTTACTATCAAAAATGTCATTTGATTAATAAATCTCACTGATCGCAAAATTCAGGATCGGTAGCAAATCTCGGTAAATGAGCTTGGACTTTTCTTCAAGCTGCCACTCTGTCCCCCAATTAAACTACACCTTTATGATAACCCTGCTAAACAGTTTGGCGTGGAGTCTATATTTGATTCATTATGGCACCTTTTTATCACTTAATTGATCATTGAACTCACAGAAGTCCATAAATTCCTCATCTCTCTATTAGGGGCATGACGGAGGGAATCACTCTTTTGATCCTTGCTGTTCAGACTGGACTGATCGAGCTAAAGGTCATCCACAGAGCCTTCCTCCTCAGCATCATCCTCTTCATTGTAGTGGCCTCCATCCTGCAGTCCATGCTGGAGATAGCTGATCCCATAGTGCTGGCACTGGGAGCCTCCAGAGACAAGTACATAACAATGAAGGTTGAAGTCATGTATTATGCAAGTGGACTTTGTAATTCAGTATTCTGATCATTTTATAATCCTCATTGCCAACAGGAGTTTATGGAAGCATTTCCGTGCGGTTAGCCTGTGCTTGTTCCTGCTGGTGTTCCCGGCCTACATGTCCTACATGATATGTCAGTTCTTTCACATGGACTTTTGGCTGCTTATCATCATCTCCTCCAGCATTCTGACCTCACTACAGGTACTCAAAAACACACCATCAGAAAGCTTTTTCCACGGCATTGCTTTTCCATTGTTTTTCTACGTTTGACCATTGCGCTTGCGTCCGGTGTATTTTGCAGCATCACTGTCACTGCTATGTGTGCTGCTATGTCACTTAAAAGAGTTCTCTCTAGAATTTATTTTTGTTCCACTGACCTGCTACTCGTGTTTTTTTAACCTTAAAGGGTTAGTTCACCCAAAAATGAAAATTAAGTCATTAATTACTCACCCCCATGCTGTACCAACCCCGTAAGGCCTTCGTTCGTCTTCGGAACACAAATGAAGATATTTATGATTAAATCTGAGAGCTGGATCACTCCTCCATAGGCTGCCTAAGGGAATGACACCGGGCGGCCCAGAAAGTCATTAAAGAAAATGTTTAAATATTCCATGTCACAACAGTGGCTCAACTATAAGTTTATCAAGCGACGAGAATACTTTTTGTGCGAAAAAACAAACAAAAATAACGACTTTATTCGACTATTCCTTTTCTTCCTTGTAGGCCTGAAACGAGACTTCAAGAGATTTCCACGCGTGAGAACTTAACTGAAGTAGTTGAAGGAGATCGCAATTCTCGCGCATGCGTCGTGGAAATCTCTTGAAGTCTCGTTTCATTTTTATACGTATTTTTATTTGTATTCATTTTATTTACATTATTCCTTTATTTATTCAATTTTAATCAACCTATAGCTATTTTGTGTGCATTTAATAATAATTATGTATAATTATAAAAAATAGAATATTTAGTGTTATTTAAATATTTTATTTAGTAATATTTAATAAGATAATAATAATTTGGCATTTGCATTTTTACTGATAATAACATTTCCAATAACATTTATTAATAACAAATATTAATAAATCAATTATTTTATTTGTATATTAAGTATTTGTTTAATCGGCCATCCACTACCCTGCTCTCTGGTCATTAACCCTGAAAAGCCGATTACAGTTGACCATTATGGGAGTTTTATTTGTGTAATGTGAAATTCATCTGTTGTGCCTCTGTTTTGAACTGTTTCGCTGCCAGGTGCTGGGAACACTGCTGATCTACATCCTCTTCATGGTGGAAGAGATCCGCAAAGCTCCGGTGGAGAACATGGATGATGTCATCTACTGGGTGAACGGCACCTACAGGCTGCTGGAGTTCCTGGTTGCGCTGTGCGTGGTCGCGTACGGTGTGTCCGAGACTGTGTTTGGGGAGTGGACCGTGATGGGCTCTACCATCGTGCTCATCCATTCTTACTATAACGTGTGGCTGAGGGCCCAGCTAGGCTGGCAGAGTTTCCTGCTCCGCAGAGATGCTGTCAACAAGATCAAGAGCCTGCCAACAGCTTCTCACCAACAACTCCAACAGCACAATGACATCTGTTCCATCTGCTACCAGGTGTGTGTGCATGTGACGGATGTCCAGGTACATTGCTTGTCTATTTCTGTGGTAGAGTGATGGTGGGTTCAGTTAGGGTGCATCGCTCTTGTTCATACAGTCCTGTAAGTATTACACTTATGTGCATAGTTTGTGCCACACCATGTTTAGGATGGACATGAATGAAATCTAATTTTGTGATTTGAATTTAAATTTAGTGATTGGATTTAAAATTTATTTGTCTGGTGGATGACATTGAAGACTAAAGCAATAAGCCTTGTGAAGTCGTGGTTTACAGTGAATTTAGAACAGCTAAGGGCCGTTGTTAGGCTCGATTTGGAGCAAAGGTGATAATGTGATGATACTTCTACTAATAATAATAATATAATTTTCCATTATTATAAAAATAATAGTGATGATGATAAGAATAAATAGTAATGATTATAATTTGTTTTAATTAATATACATTTTTCATATTGTACATTATAATATTGCTATTTAACAAAAATGATTATCAGTATATTTTTTAGTGCTCTCAATTCAATTAATCACGATTAATTATATACTGTGTATATATATATATATATATATATATATATATATATATATATATATATATATATATATATATATATATATACACACATCTATTTATGCACATATGTATGTACACAGGCACACACAGACATGTATAATAAAATATAAATAAATGTAATAATATATAACACACATAGCCTATATAATGTAAACAAACTTTTATATTAGATGCGATTAATCGTTTTGGCAGCAACTTTTTTTTAGACCTAACCTTTTCTGTTCTTGAATCTAGGACATGACGTCAGCTGTGATCACCCCCTGCAGTCACCTCTTCCATGCCAGCTGCTTGAAGAAGTGGTTGTATGTGCAGGAGAGATGCCCTCTTTGCCACAACCAGCTGAAAGGCTCATCACAGTCCGCCTCTTACACACAGGACACCCCGCCACAAGAGACCCTGGATCTGGATCCTCCACAGCATCTAGAGTCAGATTCAAGCCTCCAGGTTCCCCAGCAAGACGACTCAACTCACACTCCAGCGTCAGACCTTGCAGCTGGGCTAAAAGAAGACGCTGCCTCTCCTGCCTGCTCCTCCTCCTCCCAGTCCTAAACCTGCCTCGAGCCAAACCTAACTCACACACTGCTGGCCTAGAGACTTGTTGCAGCAGGATGTCCGATGGGAAACTGTCGGCTTTCTGTGACGGTTACGCACACTGAATGCTCATTAGACATCATTACAATCAAAAAACCCTCTACAGTCCCCCTCTCATCCAAACCATCACAGAATCAAGAGGTGAAAAGAATAATTTCACCCATCACACATCTGGATCTACCCAAACACCAGCCTTCCCCACCCTTTATTATGAAACTACAATCTCCAGCAAACACCAACCTGAATGTGATCGCGTGACCCTTGAATATAGGGCTGTGATGCTCTGTTGGCACTAGCATGCTCTCAGCATCCAATAGCAGTAGCCCATCTCTTTTCTGTTCTCTATTTGTTTTCTTGAGAGAGAAAAAAAAAAAAAATATATATATATATATATATATATACAGTATATGCCTCTGCATTTGCACTAATGTAACATAAAGCAATCCTCCAAAGTTTGTCTTGTCTGATACCAAATATTTTGGTGTGTATGCATTGGATCAAGTTATATATGAAATATATACCCATGTAAAAATATATCTGTAGAGGAGTTTTGATATGAAAAAGTACAGTTAAGTAGGACCGAGTGTCATGAAGTGGCCTTAGGCTCATATGATCGCTAACGCCTCTAGTGGTGATAGTGGGAAGTGCCTTTGGCTGTGGATCAGCACTGAGTCAAATTCATTCTCGTCAGTATTTGGCATTTAGCGCATTTGTGAACATGAATACATTAGAGATTGTATGAGCACACTTTGCGAATGCCGTTTAAGTTAATATGTTTAATATAGTTCATTAAATGAATGACGTTTGGCTTTGAAAATAGAAAAAAAATACTTTTATGTGGAACAGTTTTAAAATCTGTTACAGATATTTTTTTCTTTAAAAAAAAACTAATCTGAATGAGAATGGAGAGTATATTCGTATACAGCATAAACGTGGAATGATGTTATGTGAAGGCTATACTTTTGTTTGAATTGCAGCTGAATTCAGTAAAATATGTCTGAAGTCTGAACGTGAACTTGAATGTCAGAATAAATCCAACCCTAATGTATGAAACATTTGTTCTGGCTTTCTTTCACTGTGCCTTTCTGAGCTGTAAAAAGACATTCACCTTGATTTTGCCAAGCAAGACATGTATATTTTGTTGACCATTGAACATCATTCCTGTCTGAAAATGTAGTGCTAAACCTATCCATTCCCATAACTTCTCCCTAAAATCAGAGGGAAATAATAGGGGAACAAGAATTGTGCAGAAGCCCCTAACCCTTGTTGTAAGCCTAAACTTGACATAAACTGTAAACTTGTCCCTCAAATCTGATTGGTTGATTGGAATGTTGTTCCAGGATCAACATCTTTGTTGATTCTGGAACATACTTAGTGAAATCACATTCACCGTAAAAGACTGGGCTCTCACCTGTGGTGATGATGATAATTTATTGACTGATACTTATGTTTAATGTTATCTTTAGCAAATCTTTAAAAATATATGAATATCCATTTTTGTCATTTACATAAAAAAAAAATGTTGTGATGCCTATTGACTCAGGATTTGTAGTGTTTCGTTTAGACAAAATAAAATAAAAAGAATTTTAATTTTGGTTATTTAACGGTTGTTGGCCATAACATGACTAACAGCTTTGATATTATTTTGACCACTTCTGTTTTTGAATATAGGACGTGTCAGCTTTGATCACCTGTTTTTAGTTTTTTGTTTGTTTCTGTGTGGTTGTTTAAAACAAGCTGTTACATATATTTTTTCCATTTAAAAACCAAATCTAAATGAAATCGGTGAGAATAATAGGCCTATTAATAGCATTCTCAATGTATCCCCCTTTGTTTTTATTCTGCATGGAAATTATGTTTTGTTTCAATTGCAGCTGAATTCAGTAAAATATGCCTGAAGCCTGAATGTGAACCTGAATGTCCGAATAAATCCAAACCTAACGTATGAAACATTTGTCCTGGCTTTCTTTCGCAGGGCCTTTCTGAAGTGTAATAAGTCCTACAGGGCTCTTAACCCCACCTGTGATGAATCAAACAGACCCACACCTGAGTACTGAGGTAATGCCAGACTGCTGAAACCATCAAAACATCTGATGAAGAGACACAGATCCTGTCTGCACTCATTTCCTGACCACTCACCATCTTCCAGAGGTCTGAAGACTTGTCTTTCCCCCCCATAGAGTTACTGTACGACCCTAATCTGTACAGTCATCATAGTCATAGCCAGAGGTGGACAGTAACAAAGTACATTTACTTGAGTATCTGTACTTTACTTTAGTATTATTGTTTTCTGTGAACTTTTTACTTCAACTTCACTACATTTGAATGACAAATATCGTACTTTTTACTCCACAACATTTCTGTCAAGGTCCTTGAGTAGAAAGTAGTAACGTCAGTCAGGAGATGGTTGGATGGTTTTGGTTGGAAATGAAAGTCGGTTTGACTTCAACATCCGACGTCGGACAGACGTTGGATTTTGGTTGGAAATGAAAGTCTGGTTGACGCCAGAAAGCCAAAAAACTTTAAATAGGGCACTATTTGAGGGAACCATTTGGGTGTCCGAAACCATTGTCGACGTTATTGAGTGCACTTATTCAATCTCACATTTAATCCCACTACTGGAACTGTGTTCTAGAAATAAATGTGATATTGATATGAGGTTAGGTAGGCAGGCATAGATTCAGAGGCATAATACTGTAAGTATTACATACAACAATGCAACAATAATAAAACAATTCATTGACATTTACTTTTATTACTTAAGTAGGCCTACTTTAAAAAAAGAGTACTTCTGTACTTTTACTTAAGTATAAATCGGTCTTTACAACTTTTACTTTTAACGGAGTAATATTTGACCAGTCTCTTCACTCAAGTAAGGAAGTTGTGTACTTTGTCCACCTCTAGTCGTTCTTTTGACATAACTCTTTGACTGTATATTATATGCATTTGGAAATGCGTCAGTAAGAGTTTGAAGTGATGGCATACACACATTTAACTGCAGTGTGAGGTGTCTAGTGCAGGCAGATGAGAGCGTTTATCCGCTTTTCCTGTGTGAGCACTTTAACTCCCTTTAGCGTGAGGAGTAGGGAGAGAGAATGGAGGAAACATTAGCAAATCAAAGAGCGCTACCCTTTAACCCGTCTCCATATTTCTGATCAAAGTTAACCTTGAACTCTGACCTTTGTGTATAATGGAGAAAAAAGTTTAAAAAAAAAAAATACATGTGAAAAGCATGAACAAAGCACTCGGTCATTTTGGAAAGGCCAGATATTCCCTAGGTACTTTTTCTCACGGAACAAGAATATAAATTATGTTGTCTTCACGGGTCCACACCAGTGTGAGTTTCTCATCCTCTCATTTTGGTTTGTGTGTGTGTGTGGCCTGGTAAACCGATATGGGGACAAAATGTCCCCACAAAGATGGCAATATCCAAAATCCTTGTGGGACATTTTTTGTTCCCCATGAGGAGAACAGCTTGTTACACACTTGTTGGTTGTGTGTGTGTGTGTGTGTGTGTGTGTGTGTGTGTGTGTGTGTGTGTGTGTGTGTGTGTGTGTGTGTGTGTGTGTGTGTGCGTGTGTGCGTGCGTGCGTGCGTGCGTGCGTGCGTGTGTGTGTGTGTGTGTGTGTGTGTCTGTGTGTTGGATAGTGACTGATCGAGGCTCTCGGTCCCTCGCATTCTGCCTCACGTCTCTTTTTGTGTTTCACTGAAGGAAGAAAGAAAGTCATACTGCTTTGGAATGACACGAGCGAGTAGTAAATAATTTTAGATTAAAATCTTTACTTCACTCATTTTTTTCTTCCAAACGTGTTTCCCCGTGTGGCCACAAGATGGCAATGTTGGGCTGTCAACGATTAATCGCCCGCCTCCTGAGAAGTCCGAAACTCTGGAATCGATTTATTTTATTTTCCACAAACCACACTGTTTTTGTCGTTATTGTATGTAAAAAATATGCACACATTTTAGTTGTCATAATCACCAACAACTGAGACTCTTATTTGTCAATTAGTCTAAATGCCTAGCAGAGGCTTAATGTTGAGCTGAGATGGATTACAACAAGGTAGGCTAATCGATAGGTAATCAAAGCAGGTAATAGGTAATCCTAACTAGGCTATTTCATATAGCTAAATGGTACATTAATGAGCACAATTATTATCGAGCTGCTTTCTTGCGCTCTGACCTTGACGCGAAAAAAAGCCTAGCCTTTAGTCTATTTTTTATGTTGTAGGCTAGCCCACTGATTTCAGTTGTAGCAACTGCATTCTGTCAAAACTGACAGAGTTGCTTGGCTTTTCTTTTTCTTTTCTTTTTTAAATGTTGACGTGACAAGAACTTTGTTTTACATTATGGTTTATTTTATGGTTATTGAATTCAATTAGGCTATATGGTTAGGCTATCAACGACAGCGTGATTTATGTGGACATCTGTTTTTTAATCAAATCGAATTTGTCGCTGTCAGTAATAGAATTAGTTCATCCTGTATTAGCCTATATAAAAGTTAATTTGAGCATTTTTATAAGATTATAATAAATATGGGCGCACGTTAAAAAAGAGTGGCTACATTGATTTTGTCCACGCATTCACACTAGCCTAGGCTACATATATATATATATATATATATATATATATATATATATATATATATATATATATATATATATATATATATATATATATATATATATGCACAAAAACAAATGTAGAATGTGTTCTAAAAGACTAAATAACAGGTCTGTTTCTTATTTGGACATATGAAAATACACCGTTTCCACCGGGACTCCTTGTGTAGTTTTTCCCTTCTGCCGGACCAGCACTGGATTGGACGGACTCTGTTATATTTCCTCCTTCCTGTGGAGGATTTCATTTAGCCTATTCAGTCTCCATTTCCAACACACACATGCTCATTTTTGAACATAAGAGGCTAAAGCTTTAAGTAGCCTAAACACTGTTGTGTGAACAATGAAAAACACGTGCTTTTAAAGGATTCTGCGCTAGCAGCATTTAGGCTTTTATATAGCCTATTATTGTCGTTTTATATAGTAGCCTAGGTTATCTGAGAAAGCAGCTATTAAATTGTTTGCGTCTTTCCAGTTTTGTTTGATGCTCTTATCTACCGTCTGAACAGATGTGTTATGGATTTTATGTGACTTCTGTATCTGCAATGACGTTTCTTTTTCAAATAGGCTACATTGCGTCAAACTTATTATTTTTTGTAGTAGGCCTAAATTTTGTCATGTTAGTAATAATTGTATTACGGTATTTATTTTTAGTTGATAACAAGTGATCTGCTGAAATTATGAAAAAGACAAATCTTTAATAATTATGACAGTAATTATTTATCACCTTACATTATTTGTCAAGCACACGGGATGTCTCAAATGCATAGCCTACATTTAATAAAAACTCTGGTCTCATTATTTCGATGGCTAACGTCAGGTGATCTCTGTTTAGCATAGCTACTCCATCATGGTATTGATTAATTTTATTTGACAAACGTGTTTTTGTTGTTTCACTAACCACAAAAGTTAGATTACAAAAGTTAGAAAGAGTTAATATATATTTCCCCCCCTGGATGTAAACAGACGTTGACGAACAGAAGAAAATCGTGTTTGCCTAGCAGGTAACCATAGCAACAGTAGGTGGCTTGAGCACTTTGCGTCAGGACAATTATCGGTATAAAAAAATTAAATTAACAAACAATGCTATTATTTATCACTTTATTAGGTCTATTCACATTTCTCAAACAAAATAAAAACAAACAAAAAACGTGTGTTTTGTTTAAAAAGTCTTTATGATAGATAGTTGACATTTGCTTAAATGTGCCAGGGGCGCCAAAAGACTCGTAGCCTACAAACCGAGACAAACCTCAACAGACTGCGCCCCGAAATTTCCTGGAGAAATTCCTTTTAAAATCCAACCCCTGAAAGAAAGTTATTGAACAATCCACACACTAGCTCATCCCTAAACTATTTAAACAAACTTACTGTGCTGTTCCTGAAATAAAAACACAATAAAAAAAATAACTCAGCGTTCATGTGAACTGCATCAAATAGGCTTCAATCGCGCGCTCCAGTAGGCAGTTACCCTCGTGACATTAACTCGCGGCGCGGGCGCATAACTTCTTTCTGGTTTTCGCTCTAAACTCGCTGCTCGCTAAGTGGGCAGGGCGAGCTGTGATATCTAATTAGGCGACGGGCTTCGTGGTTGGATGGATAGCTAATGGCAGTTCGGCTTTACTTATGTTTGGGGGGCGGCCCTGTGTGCTCAGTCACTCCCTCCTCCTCCTCCTCATCCTCCTCCTCCCTTTGGGGTTAGTTTGCTTGTGTTTAGTTCCCAGAGACAGTCAAATCGGATTCCTTTGGGAAAGGACACAAATCACTCCCGTTTGAACAAGGGGAACAGCGAGGGAGCTGTCTCCACAAGGGTCCACCTCTCCTGCTTGATTTCATATTGCTCATTCATGTGATTTGATCAGAGAATACTCATTGTGGAGAAAGACAGGAAGGAGAAAATAAAGGGGAAAAAAGTCTCTGGATGATGACATTTGATCTAACCCTCAGCGAAGCCCGTTCTTGATCCTATTGTTTCTTAAAGTGACATTAGACTTTTTGCGCACGCTAGACCAAAGGGACCTCCAGTCTAATCTCACAGTTTTTGTTTGTTTGTTTGTCTATTGTTGCATGGTGTTCCCAAACCTGGATGTTGACATCTCGCGTTTCTTTTGGCACGTCGCTCTATTTTCTGTTTCAGAGAGGAAGCGCTAATAGAGACAAACGCGGTGACACCTGCTCAACCCATACACTTCTCCTTGTCTTTTTTAACGGAGCGATCAAAAGAAGCCAGCACCGACTGAGACGGTGACAGGAGTCTGTTTTCATGTTCGGGATTCAAGACAGCATTCAAAGGAGCGGGAGTAGTATGAAAGAGGAGCCCATCGGTGCCGGGATGAACGCTGTCCGGACATGGATGCAGGGCGCCGGAGTGTTGGATGCGAACACAGCAGCTCAGAGGTAAGCCGGCGGCGCTACTACGGGAACAACCACGCTGACGGAATATTGTGCGCTTATCATCTTGGGACGACACAAAACGGTCATGTAGCCTATATCATCCTAATCAGTGCGCGATATCTGCTTATTAATAACCAGGTGACAAAGAGATTGATTTATAGCTGCGATAAGTTTCGGATAGCATCCTCTCCGGCGTGCTGTCGACACCAACAGATAAAATGCTTGAGTTGGAAGTCACATTAAAACCGTTTTTTATTATTTCTAACATTATTATTTCTAAAGTTAAAATAGCCAAACGTTTGCTTTTAAATGACTTCGCCAACATCTATTAGCCTATGCATTGATTCTGTGGCTTCAAATAAATTTGAAAGAAATTCCAGACCAGTATGAACAATTGAACATAGTTGTTAGATCTAATTAGATTTATATTAATTTATTTTTTGATTTACCACAATTAAATCCAAGATTTTAAGTATTTGTTGCTATAAAAACAACAGTCTGCTTCGGAAAAAAATCATGTCTAAAATCTTAATGATACAAAAGACTAGACTATATTAATATAGGCTACTTCTAAATATTTGTTTAAGCAATTTAAACTGTTAAAATTACATTTTAAGACTTTTGCGCTCCATTTTGGAAACTAAAAACAAATAATTGTTTTTACCCTTTTTAGAAAAAGTAGCCTAGGCTATTATTAAATAATTACAAAGAGTGTTGTTTTTACTTTTTATATATAGGCCTACATATATAAATATATAACTCTGTCTCTCTCTGTGCAGTGGAGTGGGTCTTGCTCGAGCTCACTTTGAGAAGCAGCCTCCTTCAAATCTTCGCAAATCCAACTTCTTCCACTTCGTTTTAGCGCTATACGACAGACAAGGACAACCCGTGGAAATTGAAAGAACTTCTTTTGTTGGATTTGTTGAAAAAGAAAAGGCAAGTGTAACGTCCTCTTTTGCATATTGGTTTTGCAAATTTGAATGAAAATGTCTGGTAAATTCTGATCATTTTTAAAAGTCTAGGCTAAGAGAGAAAATGTCACTTGATGCTGGCGTAAAGTTGAAATATTTATTCTTGCATTAAATTACATGATCTATCAAATCTCAGCTCGTAAACATCCTTTAATTATTATTTTTAATTATTATTATATATATATTTTTTTACATATTCATCCCCAATAATTTAAGAGGATCTCAGGTGTTAGTTAGGCTATTTACATTCAGTTTATGCATTGAACACTTCTGTATATTTTGCAGAAAGTTACGGTGATAACCTGGTCATTTTCCCTTTCAAAACACTAATAAAACAGATTTTTTTGTTGTTGTTGTGAAGGACCGTAGGCTATGTTTTGTTTAAATCAGTGAAAACATTTGGAAATAAAGTGACTGACTGCTGTTTTCAATAAAAGATGTGACTATTGATGCTTAGGCTACTGTATAGCCAATAGTCACACGTCTACCCGGGTACATTGTTATTGATCATCACGTTGTAAAAATACACAAAACTTTATTTTTTAAGAACGCTATTTGATTTTAAACTTGTTCTTACTCACTGAAAATGACAGTTTCAGATTTAGTTTCGGCTGACTACCCTAGCGTTTTTTTTTTGTTTTTGTTTTTTTGGCCTCCTGGTCTGCTGGGAAATAGTGGTCTGACTCACAGGGCTCGTCAGGAATAATCAAATGAGTTTTACTTGCTAACCATCAAATTTATTTTCGCAGGAATCTAGCGGAGAAAAGACAAACAATGGGATCCATTATAGATTGCAGCTTCTTTACAGCAACGGTAAGACGGAACGCATTATCTAAGATTCACTGAACTTTGCATAAACACATCAGCTATTTACATCAGTATCTAAATAAAGATATATAAAAAAAAACAGCGAGAAGGGGTGACAAGAAATAAATTATTCCCTAGCTCATGTAAAACAGATTGAAAAGAAATGCAATGTCCTATAATAATAATAATAATAACAACAATAATAATAGGCTAATAATAATTGGCCTATAGTCTACTGTCATAATAATTCGTATAATTGTTCAAACAAAATAGCCTATATTAAAATGCGCTGCAAAGTCGTTGCGTTTTAACTAGGCTATGAATATTATTGAAACACAAAACGATCACCATTAGTGCACTTTTCCGCTTACGCGTTTTCCAGAAATGTGCACTTCATTTTTGATGGAAGCTAATGGCCTGGCCATAATGAAAGTAGCCTACTCTTTTCTGTCTACTAATGTGGCAAATTACAACCAGACGTTTGCCAATTTGTTGCGCCAGTTCTTCGTGTTCCTAAACCTGTACCAGACATTTTGAACATACATTTTAGTTAGTTGAAAATCATGTTTTCTGTGATTGTTATTTTGATTATTTCTATTTGACATTATTTTATTCGTTTTATTTTACCACAGTTTTCTTGTTTATTTTCCTCTGTAAAAGCTATTTTTATTTTAGTTTGTGTATGTGGGTGTATGTCAGTTTGTTTGATCCAAAACCAATTTCATAATCTTTTAACACTGTCTGCAGACTATGTTGGGTTGGGTTGTCTAGACATTTGAAACATCTATGTTGTATTAAACCCATGTTATTGTGAATGGCAAATATATACCTGCCAGATTCATTTCTAATCCATGTGCGTGCGTATGACCTGCATTGTACTGTTAGTTAAAGAGGAGTTATTTTCTCTCCTCTACAGGCATCAGAACAGAACAGGACTTTTACGTACGCCTGATTGACTCCATGACCAAACAGGTAAGACATTATTTCAAAATCCTTACGGTCTGCTGGTGAATATTATGAGATTTGCAGTGAGAGTGAACATGTGTGTGTGTGCCATGCACCCTGGTGAGTTTGGGGTTACACTCTAGCATGCCTCAGGGGCACGGGGATCGGTTAGTGTCTAAATATGACATACTCTCTCTGGGACATCATTTAAGATGACTGAGCGTATGCATGTATTTATGTGCATATGTGTGACAGCGAGATTGATAGCTAGAGAGAGAAAGAAAGAAAGAGACTTTCAGTTGTATTCATTGTCTGTCACGGGAGATTATCCAGTGGTGCCTTTCAATGTTTAAACAGCATACTTCCAGTTTTTGAGTGTGTGTGTGTGTGTTTCTATGTGTCTGTGTGTGACTCTTTTGCAACGCCTATAGACTTATCTGTGTGTATTCAAATGTGTTGTGGGAACAGATGTTTATTATGAACAGGCATGCATGAAGATTGTTATAGCTTGTCGTATTAACTGCAGGTTGTGAGCTTTAATCTTGGAGAAAAACACACAGGGCAGCGAGAGTGACCTCACATTCTCATATGTGGCGCTCTTCTTTTTCACCCTAAAACAGAAACACCCTCTCCCCCTCTCTCTCACTCGTCCCCTCACTTCCTCTCTCATGATCTCTGTCTATAAATGTTGTGTTAAAGAAACTTTAGGGAAAGTGTATTCAACAACGCTAACAGCTGCAAGTCAAGAAGTGTGACAATACATTTTAGTTCAAAGTTTCATCATTTCAAACAAGAGAGAAAAAATATTGAATGCATTTGTAATCAAATAAATATGCAAAGCTTATAAGCTAATTTGACTAATAACTAAAATAATTGTATTTCTCATAAGCTGTTTTGCCGTAGTCGTTTTGTATGACAAGTAATATGTGCGTATGTGTGTAACCCCAGGCAGGGTGAAGTGTGTATACTAGGTAATTAGCAGGCGCTGTGAGAGACGCTCCGAACACTTAGTACATCATGTGATTTAAACATGCCAGCTCGATTACCCTGTTGTTCCACCCTGTTGCTGTATGTATGCTTATTGAGAAGCTGTAATGAAGTGGAGAAAGAGAGAAATACTAAAACATCTAATCTGAGAATTATTTTAATTTAGTCTAAAATTTGGTATAAAACATTTAGTGTTCTTCAAATTTTCTTTAGGTGTTCTTTTATAATAATGTTTAATATTTAATTGACAATTATAAAAAAAAAAAAAAAAAACTAAATTTTCACTCATATAGCCTACTGTTTTTCATGACCAAAAACATGAATTTCTATTCAGAAATTCCTACTACAAAATCCCTGGATGTTACATTTGGTTCAAACAGTTCTGCAGCTCCCATTTCTGTATTGTGTGATTTGTTTGTGGTTTTTAATTTCCTTTTGCATGAATGTTTATGTGCGGGAAGCTAGGTGCTGTTACTGATGCTAGGTCTTGCCCGCTCTCTGCTGAGCGGTTTGGCCGGCGTGTAGCGGGACAGATTTATGTGTGTGGGTGAAAGGCAGGAGCGTTGTGCTGAGGCAGAGAGACTGTTCTCTGACACCCCTGAGGTAAATACAGTGGCCAGGGGGTCTGGCCCCGGCTCAGCCTTTCACTGAGTGTCTCAATAAAAAGCCGTTTATCTCCCCAGGGTTCTCCCACGTGCACATATATTACCGACTGATTTATTGGCTATTTCTGTGGCAAACAGCCCTGCCATACCTGTTAATGATGTGGTGCCACTGAGTGAACGAGAAAGAGAGATAGTGTGTGTGAAAGAGAGTTTGGCAGCCTAGTCAACATGCTAGCTGAATATACTGGTACTTTACAAAAAGTTTTCAGATGGTACCAAGGTACCATGGTATTTACATAAAAAAAAAATGTGCAAAATGTTTTACCTTTAGGGGTACATTAGCTTGTCTCTGCAGCAGTACACGTACATGGACAACTTTGTACCTTATTTACCCCTTAAAGGTTACATATTATTACTTGTATTATAAATGTTGTCCCTTTACTGCGCAGTGAAAGGTGCAATTTTTGCACATATTTAATGACAGTATTACCATGATGGTATCAAGTCCAAAAAATGTGGTAAATACTATCTGAGACAAATGAGAACTATAACACAGGCATATATATACTAAGTGAAAACAAAGATGATTGGATTAACACAGGTGAAACAAACGAGGGAACTGATGAGTAACCATAGAAACAAACTAGAACACAATGAGTATTCTAGGATACAAACAAATGGCGGGAAACTGAGAACAAAGGAGACTGAAGGGTACAAACTGAAAGTGCATGAGGGTGAAACTAAGAATAATCGTGACAGTGCCGTCCAGTCATTTCAATAGGATTCAATGCGTTCTGGATTTTCGAGTGGGGGCGAAAAATTTACTAACGCAGATTTCGCAACAGGTTCGAGTTGGTCACGCAGATTTGCTGTGTTGACCAATAGAAAGCTGCTTGGTTTTAATGTGTGTTTCACAGCTACATTATTTACAATACAAATAGACCTTTTGTTGCCCACGAAATTTCCTGAAAAAATGTGTAACCACATATTTATTCGTGTCAAAGACAAACTTGCGCAAGGCCTATTGACTAGCTCCTCTTCAGATTTCTGATCTTGTTGTCATTTGACTGTGGCGTTTTTTTCTCTCTCATCCATGTCAGCTTGAAACACAGCTTAGGTTATGATGGAGTGTTAGCTGGTATTTAAATGCCTTTTGAAAAACCTGGTCCAAAACCACTCTGCGGTGAGCAGTCAGCCTACATATGCTGAGGAGTGCTCGCAATGTGTTTAAGATTTCCCATTAAAGCCCCATAACTCTGTACAGAGAGGCTATACAGAGCGCCTCTCCACTCAGCATGTGCTGGCTTTGGCAGTGTCGGACGGGAGGGCTGATGAGCAGGTTTATAGAGCTGTTCAACACACACTTCTCTTTAGCACTTAGCAAGGCAGTGAAGTCCAGTCGCCTGACCACACAGTTAGCTAGTGAGAGCTTACATATACAGCTATTAGAGACAATCAAACAATCCGGGCTAGAGCTGCAAGGATCAAGTTTGCTTCAAAATAAAGAAACAGTTCATGCTAAGCATGAAAATAGACACAATCAGTGCCCTTTTTATGCTCACGCTCACAATAAAACCACATTTGCTCTCTTGGTTTGCCTGTGGGAACGGTTGGAGCGGGCGAGGAGAGATGGAGCGGGTGTCAAGCTGACAGGCCGTATCTGTGATCAACGCATGAGCTCATGACAGATCTGATGAAGACAATGCAGTAAAAGACTCACTCTCTCTCGCTCTTTATCCTTCCATCCAACTGTTTCCCTCAACAGCTGAAGCACAGAACAAAAGCGAATCACATTCGCGGGCTTAATGCGCACACACACTGTTCTGACACGCTAGCGTGATGGTAACAAAGAGGGAAATGTGTTTTCATGTATTTACAGTGAATTGTTTACATGCCTCAGATGCGGCTGTCAGTTCAAGGCTGCACTGCCGGCTCTCAAAACGAGATTTGAGGAGCAGTTTGTGCAATATAAAATATGCATTAAAAGCAGCATCAGGGCCTAATGAAAGCTTCACACACACACCTCGGCGCACCGCGCCATGCATGTTTCATGCGCTTCACGGCCCTCCTTAAGGAGAGCTTTGTTCAGAAAAGTGCTGGGCTGGAAACGGTGGGCAACTCAGAGCTAGCTCGCCTGTTGCTGTGTGTGTGTGTTTTTTAGAGCTAAGCTTCGGGCAGATTCCTAAATAAATTTGCACTGGAGAGAGGAACGTCTCGGCCGTTCTTTCGCTTTGGTGCTGCTTGTGAGCATATTTTTCCTGTTAATTGCGAAATAGGGTGTGTTTACATGCCAGAAACACTTTCCCAAAGTATACGACATGCAACAAAGTGACACAAATCTCCTATATTAGATCTTTCCTGTAATCAGTAGCTGTTTGGAGATTCTGATGACGTCAGATGTGAATGGCCGCTCTGTGCCAGGCCACATAAAGGCTTAATGCTACTCATTTGCAAATATTTACACACAAGTTTTGAGGTTCTAAAGATCCCAGTGATTAAGTCTGCTCATCTACATTGAAAATGTGTGTGTGCTTGTGTGAAATGTGTAGCAATTTGTAGCATTTAAAGCTATATAGACCATGACCTTAAAGACTTTTTTGTTGCAAGTTGGTGATGAAAAGTGAGGATTTGGGTAAAATAGGAAGTCTGCCCCACAAAGACAAAACACAGTAACTACAACTGAAAAATTATACGTAGTCTAGGACAGAGGTTTTCAAGTTTTGGTTCCCGACCCTCAATATATAATTTCTAAACATATTTATATGCATAAAGGCTAATTTTTTCTGGAAAAAAAAACATGATATGAAGACAACATTATTGCTTGTAAAAATTAATTAATGATAGTTTTTTTTAAATTATATAATGATCTGCAAAATATGTACTTTAATTATATTTGATAGTGAATTAATTATATTCTGCATACAATTAGGGTAGTGTTAGATGCAACTTAACTTATTAATTAAAAAACAGTCTTAAAAATACATTTTGTATATATATACACCAAACCCCTAGAGCAAGAGAGTTCAGTCTTAACTCAACATAGACAAAATCTGTACTTTAACTGTTTTTTAAGCAAGATAAGATGTGACGTCAGGGGCTATCTTGAATCCAGAGGAGTATGCACTACTATTGTTGTGTTTGTCTCTGAGGAGAAATTGACAAACTGTTTTCAGACTTTTTCCAGGCACTTATGTACTGTTCTCTGCATGAAGTTATTCTGAGTCTGTTTGCAGGGGCTTTGTGTGATAAATAGCTGGTCGTATATATGAAATGAATGTGTGGAGGTGTAGAGGACGTCTTTGTGTGGCCTGAACTGCTCTCTCTGCCTCCCTTTTCCTCTCAGAAAGCCTGCAGGGTCGAGGCTCTAGGCTCAGACAGTGATGCATGCTTGCTCGCTTTTAGAGGACCTTGACCCTCATTTCCGCAATGTGAAACCTTACAAACAAATGTCCCCGGATCACCTATGTCCTCTAACCACAGCAATGACAGGAAATAATAATAATAATAAATATAGATTATGGCTGAAACGATTAGTCGACCAAATTGTCGATAAATATTTATTTTTGATGTTGGAAAGTCTTTTGATCTCATATGATTTTGCTCTATTTTAAGGGCCTGCGATAACGCGGTTTGACCAGTGAGGCGCTGTAGCGCAATACTGTAATAATGCAGCTCCTGGATAAAATCCGATAGGAGAAGACACGGCGTTTTGGAGTGCAAACAAAGCCGAACCAGTAGAGTTTGGTGAAGTTTAACATAACTAAAATTATAATAATAATAATAATAATAATAATAATAATAATAATAATAAAAAACGGTCATATGCAGGGCTGCCAACTCTCACGCATTCAGAGACTCACGTCAACACTGTTCTCACGCCACACGTCCATTTTCTCATGCAGTGAAAATACATCGCAGAGCAAAGAGGACACTTACAACGCGCCGACAGAAAAGACAGAACAGGTTACTTTTGATATGAATTAAAGTCTCAGCGTTTAAACTCTGTCAATTTTACTACGACATTCAAACAATGAATGTGGTTTTGGCGCTTTTTAATGTGTCGTGAGATTGCTGAAGCGCTTCGGTTCAAGCAGCACGTGAACCGACCACCTCTTCCTATTTACTACTAACGTTAGTTATTGCACGAAATTAACACGAATGAACGTCAGAAGGTATGTTGGAACAATCTACAACTTAATGAAATGTATCATGTCTCATGTGATAGCTCAGTTCAGTCAATGTTTCAACTGCAGAAAGACGTCAATAAAACAGCTTGCCTGTAACAAAATACCTTAACTTTATATTTACTTCAGGAAAACCATTCAATTACCATAAACTCTATAATCAGATAGAAAAATTAACTCTAGAGACAATAAACTCGATAATAGCTAGCATTTATATCCATATTTTTACTCTTATTAAAGAGTTATTCTTAGGCCTATAATGTTATTATTTAAAAAAATGTGTTGAATATTTGTATTTAAATCAGTTGTTAATTTTAACCTTTAATATTATAGCAATGTGTTCCCTAATATGAATGAACTTTATTTTCTGGATCTGATGCTTTACTTATGAAACATGTTTTCAAACAAGTGTTTCATGTAATTGAAAAAGCATTGTGCACTTGTGAGGGAAACAGTTCCTCATTAGAACCATCAGCTGTTTTTCTGTGTCTTCGGTTGCCATAAGTGGCATGTATATGTGTGTTCAGAGAGAAAGAGAGAGTGATTCATGGCAAACGGGTTAAAGTGTGTGTGTGAGACAGAGAGCAGGCTGTTAATAGTCTGCAGTGTGTGTATGTTTTGAGTAGAGTCACTGATTCACGACTGTGGGGGACATCTTGTGTGGAATTGAAGGATGGAAACAAAGCTGAGGTTTTTGGATGAAGTGTTAGCTGGGCCAGATGGCTCGCTATGCTTCAGTCTGGCAGCCCAACTGCTTGCCGCACGCATAAACACACACATGCTAATGCACAAATACATGCGTGAATGCATACACATGCACAGAGTCTCACAGATGCAGGCTTATGGAAGCTCACGCGCACACATCTTACCAAGAGGGCTATTTCACACTAGCTGGAGTACGACACTTATTTAGACGGACCTGTAATTATGCAGTTTATCGGATCGCTCTCCTTTATCTCTTTTCACGTCGTAAATGTCTTTTCTCATGTAGTAATAATAAGAGTGCTTTGCTGAACAATAATGTTTTGCATTGTATCATTAGCCAATCTGTGAGCCCCAGATGCCTGTGGAGGGTGGGCACTGTGGCAAGGGTGGTCCTCTATGACATAAGAGGACAGTAATCTGCCCAGTCCAACAAACACTACACACATAGTTTTTTTGATTCCCTACATCTGCTTTTAATTAAACCAAAGAGCAACAAATGATGAAACTGAATGATGCCAAGAGAAAACAATGCAGGATTGTGCAAAATTCAAAATTGAAGAATTGGCCTCCTTTCAATTCATGGGAGCGATTCAGAATTTAATTTGCCACACCCCACAGGAAGTTGAAATTCTGGGAAATGAAGCGTTCTTTCACAAAAATCTGTCTATCTGTCCATCTATTGGCGTTTTAATTATTTTCCCCCAAAAATTTCTAACAAGTTCAGAGTTTGTGTTGACAAACTTTGCTTTCAAGTTAAATGACAGTTACATGAACATTGAATCGCAGTTCTGCATCCTTTTTTCTAATTCAATTCAAATTTCCTTCAGATTTAAGGCAAGGCAAGTTTATTTATATAGCAAATTTCATACACTATGGCATTTCAAAGTGCTTTACATTGAAAGGAATAAAAATAAGTACAAAATAAAAGCAAGGAACATTAAACAGTTATTCAAAATGCTTTACATAAAGGAATTCAAATATCACACTATGGCAATTCAAAGTGCTTTGCATAGAAAATAAGCATAAAATAAAAGCAAGGGAAATTAAAACAGTTTTTAAATTAAAAATTAAAACAAAATTAGAAATTAAAACAAAGGAATTAAAAGAGATAAATGATACAGTTATAAAGTGAATTAGAGTAAAATGAATTAAAGTAGTAAAAAGATGATACATAGAATAAACTTCTCATCTGGCAAAAGTTAACACAGGTGTGTCTTATTTTGCATAAAGTTTTACTCTTACACTGTGTCTGTGGTGTTTATTCGGCCTAAGAATTCCATTGGACATCTCCAATTTAGTATTTGAATTGTAATTTAAAGGACATTCTTCTATGAACATACAGTGTTGTTCATTAGTGTCAAATCTGAAACAAAAGAAGATAAAATCAGTTGTCAGTTACCACTGCACTGACAGTGATGTTATAGATTTGATGTTAAAGGAAAAGTTCATCCAAACAAAAACTGTGTCATCATTTACTCCCCATTATGCGGCTCCTAACCTGTATGACTTTCTTTCTTCTGTGGAACACAAATAGAGATGACAGAATGATCATGCTGATCTTTCCCATATAGCTCCAAAAAGTACCATAGAAGTAATCCATATGGCTTAAGCAATAGATTTTTTATTAACAGAGAATTAAGTTATTATTCATTTATTTTGAAGATTTTCATATTCAAACTTTGGATGTCTCCATGTTTCATGTCAATGACACCAAACACCATTGATTCTCACAACCGAACGCGACACACCAAGTTTAAGCTCTTAGAGAGGTGGTTGAGGATTGTTATCCATTGCGGCAGGTAAGTGGGCATTAAATTGCCCACTTTAAGCCTGAGACAGACCACACCGCACACGAAGGCTCTGTTCAAGCTGTCCCACGGTGCACTAGGCGATTTTTATTGATTGATTTGCAGAAACAAAATGACATGAATGAAATTCAGCACCCAGTGTGTAGAGTGAGAAACACGGGACCAAAAGAACAAAACATTTGGAAACAAAGATACTAAAACTGAACTGATCATTCCCATGCTGGATGAGATCTTTCAACGACAGCCTCTGCCAGATGGAAGAAGGGGCACATTTACCGCATATAAGCGCTCCAGTGTGTGTATGGAGAAATGATGTGATGTCATAATGTTTTTGTTTCAGTGAAACGATACAACCAGATATCCGATTCTTTTCATGGAAGAATTTAAAACACCCTGAGAGTTAGTCATGGAAATTCGTGCACGCTCCGAGCGTTTACACCACAAGGAGAAAATGTTGTTTGTCAATTTTCTCTAACCACATTTTTTCCACCTTCTCTTGTCCATCAGGCAATTATCTATGAAGGGCAAGACAAAAACCCAGAGATGTGCCGGGTGCTGCTGACGCACGAGATCATGTGCAGGTGAGAAACACACACACATGCAATACACCACATTCCCTCCTTCACTATTACACAATCAAGCTCTTGAATCTTCCCTACCAAGCTCTGCCCGCTGACTGTGAGAGCTTTACTTTGGCTTCATTCTTGTCTTGGCAAGGCTGCAGACCTCTGCATCTAGCATTAGTGTGACAGGGCTGAGCTTTCTGCTCACACACACACACAGCTGTGTGTAAGCCTTGTTATAAAATTAGACGTAAGAGGGAGGATAGATTAACATTATTATAAATTTGCTGAAAGGTCAGATCATTATTCTTTAATTTATCAAAAACGTCCGTCAAAACTAGAATAAACAGTTTACTTCTATTTAAGAGGGATGCAGTACGTTTATATCCAGCCTGTTTCCTATCAGAGTTAGAACTGTTCTTTTCCCAGACTCTGGCCAAGTAGAGTAATACACTTTTGGACAGCACATTTTATAGTCATATAGTTGTCACCATTCAGAATTGAAATTCCTGAATGTGAATTGAATCAGCAAACAGGATGCAGAATTGCTATTTAAATAACTAAGAACTCATTTTAACTAAAAAACAAAGTTTGTCGAGACAAATGTGAAAGTTTTGTAAAAAGCCTTGAAGTTTGAAGGTTTACATGGATGGATAGTAGTGCTGTCAAATCTATTAATCACGATTAAGCTCATCATATGTGTGTGTGTCTGTGTATACACACACACACACACACACACACACACACACACACACACACACACATTATATAAACACAAACTTTTATGTTAGATGCGATTAATCGATTTGACAGCACTAATAGATAGATACATTCATGAATTTAAAGGGAGCCGGATTTTCAATTCTGAATTTTGCACATCCCTGTTTGTTGTGACCGTATAAAAAGATGTAGTTTCATGGCATGAGAAATGGAGTAAGACAGACCTTAAGTTCAGAGCAGCCCTCGTCTCTCTGCCTTCTTGAATCTCTATCCAGGTCATCCACTTCTTGCTCTGAAAGAAAAAAAAGAGAGAGAGCGAGAGAAAGCCATGCACCTTTAATTAAAATCAAAAGATAAATTCCTTGCACTTAAAACTGGGTTGTGGAGATGAGTGCTCATCTATTTTTGGTTGAAATGGAGAGCATTTGAACAGTTTTCTACTAAAAATATACCACTCATGCTTGCTTAATTAGGACATGGAAAAACTCATTACTCAATAAGAATCCTCTTGTTATTCCACAGCTAATGAATGCAGCTTGCTTTGAGTTTTGACAATGAAATATGTGCAGGCGAGCCAAGGCTCTCTCCTCTTTCTCTTTCAATCTTTCACTCCCCCTCACTACCTTTCTCTCTCTCTCTCTTACACACACACACACACACACACACACACGCAAGCA
This sequence comes from Tiaroga cobitis, assembly GCA_030578255.1. Taxonomy (NCBI): domain Eukaryota; kingdom Metazoa; phylum Chordata; class Actinopteri; order Cypriniformes; family Leuciscidae; genus Tiaroga; species Tiaroga cobitis. The sequence goes on along the minus strand of CM060604.1, from coordinate 19,687,408 downwards.
CGCACACAACCTTCTGTTATCGCTCTTTCAAAATACTTGCTGATTTAAAGATGTGTATTGACACAAACACTTAGTAACATACGTGCCTACAAAGGCTCACCATGTCAGCTTTGATCTGCCACTGTAGGATTACACGGATCACATCTGAAGTACATATCGCTACTGGAACCCATAAGGTCCCGCCAATGCAAATGTCTGTACTTGGTTGCAGACCAAAGAGCTTTCTAAAAGCAGCAGAAAAGGAAAAAGCGTCTATATTTTAAATGAGTAAACAACTACATCTCGTCTCTATCTTCCTCCTTTTTTCCCTTCTTCATCTGTATATGGCGTTTCGATACAGAGTGCTGAGAGAAAGGCACAATTACCAGTCTGCAATTAGACTGCTCTCCATTAATCAGGGCTGTTAATTGCTGTACGCCTTGCCATTAGCCATATGGTGCCACATGGGCCTGCAAGCATGAGACACAAACGTGTTTTCCCAAACAACTCGCTCATAGGCAAGGTTAGAGACAATCGCTCAAACGCAACTCTGGGCTCTTTATGATAGAGTTCCACTTCCTCATACGCACGGATTGATGAGATTTAGTTTGGTTTGTGTGGTGCAGATGAAACATCACAAACTTGGCCAGATTATTAATGGCTGGGTGGTCACAGTTGGAGAAACGCTGCTTTGTTTGGTTTTGGGGGCTATTTTAGAGCCGCTGTCTGTAAAGAAGCTGGACTAAGGGCAGTTCTGCTTTAATGGCATCAGCAAGGGCCACATCCTGGTAATTACGTGCAGCAATTTGGATTTAATTTCTTCAAATGCTGCAGCAGGAGGAAACGCTTGAGATTAAAGATTATGGTTCCCCTGCAGGTCCGCTGGGACGGAGCAAAATGAGCCAGAATGGGCGAAAAATCCCCCTGAACGAAGCCAGAGCATGCGTGGAGTCATTAGCATATCGTTGATGGGGGGCTTGGTGGTTCACCTATGGTGGTGGGGGGCCTTGTTGTGGTTTCCCATGGGTTCTGGCTGGCTATTGGGTTATCGAAGTGTCACATCCCTCTGTGCCCACCCCTCACATCCCAGAAAGCCTTGCTTCTGTGTGACCCACTTCTGAGAGAACATTGCTAAAGACTTGACTGCTCTCAGAGGAGTGAGAGAAAATGAGAGCAGAGAGAGGAAGGAAGGTAAAAATACAACAGTAAACTGAGACGGAAGCACCACACTCTGTCCAAACTAACAACAACGCTTAGACCGTCAGCATGCGTGAATGAGGGGTCAAGCTCAATCCACTTTATCAAGTTCATCAGGTCTAAAGGAGCCAACTCACTCACAGATCTGTTCTGCTCCTATCACATGATGTCTCATGCCCTATACTTTTTCTCATTCAAACCCCTCTGCCATCTGTGCAGGGAAACCTGAACTCACCGCCCCACCTGCTGTTTACCACCACAGCCTCCTTCCGCCGAAGACACCATGTATACACCCCTTTTCCATCCCTCCTGTCTTCTTTCACTTGCTTATGCTCTAGTATCCATCTTGTTCTCTGCTGCTGGAATACAATTTAGCACACGCGCACACACACATTTCTATACTTTTTTCTAATTATGTAAAATATCAAATAAAATAAAACTATGTAACATGTAAAATATACATTTATTCTAAATCATAAATATATTTAGAGTGGGGAACACATTAGCATCACTTGCCCCTTCTGTCTTTAGGAAATCCTTGCTAAAATACTCCCACTTTAAGTGTCCTCTTTACCTTTGCCTCTCCTCCCGTAACCTCATCTCTTCTCTCCTTCGCTCTTTAACTGCCCAGTTATCAGTCACACTTCTTATCCTTCAGTAACCGTCTCTGAGCCAGGCAGTCTGTTTTTGCAGCTGCAATTACTAACACACTGGCTGAGAAGCAGCATATTGTGTGCTGTGTGTACAGTAGTGAATGCCTGCCTTGAAGGAGCGAAAGAAAGACTGCTTATATATGCTACCTCTTCCTTTTCCACTGTTTGAGTTCAGTGCTTGCATATGTGCAGTAATACCCAGATTAACTGCTCTCTTTCTCTCTTTCTCCCCCTCCATCTCTATTAGCCGCTGCTGTGACAAAAAAAGTTGTGGCAACCGTAACGAGACGCCCTCTGACCCAGTCATCATCGACAGGTAAGAGCTGGTTATTAGATGTTTGTATGTGTGTTGCAATGTATCTGATCATCACACTGGAAAGGAAGTCCAGTGGAAGTGTTGCAAGTGGCTTCATTGAAATTTATGGAGTTATAAAGGATAGTTTGTCAGGGTAGATTCCATATTTAATTTGACACGAAAGGAAATGAGGCGGTAAGGCAAATTGGCCTCGGTATTTTTTTTTTTCAATTTGTTTCTTTTCTACATTCCGCATCCTTAAAAAACATTCACAAGTTTGGGTTTTTTTCCATAAAAAAAAAAAAGTATACTTTAATTTAGCAAGGATGCATTAAATTTATCAAAAGTTAAGAGTAAATATCTTGAAAAAATGCATCATGGTTTCCAGAAAAATAATAAGCTGTTCAGTTATTTCCAATAAGAAATGTTTCACCAAATATAGGAATACATTTCATTTGAATTCAAATATATTTCAAAATCGAAAACAGTTATTGACCCCAAACTTTTGATTGGTAGTGTACAAGGAAATAACAGCCTGTTTTAATTTTGAATTTAGTATCTGAATCACTGCAGAGATAATGCTGTAAATGAATTAAAATGGCATTCAAACAAGTCAAAAGTTTTGCTCTATAACAGCTTTGTGAACACATGTCTGTGGGTGCTCTATATTACTATATATGCTCTGCTGCTCAGAATAAAACATTGCAAATCAAAGGCAGCAGTTCAAAGAATTCCCCATCAGTGGGAAAAACAACCTGACAACAAGCATAAAAAAGCTTTCCTGGAACCAGAAACCATTTGTTTGCAAAAGAGTAATTGTTAAGTGATCGAGCTGGGCTGTTTTGAGGCCCTGTCGGGGTTGTTGAGTATGTAGTGTGCTCTAAAGTGTGCGTGTATGAATAATCAGCAGTGAAGATGTGTACGACTTCTGGAGAGAGCAGCATGTGCAGCGAAGCACGTCTCCTACCCTTTCTGTTTAAAAAGATCATACAACCGTGTCACGTTATTATTGAGGGCGCGACTATTTAACTTCTGACTCGATCGTGCCGTGTTTCGATGAAACTAAGCATGGGTTTCTGCAGATTAAAGTGTGTTTAAGTGTCAAAGGTGTGTTCTGATCTGTGTGTTAATAAGTCAGTGGCCTGTGCTATCAGATGAACACAGCTGTAGGATCACCGTGACTTTGCCAGCATTGGGGTGTGTGTGTGTGTGTGTGTGTGTGTGTGTGTGTGTTTGTCAGAGAGTAAGAGAGGCTTCTACCTGGCTGCTGTGTCTGTGAGGCTGGCCCATTTCTGCTCCACTGGGCTAGAACGCTTCACAGCTCTCAAAGACAGCTGCAGCCCCTCGACGCCACGTGGCATCACCTCCACCCAACACATGCTCACACAAACACACTGCCCATCACTTACTCTTCTTGATTGTTTTTCTTTATAAAGTTTGTCTGAAATGCTTCCTCAGATCCTCCTGTTGCAGCTCCGCTGTGGCTGTTTGCGGTCTGAACGAATGTGTTTCGGGCCTGGCTGAAGTCGGCAGCTGTGCTCGAGGTCACCACAGACCCCTTTAGGCTCAGGTGCGAGGGCATAGTTGCCCGTGAATAAAAAAGGAATTAGTAACAGTTTACTTTTAGTCATCATGAGTCTCTCCAAGATGGGAAAATAGGTCATTTGAAATGAGACCGGGAAATATGGAAGAGTTTACTGGAACTTTCAATATTTTCTTGGCCACATTCACATACTGGGGTTCCCAACAAACAAGGCGCAAGATGGAACAGAATCAATTACGGCAAGCGTAGACGAGCGCGCACACACTCCCAAATTCATCAAAAATATGATTTTGAGCTTCTTCCTTCCCTTGAAGTTATTTAGCTGAATAAATAAGAGCTCATTAGTGTGGTCTGGTTTCAAAGAGCTGATTAGGTTTTACAGCAGTAATTAGCAAGGCTAGTGCTAATTCCTCTGGAAGAGTAATGAAAGTGATTTCCTAATTAGGTTCCTCTCATAAGACGGCACAACAGGCCACTTCAGCGAAACCAGAGGAATGTCAGAGTAATAAAGCCAACTAACAATGCCTTATTAGATTGTTAAAAGAACAAATCTTACTCGCAGCAGATCTGCGCTCACGGGACCGTCGGCTCACGGTTCAAGTTCCCAGACTCATCGAGAAGCTTTTGAAAATGTGATTGGGGTCAATTTAATTACTCACGTGAAATTAAAACTGGTTCGCTAGCTATCTTTCTTCTCAGAGGGGTGTGTTTAGTTTACGTTGGATGGCTGTATCTAAACTCATTTCATGTGTAAGTGTATGTGTGTCTTGATTGACTCCTTGTCTTCTCCTTTTCTTCTTCTTTTACCTTCTGAGCTCTGTTAATGCCCCAGTAAGATTATTTCAAATACTTTAATCTGCTCTCATTGACACGGACACAAAAGGCCAGTGACATCTAATAGCAGCCCTTTTCACTGCCTCCTGTTTCATCTCTTTCACATCCCTTAGAAGCTCTCTCTCTTATTCTCTTTCTCGATTTCTTTCTCTCTTATCATTGTGTGTGTTAGGAGTAATTGAAGCTCAATAAGCCGTACAGTAATGGGGAAAGGTGTCGTTCTATCTCCCTGGGAACATTGCAGTTGATGCCTCCATCACCATGGATACTCTTAAACACTGATAGTGATTTTAGAGTGCAGAAAGTTCAGAGTTCCAGCACGAACCGTGGGAGTTCTGTGGCTTTGCGCTCGGTCGCGAGCCCTGACCCCGCTGGAAGGCTTTATTTGTGATGTAATCTTCAACATCTGGATATCCACTTCATGAAGAAATAACACAGTGGAAAACGCCACGGAACGGGCTTGATGTGCCCTTTCTCTGAATGTTTAATGGAGGTCTTTGCCTCGCAACTATACTGCTGGCCAGATTTGACCTTCTAGAAGAAGACCTTCAGGTCTCATGAAAGCAGAACAGGAAGTAATGTTTCACAGAACCATTTTCGCTCCTTCTCTGCTTGGGCCGCTCACACGGGATGTGCTATTTTATTCAAAACAGCATGAATGCATGAGTTCTTCTAAAGTGATATAGCGTAATATTAAGAGAGCGCTTATGAACTTAGATGGTGAAAAAAAAATAATTTAACATCTGTCTGCTGAGCTATGAAGGAGCATCTGAGTAAAATTGCACCTCAATATCGGCTGTTTGGGAAAGAGACAGTGACAGCGAGCAGCGCTATATTCCTGCAGTATGTTTGCATTAGTGGATTAGCGGGCTCTATTTCACAGAGTTGTTCTCTGAATCGGTGGCCAGAGAGTGATCCTCACAGGCTGGGGCTCCCATTGTTAACGTAATCCTGTCCGGTCTGTAGCCCTATTGTGTGGCAATTAAGACTGAGAGACTGTGGAGAGCTCAGCGTGAGTGTCTGTGTGTGCGTCTGTGCGAGCCATGAAAACAACAGTAATACAGTGAAGGAAAGTATTTTCAGTTTACATGTTTCTGTCTTCTCTACAAAAATTAACTGGTCAGTCTTTCCCTGACCAGGAATAAGAAGAATGCATAAGAAGTGCTAGTGAAGGAAAATGTGGGCATCAGCTTTAAAAAGTGTGCGTGACTCCAGGCTGGGCTGTCACAGCTGCTGAAAGGTGATGTGCTCCTATGCAGTGACAATGTCTCTTCCTAGAGAGAGAGAGAGAGAGAGAGAGAGAGAGTGCTTGCTTGTATTTGTGAGTCTGTGCGCATAGGTGTATATGTGTGGCCTACTTAAGCCCAAACGGTGAAGGAATAATAAAAGGCCAAGCTCTGCTGTTCAGAGTTAATACAGGGTTAAAGATATGCAGCTCACTGTCAACAATCCCATCATCCGCCTGGATGGTTCCCAAAGAAGAGCATGCACTCCTCTCCACTCGCCCGTGCCTGTGTGTGTGGCCCTGTGTGTGCTGTTCTCCCCTGACAACTTTACCATTCTGTCTTCTTTACTCTCTCTATACCGAGCCCCCACGTTCCTTCTCTGTTGCTTTCTCACTCGTACAATTATAAATGTCACATTGACATTTTTTTTAATTAAGCTAATTAATTAACCTGATTAATAATATATTATTTAAACGAATTAATTATAACTCCAGCCCATTTACTATTGTAAGACTGTAGTAGCTACCACTGTCATCAAAAAATAAGAAAAAAGACCATTATGAAATTTTCTTATGCTGTATGAATCAATTTCATGTTTAAAATATATTCCATACACAAAGAAGCCTAAGGCAAAGCTTTTATTTTCCCAGATTTAAGCTACAGGTACATTTTTAAGTATACTCAGGTCTCCATAAACATACTTTTAAGCGAATTGTATAATATTGCATTAAAAAATGCTTGATGAAACACAAAGATGCAAATACAATTTTCAAATAAAAATCCAGTTTCCAAATGTTAATAAAAACGTTTGAGGTTGGTAAGATTTTCTAATGTTTTTCAAACAAGTCTCTTATGCCCACCAAAGCTGCATTAATTTGATCAACACAGTGAAAGCAGACATATTGTGAAATATGATCACATTTTAAAATAAGTGTTTTCTAATTGAATGTTTTAAAATGTTATTTATTCCTGTGAAGGCAAATCTGAATTTTCAGCATCTTTAGGCCTACTCCAGTCTTAAGTGTCACATGATCCTTCAGAAATCCTTATAATATGATGATTTGATGCTCAAGCAACATTTCTTTTTATTATTATCAATTATTATCAAAAAATATTATATATTTATAATTATTGTTATTATTTTTTTGATATAAAGTTTAAAAGACCACTGCTTTATTCACAAACTGTTTTTGTGATTTTCTGGATTTTTGCATAAATTACATTGGCAACATTGGTTAATTTTGTCCCAAATACATAAGTCATAAACACACACATACAAACACACAGCTATTCTCTCTGCTCTATCTCTCTGCTTGTCCAGCCTGTTGTTCACGAACAGGGCATGAGGCTGTGATCTCTGGGAAGACTGATCGGCCCTTCAGGCTAGTGCTAGAAACCCTGGCAGTCAGAGTCTCCTCCTCTGCTCTCACAGATAAGAGCCACGGATCAGCCAGATCACTGATCCACTTCATACGCTTTAGACGCAGATCTGACCCACTCAAGGCTACTGATGAGAAAGAGTGTTTATGATCAAGACAGAGAGGAAAACTTCATTTTACTCCAAGAAAAACAACCAAACCGTCTCATTTTCACACACTAGTAGTGACACAGATTAGACTGGTGTTGTTTTAAGAAGCATGTGTACGGATGAGACCGTGTGTTTGTGTGTGTTCATATGGAGGGTATAGTTGATGTATGCCATTTCCTCAGGAGTGTGTGTGTGTTGATTGAGGAATGTCAGACAGGAAGTACTCCTCCCGGGGAAGGTGATGTCACTGCAGCTTCAGGGCGGCTTCCTGTCTACTTCTGCAGCAACAGATGCACTCTCCCAATTGCAAACTTTTTTTCTGTCGTAGGCCCACACATACAACTTATTAACGTTAAACCTGATTTTTTTCTCAGTCTACTCTAAGCAACCTCAGATTCCCCTCTAAAGGGCATGCTGGGGAAACATCCCCTCTCTGGGTGGGCAGGGACATCAGGGTAATCCTGTTATTTCTGTCAACACACACACACACACACACACACACGCAAACACACACACACACACACACACACACACACACACACACACACACACACACACACACAGACACACACACACACATATTTCAAACAAGTGATCATTATCTAAACAAGAAATTATTACAAAATACAAATAAAAACTTGAAGCAAAAGTTGGATAAGTCGTTTATTAGAATATTTATTGATTTTATTTTTGAGTTAATTTTTCTTATGATTGGCGAAAAAAAAAAAAAAGTAATGCGTTAAGCAAAAAAAAAAAAAGCTCTAAAAATAAATACTCACATATTTTGTCCAATGTATCTTTTTCTAGAAAAAAAACAGGTGAAGAATATATTTTTTGCAGTGAACACATTTTCTATTGGCTTCTCTCATCCATATGGTCAAGGCCAATCAAGATTTCATAGATCTATATTTAGCATTGTGTACCGCTCAGTGGGTGTGCGTATTTGCGTGCGTACTGCACAGAGGGAACCCCCGTGTCTGAAGTCCATTGTTGTGGTTTGTTGTGTTTGGGATGCACTTCCTGTGGTGAGAGGTCAGCAGCGCGCAGCCTCGGCTGGCTGCTGAATAATTCATGCCATTGACTTTGTGTCAGCTTTCACAGGCGTGCCCAGGGATGTTTTATTCATTTATCTCATTTAGGGGCCCTGCCTGCACCTGTTCCACCATTAAGCACCCCGCTCATTTGCATTAGATGCTAATTTAGTTTACCGGCAGGCCTGGGCTCCCCTATTTTCATTATTTTTTCTTAGAAACAAATATTGTACTTAACACAATACATCGATTTTTACATGAACTATGAGTATATGCATTGTCAGTCTTTTAAAGTCAGCATGAAAGACTGAAAGAAAGAGATTTTGTAACTGTTAAGCACGCATTGTTTACTAATAGTTTATTGTAAAAAAAAAAAAAAATTGCCCAATTACTGAAACTTATAACATTGGAAGAGTGTGAACATACGTGTGTGTGTGTTTAGAAGGTGTCAGAGGGAACAGACTTGCCCTGGAGCAAGTTAAGCACAGATGTGCCTCTTTATACCCCTTCTCTTAGCTCTCGCCCTATTCCCTCACTCCGCATGAAGATCACCTTTCTTTTAAACACACACACTCTGTCATTTTCCCTGTCATCCATCTGTCTCTCTCTTTCTCTCTTTGTTCTATTTTTATCGCCACAATCATGTCATCATAGGTCAATACTTTGCTATACATTCTCATTCAATTCAGGTAAAGGGAACAGAATTTATTCGGTTAAGTGAAAGTGAATTGGCATTCACAATGCATTTTACTTCCGCAAAGTGATGCTAATAGGACTAGATTTGATTTTATATATCGGGAATTAATTGGATTGTAAAAAGTGGTCATTACGTACAGTACATGCCAGAATTACATGAATGTAAGATTGGCATAGTAATGCTTTAGTAGCTATTTGGCTACTAAAAATAAATTATGGCTTTCACATTATTTAAAGTCGTGTTTTAATGGAAGTATTGACAGATCTTTTGTACTGTGTTGTGACATACATACATCTGAATAACATCTGAAAAATGAAGGACGAGACCTTTTTTTTATTCATTGGTTGTTGATTGAACATTAAATGTGTGTATTGGGTGGACTTTCATTTCATGCTGAATTTAATAGCCTGCACAGCCTAAATAATGTCAACTTAAAAAGAAAGTAATTTCAGAGGACGAACAAATGATATTTTGATTAAAGATTACAGAGATGGCAAATTTGAAATAACGCACAGATGAATCAGTCACAATAAGACTAGATATGTAGCTACATTAAGAACTTGAATAGAATGAATTTTTAAGACCTAATTTAAGGAAGCACACCTCCCACGTTGCTACCGTGAGGGTGAGATGTTTAGACCTCTCACAGCAAATGTATTCAATGGACGACTCTGTATGTCTTTCCAGATCAGTGTTAGTTTGTGTACGTGTATGTTTCATTAGTATCACACAGAATACAGAGCCTTTTCAGTGGCTGACCTGACACTACTCAAATATGTTTTTACCACTGAACGTGCTTTTCGCTGTTGGACCTGACGAGCGTGTTGGCTGTATGTGTGTTGTGTGTGCCACACATTGCGCCCATCTGGAAATTAATCTTGTTTGTACTGTCTGAGACTGACTACATTATGCCTTATGTCTACTCCTCTAATTGCTAAACTCATCAGCTCTGCCTAATAAAAATATCTGTCTGAACTCCATGCCATGCCTTGACAATTTAATCTACATTGGGTACCATGAGGAACAGGTCACCCAAGAAAGAGAGTTCTGTCATCATTTACTCACCGTCATGTAGGGGTGGGCGCTATACCGGTATGAACGTGAATACCGGTATTATGTTGTGCCATGATATGGATTTTGCGATACCGAGGATACCGTATTCATAAATTCAAATTTTGCAGTTATATTGTTTTGTTCAATTTGGTACTCTTTACAACTGTTAACACTAATGACGATACAGAATCGAATACGCTGTTTAAGGAAACGGCTGATTTGGCGCTTCATACGCGTGAAGTTGCTGAGGCGATTAACCGCTGTCCTGTGACGCGTTCAATGAAGGACCGTAACGTAGAACACATCGCTAGTGCTAAGCGGCTGTTCATAAAGGATGCATCTTTTGCGGTGGAATGGGAAATAACAAGGTAATGAGACGCAAGTTTGACTTTTAACTTGAGCGCAGCATTTTTAGAATGCCGTTTCATTTGCGAGATGCGGGTGCAACACCAAAACAAGTTCGTCAAGCACAAAAAAACGTTAAAGTTCTAGGCTACTGTATGTTTGAGATGTCATGTTTTCATGCAGGTTGAAAGGCTGAAAGCTGCTATTATTATCTTTGTTTTTACAAAACATTTACTGCTAATAATATTATCCACGTGGAGACATTTCCCCGCAATGTACGTTAGGCTATGAATAACAGGACACGACACACATAAGCGCGCGCATACACACGACACACACATAAGCGCGCGCATACACACATACTGGTCCACTATCTTTGTGGGGACTCTCCATAGACGTAATGGGTTTTATACTGTACAAACTGTAGGGCTATATTCTGTCTCCTTACACTAATGAATTAGTTTGTATGACAATTTTCATTGTTTTTTTCTTGTATACATTTAAGTTCTATTTATTTGGTGCTTTGTTCAATCTCAAACCATTATTTTATTTTTATTATTAAGATGTCTGCACAAGAGTTAACTGTAATCTGTGCAAACATTAAACTTAAATTAAACGTCTCGCTTTGGTCTACACTGGAAGTGTTCTGCTCGCTCTGCTAAAGCTAAACTATAATTACTAAAACTGAAACTAAATAAAATAAAAACTATATAGAAATGTGTTTGCAAAATAAAAACTAACAAAACCATTAATGAAACTAACTAAAACTAAACTGAAATTTAAAGCAAAATTGAAAACGATATTAAAATAAAAACTAATTTAAAAAAGCAAAACTATAACAACAGATATTCCCGGAGACAGAGCACACCCGAAGACGGCTCTCACTCAGAAATCAATAAAGTCTTCATTCGCTCCTGGTTCTCATTATGACAAGACGAGCAAAAAGTGGAAAGACATAACAAGTGCATTCAAGCCTACCTCATGTTGCACGTTTGAACTTTTTGAGAGAAAAAATGGCACAAAAAAAAAAAAAAAAAAAAAAACATTTCAGGTCTATGTCCGATGAAATGCCTCACCTTTTTTCTAGTTATCTAGTGTTAAAATACATATTCTGCCTGTAATTTAACTAAGGTGTACTAAAATGTGATTCCAATTTTTTTTCTCATATCGCGGTATAATATCGATATCGTCTGGACAGTGAAAAATATCGTGATATGAATTTTTGCTCATATCGCCCACCCCTACCGTCATGATCGCTGATATGACTTTCTTGCTTCCGTGGAAGACGTTTGGCATCCTGTGGTCTGTGAAGTGATGATTTCAAACATCATAAAAGTATCATGACGATCCACATGACTCATTACATTCCAAGCATACTAAAACCTAAAATTGATTAACAACTGAACAAGTGACATCACTGCTGATCGGTCATAAAACTAAAGCTGTTGTTGTATGTCCAAGCTAGTTTGACTCCTCTTAAGTCGCCATATGAAAATATATGTACGTAAATGTGTTGGATTAAGTAAGATTTCAGATTTCTGGTCTTCTGAATAATGCATAATTGGAAAATAGTGTAAAACACTATTTTCACACACTATTATAAAATAGAGTACTTTTATGTCTTTTTTTTTTGGAGACTGGTGATGTTATAAACTGCGTTATATGGAAAAGGGCAACAAGTACATTCTGCTAAACATCTCTTTTTATATCCTTTTTATATTGAAGAAAGAAACAGGTCAGGTGAGTAAATGATGACAGAATTGTAATGTTTGGGTGAACTATCCCTTTACATATCTGTTGCTTACATTTGTTCACCATTTGGAAATATAGGTCTTAAAATCATTAACAAAGACTTAAGGTTTAGGCAATAAATACAGGAGGTGCAGTGGCTGTATTGGTCAGTTAGGATTCTGAGAGGTCTATCACTATCACTAACACTAATCATTATCTTTCTCCGTCAATATGCTGTACATCTGGGTTTCGATCACCAGCCTGCACAAACATGAATGCAAGGATGACAAATGCAGCTATTGGATTGTCGTATCTCAAAGTACACCATCAGTACTCAACTATTTGATTGACAACATTTATATTTGGGCCTTAGGGCAGAGGATTGTGGGAACTGTAGTGCACAGTGAATGTGTGTTGGAGGCCAGCAGAGTTGCTGAATAGCGGATGATTATGCAGCCCTAAGGTGTTGATGGCTTCACTGGGCTGGCCTGGAGCTCCCTCCCTGTTGTGTTCCTGATGTTTCTTTCTTTCTTTCTCTCTTTCACCGTCTTATTTTTTTCTTCTTGGGGCCGGGCAAAACTGCCTCAGGGGACTGTGGGTAACTGTGATTGACAGCCAGATGCAGGCAGAGGTCGAAGCTGCTTTAAAACGTCAATGGGCTTTCATCTTGTAGCGGACACCAGCTCTCTTTATACACACACTCTCGCTCTTTCACTCTCTTTATATGCTAAAACACACGTAAACAATCAACGCAAAGTATGGTGCTAATGCTATCGTAATACATTTTGCACTGATTTAGCCAATTACAGCTACGAGTACAAGATAAATTCATGACTTGAGAGATTTCTTCTGCCTTGCTGAAAGTAAAACTATCTAGACCCACATAAACTTCCATGGTACAAAATTTGTTGGTCAACCAGCATGGTGCTTTTCATGAAGCTGGTTCACTGGAGAAATGCTGGTTAAGCTAGTTAAAGTCAACATTAAATTTAAAATTGACGATTCTAATTTTTTTAACTGAATATTGCAGTGTTTATTATAAATAATGTATCTGTGCACATTATGTGCCCTTGTAATCCCGAATCAAAATAACTTCCCTTCACTTGTAGCGGCTCCTCTCCTCTCCTCTCCTCTCCTCTCCTCTCCTCTCCTCTCCTCTCCTCTCCTCTCCTCTCCTCTCCTCTCCTCTCCTCTCCTCTCCTCTCCTCTCCTCTCCTCTCCTCTCCTCTCCTCTCCTCTCCTCTCCTCTCCTCTCCTCTCCTCTCCTCTCCTCTCCTCTTGGCATGAGGGCGGGACAACCTGTCACCCACATGAGATTGCAGCAATAGCAAACCACAACGATACAATCAATTCCCGATAGACAATATCAAGTCCCATCACATTTTTTTTTTCTTGTTTGAGAAGCCGAAGCCGTTTCACGTGGACAATGACATACGTCACAAAAGGAAAGAAAAGACTATCACAACTTCTCTTTCATGCCAACTTGAGAAGCCTAACATGCTGGAAAAAGTAAAATTCTGACACTTAGATTTCGAGACTTTTCAAAATAATCAAATCGTGCTCTTATATGTGTGACTGAAGAATATGACATTTTTGGCGTCACAATTGGGGGTTGGGAAAGAAAGTGCACACACACACACACACACACACACACACACACACACAGAGAGATCTGTCTAGCAGGAGCTGGTGGAGGCATCTCTCATTTCTCATCCGTTTCATTCCATGCGTAATCAGATTTCAGTGTTTGCTGAGGAAAGAGGACCACTCACTCTCAGAAAGACATGCCTCAGCCTCCCTGTCTCTGTGTCTGTCTGTGCCACCCCGGTCTGGGGGTGTTAGCATTGTCTGAATTATAAACATGTCTTACCTGCTGACTTACACGTTTTGGTAAGTGTAGTGCTTGCTCTTGGTACGTGAGTGATGTAGTGCCGGAGAGGTAATGCAAATCTTTATTATTAATGTGCATGTAGAAATAAAACTGCTAATCTTGTACATATTAATAGCTTGAACGCTTCCCAGGTTGCCTTGAAGTCTTGCGTCCTCCTGAAGGGATGTCAGGGTCCACTTCTACACACAAGTGCACATGTTATGATTCACTGTTCACGTACACTTACAAACAGACAATGAGAGAGAGAGAGAGCTGTGGCCCCTGGCAGGGTAAATGGATGGCTCAGGTTACAGCTCTGTGAGTGCTGGATGAAGAGAGAGAAAATGAGAGAGTGAGAGGGCTGTGAAGGATATTCTGGATCACAAAAGGGTCAGAGGATGAAAAATAGATGGACGTGTTAGTTCAGCTCTGGGTGAATTCAGAACTGGTTCCTCACCTTCCCTCAGAGCTCACCTGACCTCCTGTCCACCAATCTTTTTAGGGATACACTGCGGAAGAGTTTGGAGGAGTGTGCCCTTTTTATGTGTACTGTTCAAAAGCACACATCTAAGGTCTGTTCCAAAAATCTAGTGAGCTTCTTCTGTAGACATCATTTTCATGATTTCTGAAGGATCATGTGACACTAAAGACTGGAGTAATGACTGCTGACAATTCAGCTTTGCATCACAGGAATTAATCACAATTTAAAATAAATCAAAACGGAAAACACTAATTTTAGATTATAATAATATTACACAGTATTACTGTTTTTACTGTGGTTTTGATCAAACAAATATACTAGTGCCGTCAAACGATTAAAATATGTAATCGCGATTAATCGCATTAATGTCGTAGTTAACTCGCGATTAATCGCACATTTTTATCTATTCTAAAATGTCTCTTGATTTCTTTTTGTCCCATTATTTTTTTTCTCATTTTAATGCTCTTATCAACATGGAAAAGTGGATCGGCTTGTTTTGTGCAAATGTTTTTATTGAAAACAACATTGGCATATACTGTGTTCAAATTCACAATAAAAAAATTCTCACTTGGAGCAAATAATCTCTCACACAATGTAACACTGTCCATCAATAAAAGGGCGAAAGAAATACTGACGAGGTCCTGATATTGACGAGGGGGCGGAGAATTTGCATCAGCTGTGTGTGTGTGTGTGTGTGTGTGCTTGGCTATCATCAAGCGGTATTTCAGACTGGACGCGCTGCGATGATAGCTCAGTTCACAACGACAAAACACACAGATCACTTTGGTCTTGTCAATGGAACCATTTGGCAACTTTTTAAAAGTAAACTTTCCATTCAAAATCTTATTGGCATCCATTTCGGCGTCTCGCGCTCGTCATCCACTCAAAGCGTAACGTTAACCTACTATTTGGCCGCCGTGCAAGCCCAAACGAGTGTGTGCGGCACGCCTGTTGTTTTGTTTCCGGTCTAGCTAGATCCGCTTGCGATTTGGTCATCGAAGCAACAAAACGTCCTCGCGCGGCGCAAGCCATTGAAATGAATGTGTTTCATAGCGCAGCGCCGCGTCAAGTTGCAAAATCATATGAAAAAAACTACAAAGGTTGCTAGGACAAAAAGACCGTTAATCGCGCGATAAAAAAATTGACACCGTTAAAATGGGTTTGCGTTAACGCCGTTAATAACGCGGTTAACTGACAGCCCTAAAATATACCCTTGCTGAGCATATGCAACATCTTTTAGAAACGTTTTACTAACCACAGACTTGGTGGTACAGATATATTCAGAGTAAAATATAAAACAGGTAATTGTGGGAAGTTAAATAATAAGAAATAAAGTCATAATTGTGAGAAAGTCAGAATTTTCCTTAGTGGAAGAACCTGGATACAAAAGTATCTATAACATATAACATATATTAATGTTTTGGAAGAAAAGAATAAACTGAATATTAATTTTAAAATCATTAAATAACTTTATTCAAAAAATTCCTTGCCATGTATATTTATGCAATCAGTCGCAAAGTTAGGAAGCCACTGTAGAAGTCTTAAAACAGCAGTAGTCACCTAAATATGACTGCCTGCTCGTGTTTCTATCTGCTTTTGTTCAGATGTTTGTGAAGGGGTTGTGAGAGCCACACTGACCCAAATGAATTATGTCCCAGTTCTCCAGAGGCAGTGCGTCAACTATTTAGGGCATTCTGTGCAAGAGATTTTAGACCAAAGAGAAAGGGTGAGTGAGAAAGAGAAACAGTGGAAAGAAGAGAAAATATTCTGTACTAGTTAGGATGCTTCCACCTCATATGAAAACACATCATGGCCAGATTTACACTCAGGTCCTTTCGAGGTAAGCTATTTTTACACAGACTATATACTCTACGACACAGCTGTCAGTCACAGATGTTTAAAAATTATAGGTAGTGTTGTTTTGTTTAGGATGGTCGTGTCTGTGCATTTGATACTTCCCAGTGTGCACTCTGCACAGGAAGTGGACTACAGCCTCCCAATGTGGTCTGCATTGTTTTTTTAGCACTCCCCTCTACCCTGAGCCCTGACAGCACGGCACCAGCACCCAAAAAACAACAAACATGTCCGGTAGGCTTCAATCTGCACTTGTAACACGCTACTGTCTGGAAAGACCATTTGCATTCATTAATTGTTTTCTCAATTAGAGGATTCAGCATTCAGGACTTTAATCAGGGCATTTAAACTATTTGGGTCGGAACGATTTTTTATGTTTTTGAAAGAAGTTTCTTATTCTCACCGAGGCTCAGAGAATGCATTTTTATTATTTGATCCAAAATACAGTACAACTTAACGAAATGTGAAATACAATAATATATATTTTATTCACACTTTCATTTCAAAATTAAAAGGATAATACACTCAAAAATTTAAATTCTGTCATCATCTACTTACCCTCATGTCACTCGAACCCTGATTTCTCGCATCTATGGAGAACAAAAGTCTTTTCCATGCAATCAACAGTTACAGTTACATTTGTCCCATTAGCTTTCTGTAAAACTGTTACAACTTTAATAAAGATTTTTTTGAAAACAAATATTAATACGTTACAAGGAAATGCTATTTCAGTTTTTCGTTATTCTGTAACTTGGCATTTCTTTGTGTTTGTTTTTGGAATTTATTGGCAATTTCTGAGTGAAAATTGTTTTACATTTTTTTCTGTGGTGAATCGCTTTAAAGATAAGGTATAAAGGCTTGGCTTTAGAAGCCACGGAGGGCTAATCTGGCAAAATTACTGTTTGTTGTTTAACTCTAGTGAAAAGCCGAACAGCTGGCCGTATACCATCCAATTACCTCATTCTTCTGTTCTGACAGGTTGAGTTTTATCTCCTGAGCAGATTACATATTGAAAGTTTACAGTAAGTGACTGAGAGCAAGACGATGCCACTGAAAACAGACAAAAACAGCTAAACTAATGTATAGAGTTTAGAGGAAGGCAGTGATCCAAACGCCAGCACCAGCGCTTACATAACTTCCTGTCTCTCATGGCCTAATTTCTACTGTATGTTTGTATTTGTTTTTAAACTGACAATCATTCTCTGTACCTTTTGTCTTACCTTCTGCTTCTGTCTTTGTCTTTTCCTCTCTCTATTTGTCTGTCCATGAGGCGAAATGGAATGATGCAATTTTCTAATTCAGTCAAATAAAGCTCTCCTTTTGTCAGCTGTCAGAAGCCGGGCTTACAGAGGTCAGAGGTCGCAATGCTGCTCTTAGGAGAGCGCTCATCGATTAGCCGTCAAGCCGCTGCCGCCTCGTCTATTCCGAGTGGGAGCGATGGAGGGATGCTGAGCTCCATTTCCATAATTGCTCAGCGCCTTAAGTGCTGGTACCTTTAGAACAGAGGAGGTTGGAGGGAAAAAAACAGATGCAGAAATTATAAGGCAAATACAGTTATTGAATATCAGTGTATGCACGAACTGGGCAATATTGATTTGTAATTGAGTTGGGATAATTCTTCCAGGCATTAAAGCTTCACCTCTGTAGCATGGCCACTCTCTTTCAATAGACTTTCATCATGAGAAATGAAACTTAATATCTGCAATTTAGTTTATCTTAGTTTATCTTATTCTTTTCTGTTAATGTGGTGCAATGTAATCTCAGATAGTGATAATGTTAGCAAATCAAAATTTCTCTTCATTTACTCTTTGGATTTTTTTTGCTCTACAGACTCTACTTAACACCAATTCCAATTCATCAACAAAAGTCAAATTAAATAATCTCATTGAGAAATCATATTGATCGAGCAATTTAAATACTTAATGACACAATATTGATTTCCAGGCCTGGAAAGCCATGGAAATGAATTAAAGTCATGGGAATATTTAGTAAATTATTGTTTTTTCTTTTAGTTAAGCTTTAGAGTTTGGGAATTCTGTATTAAAAAGCAAAAAATCAGTTTGTTCGACCAATGGCAGGTGGAGGTCTTCTGGGAAACCTGTTTGAAAACAAACATTATTGTTGGTAAATATATTTCATATTATTATATTAATGTTATAATAACAATATTATTATAAATGTATTTAAAAAACAAATTCAATATAAATATTTTGCATATATATATATGCATATTATATATATTTAAAGCTTGTGAAAAGGTGGTGCTATCTGTTTGTTCAACCAATACCAGACAGAGAAAGTGTTCCTGGGAAACCTGCTTGTAAACAGTTGTTATTTTTGCAATTTAGCTTTAAAATGGTATTATAAATATAATTTTACAATACATCTCCCTGATTGGCCTTTTGATTGACCAACAGCCATCTTCAGCATCATAATGCCTAAGAGATGGAACAAACTAAGCAGAGCAGAGCCTGGGAGACAGCTCATCTGTTTACGATTTGAGTCCAGCCAGGAAGAGAGGTCACAGGTCAGAAGCGTGTTCTGAAAAGGTGTATGCTGAGAGAGAAAGAGAGAGAGATACAGGACAGGAGGGATAAAGGGTGGTCCTGTCACAACATGGCTGCTTCCTTCCACATGAAGACCACTAAACCACAGCATTTCCTCTGCCAGAGCGGCTTCTATCATTAGAATGTGGAATAACACTAAATTGACTGATGACGGTTGGCTCACGGAGCCCCTCTTAAACCGTAAAGGGCCCCAGATAGCTGTGGACATGGCTTTTATCGACCCCGCACTTGTGCGTATTAATAAGGTCTGCTGCTCACATTCACTCCTCTCAGATCTCCTTATCTGTATTTCCTCCCACATGACAGATGAGTGTGTCTGGGGCGCAGCACGGTCAGACAATGGCTGTGTGTGTATGTGTGTAATGAGGAGTCCAGACCAGCAGCGCTGTGATTGCTGCTGATTTAGGGCTGTGCTCCGTGCTGTTAATGGTCTCACGCTGTGATAGAGAGGTGGCTCTGGGTCCAGGGCCATATTTAACGGCCCCTGACTGTTATTACTGGATGTCACTGATCACCCACATTCCACGTCTTATCGTTTAAGGTTGGTGGCTGAAATGTTTGAGGATAAAAACAATTAGACGTGAGATTTACGTCTGCATAGTCATTTTTACAATAATGAGAGCAACGAGGACTGAAACGTGGAGGATAAACATTCACTGATGTAGCGGAGAGAGAGCCTCAGCGTGTGCTGTTTTATTGAAGCTCGCGTTCCCTGACCTCTACATTACTACATCATCAAATTACAAATTCCATTACAATGAAATGTTTACAGCGCTGCTGCTCTGCCCGATCCACACATCTTCCTGTGACCCGTCCGCGTGTCCGTGCGTATGGGAGGAGATGACTATTTGCCAAGCGCAGGGCCGTGCATGTGCATGAATACTGAGATTACACTCCAAATAGCAGATGAGAGTCTTTGGAGCAACCTGAATGAATATCTGGAGGTTTACATGGAGAGAAAGAGACACCTGTCTTGCTGTCACTGCATGCCATATGCAGCTGCACAGCCATTAAGGCGAACGTGCACACATTTAGTACAAACTTGCAGCTTTGAACCACCTTCATTCAATCTGCCTGTGGGTTATAAAGGTACCGGATAACTAATCAGCACTCACATGGCGAGATCAACCTTTTTATTGTTGTGTTTAAGGTCTTAAAGGGATAGTTCACACAAAAAAGAAAATTCGTATTATATACTCACCCTCATGTTGTTCCTAATCAGTTTGCTATTATTTGGACAGTGGAAAAACAACAGAAGAATAAAAAAAAAATCACTTAGATCTTTACCGTACGAAGACAATGGGCTACCGTTCAATGGGCTGTCAAGAATAAAAATCATCCTAAAATTAGTCTATATGGCTTACTCCAAATTATTTTATTCATCAAGGATGCATTGAATTGATCAATGACAGTAAATACTTTTATAAAATAAATGTGCATCAATCTGTGCATCAAATAATCATGAAAAAAATGTATAACAAAAATATTAAGCTGCATAACTTTTCAACATTGATAATAATACACATTATTCTTGAGCTGTAAATCAGCATATTAGAATGATTTCTGATGGATCATGTCACACTAAAGACTGAAGTAATGGTAATTTCATCACAGGAATAAAGTACATTTGAAAATATAATAAAATAGAAAACTGTTTTTTTAACTGTAATAATATTTCACAAAATTACTGTTTTTACTGTATTTAAAAAAAAAGCAGTCTCTGAGCATATGATACTTAAAATATCTTATCGACTCAAACTTTTGAGTGTATGTGTGTGTATATATATATATATATATATATATAATGAAGTGTTCAGATGCAAAAGCCTCTAAGTGCCATCTGAAATTTTCTTCTAGAATGATCATTTTTATTAAAGGGTTAGTTCACCCAAAAATGAAAATTAAGTCATTAATTACTCACCCCCATGCTGTACCAACCCCGTAAGACCTTCGTTCGTCTTCGGAACACAAATGAAGATATTTATGATTAAATGTGACAGCTGGATCACTCCGCCATAGGCTCCCTAAGGGAATGAATCCTGACGTCCCAGAAAGTCAATGAAGAAAATGTTTAAATATTCCATGTCACAACAGTGGCTCAACTATAAGTTTATCAAGCGACGAGAATACTTTTTGTGCGGAAATAAAACAAAAATAACGACTTTATTCGACTATTCCTTTTCTTCCTTGTAGGCCTGAAACGAGACTTCAAGAGATTTCCACGACGCGCACGCGCGAGAACTTAACTGAAGTAGTTGAAGGAGATCGCAATTCTCGCGCATGCGTCGTGGAAATCTCTTGAAGTCTCGTTTCAGGCCTACAAGGAAGAAAAGGAATAGTCGAATAAAGTCGTTATTTTTGTTTTATTTCCGCACAAAAAGTATTCTCGTCGCTTGATAAACTTATAGTTGAGCCACTGTTGTGACATGGAATATTTCAACATTTTCTTCATTGACTTTCTGGGCCGTCCGGTGTCATTCCCTTAGGCAGCCTATGGAGGAGTGATCCAGCTGTCACATTTAATCAAAAATATCTTCATTTGTGTTCCGAAGACGAACGAAGGTCTTACGGGGTTGGTACAGCATGGGGGTGAGTAATTAATGACTTAATTTTCATTTTTGGGTGAACTAACCCTTTAAGCTTGTATATTTAAGTTCAGTAATTTCACTTAAATGACAATTAATAGGCGATTTTCATTGTCATTTAAGTGAAATTACTGAACTTAAATATACAAGCTTGATAAAAATGATCATTCTAGAAGAAAATTTCAGATGGCACTTAGAGGCTTTTGCATCTGAACTCTTCATATATATATATATATATATATTAGGGCTGCAACTAACGATTATTTTGATAATCGATTAATCAGACGATTATTTTTTCGATTAATCGATTAATCGGATAAAATTTCCAATTTGATTTTTTGTTTATTATAACTAAATAAAACCCTAAATCAGGGTTGTGGTGAGCAGGACGAGGCCGAGGGACGTGAGAGATGCGAGACCGGTGCGTCTCACAGGTGTCGTTCATTATCACTCACGCCACCGGCCTCTCACGTCCCTCGGCCTCGTCCTGCTCGCAACAAGGGTATTTATGTGTAAAAGTGTACTTTAAAGCAGCACTAAGTAGGAATTCCGTTTTTGTCAAACAGCGACCCCTAGAGTCGCTGTGGAGTACTTCTGTTTGATGCTCATTTTATCAGAATTTTATCAGATCTGTTTTTTGCCGTAAAGCAATTCGTTATCGATACTTCCTATCGTACTTGATATCACACGATACTTCCTAACACTGAGGCCGGCGGCCCGCCGGCCCAAAGTTGCAAGGGTGGTTTTGCGGCTCACAGGCACCAAGGGGGGTGCGAGACGACCACCATTCAACACGAAATCAGTAATATAAACATTACAATGACTCCAAAGCTGTTCGGTTAAGGTAAAAAAGTTACTTAGTTCACCTTTAAAAAGTGCAAAAGCCACACATTGAGTTTTACTAATATCAATATTTGCTTTGTTTTTAATGATAATTGCTAATGGCAAGTTGACAACCATGATTAATGTAAAATTAATAAAAAATTATATCCAACATATGTTTTAGCAATTTTTGTTAAAACAAATTTACACAGACATGTTGTTCAGATGTGAAGATATAAACTAAAAACATCTCAAATATATAATTCATTTAATTTTTATTTTAAATTAATGGAATTATAAGGATAATAGATAAAATAAATATAGAAAGACTGAAAACAAGCGTGTGAACATAGAGCCGCGGTAGATCGCGTTTGAAAAACAATTAAAACTTAATATTAGACAAATGCTATAAAAAGAACGGGATGGAGGTACGCAGCAAGCTAACAGGGTTGATTAAAAGGACAGGAAAAATTATGCATTAGTGCACAAGCATTCACTGAAAACCACTGAGTACAGTGACTAAAAACAATCTTTTACTGCTGCTGTTATTAACTGCCTTTATATTTAGTGCTTCACTTTGTAAACACCGTTTTAATTTAACCTATTTCTGCGGTAGCGCTATTTTAATCCATCACTTATGTTGCGAGCGAACTGATTGCGCAACCTGATGCTCGAGACAAAATACAGACATCCCAAGTCTCGCGGAAGATCCGGGAGTCTCCCGCATATTGATAGCGGCTCCCTGATGCCTGCAAATTAGTTCAAACTCCCGGAATCTAGAGCGCGCGAGCAAGAGCGCGCATGCGAGACAGAAGAGACTGTGCTCCAAACATAGACTGTAAAAAAGATCTCGGTCTCTGCGCGCACGGCAGATCGGCGAAGGGAGAGAGACCTTGCGTGTGTCTCACGAAGCGCAGCGCATGTAAGACAAGAGAGCATCATGATTGGCCCGTTTCAACCAATCACCCGTAAACGCTTCCCGTGACGTAAGCAGACCAACTAATCGATAATGACATTCGTTGACAACTATTTTAATAATCGATTTTAATCGATTAAATCGATTAGTTGTTTCAGCCCTAATATATATAATTGATTTGTAGCTGCATAATAAACAGGAATGGTAGAAAGTTTTTCCGAAACGATTACATACAGCACATAATATAACAAGTGCATCATACAGAGTTTGTTCTTTGTAGTATCCAGGTCAAAGTCATGAACTGTTTTAAGAAGAAACATTAAAAATGGATGAAGAAGGATTGCTGTTTGATTATGGGCCTGCTTGGGTTGAATTTACTGTGTGAGATTGGTTTTGCCTGTTTTGATGTTGAATTGTAAATGAGTGCTTGTAAATTAGCTGCCTTATTTTTCTATTTAATGCATCATGGTATAAGTGTTCATGAATAGTGGGATGTTAATTAGTAAAAATGCTCTAAAATTACCCAGGATTTATGTGGCCATCACATGGCCGCTTCCTGAGAGATGCAGAAAAAAAAGCAAAGGAAATGCGGGTGCACGGAGAGCGCTGGCTGGGTAAATAAATTCATAAAAGGTCCATGTGATATATGGTGCTGAGATCCTCACGGACAAATGCAGGAAATTTTTGTGACCTGAATTCACAGGAAGAATACCATAAATTTGATGGTGTTTGGTGCTCTTTCTTTCTCTCTTGTTCTCTTGCTCCTGGTTTGCATACGTGGTTTAGCACAGATTCAGGAACGAGTTAGATTATAGATTATTGTAGGAGGAGTGAAGGAGTACTTGACTCAATTCAGTATTCCTTGATCCAACGGTGAATCTGGAAAGATTCATTCAATTTGTTTTTCAAATGAGGTGTGAAATTGGGCTCTGCCACTCCGTTGCCGTTTTGTTTTGTTCCTACACCTCTGATTTGTTTGGACACCGAGGAGTCGTCTGTTAAGTGCCACGCTCAAGCTGTGTAGGCAGATTAGCCTCGCTCTAAACACTTCTTAATTAAGCACAGAGGCAAACAGGGCCGCACAAGTGCATTTCATCTATCTTGTACACTTCTCTAGGTTCCTTTAATTTCCTCACCTTCCTTTATTTTTCACTTCTTGCTTCACTCATTTGCACTGAGCTATAAATTAAAAGACTCATGCAGCTCATGCAAGAGTACATATTTGAGAATGACTACTCCCTCAACCCAACCAACTAACATTGTGATTTCTGACAAAGTCAGAGTAGAAAAGAGTCCATACTTCCCAACCCCCACATGCTTCTACTTCAAAAACACAACCTTGTCTCATTGGAAAAATGTGCCTTTACCTACCTACTATTCACTGTAGTTTCCAGGTGTAAAGAACATTAGTGGCAGTAAAACACCAGTGACTTTTATTTCTTTTCACACAACTTTTGATTACAGGCCAGGGTCAGTCTATCTATTAATAAAGACTTATTTTCACACAGTTCCTTGCACAACACTATGTTTCGACCTCAAAACATTTTTCATCATAATACATGATTCGTAAACTAATACATATTGCCATTTGCATCACATAATCCGCTCGCTCCATTTCTATGGATTTTCTAGTGTAGTAAACTTACGCTCAGTATCTCAGCTGGTTCAGCGTTGCCCTTGCAATGGAGAGCGCTCAGTTTTTGTGAACACTATTGGTTAGGATTAGACTAGGGTTTAAACACATTAACCTTTTACTTGCCACGAACAACAATTAACAATTAAACGTTGCCAGTTACAATGTTACCAAAATGCACTTTTAGTGCCACTCACTTGACATGTCACGTTGAAAGTGTGCGAAACATGCATAAAGCAACATAATATTTTGCAGAAATGTCGCCACAGGTTTTTTTTAATGAACCTGAGTTGCAAAAACAACACCAGGCTCATCAACTCTGTCTTCGCCTCTTCAGGAAGCTGGGAGGGAGACCCCAAAACACAAGCTGACAGAGATGCTCTGTTGACAGAAAGATGCTTGAGATGCAGAAAATAACAGCGTGTGTGTGTGACTGCAGGAAGGAGACTTTTGCTACGCCGTGACCTTTAAACTAGGTCTCACATCTGGCTTAAACCCCCTCTTGCACTCCCTGCTTCTGAAATCATCCCCCCTACAAGGGACAGGAAGCTGCTTTTCCCTCATCCTTCCAAAAACAGACCAGACAGACCACCACAGAGCAGCCAACCTCCTTCCACTGTCACAAAAACATACACTCAACCCAACAAGGCACATAAGAAATCAGGCACAAAGTTGAAACGGAAGGGTATCCCTTGGTAGTTTAAAAATAATAATGTTCAATAATATAGTTTAAAGAGTCTGTGTATATTGGTGCGAGGGGGGTTAGTGAGAGTATGGCGAGTGGACGTTCCCCCATGTTGCTCCAGGCAGCAGCTTCAGCTCTGGGTGATGTATAGCCAGGCAGGCTGTTTCCACGGGAACCAATCCATCACACCACCGTCAGCCGTCAACAGGCCTGCCCCGTGCAGCACGGGCCGACCTCCAGTCACCACAGGCACTGAGCCAGGAGAGAGAGAGAGAAATAAGAGCAGACCTCACTACTTTACAATGGCTGTTATCGGTGCTTCACTGATTGTGATCTGTTACACGCGCCCGGGCGACAAAACGGCCTGATTGACACATCTACTGTCCTCTGGGATCAACTCATGCTGAGCTACAGCTCACCTGTAACAGGCAGGTTAGCGTGTCTTAGGGTTGTGGACTATGGCCATCACCATTCATTTAAAATGACACATGGCCCACCCACAAACAGTGATGTCATGCATGAATAAATCTGTAATTTTGGGCCATCTCCTCCATAGTTTCTGTTTATCTTGACTTTCTATGTGCTGGTAGAGTGTTTTCTTTTATTTTTAGAATTCTAAAAAAATTTGACTGTACAAACAGTTGTACATGATTTTGTATTATGAGAACTGAACTGAGCTGGACGATGACATCACTGTTTTCTCCAGAGCTGATGTATCGATACATGAATTAAGGGTACGTTTACACAACAACGATGTACTAAAAACGTAAAAGTTCCTCTATACAGATGATAACGTTATCAAAATGGATCCACGAAAACAACTAAAAACGCTGTATTATGCATGTCAGATAAGTAGTTAGCAATGTCACTACGCGTCTGCGCACATACACATTCAAACGCGGATGCATATATACTAAACATGTAATACGCATGTGCATGCCCTCACCGTTTTCTCAGATTTACGTTTTTTAAGTAAAGACCTGCTCTTTGAAACCTATTTCAAAGTTTGCCTTCTCAGGCAAACCAAAACGCCGTTGTCATTTAAATTAATGGCCAGAACGTTTAAAAGTTTTCTGTTTTCAGTTGAAAACGATGTCGTGTAAGCGGCCCCTAAATTAATAACTAATGATTTTTACAACGTATATGAATCAATGCTGAAATTACTTAAACTGGACAATGACTTTCTTCTAGAGCTGCTGTACAGCCAAAACAATCTGTTAATTAATTGTTTGTTAATTAATTTCTTGTTATCACTGTGAAGCTGCTTTAAAACAATCTATATTGTACAAGCGCTATATAAATAAAGTTGACTTGACTTGACTATTGTATCATTTTTTATTTAATATTTTATATTAAGTTACTCAATATTATCTTGTTGCATAAGACTGGCACAAAAGCAATTTCATACTTAACACTTGCTAGTCTTATTCTGAAAAAAAAAGCTTGTGAATTTGTGAAAGCTGTTGTGAAATAGAAATTTTGTCCAGGTCACATTTATAAACATTTTATATTATATATTGTAGCCTATTAAATTATATATACATATATATATGAAACATCTCACATTTTTGCGCCTGCAGAAATCAAAATTTAGTTCTGTTTGGAAAATGTTGGTACAAAACGCACAAACAATGTCATCAGCTTAATCATACCCACAACCCACAGGTGTTATTCAGTAAAACAGAAATCTTGCTTTCTGAAACTGCTTAATTTTGTCACATTGAAAAGTCTATGTGAATTGACCTTTTAATGACATATATTCCATATATGTTCAAACCTGAATTTTGACCTGAAAGTCTGATAACCCTGTGCCTTCATCACAGGGCCTACAGGGATGTCCACTAAGCCAATGTATCTGGCTGACGCATTAGTGATCAGCACCTAAAGAGAGAAGGAGTCAGAGAGAGAGAATGAGATAGATGAGAGGAATGTAAAGAGGGGTAGACAAAAAGATATCCAACAGCCTGTCGTACGCCTCATTACAGCCTAAACGAGTGAGGCTGCGAGAGGAGGAAAGCACGCGGATCTCCCTTCCCGCCTCATCCATCTCTTCATCTGTCCCTCCAGTCAGCCATCAGTCTGCTCTGACCTCCCCTGCTCTTCTGTAATCTAGCAGAACTGGCGGGGAACCCCTGTCTGTTCTGAGAGCTGTGTTTGACAAGGACTGAATTCACTGGCTGGTGTTTACCGGTCAAAAAGAGAAAGAGTGTGAACACAAGCAGAGTGACTTCAGAGAGAAGCCGAAAGATTCAGCTGCTGTCAGAGAGATCAGAACAAAAGTAAACAATGTGACTGGCTGGCGTGTTTCTTTTTTAATCCGCTTCCATCTTTCCATTTCTGTCTTTTTTTCTGTACCGTACCGACATTCCAGGTGACTCCCCAAGTACCCCTGCTGGCTTGAGGTGCCAGGCCGCTGATGGCAGGGCGTGTGGATTTCTGCTGTTGCTTTTTATAATTTGGCCCGGAAATGTCGACAATCGGCCCAGAGTAATGAGCGGCACTTGCGGTCTTAGTCCTGACAATAGTAGGAAGACCTGTGTTGTGTGTTGGAGAGTGAGAGGGGGTGTGGGCCTAAACAAACTACATATGTGTCTGTCTGTCTATCTATCGATCTATCGATCTATCTATCGATCTATCGATCTATCGATCGCTTGAGATAAATGAATATTATAAATTATAATTATTAAACATTGATTTCTGCAGGTGCAAAAATGAGACTCTAAAACAGTAAAAAAAAAAAAAAATCACATCTGTGACAAAAATGTGCTTAATTGTCATGAAAGTGATGCATTAAAATTATTGTGACAACTTTCTTGAAAATTAACACATTTCCTCCCTATACATTCCCATAAAGTGTATTTAGTTTGTGTCTCCAAATACACAGACACACTCACTTCTAGAACTGTAGGTACTTTTATTTCCAATTCTATCTCATCTCTAGTTCTCTGCCTGCCGCCTCAGACAGCACAAACCATGAGTCAATAAGTGTTTGCTAGAGCAGTGTTTAAAAGTGTGACAGGTTGTTGTTAATGATGAAGAGAATGACGACTGTTTGAGATGTCTGTCAGGAGCGTGTGTGTGGTATCTCGAGCGACTCGTCAGGCTGAGAGGTGTGAATGCTGGATGACTGTGCTGTGACAGCGAGTGTCAGAGGTGGTGACGGCAGTTCCCATTGCTGCTTCCTGTACCCTGGCGAAAAACACAGAGAGAGCTCCATTCCACACTGTATAGCAATGATGATGGATAGTAGAGCTGATATCAGTTACATGAGAAAGAGGAACAGCATCGGGACATTTATCAGCTGATATGGTTTATCTGCACTTGATATAGTTATTAGCCGTACAGTATAATATCACTAAGATAAACTTCTAGTCTTCATAGCACTACTTAATTATATGCTCATTTCATATACTTCTTCTGGCAGCATATATAGAGACGTAGCCATATTCAGACATATGTCTTGTTTAAATGCATTCTGCATAATTCCGCAGATGTTCCTCCAAAATCTGTGAAGACAAAATGGAAAAGAACACATTTCATGTCAATCTACTGGGATTCTTCATTGTGAGCATCAAACCAGCAAACTTCTGCTTATCATCCTTTAGCCTTAACCACTACCGGACCACTGCCAAAATAATAGGAAGAGAGGAAACTCATAATAAACACAAGCTCAAATTTATTACAGATGCACAATATACTAACTGTCATACTGACATGACATCTGTTTGTGCATGAACAGTAAAACATGAATGCCTGCACTGGAACAAAGCGCCGCCAACAGCAGAAGTACAGCTTTGTTTTTCTTACAGTGTATCTTCCTGCTCCTTTAATCTCTCTTTTTTTATTTACTTGACTTTCACAAAGTCGAAGTTATTATCAGACTTTGACAATCAATCCCACTCATCTGAGATACAAAAATAGCAGAACAAAGTATGACTGTGAGCTGAACGATCTCAAGTAATTAATTAAGAGAAGCCGTCCATATACAGGAAATTACGGTCAACAGCAGTCCAGGATCAAAGCCGCCCATGACTGCATACCCTCCTCAAAATACACTCCGTTTTTATTAACAAATAACTTGTAAACATGTCTTCTCTATCATTTTAAATACACAAGTCTTTTGATGATACTGCTGGTCTTAATATAAGAACATGCAGGCATTAATCTAAGCACGTTCTGTTCTCCGTCTTCAAACACAGGCCGTCACGCAGCCGTTTGCGTGTTTTATTATTTCTTTACTTGTCACGATTTCGAATACTTTGAGTGCAGATGCTAGCTTTTAAACCCTCCTCATTAATTTGAATACTCTTTGTTTATATCTGTCAAACAGTTTCTTGCCCTCATAATACTATAATGTAAATAACATAAAGCTAATTCAACGAGGCAGCATATTTTTTATTATTTAAACAAACTTCACAAATCAAAAAGGAAAATACAGGACTATTTAGAAGCTACTTACAATGTAATGTGATGTGACATCCTGTAATAGGACAAACTTTGTTTGCTTTCTTTTTTCAGTGTAAGAGTTAAATAAAATGTATAAAAATAAAAAAATCATATTTTATGCATGGCATTAAAGTAAGAATGTGTTAAACTAATGCATAAAAGTGACAGTAAAGACTCAGATTCAAAGATATAATGTTAAAAATGTATCATGGTTTTCACAAACACTTTAGGCAGCACAACTGTTTTCAACACTGATAATAATAATAATAATAATAAATGTTTCTAGAGCACCTAATCAGCATCTTGAGACTAGTGGAATGGCTGCTGCAAATGCAGCTTTTCCATCACCTGAATTAAAATACATTTTAAAAGAAAAGAATATAGAAATAAATAGTAATAATACATAGTAATATATTTGACAATATTCATATTTTAGTCTATTTTTGGATCAAATTACAATAATGCAGCCTTTGTGTGCATTAGATAATTATTTTTAAAAACATTAAACATCATATTGTTCATTCTTAATTTCTTTCTTCTCAGGTAATTTTAGTTGGAAAACAAGACTGGGAATAAATAAGGTGG
Organism: Tiaroga cobitis; assembly: GCA_030578255.1. Taxonomy (NCBI): domain Eukaryota; kingdom Metazoa; phylum Chordata; class Actinopteri; order Cypriniformes; family Leuciscidae; genus Tiaroga; species Tiaroga cobitis. Next base: position 19,656,852 of record CM060604.1, on the reverse strand, counting down.
GTGGGGGAATCACACATCTTGTATCTTTTGTAGCTTATATAGTTTAGTTTATAGTTTGTGTTTCAGAACCTGTGTGTGTGTTTTTTTCTTCCGGGGATGATGGGTCGAGCTGCTCTCTGGTGCTGCTGTTTCCTGGACAGAAACATTCCACATTTGCTTTCCATTAGCACTGGCCTGTAAAGCACAAACTCACACCAGTTCCCACAATTTCCTCAGAACGACTGAAACAATCTCTGCAAGGCAAAAACAGAAAACAGCAGAGACAACTTATGATGGCTTCTCAACACCCCTCATATCTCTGTTCTGGAGATCCTTTACCGTGACAACATGTTTACCTAGATATATGCTTACTATATAGTTCAGATGTCCTCTGGGACTTTGGAGACAGAGACAAATATGTGAAGAAGATAAAAAGAACAACAGATCTCTCTTCATCCAGAACTACTCTTGCTTTTTTTTGTAAATGTGGCTGTCATGATTACGAACAGCTTAAAAATACAGTACAATACCTTTATGGTGGAGTTGACAACGATGGGTTGGTAATTACAGTGTGTGTGTGTGTGTGTGTGTGTGTGTGTGTGGTATTTTGAGACTTAAAAAGAGATCTTGTGTGACTGAAAGGTGTCGTGAAGGGGTGTGGGAGGTGAGGAGTTGTCATTCAGCCCCTGAGGAATCGAGAAAAAAGATTGTGGGAAGGAAAGAGAGAGAGAAAGATGGAGAGAGGGGTTCAAGGAAAGTTAGGTGGTGTGTTTGCTCCGGTTTGTAATGAGAGCTCAGAACCCAGTGCGTGCTCCTACTACGAATATTCACTGAGCCTTTCATCAAAGCGCCATCCATTCGCCATCTTTCACAACCTCCTCCACAGTGCGCAAACACAATCCGTACGGAGAGGTGCAAAAGTTGGAAATCACTGGTGAAAATGCTTCTCAATGTAACACAATCGGTTCTTTTTAGTGAATCAAAAGCACAACTGGTTCTTTCTAGCAGTCTTGGAAACATGTCGCTAAAAACTAACAATACGACGTAAAACAATACCTTTAAAAATAGAATTATATGTGTGTGCATTTATTGTTAATTGAAATTCTCATAATTTGTATATCATAATTTAAACACTACCGTTTGGGGTTGGTGATTTATTTTTATTTTTTTACGTTTTTGAAAAGTAATTTTTTTAAATAAAAAATACAGTAAAAACTGCAATATTGTGAAATGTTATGATATAATTTAACTGTTTCCTATTTGGATATATTTTAAAATGTAATTTATTCCTATGATGACAAAGCTGAATTTTCAGAATTTTTTTACTTCAGTCTTCAGTGTCACATGATACTTCAGAAATCAGTCTAATATGCTTACTTGGTGCTCAAGAAACCTTCCTAATTGTTATAAACGTTGAAAACAATTGTGCTGCTTAATCAGTTTAATGCATCCTTGCTAAAAAAATTTTTTTTAATCCTTATAATACTAAAAGACACATTAATGAAACCGTAAAACAACCAAAATAATCATTAGGACTAATCTGAGATGAAACAGTTATATTTTTACAATTCCTGTCACATTTGTATATCACAAGCACACATGCACTCAACTCCCAAACTGACATTTTAAGGTCCGTGGTGCACATGCTCCCTCCAACAATGGTCGTCTGAAGAAGGGGTCACTATGTGTCAAGGAGGCATGCGTGGCATGGTGCCTCTTATTTATTCTCCCTGCTTGCCACAAAAGTCATCACAAAGCATCCCATAATGGTGGCTGTGGGGCTGCATTTTAATGAGCCGTTATATGAGAGGTCTGCCTCACAACGAGCTTGTCTTACACAGGTCAGAGGTCGTGACCCCTAACACGCCGTGTGTTTACCAGCAGGCAGTAGTGCGAGCTTTTAAGAGGAACCCAGATTAACGCACAATATCATTGCCTGTGGTTGATTTAAAGCCACAGTCACAGATTTCCCCCCTCACAGCTATTCCATATGGTGACTTCGCCGTTTAAGGGCAACAGTCAAGACCTGCATGTCATGCCACAGAGAAAACACATTGGAGAAAGAAACAAACATTTGCAGTTACAGAGTTGTCACATTTTGTTTCTTACTGGAATTGTGTATATATATATATATAATATTTTTTTAAATATTCTATTTTAGTTAATGTTTACTTTATTTGAAGTATTGACATTTTTTATGGTTTTAGTTTAAGTTAACAATAACAAACCTGATTTGCCCAAACAATTACCATATTTATTTTCTTAAAAATTTTCATCATTTAGATAAATTCCTGATCTTATTGTACATGAGTTACATGAACATTGATCCGAAGAAAAAGGATTTTCGTGAACGTTTGATGAAAAAACTCTGTAACGACTTTCCTTTTCTGCTGATGTCACTTAGGCCACACAAGCTTGTGGATAATATTAACAAATACCCAAACAGCATTTTAGGTGCTATTTTAGCAAACACAAACTAAAGTCTGGCTCAATGTTGGGACGTACCCTGTCTGTCCCCTTTTCATGATAAAATCAATTCCCGCCTAAATAAAGTTCTCAATATTAATTTTCTTCCTCTATAAGTATCCTGTTTCACCCAGGAAAATCACTTAGCAAAATATGTTGGTATGCTGTTTCTTTGACTTGAAATCTTCATGTAGACATCTCAGCCCAGTGGTTTTAAGCTTGCCTCCTATAAAAGTGCTGTAGCGGAATCACAGTATCTGATTAGGCTTTTACAGCTCTCTGGCTCTATATCACCTGCACCCAGCATGCATTGCTCCAGCTTTACTGAGGCTGTTTGCATAAAGCAGCACAGATCAATAGCAAGAAATCAAAATCCTTGCTGCTATACAGCTCCATGAAGGGTCTTGTAAGTGTGTGTGCATGTGTCTAGAGCTTCTTTACGGCGTATAATGTGTCCTCCGTGTAACTCCTCCCTTTCTCGTACAAACAACACACACACTTAATCAGAGCAGACGATTTTCTTTTGGTTCTGCAGTGTGGTCCGTGTGTGTGTGTGTGTGTATGTTTACCAGTGCATTGTTGTGCCCACATGATAATTGAATGTGCGCTCAGGCAGCATCCGTGCTAGCGTTCCAGCTCACACTTTAATTAGTTTAGCTTTGTGTCTGCCGGCTCGGCCATCAGTCGCCAATCAATAGCACTCCGGAGAACAGAAGGGCTCTATTGGAAACAGATACGTAAGCTTTGTAGATAGCACTGCTCATGCACCCGCTCCACATACCTCAGACGGCTTTAAATGTCTCCGATGTTAAGAGTGAACATGCTTAATTGTACAGATAAATGAGGCCCCTGAACCTGGTTTTATGTATGTGAGTGTGTTTGCATGAGTAAGAGAGATGTGCTTGGTTATTGCTGTTCAGTTATTGCTTGGCTAAAAAAAAAATGAGCGGTGAGACAGGGCTCTATCGGAATTCAATGGCTGCTTTGTTTAAACCTCCTCATTCTCCATTTTTCACCTTTATGAGTTTTTCCTTCCTCTAATCCCATTCACTTTCACTATGGCTCACTTTGCCCCAAACTTACTTAAACGCAGGCCTAAATATCAACAAATTAAATTTACACCAGCAGCATTTAAAACAAATTGTTGAAATAAGTTCAGTCCTTTTCGCTGCGAGAGCCATTCCGCCTGTTATTGAATAAAAACGCATTGTTCGGGCAAAACAATTATGCACTTTACAGTCGAATCGCAGAAACGATTTCAGAGTGCTCGCCCATTCATCATATTTACGCAATTTAATAATTTCAGATTTTTACAGTGTATTATGGGTGCAGTTAAAAGCGAGAGAGGAGGAGGTAATTGTAAAGCCTGTCAGCATTAGTTAAGTGTGTGTAATGGCTGGGTATCACACACTAAATGGCAGTTGTAATATTTAGATCCTCTGCTCATTACCTCCCGATCTGCCTCCTGTGACCCGCAGCACCGGGCCTCCGCTCTCTCTAATGAGGGATGGAAATTACCGCTTCAAGAAATGAAACACAATTTATTTAGGGGAAGATGCAGCGCACAATGAAATTAGCACAAATAGCTCTGAAAAATCGGCCCAATAACGCAGGCTTGTGTTTATTACGTCAGAAAAGCCCAAAAAGTTCTTATTAGAAGTTAATGGAGATCAAAGGAAAGCGATTTTAGAGTGTTATTGCATTAGCACGTTTAAAATCTAGCACATGTTTGTGCACAATATCTCAGAGCTATTTTATATTAAAACTCTCTCAACAGAGAGTGTGGACGATACGGAGTGGTGAAGTGCTTCCTGCGAGCCGGACTGTTCATTGGCTCTCTCCAAGACTGTCAAGGGATGTCAGGGGTTCAATCTTTCTCTGGCCTTAAAGACGACTTGAAATCTAAATGTTTTGAGGTTTTAGATTATGTCTGTTGGCTTTGAGACCCTCTATATGATTGTGTACTTGACAAAATGAATATTTAAAATTTCTGTTCTGGGAAAACAGACCGTTTCTTGATTGCTCTTTTTGCCCTACACATTTCTTTTGCCCAATAAAATGCTGTCTACCACGAGAACATGTTGTCTTGGCAACTGAAATACTGTACTTAAAAGTAAAATAAAAATATTAAAGCTAGAAATATATATATATAAAGAAAATAACAAAAATGACAAAAGCACAACAATATTACTAAAAAAACAACAAAAAAACCCTGAAAATATAAAAAATAATAGCTAATTCAAAATAACCATAAAATGTAATATATTAAATCAATAATACTAAAATAACATTGTTTTAACAAATCTAGCTTGACAGCAAGTAGCAAATAATGATACGCAAGTGTGTTTTTTCATTTGAGCTTTCTGTTTCAATTGAAAACATGGCGGAAGACTGTGTTTGTCAAACCATTTCATTGGGTCTTTAACTTTACTTTTTATACTTTATTGTCAGACGAGTCTGAAATTTTTCTTGCATAAGTGTCTATGTTTACAACATCTAACATACATTCTACAATACATTCACTCAATACAACACTTATGCATCTAGCACCTTCACGAGTTCAGTTAATCAGTGATCACTGTGATAAAGTCCTTATTAACACATGTAATTGCTCCATGCAGTCAGGTAGAATCACAACCCTGCTTGAAAATCCAGCTTAAGCTGCTAGCTGTGTTTTTCATTAGACCATCTTGCACCAGCAACAAACCATCTACCAGTAGTCATACCTGCTAAAAGTGGTCATGCTGGTTTTTGGAACATGGTACCCGTTTCAGCTAATTACCATCTTAGCCATGGTGCCGTTCCAAAGCAGATCCACCCCACCACCCAAACATAAACACACACACGCTTCTCCTAGAAGTGCCACTTGAGATTTCTATAGAGAAATCTGACTTCTAACAACAAGGCGGGAGGGAGGTATGGGAGGAGGAGGAAAAAAAGGCCCGAAAAACAAAAGGAGAGGGTGTGTTCGTGCTGAAAATGGCCCTGAGTATTTGCATGGAGAATTCCAGCAGCCACTCGTTTCAACACAATGCCAAAACAGACTATAAAAGATGGAAATGGCGCTTACGAGAAAATAACCGGAGGAATAAGGTATTATTTTCTTTTCCTGAAGCGAATTTAATATCAACACTCCTGTGCCTTTGTATGCGTGCTTCAAGGATCTAAGTTAAGCCATGTCTCTCCACTCCGATGCTCTCCACACCCTAATGTCGGAAATGAGTAGAGCCTCAGAGATTCATTAGGAAATTGAATGGAATCAAGAGAGTCTGAGGGCTGAAAAACATCCCCTTAATAAGACGGCTGGTAACATAAAAGCAGCTCACAGCCAAGGTCCTTTATTTTCAAAAACCAGTGGAGCCTTTGAAGAGGGCTTAAGAACAGAGCGAAGGAAGAGATGAAGAGAGTGCAACGGAGGGATATCCTTGGAGAACTATTCCTGTCCCACGAGGGAAGTGATGGAGGCATGGATGTGCGCATGTGTGTAGAAGTCTCAGCAAGCTTGTCAGCCCGTGTGTGTTTGTGTGTGTGAACATCTACAGCATGCTGGAGCATGTGCACCTGTCACACTAGATGGCACACGTGTAGCTGAGAGTGCTAAAGGTGAGGTGTGTTCAACGCTTATGTGTGCAGGTACTGTACGTGTGTGTGTGTGTGTGTGTGTGTTTGTGTGACGTGTGTGTGATTAACCTTGTACTTGCTCTTTTGCCTGTCTGGCTCATGGCTCAGCTCAGCTGAAGTCTCTCATCTCATTCATATTTGATAGACAGGCCCAAACCTAATCTGATAAAGTGCACTTCAGCCTTGGTGTCTTCTGATGAACTTCTAAGTGGGAAGTGCAAAAGTGTGTGCGTGCATGTGTGTTTATGATGAGTGTATGTGTGTGTGTGTGGGAGAGAGAGGGTTTGTGTGTGTGGGGGGGGGGGTTAGTAGAGGATGGATTGGGGCTAAATCGATGTTGATTTATAATTTACTATTGCAAGAACCTATCACTGTATGTGAAGCCTGTATCCAGCCTAATCTATATTACATTAGGACAGAAGCTCTCGCTCTGCACTGGACAACAGACCTTGTGGTGTGGAAGGGGGGCTGGTCGATCCGCACACACACACACTGGCTGTAACAGCAGGGCCTTCAGGAAGACATACACTTTCGCTTTGAGAAGCTGACTGGCCCCCTTAGATTTTTTAAGCCAAGTGGATTTTGAATGCAACATCCCATAACACTGTTTGTAGCTACTTTGAAAACTGAGCAATCATTGTGGGGACAAAAAAGCAAAAATCGCTAATTATTTCTAAATTTGGTCCGCACCTTTCATAGATCATTTGCTTTTAAATTAATAAAATAATCTCACCCTCATTTTGCTCCAAACTCATTTCCCCCCCCCCCCTTTGAAACAAAAGTTACTTAGAAAAATGCCAAAGCTGCTCTTTTAAAAACAATAAAAATGTACAGCAGGGCTGTAGTACTCGAGTCCGGTCTTGGACTCGAGTCCGGACTCGAGACCGTTTTTCTATGGTCTCGGACTTGTCTCGGACTCGCTGGTATTCGGACTCGGACTTGTCTCGGCCACTGGTCTTGCCAAATATGTTGTCCAGGTGTCTTTATTATGTTCCCAGTAACGTATTATTGTAGTATGCACCCGCAGAAACCTCCACAGATTACCGCAGATTGTAGTGCCAGTCATTGACAAGTACGACCTGCCCGTGTGTGATTTATTTTCTACTATTTGCTACTGCAATACCGGCGCTGAAATAACAGATCTGTCTATTCACTGCCGATCATAATATGAAATTGCTATATGGACTATAGTGACTGTGAATATTAAAGACTGCTATCAAATCTGATTGTTCAGCGAGTCTCTGCAAATGAGTGCCGCAGGTTCATGTACTACATACACAAGTACACATTTATCTTCAGCATTTCATCGTCAGATACACTCAGAAAGCCGTCAAAATAAAAGTTCGGTTTAACGTGAAGAAATTACCACATATATTTTACTGGAGTGAAGCTATATTGTCATTTAGTTAGTACTAGTACCTAGCTGTGGTAATAAAAGTAGGTTGGTGTTGTTTGTTTCAGTTTTAACACTGCTATTATGAGATATCACCATATGTCATCATTCCTTTTTCTTTAGATTAAAGATGATATCAAGGGGAATCTCTATACTTAAAAATCCTGGGTGTTGTGACACCGTTTTATGCTTTTAGATCAACAAAATTAACCCAAAATGATTGTCTTGATAATGTCATGCATAAGACTTTTTTCCTGTCCTGGACTCGGTCTTGACTCGGACTCGAACCTTTTTGGACTCGGTCTTGTCTTGGACTCTAACCTCTTTGGACTTGGTCTTGACTTGGACTCGACTAGTCATGGTCTTGGACTTGTCTTGGACTCGACAAAGGTGGGCTTGACTACAGCCCTAATGTACAGTATAACTGACTGTCAATATCCGTTGCAATTTTGCTTTGTGTGTTAAAAAGAAATTCCAAGTTCTGGCATGGAACTCTAGATGGCGCTGTCTGATAGGTTCTTAACTCATTTGATAGCGATCGCATTGTTGTCTACATTGCGCAGCTGATTGTTTGCTGTTGCATTAGCGGCCAATGACAGCGGCTCAACATTCAAACAAATACCGGTTGTGTTACTGTTAGTAGTCTGCAGCGCGCTTTCAGAAAACATCTGAAATAGTGCTGGGCAGTATACCGAATACCGGTGTTTGTTTTTGTTATGATATGAATTTTTAATATACCGCAATACCGGTATATGACGCTTTAATAACGATCGGAATGCGGCACGGCGCGACACTGTTTGAGAGGGTCTCTTTTCACTCTTGCACTCTGTGGTGATGCATGTTTTACTAAGCTTGACTCGGAAGATGGATAGGATAAACTATAATTGATAGCTTTCAAATTATATTACAGTCCTTCCCATACATTGGTTCACAATATCAACACAGCCTTTTGGAAAATCTATTTGTGGTTGGCATTGACATCGTTGAATAAACATGAGCACTGCACGTTTCAAAGTCAAAACGCGGCACGGGTGTTTTTATATGAATGTATCTGAAGTGAACTAACGGTCTTTAGAAAAGTTTCTTTGTTATTACGATTGAATCTTTCTTTATCTTTCCTGATAAAGCAGCGTTTATGTGCGTTGCACTGGTTTGTGTACAGGCGTTACCAGGGAAACCGCTATTTCTGACGCTCCTAAAGCGCCTCCTGCTGGCACCTATTTGTAAACAGCCTTGTTAACCTGTATTAAAGGGTTAGTTCACCCAAAAATGAAAATTAAGTCATTAATTACACACCCCCATGCTGTACCAACCCCGTAAGACCTTCGTTCGTCTTCGGAACACAAATGAAGATATTTTTGATTAAATGTGACAGCTGGATCACTGCCACATAGGCTCCCTAAGGGAATGAATCCTGACGGCCCAGAAAGTCAATGAAGAAAATGTTTAAATATTCCATGTCACAAGAGTGGCTCAACTATAAGTTTATCAAGCGACGAGAATACTTTTTGTGCGAAAAAACAAACAAAAATAACGACTTTATTCGACTATTCCTTTTCTTCCTTGTAGGCCTGAAACGAGACTTCAAGAGATTTCCACGACGTGCACGCGTAAGAACTTAACTGAAGTAGTTGAAGGAGATCGCAATTCTCGCGCATGCGTCGTGGAAATCTCTTGAAGTCTCGTTTCAGGCCTACAAGGAAGAAAAGGAATAGTCGAATAAAGTCGTTATTTTTGTTTTATTTCCGCACAAAAAGTATTCTCGTCGCTTGATAAACTTATAGTTGAGCCACTGTTGTGACATGGAATATTTAAACATTTTCTTCATTGACTTTCTGGGCCGTCAGGATTCATTCCCTTATGGAGCCTATGTAGGAGTGATCCAGCTGTCACATTCAATCAAAAATATCTTCATTTGTGTTCCGAAGACGAACGAAGGTCTTACGGGGTTGGTACAGCATGGGGGTGAGTAATTAATGACTTAATTTTCATTTTTGGGTGAACTAACCCTTTAATACTAGTGTGGATTTTTCTACAATATTCACTTATGACAGTAAAATAGGGCATTCCAAGTCAATCTACTGCAATATTTCCTCTCTCACTCAGTAGAAAATGTGGTTAATCCAGTCATGCTTAGAAAAAAAAAAAAAAACCTTCATATACCGTAAAACCGGTATAATTTTGAAAAATACCGTGGTATGGATTTTTGGTCATACCGCCCAGCACTAATCTGAAATCTAACATCTAAGATAAGTCCACACTCTTTTACTACATATTGCGTGGTTTGTTTGGTTTATTAATTCCTAAATGAGCAATCATAACAGTTTAATCAAAGCGTTATGTTAACAGTCTTGTAGAGAGATTTACTAAGCATATAAGCTGCAGCGTTAAGCAGTTGTGTTCATCCCGCAGCAAGCGGTCTATCCTATGTAATTGCTGTTAGGATATGCTGTCTAAGCTACGGATATGAGAAAAGGTTCATGTGAAATAAGCACCATGTTTAGCGGCATACTCTATAATAACTAGGGGTGTAACGTTTCACAAAATTCACGGTTCAGTTCGATACGATACAGTGGTGTCACGGTTCGGTACATTTTTGATACAGCAAAAAGAAAGAAATGCCAGAGAAATTTCCTATTTATTAAAAGAAAAAATATTTTTTAAATAAGTTTGAGTTTTCCTACATCTTGAAACGTTCAGGTTTATAAATGGGGGTAATCTTTGAAGGATGAACAAATCATGTTTTGGTCATCACATTAAAAATAACATTTAAATATTGGCCTATATTTATATATATAATATTTAGATAATATTTGAGTTTTGAAGTGCTGGAAAAAGATGTGTGAAGTACTTGAAAGCATTTTACTATTCCAGCCAAACTTCCATGGTTACAGTTAGTGTTACTATATTAAATCCATGGTGAATATTGCTGATCTGTGGACTTAAAGCCTATTCGCCTTATTCACCTCGAACGTTCCACCGAGCCTGAGGGGTACACTTACCACTTCCGGTAGTTCTCACAACGCGATTTCTCTCAGTGCAATGGCGCCTCACTGCTGTATAAACTCATAATGAACATTTAGCAAGCTGGTTTAACTGTGGCACTGCTCTGCGAACTGAGCAGTTTGTGCACTTAGCACCTGTATGTTGTAAGGTGCCTAATTTTTCCGCACCGAGGAAAAAGACCTAGCCTTCACAAATATGTGTGATGGGCTCTTATTGACTGTCGATTAAAGACATGTTAAGTGTTAAAAAAAATCTAACATAGTACACAGTCAACAACTCCATATCACTTACAGCTTACTAACGTTAACTTACCCCTAGCAGCTACAACCTAACGTTAGCAGAAACTGAGGTAAATTAGCGTCCATTCATACCTTCAATGTCGTGGATAAATCCTTCGATCCAGTTACTGTATCCCTTCATTAACACAGCCCGGGGGATGTTGCAGTCGGTACTGGCCCACTGCTCCACATTTTGTATTGATAATTCGGGCAGACAGGAAAGATTGGTGGTCCACACTGGGGTTTCCTTTGCTGGTGCTGCTGCGTCGGAGTCAAACTTCCGGGTTTGTGCACCCCTCAACGGCGTTCGAGTTTTCAAAATGGCCGCCAGGTGAATAAGGCGAATAACTAGATCATTCACGGCACAATGTTTCTCCTAGTTTCCATGTCAGCGCTGTTTGATCTAATAGAGATCTACGGTTAATAACGGAGACATTTGAATGCTTCTCACTAGATCTCGCAGCGATGTTATTACTTAAGTGGCGAATTCAAAAATGTTTTCTTCACTGGATCTCTTAGCGCTGTGTAGTAACAGTGTCGCTTGATCAAGATCGGCTCGCGCTGCACAGATGTTGCTGGTCCGAACTGATAAACGGTCCATGAAGCACAATATAATGAGTAGCGCAGTTTCGTTCCGCTTTCATTACGTTTGCCATTTGATGTTGCGCAACGTTGTGGTGGTTGCACCGTCGCGCCAGCGCGGATTTTGTCGGCAGGAAAAATGGTCCAAGGAATTGTTTGGTTTGTATGCGTACCGAACCGGAAGCCTCGTACCGAAACGGTTCAATACGAATACATGTACTGTTACACCCCTACTAATAACGTGTTCATTTATTTCCAAGGGCAATGTTTTATTTTGGTATGCATGTGCGGTTGATTTCAGCTCCACATAGGCCATTGTTGTTAAGCCATTCACATAGGTACACATAGTCATAGGCCACTAGAGTTAGGCCATTCGGCAAGGTAGCCCAGGCACACAGAATTCTCCATTCGGGATGTCATGAACTGATACTTCGGTACCAAGTCGGTATCAACATTTTAAATTCCTGACTTGTTTTTCCTGACTTGTATCCTCCTGACTTGTACTTGCTTTTCTACAGTACCGTAAGTACCGATGGTACCGAACATTTATGCACTATAGCATGTAAGTTGAAGCCAAACAGATTATCAGAGCAAATCAGTCATTTTAAAACTTTCCGTGAGACGTAATTTCACAAACAGTGTTAGTGATCCAGCTATACTGTCTTCTCTCTCTCTTAGTATCATCTTCATATTATCCACATTAATTTTTCTCTGCAAGCAAGCTGCATGGTGCAATATAAGACTTTAGCGCACATCATTTTATATCATGCCAATTTATAAATTCAAGCGATTTTAAACTATAAAGTACTCGTGCGCTCTCTGACAGACGGTCTTCTGTCAGTGTGCTCTCAACCAAAGCGTACACACATAGCCGCCTCTCACGAGTGTCAGATTTTCATGGCTTATTACACATAAACGTTCAAATACACACACAGTTATGTCAAAATGCCCATCTTGGCGAATATTCGCGTCGGTTACGTTTATTCATTCTTGTTTTATTACTGACTATCGCAACAAATTACCTCATAAAAACACAAATACATTGAGTGAGCAAGCATTTTTTTTATGAGATAATTGTAATCCAATTACCCTCCATCTTCCCCAGCTCCACCTGTATAGATCTGCTACTGGGAGTTATTTCATGTATGTTACATGTGCAGCAGCAGCATGTCTTACATGCTCACAGCAATGTCTGTGAATGTATTGGCAGCAGCAAGTCTCGGTACTTGCTCTGCAGCAGCATAGCAGATCGATTTCGCCAAGACCATATAGTTACATTGCCATATCCACTACACTTACCATTACCATGCCAATCTCTCATAGTTGTCATGACGGAATTACCTTATCTTACAGAGGAGAACCATGTGAGCCCTAAAATAAAAACTGAAATAAAATTACCATGGGATGTTCAAATAAAATGAGTCATCTATCATGTAAATCACACTTCTCCTATGTGTTGTTTGCCTTTAATGGGTATTAGCAAGGCTTTGCCGTCTTTATGCTGCTTCATGAGACCTTTATTATGCATAATAATTTATATTTAGAAATAAAGTTCAGATACACATCTCATCTAACTATCAAATTCATTAAAAAAGTAAATTAAAGAAGAAACAAAGCATTTAATTTTGAAAATATTTCATTTTTTCATTAAAAAGGAAAAACTCGTGTTCATATTTTTCGACAGGATGAGTTTGTATATTGGGTTTATGAGAAAATGCTGTCATCTCTCTGCTTTATTAACAATCATAGATTACTCCCTTGGCACACAACAAAGACCTTTTCTCTGTCTCCCTCTCTCTCTCTTTCATACTGTCTTTCTCTTTTCTCGGTGTAGTATTGATGAGGGAGGAGGCAGTGGCTATGTCAGTACTATGTTGACTGGGGGAACAGCAGGCATATGGAGAGGTCAGGCAGGGCACCACAAGACCCCTCTTTCTGCTCTGGCCAAACCGCTTCACCCCAGTGAAAGAAAATAAATCCCATCATACCACAGACACATATTCCCCTCCCCTTCTCCTCTCTTCCTTGTGTTCCTCACCTCTGTTTTATCCACACACACACACACACACACAAAATCTTTATAAGATGTTATTACTGGGCTCCTCTATATTAAGTCTACACTCTTCACCTTATCGCATGCTTTCCTTTTTAAAACTGACTCACTTTATGAAATGTCTGTTTTTAAAAGCTGTATGAATGAAACCTGAGTTTTTCTGTCCTTTCTTGTTCTCTTTGATTAAGTCTTTTCAATATAAACACCATGGATTTATGTACTAAAGTTGAATTCAAGTACATACTGAGCTGGGCACCAAACTTCTATTTCCTACGTACATTTTTTGATGTTTACACTGTGGTTTTATATGAAACGCATGCAAGCTTGCTCTTCGGTGTGACTATCGGCCCCATAGGTTATACGTGTTGTCATGGCGACTTGCAGTCAGACAAAAAATGGGTTAATTAGCGTCGGAACAGTTGATTGGTTTGCGGCAGTAATTAACACAGGTGAGGTTAATTAGTTCCCATGAAACCAGTCAGTCTCTGCAGCACACACAAGGGAAAACAGCAGTGGAAAAAAAACATACACATTTACACGCCTTTACTTTATTACTTCTGAAAGTTGGGAAGAATTTTAATATGCATGGTTAGGTCCCCTGTGAGAGGACGCAAGGAGAAATTCAGCCTCATTAATGGAAGCGGGACAAACCTGAGCGAGATGCTGTCTCTATCAATAACATATAGCTAATTCCACACATACACTGTGCCTCTCTCTGACCAAGGCACACGTGAACATGTAAAGTGCCAAACAAGATATCATTATTTTTGTGTCCAGCACATCTGCTTCATGCACCCATCTGTCTGTCTGCCTATTGTAAAGTGTGTGGCTGTAGTAAGCGCATGTAGTAAGATTCAGAACAGTAAACAATCTTTAATAAATCCAACAGAAACACGTAGGAAAACTCAGCATCTAGAATAATCTACAACCATGTAAAGCAAATATGAAACGGAACACTGAACAAAGGAAGCTGAAGACTTAAGTACAAGGCAGAGCTAATGAACCAAACTGAAACAGGTGCATAATTAATTAGGAGCTATGGAAACTAATAAGCACAGGGAACACAGGCAAAACAGAACAGGGAAAACAGAATACAATGACAGTAAAACAGAACTATACAGAACTGAAAATACCGGCAGGAGAAACCAAAGAGGCAATGACGGTGCGAGGAACCAGGAGCAGGAAGAGCCAGAGAGGGACCAAGACCACAGCCAGGCAGAAGTAGTTGGAGGGAGGAGCCATGGTGAAGATTTGGCAGGTTTAACTAGAGGGACGACAGATGGAGAAGGAGTCGATGGAGGTGAAGACCCAGGTGGAGCCGATGAGATCAGGCAACATCGATGGATCAGAAGACGGAGGCAGAGCTGCAGCAACAAGCGACCGAGGTGGAGAGAACTGAGGCGAAGCTGGTGGGACTGAGGACCAAGGCAAAACCGGATGGAAGGTGGAGCCCGATGGAGCTGAAGGGGTGGAGAGACGAAGCGCAGCTGAAGGCCTGGAAGTCTGTGGCATAGACGGAACGACAACTGACCAAGGCAGAGCCAGAGGGACATGGGAGCCCAGTGGAGTGGTAAGGACGACGGCCCCAGGCGGTGCCGAGGGAGAAGGAGCCAAGCTGGAGCCGATTTGTTGACTAGCCGAGGTGGAGTGACAGGCTTGGCAGCTGGAGGCTGAGGCAGGGGATCCCCTTGCCAAGGCGGAGCTGGAGATTGGAAATCCTGAGGCAGATCCACATAGAGGGTTAGCCGAGGGACTGAAGGGAGCCTGCGGAGGTGGGGCTGAAAGACTGGCTGTCTTTGGTGGAGGAGGCTGGGTGGTATCACTGGAGACGCAGGAGACTTGGAGCTGGTTGGGACCAGTGGAGACACAGGAGACTTGGAACTGGGTGGGACCAGGGGGGACGGGAGGCACAGGGAAATATCCTTTTCAATTTTCTCATAATACACTACAAAGGCCAGCTGCAGCTCACCTTCAGTGGCGTAAGTGTGCTCACCCACTGGAACGCACAATGTTGCTGGCTAACACACCTCTCAGTCCTCTTTACTGGCTTGTTCATCACAGCATGGTCTGGCTCCACGTCTGCTGTGGGGTCTGGCATTAGTTCCAGGCAGGTGTGCTCGCTCACTTAAGGTGGTGTAAAAGAAGACGCAAAGCAAGTGATCAGGGAAGTTAGTGATGCACAGCAGATGTAAAAAGTATCTCGTGTGGTCCTCCAGTGTGTGTTGTTTCTGCTCTTAACAGAGCAGTTGGACTGCTGGTAAGTCTTAATTACGGTGCATTTTATTATCGCTTTCGAATTAGCGGCAATCCAGGGGTGGCATTTGCTTTTATGGTGGGTTAATTATTAATCTTAATGAAAAACACAACAGCAAAACAGTACAATGACAAACTCACTTATATTAAACACAGACCTTTTATTAACAAAACAAGTAAGCACGGCATACACCATACTGATAAATGATATCTGACTCCTGCTGGGGATCTGTGCTGCGACTCTCGTTTGGCTCTCACTGAATTGAGCAGACACACTAATTTTTTAATTGTAGTGTCTGTTCTCTAACCGAACAAAATGATTTTTATTACAATAAAAAATCAAAACGTCGGTGGGAGGGCGGTGATGTAACCGGTGCTGTGGCTGAACACCGTGTAACACCGACTATCACAGCAAACCAACTATTTATCTATCTATCTTTCTACCCTTCTACCACTCTATCTGTCTATCTACCTATCTCTCTTTCTATCTGTCTGTCTGTCTGTCTGTCTGTCTATCCCACCTGTACATTTACTCACACAAAAACACTGTAACAGAGCTGCATACTACTAACAGCTGCAACAAACCTGGATGAAATGATATGGAAAATATATACAGTTAACTCACATTGTTTCTTTCTAGCTCTTGTCACATTATTAGAGGGTGGAAGGGATCGGGCAGTCCAGTATGTGTCATTATAAAGCCGTGATGTCAATTCCCTCTGGTGCACAGTAGATCTGAGCGACAGGAACCAGGCGGTGAAATGGAAACATATCTAGTCGTTGTCTACTCTTCCTTCCCATGTTCTTATATATCCTGGAGCAAATGGTGTACAGTTAGAATGACACTGGCCAAAGCTGAATAACAAAATTTCCAACATCCTGTGTCCACCTCTCATTTCCTATTGTATACAAACTTCCACCAGTTTTAAATACGCCACAGATACTCCAGCTTTATAGAATGGCGTGTTTATTTAGAGAACAATGAGGTGGATGTGTGAGAATTGATTTTTTGGACAGACAGTAGCTTGACATGTTTACATTGTTCATTAGCAATAGTACTGCACTTTGCTCCTAATGTGCATTTGTAAGGTGACATACTGTATACGATGATGCTATACGTACATTTATATTCCAGAATGGCTAAAAACATACACTCACCCAGGCTGCCCCTTACCCTTTGCACACTGTTTGGATCACTCTAATGATTTGGACAGAGTTTAATGTAAACGCATTGACTGTAAGGGGGAACAGCGTGACGTCTGGATATCTCCCTTGAGCTGTAATCTATACTGAAGTGCTGCATCTTTGATCAGCACAACTTCACAAAGTCTTTAGAGGTACTCTATTTTGGCAAGGCGGCTTTTCAGGAAGACAGCGGGATGAAAGATTATCTCTCGCTTTTCCCTTCATCTCCAAATGTTTTTATTGGAAAGTATTGACACTCTTTCACCTTCCTGTTTTGCAGGCCTCACCGTAAAGCACTTCAGTAATGGCTCACTGCTTAAAACAAAATGTATAAATTAGTAAATAAACAATGTGAAATCATCAGATGCATTTCTAAGAAAAGAAAATCAGCAGCAGAGTGATGTTTCTGATCAGTATGATGTATGTTTCATGTTCCAGACATCAGAAAAAGGTGTAGTGATGCAACCAACCTGAAGCAAACATCTCTCCCTTTTGCATCTTTGAGGACACTTATATCATAGGACAGTCATATTTATAGTAAAAGACAAGGCTCTTAGGATTGTTTACTGTATCTTAATGCAAAACAATGTATAAAAATGCACACACAATGTTCATTAATTTTACCTGTATATAACAGCGATTGACCTGGGCGAGTTGTTGTGGGTGAAATAGCGCTGTAGGCAGCAGTGTGTGTCCCTGTGGTGTGTGTCCACCGGCCCCCCCAGCCCCCCACACACACCTCAGGCACGCATGTCTGCCAAAACACCTGCCTCAAGGTATTCACACTGCTTATAAATCAGGGTTCAGGCTACGGCCAGAACAATGGCAGATGTGAGAACAATAGGACCTGTTAATTCATAATGATGCAGGCTTCCTCCAAAACAAAAACAACCAGATAAACACTAATTGTCATGAAAAAAGTGTGAAAAACAACTAATTTGTTCTCAGAGGCTTAAAGGCTCATTCAAAGTGCCCTAAGATACAAATATCAGATGAGAATGAAATTTTAGCTTGAGTAATTGTCTCATTGTTGGGTATCAATGTACTCTTTGTCTTGACAAAAATATTCTTTGGCATCATGGCATGTGGATCTAAATAGTGGATTAGTTTTGGAAGAATCACAAAACCAGAAAAGTATAGAATGACAATTCTAACATCCCACCTTATGCTTTGAAGCATTATACTATTATGCTTCATTAAGCATTAAATTGGGATGTACTGCACCTCTTTTACTAGCTCAGCTAAATCATTTAGTTGTATGAATATACAATATGAGAGCACAACATACACCAGACCAGGGGTTTTCAAACTTTTGATGCCAAGGATCCCCCCAAAGTATGATGAAACCTTTTGAGGGACCACCTTCATGAAAAATCTATATATTTGTATACATGTATAAAGACTTTTGGTTAAACTTATTTAATTAATACCTTAAATCTCTTCTTATATTTTAAATATCTTAAAATATTTTTTTGCAGACCCCCTATACCCTACCCAGTTTTGTGGTCCTCAGACACTAATTTTAAAACCCCTGCACTGGACAATGCATTACCTTTTTAAATTTTGGCTGTTTTCTTTGCAACTGAAGATGCATCCACTATTTTAGTAATTGAATACTGGCAGGAAGGATTTCACCATCAGCGAATGTATTAGTGCCCGTATGGTGTGTTTTACTGTTACACTGAATCTTTGATTTGTATAAAATAGGACACATTTAATGCTACAACCAAAGAGATCTTACTATATTTCCAACAAAACAAAAGCATGCTGTCCTTTAAAGTGTAAAAAACACTCTTGACAAACGGATACATGAGCCTTATGGCAGCCTTGTAAAGATCCTCTCCTCTTGGAAATAAAAATATGGACTAATTTCTGCCGCATGCAAACAAGAAAGCAGTTATATAATCAGCTCCAGGTCTTTAGTGGTGGGCGTCTGTTGGCTATGTTTAATTGATGTTGAGTGGCCTTTTGAAGTTGAAGTATGGAGAGAACTGCTGATCTGAGGAAGTGAACAAAACCTTCTCTGCTTCTCCACGATGCTAATCTTGCCTAGACTGCTGCGCCCTGTGCTAACTCGCCGCCTGTCGCCAGCATCTCGATGCCCAGAGACAAAGATAAGTTTTCTGGTACTGCACAAATGCCCTCCCCCATCCCGTATCTCTCTCTAATGTGTGGCTTAGAGCTCATGAGAACATTAATGTTACTATTAAACAAGGTCATTGATGAAGTAGCCCTTGCATCCAAGAGAAGCAATTAGCTTAATGCTAATGAACCAAGCAGATATTGAGATCTGGATTGAGAGGGCAACTGGTGGTCCAAACTGCAGTAATGAAGGCAAATGGCTGGTCATTTAGTCAGTCAATCGAGCATGAGGAGCATGCGTAGCTCTACCTAGATACTTATCTACAATCACTGAGTGTTCTGGAAGAAAAGTTACGCGGTGATGTGATCCTGACGCTACACTCTGTTATATGGCAACTTATATGGCAACTCATATGGCAAAATCAAATGAAACGCCATCCAGCTTCACATGGAACAATGTTTTTTGATTACTAGCCTTGCATGGTGTGAAATGATAGAGTAATACGCTATACTTAGAAAGGGAATACAAGGCTATATGTTTGCTTTTTATTTCTTTTCAAATGAGACACAGGTGAGGTGTTAGCCAAACAGAGGAATATAAATAGACTCTGTAGCAGTAGCAGGACTTTGATTCCATACATTCTGATGTGCAGCTTGTTACTGGTTTATGGAAGGGCAGACCTGCACTTGCAAATGAAAACGTAACTAAGCGGAGGCTGAAGGAATCAGCAGCACAGTGGAAATGAGCCCATTTTAGCAGCATAAAGAGCTCCATTACCGCTGCTGAATGCATAAACCGCACACTGTCCACCCAGCACCGCTACTGCAAATACACTCTAGCCTCCAGCAATATTAAACACACATACACACATTAAATAAACCACTGCTGAGTTGGTTCAGGGATTTTGAGCTAATGATTTTGACTCATAGTGTCATGGTTTGAATCCTCTACCTTTCTCTGTATCTGTGGTACTAAGATTTTCTAAATTATAATTGTAAATGGTTTCATATTATTTTAGCACTGAAAATTCATGACATCTGAATACTGCATATAAATCAATAATTCATTAGCAGTATAATTACATCCTAAATGCTGCATGTATAACAAAATGCTGAGGTTAATAGTAAAGATGTACTAAACCTATATATATGCAATCTACGAGCAACTGAGTCTTATTCTATTGTCTTATATATTGTTCTCCTTAGTGACTCAAAAGCTTAGAGCACAACCAGTGTAGCCCGATTCACAAACAGATGACTCTTATGATCATATCTTTTTAGTGGATAACTAAAATAACCTGATTCACAAAGAATTCTTGTGAACTGTTTCATTTTAGTGAAGCAAAAACATTCAACGCAACCCTATTCCTGAAATCTTAAGTCTTATGAGCCTTAAGAGTCTTATGACCCTGTCCTTTTAATGAATGGTTAAAAAGCACCAGTTACTGGTTTAAATCAATAAAAAGCAGTGCCCTATATTATTTAGATGTAATAAAAATGGACATTATAACTGAAAATTATGAAAATGAATCTGTATTTAATCAAATTGAATCAAGCTCATCAGCTTGTGAATCGGAAACTAATCGTATAATCTGTATCAAACCCAGTCTTACTTTGCATAAAAGAAACCTTTCCATAACAACCAAGTGAAATGGATAGATTGCATAGACAAGTGCACACAGTAAAGGTGTGATGTGGCTCTAATAAGAGTGATTAAGAGTGTCCTGTCTAAGTACAGCATGCTGTGAATGAATGATCATAGACACTTGCGGCTGCAGTAAATGGCAACCCTGTGGTTGGGAGTTTGGTGGGGTCAGCTGATCCAGGCTTTGTGCTGCCATTCACTACTCCTCTATCACTGTAACCCTAATCGCTTAATCTCTGTCTACTGTTGCCGTCAACATATACAAAGAGTCCAGACTCCTTTGTGTGCCAAACCTTTGTGTGTGTTCGTGTGTGTGTGTCACCAGGCTTGATATCTCTGTGTGGTGTATTTCAGCTGTGAGTGTGTGTTTCATGATAGATATATGTAACTTTCTCGAATAGAAGACTGTAACTTCATTAAATCAGCACTGTTGCTGCACTTGTGCCTCTGTGATGCTTCCTCCAACCCGAACCATGCAGTAACTATTAGAAAGCACAAAACTGCTTTAAAGATTGGCTACGAAAAAAAAAAAAAAACCGACACTAGAGAGAGAGAAAAGGGCGGGTGGAAGGACAGACTCTGACAGCGTCTGTACTCTGACATTTCTCTGCTTGGATAACCATCGCACCCACTGTCCTTCCAACCATGAAGGTAGGGGGGGTAATGTCAGTTGTCAATCAAGTTAGTCCCCATGCAGCTCTGGTTCCTGTGCTGCTGTGCATGGCCTATCTGAGAGACAGACAAAGAGGCCACCTTTCACCCCTAACACCCCCCTCAGTACCATCTCTTACCCCATTTGCAGCCTGAGGCTGGGCCAGAGGAGCTGAAGCATCAGTTTTGTGGAGGGGAAATAGAGCACAGGTGGTTCACTACATCTCTCATACTCTCCAAGATAGGATGGCTTTACTAATATGACATTTAAACACCTGTTCTGTTCTTTACACGTGTGTGTATCGTAGTGTTTGTAGCCTTTCAGTGTAGATGTAGAACATTTTCTGTGGTTATGCCAGTGTTTGCATGTGCTCTCAGCTTCCTCTTTCACTTTTGAGCTTCTTATTTAGGGCAGAAATATAAGTACACAAACACAAATTCTTGGGCAATGCAGTACAAGTGTCCATAGTAAATATGCTGGTAATAATACTGTGAACTCAAGGAGGGGCGATAGTTACCTTCATCTGACATCTGTGCCATATAGCTAGCTATAAATATGCAGACAGTTTTACTAACTTTAACTTACTTGATCTGCATGATTCTATTCAAACTGTTGATTCATCATGACAGACACCTGAAAGCAAAACACACGATAGAAGACTGAAACAACGCAGACAATGCTACATGTCTTTGTGTTGCATTATGTGAGATTTCATGCATTGTAATAAAAAAATGCATGAAATTTAGTTACTAAGACTTACTAAGCTTTTACTTATTGAGAGCTTATTGTATCAACACTGCAAAAAATGTATATGTTGGTGATTATTTTTATTTTTTAAATTAACATTTTTACTTTTTAAGATGAAATACCTTAATATCTTTAAAACAATATACATTATTATTTGAGAATCAACAATGCGTATGATAATTGAGAAAAAAGCAAGCCAGTGTTGTAAGAAAAAAATATACTTGTATTAAAGATTATTTAACTGAGCCTGTATTTGATATTCGACGTGTTAGCAAAAGAGAACAGGAGGGCCTGGCTTCTCAGAGGGTGGGTGGTTACAAATCAGCAGTCCCTAAAATCCTCACTGCTGGGTAAATATGTGTCCTATTGAAGTGAGGTTGGGAAGGGCAGATCTTTGGACATGTCAGAGCTGGAGTGACAGATGGAGACAAAGAAGGAAAGAGAATATAGATAGAAGGATGAGGTGGAGGAAGGTGTCATGCTGTGCCCTTCTGTCCACGCTGCAAACAGCAGGACTTTAATCTGATGGGTTGTGTGTATGCCTAGCAGTAAGTACAAGTGTGTATTACTCTCGTCTAGGTCAAAGCGGTGAGGCCCAGAGCGGGTTGGATGTCATGCGGCCGACAGGGGTGGCGGGGTCAAGGGGTAGGGCTCCTGCTTGCTGGGGAGCTTTGATGGGTGGCACACTCTCCCAGCGAAGCCTTCCTGCTGGCTCTGCTGTCTTTTGTTTTGACCTCAGGCATGTCGGAGCTGTTTCCAATTACGCCCTGGATCGGGTGGCGTGTATTTCTATGTGTTATATTGGATCATAATTGACTATAACTGCACCCTCTTAATTTTAACCAGGTGCGCTGGCCAAACCAGAGATATTAGGCTTGTGCTCTTACAGGCACAGTGTGTTTTGAGTAAGTCATGCCAGGGTTTGACACCAGGGTCTGATTTGGCCCTGAAGGAATAGTAGGGAGATTGGCCGTGACTTATTGCCAGATCTTACTGCTATCGGGCTGAGCGAGTGCATATGTGGCTGTGTGCATTCAGGAGTCGTGTTTGTGGGTAGTGTAGCGCTTTACGAGCTGTGTTAAGTTGTTGTTGTATATTTGTGTTAGTCATGCTCTCCTGAGGCACAGCGTTGCTTAGCGCAGCGCAGCAGCCGTAACCGCAACCATTTTTCCAAACCAGCACGTAAGGTCTCGACGGAATCGTTGCCGCATGAAACAGCGAAAATAACAACATGTGGATCTGCAGCCACCTGCGACGGGTGTTTTATGAGTGGCCCCCCACCCTCTCAGATTAAAATAGCCCCATTTACTGGCCTGACAAAGAGGGACGAAGCCCGGTATACACCAGAACCTTACACCGGGAGAGAAACGAGAGTGGGGATTGATGGCTCATTGAAGTGCCACTCATAGAGAGAGAGCAGTTATGTCAATCCAGTCTAGTGTTTCAGAGTTCACCTCGGGCTAAAGCCAAGCTAAGTGCACACAGAGCGAGGGCGGCCCGGGTCAGCCTGCAACCAAAGACAACCATCCAACCTGAGAGGGAGGTTTCCATCAGTCTAACAAATCTTACTTAACAGTACACGAAATCTTACCACATGGACAGGAAAACAAAGGAAAATGGTGAAAACAATGAGCCAAACGTGAAACCAGAGAAGAAGCCGACGCATCCATATATTTAGTTACACAGTCGGACCGATTGCATGAGGTGGTCGGGACAGAGAGATGCTTTGGCTCTGAGCGGCCTTGTGTGGGATACTGTGTAGGTGACTGAGGTCTAACAAAGAGAAGAGAAGAGAGAATGAGGACATTGTGTTAGGCAGGCTGGTGTTGAGCAGGGAAAGAGAAAGGCTGGGTTAAGAGTCGCCATCATTGATGACTCTATAGAAGAAACACGGCTCCTGAACACCGATGAGCTGAGCTGCCGCTTTCAACAAGCTCATTACTGTCACTTCTTTACATGTCCTGCGCTCATCTTTGATGCTAATGGAGAATGGAGTGGCAAGCAAACAGGAAGAAAGTGATATAATGTGAACGATACAGCATGGTCACAACTACAATTAATACAATTCTGAGAAATAATGTCCCAATCGTGATATATGAAGTAGCATTTATGTGAAATAAAGTTACAATTATGATAAAGTAGCAATTGAAGGATATAAAAAAACAATTTTGAGAAATAAAGTTACAATTATGATAAAGTAGCAATTGTAGGATATAAAAAAACAATTTTGAGAAATAAAGTTCCAATTTTGGAATATGTAGCTGCAATTATGGGAAAAGTTGGATTTTGGAGATATAAGGCACAATTATGAGAAATAAAAATCACAATTGAGATATGACTGCAATTATGTGAAGTAAAGTTGCATTTCTGAGATATATTTTGCAATCATGAAAAAGTCATAACTATGAAAACTAGTTTAATTTCTTTAATATAAAATTGCAATATATTTTGAGATATAAAGTCACAGTTATAAGAAATAAAAATCACAGTGTGAAATATATAGTTGCTATTACAAGAAATAAAGCCACAATTATCAGATATAGCCACATTTACCAAAATACACAAATACAATTAGTGTATGTATATATATTTTTTTTTTTCTATTCTTTTTATTCTTTCATTATTGGGATTCCACAATAATGGGGACAATCTGTGACTCTTTCAGAGAAGTAAAACAAATGTTTTTTTGTTGTTGCTCCAAAATGCCAAATGAGTCACATTCAATTGTTTGTCATTCAATGATCCAGCCCTCACATAGATTATTTGTTCTAATGCGCTTTTTGGACATGTGACAGGTAGGAAGAGATGTGGAGCTTGATGAGAGGAAGTGTGTATGTGTGTGTGTTGGGGGGAGGAGTGTGTTTTTAATTACACGGTATGTGTTATACGGATGGTTAAAAAGCCAGTTACACAGAGGAGAGCGAGTGTAACTCTGCCAGCATTGAAATGCATGCTCCGATTCCTCCCTAATTAAAGCAGCAACTTCAGAAATGCCATAATAACCATTAATTAGGGGGCTGCTATTTTCAACATAATTTGCTAATTAGTCGGAGACACAGCGCTATAGAGGTGACTAATTATTGGTGGGCTGGAGCAATAGACACTTGTGACTTGGGTGAAAATCACACTCTTATGGGGTCAGACAATTATGGGTGTAACTCAGGACCCGACAGGTCTATTATGGCTTGTAGTCTGCTACCCTCCCCCTTTAATAAAGAAATGTACTACATGGAACACTAGACCCTTTTTATTTACTAAGGCTTGAAGATGCTGCATCCACACATACAGTAATTAGTATGTTATCGGCTTTAACTCTTGACCCCACTGACCTGTCTGTGATATCGGACTGAGGGTGAAAATACATCTCAGCCCACAACGTGTCACTTCCTGCTGTGTGACCTAATCTCCTCACAACCCTTTGAAGCCCATACTCCTCACACGCTCCACAGAGGCCTGTACACACACATCTACTAGTGTGCTGTTGTGTATGTAAAGTTGTGTTGTGCTGTGCATTTTACAGAAGAAAATCTGTTGAAGATGCAGTTATCTTGTTTTATAGTCTTTAAAAATCCGGTCAAGGCCTCTGAATAATTCATGTCTGAAATATTTAGGGCTGTTACAGGAGCTCTAGCTGGTTGTTAGTTTGTTGCTATTGACTATGTTTAAATGAATTTCCTTTAGATTGCCTGAGGGAAAATCCTCTAATATCCGCCACAATGAAGAGCAGTTAAACACCATCCAATGTCATGGAGATACAGTGAAATAATTTTGAATCATTAGTATGTCCATACCTTATTTACTAAAATACATGCTGCTTTACTAAGAGAGCTGCTTTTCTGCCTACTTAGGGAGCTTCCTCATAAAGCTGCATCTTAAATATCATGAAACGTCAAACGCGACTGATTTGAATCACTGGCCCTCTTGCCTACAAACCTGTATGACTTTCTGTGGAACATAGAAGATATTTTGAGATTGTATTTTTTCATACAATGGAAGTCAATGGGCTTCAGTGTTGTTTAGAACGACATAAATGACGACTTAATTAAACATTTTGGGTGATCTATCCCATTAATGGTCACTCACCCACACTAATAAAGCTAATGACACAATACTCAGATAAGCACTGTTCAAATATACATGGTACACTCAAATATTTGGACGGCTTCTGGTGTGTGTTTGGTTGTCTTCAGCATTGGTGTTTCCTGAGAGGATGAGTTCTAGAGGAAGTAGGTTTCCTTCTGTCAGTGTGTGTGTGTGTCACCGGACTATCAGCGGCAGGGCCCTGGGGCCATTCAAACTTTACTCTTCTCTAGATAATATTCACTACTGTCAGTGTATCACTGACTCACTGTATGAGTCTTCAGTGTAGAGAAATGTATTGAGAGGGGGGATCTCAATCAAAATGATTTTACATGCACAGTCTTACACTGATTATGATTAATACGCCCAATGGAAACACGTCAATTTCGCGAAATCTCCCATATATCGCAAAAAAAAAGTTTTTACGCTTGCATGAGGTGGTTTTTCAGGCAATTTAAAAAAGGAGTATATTGCAAAACTATTTTTTTTGGTGCAAATCTGGTATGGAAACCAGGCTAGTGAGTGTAAATATGTAGAAGCTTTCCTCTAAATACAGTGTTTCATAAAACAATGGTAGTAGGTCATTTTGCAGTGATCTGTAACATTGACCTTCAAACACAATTATGTATGTTTATTTCTGCATTCATATTTTTAATATACATGCTTGAATATTTCCTGACATTTTCTTTCTGTCTCATTTTCCCTGATGCTGCTGCTTCTTTGTATGGTCTTGAAACAGGTAAGAAAAAAAATCTTCCTTTTTTTTATTCAACAGCAATAAAATACAATTTGTGTCGCAGAATATATGGAAGTGTGTGTTTAGATGCTGTAGTGTGCACTAATTTAGACCATTAATATATAACACACATTCTCCATCTACCCCAGATCTTAACTGTTTTTACCAGGCCCAGATCTAATTTAATCCCTACTACTTTTATTTTTCCATTTTGCTCTCTCTCCCCCCTCTCTCTCTCTCTCTCTCTCTCTCTCTCTCTCTCTCTCTCTCTCTCTCTCTCTCTCTCACGCACTGTTTTGGAGAGACCTTTACTCATCATGGCTAATGACTTCCAAATACTTCATCAGCATGTAGCCTTAACCTTGCTGTTGTTTCCAAACACCATAATGGATCTAATTAACTGCTTCCCCCTTCTGTTTCACCTACCTCAACACACACACACACAGCATAAGCCAGTTTCATTCTGCCGAGTTCTTTGCCCAGTGCTCTGTACAGTTTTAGTGCTTCAAGGGGAATATATATTTTTAAGAGCTTTGTGTGGATGGATGATGTTAGAATCACTGGTTCTCGCCCCACCGGCCATAAGAACAGCATCTCTTGTTTATTATAGTGCTTACGGCAGTGTTTAGTCAAGGACTCAACATACGTGCACATACTGAATCCAGAGAAATAAGGAGAGTTCAGTTTGCATCAGCAGATTCATTTCACACTGAGGCAGCATTAACCCAAAACACTGGTCTGGATATGTGCACCCTTATTAGAAGGGAAACAGTCACACAGTCTGTGGCATTTATTTACATATTTAACTTTTGATCTTTTACCCGGAACTTGGCCCTCAAGTCGACAGAGAGAGGTGTGAACTGAAGTAAAGAACGTGTCACTCAAATTCAAGGATTCTCTCGCTTCGCTTGATAAACAGATCTCAAGACTCAGGCTTTAAAATCCAGGAGCCCTGCTGGGGAGCAACCTGACCTCATAAGTTTATTAATTACTTTTGTTATTAACTATTCATCATGGTTTCTGATGTCCGTCCCAGTGCTGTGCTGAAACGAGGCCTATATTCTTTGCTTTAGCCGCCGTATGAAAATCTAACAGTCCACTGAACTTGATAAGTGTGCCATCATCTCGTTAATCAAATTACTTATGAACTGAAATTGACAGTTTTCATTAATTATAAAGGATTATTCTAATTGCGATTCAAATTTATTCATTTAGAACAGACGGCATTCAGTAATATTTCAGTGAATTTGCATATTAAATGGAGAGGGTGGTTGATTAAGTATGGTAATGTATGCGCGATGCCTTATTTTGTTTCTGGTGGGCCATATGCGGCATGGTGGCTGGGGCAGGTGAAGACTCCAGAACGTGTTTAATTTGTTTGACAAACACGGAAGGGGACACAACACGTCCTCTGGCACCCGACGCTCCACTCGCCCCTGTGACCCTCACCTCGCTCTGCACCCACCTTTACCTTTAGCTTCTGCTTCATATTGTTTAAAACCGGTATGACTTTCTTTCTTCTGTGGAATACAAATGGAGATACTTTGAAGAATGTTCACGCTACACATCTCCATCATCTACTTTACACAAAAGAAAGGAAGTCATACAAGTTTGGAACAACATTAGGGTGAGTTAGTGCTTGTAATTTTTTGGGTGATCTATCCTTTTAAAATTCTGATGGATTTGTGTGATAACATTATTTCTTAAGTTTTGTCAAATCATAGTGATGACTGAAATCTACTGAACTGGTCACACTTTAGTAGTTTATACGCTGGCACGGTGCTTTTGTGATTCTTCAAATTGATTTTAATACTTTTTTACACTGCAGTTGTGTCCCATTTGTCCTTTGTTCCCATTCTTAAGGTTAAATCAAACCCATTATTTCTGGAGTTTCTTCGCAAACAAATTTGTAATATTTTTTATGGATTATGAGTACACAGCAAGAGTAGAAGTGGAATTACTGCTCCAAAAACTCATGCAAAGGGCATTACTTTAGTGTGATTTAATACAATAGTTATGGCAAATGAAAAAATAGGAATAAAATGAGGACATCTATCAACACCGTATGCATTTACACAATGTGCCCTTGCTTACACAGGAACTCTTTATCAAGTTAAATATAGCTTGCATACTATACTTTAAATTTAGTTTGCGGATACTACATTTTAGACCATTTGTGTGTTTATACATCATCTTCAAGTGAAGAAAAACTACACGCCCAAACTGCCGTCGTCCAATATGAATCCATTAGTGCAAATTTCAGTCTAGTAACGCAGTCCAATGGCAATAATGCATTATTAGATTCCTTATCCGAGGTCAAGCCCCTCTGACAGGTCAATGGTTAACCCTATAGCTTTACTCGGTTCCTGGACTGTTGTTCTGGCTGGGCGCCTGGGTGTTCCTGGGTGCTGCGCCACTTAAAAAGAAATAACGTAGCGCAGCTGCTGGTGTGTTTAATTAGCAGGGGTGCTGATTTTATGTGTGTGTGCGCCTGTAATGCTGAAACGGATCCTGCCCTTAGACAGCAGAGTATTGACAGTCTTCGGTGGCCCGGTGACAAGGCCATTCTTCATTACTCATGGCCTCAGGGAGAGAGGGGACTTGGGGTGGGGTATTGGGTGGTAATGGGGTTCAGGGATTTGGCAGCAGTCCAGCAGTGGCACACCCATTTGGGAGAGGCTTGGTGCGATTGCCATCACTTTGCCTGTCTCAGATTTATGAGGTCTGCTTTAGAAAGGAAATGTTTCAATCAGCCGTGCCTGCCAAGCATGTCCATCACTCTGACAGGCATTTATTTACGGCATCATAGAATTAAATCCTGTGCACTACATGCTACACACACACGCTTACACACATACACACGTTTCCAACTCTCCAACTAACTGGAAGAAACCTTCCAGAAACATGTTCTACACAAGTACAGTACATAAACACAGACTCGAATGCTTAACCAACGCATTGCTACTGTGGCGGGAAAAAACCCTTTGTACTCATGAGGGCGATAGATTACCTTCACATGCATGTGCCTTTAAACTGGATGTGCTAGCTATAAACATGTTAATAATAATAATAATAATTCATTACATTTATATAGCACCTTTCTGGACACTCAAAGCGCTTCACATAGAGGGGGGAATCTCCTCAACCACCACCAATGTGCAGCATCCACCTGGATGATGCGACGGCAGCCATATTGCGCAAGAACGCCCACTGCACACCAGCTTACTGGTGGAGAGGAGACAGAGTAATGAAGCCAATTGGTATATATGGGGATGATTAGGAGGCCATGATGGACAGAGGCCACTGGGCAAATTTGGCCAGGATGCCGGGGTTACACCCCTACTCTTTCGAAAGACATCCTGGGATTTTTTGTGACCACAGAGAGTCAGGGCCTCGGTTTAACGTCTCATCCGAAGGACGGTGCTCTTTGACAGTATAGTGTCCCCATCACTACACTGGGGCGTTAGGACCCACACAGATCACAGGGTGAGCACCCCCTGCTGGCCTCACTAACACCTCTTCCAGCAGCAACCTGGTTTTCCCAGAAGGTCTCCCATCCAGGTACTAACCAGGCTCAACCCTGCTTGGCTTCAGTGGGGAACCAGTCTTGGCCTAGAGGGTGATATGGCTGCTGGCACAAATGTTGACAGTTTAGATCAATTTTAACTAAGTCTTCAAACTGTTGCTCTGGAATGACGACAGTTGACCTAAAAGTGAAAACTGACAGAATGAGGCAGTTTATGCTAATACTGGCTATAGCACCCCCTTGCATCAATGCAGAAAATGCGTCTTTTGCAGCTAAAAGCATTTATGTTCACATATTTGTTTTTGACATACGTCCTATCCTTAAGTTCACTGAATGGGGATGTGAAAGAGATTATATAATGGCAATGATAGACTGCACATTTGAGTTCCCTTTCGTTGTCACTCCGAGTTCCGTCGGATGACGACGAATGGGGTTTCGCTTAGAAAGCCAATCGACTACGAGTACTACAAAACGAGCCAATGGCAAAGAAATGCCATGGGTCTGCGGAATTTGCATAGCGTAACTCCGCCTCACCTCGTGAGTATTTAAGGAGCGCGCTCATAGCAAATAGGCATGTTTTCGCTTCGGAGCCAAGAGTATCTCTTCGCTCCACAGCCATTTCTGACTTCAGTCTACGAGACGAGCCACTCTCTCCGGTGTTGGTGTGACGGCGATCTGCAGCGAGTTCACATTGCCTGCTGATCTGTGCAGTGATCTGACAATGAGTGTGTTTCTCCCTGCTCGCTTCAACATCGCGGAGTTTCTTCCTCCTCTCACAAAAGAGCTCGCACGCGGCTTTTTAAAGACGGCTCGCCCGTGCATTTCTGGTTGCGGTCGACTCATTTCCGATTTTGATGGGCACATTCTCTGCTCTGCGTGCTTGGGCTTCATCACGCTAGAGCAGCGTTTGTGGATGATTCACGTTCTCCCCGCGGGAACGTGATCATCGCGTCATTACGGTCGAGACTCAATGATCTCGTTAGAGAGAGAGTCCCCTCATCCACACCCCGATCTAACACTCTCCACGTGAGGTGCTACTTCGGCTGGTGGCCAGGGTGACCTGAGGGTGTGTGCGTGGAACAAATCCGCCGACTCTTTGTCCGTGGACCACGCCCCCCTCTTCAGTGACGCAACCCGCGAGTGTTCAGGGGATTCCCCGGGTCTATTTTCGGATGCCCCGCGGGTTTCCCTTGACGCTCCAGAATCGGATCTGTTGTCCATCGCAGCATCACAGGGTGGGCTAGAATTTTCAGGAAGTGAAGATTTGACAGTGCTGCCACTTTCGGGTGTGCATATGGCATTGTCGAGTCAGATCCTGAGATGACGGCCATGCTTTCCCGGGCGATTGGTTTTTGGGCGTGGCCGCTGACTCCTGTCAGCGTCCACTCCAATACCTTTTTTCCCGGATGTGCATTAGGAGATCTCGAAATCCTCGAAGACCCCCGTGTCTTCCAGCGATCCCTCGTTGATCTCCTTCGCCCTTCCTTCCCTCGACGGGGCCGCTGCCCATGGGTACACTGGGGTCCCCCGGTTGAACGCTCTGTTGCGATGCTACTGTGTCCTCAGAGTGCTTCCTCTCGGCGCGATTCTAAGCACCCGTCCTAAGCCTGTAGTTTTTCGTCTACACTTGTGGCGAATTCCTATAGCGCTACAGGACAGGCAGCCGCCTCACTGCATGCCATGGCCATTCTGCTGCTCTACCAGGCCCAGATGCTCACGGACATGCACGAGGGTGGGACTGACCCAGGGCTCTTCAATGAGCTGCGGGCCGCCACTGACCTTGCTCTCCGAGCGACGAAAGTGGCCGTGCGTTCCCTGGGTCAGGTGATGTATACCAGTCTGTGGCTGAACCTGTTCGATGTGCAGGATGTCGGGCGGACCCATCTGCTTGACACCCCCATATCCCAGGTCGGCCTCTTCGGCGGTGCGGTTGAGGGCTTGGCCCAACAGTTCTCAACCGCCCACGAGCAGACTGAGGCTTATCTGCCCCGACGGCCCCGCCGTCCGAGCTGATCCCTCAGTCTGCCCACCGCCGAAGGCGCCCTCCTGCGGCTCCCACCCCGCCCGTTCACCCGGGCTGGCTCTGGAAGCCGCAGGCGGACGCCACAGCCCTCTCCAGCCCCGCCCCCCGCTATACGCCGGGTTAAGCGGCGCTCTTGAGATGGGCTCCTCAGAGATGGGACTCAGTTCTTTCCAGGAGCTGGTAGCAGGGCCACTCCTTTCCCTGGTGGAGGGCTGGGGAAGAATCCTTATTCAGAAAGAACTGACTCTCCCGTTTCTGAGCGCACAGAGTTCTCGGACGACACGGTGCGCCGCCCCCGGGCCGTGCACCCCTCGTCCTCCTCTGTTCCAGAGCCGGATGACAGTGCGCGCCGTCCCCGGACCGTACCACTCTCATCCCCCTCTGACGCCAGACCCCTGGCAGAGCAGACCCCCGTGGAACGTTCGTCCTTCCCTGGTCTGCTCTGTCAGGACGCGGTCTATGGCTGCACCCCCACACCGGGCCGCTATGCCGTCCACGTCTGGGTCAGCCATACCGCCTCGCTGCCCCACCGACGGGAAGTCTGTAGTTCGCATGACCCCGCTGGTTCAGTCGTTGGGAGCCTGGCTAGAGCTTCCCAACCTGTCCCGCTGGGTCGCACGAACGATCAGGCTCGGCTACGCGATTCAGTTCGCGCGGTCTCCTCCCCGCTTCAGGGGAGTCCGCTCCACTATGGTCGGTGGCGATGCCCCTATCATGAGAGCGGAGGTTGCAACCTTGCTGGCGAAGGGTGCGATCGAGACTGTCCCTCCAGCCGAAATGAAGACCGGCTTCTACAGCCCGTATTTCATTGTCCCGAAGAAAGCCGGTGGGTTACGGCCAATCCTGGACCTGCGCGTTCTGAACCGCTCCCTTCACAGGCTGCCGTTCAAGATGCTCACCGCCAAACGCGTTTTCGAATGTGTGCGGCACCAGGATTGGTTGCAGCGATCGACCTGAAGGACGCCTACTTTCATGTCTCCATTCTCCCTCGACACAGACCGTTCCTACGGTTTGCTTTCGAGGGGCAGGCATATCAGTACGCAGTTCTCCCATTCGGGCTAGCCCTGTCTCCTCGCGTCTTTACGAAGGTCGTCGAGGCAGCCCTTGTTCCCCTCCGGCAACACGGGGTTCGCATTCTGAACTACCTCGACGACTGGCTAATCCTAGCTCACTCTCGAGATCAGCTTTGCGAACACAGGGATTTGGTGCTCCGCCATGTAGCCCGTCTGGGCCTTCGGGTCAACTGGGAAAAGAGCAAACTTTGCCCCGTGCAGAGGATCTCTTTTCTCGGTATGGAGATCGACTCGGTCGCCATGTCCGCGCAGCTTACGAGCGAGCGCGCGCAGTCACTGCTGACTTGCCTGTCACAGTTCCAGGGCAAGAGTGCGGTTCCACTGAAACTTTTTCAGAGGCTCCTGGGGCATATGGCGTCCGCAGCCGTGGCAACACCGCTCGGATTACTCCATATGAGACCGCTTCAGCTTTGGCTTCGCGACCGAGTCCCGAGGTGGGCATGGCAACACGGCACTCTCCGAGTACCAGTTACTCCGACCTGCCATCAGACCTTCACCCCGTGGTCGGACCTCAGTTTTCTACGGGCCGGAGTGCCCCTGGAACGAGCTTCGCGGCATGTTGTTGTAACGACAGATGCCTCTACCATGGGCTGGGGTGCCATGTGCAATGGACGTGCTGCCGCGGGCTCCTGGACAGGACCCCACCGCTTATGGCACATCAATTGCCTCGAGTTGCTGGCAGTACAGCTCGCCCTGCGCCGCTTCTGAGCCGTGCTCAAGGGCCAGCACGTACTAGTCCGTTCAGACAATACCGCAACTGTAGTGTACATCAACCATCAAGGTGGTCTGCGCTCCCGCCGTATGTCGCAACTCGCCCGCCACCTCCTCTTATGGAGTCAGAAGCATCTGAGGTCGCTTCGTGCCATTTATATCCCCGGAGCCCTGAACTGCGCAGCCGACGAGCTCTCACGGTTTCAGCCCCTCCCTGGAGAATGGCGACTCCATCCCCAGTCGGTCCAGCTGATTTGGGACCAGTTCGGGGACGCACAGATAGATCTGTTTGCCTCTCACAACTCGACCCATTGCGCCCAGTATTATTCCCTGACCGAGGGCACGCTCGGCACCGATGCTCTGGCGCACAGCTGGCCGCGGGGCCGCAAATATGCGTTTCCCCCAGTGAGCCTTCTCGCGCAGACCCTGCGCAAGGTCAGGGAGGACGAGGAGCAGGTCATTTTGGTCGCGCCGTACTGGCCCGCCAGGACCTGGTTCCCCGAACTTGTACTCCTCGCGACAGCACCTCCTTGGCCGATTCCTCTGAGGAAGGACCTCCTTTCTCAGGGACGGGGCACCCTATGGCACCCTCGTCCCGATCTTTGGAACCTCCACGTGTGGCTCCTGGACGGGACGAGGCAGGTTTGAGTACCCTACCACCAGCGGTGGTGGCTACCATCACTTCCGCTAGAGCGTCGTCCACGAGACACGTCTATGCGTTGAAGTGGAACCTCTTCGTCAACTGGTGCTCTTCTCACCGAGAAGACCCCCGGAGATGTCCGGTCAGTGTCTTGCTTTCCTTTCTTCAAGAGGCGTTGGAGCGAAGGCTGTCTCCCTCCACCCTCAAGGTCTATGTCGCCGCTATTGCCGCACATCATGACCCGATAGAAGGTAAGTCCGTGGGAAAGCATGACCTGATCACCAGGTTCCTGAGGGGAGCGAGGAGACTGAATCCTCCTCGCCCTCCTCTCGTACCCTCTTGGGACCTCGCAGTGGTCTTAACTGCCCTGCGCAGCGCTCCCTTTGAGCCTTTGCAGTCAGTCGAGCTTAACTTCCTGTCTATGAAGACAGCGCTCCTGACTGCATTGGCCTCCATCAAGAGGGTAGGGGACCTGCACGCATTCTCCGTTGACGAAGCGTGCTTGGAATTCGGGCCGGGTGACTCTCACGTGATCCTGAGACCCCGGCCTGGATATGTGCCCAAGGTTCCCACCACTCCCTTTCGGGACCAGGTGGTGAACCTGCAAGCGCTGCCCCCGGAGGAGGCAGACCCAGCCTTGGCACTGCTCTGTCCAGTACGTGCTCTCCGCACCTATGTAGACAGAACGCAGTGTTTCAGGACCTCAGACCAGCTCTTTGTCTGTTATGGTGGGAAGCTGAAGGGAAAGGCTCTCTCCAAACAAAGGTTGTCTCACTGGATAGTGGACGCCATTGCTTTGGCATACCAGCAGCAAGGCCGACCGTGCCCCCTTGGTGTGACCGCCCACTCCACCCGGAGTGTGGCATCCTCTTGGGCCCTAGCGCATGGCGCCTCGCTAACAGACATCTGCAGAGCTGCAGGCTGGGCGACACCCAACACATTCGCCAGATTTTACAATCTCCGAGTGGAGCCAGTCTCCTCCCATGTACTGTCTTTTTCAAGCTAACATGGGACCCGTTAGGTGTCTTCGCTTGCTCGCCATTCCACTCCACGGACTGGATGCGTGCGATATTTCCTCAGGTGAGCTTCCCCGAAAGCCCTGAGTTCCTCCAGCACTCCTGATGCTGGCGCCAGTGTCTTTTGCCTGCGCGTCGGCTAGGTGCCTCCCGTGTGCATGGTACCTCCTCTGAGCTACCCCCACATGTGTATTTCCACTGTAAGCCTCTTTGAGCATGTGTCTTTCCCTTGGCAAGCCACCTTGCCACCCCTGGGGTTGAAATATTCCACCTGCGGCTGGACACCCCAGTGATTCCCCATATGCATCCCTCGGGTCATATGTGTATTCTCTAAGTCCCCCCCTCTGGGTTGGCAGTAATTGCATACTTCCCTTAAAGACCTTGGGATATGCTCCCCAGTGTACCTTGGTATTCCTGTGCTAATAGGAGTCCTTCGTCCGTGCTATATCACGACAGGGATCTCAGATTACGCAGGGCACTGGAAGACAGCTGAGAAGGTGGCGCGATTAGACTGGTATCCCCATTCGTCGTCATCCGACGGAACTCGGAGTGACAACGAAAGGGAACGTCTCGGTTACGGATGTAACCCTCGTTCCCTGAGTAGGGAACGGAGACGTTCCGTCTTCCTGCCACTTTCCGCTGTGCCGCGGGGATCGCCTGAGCTCAGCCTTGGCTCCTCAGCGAGAAAAACATGCCTATTTGCTATGAGCGCGCTCCTTAAATACTCACGAGGTGAGGCGGAGTTACGCTATGCAAATTCCGCAGACCCATGGCATTTCTTTGCCATTGGCTCGTTTTGTA
This sequence comes from Tiaroga cobitis, assembly GCA_030578255.1. NCBI lineage: Eukaryota > Metazoa > Chordata > Actinopteri > Cypriniformes > Leuciscidae > Tiaroga > Tiaroga cobitis. The sequence goes on along the minus strand of CM060604.1, from coordinate 19,620,304 downwards.
GTACTCGTAGTCGATTGGCTTTCTAAGCGAAACCCCATTCGTCGTCATCCGACGGAACGTCTCCTTTCCCTACTCAGGGAACGAGGGTTACATCCGTAACCGAGACGTTTTCAATCAAACAGAATCTTAGCTTAGTCTCTTCTTAAAGTTACTATGGTCAGTAACTAAATACACTACTGGCCCTACACTACTGTTCAAAAGTTTGGGGTCAGTCATATTTTTTTGTTCTTTTATTGAGTATTAAATTGATTAACACGACAGTAAAAGTCTACAAGAGATTTCTATTTCAAATAAATTTTAGACTTTATAATTATAAAATAATCCTGAGGGAAAAAATATCACAGTTTCCACAAAAATACAACATTGATAATGTTAAAAATGTTTTTTTAGCGTCAAATCATCAAATTAGAATGATTTTTGTATCATGTGACACTGAAGACTGGAAAAACGACAATTCAGTTTGACGTCACAGAAATAAATTAAGTTTTAACATAGAAATGGAATAATAAAAAATAAATAATATACATTTTAATATATTTTTAATTGTAATAATATTTCACATTATTACGTGTATTTTTGATCAAATAAATGTAGCCTTGGTGAGCATAAGAAACTTCTTTTAAAAATATATACAATTATTTTCATGAGAAGCTTTCGCTCTTTTCTAATGTAAATCTATAGGAACTGTGTTTGAGTAGTTTTAAACACAATTCAACTGCTTCTGTGTCACTTATAATAATGACGCAAGACTGCATTTTACAGAAATTCATGCCGGAAGTCTACAGTGTGTGCCTATGGGACATTCTCAAAAGCTGAGTTGGCTACAGTAACCAAGCTGGGCGGAGCTTAGCAAAGCATCATTTGAAGTTGAATTAACAAAACAGCACCAATACTTAAGTGTGTAACTCTTATCAAATAGGTCATTATAACCAAAACTAGCCATAAAAAGGGTTTTAGGGCTTCCACTGTAGGACTGCGCTCTAAATCCAGGAGTCCGAGACTCCCACTATCTGGCTCCATCAATGTGACATGATGAGTCCAGCACCCCTCCACTTTGTTCTGAGAAATATTTAAAGAAAGACAGAGTGGAATTACCTGACACAGGACAGGATTAGACAGAGCACAGACTGATAAATTTTTCAGTGCAATGAGATGTTGTGGCTGAATAAAACATTGCTTTTTAAATAGACATGGGCTAACATGGAAGGTGTTTCCTGCCAGTCTCTCTCCAGAGCCGTTGACAGCTACACGCTCATGTCACATGCAGCCAGACTGACTTACTATACAGTTCAGCATACTCTCTCTCAGTGCACTCTTTCTTACCACTTTCACATCAGATTTGGTGTCATCCTCCCGTATTTCATCCGATACTGAATGGCAGCCTGTCTGAGCATGTGTGTGGCATGAAAAAATGTGTGTGCGTTTCTCTTGGTGTCCACTGTGACAAAGTACATAGCACCCTCTTTGTGAGTACAGAGACCTAGTCTGACTCTCTCACACTGCATTAGCATGCCAACATGCCCTCTCGCACCTTCCGCCCGGTACACGTGCCTAACGTGATCCTACACACTAGGGCGGCTCGCCCCTTTTTCTCTCTCCCGCGCTGTCTGTCGGTGACCCCACTGTTACTCTGAGTTCTTACAGATGGTCTGAGCTCAGATAGCATCTGCCTCCTCCCATCCATCACAAGCGGCTGCTCTGTGGAGCTCCTCGGCAGGGGCCCGCGTGCTTGCCAGATCCGTTATCCCACCTCTGTGTGTGGGACTCAGGTACCGAACGCTGCCTGCTAGCCTATGGTCACTCAAAAGGGGGAGGAACCCGAGTCTCCACGGTCCAGACTGGGAGCGAAGGCCTGGCTGTGGGTTATTAATGGGCCCCCTTCGTTGTGCCTCGGCCCCTGAGGCATCTGCCTCCGTAGCTCCTGGCACGGGACACTGCCTCATAAATCTCCTTAAACAATACCGCGAGGCAGCTAGGGGAAAGGGGTCACTACGGAAACAAGGCAGTCAGACTGAAATGAAGTGTCAGTGATGCATGGCCTGTGCCCCCGAATGCAGGTAACATTCCCCCCCAAACACACACACATAGAAAAAAGTGGAGGAGGGTATCAAAATGCAAAGCAGGAGCTGGAACTATGAAAGGGATTTTATCAGGAAAACAAGGTATATATTTTTTGTGCGAAACTCCTCAAGAGACCCTTGAGGTGCCGATGAGTCCCCCAAAATCACAGCTCCAGCAGCAGATGAAGGAGTTGTAGGTCGCAGCGAGTGGAGTGGCAGCTGAAAGCCGAACATGTGGTTTGAATTAACACCCTCCCCAGGGTTCAGCCCAACAGCGGGGGGAGGCAGGATCTGAGAATACCTTGTGATGATAGACACATCCGTCTGATTATTGTTCTTCTCTTGACACACATCACTTTCACATGCACTGTAGAGTTCCCACGCTTTTTTTCTCTCTGTGTGCTTCAGAAGGTTTAGTGTACTCAAAATGTGGATATGATAATATTTCTTAGAAGATTATAGACCGAGGTCAGAATCTAACCAGGTCTCAGGGCAACAATGTCACCAAAAGTGCTAAAAATGCCTCCAAAATGATTTTATCTGTTATAAAATAGCTGTTGTGATATATTTCAGAATATTCAGTTTGATTCTATTCAAATGGATTATATCTGTTCAAGTGAACATTTATATATATATATGCACCTATACTTTATTTAAATGTCTTGCTTCCTATGTTTCTTCACCTAATTAAAGGTCTTTAGGAGTTGTTTTTAGTTTTTTTCCCACAGCCGCCTTTGATTTGACGATTCTGCTATTCTTTGAAGTTGCTTTGGAATTTTTTTTTTTATCATATAAAAAAATAATGGAATATTCCAGAATATTATGTAGTGTTTAAAATTCTAATATTATGTATGTTTGTGCTTTCATAATTGTAAAATGTAAAATAATAATAATACACCAGCACACTAATGTTCAAAAGTTTGGAGACTAAAAGAATGCTTTTCTTGAGCAAGGATGCATTAAATTAATCAAAGATTAAGAGACTTTTACATTGTTAAAAAATGAATATTTAAAAAATAAATAGTGTTATTTTGAACTTAATATTCATCAAAGAATCCTAAAAAAATATTTATCAAGGTTTTTAAAAAAAATATTTAGCAGCACTTCTATTCTAAATGTTGATAATACTAAGAAATGTTCCATGAGCACTAAATCATCATATTAGAAGACTGGAGTAATGATGCTGAAAATTCAGCTTTGTAATTACAGGAATAAACTACATTTTTAAATGTATCGAAATACAAAATTGTAAGACTATTTCACAATATTACTATTTTACAGTAGTTTTGGTCAAATTCAGCACAGGCACTTCTTTCAAAGACATTCAACTTTTGAACAGTATGTATTTACTGTTTATGTCACAATTCAATTTAGTTTTTAAAATTCTGAAGAATAAATAAACCTGATAAAACCAAACTGGGCAACACCAATGCTATAGATAAATAGCAATGTTTTGACATGTATCGTCGGTTTTGATTCTAACTTCTTCCTATAGCAGTTCTATTCTGAAACAGCCTTCAGTGTTGGGCTCTGCTCAGGTAACGCAGCCCGTGTGCCGGAGCTTTAAGCACGAAGAAGATTGTTATATATTAGTTTAATAAAGTCAGAGACAAATGAAGCCCCCCTGCCAAAGAGGACTGTGTTACATACTTCATGAACCAAATTAGTGTGGCAGCGCAACACGCCGGTGCGTCGCTTTTGTTCTGGAGATGATCTGCATAGCGGAGCTCATTTCTCAGACAGATAAATCTGACGGCAAGCCGTGACTTCCCCCCTGAAGTAAATATTGTAAATAATGAAAGGGCCTGCCAGCAGTGCTTGAGGAATGACTTCATCCCAAGCTATTTATACAGACTGTCAGAGGGGAACAAAAAAGGAACTGGGCAGGGAAGAGAAGAGAATGGAAACTCCATCTGATTGGATAAAGAAACAGACTGGCTAATGCCTTCTGGGTAATAGAGATGGAGCACCACTTGAGCGTTGTGTATGTGTGGTTGGGAGGGGGGGAAGCTTTTAATTGAGAGGTGAGAAGGATGGATCCCACAGGTTAACTCCATTCTTCAAGGGCCATTAATATGGATCAGATAAGGTTTTTAGTGCACTGCACCTTCAGTGACACAAAACATGCTCTATTAATCCTATTGATGTTGTGGATTTGCTGGATGATTATAGTAGAGTTTATCAAATTCTGTTGTTAATACGCCTATGGTTAATATGTAAAATAGATGCAAGTTATCAAGAACCTTTGTTCTCGGGTCACAGCTGAGAGTCAAATACTAAAGGGCACGAGGGCCACTTAAGGGACGGCCTGAAACTTCCACCTCTCCCTAGAGGAGCCTATTGTGAGTCTAAAGCCCCTTTCACACAGCAATCCCGGTAAATTACCTTAAAATTGCCAGAATGACTTTCCGGTTAATACACAAATATGCTGTTCACACACGCAATGCCGTTCTGGCTTTTTACCGGTAAGAGACAATTCACACATCAGCTCCTAAAGACCGGTAAATTCTGTGATGTCAGTCATCAGACGTTATCTTTAAAGGGACACTGTGTAGGAATTTCTCCCATTTAGCGGTTAAAATGTATTTTTCATTCAAACGAATTGTGCTCTCAAGCGCCTCGCTTTTTCAAATGCGCGTTGCATCTACGGTAGCCATTATGTACCAAAAAGCTATGACAGGATGTCTTCTAATAGCACTTCGTCGAGTGTTCCTTCGGGTGAACAGGTTTGTTATTTCAAACAAACAGCATCTTGACACAACGAACAAACGAATGTTACAGTATTAATTACTGACTGTGAAAAACATGAACTATTGTAATAAGTAGTTATGCCTTCTTTATTCATTATATTTTCTGAAGTACGTGCATTGTTAGATATCATCATCAACTTTTAACTATAAATGTTGATCTGTCTATAAAATAAAGTACACAACCAAACAATGAAAAAAAGCTTGTAATTAAGGCTGTAACATTGACTTACCTGTCGAGAAGAAAGCAGGACTTCAGCGTCTCTTTTGAAATGTTTCTCCTGCATTAGCTCTATCCACCTGGAAAAAGCTATCCCGACATTAACTTGTGTTTTTTTTAATCTCCGGTCACGTTTCCTTTTACGATCTATTTTGGACTTTCCTGGCGACGAGGATTTGCAATGCAGCCTTTTAAACTTGCCGGGGCAGTGACAAGCGCCTCTCGCTGCTCTCCTCCGTTTCTGCTGCTTTCAGTTACGTCACGCTGGCTCTGAACGAAAACGCGCTGTGGAAACGCGTTGGCCTTGTACTTTTTGTCCCTCTCTGCTATTATAGTTTTTCAAGATGGCGGAACTACATGGAAGCCTCCGTGGACCTACCCGTCCCATGTATATAAAGATAATAAATTCTTCGTTTACGAGGATAAGTCAGATAATTGGCAGAGGTATTTGTACACCATTGAGGACATATTTATGAATAAAGATATTGATTTTAAATAATAAAATACATAAAAAAGTACACATTGTCCCTTTAAACGCTGCACGGTTTTCTTCAGCCGTCCACATGAGGAGAAGCGCTTTAGTTTCACTGTCTGTTCAATTTGACAACATTTTTTGACATCTGAGTGAAAGGCATAAGGGGATCAAACAGAACACGTTTTTGCTCTTAAAAACATAATAGTATCCAACTGCAGAGCCGCAACACTGATGAATGTAAAAGAACATGAAACAGTATGTAATATTGCAATATAAAAATGACTCGTAACTTGAAATGTAACTTATTCCTGTGATGCAAAGCTGAAGTTCCAGCAGCCATTACTCCAGTCTTCAGAGTCACATGATCTTTCAGAAATCATTCTAATATGCTGATCAAGAAACTTTTCTTATGTTTTTTTTCCTTGAGACCGTGATAAAAAATTTTTTTCCAGGATTCTTTGAGGAATAGAAAGTTCAAATGGAAATCTTTTGTAACAGTATAAATGTCTGTTCTGTCACTTTAATGCATCTGCTGAACAAACAATACATTTTGTTGAAAAAAAAATCCCTGCAGTTACCTATAAGTGTGCTTTTGAATGCTTTATGGAAGCTGCAACTTTCTCACAATTGTGACTATATCTCACAAAATGTCTTTATATCTCACAATTGTGCCTTCATTTCTTATTTTAAACCTTATCTCATATTACGTTATTTATTTTTATATTTTTTACTCTAAGGCTGAAACTGGCTTCCATCTGCTTATCCCAAACATGTAGCTTTCTTAAATATCATTGTAAACCCAGTAATCCCATTATTTTCATTATTCCTACATTATTTCCCAATCCAACATTTTTTTACAGCTGATTATAGTTGCATTTGTGTCTTTTGAAAGTTTCTTTTAACCAGGGCAACTTGTCTAAAGTGTATTTTAAACTGTAATATCACCAGACTCATTTGGTTTCCTCATTTAGTCGTGTTTTATTTAGGAAGTGTTTCATGTGCTTATAATTAGAGCTCTTGTCTCTCGGCTCCTTCTGGCCCCTCCTCTCTCAGCTCTGTAGTTTTATCTTGACGAGGCTTATACCGCAGATCAAAAAAAAAATGTCCCACTGAGGATGCCATACTTCTGCAATTACCAAGATGTTTATTATATCTAGTGTAATAATTTTGGTCGCTACAGGGATTATTTTAAAGTTATTACCACTTTGATGTTAGCACTTTTCTCAGGTTGTGATTGTGTGTTTAATTGTACCAAAGTGACACATAAACCCCATTTTAATTTAATGAAAGCGAGAAAGTGAGATTATTAAAATATGACTGCATCGGCAGCCCGGCTGTGTAATTATTTTGGTAAATTTGTGCTGGGAGGCATGATTGGGCAAACTGTACTCATTTGCAGGAGGCTAATTTAATAAAGCTCAACCCTCTTTATATGAAGGTTTTCCTGTTTAACCCAATTGAAAACCACACCAATTTGCTGTACTAATATGTCCAGCACTATCGGGCTAATGATGCTAACTCCAAACAGCCCGGAACCAGTAATTAACGGAGATGCTAATGAAATGGTGGCGGCACCTTCAGCACGCTACTGCGGCGGACACTATCTATCTTGGACTAGTGAAAAATGTATCCTCTTGCAGCACATAATCCTCCTCTTCTAATTAGCCACTTTGTTCAAGCAGAATGGAGAATCACAACTTTCATCCCTCTTTTTCCAGAGAGATTAAGAGAGCAGGGTTCAACCCAAAGAGACTAGCGAGAAGGAGAGAAACACTGTCGGTAGGAGGAGGAGGAGGAGGGGAGAGACAGCAGTGTATGTTACACTCTGCTGGTCACCTGTCAGCTGTCAGAGCAATTACAGCACCTCCTAGTGTTAAATGTTTAAAGTGCGCATTAGCATGTAGCACAGTGGCATCCTGTCCCTGTGATCCTGCGAGGCTGGCACTCGGCGACAGCCCCTATGCCGCCACAAATCGCTGCAGACAGTGCGCTGTTAAAATCAATATGCTGCAGTTTTGTAGTGCTTCCGTCTGACTGCGCGCCGTTGTCTAATGTAATGTAAATAATAAATTATCAGGAGCAGATTACCAGGCGGCGGAGACACTCCACCTCGCAGTCACTCGCTCAAGAGCACTAATAGAGTCACACATCCCACTTTTTGCGCATCTTTTTCTCCTGTTCAGGCTTTTGAATACACTACACGCTTAAAAATAAAGGTCCCAAAAGGTTGTTTTTTTGCAGCAATACCATAGTAAAACCATTTTGGGTTCCCCAGTTCATGTAAACCATTCTTTTCAGAACCATTTTTTTCTTAGTATGAAGAACATTTTAATAATCAGAAGATCCCTATTCCACTCTAAAGAACCTTCTGTGCAATGTAAAGGTTCTAATAAAGAATCTTTGTTTTTAAGAGGATGTACAGCACCTACGATCAAGCAAACAGAGTAGATGTATGCTGGTATGAGGTCAGAAGACTAATTCGTCGCTGGTTCTTTCGAGATTTTCCTATGGAGTTTTATCATTTATATATTTTTTTCCGATTTTTTTTTTTTAAATAAAGCCTGTGGTAAACAAAACTTGACCATACTTTGACATTTTGTTCTACAACGTAAATTTAAAACTCCATTGGAAAATCTCGAAGGAACCAGCGGCGAATTAGACCAGGTTCTCCCGTCATACCATGATTAATTAGCGATACATTGAATAAACTGGCATCATTAACAGTTAAATAAATTTATTTTGAAAGCAGAGTCTGAGTTTGTCTTTAAATTTTCCCCGTGGCATTTTACATCTGCACCTGGACCCCCTTTGTTGTGGGTTAAAAGAGCGATTAAGTTTTAGTGGGACACGCCGGATGAGAGGAGACGTAGGCAGGGAGTGAGTGAGTTCTAATTAGGTCAGTGGAAGAGAAAGGCAGCACACTCGTTCTCCGTGAAAAGGTCCCTCTGTCCTTTGCGTCCTATCTGCGGGTGACTGGATAAGACAGGTGAAGGCAAGTAGAAGTGGTAGCTGTCAATACACCTCCCTCGCTCCCCTTCCCTCTGATGCCATGAATTATTTGTGAGTCAGGCGATGACAAAAGGATGCCGCTCGCTCTCAAAGCCTCACCTGCCGTCCCGTCACACCCACAGAGAGTTGATTCCATCAGACATGCGAGGGGGAACAGAGTCCCTCCTTTACATTTCTCTCTGCTCTGCTCTTTTCTCTAACCTCATCATGTCTATATCAAAGCACTGTAAACGAGTGCCGTCCCGCTCTAGCTGGACCCTCAGAGCCTCTCCTCTTCCATGCTATACATTTCCTATTTTTCATAGACTAGTCCTATGCTTGTTGCAAAGTCATTCTAATTTTTTATACCAGTATGGGCCAAATAATCTTAAAAATGAAATCATGCCAAAGTCTTAATAATTAGCTAGTTTCTATTGTCAGTCCGAGGCAATAGCGTAAATCTTAAATACAAATTTTTTTTTCTTTAATTTTTAGAGATGCACTACTGTATAGATGGCTACACATGCAGTAAAAGCCACAGACCTACTATAATATTTTCATGGGGTAGGCTATATCTTATTATTTGTCTGGTAAGAAATGATCTTTTTTCGACAGTCATTCAACAAGTATTTAGATGGTAACACTTAGCATATAAAGCAATGTATTTCAATTATCTAATCGCAATAGCTTGAAATAGCTTAAAATAACAATAAATAATACAATGAATAATAAAAATAGCCATCTATTATTCTAGGTTAATGTTAATTTATACATGTAGTAATACATTTTGAATAAAATTAATCAACAATAAAACAATAATCAAAAATACTACATTCATAAATAAATTTAACCTAAATGCTGTTAAAAATATATTGAAAATGTCATTGTTTGTTCATGATATCTACTGCAATTACTAATTATAATTGCGAATTGAACCGTATTATTGTAAAGTGTTCTCATTGCATAAGGCCATGCCTGTGCAAAATTATAATAAATAATTTATGGCTAAAAAGTAAGCTTTACTTACACAAAGATATCAGAAAGGAATGTGATGTACTGTATCTATCCCTATAGCACTGTTTTGAACTGAAAATCGATATTTTTGTGATCATCAGATTCATAGCATTATAGGTCAAAAAACAGTATTCCTTTGAGGTTAATCTGACCGCATCCTTCTGTTCCGGTGTTTTTTGGGGGAATATAGGGATGTGTGAGTAGCTAAGTATTACTCAGGCCAGTTTGCTGGAGCCCTTTGGCAGTGAGTAACAGTGTGCTGTAAAGCTCCAGTCTTCACACAAAAAGCAGGCGGTCTAATGATCCCACTGGCTGCTGACCCTCAGGCCTGCGCTGTCCCTCCACCACCCCTCCATTACACTCCCTTCCTCCCTCCCTTCCTTCATCCCTGCCACATCTGCTGCCTCTCGCCAAAGGAAAAAAATCAATCTCTCCATCATGAATTATTGAGGTGTTTGCCTACAGCCTCTGAAATATACAGGAGGGTGGTCTCTCTCTCTCTGTGTGTCTCTTTCCCACTCTCCCTTTCTCTCTTTTCTTGTAAATTTAGTTTAAGATTTGTAAATTATGCACAACAGAATGATTTTAATATACTTTTTTACTTTCCACCTTAGATGCTTTATTTGTGCAGTTCACATTGCGTTGAATCTATCGTGTGGGATCTTGTATTTCCCTAAGCAGTGCAATTAATTTGTGCCTTATGTACACGGCCAAAGCACAGAGGCTGTTTACAGAAAATATATCTATTTGTCCATAGCTTTCTGTATGATTAGATAAAAAAAACTAGGGTCATTTGTGCTGAATTACTCAATTATATCCATTAAGCCAGAGACGGAAGGGTTTAATGTGTAAATCTCAGCATAAAATATATGAAACAGCTGCAAACTGGGAGTAGGAGCAGTTATTTCCACTTCGACTCTCAAAACCCTCCCCTAATGAACTGAAGTTTAAGTTATTACACCATCGCCTGATGTACTACTGCTGGTGTGCTCTCTCACACACCTCCACTGGCACTTGTAAACAATAGCTTTAGGTGTAATGATTACATTAAATCAGGCAGTTGTCATATGACAATCATTATCCCTCCTCCAGTGGCAGCACTTGATTGACAGCTCCCCAAAACCCATGTGTGGTGGCTGCACATCGTTGCCTGGCTTCAGCTATCAATTACAGGCTTGGATTTGAAGCATTTATTATGTAAAATAATTCTCCCATCTACACTGCACTCGTCTCTTGGGTCTGGTCCCGCTGTCTGATGTGAAATTTCTCTCCTCGCTCTCCTCTTTCACGTTCATTGTCTCTCGCTCACTCTTTCTGTCTCACTCAACTCTTTATTGTTGTTTCGTAAAGGGTGCGTCTTCCATTCATTGCTCTTAAATCGACACAGCCCAGGTAGTAATGGTATAAGACTCCAATGGATTGTCAAAGGGAGGAAATGCAGCAATTCAAACCAGTTAATGCTCAAGAGCTTCAGCATAGTGAGAAGAACGTCTCGGTTACGTATGTAACCCTAGTTCCCTGATAGGGAACGAGACGCTGCGTCGAACGCTGCGGGAACGCCTCTGCGTTGTGCGTCATGAAGCACGTATGGAATCAGCCCAATGGAGAGATGAAACGTCATAGGCGGGTGACGTCATCGACCAGGAAACTATAAAGCACCCCAAAAACATAAGCGCAGTAGCTTCTGATAGGCCTGAAGGAAGCGCTAACGGGAGTGCCGGGAGTATGGCGGAACGACGCAGCGTCTCGTTCCCTATCAGGGAACTAGGGTTACATACGTAACCGAGACGTTCCCTTTCAAGGGAACTCGAGCTGCGTCGAACGCTGCGGGAACGCGAATACCCACGTCGCCATAGGACCAAATGACCGCCATGTGAGAACTAGCGCACAGAGGACGAGAGCACTTGTGCCCCAGGGGTAGAACTTAAGTCTAGGTCATAGAACTTAATAAAAGTATGCGGGGAAGACCATCCAGCCGCATCACAAACGTCACTCAGGGAAACCCCCGACAATAGAGCTTTGGAAGCAGCCATACTCCTAGTAGAGTGGGCTCGAACAGCCAAAGGTGAAGGCTGACCAGCCGACTCATAAGCAAGTGAGATAGCCTCGACCACCCACTTGCTCATTCTCTGTTTAGACGCAGGGCACCCTTTCCTGGATGGCCCGAAACATACAAATAGTTGTTCTGATTTCCTCCACAGGGCAGCTCTGTGGACATAAGCGTCTAACGCCCTAACAGGGCTGAGTAAATTTAGTTTCTCCTGGTCCGATGACATAAATGGAGGAGGACAGAAAGCCTGCAGAACCGTAGGTCTAATAACATTAGTAGGGACCTTGGGAACGTAACCTGGTCTAGGATGCAGAAAAGCCTTAACCATGCCAGGCGAAAATTCCAGGCACGAGGGTGACACCGACAGAGCCTGCAAATCTCCGATTCTTTTTAATGAGGAGATAGCAAGTAAAAAGATAGTTTTAAAAGTGAGAAACTTCTCAGGAACTTCTTCGATAGGTTCAAAAGGAGCTAGGGAAAGACCTTCCAATACAATGGCCAGATCCCAGGTCGGCACCCTCGTACGAACTGCTGGCCTCAGCCTCAAAGTGCCACGGAGGAAACGAGTTACAAGCGGGTGTCTCCCAAGAGAAACTCCACTGAAAGGGACGTGGTAAGCAGCTAGTGCCGCCACATACACCTTTAGTGTGGAGGGGGATAACCCTGTGGAGAAGCGCTCCTGCAGGAACTCCAGCACTGCACCCACTGGGCAGTTAACTGGGTCCTGCAGGTGTTCTCCACACCAAGAAGTGAAAAGTTTCCACTTCAAGGCATAAAGCTTCCTCGTGGATGGAGCTCTGGAGTGAAGAATGGTCTCAACAACCTCGGTTGAGAGACCAGACTCTATGAGCTGGGCCCCCTCAGAGGCCAAGCCCACAGTTTCCACAATTCTGGGCGGGGGTGACATATCGTGCCACCCGCCTGAGAGAGTAGATCCCTCCTGACCGGGAGCTCCAAGGGAGAGCCGTCCAGGAGAGAAATCAGGTCCGCAAACCATACTCGGGCCGGCCAAAACGGGGCTACTAATAGTAGGCTGACCCCGTCCCGGCGAACCCTCTCCAGAACTCCTGGTAGCAGAGCAATCGGGGGAAAGGCGTACAGGCGTGACCTCGGCCATGGCTGCACCATAGCATCCAACCCCAGGGGGGCTGGATGACTGATGGAGAACCACAGATGACAATGCGTGGTCTCCCTGGAAGCGAATAGGTCCACCTCGGCGCGACCGAAACTCAACCAAAGGAGCTCCACCACCTCGGGGTGGAGTCTCCATTCCCCTGGCCTCGGCCCCTGCCTCGACAGGGAGTCCGCTACCACATTTAAATACCCGGGAAGATACATTGCTCTCAGTGATAGTAGCTTCCCCTGGGACCACAGGAGGATCTGACGGGCCAACTTGTAAAGCCGGCGAGACCGCAGGCCCCCCTGGTGATTTATATAAGAGACCACCGACGTGTTGTCTGATTGAACTAACACATGATGGCCCCTCAGGTCTGCTAAGAAGTGTTTCAGAGCCTGAAACACAGCCAACATCTCTAGACAATTTATATGCCACGATAGATGATGGTCCTGCCACAGACCTTGGGCTGGGCGGCCACTCATGACCGCCCCCCACCCTGTGAGGGAAGCATCCGTCGTTAGCGTTATGCGACGACAAAGAGCCCCCAGCACAGGACCTTTGGATAGGAACCAAGTTTCTCTCCACATGACCAGAGCACGAAGGCAGCGCCGCGTGACTTTGAACGTGCGGAGCGGATTTCCCCTCGGGGAGAATCCCTTGGTCCTGAGCCACCACTGTAACGGTCTCATGTACAACAGGCCGCAAGGTATAACGTTGGACGCTGCTGCCATCAGACCCAACAGTCTCTGAAACTGCTTCACAGTGAGTAGCTGGCCTAGCTTTACTTGTTTCACAGCTGAGAGAATCGAAGCGATGCGGGTCGGAGAGAGCCGCGCCCGCATCGAGACCGAATCCCAAACGACACCCAGAAAAGTGGTCTTCTGAGAAGGAGATAGTACACTTTTCTTTGCGTTCAGCCTCAACCCCAACTTTCTGATATGAGCGAGGACGACATCTCGATGCCGAACCGCCATCTGCTCCGTCTGAGCCAAAATCAACCAATCGTCGATGTAATTGAGAATACGAATGCCCTGAAGCCTCAGAGGCACTAGTGCTGCATCCATGCATTTCGTGAAAGTGCGGGGTGATAAAGCTAGGCCAAACGGAAGAACCCTGTACTGGTACGCCTCGCCCCCGAAGGCGAACCTCAGGAACTTCCTGTGTTGTGGAAGGATGGAAATGTGGAAGTATGCGTCCTTTAGATCTATCATGACAAACCAGTCCTCGGATCTGATTTGAGACACGATCTGCTTGATAGTGAGCATCTTGAATTTTAGCTTCCCTACCGAGCGATTCAACAGGCGCAGGTCTAAAATTGGACGCAACCCCCCATCCTTCTTTGGAACGATGAAATATCGGCTGTAATAACCTGACTCCAAACTGGGAGGAGGAACCCGTTCTATAGCCTCCTTTTGGAGGAGCGTTTTCACCTCTTGTTCCATTACCAGAGCCTGCTCGGGGCCCACCACTGTGTGCAGAACCCCTCTGAATTTTGGTGGACGACACCTGAACTGGATAGCATATCCTTTTTCTACTGTCTGCAGGACCCAATGAGATATTCTTGGAAGGCTTTTCCACTCTGCCAGAAAATCTACTAAGGGTACCAGTCTCTCGAGACTGGCCTCTGGTGTAACTTGAGCAGCAAACACAGCGCCCTGTAACGGCGCACCGGCAGGGAACGACTGGTTTGACTGCTGTGAGACCCTCCTCAGAGGGAGCGAGCGTCCCTCGGGAAAACGCTCGCTGGGACCGCCTACACCCCGGCATGAAGGCGGGGTTGGCAGAACGGCCCCCTGAGGGCACCGAGGAAGAATGGGCACCGTAAAGAGAGGTGAACTCCTTTCCGCCTCGGTGGGGACCACCCTCAGCATCCTGAACGCCTCGGCGTCAGGACTTCTTCTTAGCTGAAGCCTTCTTAGACAATATCACTGTCCTCAGATCAGGTCTATTGCTAGAAGACTTCGGCTGAGAGTGCCGCGCCTGAGCCCACTGTCCAGCAGGGGGAGCACGAGACGCGACACTCTGCTTCTGCTGCGCCCTATGGGATGAGCTTGTAGACGGCCGGGGCTGCTCCCGCCCAGCAGCCCCAGGGACGTGAATTTTTAACGGGAGAAATTTTTTGAAAGCTGCAGCTTGTTTTTTCTCTTCCTGGAATTTGTCTATAACAGAATTAACAGCTTCGCCAAATAACCCCGATGGAGAGAGAGGAGCATCTAAAAGAAAAACTTTTTCTTTCTCTTTCATATTTGTCTGATTTAACCAGAGATGTCTTTCTGCGGCCACCAGAGCTGCCATAGATCGACCCACTAGCTTGGCCGATTCTCTGGTGGCGCGCAGGGATAAATCAGCAGCCTGACGCAGTTCTCGAACTACGTCAGTACTGACTGCCTCACTCTCACTCACGTCCCTCAGCAGGTCAGCCTGGTATGCCTGCAAGATTGACATTGTATGCAGACATGACGCAGCCTGACCTGCAGCCGAATACGCTTTACCCACCAAAGCAGATGTATTTCTGAGGGGCTTGGTGGGTAATACCGGTGTTTTAAAAGATGACGCCGCCTCGGGGGAGAGATAGCTCGCGAGCGTCTCTTCCACGCGAGGCAAAGCGCCATAACCATATGATCTAGCCCCCATTATATTTGAATATGTTGATGTCTGTGGACTAAATATTCTATATGAAACCGGTTTCTTCCACGATCTCGACACCTCAGTGTGGAGATCGTGAAAGAACGGCAGACACCGGCGTGGAGGCTGAACACGTGAGGGCAAAAATCTTTCATCCAGTTTCGATTTTGACACAGACTCCTGTCTAATCACTGGCCATTCAATACTGAGTTTTTCAACAGCTCGTGTTAAAACCTCCATAAGCTCATCACTTTCGGGAGAGTGAGGTGGCGAATCCTCAGTCTCTCCCTCCACACTAACAACATCCAGCTCCTCAGAACTGGATAGCTGTAGTACGGGTGCCTCATCCTGAGCGGAAGAAACCGCAGCGCGTGCTTCCGAACCCAGGAATGAGGCACTGGATCTCACAGGTGAAGGGAGAGATAAGGCAGCGCCCGTCTCAACCCCCGCTGAGAGATCCATCTGCGATCCCCACGATAAGCGCCGCCGCTCTGCCTCGGCAGAAGCGGGACCCGAACCGCGGGGAGCGCGCACCGAACCGCTCTCCTCAAAGAGCGATCGGCGGGAGCGGAGCGTCCTTAACGGCAAACGCTCGCAATGCTCACAGTCTGCTCCCTCGAGAGCAAACTGGGCATGCTGAACTCCCAAACAAACAACACAAAGATCATGTGTATCCCCGCTCGTTAAATAACGCGAGCAGGGAGGAACACACTTTCTAAACTGCTGTTCGTCCGCCCTAATCTCTCAATATATATATATATATAGGATAAATTGTTTGTGTGGTGCAGGGTATGTAAGACAAACAATATCAGACAGGGACAGATTCACATGTAGCGCGACTGAAGGCACAGAAGCTACTGCGCTTATGTTTTTGGGGTGCTTTATAGTTTCCTGGTCGATGACGTCACCCGCCTATGACGTTTCATCTCTCCATTGGGCTGATTCCATACGTGCTTCATGACGCACAACGCAGAGGCGTTCCCGCAGCGTTCGACGCAGCTCGAGTTCCCTTGAAAGGGAACAGGCCTCATTAATTGAACCCTTCTTGAAGGGTTCCCCAATTGAATTGAACCCCAATTGAAGAATTGAATTAATTATTTTTTAATGTTTACCTGACAATACAGAGTCATCTTGGACTTGTTCTGACAACTAGTGGCATGGGTACAGCATAATGCAAACGCAATGCCATGTGATGCCATTGTAAAAAATTGCTATTCTCAGTCAGCCGTGACTCATTTATTCCACTAGAGGAGGGTTAACATGCTATTTGGTTGGTCACGCGATCTCAAAACCCAACTTTTTTGTGTCTTCATCTTATATAATCATATTATATATACATTACCTTTCAAACGTTTGGGGTCGGTAAGACTTTAAAAAAAAAAATGTTTTTGAAAGAAGTATCTTATGCCCACCAAGGCTGTATTTATTTGATCAAAAATACAACAGTAATATTGCAAAATATTATTACAATTTAATATAAATGTTTTCTATTTTAATACATTTTAAAATGTTATCTATTCCTGTGACTCAAAGCTGAATTTCATTTCCAGTATTATTACGCCAGTCTTCAGTTTCAAATGATCCTTCAGAAATCATTCTAATATGCTGATTTCTTGCTCAAGAAACATTTCTTATTATTATCAATGTGCTGCTTAATATTTTTGTTGAAACTGATCATTTTTTTCAGGATTACTTTATGAATAGAAAGTTTAAAAGAAACAGTATTGTTTTAAAGCAGTTTTTTGTAACATTAAAAATGTCTTTACTGTCAATTTCGATTAATTTAGTGCATCCTTGCTCAATAAAATATTACAAAAATCTATCTGACCCCGAAGTTATGAACAGTAGTGTATATGAAAGGTAGAAAAAAATACTGAGTGCACCTTTAATATAGAACATGATGGATTAGAGTTTTTTTTAAATAAATAAATAAATACATTCTGTGTACCAAAACAGTCCACACACATTCACCAAAATAGGACTAAAAATAAATAATGCTACAAAAAAAAAAAACACTCGAGACTGATTCACTCTGACTGAGGAAACATTTGTAGACAATGGAAGACAGAGAGTGCAAATTCTTCTGCTATGATGTTATGATAAGAGAATTCTCTTTGCTCGCTCGCAGTTTCTTCTTTCTCTCTCTCTCTTTCTGAAATAGTTCTTCGGTTGCATTTGGCACCAAACTCGCAGGCCAGTGCAGAAATCCAGCCATAATAAATGGAGGGAGGAGGGAAAAATAAGACATCTGAAAGACCAGCTAAGCAAGCCAGTGATATTTCTACTTCTTTTTTTCTTTTCTTTTTTTTTTTTTGCCTGGGACAGATCTTTTGGAGATGTGTATTGTAAGCAATTTTAGAGTTGTCAGCACAACATGCCTACTGGTCTCAGCTTGCCTGAAGGCGGAGAAAGAGGAAGGTTAGACTTCTTGTAGCTGTCAGATTGCTCTACACTGCGTTATTATTATTTTATTTGCAGTATCTGGTCTTGAAGGAATTACGAGAAAATTCAGAGTACATAAAGTTGGGAGGCTAACCGATGCACGTGTATATTTTCAAAGCATGAGCAATATGTTTTTCTAGAGGGGGGCTAAAAGAGAGATCGAGTGAATGACAAACAGAGGCTGAAATGGACAGCGAGTTACAGGGCCGCCTGGCTTTTGCGCTGCCGCTCAGAAGATTAGCCTATCACTCGTCAACATGGTGTCGCCTTACTCAATTAGCCACAACTCAAACTCTGTGTTTTAAACAACTGCAACATTCCTATCGTGCCCACATAGTAGAGGTAATGGAGAGCTGCCTTGAGAGGACATCTGCCCCTGGTCCCATTAAGACAGCCCATGCTGCTGTCTCACCGAGGCATTCTGGGAGACTTGAATGAAGATAAGATGGTGTAAGGTGAGGAGAGAGCGGATGAAGAGAGATATCATGCCATACCGAATGGCACTTTGAGTGTTGCTCTATGGCAAGAACGGGCATTGACTGTGTCTCCCAGAAATGGGCACATTTATATTCTCTTTCTCTGAGTCTCCCCCTCTCACACTCTTATGGTCTGCGTTAGCCTTCATAAAATATTCATGTTGGTTGTGCTCAGTGCCATAATTGCCATCTCAGCCTCTGAATAATTGATGGCTGGTGCCGTTGACTTGGTCTCATTTACTGAGAGTGTGGGTAATACCATACTCGCACATGCCACATGCTTTTATGCCATGCTGCCGCAGTTAGTGCTGACTCCAGATCGGCCGTTCTCTCCGCACACCACTATCATTCATTTGAAACCACCCTCACAGCTACAGTCAAATGCATTTAAATCAATAGTGCTAGTGACTTGGGCTACAAGTATCATTGCAAACACGGGGGGCAATTTGATTTCATTTGATGTGCTTTTTAGGAGCAAATCAAACTCGATAAGGGGCAGCAGAAATTTTGACATGCTTTTCTGTTTATTAAAGTGCATTTTTCTCTGATTGTCGCACTTTGAGTGGGTGTCTGATTGTAAAGAGCACTTTCTGTGTGGATGTTTTGTAACCATTTAATTTGACGACTAGCAAAAACGGGTTCGTTTTTGTGAATCGTTCCTGTGCTGAGATTTGAGGAGAACAACACAGAAGGTTCAACACAGTCAGGCGAATCTGCAGGAGAGTTAATTAATGGGCCAGAGCTGAGCGGACAGATGTGACCCCTTGTTAGACTGAGGTCAAAGGTCAATTTGTTGAGGATTACATTAACCCTGCCTACACCAACCCCATCAGTCCTCGACTTCTGCTTTAATTCATTGCTCTCCTTCTTTTTCGCCCTGACATTCCCTCTTACCTCCTCTCTTTAAGTCAACTTCATAGGGTATTCAACCATCTCAGTTCAGTCTAAAGGGCACTACACAATGCATAGGGAACAATATTACATCAATACATCATGTCACAGGAAGTGGAGACATAAAATATCAGTGACATAAGTCACTGCACATCAACTGAATACCACAAAAAATGTTTTATAAAAATAAACAGGGAAAAGCTAATTCCTCGCAGCTGCTCATGGGTATAAAACACATAAGTGATCATTGCCATTATCATGGCCATGGGCCAAGAAACAAATAATAATTATTTTCATATTAAACAGCACAGCCATCATTTATCATTAAATTTTGTCTTTTTGATTACCGGTATGAGGAATGATATGCATTTAAATAAATAAAGATGGAATTTTTTAATTTTAAAAGAATATTAAGTAAAAAAAATGTTTCTTGAGCAGCAAATCAGGATATTAGAAAGATTTCTGAAGTTTCATGTGACATTGAAGACTGGAATAATGATACTGAAAATTCAGCTTTACCATCACATAAATAAGTATTATAATCCCTGTGTAGTTGAGCAATAAACACTGCATGGGATTTTGTGAATCACTCTCTCATTCTTCATCATCTGTATTCTTTCCATCTCAGTTACACTTTCATTATCATCCGCTCTGATGTGTCTAAAAGTACAATGTAAGAGTTATTAAGCAGAGCAGTAAGTATGACAGGTGAGGCTCTGACTCAAACTCGTCCTACCCATCAGACACTTGGAGCATTGCCCTCTTCCTCACGCTGACTGTGGTAATAGCCCTCTCTAATTGAAGTGCTCTGAGTCGTGCCATTTGCAATGCAACATCCAATCTCTTCTAAAAGCATAAGGTCCCTGTCCGAAGTGCCCTACAGAGGGGACAGTAAGCACTTTATTAAACATTACACGTGTGATTACATGTACCCTCCCTGTTCGGCAGACATCGTAGTACTCTTGCTAATGCTAATGGAGCTATGGGTTCAACAAAGTCAAACTATATACACATTACACATGTGGATGAGGGCTCTAAAAACTATGAGTGAGTGTTTATGTGAACGTGGCGTGCGGTTAGGAGACCAGAAGGACAAATCTGTGGAGTGGAGGGAAAGAAAGACAAAGGATGTCTTCCTAAAGTGAGGGCACCCAGGGTTTTGCAGGGGATTTAGGAGGACTATGAGAGCGTGATGTCAGCGATGAGGTTAAGCCCAGACTTATCTCCACACAAAGCAGGAAAGAGAAAGAAAGCGAGAGCGTGGAAGAAAAAGGGACAGGTCAGGAGTGCTCAGACAGGGTCAGTGGCAGAGGGAATCAGCAGGGAAGAAGCCACAGCTTAGAGTTCTTAAATGATATTATAGACAAGGTCTGTAGCGCTAATCTGCTTACCCAAACAACACTGTGGATAACACACACACAAACATGTTTTTATCAATGCACCCACTGAGCTGCAAATGCTAGATCTGATCTATATATGCACTGCGCACTATCATATATAGCATATTTTTGTTCCATATATTTACAGATTACATACAAACCCATAGACAGTAGTCAACATTTGAAGTGGATCTTTCATCAGTTATACATGAATTTTGAACAATACCCATTCTTGTCTTAGGACAACTTTGATGAACTTTTTTGATCCACTTCAAATGTCGACTACTGTATACAGTGTATATATATATATATATATATATATATATATATATATATATATATATATATTAGGGGTGTAACGGTTCACAAAATTCACGGTTCGGTTCGATACGATACACTTGTGCCACGGTTCTTTTCGGTACGATTCGGTACGTTTCCGATACAGCAAAAAGAAAGAAATGCCAGAGAAATTTCCTTGATTTAATTTTTGTAATTATATTTTTATTAAAACTAACATCATAAAGTATGATATTTTTTAACTTTGAGCAATGATGGAGCTTGACTTTTCTTAGGAGCTTATAAAACAAAACAGCTCCTTGGACAAAATGAAATGTAATATTGTAGTAGTAGTTATAAACAAAGGTTTATTTTAGTTCAGATTAACATTTGAGGGCAGCAATTGTATTCATAATGTCAAAATAAAACCGACGTAATGTTACTTGAAAGCATTATAGCCTACTATTCCTGCCAAACTTCCATGGTTATAGTTAGTAGTGTTACTACAGTAAACCCATGGTGAATGTTGCTGATCTGTGGACACTGGATAGTTCATTCATGGCACAATGTTTCTTCCTGGTTTCCACATCAGCGCTGTTTGATCTGTTAATAACGGAGAAATGCGATTGTTTCTCACTAGATCTCGCAGCGATCTTATTACTTCAGTGGCGAATTCAAATGCTTTCTTTACTGGATTTGGCTGTGAAGTGACAGTGCTGATGATTAGATCGGCTCGCGCTGCATTGGTCCAAACTGATAAACGGTCCGTCAACCACACAATAACGAGTGGTTTCGTTCCGCTTACATTACATTTGCCATTTGATGTTGGGCAATGTTGTGGTCACGCCAGCGTCTCTTATGAGCGCGCTTGCCAGTTGCCACGCGCGACGCGCCTACATTTGAAATAACGACATTTTGGTCGGCAGGAAAAATGGTCAAACGAACCGTTCGGTTCAAAAATGCGTACCGAAAACCGAACCGAAAGCCTCGTACCGAACGGTTCAATACGAATACGTGTATCGTTACACCCCTAATATATATATATATATATATATATATATATATATATATATATATATATATATATATATATATATATATATATATATATATTAGTAGTCAACATTTGAAGTTAATCAAAGTTGTGCTCTTCATATACAGTATGAGATCATATGTATACACATTTTCCATCTGACATGCTACTAGGCACAAAGGCTTGAAAGTTGGCTGAATGGCCTGACACACATTGATGTGTAATGTTGTAGATGTTAGAAGGGTGGCACAAACAGTAGATTAAAGAGCAAAGGATGAGACCTGGGCCGCTTATCCTAGACGAATCCCACCCAGTGCACACAGACTATGCATCTTACATTCCTTCATTGCTAACAAGTCAGCTGCACTCACTCACTCACTCACTCACTCACTCACTCACACACACACACACACACACACACACACACACACACACACACACACACACACACACCCACACACACACACACACACACACACACACACAAACACACACACACTGTCATTTTCTGTCATTTTCTGTCATTGTGGGGCTTTCCACTGACTTCTATTGTTTTTATATAAGCTACTACTGACTAGCCTTACCTAAAGTCTAACCACACCCCTAAAAGAATCAAACTTTATGAAAAAAAGTTTATATGTATACTTTGTATGCATTTATTTAAAAAGAAACAAAATAATACTTATTATTATAGCCTAAGAAGAGAAGAACGGATGAGTACACATACATATTAAGCTATACTTAGCAGAAAAATTGTCTCTAGAAGTGAGCTAAATCTGACAACCTCCATTGGGAGACATTGATTGTAAAAATTATATTTAAATAAAGAATTTTTTTTTTACATTTTTTATTATAAAAAAATAAATGGCTAGACTGTACGTTTGGGTTAGTCTGTAGCATTCATAATTAGCTGTACACTAGCGTTCAAAAGTTTGGGGTCGGTATTTGGTATGATTTTTTTTTTTTTTTAAAGAAGTCCCTTATTCTCACCATTTTATTTTAATTATTATTATTTTATTTGATTTTTTTCAAGTTTTGTAACAATGTAAAAAATGTACTGTCACTTTTGATCAACATAATGCATCATTTTTGAGTAAAAGTATTCATTTGAACAGTAGTGTCTATAAAATGAATAGGAGTCCATGGTATTGTTAGTAAAAGTGTGTTGTAAAGTTTAAGATGATGGATATGTAGATCCAATAGTCACTACCCAAACAGGTTGTGGCACACAACTGTACCGTAACTTTGTGACCAGCAGGCTACTGAAAGTAAGTGAAGGATTTCTGTTTGTGTGGGAGTGTCAATGCATTTGTGTAAGCAGTGACAGGCAGCAAATATAATAGTGTATAGATGCTGCAGACAGATGTGGGTTCTCAACTATACCAGTGCAGTGAACCAGAAAACCATAAATGAAGAAAAAAGAGAGATACCCCACTGTGCTAATTAATATTGTAGATTTCAGACTCCAGAGAAGAAGGGGAAACACGCTGAGTCACAGCCATTCAATATCTGACAAGCCCACTGGATTAAACATTAAAACACTGTTATTAAAATGCATAAACAATAAACACTTAGAAATCATTTTGAGACACATTATTAATTTAATTGATAAAGGGTACAGTAACATTCACAATATTGGATGTTCCCCTGTGAAGTTGAGCACAAGTACACAGTACATACAGTGAGTAGATGCATCTAGCTTATTTATACATTTCTTAATAATAGTTCAGAAATCAATCTACTATTGTTACCTTACAACAGAACATCTCACTGGATCTGTGGCTATGGTGAATATGGGTGCTCTTTGGAATGACTTCAGTTACACATTTCTATCTCTCCTGATCTTTCTCCTGTTTTCTTCTTTTCACTCAGCTGACAGGCATGTTTCTGGCCTCATGACAGATGGTCTTCATATCCTAGACCAGTGTGTTACTCATTGTAACTGTGTGAATATGTATGTAGCTATCTACCTTAAAGGGTTAGTTCACCCAAAAATGAAAATTAAGTCATTAATTACTCACCCCCATGCTGTACCAACCCCGTAAGGCCTTCGTTAGTCTTTGGAACACAAATGAAGATATTTATGATTAAATCTGAGAGGTTGATCACTCCTCCATAGGCTGCCTAAGGGAATGAAACTTGACGGCCCAGAAAGTCATTAAAGAAAATATTCTCGTCGCTTGATAAACTTATAGTTGAGCCACTGTTGCGACATGGAATATTTAAACATTTTCTTTAATGACTTTCTGGGCCGTCAAGTTTCATTCCCTTAGGGAGCCTATGGAGGAGTGATCAACCTCTCAGATTTAATCATAAATATCTTCATTTGTGTTCCGAAGACTAACGAAGGCCTTACTGGGTTGGTACAGCATGGGGGTGAGTAATTAATGACTTAATTTTCATTTTTGGGTGAACTAACCCTTTAAGAATGCAGAGTAGGAGGATGCAGGTTAACTCCTCATAGCGGGGTGGCACATAACATAGCTCTAATGTGGTCAATGTCAATACCACACAACCCTGCCATCTTTACCTCAGTCTCTACGCCAGAGTCTTGAACAAAATGGCCTTACCTCATAAATCCTCTTATTCTGTGTTTTTCCAGGTTCTTCCTGAAATTCTTTCTCAAATGCAACCAGAACTGCCTAAAGAATGCAGGGAACCCAAGAGACATGCGGCGCTTTCAGGTAAGACCACGTCCTTTCTGCTCACACTTCCAAACTAAAGTGACAAAATTGCAATTTTTACATTGTTTGTCATTAATAACATAATAATGATTAATTTATTTATATTAATGTTTAACAGATAAGTAGTTCATGAAAATTCATATAAGAAATAGGAAAATATATTTGAAATATTTTATTTTACTATTAATCTACATTCTTAATTGAATTAATTACATGCTATACTATACATAATCAAATAATCAGAATAAATCACATTTATCAATATTTGCTAAAAAAAATCTTTCAAAGACAGTACATTAAAAAATTATTAAATAGATATTACAAAAAGTATACATATTTTATTATAATTATATTCATTATATTATTACATACACTGAATTAACACATTCAATTGACCACCCACTATTTCACTAAAAATGTAGTTTTATGTAATTTGAGGCCAAAGAATGGTTTCTTAACAGATAAAATGTGAGTACTTGAGTACATATAAAGAAAGACTGATGGAGAGTAGAGAGAGAAAAAAGAAGCATTGAGCGAATGAAGTGGCTGCCCAGAACAGGGATAATGTAAGCCGTGTTTGCCAAGTCTCATCAAGCCTCTTCCTCTCTTGAGATTGAGAGACCTCTCAAAGCCTGAGAGCCATTTAAATCAAGAGGCTCCTCAGTTGCTGTGAGAAACCTCTAGTCTATGACTTCGCTGCTGTCATGGTTCCAGGCTCTCTGATGAAATGTGCCTGTACGTCAGTTTATCAGTCAGCGGTTACACGTGTGTTTGTGCTGCTCCAACACTTCAGCTGTTTGTTTGAGCTGCGTATTCATTTGTATACAAGGACAGAGTGTGTCTTTGTGGGTCAAGTGAAGTGCAGTCATTATTCGTCTTCTGCAGGTGGTGGTGTCTACGACGGTCAACGTGGACGGACACGTCCTGGCTGTGTCTGATAACATGTTTGTACACAATAACTCTAAACATGGACGCAGAGCTCGCAGGCTGGACCCGTCTGAAGGAACTCCGTCATACCTGGAACACGGTGAGTGTACATACTGTATGTGTCTACCTGTTTACATGCATTTTGTTGAGAAATAAAAACACGAGTTTGTCATTTTTCACATTGAGAAAAATAGCGGGAAACAGAAGGAATAAAAGACAAAAGAGTTACACCTGCAATGTCTGTGTAATTGCTGTTGTAAAATCCTTCACTGTACTTTTCCCCACAACAAACTCTTTTATTTGCACACAGCTAACGTTCCTAGCATATCCAGCAAAACTAAGCCACTTTGTCCCACTCCATGTAGTTTAATGGTTGCCAATCATGGCTAGCACTGCCTTCTTCCTTTACATCAACTTAGACAGTTTAAAGCTGAATTATTCAATTTCTACCCAACAAGTGTAAACAAATGGTATTGCAAAAATAGTGATTTCACTTTTCCTGAACCCTCCCCCATATTCAATTGGTCAGAAGAAAAGATTGTTCTGTCTGATCGGGACAAAAGAAGCATCTGAGCCTCACAGACCCATAATGTTTACACTTTCCAGGGAAATCAACCTAGCACTGGCTTACTTACAGTTGTCTCTAAAAGGTTTAAATATTGAACAAAATAATCAAAAAACTCTTAAAAATAAGTTAAACATCATTGCAGATATGGCCTAGTGGCGAACATGTTGAACGGTGGTGCTTATGTGCGATCGAGTTCAAATGCAAAAAACTAACAAATGCAACCGGGTCAGTCCCACTGAAGAATCCTTGAGTTTAATGCTTTTCTAATGGGAACATTTGGTAATACACTGCAAGAGATATTATTTAAATAATTTTTTTTCGTGTTATCCATTAAATGTATGTAAATATCCTTAAATGTTTCTTTCTAAAAAAGTGGGTATGGTACAGTAAGACAACGAATATGTTCTAACCAATTGGAAATTTGCATCTTTTGGTTTCAGAATAAATGTCACTAAAATGTGTGCGATTTAGGCTTAAAACAAGAAAAGTTCAATTGGGTAAGACAAAAAATATTTTGTAGATTTTACATTGAGGTCAGCTGTGTTTCAAACATTACTAAACTATTGACAATGGATCTTTTTCCTGAAATATTGCACTAATGTGTTCGTACTTTAAGGATTTATTTTGCGGTATAACTGCAACCTTTTGTTGCAGATATTGTTTATATCTTTGTTCAAATTAATTTGGATTTTTTCCATTGGATTTCATTGGTTTACTGGATGATTGGTTAATTCACTGATTGACTATACCAGGTGTGATTGCTCATCATGTTGATATAAAAGTTGTTGATATTTGTTATTTGCTTTGCCTGACGAAGACCGCTTGTGGTCGAAAAGTTTTTTTATTAAACTTCTTCGGGGGCAGAGATAGCAGTGTGACGGTTCTTTTGCATTTCAGCTCAGTTTTCTTTTGATCGAGCACCTGCTGAAGTGATGATTGGATGTGCACATACTTTGAATTGAAAGACAACTGTCACAATCAATCAGATCATAGTGATTTAACACCTCTGTGTCCCGCAGTCATGTTAATGCCACTAACAAGTCATGCTGATGCCAGATACTGCTGGTGGTTTGAGCTAACCAGACATTAATTTGACTAACAAACGGCACACCAACAGTAGCAGTGCAGCAAAGCACCCAGAATCCACTAAGGTTTGTGCAGGCTAAGAAAAGAGCAGTGAACGCAGCATTCCCCAAGTGGCCTGTTCTCTTTAGGTTTGAACATGTGTCTTACGAGACCTCTAAGTCTTAAGCATTGAGCATTTATTTTCTGAGCGACATGTGGCCTTATCTGCTGTCCTCTATGTCTTGCAGGTTATAGTGCGGCCCTCATAAATCCGTCTAATAACATGTGGACATGATTTGAGCAATGATTTGATCCTCAGTCGCAATCAAATCCAATCATTTTCTCATTTATGTTTGGGATGACTCTAGAGAAGAACACATTTTTCACTTGGACTGTTAACCTCCGTCTGTGATGAAAAAATAAGGATTTGAATGATGATGATTTGATAATGATGATGCTGATGCTGATGATTAAGTTCTCTCTATTCTCCTGGGGATGTCTTTAGTCTTTAAGCATAGTTTCCACTGCACTGAGAAAATTAAAAAAGTCAGTTTTCTAAAGCCTCAACATATTTGAAAAATTGTGGGAATTTTTTTCTCTTCCCTTCTCTTTTTTTTCCAATAGAAAGGATAGGATAAATCCTGAGACAGACAGGCTTATACTGTAATTCTGCATTATGTCTAATATAACACCCTGACGTGCACATATAGACATATTTTTCTTGGAGGGCAATTGCAGAAACTCACAAAGTCATAGCTTCAAAATTTAATACAGAGTTCCTGTAATAACTAGATTCCACTTGAAATTGGAACACTTGTCATTCACTGCAGTTCTACACATTTCCACCCCTTTTGTATGATCTTAAGTACTTTGGCTAATTTTATAATAAATTTTGCTCCCAATAATAGCGTACTTTACCACATTTAACACATTTTACCATATTTAAATCCCTTCCACCAAATTCTGTTGATTTTTCCACAGAAATCAGCACGAAATATGCAAAAATGGCCTTCTTACATCCCTTCACTCACCTCTGCTTGGCCACTCTTGTCTATTATTGTGTCAGTTTCAGAACATTTCCACTCCCCTCCAGCTAATGAGCCTGTTCTGTCAGACATAGTGTGCATGTGTGTTGATTGCTCTGGGCTGGGGAGACGAGGGTAAAGTGAGGGCACCAATACGTGAGGTCATGTCACAAATGCACTGTGGTGGAAATAGATGTCTGCAGGGCTTGAGAATGTAAGTTTGTAGAAGAGAAAGCTATTGTGCTTGTATCTGAGATGTGTGTAAAATGAGCGTGTATACGCATGCATGCAGCGCAAGGGAACAGATGGCGGCAGAGGAGGCACCAAAGTTTAATCCTATCAGATGGATTCACATACCACCATCTGCTTAATCCATGCACAATTTCAGCACCCTGCAAAAGAGTCGTCTTAGGCCAAGATTACCATCACAGATTGCTTCAACATTCCTCTTCATCTCTCCTGGTTTATCACGCCGCCAAATTGCATTATGCCCAGCAGTCACCCACAACACAGCTCATACAAAAAAAAAAGACTAGCTGGGGAAGTCCTCAAGGCCACAAAGTGGATTACTTCACTTATGAAAATTACAACATGGCTGGAACACAGAATATTTGTGACATTTCGGTTAGTCTAAGGAGATTTGATTTGTATATTCGGGGTTATTGAAATGCTTTAAAATTATGTTCCTTAATCTAAAACATGTAATTCCCTATTTAAATTGCAATATACCTTCAGGAAAACATTTAATATCACAAGGACTCTGTAAATCTGAATCCTGGAAGATAATCAAGTATTCCACATATGCATCACTTATACTGGACGTATGTTGCTGTTTTAAATATTTTTATTACTTCACATTTCTATATTTAATATGGATATAAAAAGTCTTTAACTTACACAAAAAGTGATTACACACTCATAAAACAGACATTCTGATGTTGCTGTATAATGTTTTATGATTAAATAAAAATACACAGATAAAATGCAGAGATGAAAAAGAGGAAATATTCTTTATCAAGTAGTACTACACAATAATCTTACATAGTATATGTGCGATTTAGTCCAAATTGATGTGTTCAAAACGCTGGTTAATGCTATTTGAGATCCTCATTGTTTTTGTACCAGATAAATAAATCAAATAAATGCAGCCTTGGTGTTCATAAGAGACTTCTTTCAAAAATATTTGTACAATCTTAACGACCCCAAACTTTTGAACGGTAGTGTGCCTAGCTTCTTTTTATTAACAGCATGTAGTGGAGCTAACTACTTTTTCAAAAGGGTAGCATGACTGTAGTTTAAATTAGATTAGATTTTTCTTGTAGCTTGATAGTTGAAACCTGCTTCCCCGACACAGTTCCCCAGACCATTTTTTCCCTGCAGGTTCTCAATATCCCCTGCAATTATCTATGCTAGCTCTTCCCAAGGCATTGCCAATGGCTGACACACACCAGTTTTAGCTATGCCAGTGAGGTCTACAGCCTCGTCTTATCTCAGTTCAGGTCCTATCAGCAGAACCGAGCACCTCCTATATGCAGGCCATCTGCCTCCACCGTTCGTCTGCCTCACTTAGGTACACTATCACACGTGCGTTGAATGTAGACCCCTACCCTCTCCCAGGGGTCCTGCCTGCAGTCAGAGCCGTGTGTAACGCTTGTTAAAGGATGTGTGCTTAGTCCCCCTATCAGAGTCACAGAGGACAACAGAGCCGCCCGTGACAGACTCTCCCGTTCTCTGCCTCCGACAGCTGCCTCAGAGGACCCTTACTTTTCCTTTTTTCCCTCCCTCATGTCTTTTCCTTCTATTTAAATTCAGAAGCAAATTGGAACAGCAGTAATTAGTCGGTTAAAGCGTCTTCAGTGAGATACCAAGCTTTAGAATCCGGTGCCAAAGTTCAACATGCTGAAATGAAATTTAAACTCATTAAGGTGTTGAATTTTTATGGCTGGCTGCTGTTTTCTCAGAGTGTCCCAGGGCGCCTGGCCTTTTGATCGACTGCTGTAAGGACTCCGGATTTCTCTGTGCCTGGCGAACTCCGGCGCTCATGACATTTGCACGAGTGTCATAAAACAAGCACTCGCACCTGGCCCCCTCCCTCCCTGGGCACACATGGGGTCAGTGTAATATTTAATAAAGGTGTGTGTATAATCAAGCGGAATTAGCATTCTTGTTCTCCTACCACCGCCAGAGGGGAAGGAAGGAGGGGTTGGAGGGAGGAGTGGTGCTGTTGTACACTCATCACTGATCTTTTCCAGTCTGACCCTCAGATTTCATTAATTCTGTTCATGACTAAAACATAGGCGGAGGGGAATTACACCTTTCATAAGCAGAGCACCAGGGGGTCGGGTGTCCTGTCGCCCTGTTTTTTTCCTGCACTCAGTTTGGTCAACTGATTCTGAGTGTCTTTGGACCAGAATGCATAAGTTGTGCGGAGTGAAAGTGGAGTCGCACGGTTTTGCCAGGAGTAAGGAGCACGGTTTTCTCTTTCTCCAAACTTGCTCTGATGACACTCCATCATTAACATACCATGTAAGAAATGGAAATTTTATTTTCTTTCTGAAATTTGTGTTATGATATTGTAGAAACAATGTCAAAATGACAAAACAACAACAGAGATTTGAGAATCACAACCTTGGTCAAACTGAATTTTAATACAATGAAAATTTTATAAAAAATGCACCTTTTTGTCTACAATATGTAACTTAATTATTGTGTAATATTATTGTAGAAACAATGTTAAAGGGATAGTTTACCCAAAAAGGACAGTTTTGTCATCATTTACTCACCCTCAATTTGTTCCAAACCCGAATGAGTTTCTTTCTTCTGCTGAACACAAAATAAGATATTTTAAAGAATGTTGGTGACTAGGCAGTTGGCGGTCGCCACTGACTTCCATATAGTGTTAATTTTACCAGCCATTTTTAAATTTAGTTTCAGTTCTAGTCCAGTTTCAGCATCGCTTGTTAGTTTTTATCACATTTAGTCGACATCATCCCATTTTTATTTAGTCTAGTTTTAGTCGACTATAAGTCGAGCATTTTAGTCTTTATTTTAGTCCAAGAAAACATAATTTTATTCGTTTAGTTTTAGTCAACAAAAACTGTCAACATTTTAGTCTAGTTTTAGTCAGGACATCATTTTAACCTTTTACTTTTTTGTCAGCAGATAATATTTAACATTTCCTAAAATTATTTCACATTTCAACATTTTCTCTCATCCTCTTTCTCCCGAGCCCGTGCAAAGCATGTTTTACTTTTAACCTTTCGCCGCCTCGCCGTGAATCCAGCTCCTGTCTGCTCCATGTGTTGTGTAGTAGGCTACTCTGTGCCCGGCCCGCCCGCTCCAGGTTTGAAAGTGGGTGTGTGGCGGAAGAGCTGACGAGGAGGAGGCGGAGGAGGAGACAGGATTTGACAAAACCATATCATATAATAATATGTAATTTTCGTCTCGTCTTTGTTCGTGAACTAAAATGTCCATAGATTTTAGCCCAGTCTTTTATTTACCGAACTGCATTTCGTCTCGTCTTTATTAGTCTACGAAAATTATTTCTGATTTACTCCCAGTTATTGTTTATTAGTGGGGATTTTAGTCTCGTCTCGTCTAGTTTTCGTTCGGTGAAAAATGTGCGTTGACGAAAATATTTTCGTTTAGTTTTCGTTAACGAAATGAACACTACTTCCATAGTAGGAAAAAAATTACTATGGAAGTCAATGCTACCATGAACTCACTAGTCACCAACATTCTTTAAAATATCTTCTGCTATGTCTGATAAATCGATGGTATTAAAATGTAACACTATTTTGACTAAATAAATTAAAAATAAAACATTCAAATTAAACGCAATCATTTTAGATTACTAAAAGTACATTTAGGCGTTACAAATTTATAATGTACGTAATAAGTTTGAGACTTGCTAAAGATTACATTTAACAATTTAATTTAATTTCAATAATAAATTAATTAAATTTAAATTATTAAACAAGTTTTTAACAATATGTAATAGCAAAGGCAATCAAAATATAATAATTGGGGGAAATGGCCATGCACAATTAAATATCCAACATTATACATAAAATATAATTATATAAAATTATATTAATGTATAATACAAATGATATGTTTATTGTATAAATTTATATAATCTCTTATATAAGCTGTAACAGTGTAGTTTTAAGCTATGGAGTGGATTCGGAGTGGACTTTCACTCACCAGTGAGTGGGGAATAGAAGCAGAGTGATTACAAAACACTGAGCGGGGTGAAGAAATTGCTGTCGCTGATTTCGAGTTGTGTTCCTCCATGTGACAATCTAAAGATCCCAAAACACAACTAGAGATGATCATGGTTAGGTTGCAGGAGATTTCCAGGCAACCACAGCAGTGAATCATGCTACTATACAGGGTAGATTGAGATAAATGATCAGTGAGCGAGCGTCATCTCTCATGCTCGCACCGCTGTCAGGAAGCATATGGGGACTGCGCAGAGGAATGGCCACAGTCTAATCATATGTGACGACTCTAATGAGTCAGTCACTTGTCATTAAGCTGTGCCTAAAGCTTCCTAATAGAGTGTGGCTCATAAATCTATTTCCCGGAATCAGGAAGAAATCAGTTGCACAGCTTTACATTTATTTCCTAAGAATTTAGTCTGTGCATGAAATTATGTCACAGGTGATGCACACGAGTGACGATGTGCTAGCTGCTTCCAGATGTTTATTCTGATGCATCTTGACATTATTTTCATATAATCACTTTACAGGTGTCTTGATGTGTACACAGGCAAATACATATAGCCATAATTAATCTATTTTTCATATGCCTTTTCAAGAAAACAAGCCGTTTACTGTATACGGTGAGCCACTGTTTCACTCATTTGTTCCTATTCTTCTTTCTCTAAAACAGCTACTCCTTGCATTAAGGCCATCAGTCCCAGTGAAGGCTGGACAACAGGGGGTGCCACAGTCATCATCATTGGTGATAACTTTTTTGACGGCCTACAGGTCATCTTTGGCACCATGCTGGTCTGGAGTGAGGTTGGTTACTTTTCTATTCAATCCATTCTGTACAATCACTTTAGTTGCAAAATCTGGCCAAAAGTGTTTTTTTTTTTTTTTTTGTTTTTTGTACAATTCATGCTCAACAGACAACAACAGAGATTTAAGAATCACAACTGACAGGGCTATAGAGTGCGACCAAAATTTGTAAGGGTGACGACAATTTTTCCTAGGTCGCACCACTGCACCTAACGTTCTCGCATGATCGTATCCGCTGCCTCTCCACAAACGAGTCTTTTGTGTTTCTTGCACGCATGGTTGGATCTTATCGTGGTCTAAACCAATCAGAGATAGAGATTGGGTGGGTCTTTGCCTCTGATTGGCTGTGGTTCAGATATTCCTGTAGGACTAAAATGCTCCGTGCTGTGTGATTGAAATAAATTGTGACCTGTCACCTGAGCACCAGAGAATCAGTTGCGGCAATCCAGCAGCATCAGCTAAATAAACGCAAGAAAACAGACGACGAAGAAACTTTTAAAAATGTAGGCTACTTGAACTAGGGCTAGGTAAAAAATATTGATTTCTCGATTTTTATCGATTCTCATTTTTATGAACCGTTGGGCTATGCTGTTTTCAGTTGATGAATGAATGGAACACTGTAGCGAGCATCCCATCCAATAAATCGCAATAATCTTTGTGCTTTGTTACTATTGATATGAAACAAAGTCTCAGATTTAAAATTAGGTCCATTTTCTTACGAAATTCAAAAACATAAATAGTGTTTTGTTGCTGTGGTGTGAGATCGCTCTGGCTCAGCTCAGCTCAAGAGAAGCGGCAGCGCGGAGCGCACATGATCTTCTCTTCCGCCTTAATAATACCAGTTACAGCGCGAAATAAACATGAACGAGCATCTGAAAGTGTGTTAAAAGATAGAGTACAACTTATCGAAATCCGTATCTTTCACATGGAATCGCTCAATCAGTGTTTCAACCGTGGAAAAACGTCAGTAAAACGCTTGTAAACAATGTAATGTAACGTCACATTTACCTAAAAAACATATCCAGTGACTAGGGATGTGAATTTCTGCCAAAAATGCCATTCGAAAATCGAGGAGCAAAAGTCGATTATCGTTCGAAAATCACAACGCACACTCACAATAACAGAAAGGGAGGCCGATTTCATCTTTAGCGATGTGTCATCAAACAAACTGTTTATTATTCAAATAATTAACATGTTTTCGTCGTTTTTTTTTTACATTTTTTTTTAATTCTAGTTAACATAGAGGAAAAAAACAATAAGCACGACAGTCTGTTCTTGCATCGCCAAACCAGATGCTCATTAGATAAAGTTTCAATCAAAACTATTCGTGTCCCACTGCGCAATACACACACATACCGCGGGATGGCGGGTGTTCATTTCATAAACTGTGTAGGCCTACAATGGTAGCTTATTTAATGTAGCCTATAAATGAATGTATATGTCCAAAAAACGGATAATGTCATCATACTTGTAGTGCTATCGTCGAGTAATAATCTGTTTGGTTGTAAAATGTATTACCTGACTGAAATGAACTCGAATGTATCGTCCTGTGGAATCATTCATTCACAGACATCATACGAAGATGTTCAACTAGATCTTCATCACTGGCAAAAATATGATCCATGTGCAGATTTGCTTTCACTAGACTAAACTGTAGTAGATCCACGGCCACTTCATCCAACGCTCTTGATGTTCTTAAATCTTCCTGTTACGACTCCGTGTCGAGTGTGAATTGAAAGCGCTTCAGACGATTCAGTGCGCGAGGAACTGAACAGATCATTCAAACTGATTCGCGAACCGATTTAGACCGATCTGCCAACTTGTTTGATGAAGTCTTTGAACAGAATCGACTCAAAAGAGTGATTAATTTGTGAATGGAGCATCGCTCATGTCCATAAAAAAGATACAGCGCGCTTGGAATAAACTACGCATTTAACAACATATTGCATTAAAATAAAGTAACGAGAGGAACCTCACCCAACGTAGTGAAGTAAATATAGCCTACTTTGTTACTACCATAGACGATTCTACCATAGACAGTAAAGGTTATACCCACCTCTGTTGGGCGCAGAGTTAACGGTCACGACAATGCTCTTCTTCTAATGTTTGTTTACACTATGTATAAAACGCTGGTATCCTAGATCGCGCAGGAGGGGGTTCATTCATGTTAGTGACACCTTGTGTCCCCGACAGGAAAATACTCTGCTGCGCGATCTGTGACAGTAGGCGCGGCGTCAATTATGTCACTTTGGAATTGCGCGAAAATATAATGATATTCGAATAAGCAATTTCATGATCGAATTTCGAACGCAGTTCGACTATTCGACTATTCGAAGATCGCGACTCATCCCTACCAGTGACCATAAACTCGTTAAACTCGTTAGCTAGCTAGAAAAATTAACTCTAGAGAAGCATTTTGCCAAAAATATGCACCATATTACATATTCATTATCATTTTTAATGTTTTTCAATATTTAATGCATGTTGTTTGAAAAAAATCTGGAAAATTTTTATGCAGCCACCATTTAAATGTTTATATTTCATATAATTTTCGTATAAAAATAAATAAAAGTGTAATTTAACTGTTTGTGTACAAATCAGGTAATTTTTACCTTCAATATTATAGTAGGCTAGTGAAGCATAGTGGGCTACAACTGACTCCCAGTTTACAGCATTAGTTGAGATTTGTTTTCCTTGAGAAAAATTGGCATGTATTGTACCTGATATCCAAAATAATCAATATTGAATCGAATTCTGAAATTTGTGTTAATACCCTGCCCTAACTTGAACAATGTAAAAACAGCACTTTAAATTTTGTATTTTTTTAAAGATTTATATTTTTATATACAGTATAATTGTGCTTCAAAAATAAAAAAAAATACACCTTATTCTTGTTTAAAAGCATTTAAATAATATATATGAATATATGGAGCGTGATAAAAAGGTGACCTTGAAATTGTGGCATTAAAGGCGACGCGAGACGAGGAAAAATTTGAGTGCACCTAAATTTTGTGCTGGTGCACCTAAATAAAAAAGTTAGGCGCACCAGTGCAACCAAGGCAAAAAGTTAGTCTGGAGCCCTGACTGAATTTGAATGTGAAAGAAAATTACATTTAAAATGCACCTTTTTACCTACAATAGTAATGCAACTTAATTATATAAAATATGTACGATGTGGAAGATGGATTCAAAATCCACTTGGCTCCACTTTTGGTTTGCCAGTCTGTCTGTTTTCCTGTCTGTCCATCTGTTTTTGCCTTTCACTCAGTTTCTGTGCTGCTTATGTTGAGAAGAGCTAGATAAAAGAGGTAATTCTATAAAAAGCCTCTCATTGACAATGCCATATTTATCTGAGAGGTGAGAAGAGCACTGCCTGGCATATGAAAGCCCAGCTAAGTGAGCAATGAAAGGGACAGTTTAAAGCCATGTAAAGCAGCACCAGTGCTGCTGGCTTTGAATATGACAGAGTATTTGCAGGGAAACTGAGCGCTCATGGCTTCTTTGTAGTGGCATGGCTCCTTTTCAAAGGGGATTGAGCAGAGCTTCACAAACATTGTAAGCAGTCAAATCATAGTCTAATCAGAGAATAAAACAATACTGTTTAATAGCTCAGCTAGTATCGTTGCAGGTAAACAGGGGTACCTTAAATGCACGTTTCAAACATTGTGAAGTTATACAGTAGACGTTATACAGTGTCAGAAAATTCCGATGCAAAAAAAGGTGGACAGAATTTTGATTATGTAATGACTTGGACGGTCTGCACCTCCAGCTGACAAAAGCTTTAATCTCACTGGCTGGCGAGATTTGCGTCACCATATGGAACTAACAGAAAAGGTCATCTCTGATTAGTACTGACCAATGACCTCTCATAACTGTCCTTCAGGATGGCATCAATATTTTCCATATATTAAAATGAGGAACAGAATGAGAGGGAGAAAAAAAAAACACTCTATGAAGCTCTCAACATCCCCGAGGCTAAATATGTATAATCTATGTTCAGAATAGAATACTTTCTTACTATATTTACTGTATAATGCAGAGCATGTACTGCATGCTGCCTACTGACCTCATTATTTTGCGTGTATATGTGTGTGTGTGTGTGTGTGTGTATATATATATATATATATATATATATATATATATATATATATATATATATAGGGCCCTATGAAATCCGTTTTATTTTTTCCCAAATTCCGTTTTTTCCGTTTTAATTTTGGGAATTATTTTTTTTTTACCCTTGACTGTTATTTTAGTCGTAAAAAAAAATGTGCTTTTAAAGTTAATGATTAAAATGTATTAAAAAATACAAATAAATTAGGAATGACCTTAAATTTATTGAGGTAATACAGATATTTACTCAGTAGCCTTTTCAGGACAAATACTGCATGATGCAACAACACTGCACTCTTCAAGTAACAACAAAATATGGTTATGAGTTTTAAACTGTCCAGTAATATAAATTAGATTAGTTTATATAAGTTTAAATAAAGTCACACTCTGTCTCTCTCTCGCCCAGTGTCGCTCACGGAGTTCGCTTCGCCTTTGTCCAGTCCGGCGCCTCATAGACAGACGTGGTGTGCACGTTGTGCGTGTGTGTATGTGAGAGAGACGCGTGAGTGTGAGAGAGAGACGGAGGGAGAGCGGGGAAATACAACTGAAAGAATACGCTGCGTGTTTTAAATAGTGTTAAAAAACGAAACGCAGTATGTGGCGGCGAATTAGTCTATGTGTGGGAAACACTGCATAAGTCACGTGCGAACTTCTCGGCTCGCCACCGACGGCTTATAGTGTTGAGTTTCTTAACTTTTTGCCGACGAAAGGAGAGCCGTGGAGAGCTGCTTCGCCATGCTTTCATTGTTTTGATTTCGTCATTGTAGCTGAAATGACGGGGTGGGGGGGTTGTGTCACCCAGATTTGCTTCCCCCGGTCTGCATTTTAACCAGACATACGTTCTTCTCCCACACAAAAACAGAATTTCAAACCAAATATGTAAAATTCCACGAAATTCCGCGTTAACACTAGATTCCGCGTTAATTGGCCAATTCCGCAATTCCGTCCGCGATTCCGTGATCGCGGAAATCATAGGGCCCTATATATATATATATAGGGAACGGGAGACGTGACGTGACAACATAATTGGGATCACTTCAGGGAGCCCTATCAACTTCGAGTGTCTACAGAACGAGCCGATGAACGTTGGCGTGCGTGAGAAGCGTCACGCGCCCCACCCACTCCGCAGCGCGGGTATAAACAGGAAGCGGGCGCACGCACTCATTGTTTTTCGCTGAGGAGCCGAGATTGTGACGGCCGTACATCGATGGTCAGCAACTGTGGCGGTGGGACGTCACGTCTCCCGTTCCCTCCTTCAGGGAACGAGGGTTACATCAGTAACCAAGACGTTCCCTTTCAGTCGCTCACGTTCGACGTGACGTCGACGTGACGACGTAATTGGGATCCCCGAACGCCATCGGTTGCTGCCACATCCAGTGCCCTACGCAAGACTCTCAGACCCCCAACTGGCTGGGGCGGAAGGCCTGCGTAGAGGGAGTTTGGACTGCTGCTCCGTTATAACCCACACATTGGAACTCTTAGATAACACTGGGAAAGCGTGCCTTTCCAGGAGAAGGGGACGCTGCGGAAGCCACATCCTGCCCGAAGGGAGGTAACATGTGGAGAATACACATATGGACTGGCCGGTAGGGGCAGTGCAACATATGGAATGTCACTGGGGTGGCTCCAGCCTAAGAAGGGGGAGGCTACAACAGACAGTGACGGCAGAGCGAACTCTGCCAAGGGAAAGATATGGGCTCACCGCAGGGAGCTGGTCATGGAAGAATACTCATATGGGACCGCCGCAGGGATCACCACATATGGAACTCAGCCTAGCACAAGTTACACAAGCATACGAGCACTAGGCCTGGCGTTGGACGCTCCGCAACGTCCGACTGCCAAAGGGGTGCGGAGGAACTCACAGGGTTCACCTGAGTAGGGAACTCGACTGGAGCAAAAAGCGCACGTATCCGCTCCGGGGAGTAGCGGGGCGCCGACACTTGAGCGGGAACTTCGGTGTTACTGGCTGGTTGAAGCGAGCACACAGGAAGAAACCGGCTCAACACGTAGGCTATAAAACCTAGCGAACGTGTTAGGTGTCGCCCAGCCCGCAGCTCTACAGATATCTGTCAGCGAGGCGTCGTGTGCCAGCGCCCAAGAAGAAGCGACACTCCTAGTGGACTGGGCTCTAAACCCGGGCGGGCAAGGCACGCCTTGGGCTTCGGAACCGAGTGGGGTCTGAGTGTGTGGTGCAACACGTACCTGCTTCCGTCGAAGGGCAGAGTGAGTGTGCGGAGGTGTCAGTGCGTCCGGAACACAGCCACTGCTGCTCACTGGCGATGAATGAGGGGCTTGATGGTGACAAGGCATAGCGTCGTCGACCGCCTAGCGCGCCCTCTTGGGACCCAGAGGTTTCAGAAATTGCTCTTTTGTTGAAAATGTGGGTACCACTGGCCCGTGGGTCAGTAGCGGAACAGAAAGAAAAGGAAACAAAAGATTCTCCGCCCGGCCCTCCACCAGGGGAAGGAGCGGTGCCTTCAACACCACCTGAAGAGCAACTTGGTCCTCCTCTGGGTCGCCCGTCTCAGGGTCGTTTGCACATGCGCTTGCCTCCTGGTTTGGCAGCGGCCTGGACGGGCGTGGTCGA
The DNA here is from genome assembly GCA_030578255.1 of Tiaroga cobitis. Taxonomy (NCBI): domain Eukaryota; kingdom Metazoa; phylum Chordata; class Actinopteri; order Cypriniformes; family Leuciscidae; genus Tiaroga; species Tiaroga cobitis. The sequence continues at coordinate 19,580,515 of CM060604.1, read as the reverse complement.
CTTCCTGCGGCCTGCTCCATGCTGAGGCCTGGATGGTGGCTGCTGCTGCATGGAGGGTGGAAGCAGCCTGTCCACAGGCTCTGTAAGTCTTCGCCGTGAGACCGGACAAAAACTTACATGCCTTGGATGGGAGGCGTGGATTGCCCCGCCAGGAGAAGGCGGATGCCGGACACAGTTGCATCACGACGGCACGCTCCACCGGCGGAACATCCACATACCCCTTAGCTGCTCCGCCGTCGAGGGTGGTGAGGAGGGAGGAGCCACTAGGACGGCTTCTGGCACTATACGGCGCCATCCACGTCCTAGTAAGCTCCTAATGCACTTCTGGAAAGAATGATACCAGGGCGGCGTGCTGAGAACCAGCACGGCCCGCCCCGAGAAACCAATCGTCCAACCGAGAAGGTTCGGGACGTGGTGGAGGGTTCCACACAAGCCCGACCTTTTCGGTGGCTCGGGAAAGCATAGCCGCCCATTCTGGATCAGACTCGGGCAACGCTACACTCCCCGAAGGGGGTAACGCAGCCGAATTTTCATCTCCAGAGGACTGAAGCTCCCCCTCCCGTCTGCTGGCACCAGGGAACGGCCGCATCCAGAAACGCACAAGCGGAGTGACATCCTGAAAAGGATGCTCTTTTAGTTAAAAAGAAAAATAACTCTCTCAGTGCTGAAGCACCCAGGGATAGCCACGGTGTAATCGGGGTACACACTCACGAGAGGAACGCCCACCGAGACCGACACACACAGACACACACACACAAGCAATGCTGTGAAAACAGCAGTTGTGAGCTGTAATGCTCGCGGCCACCGCTGATCACGTCTTCACACCAGCACTGGAACCGAGTATTTTCTTTGAAGTCTCCGATGCAGCAGTCTGCAGAAACTCAGAGTCAAAACGAAAGCTCGGCTCCGAAGTGAAAGACAATGAGTGTGTGCGCCTGCTTCCTGTTTATAACCGCGCTGCGGGGCGGGGCGCGTGACACTTCTCACGCACGCCAACGTTCATTGGCTCGTTCTGTAGACACTCGAAGTTAATAGGGCTCCCTGAAGTGATCCCAATGACGTCGTCACGTCGAACGTGAGCGACTGAAAGGGAACAGTAAAATCTGTAATATTGTGAAATATTATAAAAAGTTAAATTAACTGTTTTCTATTTGAGTATGTTTTAAAATGTACATTTTGCCTCTTATGACAAAGCTGAATTTTCAACATCATTACTCCAGTCTTCAGTGTCACATGATCCTTCAGAAATCATTATAATGCTGATTAGCTGCTCAAGAAACATTTCTAATAATGATCAATTTTGAAAAACGTTTCGTTCAAAAAATTGCTTTATTTATTATTATTATCAATGTTATAAACAGTCATCTGCACTTTTTTTAGGATTGTTTGATGGATAGATGGCATTTATCTGAAATAAAAAACGTTTGTAACATTATACACTACCGTTCAAAAGTTTGGGGTCAGTAAGAATTTTTTTGGGGGGGTAAATAAATATTTTTATTCAGCAAGGACGGATTTTAATTTAAGTGGCAGTAAAGACATTTATAATGTTACAAAAGATTTCTATTTCAGATAAATGCTGTTCTTCTGACCTTTCTATTCATCAAAGAATCCTAAAAAAAAATTGTAAGCAACGTTTTTTTCAACATTGCTAATTATCAGAAATGCTTCTTGAGCAGCAAATCAGCATATTAGAATGATTTTTGAAGGATCATGTGACACTGAAGACTGGAGTAATGATGCTGAAAATTCAGCTTTACCACCACAGAAATAACTTGCATTTTAAAATATATTCAAATAGAAAACAATTATTTTAAATTGTAATATTATTTCACAATATTACTGTTTTTACTGTATTTTTGATTAAATAAATGCAGCCTGGGTAAACAGAAGAGACTTCTTTCAAAAACATAAAAAAATCGTACAGATCCCAAACTTTTGAATGGCAGTGTGAAGCATACATGCATAAATACATATTCACAAAAAATGTTGCATATTAAGAATAGCGAATATACCACTATAAGAATAAGATGGTTGTGTGCTATTCTAAAAATAGTCAGTATCCTAGTATTAGGTCAGAGTTCATTTTTTCCTATTAAGCCTCAGTGTGGACCTGATTAATGAGACGATCCAATTCCAGAGATAGAATTTACCTTATCCTCTCATTGTTGCGGTTCATAAACTCTGAACAGTAAAAATATTTGAATATTTTGTTGTCTTATTTCAACCTATGTATTCTACTTGTTTTATTTTGACAGCAGAAAAAAAAAAAAAAAAAAAAAAAAACATTTTTTATTTTCTCTTTCAGCTCATAACCCCTCACGCCATTCGAGTTCAGACTCCTCCCAGACACATTCCCGGGGTTGTGGAGGTCACTCTGTCCTACAAGTCAAAGCAGTTTTGCAAAGGTACACCGGGCAGATTTATCTACACAGGTAAGGACAACATTAAGCACCTTTATATTAACCGTACTCAGCCAGCAACGTACAACCATCATTTCTTAACTGTTCTTGATTTCACATGTGGGTTGACTAACGGTCAGCCAGTGTTTCCTGTAGTGAGGAACCTATGCCGTAGAGGAATCCTACTTATTTCCTGAGCACACATCTTAATACGAACGGCTGTGCCTAGAACTCCAGGAACATCCTGCAGGCTTCACAGATAAGGGAAATGTATGACTTATCTTATGGAGGAAAGAGAGGTCACCTGTGATATCTGCTGGCTCGAAAATTAGTTTACTGTACTCTCTACATATAGGGAGTTCAGCCAACAAGAAGTAATTAACTTCAGACTTCCAGAAGTAAAGGAAGCGAATGATGGAAGTATATGATGGAATCAAATGGTAAAACAATGTGAAATCAGCAGAGGAAGAGGTGAAGAGTTTGTTTGCTGATCTTGCAGCTTTTTTAGTTTAAATTTAGAGTTTGCAGTCAAAGTACAAGCGCAGCTTTTCTGAACAGTGTTAAAACGCTGAAGGGAGCGATGTTAAAGGCCTGTCTCATCAATAGGTTTAAACAGTGCACAGCTGTGGGTATTGTTGGCTCAGTTGGTGTCTATGTATATGCCTGTGCATTCGTGGGTGTGAATAAGTATGCTTGTTGGGTTTATGGTGCTGGACTTGGCTTCTTTTCATGGCCCATTCAGCGAGCACATGGGTAGGAATGGAGGGAGGGATTTAGACATTCGCACACAAGCACACAAACACACGTACGGCCACACACGTCTCCGAAACAGAGGGCAGATGGTCACCCCCTTTTATGGCTACACTTTTAGATGTGCCCCTTTTGCTAAAGCTTCAAGCTCAATAACCATCTAGAATGTTTTTGATTAGATGTGCAGGTTTTAATTCTCGCAGCGCTCAAATTCAGTTTGAAACTCAATGCTGTTAATGACAAGAGACCAAATGCATATCTGCCTATCTCACTGCAGACCTTTAATGTTGGCATGAAACGGAAATTGCCATAGTCGTTTCTTCTATATTGTGACATATATCCAAGTGAAACGGCTTCTGGAATAAGAAAAAATGTAGGACTGAACTTGATTTTGTTCATCAGAGATTGATTGGATAATTGTCATTTGCTATTGCTGAGATCTCATGTGAGTGACAGGTTGTCCTGCCCTCACAGCAGTAAACGTGTCATCAGAGAAGACATTGCATGCATTGTAGTAGGGAGAAGTTATTTTGATTAAAGATTAAGAATTAATAAAAATTATTAATAAAAATAATAATAATAATAATAATAATAATGTGCACGAATAAATCATTTATAATAAATACAATATTCCATACAAAATAAATTACATTTTGATTTCATTGTGACTTTAAAATGGCTGGTACTGATCTGACGCCCACCTCAAGTTGGCCCCACCGTGCGATTCTCCTCAGTTTAAAATATTTTGAACCGTCCCTCTTCCCCTTGTTCCCCCATCCCAGCTACTGCAGTGGGACGTCAGCCTGTGTGTCATCCTGTCATCTCTCTCTCTCCTGGCTCCAGTTGGCACATGTGCCTTGCCCAGTTGCCAGTGGGTACTAATCATAGAGTATTGGCAAAGCTATGTGGCAGCTGGCAGTGGAATTACACATGGGGCATCTGGCACCTCTAATCAACTTCTGTCAGGCAGAGAAGATGGAGACCTAATTAAATCAATGGTGCACTGATGCTGCTGTGCTCAAACACCACACAGCCATGCGGAAAGCCTGAGCCGTACCTGGAGAACATCCCTTGTCATCCCCACCAGCCATGGTGGAGAGGAAAAAACAATCCTTTCAGGGAAAAACTCATTTTATGTTGCCTTTTACATTCAGTGCGTGTTTCTCACGAGTATGTACTATGCATGATTTTAGAGTATTGTCTTTACGTTTACATTATGATGCTGACTATATTTGACACTGTTCCGTCTGTAGTTATAGAGCTGTGTTTTGGCTGTGGCATCGCTCTGATTATGAACCTAGCAGCCACACAGTTAATGGATTCCTCAAAGGCCTCCCTTTTCAGAAGTCTCAGATTCTCTAGGATTCTTGGCACATGCTCGTGTAAACAGTGCCTCTGGCTGGCCAACGGTTTGTAGTTAAAGGGATGGTTCACCCAAAAAAGAAAATTCTGTCATCATTTACTCACCATCATGTCACTCCAAACTCATATGGCTCGAATGGCAAAACAAAAAGAGAGAATTTTGAGAAATGTGATATAAGTTTTTATTTTTCCCATGTAATTACAATTAATGGGGACTGAAGCTAAAATAATAAAAGTATTGTAAAATTAAAGTATTATAATTCAACATATGTATGAATTATATAAATACTATAAATTAAAGTGAAAATTTTCTGTGTGACAAATAGATTGACAGAGTATCTTGTGTTACATGTATTGAGATAGACACTAATGATTGATCATGAAAGTATCAAATATCAACAAATTTGCTTCTGTGATGGGTGAGGTGTGATTTGCGGTAGTACCTGCGTTCGGATTAGTCTGCAGTTTACTCCAAAACTAAACGATGACAGATACAGCATTCACTACTCAATACTCTAGAGAAGAAAAGCCAGAACAAAGGACGTGTTCACACTAGTGAGGCGTGCACGTGAATTAAGCAGGGTGCAGAAACTTTTAGACAAGGAAATTCAAATTAGTAAAAAAAAAAAAAAAAGCGATGCAATTACCAAATCCATCACTTCAATGAGATTTATGGATTAGTCAAACTTGCGAAAAGACCCCGGAAAAACTAATTGAAAAGATTTGACTCAAAATATTTATTCGTTCACAACTGTGAAGTAAATGTAAGGTATATAACAACCTAACTTTCGGTCTGGTCCTCGTATAAAGATATCATATTAAAGGTACAGTTAGTAGGTATACTGTATATAAAACACGATTCGCATGGACTATCTTTTGTGGTGCTTAATCCGTTCTGAAGCTTGAGAGCTCCAGTCCCCATTCATTGAGTTAAACTGAATGGAAATATGACCACTACGTTCTTCAGAGTTTCTCCTTTTGTGCTACAAGAAAGAAAGACAGCTTTATGGTTTGTAACCACACAAGGGTGAGTAAATGATAACCGAATTTTTATTTTTGAGTGTATCTGTAACATTTTTACTGGTGTAATAGTACAGTAGCTCAGTTGTACTATAGTAAGTTGAGACACTTTCTCAAACCCAAGCATTAATGAGGAAGACCCAAAGAGATCTCAGCTCACCCACAGTTTCTGGGCCTCTGCAATTAAACATCCAGAAGCTCTCTGCAATTATATTTATCATCAGAAACAATTAAACACTCACCGCCTGGGACATTACCCATCCTGCATGGCACTCCGCAGATAAGAGGGATGAAACATGCCTCCCTACTTTCTCTCCCTCTTCCTCCCTTTCAATTCATCTGCAACAAATGCATTTCCATGTTTGGTTGTGTATTACTTCTCACCAGATTGCCATGTTTGCATCATTCATCAAAGGGGTTTTCCGTCTCTTTTGGGGGAAAAGGGGCAGAGATATAATGCTATCTGCCAGTGAGCGTATGTGAAGTCTTGTGCAGCCGATAGATTGGAGGTGTTGATGAATCACTTGAAATGTTCAGCAGGCAATTGGTTGCTGCTCAGTATGCAGGCCAGTGGGCTGAACAGCACCCATCAGGCCTGATATTAAAAGACTCTGCTCGATCACATTAGAGGGAGCTCTCTACGCCTGCCCAATGATTAAGTCTATGGGAAGCATTTGTCACTTTAGTTGAGCAAAAGCCAGACTTCAGATCATATATGCATACTTGCATTAACTCTTTTAATGCAAATATACGTTGATCCACAAGGAAAAATGCCTCTATTTGGCATTTTCTAAATTAATACAAAAATACCATCAGCTTAACAATTTGAGTGAAAACTTAAAGGACCATGGATTTCAGAATGTTTAATATTTTTGTTTGCCTTTCCTCTTACTTTAATGCACTCAAGCTTAATGCTACACAAGTTTGTGTAAAACCTAAAGATCATATTATCTAGTATTATTATTACCAAAGAGATTATTGTGCTTGAACACAAACAAGAAAATCTAACCTTTGCTCATTAAAACCCTAGAAATATGTCTTAAATATTGTTGGTTTTACTGTTATTGTTTCTTATTTTTCAAAATGTGTACACACACATTGTTGTGGCAAGATGTTTTTGAAAGAAGTTTCTTATGTTTACCAAGGCTGCATTTATTTGATTAAACACGTTCAGTTAGATTAAGTTCAAAAGAACAGCACTTATTTGAAATATAAATCTTCTTTAAAATGATAATTGCCTTTACTGTCACTTTTGATCAATTGATTAATTTCTTTAAAAATAATAATAATAATAAAATGGTAAAAAAAAATCCTAATCCTTTGAACAGTAGTGTAATTTCTACAGTCTCCGACTTTACTGTGAATGTAAATCATTCATTTATTTCAATGTAAAATGTTACAAATTCCATATAAAATATGCAGACTGAAAAATTTAGATCAGAACAAATTATATACTGTAGTCACCTATGTATTTCTTTCCTACCACTAGATTTGAAGAAAGCTTTCTTCTTGAGTGGGTTGAGTGATCGTTCGATTTTGATAATGAGTCTCTTTAATTCTATTGACAAATGGGGTCACACTAGGTGATCAATGATAACCGTTCCAATTAAATTGCTAAACCTCTGCATGGTGGAGATTGTAACCATAAAGATATAGAGCAATTGGTTTGCTCAACAGCGGGGCGTCTTCAGTGGGCCATTTCACACAGATGTCTGTCTTTTAGAAGCTGCTGCTCACGATCGAGAAAAACAAGTCATCCATTTTACGGCCACAGGTTCCAAGATCAACCCCCCCCCCCCCCCCCCCATGTCTTAAAGTGATGCCTTATTTAGCTTGTCGGATTTTCCAAATAAACGCGATCACTGGGTTTATGGAAAAATGGATAAAAATGAGATTGTAAGGTATTGATCCCAACGTGGGTAGGGCTGAGGAAAAACAGGCCTCATCTATATAGGGAGAGAAATGAAGCAATAATTCAGGCAGGCATCGAACACCCTGCCACTGAGCCTATCGATTCCTATCCACAGAATATGAGATCACACCTGAATGAAAGAGAGCTCTGGGGAAAACAGAGAGAGAGAATGAGAGAGAGAGTGTAAAACGGAGTCTGCCTTTCCCTAACATGTACAGAACATTACCACCCTGACATTAACAGCTCTGTACAAAGCCCACAAGTGCCTGTTAAAAGGTTCTGCTAAAGACCAATTACCCAGCATGCCTTTCTGCTCCGTCAGTCAGAGTTGCTGTTCTAGCCCTGCAGGTCTATGTGTGGTCAGCTGATTCAATTTACCACCAGCAGCTCAGTGCTAGCACCTGGTCTCAAAAACAGGAAAGCCACAAATATCGTGTTCTCGCCAGTCTAAAAACTGCCGCCCACATTGTGCCCTCGGGCTCTGTGAGATATTAAGTGTGGGATTTTTTTGGGTGGTGTAAGGTATTTTAAAATGTACTGTTTTGACTGGCTCCATCTGCTTTTGACAGCGCTCATAGTATTGTCTTTTAGTAGTGTCTCACTCCTCTCCTCTCTTCACCCCCGCGGGCCTGTAGTTATTATTGTGAAATATGAAGCGATCCGGCTGTGCCTTCATGAAATTTCAATGAGCATTGATCTGTGTGATTGCAAGGAATCCGTCAAGCAATGGTTGTTGTTCATTTATTTATTTATTGCTGATATGTTTTACTCGTTTTGATCCCATCTTCTGGAGAAAGAGAGCAGCTGTCGATTGTTAATGTATTTGTAGCTTTCCTTTTTTGAAAAATCAGGTCTGGTCCTCGATAGTTTCTTTGTTCACATGGCTGAAAATTCAATTTGCGCCTCCAGGAGGTCCGTTTAGATTCGTAACAGCCCTATATTTGCCTATATCGATTATATTCATTAAACGTAACAAGATGGTATGGTATACGGCTGATATTCTGCTCTTTTCAATATTGATTTTGTAGATTTTATTTCAGCTCATGACATCACACGTAACCTTTTCGTTCTCCTTTGCGTATGAAATCGGAGAGCTGCAATGAATCCGTGATGACACAAGACTGACTCTATCATATATGTTGGATGACTGGCTGGTGTTATTTCTGTCGTGAAACCGTTCCGTGAGCCCAGAAAGAAATGGAAACCACAGATTGCCAGTTTCTGGAACTGTAAAAGTAGACAAGTGCATGGACAGTTGAAAGGTGTTTCCCTATAAATATACAGGTCTGCTGTGCATGGTTTGGTAAACAACATTACACACGAAGTAGGACATACAGGGTCCGGAAATGAAGAAGCTCATGGGATTTTACTTCCCTGTTTGGTGTGTATCTCTGAAAATACAGTTTTGTTAGAATTTCTGACAAAGTTCACCCCATGACCCAGCACAGGAGGTGTTTTTTCTTTTCTTTTCTGTGTGTTCTCAAGGGTTTGAGTTTGTTTTTGCGATAACGTATATGGTGTCACTGGTCAATGTCAGTTTGATTTGTGACAAATACCAGAATTACATGGATTTGTGTTCATGTAATGTTTACATCATTGTTTTCAGTGGGTGTTCAGCGACTCTATAAAATTTGCAGCACTTTTCCGGTAACTGTTCAGTACACAGTCACTCTCTCAGCAAGTGTGCATTATCGAGTCGACTGGTGAGAGGATTGTACAGTATGTGAAAATCAATAGCAATGAAGGAGAGTAAACACGTGCCGATGTCTTTAAGTGTAGCAGAGTATTGTTTAGCCTGAGATCTTGCCCATCCATCTCTGTATCAGCACATTAACTCAGTGTCCTTCTCAGAGGTGCTTTGCATCTAGACCTGTGCCTCATTATGCTAGCACATGGGTCTGCTTTAAAGAGAGATTCTTTAAATGTTCCCTGTCCAGGCCCTCACAAAAGTTGTGCTCCAGTAGTCACTTCATTATTCACTCTTAAATGAGTTTAGTTGTGATTTACTCAGGACCAGCTGTTTTACAGCTTTTATTGCATGTGTATTCTTGAAGACAAATTAAGTATAATGAGATTGAACATCTTTACTAATAAATGTCCCTAAACTTCTCACAAACTATCAGTGATTCATTATTATTTTAAATTAAGAAGATTTGTTTTTATACTTTTCAAAATACAATCAAATCCTGGGGGATACAATCAAACCAATTATTTTATCAAATGTATTAATATTAATTTTGGTTGAATATTCTGTTTGTTTATTTAATGGTTTTTATAGATTTTACACTAATGTTAAACAGTTTGGGGTTAGTACATTTTTTTTTAGTGATGCTCCGAGTGTTTTCCAACGTCATTTGAAAGTTCAACCAATGGAAACTAGATGGTGGGTAGGAACCATGTGTAGAGACCAATCAGACACTGTTTTACAGCAGGAGCGTGCTTGGTTGGCATTGATCGCTCATATTTACAGGTCTTGATTTACCGTGCATCATAGATATATATATATATACTGTGTGTCATAGAATATAAATATAAAGCTTGAATGATTGGGATCGGTATCGGCAGATCATGATGACAGAAATCGATAGTCAGTATCTGCTGCAAAAATCCTGATCTGAGCATCCCTTTTTTTTTTTTTTTTTTTTATACTTTTATTTAACAAGGATGCATTAAATTGATCAAAAATGACAGTAAAGACATCTATACTGTTACAAAAGATTTATTCATATTAATACAAATCTATTCTAGAATTTATTAATAAAAAAATCTTGAAAAAATCCATCACAGTTTTCACAAAAATATTAAGTAGCACAACTTTTTTCAAAATTTATAAGAAATGTTTCTTAAGCAGAAAATCAGCACATAAGGATGATTTCTGAAGGACCATGTGACACTGAAGACTGGAGTAATGATGCTGAAAATTCAGCTTTGCATCACAGAAATAATCTATATATATCAGGGATGTGATTCTTCCGGATTAATCTGGAATTCCGGTTATTTCAGCCTAAAATCATGACCCACGTGAATCATACAGATCAGTAATAAAAATAAAATAGGGGGTGGTGGGGGGTGTTTGGAAGTTTTGGGAAAGTCATTTTAATTTGTTTCAAAATATTTATATAATAGAATATGTTTAAGTGATAATATTAGTTAAACAAACTACAATACTTAACGTTCATTCGATCCATCCGACTACGACATTTCCATCAGATTTCGTTTTGCAGCGTTGAGCATTTTAACCAATCGCACGCGTTTCCGTTGAGTTTATGACCAATCAGAGGCGTTCAGATTAGTCATCGCTGAAACGAATAGTTTTGTTCAGTGCGCTGACTGAATTCTTCTGACTTCCATCATAAACAACAAAGTGTAGATTCGATGTAAGAGATTCATGTCGCACGTTTCTGTGATCTTTGTGAGTTTTGTGCGTCCTTAAACTCGCTCTAGACCTATGGACAGCCTCACGATCGTTCCTGGCACTGTGTATCTAGGCCTATAGCACGAGTGCTTTTATTAGGCTTGCTCTTTATACGCAAAAGTAATACGTGCATCTGGTAGGCAAAAAAAAAGTGTGTATCATATGTAGCCTACGCATAGACCGTAAAAGGTGCTAAATTGCTTATTGGATGCACGTAAAAGGTCATTTATACGTAAAAGGTCATTTATGCGTATGAAGAGCACACCTAGCTCGATCGGTCACATTCTCTGCTCCCTTTCTGTGTTCAGTTTATTCCAGTTAATATAATTTATTCATCATGCTGATAGGATTGTGTAGTCTTCATTTTCTAATGTGTAAAAAGCATTATTATAATTCATAAATGGTTCTTAGGTTGTTGAGTAAAATAAATGTAGCCTTGGTGAGCAGAAGAGAATTCATAAAAAATTATTACCAACCCTAAACTTTTGGACTGTAATGTACCTCTATTAAAATTTAGTTTCACCTAGAAATACGTCATATTACCGTAGTTAAATGTGTTGTGAAAATTGCGTCATGTTGTCTTCAAGCCACAGAACCTGGTGGCTGTCCAGACATAACAGCTACAGCTTTCTTTTCACATAGTTCAGACTACCCCCGCTCTTTTACTCTTCCATTCAATCGCTCCTACCTCCATGTCAAACCTGCTGTAATACTGCACAACACAATCTCTCATTCAGCCTCCATCTATTTCTTTGCCATTACGATATCCTGCAATCAGCTTCTCTCCAACCCCCATTCGTATGCCACTCGGGCCGCTTCTGTGCTCTGCACTGGTCCGCACTTCCATATCCATGTCTCCAAACCTCCAACAGACCTGATTACAGGAAGCCTATTTAGATATGATGTATTGTCAGCCGCAGGGCGGCTTTGAATCATTCTGTCACATTTGACTGTTTTTGTTGTTCTTTCCTTCGCCGATAGCTGCGTCTGTTCTCCATCATGCTCCGGGATTGTTTTAACTTTTTTTTTTCTCCTGTCTTGCTCTTTAAGTAAACAGCCAGTCAATCACTGTGCTGCGTTAGCGACTGTGCATCCAGGCGGTCATGGCGGCCAAGAAAGTCGAGGTTAATGCTGCCTCTCAAACAGTGAGCCGTTGAGCCCTACTGTGTCTCAACGCATGAAGTCTGCTGTTATTATCCAATGTCAACCGCTTTTTAATGAAGTTGTGGCTTATTGTAAAAGTAAACAAGAAGAGTTATTTTAGATACCTTCTTTCTTGGGGGCAGTCATGACCTAATGGTTAGAGAGTCCAACTGGTTACCAGAAGGTTGCAGGTTCGATTCTCAGTATGGGCAGGAAACGACTAAACAAGCACGGTGCCTAACCCCCAATCGCCCCCTAGGCGCCACAGCAAAAATGGCTGCCCACTGCACCTGGTGTGTGTGTCCACCGTTTGCAGTGTGTGTGTTCACTACTCATAATGTGTGTGCACTAACTTGAATGGGTTAAATGCAGAGGACAAATTCTAAGTATGGTTTACCATACTTGGCCTTCATATGTTATGTTCACATTCACTTTTCAATGTATGTTTCAGGCTTCATGTCAAAACCAGAGACCGGACCAGCATTTGCTTGTACTTATAAAGCTATAGATCCCACCTGCCATGGATGTTGTATTGAGAGGCATTGATGTACAGTCAGAGCTGCCTGTTCCCCAGTGGAGGATGGCCAGGCTGGGCACAGCTTGTGTTCTGGGCTCCAGGGGTCTGGTTCTGTCTGGGCCCTTGGCCATCTGAATCCACTCCACTGCACTCAGAGGCTGACCACAGTCTGTCCTCTCAGCTGTGGAGCTGAGGGGAGCTGGGCGAACTCCCTCAGGAAATGTCCAGGCTGCGGCCTACAGGGCAAACAGAAGGGAGGCTGGAAGAGCCCCCATCTTCAGCAGGACAATTAACTTAGGGCCAGAGGACTCTAGTCCTCAGTTGCTATTTTTCTTCTGCTCTTCTGTTTTGTTTGAGATTTGCCGCTTCAGGCAAAAGAAAGGCGGTCAGTCTATCATGAAAGAAAAAGAGAGGGGGAAAGTGTGTGTGAAGAGTGAACAACTGTTAGAATGACTCTTAAGTATCTTATGTCACATACCCAAATCATTTTATTACAGTATTAAAGTCAGGTTTTGGCCTCTTCACTGACTTTATTCTTATTTGGAAAAATGTATATTCAACTTGTTCTTCGTTGTATTTGCGAATATCAAGCTGATTATTAATCAGTTGAGGGCAAATTAAAGGCATTTTGACATATCAATCTCTAAATTATCTGAAAAATGATTAGCAAATTTAAAGCAAAAGTAATTTGTGCTCCAGATATAGCATAAAGCCAGCTTAAAACCAGTATACAGTGGCTCCAAAAAAATAAACAATTTGGATAGTTAAGCCATTGTATAAATATATTTGCATTACACAACAAAATATAGGCTAAAACTAAGTGCCATTTGTTTTAAAGTAGTAAGTTATAGCATAAGCACAAGTTTCAAAGATAAACACTTCACAAAAAGAGTTTTATGTTTAAAATGATAAAACAATTTATATATATATATATATATATATATATATATATATATATATAGTATATATATATATATATATATATATATATATATATATATAGTATATATATATATATATATATATATATATATATATATATATACAGTATATATATATTTATATATATATATATTAGTATACTGTTTAAAATGAATGAATGAATGAACGAGGCATTTATATAGTGCTTTCATATGTACTACTGTACACACAAAGCACTTTACAATCATATCAGGGAATCTCCCCTCAACCACCACCAGTGGTGGGGATAGTATGCATAGTATAGTGCATTCATTAAAAATCGCCTTGACATTAGAGACAAACCAGCTGTGAGGAAATGTCTTAATTTGTTTGATGCTTCTTGGTTTCATATTTGTCATGTAATGCAGTGAGATTCATACATTTTTAAGTATAGCTTAAATGACCAAATACTTTTGGGGCCATTGTTCTGCATGCTGCATATCAAATATCAAGTATCTCTGCTGACATATATCTCACTGTACATCTCTTACTCTGTCTCAGTGAATCACAGAAGGGCTCTGTGTGAAAGTGCCCCTGAGGGCTGGAGTTTAGCACCACAACAGATAAACACACAAACAAGCTCTCTGGGCCGGTGCTGGAGAAAGACCCATTGTCTCAGTGTGAAAGTCCCACTCAATCCAGGGAGGTTAGAAAAACATCAGGCCAGGCACCATGTGGTCCACCCCTTGCAGGATGTTTGGGCCTATCAGGCAGATCGGGTTCCTTTTTCAATATTATCTTATTGCTCTGTCCTCAGCGAGCATTCGTGAAGCTGTCTGTGGGCCTCTGAGGAGTGGGAGGTGCTGCTACACAGAAATGAAAACTTTAATTGAATTATTTGCTCATAATGGTGGTCTATAGATTTGTTTTGCAGATTAGTGGTGCTTATGTAAACAAAACAAAAGAATCCAGCATTATTTGTTATTGGAGTTATTTTAAGGACATTTAAAAAGTTGATCTTAATCTTGCTTATAGATTAAATGATCTGGCTGATTCTGGTCATCATAAGATATCTCTTAGTCGTTGGTAAAAAAAAAAAAAAAACGTCCATGATATCAGCTGTAAATATGTATGTTTAAATTAATATTACGAGTTCAATAGAAGTTAAGTTCAGTCAACTGCTTTTGTGGCATAATGTAGATTACAACCAATAATAATTTCAACAAATTTTTGTTTTGTTTTTAAGTCTAGGTTACAGTGAGATATTCAAAGTTTAGTACATGTAAGAATAGTTGCATTGTTGTTAATCTGTAGCATTTGCATTGCAGTTGAATCTGTCACAAATCTCATTGCTCATCATGACCAGTTTGTGAAGCTGTCAATGATGGTTACGCCTTTGCACCGGCTGAAAAAATAGGATCCATTCACACAAACTGCTCAAGTGTTTTTTTATTCATAAAGTGGTGCCTTGTGGTTGCAAACGGCTAACGCTGAGTGGGAATTGATACAGATATTTTGGCAGCTAGTTAGGAAACATAATATCTGATACTTTAGTTATCCTTTTATTGTTTATACTTTGTGTTTGTTGGAACTGTATTGAGGTCTGAAGGAAATTACACTTATGTTTTATATACATTTCTTTGTAATGGTAATTGCAGATAGGTGTTTAATTTCACTGCAGTAAAATGGTTGAATTTTCTCTTTTCCTGCAGCACTGAATGAACCCACTATTGACTACGGTTTCCAGCGGCTACAGAAGGTGATCCCTAGACACCCAGGCGACCCTGAGCGCTTACCAAAGGTCAGTTTTCTTACATGACATAACGGTTGTGCTTTCTTTGCTTTAAAGTCAACATGAAGTCCCTATTTACTTTGTGAATATTTACTATGTGTTATTGTGAACAATTCATTAGTGCGTTATTTAAAAGATCATCCTTTGAAACAACTTTTTTTTTAGCAAATACTAACAAACACACTGGTCCTGATTTCCATTTAACACTGTAGCCTTAGCTGAAACATGGTCTTGTTATTTAAACCATTCATTACAGACTCCTTCAGTTCAGAGATTATATGCTGTACATTCAATCCCACGCATTTGTGTTTGGTATTCTCGGTTAAAGGAGCCCAGTTGTGGACCCGGTTGGGTGTTTATTTCTCTCTCCATGCACGGTTCTTAAAGAGAGGCTGACCAAGTAAATGGATCCTTTGGGAGGGATAAATAAACATTACTTTATCTTGTTGTGCGTGTCCTATACCCCAGAGCCCCGCTCCAGCAGCACCACTTAATAGTGTAAAAAAAGAAAAGAAAAAAAGAGTAATTATAGCTGGCTGCTGGCTGGGCCTGCTCACGCTCAGAACTGACCTTGTGCTGTTAGCAGCCCTCTGTATCAAAGCTGGGCCATCAGTATTCACGTCCCATGAGCCACCTCCCAATCCATTACACCTTAAACACATCAAATTAGACCATGGGGTCAACAAATGCGGCATCAAACCAAAGCCAATCTAGAGGAATCAGGCAAATGTAGAGTTGGTGACCAAGTTACAGTTGGCTGCTAATCTCATGTGACCTGCACCACACAGCAGACTATTAGCAACTAGCTTTTTAATATTTTATTTCAGTTAACATTTTATTTTATTTCAATTAACGAAAATGTTTGTTATGGTTTTAGTTTTAGCTAAATATAATAAAAACCCTGCCACAGCCTGATTTTATATATATATATATATATATATATATATATATATATATATATATATATATATATATATATATATATATATATATATATATATATATATATATTTTTTTTTTGGGGCTCTTAATTTAGTGATTTAGTGTTTGACAGGAAGTGATATCATAGCTGTTCCATTTGTGATGTCAGAGTTAACATTTTGCAGGCAGTCTAGGAATAAATGGGTCATGGTGTATACCACAAATTCATTGGGTGTCTTGGGTGCTGAACTGCCATTATCAACTAATCAGGCAAGGTTTTAAATTATACACTACAAATAAAAAGTGTAGTTATTATTATTATGATCCAGATTTTATAATAATAATAATAGTCATCAAAATTATAAAAGCTTTTCATTCACTATCCATTTGGGGGGAAAATCATTTCAGTCATTATTCATAAACACAATTTATATTTGACTAGATACTAAATAATTAATGAATAAATAAATATATATATATATATTTTTTTTTTTTTTTTTTAAGAATAATTTATATTTGAATGCAAACTACTTTTTGATCTTAAGGATCAAAGTGTGTGACTGGTAGTGTGTAGTGATCAGTGTTTGGGTGTAACGCGTTATTGTAGCCTAATTAAAATACTTATCCACTGAAAAGGTAAAGTAAAGGATTACTGCTCATTTTTAGGTAATTTAATTACAGTTACTTATAATGTACTTGCGTTGCATACTGTAAATTAGTTCAACAGTTCTGCATAAATCAATATTGAATTTAAAATCTAAATGTATTGCCTAAAGTTAAAAAGTTAGCTGTAGTGCAGTTGCGCGTGACGAGTTCGCGTCAGTTAGTTACGTTGTCTGAAGTGGAAGATGTTGGCAGAAGCGAGTGGCTGTTTTACCAAATGGAAATATTCCAATTACTTCACTTTTTTGACACAGGTAGACAAGAACATTACGGTACAATCTAAGCTATGTCCTGGGGAGAAAAAACTATCGGCCGCTGTCAATAGCACAAGTACTCTACTGAAGCACCTGACAAGGCAGCATCGACGAACACTTTTGAGTGATCCATGTTCGTCAACAGAAAACGCTACGGCAACCCCTAGCAGCCAAAAGAGAGACAACCACTTTTTCAAAAAGGAGGCAGCACAGTCAGCTGTAGAAATTAGTTTTTATTTAAAAACATATGACCGCATACAGTAATGTTATGCATGAAATATGTTGCTCATTGCTTTGAAAATAAAAAAATGTACAACTTGATCTTTGCAGAGTAATTATATTTTTTGTTATTCAGATATTTGTCAGAGGAATTCTGACCGTTAACTAAAGGTTACAGTGAATTAGAAATTAGTTAATTTTGTTGAAACACATGACTACATAAGCTACATTATGTATGAAATATCATATGGTACTCGTTGCTTTGAAAGCGAGTTTCATGTTTACAGATTGATACATGTCATTTAACTTCTCTTAAGTTAAGCTTTTTTGTTATTCAGATATGTAGCAGAATAATTCTATTTTTTGTTATTCAGATATGTAGCAGAGGAATTCTATTTAACTAAAGGTTACATTTGTTACTACAATGTTTAAGTATTATAGTATGTTTTAATAAAGCTGAAATGGTTTAAAAGGATAAACTATTCCATGTTTTACTCATATTTAATTATTAAAAGAGTTTCATTTCTATTGTCTATCCGGTCAAGGTTTATAGGGATTTTAAGAAGTAATTTGTTTAATTACTTTTCAGACAGTGTAACTAGAAAATTATTTTAAATACAATATTGATGATGTAGGCTAATTAGTAATTAATTACTTTTTTGAATTAACTTACCCAACACTGGTAGTGATATTTGCTATATATAATCTGTAGCTGAACAAATAAACATGTCATGAACAAATTTGGGAAATATTCCATTCAATTCTTTTCTTTGTTGCTAATAGATTTAGGTTTTATCCAACTTCTGGAGATTGCACGCTCAGGCTTTCTCATGTAGTAGTCCTCCTCCTTCCTCTATCTCTCAATTTCTTCTTTCATTCTCTTCCATCACTCCCTCAATCATCCCTTGTGTTAGTGTCCATTCCCCAGCTGGTGAGGAGAGGACAGATCTTCTGTCTCCTGTCAGTGGGGCTAAAGAGGGCAATGGCGTTTGATCTCAGTCCCTAATGAACCACATGGACATTGTTTGAATACCTTCCTCTGCAGTCCCACAGTCTGAACCCTGTTACCACACACACTCACCCGCCATCGTGTACTGGAGCACTGTGCTGACCCACTAAAGGGCCCTGTAAAAATCACCAGCTGACATGTGTTGCTGCTTGTCCCTCCTAGTGCTGATGGGGACTATTACATTACTGGCTCATTGATGTCACTAATGAAGATAGAAATATTCCCTTATAATGACAGATTGCATACATACATACTGTACACACACACACACACACACACACACACACATATTCATGAAAATATAAATTGCATTAAAATAGCATGTTGAGGGTTCCCGTGGTCATCTGTTAATATCAGGATATTTAAAATTTCCAAATTCATAAAATTATAATCCTAAAAAAAAAGAAATTTAATTCATTTTAAATTTTAATTTAAGTTTGTTTTATTACTTTTTTATTGCTCAACTTTAAACATTTTAATTGCTTAAATATTTTGTGTGTGTGTAATCTCTATGAAATTATTGTTAAAATCAGAAATTAATTAATTGGTCAAAAGGTTTGGGAACCCTGTTTTTTGTCATTTGCCTGTCAGAGAAATTAGCTTCTCTGCAGAAAGAGGAAAAGTTAAGTCTGCCTCATGATTTTTCTCTGTCTTTCATAATGGAACTATCTGGTATTTTTCATTGAAACTGGGGCAACATGTTGCTCTCATATGCTCTCTGTTGTCTTAACCTTGGCTTGATTTGGACTCATTTTCTTGGGCTGATGATGAAGCTGAATGCATTAGGTGGGTCATGGCCAGGGTCACCTGTCACATATTTCCCACTGTTTTCAGCATAAGGGAGGCAAACCAGAATACACTCGTGGCTGCTCTCCCCAGAGAGTCTGCTTAACAGCCGCCCATATTTTTAACTGATTCCTTACCATTTTAATGAATAGGCTGGAACGGCCCACAAGTGAGCAACCTCGCCCTATTAGAGGTGCTGAATAAAACAGGTAGGCAAAACTACTTCGGCAAGATAGCTTTAGGGTCAGGTATAGGGGAAGTCCCAGAGGAAGCAGTTAGATGTTTGTTATATTAAGATTCTCAAGTACATGCTCACCTTTTCAGCAGCCCGTGTACCAGGTTTTTTTTTTTTTTTTTTCACTTGAAAAGCAAAATGATAGTCTTGTTTTTAGAAAAATCTAACAATGTATTGAGGTTTCTACTTAAAGGGGTCATATAATGGTACATGCACTTTTACAAGTTGATTGTACTGAAATATGTGTCGGCAGTGCCTGTACACAACCATCATATAATGATAAAAATCCATCCAGTGTTTTTGTTTTAATATCCTTATATATTTTCCCCTGCCTCAAATTGAGCCGTTCGTTTTTGTGACGTCAATAAAACCGACGCCCCTCCCACGATTGTTGATTGACAGCAGCGTTTCAACACAGACCTGCCCTGAGCGAGCTGTCATCATAGTCCGTCATTGTTGATATGCTGGAGCAGAATGGCGTCTGAGCGATTGTGGTGTTCTGTTCTTGGGTGTAATAACGAACACAGTCATTTTGATGTTCCTAAATCTGAACCGCTGAAGACGCAGTGGCTGAGTTTTGTTTTCGAAGGGAATATTCCCCACGATCAACGTCAATGCTTTCATGTTTGCGCAAATCATTTCTCAGCAGACTGCTTTATAAACGAGGGTCAGTATGAGCTGGTTTTGCTAAGAAGCTGCTCCTGAAAAAAGAATCGGTGGCTACTATTTATGCACCTCCAGAAGAAGTAAGTGTAAAGGTTTATTAACCTTTATATTAATCTTTGCAAATCGCGAAAAAAAGTGTTTCATGACTATTAGTTGTAACGTCAATCTGTCAATGAACTAACGTATACATCAGTAAACACATAGCGTTCGTATCTCACTACTCTACCCTGCCAGTGCATACAAAAATAGATCAAAGTGACATTACGTTAACCAACCATTTAGAAACGTCCTGTTTGACCCTTAATTGTCGAACTTCTTTGCGGCCGTCATCTTGTTCCGGGTGCGATTCCGGTTCAAACTGATACGGTTGCACAGATGTGTCCTCAGAGACTCCCGCTGCCATTCTCTCTCCAAAATATACCCTCAACTGTTGTCAAGGCAACACTCCACGTGCGTTGTGTCAAAACCAGGTCAAAACGCCTCAAAGAACAGAGAGGCGGAGTGAGCGAAGCTCATTATCATTTAAAGGCATATGCACTGAAACGGCGTGCTGAAAACAGCTGTTTTTGACCAGGTAAAATTAGTGTTTTCTTAAAATACTAATGAGAATTTTTAATAAAAGTATATTACAAAGTTTTCATTTAGACCCTAAACATTCATATTAACTTGTACAAAAATGGCATTATATGACCCCTTTAAAACAGGAGAACAACATTTACAATGAGGCAAGAAAAATAGCCATTATTTAAAGGAAAAATAATTAATGCAACTTACTGTCATGGTTCTGTTCTGTTTTTTATTTTTTAGTGCTACGTCCCTATTAGCATATTATCTGTCCTAAATAGTATTCTAAATTAGAATTAGTGTGTCCCAAATCGTAGTGTATTGAAATTACCGTAGTATTTCAAAGATACCTTGATGGTCTACTTTTTCCGGTTAGAATCCGAAGTGCAGATTCGTGCACTCTAACGGCTAATATTGCCCACTACCCATTGCGTGTTGGACAAGGATTTGATTAGAACTACAAACACGAGTAAAAAGTGTTTAAAAACTACAAACATGGCGGAAGTGTGAGTCCAACGGTTATATAGAGAGGTTTAGATAAAGGGTTTGAGTGATTATCAGTATCAAACCTGACGAAAAGATATTTATTCAATGTTATCCACATTATATTTAATCTTCAACCGCATTGTGAACTTTTGTAATAATACTTTGGTCATTAACTTTTAAATGCATCATTATGCAAATTGCAAACACAATGAGGAGAGTTCTCTGCATGAAAGACCCATGACTGGCAGTTCAACGAGTGACTACATTTCTGTCTGAAACGGTAGGAAATTAAATTAAATTGAATGTAGAGGATTTTAACAAGATGATAGACAGGGCAGTTTAAACGGTGACAGGATGCACCTAACAAAGCGACAGAGCTGTCTGTTAAAGATGTTCACTTTTCATTATTTGTTGCTATGGTTTCTGATTCAGATTAGTTACACACCTGTTCCTTGTTTCATTGATCATCATCCCTGTGTTTATAAGCCCTCAGTTTTTTCAGTTCTCAGTTCGGTATTGTTTAATGGTAAATGTGGTGTGTTTCTAGTTTTCGGTATTTATTAAAGTCTTTGTTATTTTGTTCATCCTCATAGCTCATGGTAGGTCTTTCCTCTCTATGGAGAAAATAATTGGCTGATGAATGGAAAATGACTCATTGTATGCCTAACTAGTTCGTGTTTATCCTCAAAGAATGCAGATCACATGAAAACAATAGCACTAACATTTACAGCTTTACTCCTGGGCCTTGACAGGTTGGCAGAGAAAGAGAGCGAGAGACATAGAACAAAAGGAACAGAGGCAGGAAGGAAGAGAGAGAGTTGGGTGATCCATCATGGTGAAGTCAGCTGTCCGGTGCTGCCTTCTCACAGGTCAGCCGATCGAAGGCACCACAGCCCTCACTTTATTACTGCTCACCCAACAATAATTGAGTCACCACAAGGGGGAAGAGGCAGGAAAGGCAGCATGAGCAAAGAGGGCATAGAGATAGTGAACATGGGAAGAGTAAATGAGAAATAATTTCTCGCCGGTGTACCTATACATGTCCGGTTGGTTGTCGAGACAAGGTTGGTGTTAGCAGATAGATTTTACCCTGATTTCCTCAAGTACTTGAGGTTGTAAGCATCTCTTTCTCCCTCTCTCTCTCTCTCTCTCTCTCTCTCTCTCTCTCTCTCTCTCTCTCTCTCTCTCTCTCTCTCTCTCTCTCTCTCTCTCTCTCTCTCTCTCTCTCTCTCTCTCTCTCTCTCTCTCTCTCTCTTCCTTCCCCTCCCTCTTCTGTCCCTCCTCCTCTCGTTCGAACACTCTCAGCGAGATATTAACAGCGTCGGCTACTGCGCCCAGCCTCTCATTTCAGCACTATTGATTTTGCCCTTTATTGAGGCAATAACAGTTTGTTGACGGCACTTCTCTAAACTGCTGGACTCAATCACAGGTGAGGGCCAAGTGTGGAACATGGCAGGTTAACTTGTTTCTCTCAGTCCTTGAACAAGCATGCTACCATGTTACCCAGCCCAGAAAATTTATTACGCAGCGATGGTTCAACGAGATATTTTTTTCGGTTATTTTTTGGAAAAATGTTTGTCTGATGTCTCTTATAATAACAGTTTTTTTGCATTTGTGGTACTGGTGATATTGAAGATTTTTGATTTCAAACCAAGAGTGTCTGCCTCCAGAGGTCAAGCATGAGCCTCCTGTTTGCCTAAATAGTGTATAAAACAGTGTTGCATTTTATGCAAGACTGGCCAATAATATCATAGTTGGATACCATATTAATGTATTTGCATATTTTTATGATTAATTAAAATATACTTGAGCTGTACATGTAAAGTATATATATGCAAGTATATAATTAAAGTAAGTTTATGTGCATATATATGTATATGAAGAGGTCTTTTCCAAAACGCGATAAACGCCATTTTAAAAAAAAATGAGTTTGTCATGTCATTTTGCTGTGCACTGAACCTATTCACTGCTCCATCAACATTTCATGCCAAATCGCTACATTTCCTTGTTTAAAATGTACTACAAGATGCAGTTTCTTTCCAAAACGCGATAAGCGCCAAACCTATTTTTAGCCTAAACGCGATAAATCCTCTCAACTAATCAGAATTCGGTGAACGTTCTACGCAATCCAACAGGGTGGCGCTCTGAACAGAGGTTTGTTTATGTTCATTTATTCCTCAAAATGAGTGAGTTTTCTAGTCGACTAGTAGTAGTTCATTTAAGTTTAATCACATATTTCTATTGATTTAATTATTTAAATATGGGAGAGAAACCATAATGACCATTTTTTTAATTGCCTATTCCGCATCTCACGCATAAAGCTTGCCACAAAGAACCGACAAAAGTAATGATTAGGCCTATGCATGAAACTTTTGAATTGTTTATTTTTTAATTAGTGTTTTCTGTCAGATATAGCTGAAAAGATAAAGTTGACTATGCTGACTCGCCATCTTCGCAGTAGTGAACGCGCCTATAGAGAGAAATGCAAACTTTGAATTAGCCTACATACGCAGAGAGTAGCCAATTTCTTTTCGTTTTTTATTGTTTTGTTTAAATGTAGACATTTCAAGCTTTTTATAGATATACTTCTCAGGATTGTGAGGCAAGTATCGCTGTGTTTCGGTTCATTTATGTGATGCTCTCCAGATCACGCGCGGGCGCTTCCGTGTCCTGATTATATGTCTGCTTATATTTGCTTATTTATTTATTATTAATCCAGTCAATTTGTTGATGAAACATTGATTAAAATGAAGATACAATTTATACAAAACGAAATTCACTTTAAAGCAAGGCTTTCTACTAAACAAAACTTAATAAGTGGTCAAAATCATGTCTGACCCATTCCAAATGTTTTCCGATATATTGGTCATCTTATGATCCTATCATACTCATCTCATGCGGTTCCCTTTTCATATAATCAACATAGATGAAAAAAAAAAATAACATTAGCCTATATTATTAAACATAAATATGAAACGTATGTTTAAGTTTTTTTTTAAACTTAGCCTATATGTAAGCGTCACGCCGCTCCGCTTTGTTCACATGCTGTGTAGCCTATACAAGCATGTGTGTGTGTGTGTGGTGGAGGGGTGCCCATCACTACTTTTGAATATCGTTATCATTATTAAATATTTTTAATAATTTGTTTTTTTTACCCATATGTAGTGGACAAATTGGTCCTACTTGTTACAGGTTTGACACTTTACTAAAAATGACTCTGAATGTATTACTAAATAACTTATTGAATAGCTATTGATATCATTACTATTTTCAGGTTCTGCACCAAATGACTTTTAGCCTAAATGTGTTACTAAATTTAATTTATAGTATGAGCCCCTGATTATATGTTACATGCTCTCGTTTTTTTTTTTTTAAGACAAACCATACAGTTTTGGAAAAAAATGATGGATTTATAGCGTTTTGGAAAAAAAATAAATTAACTTTTAATTTATCATAAACAATATTGTTGTTTGATTTAATAATCATTGTTCAACATGTTCAGACTGAGCCAATAAAACATTTTAACAGGATAAATTGAATATTCACAAAATGTGTGGGTCTAGGTAAAAAATGTAATTTTCCTGAAAACTATTGAAATGGATTTATAGCGTTTTGGAAAAGACCTCTTCATATATATATATATATATATATATATACATATGTATTTATGTGTACAAATGTGTATATATATATATATATATATATATACTATATATATTCTTGTCTTTTTTATAGTAGATAGATATATTTATAGTGTTTGTAGGGAATCATTTAAAGTAGAATCTGCATCCCACAGTGCACCTGGCCCATATTTAGCACATCGGCTTAGGCTGCGGCCTTGTTTGGTCTCTCTCCATCTCCTCTGTCAGTGTTGTTTCCCACATTTTCCCTGTCACTTCACACCCACCTGATCCCACTTGGCTACCTCTACAGGGTCCAGCATTTAATCTGTGCATCCAGGAAAAATCACTTGTTTCTGGGTAACAGTGTAGTGTGTTCTTTATACACTGGTGGGTTAGGGGTTAGGGTACTATAAAATCTGAATCTAGACCAGTTTTCTCTTTTCCAACCCAAAGCAAGAAAAGTTGGAGATCACTGATCTCACAAACTTTTCTTTAAAAATATAGTATTTGTCAAGTCATTGAGTAGTATGTGATCCAGACCTTCAGTCTTTGCAATTTTTTGGTGGCTGCACTCCGCTATCGTACTGTGCAGATGTGGACAGACAGGTTATTATTGACTTTCAGAGAGTAACCTTTGAGGCCCGGAGAGAATATGAATTATGCAATGAAGTCACATTAGTTAAAGAGCACAGTGACTGATATTTATGATAGGCAGATATTGATGGTGGAAAGACATGGAGGAGGAGGGAAAGATTGGAAAAGGAAGACTAAGAATATTAGATTTTGCATTAGATAAGCCCAGTGGTTATGCCACTATTTTAAGCAATACATTTGACAGCAAGCAAACTCAAATCTGCAAAAAGAACTGCACATCAGCTGTGCTCATACACATGGAATGGACATTCTGCTCTACTTCACACATGATTCACCGCATCTCCACAATGTGATGGCTACTTTCACTCAATGCACTCTTGCAGAAATCACAGTTTACCTCACTCAAAGGTGATTAACACACGTGTGACACCATACGCACCGTAAAAACTGGCTGAACCTGCAGTTACTTAAATTCAGAAAAATGCATGCAAACATATTAACTGTCATGGATCACAACACCACAAACCATATTTTTGATGAACTGCCGTTCTCTTATGCTGCCCGTAACTAACTTTGTCATAAGGCTGTCATACAATTATGATTATTACGGTTAAGACACTTTTCTATCAGATTAACACCTAACACTTTGTTCTGGGAACCGTCGCAGTTGTATTGACTCATGGTTGGAGTATCTCATCTCTTACATCAGCGATAAATGGTGTGTTTGAAACTGAAGATTGGATTATTGTCAGGATAAGAAAAGGCTCACTATATGATAGCCTTCATTCATCAAAATGGATTGTAGCATTGGCGGGTATAAACAGCATGGCATTACATGCCGGTGTGGTCACTGTTTGAGCCAAGCATTTACAATTATTGCAAACAAATATAGGCATATGAGTTTGTGTGGTCAGTTTGCACAGATTATATGTACATCCCACTTGGATTGGTTTTGCATTTGGTGCACCCTAACAATACTATGTGCTGTTCTTATATTCTAGTAAAAAAAAAATCAATATTTGCAATAAGGCTGTCAATTTATTGTTTATTTTTGGCATGATTAATAATAATGATTAATATTATAAATAATATTTATAATCATCATTATTATTATTTATTATATATTTTTAAATATATAATAACATAAAATTATATTTCATTTTCCTATCTTATGAGTAATTCAAGGAAATTATTATATGGAAATACAATAAGCAGTATATTAACTCCAAAAATCTAATTTACTACTATAACGCAATTTCTTCTGTGTTTTACCAGCAAACATTGCTATGCAAATTAAATGCAATTAATTTTGATTAATCAATTTGCATATCGTGTAATTAATTTGATTAAAGTTTAGTCAGTTGACAGCTTTGGAAACAATTCTGAGATGCTGTGGACTGAAGGCTGTATTTATATAAATATTAATATATATAAATGAGTTTGTGACTGCACAGCACTACCTGTAAGGGACCTCAGTTAAGCTAATAATATCTGAACCTCTACAAGACCAGCAGTCCATAAGGTCAGGGGAGCAGAGCAGGAAGTATGACATCATCACTCCCCTCCGTTCCGCATGAGCGACGATGGTGACCCTGCTGGTATTACTGCTCTAATAGAACATTAGGAGATGATAAAATTGCAAATGAACAAGCATAGGAATAAATTTGTCATGTTTTTACAGGCCTGGCTTCCTTGTAAATGTGCAGACGCCATTGCCTTAACATTCCAGATGTGACCCGGCCTTATTTCATTTTTTTTTCAGCAGTCCCCTTCCTAATGAATGTATATCATATTACCAGCCACCATAATTTACACACAGGAACAGATTCAATGTCCGGCACACATTAATGTGGAGGCTGGCCCTTACGGTGCTGTGCTGTGGCTATTTGATATTATTTTCTTCGAAACACTATGCCTGGGGTTGTTTGGTTGCACACATTCGCATTTATACGTGCTTATGTATTACTATGAGTGTATATATACATCTCAGCTTTCACTGTGATGAAAAACAAAGCTGGAAAACACCTGTCAGGGTGCTAAAGGCACTCCAAATGGGTAGAAATGGAGATTGGGTCCTCATAGCTCATAGCCGTACTGAAGGAGTGGAGAAGGGGGAGGATAGAGCCCGGGTTATGATGGCTCTGACTGATAGACAGCTATACAGACGCACAGATTCAAGATCAGGTTTCTTTCCTGTTTACCGCTCCTGGCTCCCTGCTCGACCCTTACTGGAAGCCCTGCTACTCGCCCAGGAAATGGGCTCTGCTTCCAGACACAGGGCCATCGCACAAAGCCCTTGCTAATAGCATTTATTTGTTTATCTGGACAAACTTTTGGCCCCTTCCTTATTGGATTTGCCCTCTCAACAGATTTATCCCCCACCCCCCAATATCGTAATGACGGGAGATCAATAGGTAGGGATGAGACCTTCTAACAAAGGAGAGCAAGTGTGAAAGGGAGAGAAGTAGAAGAGAGTACGAGGTGTGTGTAGAGGTGTACTGGATAAATGACACAGTGCCGGTGCAGCAGGGGACCGAGCCATGGACTAATGCTTCCCATCCCTTATGTTCTTCCTCCATCCCGCAAAGAAGAGGGTAAAGGAGAAGAGAGCCCATCGGAGTCACACATCCATACTAAAGCACCACTTTAGGCCTCCCCAGGCTCCCGCGCTTCTCTCAATCACCCAGCCCGAGCCCGGGCGAACAGAGACGGGCGCCTCCCCCGCGAAGCACCCCTAACGAGGGGTTAACGCAGTGCCAGAGCTCCCATTATTGAGTGAATTTAGCACCTTGGACAGCACACTAAAAATCTTTATTGCTTTGCTGACCCCCTCGTCATGTTCGTGTCTGTGTGTTGCGTCTGGGACTGCCTGGGGGAGGTGGAGGGGGCTGATTGAAAGGCAATATGTCGGCTGGCAGGCAGGCACACATGCTCGGGGGCTTGTTCGCAGCGAGGGTTACACGCCGAGGGTGAGAACAATTTTCTGGTTGTCGCACTGCAAGCTTATTTCCTCAGCACCAGCACATTAACTTTTAAAAAGGGTTCCACTGGAGCTTCAGGGTTTAAAAAAAAACGAAGAGAAGAGAAGCAAGGAAATGAATACACAGTGTAAAGAACACTGTAAATAAATGTTTAATGTGTGAAAAGGTTGGTAATAAATAGGTTTTTGTTTATGGAAGTGAAAGTCGATTACCTGGAAGGAAAATAGCATTACTGTAGCCCATGCTTCCTGCGGAGCGGTCGTTTACATGTACTAACATGCACGTAGTTGCTTTAAATGTGTTTGTATTCATGTATTATACATGGAATCGGTGGCAGTACTGTTGGTAGGAACTGCTAGATGAAGTACTGGGGCTGTAAGGTGTTTTCTAAGACATTTTCCTTCTGCAAATGGTAGTGAAGGGAGTTGTGGTCAGGACTATTGGCTAGCAATCCAAAGGTCACGTTCAAACCCTGTCAGGGGCGATCTATGAACTAAAGGTCCCGTTAGCATTGTGCCCTTTAGCAAAGCACTTAACCTGATATTGTTCTAAAGGGACTGATCTAGTAATTGTACTGTAGGTCTCTTTGTGTCGGTCGAGTAACCAAATAGACTAGACAAATTGAATGTTTTGGTAATTAAATCATGCCTAAAAAATCTTTCTTTAAAAATCCTTACCATGCTCAATTTCATCAAATAAATGGCATGTTTTTAAAGACTTGTTTTCAGATAATGTCTTGAAATATGTTTTTATTATTATTATTGTTTTAACCTAGATATTGTCTGTGGTCTATATCATGTTTTGTCCGTTTAATATCATTAGAAATGGCAAGCTTAAGTGCCAACTTCTAAACTTTCTGTCTTATAGGAGGTGATTCTGAAGAGGGCAGCAGACTTGGTGGAAGCTCTGTATGGGATGCCACACAATAATCAGGTAAGATTCAAGTGAACACAACAAGACTACAAACCATAAACACTCTTGATGCACAGGGCCTCATTGAGAAATCATGATTCATAAATAATTTGGGGATGAAATCTATACGAAATTTACTATAACATTTTAGAAATGACTAGAAACCAAAAATATGTTTTAACTTTACAAGTGTATAAATTACATAATATGGAAAAAATAATTAAATACTGCGCATCCTTGGGCAACAGTGCAAACACAGGAGAGGGTACAAATGGTATTATTATGTTTAAGATTGTGATATAGGATCAGTGTAAATTCTACCATCCTCCACATGTAAATGATTTAATAGAGCTTTACAGAAAGGCTTTTGTTCCCAGTTAAGTCCATTTCAGAGCTTTAAGGCCATAGACCCGTTCTCTAATATTCCCTAACATATTTCCAACATAAATCCCCCAACTCAATTCCTCCAGAGCTCTCTCTCATTGGTTTGAAGGACCACAAGGGCATCTTCAATGTTAGATCAGTTATGAACTGCGAGTGAGGGCATATGCTCATCGATTGCTGAGCTGAGCATGAGTGCAGTGATGGTGAATTATTTAGGCTGGGCAGTGGATGGAGCATGACTCCAGTCATCAACCCACTCTCTCCCAGGAACGCCTATCCCCCCAACCTCCACACGGTCCTGTCATCTTTATGAGTGTGAATTATGAGACCAAAATGTTCAGCCCCACTCCCCTCCACCCCAAACTTCTGTGCTTTGCTCTCTATCTAGACTGACTGGCAGATAAACTAACCTCTTTGAAATTTTTAACGATTCCACTTCTATATTTTGTTATTTAGTATTAACAATATATTGACCCTCTAATTCACTGATTCATTTGATCCTATTTGAAGAGGTGGCAACACATAGTTTGCCTGTGCATATGTGTAATTGTTTAAACTATGTACAGGCAACCTATGTGAACTTTTAAAATACTAAATAATAAGGTGCAGTGGTAAAATTGATATATTTGGGGTTTTTAAATTGTTTCTTAATATATTATATAAGTATTATTTTCGCTATTTATTAGTATACTTTAAAAATATTATGTATGCATTGGGTTATTATATATTATTTTAATGCATTTTATTGTGCTACATAGTATTATTATTGTTTTACATAGTATTATTATTTATTTAGTCAAACCTTTATTAATACTGTATGATTATTTGAAGGAGAGTGTGGGTTTTTTTTCAGGCAGTTGTTGGCTAACTAATATCCTTCTAATCGTGGCATTTCGTTGTTGATCCTGACAGGAGATCATTCTGAAAAGAGCAGCAGATATCGCAGAGGCGCTTTACAACGTCCCACGTGGTCACAACCAGCTGCCAGGCCTGGCTAACAGCTCAGTCCACACTGGCATGATGGGTGTCAACTCCTTCCACAGCCAGCTCGCTGTCAATGTGTCCGATTCCACACAAGCAGCCAATCAGGGTGAGCAGAGATGATATCAATCTGACAACCTCAAGATATGTTGGCCATTCACAAAAAAGACAGAGATTAATATGATTAACCAGTTAACCAGTGAATTCACTTTTACATGTGGTAATTTAGCACAAAAATCTGTTTTATTCACTTAACACCCTCAAAGCAGTTTAACCAGGTGCTAAATGTGCTGAAATATTGTATTTAATAAGTCATTGTCAATCTTGCCATCGCAAACATGCATCCTTTCTATGTATGAGTGATTCTGTACAGTCCCAGTAAAGTGTGCCACAGTAGTATGCAGTCTACTGCATGGGGAAGTGGGTAAGAACTACAGAGATAGACAGCATGCAGACAGATACAACCGTTCAGCAATGCGCCCTGAACCTCCAGGCTCCTTTACCTCAGCATTCCTTGGCCTCTGTGACAGTGAATGATTTGTGTTAAGTCAGCAGTAATGTATCAGTCGTGTGATGAGAGGGAGAATGAATAGTAAGCAGAGCCGAGATGAGCGCTGCCTTTGTACCAGACAGCGGGGACTCCTGGAGCGAGAACTTCCTGCTGCTTTCACCCATGTCAGCGTTTAATGTCCTGATGTATATTTATAGTCCATATCCTCCTTCTGTCCTCTCTGCCTCCATATGCTACTGCTACTGACACACAGATCTTTTTTTAAGGAATAGTTCACCCCAAAAATGAAATTTGTCATAATTTATTTACCCTCATGTCATTCCAAACCTGTATGACTTTCTTCCTACTGTATAACAAAAAAGGAGATGTTTAGCAGAATGCTCACAGTGTTCTTTTCCATACACTGAAAGTCAGTGGGGATCAGGAGCTGATTCTGTTTGTCTCTATTTATTCTGTCTTTGTATATTCTATGTTATGTGTGGCTCCTCTCATTCCGGTGTGTGTTTTCCGGTTTCAGGTTTCAGTCGAAACACAAGCAGTGTATCTCCTCACGGCTACGTACCCAGCACAACACCCCAGCAGAGTAGCTACAGTACCATCTCTACCAGTATGAATGGATACGGAAACACAGGCATGACCACGCTGGGAGGATCGCCCAACTTCCTCAACGGCTCTGCTGCCAACTCTCCTTATGCCAGTGAGTACTGACCCACTCGCACCCTTTTAAATCATTTGCACATAAACATGAGCATTCACATAAGTGATTAGTGTGTGTGTATATAAATATATATATATATATATTATTTCTGATTTACTGTATTTTGTATCAAATAAATGCAGCCTTGGTGAGCATAAGAGACTTCTTTCAAAAATGTTTGAACTGTAGTGTATATATGTATAATATCCAAACGGGTCCTTGCATGCTAAGCATAAACTGTAGTAACATAACATTATCACATCTTATGCCTGTATAATATTTCACTCAGACCACCAAGTGAGCCAGTCCTGTTACAGGAGCCCCCACTAAAAAAAATGAAGTGCCCCTTGGCTAGACACATAAGTTAGATCAACACTCATAGCTATTATTGTGTGTGTCTCTTTAAGAGCAGAAAAATAATCCCAGCCTCTCTTTTCTTCAGCCATGATCAGATGCTGTCTATAATGCTTAGCCATTCGTATAACACCAATCTTCTCGCACGGTTTCTAAATTAAAGCGTCTTAATTAAATCAATAAACTAATTGCAGGAGAAGCAATTCAACTTCGGTACTTTGATTCCGAGATGTTAACAAGTATTTTAACAGGCTCACTGACTCCACGCTGACACTTTCAATCAATGCGAGAGAGCAGGCTTTGTGGGCTCCAATTTTCATTAATTGATTAGTTAGGCCTTCATAAATGGATTATGACACTATCAGGAGAATTTACTTGGAAAAGTGCCATAAAATTTAAGTGTAGAATAATAACAACAATAAAAGTAGAGCAGTATATAAGAGAGCAGCTGAAATACGACAGGAGTAATTGTAAAATCGTTGAGGGGGAAAATGCTCTTAGGGTATTAATAGACAAAAGGAGAGGCGGTAGAGACGGGGCAGGGGAGGGACCAGCGCTAATGTTGTTCTGAGAGCTTGTGCAGTCAAAGAATACTATAAAAAATATACAATTTGACATTACATAAAAATGTTCAAATTTTTTTGGCCTATACTACACAAATATTTCATGGGTCTGTGTTTGGTCCCTATCCGTTGTGTACACTGTAGGACTATGAGGTTTGCTCTGACCTATCCTAAACCCATTTCCCTCTTTCGTTCATTCCTGTCCTTCAGTTGTTCCTTCCAGTCCCACTATGGCCTCCTCCACCAGTCTTCCCTCCAACTGCAGCAGTTCCTCAGGCATCTTCTCTTTCTCTCCGGCCAACATGGTGTCTGCAGTCAAACAGAAGAGCGCTTTTGCTCCCGTCGTGCGGCCTCAGACGTCGCCGCCCCCCACCTGCACCAGTGCCAACGGAAACGGCCTCCAAGGTGAGTGGAGCAGCAGAATATAAAGCTTGACCTATCCAAGAAAGCGCAAGCACAAATATAAAAAATTAGGTTTAAATCTTAAAATACACAAATGTGATGAAGAGAATGGTGCATATTTAGGTTTTGTGTATATAAAGTTTTGGGTCAGTAAGATGTTTTAATATTTTTGGGGGGTAGGGATTCTTATGCTCACCAAGGCTGCATTCATTTGATTAAAAATACATTATTATATATTGTAAAATGTAAATTCCTGTAATGCAAAGCTGAATTTTCAGCATCTTTATTCCAGTCTTCAGTGTCACGTGATTCTTCAGAAATCATTCTGATATGCTGATTTTCTGCTCAAGAAACATTTCTTATTATTATCAATGTTGAAATCAGTTTTGTTGCTTAATATTTTTGTGGAAACTGTGATATATCATTTGTTTTATATTTATTTGAAATATAAATCTTTTGCTTGAAGTCTTTACTGTCACTTTTGATCAATTTAATGTTTTCATGCTGAATAAAAAGAATAATTTCTTCAAAATGTACAAAATCTTACTGACCACAAACTTTTGAATGGTACTATCTATATATGTACTGTTTGCATTGTCTTTTTAAATGGTGTGCTGTGTAGTATTATTTCTAAATGCTCTGTTCCAAATATTTTTTTCAAAAGTCTTCCATGTTTATATGACGCAAGGAATCTGTGCCTATGTTAAGCTTTCCAAATAGTCACTTATGAGGTTCCATTCCAGTTAAAAGGCAGCTGCCTATGTAGGCAGTGATGCAGCTCACTTGTTTTGAAATAGCACTCGAGTGTCTGATCTACAACCTTCAAACACTTTGACAGCTGTCAGTTTGCCCTAGCTTGTGGTAATCTGTTTTTATATTTGCTTCTCTGACCAAATTCCGCTCGTTGTACTTAAAAATAATAACTCTCTCTCTGTTTCCTTTATCTTCCTTCCCCTTCCCCCTGGTTCCTCATTCTGCTTCCAGTAGATCAATCTTTTGTGGACTCTAGCAAGTACTCCACCGCCAGCTCCCTGCAGGGACTGGCCTTCTCCTGAAGTATGTTACACCTGTCTCACACTCTTTCTTCATCATCCTCTCTTTCTATCCATTAAGCCATCCATCAGCATGACTGTCAGAACATCCTCTCCCTTCATCCTCCCTCATTCTCCTCACTTCTGCTCGGTCACCAGGGGCCTGCTGCATGTCTCGAAGGGCATGCCATGTGTGTTTTGTTTCCTGCCTGACTTCCTGTTTCCTGTGTCAAGTCCTCCTTAGAGTTTGCTTGTGGCTGTGGAGTGAAGAATACAAGGGTTAGTCAGTTAACTAACCATAAGTTCATCAGTATAAAAATATATAAAAATCCAAAAGGCTAATCTCAAGAAGAAATGTGCAGATGTTATTAATACCCCACATTGTTATTAAGATATTTTGCTTTGTGACATTCTTTTGAAGAATTAAGCACATTTCCCCATAAATTCGCATTACTGTAATGCAACACTATCATTATCTTCACTGGAATATGAAAAAAAAATTAACACAGTAATACAGTTAACCTGGGCATTTGGTTAAATAAAATAAAATAAAACAAAATAAACGAATGTGTATACAGTGTACTATTTATACTAAGGTGAAAATGTACTCATTAAAATGTGCAGTTCAAACAAAATCTTAGTGATCCTAAATATAATATATTTATTAAAAAAAAAATATATATATATATATATATTGAGCGTCAACGTCAGTTCTGATAGGCCAGGTAGTCAAGATGCTGCTAACGCTATCGGCCGACTACACGGTCTCATTAGCGAGCGCTCAGCTGAGCTGCATCAGCGCATCTGCTGTTCATCTCCCCTCGCTGCTAATGACTACGCTCAAATCAGGGTGCCCTATTTAAGCAGATTCAGTCCGCTCCTAACTGCTCGCTCTCTGCAACCCACCTCCTCCCCAGCGCCTCCTTGTCGTGTATAACGTGGCATTTGCTTTTCTGTCATCGTTGCTGCTCTGTTCATATGTGGGAATAGTTCTGCTCTCCCAGTACTAAACTGTGAGCGTTCCCTAATGCTGCTGCTGTCCTCTGACTCTCTGCTATTTCATGGTGCTCATGAAAGGTCAGAGGACTCCCTGAACAGAGCCATACCGCCAAATTTTTATTATCAACTTGAATTGCAATTTATTCAATACAATTTCCTAATAATTTATTGTCATGTGTGCTCTTGACTTAATGGACCTGACAGAATTATTTTTTATGAAGATTAACTTTTTTTTTTTTTTTTGAAGGTGAAAATACTTGGGACATTTCTTTAGTTTTCAGCCTGCTACATAAAAACACTCATGTGACATCTATAAAGACATATGTTAACTGTTATCTGAAACAAAGCCACAATCAGCTTCCTCTGATTTATGACAATTACTCTGCGTAGCATTTGGCCCTGGGTGTTGAGCTGAAATATTTAGACATCCACAGTGAGACAATATTAAAGTAATTGAGCGTTTGCGGCAGACATCTCTTATCTGCAAGCGTGGAGAGCTTCCTCTCCGTATGTTGATATGCACTCAGCACTCTGACCCGATGACCGATTGTCGGTCACCACTCATTTCTTTTCCATTTCAAATGAGGCAGAGACACTCAGGAAATAACCCAGGAATTAGAGATGAGGGACCAGGGAGAGGAAATCAATAGGAAGCCAATATGTTACATGAAAAATCTGGTGCGGTGATGTGGCCTGCTGAATGTGGAGAGCGATGGAGAGAGAAACCCGGCTCGGTGCTCATGGGACTTCCTTCCTCTTGGCCAATAATGAATAGAAGTGATACTAATGTTTGACTGAACATTGTTTAGTGTTTGAGAACAAAAAATATTTATCCAAACTGATGCTATTTTTGTTTAAGTGTTGGCAAGCACGTTAATTTGGGTCAGACTATGTATACTCTGCATGCACTTTTTATTAGCATAGCTGTTTGTTTGTAATTTGTCTCGGAAAAATGATGTCTGCATAAATGTGCGTCGGTCCCCATAGGCACATGGAATAAAAACTCAGTCGCTCATCGAAACACACAGTCAATTGAAAACAGCTTTAAATTACCTGTTTTTATTCAAGTCAAATATATTATTTAAAATGACTGGATTGGATTACACCAATGAAAGTCATTTTTAAGAGTATAAATAGCTAACAACAGCATGCATACTCTTTTCAGCGCTCTGAGTTTGTCCTCTACGCTCTTGATGTAAATGAAAAGTAAGAATATCCTGAACGTCTCCTCCGAACCCGTGGATCTTTGTCCTCATGGGAGAGAAGCATTAGCTAATGCGTTGCAAAGCCGTCCTATAGTGTTATCACTAATTGGATTGATGAATTGTTCATATAATGGCTCCCTGATGGGGAGACTGATATACAGCCTGTAAAGCAAGTCACTATTTATCCTGACAATGACTCCAATTAAACACGGACGACCTGCAACCTTAGGTGGATCATACAGAATAAAGATTATCCTCACCCACTCGCAGGGAATTGTACATCCTTCTGATTAATGTACAGCTTCAGTGTGATCGAAAGCACAGTGAATTATAGGATATACTTCTGCATTCGTTTAGTCTCTCTGTCCCTCCTTCAGCTGATTGAAGCCATATTTCTACCCGGTTGTTTAGATGTGATCCTTGTGCTTTGTCTTCTCCATTTCTTAGCATTAGATTTACTTTAAAACTGTTCCACAACATCTCAGTAACCGTATCGTGGTTATAATTGTTAACTAAAACTATTTCAATCACAGAGTTATTTCAAGCTCTCGGAGTGAATAATTTAACCAGCAATTATTGGCTTGGGGATATGGAACGTACATATGCTTGATTTTGGCGAGATCTGCTACGCTACTGCTGAGCAAATACAAGAATTAAAATAACATACATAAAAGACATGCTGCTGCAAGAATATATATTAAAAAAAGCAGATCTTTACAGGTGGAGCTGGGGAGATGGAGGGTTAAACAAAACTTTTTATAATGGCGCAGCAGGGCGATCGCAAGCTAAGGTATGGATATATATGGTTACATGGATTAGGAAGTACGTCTGGTTGGCTAATGCCACAGTGGACCAATCAGCGCTTTGTTAGAGCTTCATGACTGAACTATTTATTTAACCCTTAAACATGTATCCTGTTGTACACATTGCATAGTCTTTAGTCCTCTTGTAGGGGGTATGAGAAATAATTTTTCATCCAATAGTGTTACATTATCATAGTTGAGTCAGTTTGCAGTATGTCGGTCACATGACTTGGTTAAAAAAAATTGTGCTAGTTTTGTCAGTTTGACCTAAAGCCAACATGTCCGCCCATGGTGCTGGACATTCTGACTTTGTAGAAAGTAGGCATATATTTATCTTACTTTAACTTAACAAAACTAGATGGAAATTTGACATTTTCTACAAGTAACTGAAATAAGTTCTTCAAAATTAATCTAAAATTAAAATGAAACTTGAAATTGTAAATATTAATAAACTATAATTGTGTATAAAAATAACACTGAACTTATTGTAATTTTCAGACATATATTGTGAAGTCAGCACAAAGCAGTACAGTATTTCAAACTCTTTCTTTCTGTATGTGTGCCAGGTTTACTGTAACACAAGAAAACAGTCTTATTTGTTCATACCGTTTGAATTAGACATGTTCTCCAGATGCTTTTCTTTTGGGATTGTTGCATGACAAATGAAACCAAACAATCCCATGTCTTACCTCTCTCTCTCTCTCTCTCTCTCTCTCTCTCTCTCTCTCTCTCTCTCTCTCTCTCTCTCTCTCTCTCTCGCTCTCGCGCTCTCTCTCTCTCTCTCTCTCTCTCTCGCTCTCCTCTCTCTCTCTCTCTCTCTCTCTCCCTCTCTCTCTCTCTCTCTCTCTCTCTCTCCTCTCTCTCCTCTCTCTCTCTCTCTCTCTCTCTCTCTCTCTCTCTCTCTCTCTCATGACTAGTGATCCCAGGGATGATTGTTCCTCCCATGTAGGGGCTCCTGGGCTGCTGAAGAGGCACATTTGATTTCAGCTCTCGCCAGAGAATCTACGGTCTGAGCTGAAGGCAATTTCTGGTGGAGGAGACATGAAAACTGAACTTTTAAAACTCAGGCCTTTTGACAAAGGAATCTCATTTTATGGGAAGAAAGTGTTTGTTTGCTTTTGTTTTTAAGCTAATTTCTGGACTGCTCTATCGAAGGACTTTCTCCCCTGTGTTTTACCCATGCATAAAGGAGGGATGGATTTCTTTTTAATTTTATTCATATTCATTTTGATGAATTCAATGATCACATGCCTTTTTTACAGACTGTATCACACAAACATGACTCTTTAGGGGCGGGTGAATCCATAATGTTCCTGAGAACAGCGACTGGCAACGGCACAGATCTCTGTTAATACTGACCAGTTTTTATACAAACAGGCACATTAGTGCAAAATCCAAATGAGAACATTTAGGCCAACTGCTTGAACACAGAAAGGAAGAGGGGAGGGTTTTTTGTCCCAGAGAGAAGCCAATAAATAGTTTGCCATAATCTTGTTTGTTTTCTTACTAAATGAAATAGTAGCGCCATACTCACTTCCCTGTTGTAATTTTTTGTGAAGAGTCATATGAAGCATCTGGGTACCAGCCGGTTTGGATGGCTATGATGTAGGAAAGTTATTTAAGAGTTATTAAATGCTGTCATGCTGTAATGTTCCAATGTCCAGATCCGTCCTCAAAGAGAAGAAAAAGCAACCTAATTACCACAATAAATCAGTATTTATGTCCATGCAAAATATTTGCTGCTAAATAGAGCAGAGATATGCAGTAAACAGATGGACTGAAGGAAAACGCCCTCAGTTGCCATGCCATTTAATAAAAAAAACTTTGAATTTTATGTGCTCAAAAAATGTGATGATTTTTTTTTTCTTTTCTTTTTGTTTTTGCTTTTGTCTATGAATGAAATGAAACTGTGATTTATATAAATTTTACCGTGTTTGGTTTGCTGTGTTCACGAGTGAAGGATATAGGTTAAATGAAGTGTAAGAGGAATACTATTTCAGAGCCGACTGTTAGAACAACCCGTTTGTTTGTTTTTTCTTTTTGTGTGTTTCTTTGACTTGTTTTGGGGGACATGACTTGAATTAGCAAAGTATTTTCATGTTTAGACAGCACTGTATGAAGAATGCTTTCCAAATGTGTCAAACACCCAACATACAGCAGTTTGATTGGCTAACTTTAGTAGTCGTCTATTTTTGTACATATACTTTCTGTTGCCAAAGTCTTTGTTTTATTTGTATTTATCTCAGAATGGCTTAAGGCAGCTCATAATAACACTGATGATCGGTTCATTTCACAAGTTACACAAAATCTCTCAAACTTCAGCAAATACAAATCAAGGATTTTGGACAAAAAAGAGGGGAGTCTCTGTAAAATATGCATATAAATAATGTATGTATATCCAGATTTTGTATATTCTTTTCTCCCCAACGTTACTTTGATTGTGGAAGGTTTTTAGTGATTATGTGTCCATATGTTCGCTTTCAACACCGGCCTTGTCTTTATTGTCAATGTTTTTGTCTGCATTTAGGTCCATGTTTGTATCATGTCAAGCTTCCAATTTTTTAAGTTCCATTCATAAAAAAGCCATTGTCTATTTTTGTATAATTTGTAAGTTAAAAAGCAATTGTTTTCCTTTTGGAATTTTTAATGTATGGCAAAAAAGTAGCATCTCACAGCATTTAGTTATGTAGATTTTTTTTTTTTTACAAATGATATATAAATATATAAATATATAAATGATGAATATATAAATTTATATCTTTTTCTTTAAAGGCTTACAGAACCTGTACTATTGTAATAATATGCATGGGCTCTTCTCTGAGAGTGATGGTTTTATTTTGCGTGTCAAACCTTGGAGGACGTTTTTGATGAAGTTTTAATCTACGTTCTTTTTCTTCTTTTCTTTCGTCTTTTCTTTATCTGATTATTTATGCCTGCTTATAAATCTGTCTATTCCATTTTCTCTCTCTCACGCTTATCAGTACCAGCAGTATAGATGCCTTAACAATGCAAACCCATAAGCGTACAAGCACTTGTACAGACTTCACTACCACCATCACCAATAACAGTAGCCACAGAGTTCCTTAAGGGATTTCTTTCCGGAAAAAAAGCACAAATCGGTCTCTTTTACCTAAAGCGAGGAGGGTTAAATGGGGAGGGTTAAAATCATAAAAATTTGTCCTTTTTCTGTTGTTTGTTTATGAAGGGAAATGAAAGGGAACTTGAAGGAATATAAAGAGAGATTATATGATTCATATTTTATGTGTTGCTGGTGGGATGGGTTGCACTTTCTCATTAATTTAAAGCGGAAGTCTGCCTTTTTTTCATTCGTTTATGTCTGCTGCGTTCACGAGAGGGAGAGAGGCTCAAAGCCATATTCTACAGTTTCACCGTTCGCTCGGAGGGGACGTTCACTTTAGCTGGAGGTGCATGTGAACCTGCATGTTCTGGGTCGTGGTATGTTGTTCGTGCTGCAGCACTCTGTAAGGTACCGTTCACGTATT
Organism: Tiaroga cobitis; assembly: GCA_030578255.1. NCBI lineage: Eukaryota > Metazoa > Chordata > Actinopteri > Cypriniformes > Leuciscidae > Tiaroga > Tiaroga cobitis. The sequence goes on along the minus strand of CM060604.1, from coordinate 19,539,956 downwards.
TCTCACCCTGAGCAAAGTGACTTGATATCAGAGCACAACGCCTTTCCCCCAGAGCTGACGTGCTGCTGACTCCCAGTCTGTAACGCTGTCTAAATCTACTGTCAGCCCAATCGGCCCTCGATGATCGGTCTTCAGGGCTCTTTTATGAATGGTTTAAGTGCTGTCTCCTGTAATGTGTGTCTGCACTCTGCCATCTAACAGAAAATGGCTTTTAATATGCTGATTTGGGGCTTGTGTTGAGGACTTTTTATTCAGAAATGACTGAAGATTGAGCTTTCATGATGTTTTTCTTTCCATATGTGGCTGTTACACATTGTTTACTTTGTCAGAAGCTCCATCGCAATGATTAAGAGGACACAAGACTCGAACCAAAAAGATGGTCTCCTTTTTTTCTGCCTCCTATTCTTTTGTTTGTTTGTTTGTTTCTTTTATTTTATTTTTTTGACTGGATACACACTGAACCGTTCTGTTGATAGGAAAACTCAAGACAAAAACTACTGTATAGATTGTTATCATTTTTGATGAAAGCTGTAAAATAACTTTTCAAAGTTCACAATATTAAATTAAAGTTACTTCTTGTCTGTGATTTTTTTTGCCTTACTTGAGCTTTTCTTCCAGAAGCAGGTGTTTTGAGGGCATGTTAGGATCATAGACGTAATAAACATAACCCAGCATGTTATTTTTGTGCCATCTTATCGCCAACAGATGTCTGATTGTTTGTTATCTCCGGGGAGCGATCTCTCCTTGGGCCCAGCCCACTTTCCTTCTACCCCAACCCGCCAATTCCCCTTAAAGTAGCACATTTTAATTAGCCCCATTCATTAAATTATTATATACCTGAAAGCATAATGAATGTAGGAAAACATGTTAATGATGGGGCTCCTCAACTTATTAATTGAACTGTGCATTGCATTTAATTGACTCATCATTTGCATTTACAGTCATCAGCAAAAATTAATCTCTTTTTTTTTTTACTTTGCATATTTAATTTAAGATGCTCTTGATCTGATTAGCTTGTAAAAGTCACTGACAGGATTCTGCTGACCCGACTGCATGAGGGCAAACTCCACCTCAGAGGGCTTGAAAGAGAGCTCCGCATGACCCTGAAACATTAGTGAAATGCAAGTTTGAATCGTTAATATCATTAGCCATTAAATCAAAACACGGCCTGTTGTTTCAGTGGGAATCGCTGGTGTTTTAAGGCCTAAATCGTCAGTTGTCTGTTTGCTAAAATAAAGAAAAGACCACAAATGAGCTGAAAGAGTGTTTTGTCATGTAAAAATTTGATTTATGTGAGGGCATTTAAATTAACTGTTTTATTAATCAAAGCTTTTATATAGGCCTAATGTGAGTGAATAAACCTCAATATATTATGCAAAGGTTAATTTTGAAATATGTTAGATCAAGTAGGAATAGCTTATTGAAGTAAAACTAAAAGACTGGCAAATAAAAAAAAACTTAAATCATGACAAACTCTCTGAATAGTTTAACATGTTATTGAATATAGAAATGTTAGAGCTGCAGTTTGTAACTTTTTTGGGTTAAAAATTATCTAAAATAAATTTTTGAGCAGGTACAACATAACCAGCCAGTGTTCAAAACTATCTGCTTGCCTTAGCTCGATTCAAAGCGGTAAGCTTGTAATAATGTTTTTAATTCCAGTGGTACTGGTGGATTTCCGCGGGAGATTCGAGCATGTCTTTGCGTCATTACGTCACATCTGTACACATAAAGAAGGAGTCTCGGCTAGTAGGCTATATTGCGTGTGAGGATGCTGGAGGTGGAGATTTGTAGCCTTTTCTCATAGCACTTGATATTATTAAACTTATCAATTTGATGGTGGATCCAGAAAGGTTCAAACGACAATCACCAGTGGACTTCGGAGTGGCTACAGAAAAAAAGAGACTGCTACCGGACGCATGCGAAAACAAGGATACATATCGGAAGGACATTACATGTAGTCACGCAATGCTTGCTTACATTGTTAACATTAACAGTTTGACGCAATGCTTGCTTACATTGTTAACATTAACAATTTGAGAACAAAGTATAATTTGCACAGTTTGACTTGATATGATAAGCGATCGTTATATTTAATCAGCGCGATTTACTGCAATGCTTTTTTCCCTTAGTTGGTCAGAACAAATGTGGATGTTACTTGTTCAGATGACAATTTAGGGTGAAAATTCTTATGTTGGTCATATTTCCAAAAAGTAGAATCTGTGATTCTGAATGACAGTATCCACACCGGCACGGAGACTGACAGCCGCACATTCTCCTCAAAACATTGGATTCATCCGCGCTGTGGCGTGCCGAGGCACAACCCACGTAAAGTCGATAATTCCGTGAATATCGCAGATTTCGAACAGAGATGGCGACAAAGAGGAACAACTACGGACTGCAGTTTTAATTTTGGTCTTGGTGTAGGGGCCTCATTTATAAAATGTTGCATAGGAAGTGTCCTACACTTGATCTTACGATCATTTCTCAAATGTGCGCATGTGTGATTTTAGAGAACCAACGTACGCACAAAAATTGTGCATACGCCTCTCTTTCAGAAGTAAAATGTATAAATCTCAAATGATCTTGAAATTGTGTGCTACTGAATTGTTTGTCATTAATGTCATTAACATATAACAGCGTCCAAATTCTTTACTTGATAATGTTAAGCGGCAAGAATTGCTTAGATTTTCAAATACCTTCAGTACTCCAACTCTCTGCCACAAGTAAAAGTGTGTACTTCTGCTTAGACCCTGAAGTGGCGCTATAAGCACTTTTCCACGTCAAAGATTGTTTTTATAAATATGAACTTTGGCGTGGATTTTAGCTTTATAAATAAGGCCTTCGATCTGCTACGCTGCTACTGCTGCCGCGGAGTATGAACTTGCTGCTAACAGATATACAGACACACTGTTGTGAGCATGTAAGACATGTTTCTCCTGCTGCATAAATAGACGTACGTAAATTCCATAGCAGATCTAGGCAGGTGGAGCTGGGGAAGGTGGAGGGTTTCAGAAGAATTTTGATAGTACATCGCAGGAATATCTTACAGCAAACAATTTCAATGTTGAGGAACCAATCTCATTGGCTGCAGGAGCCCAATCAGCTTGTGACATGCGATAATGATAATTTATAATGATAATAGAGGCCTATATATATAAGTCTGATCTTTGAATTCATTGATTTGCCACCTGGCTCCTAATGTTTTAGTGTTTTAGAGCCACTAATTATCAGTTTTTGTCAGTATTTTTGTTCAGCCAGTTGCCATATGGAAGTAAGATGGCAGAGCTTTGGATGGCCATTAGCTAATGGATTATTGAGAGACATGGCCACCCCCCTCGCCCCAAACCTTCAGTCCACACCCTGCAGTGAGGCACTTAGCAAACAAAGCCCTCTTTGAACATTAAACATCACAAGTGAAGGATTACTTATGTCCCCTTCTCATTCTCTCTCTCTCTCTTTCTCTCTTACTGTCTTTTTCTCTCTTTCTGCCACTCTTCTCACTCTCTCTTCGTCACAGATCCCAGGGGAAGACTGTCTGGAAGCTAATGCACAGGAATGAGTGATAGATGACAATTTGAACAGAGGTGTGTGCGCATCTCTCTCCACTTGTCATTGTTGACATTCGCTGACAGAAACTCTATAGAGCAAATCAGCCTCTTCCAGTGTTAATGAGTGAGCTGATTATTTTTATATGGCACTTATAAAGCTGACACATCAGAGCATGAGTATTAAGCACCCAGAGGAACATTTATGTTTCTCAGTGGTTGCCCTTTCAGTTCGCAGTTTTGTGTCATTTAAGTAGCGCCTTGTTTCTCTTAAAATTCATTGGAAGAGATATAAATGGTCACAAATAAAAAAAATTGTGGGTGTACAATAAGAGCAATAAAAAGAATGTGGATACCAAAGATCAGATAATGTGGAGATTTTAAATAAAAAATGTAAAATCATCCATCTCTATCCATCCATATAATGTGTATATTAATACATAATACTATATAATATGATTAGTTTGCATACTAATACAAACTACTATATAATACTACTATTATCTAAATCGTATATTAGTAAATAATGCTATATAATATGAATACATTATAATTTGTATATTAATATGTAATATTGTAAACATTGTTTATAAGCATTAGTGCTTGCAATTATTAGTCATGCAGGGAATGTTCTTTACTGCACAGAGACCCGCTCAAAAACATTCAGATTATAGGCTACCTTAAGATAAAGACTAATACATGCAGGATCTACCTCAGCCCAAACCAAATAAATAAATTAATAAATAAAGCAGATCGTCTCCAGCTCTTCCCATGAGCAGGGATACAGAGGGAGAGGAGAGCTGAAAGGCATCTTTGAGAGGGAAAACAGGGGTCCCACTGGGGAGTTTGGGGAGAACGGAGAAAAGGAGAAAACAAGGAAAGAGCAAGACAAAGACGGCGAACTGAAAAGAGAAAAAAAATTTGAATGAATAAAAAGCCACAAGAGAGAAGGAGAGGACACAATACAGAGAGAAACGGAGAGCGAGCGAGTGAGAGTGTCCTCATAGTCCACAGAGAGACGAGAGAGAGATACCAGAGATCAGAGAGGGATGTTCGAAACGATGCGGGAAGACGCCAAAAGAGAGAAGGAAATGCTGCCTGGTACCTGAGCGTGGGGGTACAGGTTGGGGGGTGGCCCTCCTGGGAGACGCAGGCCTGTCATCGCAACACAAAAACACTGCAGGCCGAGCCATGGGGATAGTGGGATGCGGGGAATAAGGGGTGGGGGGGTTGGGACTGTGATTCAGCCCAGGGGCCTCTTCAGGCACAGAGACACTTCACACACAAGAGGGACACAATAATGCAGCCAATGCAAACTCAAATGTCCTTTACATGACTCCACTGTGAACTCATAAGGATATGTATTGTCAAAACATTTGGCTCCAAATGATGAGTGACAATTCCCTTTTGGAGGTAGAATTGAATTGGATGCATGGGATTATTATGGTTGTAAAATAGACAGCTTGAAATCATTGTGCACATGTTTTTCAATATGAAGTTTCAGTTTCAAGCATAGGCTACATTACAAAGTCAGTGTTTGTTGTATTTTATTAGCCTTTACATTGTTATATGTTATTATATACTCTTTTAATAATATTACGTTTATGTTATAGTAGGCTATTTAATAACAGATCAATCGTCCAGAAAAACACCAGAAGAAGAAGAAGACGTCCGTAACACTGGCGAGTCTTATCACAGTTGAGACGACGCAAGTTCATCCGTCAAATCTGAATGAACCGACAGTGTTTTGCGTTCGGACCACACAACTGACCGAGACTCACTGAAAAAACGTAGCCTACCTGTGGCAAAATTTTGGCAAAACGCAAAATACGTACCAATATGTATATCACTGCAGTTTCTAAGAGGCAGTAAAACCGCAAGCACTTTATCACTTTTATAAATAATTATGATTACTTGGGCAGATTATGGATTAATAAAGACTTGTTTTACACAAATGCGTTCACACAGAATGCAATTTTGCTGTTAAAAAACCTAGACGCAAGTCAGTGGAATAAAAAAAACACAAGGTCTAGAGATGCATTTTTTAAACCTTGAACTTGATACGCTGAAATAGATACCAGACAAGAACGCAAAAGTCAAACTTGTCTGTCTAGATCACATTTATAATGAAAAAGCAACCCGGTAGAATTAAAAAACACTTTCTCTGATATTGGCACCTTAGACTTCTAAAAATGTGCTGCGAGAGCCTGCGTTCTTTGCCATTCCCTTTTATAAACACAAAAATGAACTATGTTGCACGGTATGACATGACAACTAGTTGTTTAGTATAGTTCTTCTATTCACAGTACATTAACAAAAAAATGTACTGGTGTGAGTTCAATTATTGAATTCTGTTGTCACTCTCGTAAATAACTGAACTGTGTGAACGGAACCATACAGAACTGTCAACAGTATTCTGCTGCTGTGTGAAAGTGGTTATGGACTATGACTGTTAACATCATTTTAGAGTGTTTATTGTCATTTTCATTTAAGGCTTTCTATGTTAAGTCCTAATATAACAATGACAAGTGAGAGGTTATAAAATGTGTTTTTCTCTAGGTTAATATTCTAAACAGTCATATTCGTATTGATGCATGTTTGTCTATAATGGCCTATTCTGATATAGGCTTGATTTGCAAAAGCCTTTCAGATTTTTTTGCATTAGACAGTTCCCTCTAGACATGACAGGAGATTTACTACTATTAGCATGCTCTCGGATAAAGGGCAAAAGCATAAATCAGGATTTACTTCATATTCTGCACATCAGAGTCCATCGTTAGCAGTTTGAAGTCTGAGTCGCATGCTCCACTGCATCACTATGGGCGTAAGTGCAGGACATGTTGCAAGAATTTGTGATGTAATCTGTGTAGTTTTATACATTTTAAGAAATAATTTACCCAAGAAGGAAAATGATGTCATCATGTACTCACCGACTTTTAAAGAATGTACTGGTCTCGCTTCTGCATATTATTGCAATAAATGCAGGCAGAAGCTTTCAAGCTCTTCTCAAGTCATTTGATAGATTTGTTTGAGAAATAGACCGAAATTTACCGATTAACTTCTCCTAAACTTCTGCTCCTCTACTGCACCAAGATCACTGAGTAACCCAAGAGCTGGATCAGTCTAATTTCCAAAAGAATCTTGAAGGGGCCATTCACACAGAACGCTGCTTTTCCATTTTTTTCGACGCAAGCATGCGCTAGACGTGTTTGATCCTTGTGCTCACGTTGACGATCATCTACGGTCAACTATCATATAGGCTACCGTTCAAAACTTTAGATTCAGTACGATTTTTACATGTTTTTGAAAGAAGTCTCTTATGCTCACCAACAGTCATTTTGTGAATTATTGTTACAATTTTAAATAAACATTGTAATTGAAAAAGATAATTGACGTGATGGCAAATCTAAATCTCCAGTCTTCAGTGTTGATCCATCAAAAATCATTCTAATATGCTGATTTGCTGCCCAAGAAACATTTCTTTTCAATGTTGAAGAAAGTTGAGTTGCTTTTAATTTATTTATTTTTTAAAGAAATTAAAGATGTTAAATAAAGAAGTTAAACCCACATTTTGGACAGTAGGCCTATGTCGTATGGTCTTGCGAAAGACTTAAACAAGTATATTGAAGCACCAAAATATTTAATGAGTATATAACCAACAAAGACTTGCAATCTAATTTGCTTATGTTCTGATTCAGGCATTTAATGAGAGCTTTTCCAGTCTTTTATCTTTACTTGTCATATTCTTTAACATTTACTGATCTGGTACTGGCTAGTAAAGGGCAGTCTATGGCTATAGTGATTGCAACTCTACCGCTTTAATTTTACTCACAGTCTCTGTGTCATACAATGCAAAAGGTGCAATCCTACTGCACAGAAATACAGTGGTGGCACTGTCCATTTAACACTGTTTTACCTAAGCGGCACTGCAGGGCTTTGATGTAAGTTTCCCCTTAATCAGAACACCCACAGTAGGTGAACCCGAATGTGCTGTGGCCGGGGCTCGCGGTGGCGCTTGTTGTGTTTGATATTTATTCTAATTGCTGCGGATAATTTGCTGTGAGTAGGACTAATGAGAGGGTCGGAGGGACCTAATGGATGACGGAGGCTGCATTTAGCCGTTTAGATATCACAGGTGGCACCACAGAGAATGAGGCAACGTGAACTCTGTTAGACAAACCTGCATATATTACTGTTCGTTTGATTGCTCTGGCTATTCTCACCTCCTGCTGCGGCTGCCAATTGGCTGTGATTCAGTAAATTGACTGCAGAGTGGCAGAGGAGTGAGATAGCTGAATTATGAATGTGAAGCCATTAATACAGGTATCGGTGGGTTTAGCTGTTTATTCCACGACAGTAATTATTTATCACAATGTGTGGTTATGATTACAACATCATAAAGGAGATAAATGGACAGGGACACCACGATAAATCCACAAAGCTAATAGAGCATGTGCATTTACAGGAGTGCATTAGGCCTACACATCGGCGATCTTTGGCTTTTCTGATAACTGATCGATAAGTGACCTCTTATAACCTTCATCAACTAAACATATGATACATATGTACCATAACAGCTACATGTGATGACAGAACTCTTAAAGGGACAGTTCACCCAAAAATAAAAAAAAATGTCATCATTTTCTCTGACTTTCTTTCTTTTGCATAACACAAAAGCAGGTATTTTGAAGAATGTTTTTAACCACAATGAAAGTCAATGGGGTCCAAAACTTCACTAAATCCCATTGGCTTTTAATTGTATAAACCAGTGGTTCCCAAACTGGAGTTCACGGCAAGGCTAAGGGATAGTGTGCAGGTAGCAGATAGTTAGGCAAAAGAAACCTCTCCAGGGTGATTCAAAACCCCACTGCAAAATGATCAACGCTACTTTCCAAATAAGTAGATACTGAACACAAAATATTAATTTGACATATTTTTAGAAGAATCAGAATTGAGGATTGCAGGGAGCCGTGAAAAAAATATAAATTAATGATGCATAGTTCTGCACTAAGCATGGACAAGTTTGTGAAAGGACTGCCAGTGCCAGGTAAATGTAAAGCAGACGATGAATCTCCTTTAAAGGGATAGTTCGGCCAAAAATGATATTTAACCCATGCATTACTCACCCTCAAGCCGTTCGAGATGCATATGTCAATCTTGTTTCAGACGAACACATTTTCAGTTATTTTAGAAAATGTCTTAGACCCTTCAGTGGATATAATGTGAAGCAATGGGGTCCACCTCCTTCAAGTCCCAAAATGTGCATACATCCTTCACAAAAGTAATCCATCCGGCTCCAGGGGGATAAACGAAGGCCTTCTGAGGGTAATCCGTGCGGTTTTGTTGTAAAAATATACATATTTAAAAATTTATAAATGAAAATATCTGACTTCCAGCAACGATCACGCGCTTTCGTGTTTTGTTTTGCTCTGCTCTCTGGCTGCGCTGGCGCGTTCGTTCTACGTCACAACAGTTCCTACGCTACGTCCTACCTCGTACGCCGACTTCCATCACCCGTGAACGCGCGTCGATCGTTGCCGGAAGTCAGATATTTTCATTTATAAAGTTTTAAATATGTATATTTTTAGGACAAAACCGCACGGATTACCCTCAGAAGGCCTTCGTTTATCCCCCTGGAGCCGGATGGATTACTTTTGTGAAGGATGTATTCACATTTTGGGACTTGAAGGAGGTGGACCCCATTGCTTCACATTATATCCACTGAAGGGTCTAAGACATTTTCTAAAATAACTGAAAATGTGTTCGTCTGAAACAAGATTGACAGATGCATCTCAAACGGCTTGAGGGTGAGTAATGCATGGTTTAAATATCATTTTTGGCCGAACTATCCCTTTAAACGTCACACCAAACACCTGTAGCAAATAGAACCCAGCAAACAGAATCAGTGAGGCTGCCTACCCCGGGTGCGGCACTGTGCGATACCACATAATTTCTGACAGTAAACTGATGCCCGTTATTATGAAGGTAAAATGATGTCATAATGAATTGCATGCGCAGGGTAAGATTTGTGAAAGTGTGCATAAGATTGCAAGCGTAAATTAAATTTGCGTGTGCAAGAGAAGATTTGTAAGCGTGTAAATCGCATATCAAGTGTAAGAAAAAAATATTTGCAGCATTTTACTGTTATTGGTAAGTGTAATACATGTATTGTGAAACTGCAGCTTCATGCTAACGCAAAATAAATAGGATCTGTATTCTTCTGACTTCCATTTTTCCGCGCTTACACTTTTGGCACGGTTTTTGCGCACAAATGCGGCCAGAAGCATTGCAAGCCTGTGAACAGCTATTTGCAACCGAAAACAACAGAGTCAGGGACTGCAAAACAGATTGATCGCGTAAAATCAAACTTTGTGTAAATAAATCAACTGTTGCAAATGTCTAAATGACTTATTGTGTACATGCGGCAAAAAAGTTCCCGAAATAACCCGATTTGTACAGTTGCGTCTTTCTTTTACCCGCGCTTCCAATTTTGGCACGATTCTCTCACTGAATGAGTTTCGCAAGCGCGAAGAGGAGGGCGGGTCCACCTTCATTATGCAGCCAATCAGATGAGCTTCTCGCTGACACTCGATTTACTCTTATCTGATTGGTTCAATAAACACGTCAGTCTTCAGAACGCATATTTATCTTCATTTGGCTCATTCTCGTTACTTTTAATGCAAACATACATGTTAAATAAATACATAAATCATGATTGTTTAATAACCTGTGCACCATTAGGTGGATTATTTGAGTAAATACGGAATTCCGAGCGGTGTTATTGTGTGTTATAGTGTTATTATTTTTAATACCGAATAATACCATTCATATGTTTTTCACATCATGTCAGAAATTTCTGTAGAAATTTCTGAATTCAGAAATTCAGAAATTTCTGTTCATGGTATTTAACATATATTTTTAAATATTGTCTTTGTCACAATTCTGTTTACTTTCGTGTGACTAATCAAGCTATTATGTTGCTAGTATAATGAAATGCTTTCTCTGTGTCCAGATTTGACTGTAGCTAATGAAAAACTGATTAATTTCTGATAAATCTGAAACTGATAAATTCAACTTTAACAAAAAGTAGTCTTTAATTATATATATATATATATATATATATATATATATATATATATATATATATATATATATATATATATATATATATATATATATATATATATATATATATATATATATATATACCCACATGCAAAATCAAATGCAAAGCAACCAATTATGTCTGAAAAAAAACCGAGCAGCCAGGGAATACACAGCATATGTGTTTATATATAGGGCTATACAGCAATCTAGTGGTTACACGATGGCATTGCAGGTGATAAATGGTGCATAATTTAGAGATGACCTTAAAATACATGTTAAAGGGAAAAATATATTATTATAACTAATTTTAGTAAAATAATAATAATAATTCTGGAATCGCCCACGATTAATTGACAGGTGAAATGATGCATGCAGTACAAAAAGGCCTACATTCAGCAACATCAATATTACAAACAAATCTGGCCTGCTGGAGGAGGATGATGAGCAGGATCACAGTCTATGAGCAGGATACATGCACTGAATATACAGAAATTTTCTTTCTTAACACACCAGCTCTAAATTCAGTATTTACTCAAATAATCCACCTAATGGTGCACAGGTTATTAAACAATCATGATTTATGTATTTATTTAACATGTATGTTTGCATTAAAAGTAACGAGAATGAGCCAAATGAAGATAAATATGCGTTCTGAAGACTGACGTGTTTATTGAACCAATCAGATAAGAGTAAATCGAGTGTCAGCGAGAAGCTCATCTGATTGGCTGCATAATGAAGGTGGACCCGCCCTCCTCTTCGCGCTTGCGAAACTCATTCAGTGAGAGAATCGTGCCAAAATTGGAAGCGCGGGTAAAAGAAAGACGCAACTGTACAAATCGGGTTATTTCGGGAACTTTTTTGCCGCATGTACACAATAAGTCATTTAGACATTTGCAACAGTTGATTTATTTACACAAAGTTTGATTTTACGCGATCAATCTGTTTTGCAGTGCCTGACTCTGTTGTTTTCGGTTGCAAATAGCTGTTCACAGGCTTGCAATGCTTTTGGCCGCATTTGTGCGCAAAAACCGTGCCAAAAGTGTAAGCGCGGAAAAATGGAAGTCAGAAGAATACAGATCCTATTTATTTTGCGTTACCATGAAGTTGCATTTCACAATACATGTATTACACTTACCAATAACAGTAAAATGCTGCAAATATTTTTTTCTTACACTTGATATGCGATTTACACGCTTACAAATCTACTCTTGCACACGCAAATTTAATTTACGCTTGCAATCTTATGCACACTTTCACAAATCTTACCCTGCGCATGCAATTCATTATGACATCATTTTACCTTCATAGGTTATATTTCTGACGTACTCCAAGCGCTCACTCAACTTCTGACACCCGGGACAAATGGATTTGCAACATTCGCTTTGTCACGTCCAGTGTAGACAACCTCCATACAAGAAAATATATGACTGAAGCGTATCTCGCCCTCATATACACCAGTTCAACAGTGGGTAATGAAGAGAGACCAGTGTGTTATGTGCTTCTGAGAGTATGAACTGTTGTCACACTGTATTAATTATAATGCTTTAAATAAATCTTATAGGATTTTGCAAACAAAGTCATGTCTGAGAGCGTCTTCATGTGGGTGCATGGAGGTGAGGGGCTTCAAAATATGTTTCTCTTCAAAAGGGAACCATAAACCAATAAAACACAGAGACAAACATAATGACTGAATTCTCATGAGAGAACTATCCTTTTAAACTTAGACAAAAATTGTTTACTTGTGTCCTGTCCGATCCTTATGCTTGAGCGTTCCAATTGAGTACTATATTGGCAAAAGTAATTATCACTGTCGTGTATAGCACTGATTCTGTGTGACATTTGGACATGGAGCAAATCAGCTCTTGATTTGTTCTTAATGGGGTCAGAATGGAAGCTTGTTCATTTGACAGGATTCTCCATTGACAGAGACACATTGATTGATGCTTTGTAGTGATTTCCTGTGTTATATATTCTTTTCTTTTAATTACGTTTCCCAAGCATCATTAAGTGCCATTATACTATAATGACAGAACTGCAGAGTCACAAGACAAGCTAATTGGTGATTAATGTTGTGTATCAGTGATGGAAGATTTGCAATTTAATGAAACAGTTCTGTATTTAAATGCTGAATTCGTACAAACGTAAATCTCAAGGACAGATATAGTGAATGTGATTCTGTCTATCTATCTACGAACCATGACATCAAGACAAAACATGCCCCAGCTGTTCTTGTATCAATATACAAAACTTTGCAAAAGGAATTATGGTTTATTAAAGCGGGCCGGTTTTCGTTGTTTTATAAATACGGTGAGAGGAAAATAAATGTGCGCGTTTGTTTTCTCTTCCTTGTTGCCCCTGTTTCTCTCTGTCTGTCTTTTTTGCATCTTTATACAGGCCTCATAGTTTACATGTCCGTCCATCCATCTCCGCTTCATGTGTGTGTGTATGTGATTGTGAAATATCTATCTTTCCATCCACACATCCATCCTCGCCACCACCCCCGTGCTCCTTCTTGGCGCGTTCACCCCGCTCCTGGCTCATCTCCTCTGGGCTGGAGGGCTTGTGAAAACCTCCTGTTTACAGGCCCTGTTGCCCACTAAAATCAGCTACAGATTCCCATTAATTTCTGCTTGTTGCTGTTGTACCCGAGCCAATGAAACGGTGTGTGACCACCGCACAGCCCTATCCACTTTGGAGCGGAGGCTGCCAAGGCGCCGTTTAACCCTGTGTGCTGGAGAGGGCAGGCACATATAACTCTTCCTAATGTATTGTCCCTCGTATGGGCTTCGACAGCCCCTTCTACTTGTGCGGCGCTATTCATTACCGCTAATTTGACGTGTTTACGGCCTGCCTTCCTTATATTAGATACTTAAAGGAATCGATTGGGCTTAAATCGAAACACCTACAGCCGCACAAACATGTCAATACGGAGATGAGTGCTTAATCTCAAGGACCAAGGAACTTATGTCCGGGGGGAGGAAACTCTGCAGATCTAATTTATGTACGTATCCCAATTACGATCAAGTGTGTGTTAGTGTGTTGGAAGAAGCTCTTGCTCGTGTCCTCAGGGCATATACAGTTCTGTACTGTTTAGAGGTAATGCCTTCCAGTTTGTCCGCATGCACAGTGTGATATGGACCTTTTTGTGAATGAGTTCATCTGCGGGGAGGGAGATAGGATAATGGGGATTCTCCATGACTTTGGAGCTCTGGGAATCATTATATGAGGACATGAATTTGGCACTTTGTAACCTCAGTAAACAGCGAGGTGCGATAGTCGCTGTGTGCTTGTTTATTTGTGTGTCCGTGTGTATATGTGTGCATAACGGAGAGAAGGTGAGAATAATACAACTGTTATTATCACAGAGCTATTATCTGTTAGGTCACTGACAGATTTTAAACACACATGCAGGTAACCCTGACACATAGAAGGGCCTAAAATATAATGAAAAAGGTGGGAAAATATGATATCGAACACCCACGGCTATTATGGAGGAATAGCAATCTGTGTGTGGTGTAGTGTTGCCTCAAACTTGTCTAATGGCTTCCAGACCTGCAGGTCAGCTGCGTGTTTCTCCATCATTCTGACGTCTTGGCTGTACTATTGGGCTCAATCTAATCATGGTGCCCAAATGCCCTGCAGGCTTTACAGTGTGCTGTTGATGCCCTTCACCTTTATTCTGAGTTCCAATGAGTGGGAAGCCAGGTTCGAGTCTCACAGGCACTATGCAGTACAGTTGTAAAACTACATACTCGTCGCCACGCTGCTGTTTGGCACTTTTTTGTGGACCGTTCGTTGGCTTTTTTCGTCTTGGAGTAAATGGTGAGGGAAAATGGTGCCAAAATGAGCCGATTTTACATGGTTTATGGATTTATTTTCATCAAAATGATGATAAACGTTAGATTCTTTCCACCACCGATTCACAGCATGAGGAAACTGCTCAGAAAGGCAAACACTCTGAGCTGAGTTTTATAATGAACTTGAGGGCAGTAACTCTTCCACCTACCCCCACCCCCGAGGCCAAGCTCTCTGTAGACCACTTCCATTCTGTGTTTTTCTACTTCATTCTTTCTTTTTTGGCTGGGTGGGGGGCATCCAGAGGAAGCAAAAAAATGGAGAGCGCAGCACATATTTCAGATTTATGAAGTTTGGACACTCCTCGCATTCCAACATGAGAAAGAGAGAGAGAGAGAAATCCTCATCTGGAAATAATTAGACTTTTTTTTTTTGTCATCCTCTTGGTATTAACGCAACATGACAGCTTGTAAGTATTTTTGTGCCATATTTCAAAGTTATGGTTTATAAACATCTGGTGAAGCTCTCTCTTGCGCACTCTTGGGAAAAGGGGATCTTTTTTCCACATTGCGCTCTGTTTGTATTGGGCTCAGGAAGGTGAGAAAGTCCAGCGATGTAAGAGGCCGTTGTTCTGCGCTGGATAGAGAGATGGAGCAGGGGGCATTGGGTGGGAGGCAGGTATGAAACACTCTGGCCTCTCTCAGACCTACAGCTTCCTCAAAGAGCCTGTAACAAGCTGCCACACGCACATTAACAGGCACGCAAAATGCCCCCAGCAGTCCTGAGCTTAGCCAGGCCACTGTGTCGGATGAAGCAGTCATCTGTCATTCTGCCTCTCTATCTTTCCTCACTTTGATTCATTAAAGATAAATAGAGTGTGTTCACGCAGATGCATTGTTGCGCCAATGCAGATGGAATATTGTACTAAAACTCTCTGATTGAGTTTCCTTCAGTAAAGAATGGATGAACAGTTATTTTTACTGACTCAAAAGTGAAACCAGTGAAGTTTGATTCCTGAACAAATGGCTCTTATGAGCTGGTTCTTATGGTACATCAAAACACTGTAGTCCGTGTCCCGTACGAATAACTCTAAGAAGTCAGTTTTCTTTTTAGTGAATCAAAAATATAATGCACAGCCAGTGTGGTTCAATTCCAAAATGTATGACTCTAATGAGTTGGTTCTTTTTAATGAATCAAACACATATCAGAATCAGAATCGAATTCCAATATTTATTCCTAAAATAACTAGACAGTTAATGGAACTGTTACAGAACCAGAATCGTTAAATACGTTACGATTTTCTGTTTCACACTACATTGGGTTCAGTTTCTCATGTATGTCATAGTATCATTTTCTTGCTTCTCACATAAAAATGCGACCCCTAGATTGACCGCTTCAGTTTCACATTTTCTTGTGCAATACGAAGGTTTGTGTTTCATATGCATGATTTTGCCAGATGCTCCGGTGGTCCTTGCCTGTGAAGTAGTACTCGGTCTATTTTTGAACCTCCATCTTGTAAAGTGCTCATGGGAATATTTTCAAATGTCATGCTTCTTGTAAAACCAAATACCCTATATGTATTTGACAATGCTCTCTTTCCTTTCACCAGCAACAAAGGATACATTGATTATCCCTCTAAAAGAAATTCTGTCCCGCCGCGGACCAGTGTCTGATGTGTTTTTCTTGGCTTGCTCAAGTTAAACTTTTGTCATTCACTCAGCATATTTTAACAAATTAGAAACATTAGAAACCCAAACCATAGTGATGTTTTGGTTTCGACATTTCAGTTCCACAATTACATTTTAAAACACAACCAAATTGTTTGACAGCAGAATTGAACAACTTAAAACAACTATCTATATTTGAAACACATGCTTTTGTAATAGAAACTCACAGCACCATTAAGGTCATGTGAATACTTGTTGCTTTGTCATATGACCGGTGTTAGACTGTATTTTTCCCTCTGTAATAAAGATAGCTGTTACAGTGCATACTAACAGAGGGGAATCAGGCTCCTATTTCTATGCACTTTTGCTGAACTAACTTAAATGTACTTCCTTTATGAAAGCTGCCTATATCACTGACACACCCACTCGCAGACTCAACTCACAGTCTGATCACATAGAAATCCAGTGAAACAAAGCATTGCAGTCTCTATTGAGGAACAACATCCTAACAGCAGTGGAGCGCAATGAGAACGCTCTTTGTCAGTGCTGTTTTCTCATCAGGAGTGACCTGTTTTTCCTGGCCCTTCTATGAAGTTTGTCTTGTATTTCAGCCAGATGGACAGAGTTGCCCATGGCCACCGTACACACAATGGCCAATAGGATCAATTTCATGTGTGCTGCATATTTAGCCTTTTGTCTATCGATAACGCTCTCCATAAAATCTCTCTTTAAATCCATAAAGTTCATAAGTTAAACTTTCATTTTGATATGGATGTGGAAGTGTTTGTTTTTATTTTTTGTTCTTCCTCAGGAAGCTTGTCCTAGTGTTGATGTGCATGGAGACAGTCTTTGTTTTTGTTTATAGACTGTTAAGAAATTGTATCTGAATGGGGTATTAAGATAACAGAAAATACATAAAACTTAGAGATGGACTTACAGTGAGTGGACCCAGAGATTATTTAGGACTCTTAAGTCACTCGTGAAATGTTTGAATTTCATTGCAATAGAGATAATAACTTTTCTGAACTTTTCCTTTTGTTTTTAAATGGCACATTGTGTGTTAAATACCTTATATATTTTGAAAGCATACAAACGTATTAATATTTATTTATTTATTTTAAATTGTTCTATTTTTATTTAAAATACGTTTCATGGGTTTTCTATTTTGTTGTATATGTCTACTGCAATAATATTTAGATACTTTTTGGGCCACTGTACCTACATTTTTTGAAAATTATAGTTTCTGTTGCGAACAGTGATTTAATTGTGCACAATTTGATCTAGTCCTGCTGAGTGAGAGTCCTAGTGTGCTAGAAACTGCTTACAGACAGGGGGCGCTCAACCAAATCCCCTTCTAAAACACATTTCAGTACTTTATTTGATATTTACAGATTTTTCCAACACTACATAAATCTGTGAGCTATAATTATGATAGTAACACGCTATATTAGTCTGTCACTCAGTATGTTCTCCATACGCCTCACCCTCCTTTTCTCTCTCTGTCTGTCTGGTTCTCTCTCTCTCTCTCTCTCTCTCTCTCTCTCTCTCTCTCTCTCTCTCTCTCTCTCTCTCTCTCTCTCTCTCTACTGAATGCCAAACAAAAGCACCTTAATGTGCTGGGAGAGAGAGATTATAGCGTTTTTATTGAGAACATGTGGAAATAATTCTCTTGTAATCTCCTGTAATTGTAAATCTGATATTAGGACGGGCTGGAGTTCATTTTCACCAACATCTCGACTGACTGAGTTATTATATCACATTTGTGGTCCAAGCAAATGATGTGGCCATTTGTATGAAAGGTCCATTAAAGTGTTTGTAGGAACTGGCTAAGATATTCGTGTTGAACAAGTTAACATGTGTTGCAAACAATATTGTCAATGTACTTTCAGTCAACTCGCTGTGCTTTACCCCCGCCCAAGTCACTTTTTTTCTCCCTCTCTTAGAGTGATAGAACCTTATCTGGGCTCAAGGTTAAAGTGAAATGTCAACTAATCAGAGTTTGTAAAATAAGGACCTCTTGGCCAGGCAAGCCAGATGACAGCTGCTCGTTAACCTACAGAAATAATGACAATTAGGAATAATGAAAATTCTGAACGAATCACTCTTACTGATTCAGTGAACTGGACTAAAAAGTCATTAATTGACAACAACTCATTCACAAACAGGGCATTGCTAATTAACATGCAGAAGAAAGCTAGGATGGTTATCAAGATTTTCAGTGATACACATATTTTATTTAGAAAAAAAATATTAATCTAATGTTCATCTAACATGCCCTGCTACGATGACTTACTCTCGCTGATATTGCGTGATCTTAATGGTGCATGAAAATTTCCCTTATTTTGCCTCTCCTTATGGTCAATTTGAAATAAATGCATTGGAACACTTTACTATGAGTATAATGTAGACAGATAATTACACAATATCAGCCCTTCATTACTCCACCTTAAGCAGGACTTAATGAGAAATTCATTACCCATTTCCACATTTCCCTGCTGCCCATGTCTTCAATGCATACACTCAGCATACATTATCTCTTCTTTTGCTATCTACAGCAAAATCCTCAACCTCTCTCTTTCCTCAGTAAAGATCAGAGGATTATTTGCCAGCATGAATACTAAACACGAGAACAGAGAGTTCAACTTTATCCAAAGCAGATGTCACACAAATTCTGATGAGCTATCAAGGAATAATCTACCAATCCAGACTCTAAACTACTGCGTGCAGAACAGGTTTGTATTTGAAATCAGCATATTGTCATATTGATGAGAATGGACAATGAATGGAACAAAACACAGGGCTTAAATACCAGAGCAAACGAATTAATGAAACAAGCCACAGGTGTACTGAAACACAGGAAACTGAACTAAAGCACGTGTCAAACCCACCCAGAACATAAACAGACACAGATTACCTGTAACATCAAGAAGGTGCAACCTTGTGCCATATATAGCAGACATCAAAAATACAAAGAGTCCAACAGAGGAGGCGGGTGCAGGACTGGACCACTGAGTAACCATAGGAACCAGGGCAGAGACAACTGTGGGGAGCCAATCGTTTTGGAGACCCAGGCAGAGTCGAGAAGCCAAAGAGACCGGGCGACACAGAAGGTCCTGGAGATGGGAACGAGTGGCCAAGGCGAAGCCAAGAGACAGGTGTACTGTGAGGTAAGGACTGAGGTAGAGCCAGAGGGAAGGTGGAGCCCGACAGAGCCAAAGAAGTGGAGGGACGAGTCACAGACGAAAGCCCGTAAGTCCATCGCAACGGCAGAATAACAGCTGACCAAGGCAGAGCCGGAGGGACGAGAAAGCCTGGTGGAGCTGTAGGAATGATGGTCCCAGGTGTGGGGCTGTGTTCTTTTGTTTGTTTGTTTTATCAAATAAATGCAGCATTGGTGAACATAGGAAACGTCTTTCAAAAACATTAAGAAATCTTACTGACCCCATATATCAAAACAGTTTAGACCTAGGATAATAGTGCCTATACAGTTGCAAGAAAAATATGCAAAGCTTTTCTGGATGTCTGCTGAAATTGGTCATAAAACTACATTTGCACTAAATCACAACAATTGACAAACAGTCTGCTTAAGATTAAGAACTTCTGATTTGCATAAAGCAAGAAAGAGTTACAGAAATATCTCAGCCTTTATGTCTATGGTAAGAGAAACTACTCATAAGTGGAGAAAGTTCAGCATTGTTGCTGCTCTCCATAGGAGTGGGCGTCCTGCAAAGTTCACTGATAGATCATAGTGCAGAATACTTAAGATGTAAAGGATTTTATGTTTTTTATATTTAAAGTAGTCTGTGGATGGATGAAACCAAAGGTTGTTTTATAAAAGAAAAAGGCTCAGCACACAAACATCTCATCCCAACTATAAAGTACTACAGTAGGAGGGACTATGATGGTTTGTGGCTGCTTGTTGCCTCAGGCCCTGGACAGCTTGCTATCATCGACAGAACAAGTTTATCAGGATATTTTGCAGGAAAATGTACAACGCATTCTCATCCTTTGGCGTCATATAAGTGACGCCTGACAAAACGTCGAAATACTACGCACATGGCACCCTTTAGCGTGAATATAACACGCGAAGTGATGGGTAGGTTTAGGTGTGTTGTAGGGTCTGCGTCTCATATTCACGCTAAAGGATGCCAGTCAACTTTATGATGCCTTGGGTTCGCGTGTTATATTCACGCTAAAGGGTGCCATGTGCGTAGTATTTCGACGTTTTGTCATATAGCGTCACCTATATGACGCCAAAGGATGAGAACGGGCTGAAATGTAAGGCCATCTGTCCACCAATTGACGCTCAACCTCAACAGAAGTTGGGTGATGCAACAAGACAGTTATCCAAAGCACAGGAATAAACCAAGTTTTTTAAAAAGAAATGGTGCAGAAAACCCTCCTGAATGATGTGCAAGTCTGACCTGCAATTACAGGAAACGTTTGGTAAAGGTTATTGTCACCTAAAGAGCGCCAAACAGTTATTAGATCAGAGGGTTCACATATTTTTGCACTGTGAATCTTTACATGGTGTGTTCAATAAAGAAATTAAAATGTCATTGTTTGTTATTTGTTTAAAGCTGCAGTCCGTAGCTTTTTGGGGGTTAAAAATTATCCAAAACACATATTTGAGAAAATACATAACCAGCCAGTGTTCAAAACTATCTGCTTGCCTTAGCTCGATTCAAAGCGGTAAGCTTGTAATAATGTTTTTAATTCCAGTGGTACTGGTGGATTTCCGCGGGAGATTCGAGCATGTCTTTGCGTCATTACGTCACATCTGTACACATAAAGAAGGAGTCTCGGCTAGTCGGCTATATTGCGTGTGAGGATGCTGGAGGTGGAGATTTATAGCCTTTTCTCACAGCACTTGATATTATTAAACTTATCAATTTGATGGTGGATCCAGAAAGGTTCAAACGACAATCATCAGTGACAACAGATTCACCCGCTGTAAAATGCAAAAGACTTCGCTCGGACTTCGGAGTGGCTACAGAAAAAAAGAGACTGCAACCGGACCCATGCGAAAACAAGGATACATATCGGAAGGACATTACATGTAGTCACGCAATGCTTGCTTACGTTGTTAACATTAACAATTTGAGAACAAAGTATAATTTGCACGGTTTTGCGTGATATGATAACTTATAAGCGATTGTTAGATTTAATCAGCGTGATTTACTGCAATGTCAGAACCAGAACAAAAGTGGATGTTTCTTACTAGTTCAGAGGACATTTTCCGGTGTAAATTCTTATGTTGGTCATACTTCCAAAAATAATAATCTGTGATTCTGAATGACAGTATCCACACCGGCGCGGTGACTGCAGCCTCACAGTCTCCTCAAACATTGTGTTCATCCGCGCTGTGCCGTGACGGGGGTGTTGAACTCACGTAAAGTTGATAATTCCGCGAATGACTGCAATTGCAGATTTCGAACAGAGATGGCGACAAAGAGGAAAAACGCCGGACTGCAGCTTTAAGCAGACTTTGATGAAGATTAAATCAAATTTGTGAACTAATCCAGAGACTATTTATATAGAGACATGCCACTTCCTGAATCCTTAATACAACTATATAGGGGAAACCCGTAACGCCAAAGATGGCGGTTGTATGCACATGCCCCGCCCCTCCCGCTGGAAAGCCAATCGTCTGCTTTTAACAGTCAAGCTGGAAAACATTTAAGCCTATCGTTTGGTTCCACCGACGCATGCGCACAGTTGAGTTTTGCGACAGCGGAAAATATGTTACTGTTTGAAAAGGCGGCAGATTTGATATGTGTTAGTTGTGTAAATATCAGACATCCCAAGTCTCCCGGAAGTTCCAGATTGATAGTGGCTCCCTGATGACCGCAAATTAGTTCAAATCTCCCGGAATCTAGAGCGAGCGAGCAGTAGCGCGCGCACGACAGAGAGCGAGAGAACCCTTGCGCATGCGCAGTAAAAGTATAACCTGTGGGGAAAAAGGCGTTTTAAACCTTATTTTGGGGCAAAGTCATCAAACTATTTCAGCGATTTTTATCATATTTTATTACTGTTTGTATACATGCAGTTTTTATGTCCCGGTGACCAGTGAAAGTGCAGTTCTGAGTCTCTGCCCATTCATTTAGATAGGAGCCTGGTCTTGTTAGTCCGAAATAGCTGCCCGGAGGCGTTGCCAAGATGGCGGCCGAGTGGCATGACTTGCCTAAAAGGACTTTGACTAATCTTTCAGAATGGTTTTGTAAACAAACAATTGATTCAATGTAAAGATTGGACAAATGATTCTTTCATGAAATCAGACACTGCTACTTTTCTCTCGCAAATGTTTTCAGTGAATATCTTTGAATCTTTTAGATTTTTTTAAAACCTATTACTACGGTGGCCGAGATTACCGCTGCAACTGAAGAAAACAAAAACACAGAAAACAGAAAAAAACACCAGTAAATTAAGAAAACATCTTCATCAGTTTGACAACACATGTGCTGCAAAAGCTCACAACGCAGCCAAATGCAGAAACACCCTGCACACAGTGCACAGACCACACAGACCACAATGGAAATGTTTCAAGGGGACCCCAAAAAGTGACGAATTTGGCTGGGACATGCTTATTGTTCAATATCTACTCATCAGTGGTGTTGTCGATCACCTGAAAGGTGAGTTTTTTGTTTACTTTAAAATCCTGATCGTATGTGCGTTGTGAGTATCTGCAGCGTGTTTCTGTATTTGGTTGCGTTGTGAGCCTATATATATGATATAGTGAAACTCGAAAAATTTGAATATCGTGCAAAAGTTCATTTAATTCAGTAATTCAACTTAAAGGGTGAAACTAATATATTATATAGTCCCATTACATGCAAAGTGAGACATTTCAAGCCTTTATGTGTTATAATTTTGATGATTATGGCTTACATCTATGAAAACCCCAAAGTCAAAATTAGAATATTGTGAAAAGGTTTTCATAGCTGTAAGCCATAATCATCAAAATTATAACAAATAAAGGCTTGAAATATCTCACTTTGCATGTTATGAGTCTATATAATATATTAGTTTCACCTTTTAAGTTGAATTACTGAAATAAATGAACTTTTGCACGATATTCTAATTTTTCGAGTTTCACCTGTATATCATATATCAACTCTCTCTGCCACCGTATATTACACCGTATTTGCATTCCTTTTGAAATCCTTTTTATCCAATTTATATAGAAATGCAGGTAAATCTAAAGGTGCACATACTTTGTCATGCAACTGTAGCAGGAAAACCAGCCAAACCAGGCGCAGTCAATCCTCAACCTTGGCCAAAACTTCTGCTCATTACAGTAGGACTCCAATGCAAACCACATGTTTCATATTTTTTCATTCGGTCTTCTTTTTATCAATTTTCATCTGACTGATTGGATCAAAAGTAAAGAAGGGTAAAACCCTGATCTTGGATTTTGAACCGTTAGCCTGTGAATGATAGGCCAAACACCTTCCTTAATTGCTTTTTTTTTTTTTTTTTTTTTCTTGTAGTGTCTCAAATCCAAAGCACATACTCTGCTTTTTTATGATGGATGGTGCCGCAGAAGAGGTTCAGCTCCAGGAACGCACGAGGTGCTGTGATTAACGATGCTGCATGGAGTCCCACCGGAGCCCAAGAGGATGATACAGTTGTGTGAAAACAGCTGCTTCTGTGAGGAGATAGAGGGCTCCAGGCAGGAGGCACAACCCTCCGACTCACACCACGGACCTGTCAAGATGGAAACACAAGCAACGAGGGGTGGGCTGCGGCGTTAGAGAATATGAGGAGGCTGAAGGTCACAGAGGAGGAAGAGGCACGATTTGATCCAATATTAGACTAAGGGCGATTACAGTGAGAGAAGCAGAGGGATCTCAACACAAAAAGTGTATGCAACAAACTCAGTAATGACTCTTCAAAAGAGTGCCCTGCAGTGCACTGGCCAGATATAACTATACGGTTTATACTTTATTGTCAAGGTGTTTTGTGCAACCCCGTTATATTTTTCCGATTATGTCCAATCATCCGTCACAGAGACAGGGGAAGTGTTATTTATGTCAGACCTGTATGTGCTGCAGAAGTGGGGTGACTTTGGCAAGAAAACTTTTCATAAGCTTCTTCATCTTAAAGTTCAAATATACCTCTAATAGGCACTAAGATTTCATTAAACCAAACACATTCTGAATGACACCTACATATACTAACACACTTAAGGCCCGTTCACACTACGATATGATAACTATAACTATTTTAGCATCCACACCAATGCACAATAATGCTCTGTTTATTTCTGCTGCAATTACTTCATCTGCTGCTTTAAATACTCAAGCTCTTTAAAGCCAGGTAGATTCTGATTGGCTGTCAGTGTTTTTATTTTTCATCAGCTGGAGAGAAATCATTCTGAGAGTGATTCCAACAATATCGTTCCTCTGTGCCATTATCGTAATATTTTTGGTGTGGACTTTCCTATTGTCATAGAATTTGAAGGATTATTAAAACATTAGAGTTATAGTTCGTCCTTGTGGTGAACGGGCCTTTACTCCATCTTGATGCCCTCATCCACAGCCAAAAAGATGTGTCAATGCATGATGCATTATCAAGGTTTTGCTCATTAGACACTATCAGATTCCAGCAGTGAATATTTGATCAAAGTTAGCAGTCAATATTATTGCAGAACAGTCTTGGGCTTTTAAAAAATGAAGGTCACGTAAAATATTTCTTTCAAATAATCTATCTTTCTCTCCAACTCTTTTGCTCAAACTCCTAATGAGAAATGTATTGAAATGAATTTATCATACTCATATTATTAAAATACGGTATATATAATTGTGCAGTTTCATAAGATTGTATTATTATATTATATTAATTATATTATACACACTAATGAAAGTCCTCTGTTGTGTGACTGTGTTTAATGTCTTGAATTGCATATCAGTAAATTCACTTCTGTTTATTCTTGTTCAACATCCTGTAAATTCTGTATTTTACTCATCCCTCATAGACACGTAGACATGATCTCTTGTTACCAAGCACTGAGAAAGTAGCAAATAATTGGAGCAAGAGGGAAAGGTGTAGTTTATTAAAGAAGGTGCTTCGGAGTTGTGAGTCTTCGTGATGGAGCATGCTTAGAGACATGTAAATGAGAGGGTAATGGTTGTCAGGTCCTGACAGCTTTAAACAGCCTTTTAGTTCACTGTGCTTATCTGTCATAAAAAAATAATAAAATAAAAAACATTAAGAGAGCAGGCACAGACAGCTGAGAAAGCACAGCACATCATTATCAGAAAATGGTGGGATTCTCTCTCTGCATTTGCAGGCTTGTCTGAGTCGGGCCGCCCATCTGAGTCTCACCCCCGGCCGTGCAAACAGTGCTCTGGCTGTCAGGAGAACAAGACATGCACTGCCACAACCACGTTTCTTTATTGCCAATCACATACTCGCTACATCACCCGGGGAGCATGCATTAGACCAAGGTTGATTTGTACTTATTCATACAAATGCCTTTATCAAGATGTGATGTTTGTCCGTGGTGTTTTATCTCCTCCTTTATGTGATTAACATGTTCATTCCTTTTTTGCTCTCTCACATCTGTTTCCCGTTTTCCTCCCTCTGTCTTGTAACTTTATTGGAAATGTGGTGTATGTGTGGGGAGGAGTGTTAAAGTAAATGAAAATGTAAAAAGACTATAATCTGTAGAAATATAGATAGATAGATAGATAGATAGATAGATAGATAGATAGATAGATGCGTGCGTGCGTGCGTGCGTGCGTGCGTGTGTGTGTGTGTGTGTGTGTGTGTGTACATTAGATAAACCAATGTGTGCTATTGATGCTCACAGACAGGGAATAAACAAGCAAGATGTGACATTTTCCCATATTCTTTACTTTGTTGAACTATTACACACAGACCAGATACTAACTGACTAAAGTTCAAAATGAGTTTAATGTGTTTACAATTGTGCCTTAAGCATATTGTGATCAGTACCATCTAATAGTCTGCATCACTCCAGTCCCACGGCCCGACGACTTCAATACCAAAGGCACATAATACTCCCACAGGTCCCTGGGGTCCAACTTTGTAAGATGCAGGTTGTTGTGCCCTCTAAGGTCACTGCAGTTAACCTCTTTTCAGTGTCTTGTCTGCAGAATCCAGCTGTCCTGAAAAACAGGAAAGGCAGGAGAGACAGAAGTTGCTTGCGACACCTGTACATAACTCCACTGGCACTGGCCGAATGCCCGGCCAATGAAAACACAGTGTGAACGTACATAAATGACACATAAATGAGAAGCGGGCTGATGTTATCGAATGGGAGTGAATGACATGGAGGCACCTGAATGAACTTTGTCAGGTCATTTAAACTGCTTTGTTTCCCAAAAAAGTCCCAACTTACAGCAATCGCGGCCATAGCTGCAAATCAAACACGGGGAATGAGAGATTTGGAAACAAAGAGTTAGTGGAAACAAAGAAAGGGGGAGGGGCGAGAGAAAAACAGAGAAGAGGAGCAAAAGACAGATTTGACTTTAATGGAAGGAATTCAACTGGGGCATTTTCTCGCTTTGTATTCGTTTCAGTTCATCATACATCCACTTTGTTTTACAGAATACATCCAGTGTTTTAATGAAAGACATTGCGTCTAATTTTGTCCGTCAGTGTTTCATCTGCCTCTCCAGAATGCTGATTGCAGTTTGATGAATGTTTAAACCGTATTGAAGGGCCCCGAGTTAAGGGCTTTAGAATAATAGAAGCACTCTGGTGGGTTTTGCGAGGTCCTCCATTAAATAAACATCTGGCTCTTCCGTTCAGCAGCATTATTCATACCATAGGACGGAATTGAGATCTTCCTCTGCTCTCGTTCCGTTGCCGTTCTGCCACGGGCAGCTCACTGTATCACCGCACAATGAAGTCATGTTTCTACCATTCAAACACAACGCAGTGTATGCCAGAGGCTCACTGCCACGGTAACAAGAGAAATAGGCATTACTCCAGATTGCGAAGGAACCATAAATTGGCTGCTTAAGAGCTTTGTTTTTACAGGAAGCTCTTGCCTGAGATGTAGTAAAATCCACTACTGGCCCTGTCAACACATTCTAGTGTAGGCCTCACCTTAACAATACATCACTGTATCGGCACTGTCAGGTAGAGTTACATAAATGCCAACATGACCCCTGCCAACAGAGACAAACCGATATTGAGAGATTCATACCAGAAGCTTGGAATGTTATTCTCTTGCCATTTCGTCAAATGTGCATGCAAGTAGCAAACCAGAAGTAGATGAGGTAAACCAGGGTTGTGCGAAATTCAGAAGAATGAGTGTGATTTTGAATTGAATTGGGCACACCCCACAGGAAGGTGTATGTGAATGACAAAGGGATTTTCTAACTTGCAATTAAAAAAAATCAAGACAGGTGATGCATTCTGATTTAAATTTAAAATTTTATTTGAATAAACTAAATAGAAATAGATATATAGGTGGGCGTTCAAACTATTCATCCATCTAAGTATATATCTTGAGAAACTTTGCTTTTCCAGTTATGAATTTCTTTGAATCTCAGTTTATTTTTATTTTACTTATTCAAAGTGAAATGCAATTCTCATTCCTGCTACCTCAATTCAAATCATGTTCACCAGTCAACAAAAGTTTCTAATTTAAGTGTTGTGTGCCATTCAGAATTGAATTGAGAATCCCTTTTAAATTCGAATTCAATCCTGTATGGTGCACAACCCTAAAACTAGCAACATTTGTTAATTGGTGAACTTGAATGAAGGCTGTGCTTGTCATATACAATGAAATTCTTCAAGGCCTGTGAACCAAAATATGTTGGTTTAAAATAAAGTTTAAGTTCTCCAATAAACAAGTGTTCCATGTTTACCTTCTAGAATCATACCAGTAATAAGAACCTTATGATATTGGGTTTTTTTCCAGTGCCAAAGAGTAAACATTGGCACAAGAACGAAACAGAGAGAAAGAGGCAAATCTGTTATTGCTATATATGCTATATGTTATTTAGTTTTTTTTTTTTAGAAATGTTGAAGTCACCGTCCAAAATTAACGCTTGCCAAGCAGCAAATGCAAATATAAAAAAAAGTAAACAAAAAAAAAAGTAAAATAGGCTTCATTGAGTAAATAAAACATTGCATGATCTGAGGCAAATGCTACAGTGATTGCCAATATTACTTGAAAATGGAAACTCATGATAATGGATTAAATCCAATCCCAGGGTGCCATGTTCAGCATGTTTTTCTCTTCCCACTTTTTTGACCCTATAGTCATTGCAGTGGTATTAAAGAGACAGCTGCTTTGAAACACGTCATGATGACATTGGCTGTCGGATATAAAGTATGGGGGCTTTTGGGTAATGTCTTTGTCATGATAGCTCAGTCATCACTTGCACATAGTTTGTCAGTGGCGCAGAGACACATGTGGCCTCACTACTCCAAACAAAGTTTTAAAAAGAGCGGTTCTTGATAGCTGGCTCACCGTGAGGGCACAAATGAAGGGGGAGCAAAGCTAAATCCTGCTCTGACTGATAGGTGAATAGCTGGCCTGTCAAACATGGCGAAACTCTGTACCAAGGGACATCTACTGGCAGCATGAGAACACACAACTGTTGAGCAAATACGTCTCAATTAGCCTGATAGGGGTGTTAGGGCTGCCTGCATATACAGGGGTTGGACAATGAAACTGAAACACTGGCCAATAATGTTGGAGGTTTTATATGCACGTCCCGGTGGCCAATCTTCCCTGATTTTACATTCCATTAGAAAGAGCAGAGTGTGAAGGTTGAATTAACAGAGAAATAGCACAGCTGTACATAAAATATTGCAATTCACACAACATAATGGGAGACATATCCGTCTCGAGGTCGAAAGAGGACAAATTGTTGGTGCACATCTTGCTGTCTCATCTGTGACCAGGACAGCAAGTCTTTGTGGTGTATCGAGAGCCACGGTATCCAGACTAATGTCAGCATACCACCACATGTAGGACGAACCACATCCAACAGGAGTAACTGTCAACACAAGAGGAAGCTGTCTGAAAGGGATATCTAACCCAGATTGTATCCAAATAACAAAAAAACAATACAAAAAAAAAAACACAGCTGCCCAAATCACTGCAGAACTAAAAGTGCACCTCGACTCGCCTGTTTCCACCAAAACTCTTAAAGGGGTCATATAATGGTACATGCACTTTTACAAGTTGATTGTACTGAAATGTGTGTTGGCAGTGCCTGTACACAACATACACATCATAAAATGACAAAAATCCATCCAGTGTTTTTTTTTAATCTCCTTATATATTTTCCCCTGTCTCAAATTGAGCCGTTCGATTTTGTGACGTCACTAAATCGGACGCCCCTCCCACGATTGTTGATTGACAGCAGCGTTTCAACACAGACCCGCCCTCGCTCGTGAGCGAGCTGTCAATCATAGTCCGCGCGGACCGGCGCGGTCATTGTTGATATGCTGGAGCTCTGTCTATGAGCAGAATGGCGTCTAAGCGATTGTGGTGTTCTGTTCTTGGGTGTAATAACGAACACAGTCATTTTAATGTTCCTAAATCCGAACCGCTTAAGATGCAGTGGCTGAGTTTGTTTTCGAAGGGAATATTCCCCACGAGCAACGTCAATGCTCTCATGTTTGCGCAAATCATTTCACACACCAGACTGCTTTATAAACGAGGATCAGTATAAAGCTGGTTTTGCTAAGAAGCTGCTCATGAAAAAAGGATCGGTACCAGATATTCGTGTTCCTGCTGAACCTCCAGAAGAACTGAAGTGAGTGTTTTATTAAACTTTATATTAATATTTATATTAATCTTTGCAAATCGCTAGCTGCACGCTTCACAATGAATGCGTCTAAGGTTTACAGTCAGGGTACATTACGGGATGTTTTCTATGTATGACGTTCTCAATATAATTCATAATCCCACGTTTATACTGAACAACGTGTTATGGTTATTGTGTTATTGTGTTCAAACGGTGTACGCACAGAACAGAGAGGCGGGGTGAGCAAAGCCAAAGTCCTTTTAGGCAAGTCATGCCACTCACCCGCCATCTTGGCAACGCCTCCAGGCAGCTATTTCGGACTAACAAGACCAGGCTCCTATCTAAATGAATGGGCAGAGACTCAGAACTGCACTTTCACTGGTCACCGGGACATAAAAACTGCATGTATACAAACAGTAATAAAACATGATAAAAATCGCTTAAAAAGTTTGATGACTTTCCCCCAAAATAAGGTTTAAAATGCACTTTTCCCCACAGGTTATACTTTTACTGCGCATGCGCAAGGGTTCTCTCGCTCTCTGTCGTGCGCGCGCTACTGCTCGCTCGCTCTAGATTCCTGGAGATTTGAACTAATTTGCGGTCATCAGGGAGCCGCTATCAATCTGCGGGAGACTCCCGGAACTTCCGGGAGACTTGGGATGTCTGATATTTACACAACTAACACATATCAAATCTGCCGCCTTTTCAAACAGTAACATATTTTCCGCTGTCGCAAACCTCAACTGTGCGCATGCGTCGGTGGAACCAGATGATAGGCTTAAATGTTTTCCGACTTGACTGTTAAAAGCAGACGATTGGCTTTCCAGCAGGAGGGGCGGGGCATGTGCATACAACCGCCATCTTTGCCGTTACGGGTTTTCCCTTATATAGTTGTGTTAAGGATTGAGGAAGTGGCATGTCTCTATATAAATAGTCTCTGGCAAAGCTCATTATCATTTAAAGTCATATGCACTGAAACCGCGTGCTGAAAACAGAGCTGTTTTTGACCAGGTAAAATAAGTGTTTTCTTACAATACTAATGAGAATTTTTAATTAAAGTATATTACAAACTTGAAATTTAGACCCTAAAGAATCATATTAGCTTGTTAAAAAATGTCATTATATGACCCCTTTAAATCGGGAGCTCCACGGAGTCTGTCTTCATGATCAGGCTGCTATAGCCAAACCTTTGGTCACTCGTGCCAATGCCAAAAGTTGATTTCAATGGTGCAAGCAGAGGAAATCTTGGACAATGTAAAAAGGAAGGAATTAAAATATAAACGATTCATTGTCCTCTCATGAGTCCACCTTCACTGTCTTTCCCACATCCATTGGAGTTACGGTTTGGAGAAGCCCCAAAGAAGCTTACCACCCCAACTGTTGCTACCCAGAGTGAAGCACAAGGGTGGATCAGTGATGGTTTGGGCTGCAATATCATGGCATTCCCTAGGCCCACTACTTGTGCTAGATGGGCGCATCACTGCCAAGGAAAACAGAACCAATGTGGACCATGTGCACCTAATGTTTCAAACATTGTACCCTGAAGGTGGTGCCGTGTATCAGGATGATAATGCACCAGATCTGAATATTATTGTTTTATAAATGATTATAATATTTTTTAAAAAGTAATTAATTTGAATATGAATATGTACTGATTGTAAATATATATTTAATGAGCATCTATCATTTTGCTGTGATATATAGACTTTAAAATCATTTAAATAAAAATTTTGTAAAATTAAATTATTATTATATAATACAGTATAGTGATTATGTATATGTGTGTGTGTGTATATATATATATATATATATATATATATATATATATATATATATATATATATATATATATATATATATATATATATACATATATGCGTGATTATTAATAAATGTTAAATGTTCATTTTACTGTGAAACTTATTCTGTGACATGCATAGTCTCTTCAAAACCATTTTAATTCTTTAAACCACACAACATGCTTATATGCATTGTTACCACACAAGTAAATGCAGGTGGGCTTCAGGGACAGACTTGTAAGGGCATATCAAATGAATTAGTAAGCATTAATACATTATGAGCACTGTTCTGGCTCGCTACAGCATGTTGGGGCAGGGAGTTAATGGGCGTAAATGATTTCCATGTCTGACCGAGGGTACACAAGCACTCCTCCTTGTCAACTGGGAGCGATTTTGTAACCCATACTGTTGCAGAGCCGTAATGGAAGATGGCTAGGTGAAACCTTGGGGTCCACATTAACCTTTAAAGTGTTGGCCCAAAAGTGTTGAGGAGAGGCCGTACAGGACCAGAGTTAATGTACAAGCCCCTATGTCCTGGCCCGGGAGGGGTCTGCTGAAAGACTGCACACACCAGCTGCCCCCTGCTATTTTTGAAGGGGCATTTGTCCCATCCTTATCCATTGCTGGCTGACTCAACTGAAAAACATCCATAACCGTGCTGAGTCCAGCCATTACCTGTGCTTGTAGCACAGCACCTGAACCTGTTGACCTTGTTAGCCTTCACTCATATGAGAGAAATACAGCACTTAGAGAGAGTTTTGCAGTTTTTTGGCTTTGTGTTCACCTCAGAGGACAACACCTGCTAGTTCTAGTTCATATCTGTCATAAACTAAAATACATGCTCATATGCTTGTGTTTAACTTTTTTAAAAAGATTATCTTCAAGATATGAATATAAAAGATAAGATCAACTATACTGTAACAAATTATTGTTGGTTTAACTTTAAAAAAGTAAGTAACCTGGTTGCCTTAATTTTGAGTTCATTGAAATAAAAAAAAGGAGTTAATACAACGAAGGAGATTGGCTAATCAACAGAAACTCAAAATGTTATGTAATCTGAACCATGCATGAATTATCTAAATTGGTTTGACAAAAGAAAAAATGTTGTTGTAACAAATCATGAAAATATATATATTTTTATGGTGTATAGGTTTTAAATTAACCAATGTTTTGGATAGGCCTATATATGTACAGTGTGTGCAGTATTTATTCAAACACAATATTTTTATGTTAAGCTACTTGACATTATGTGGCATTGGGAGGTCATATGAGGCTGAGTACAGATATTGTGGCATAATCTTGAAGAAAATAACAACTGAACCTCTGAATCCATAATTTTTGCATTTTGCTAAATGTTAGGATGTAGGCCTACCGAAAACAAACAAACCACAATTTGCATTACACAGAGCTCTGGTGGCGCATGGGCACTTAAAATCTGTCAGCGTTCTGAAATGCCAGCGATTATGCCGTGGCATGATTGCGCCATTTTTCAACTAAAAAAGGTCCAGTGCACGTAAATAAATAGCAGAGCCCTGGCTGGAATTATAAAAATGTCACCACAAACCAACAAGTGCCGCTGATGCATATAAAGCCGTTTCGTTTCGAAAAGAATGGGGAGGAAAATGTGATACTTAAGAGTCATTAAAATTGTATGATGTTGTGCTGCACGCAAGTCAAATATGACTTCTCTGTTCGCTACAGAGGGAGAACATAAACAATGCCGACTGCCACACAGCACGGTCCATAAATGTCTCCAGAATAATGTTTACATCTCGACTGATCTGTCATCTGCAGGAGCCCCTGCCCCATCATGCCCTCACCCAGACGTGCCATAACTAAAGATGCTGACAGGGGATGCTTTGTCTCTGCACCAAATATTTCCCTGTTTTTATTAAAGTGCTGAACAAAACATAAGGAGTAGATTTATTTCTCCATTTGAATAACAACATATTTTAGACCTGTAATTCACATTATTGCGGTAACAAATAAATACTTTTCTCAAATGATACATAAATGATCGTTTGTTTTGGTTTATTTCAGTGTTTGTTTGTAATAAGCTCTCAACTTCACTTAGTTTAGTGGAAAATGATGGAAATGCAATGCTAGGAATATTTTTTATTGCCAATACACTTGTATTTGTATTGGCTGTTATGTGACAATAATATTAAACTCAAAAAAGTGCATACTATATTTTGCATGTTGTAAATGTAGACTATCAAAAAGCAACATGGTGCATTGCAAAGGCTGATCTACTCTTAAAGTAATCTGAAATTATGTCCATTGTGCAATAGGCTATTTCACATTTAAAAAAAAAGTGTTTTTATTTTTTTATTTTTTTTTTTTAGCTGATCTGAAACATCGTTTTACACCATCGTTGGCAGAATATGTTGTAACGTGTTAGGACATTTATTAACATTGTTTCATTATATTATATTTGATTCTTTATATATTTATATTTGTTTATTTTGATTATTCGTGTAATTGAGTAGGCTATTAGCAATTCATATGCACAATTTTTTTGCAGTAGGCTGTCAAGTGTCCGATACACTGACAATTGACCTCAGCGTTAGTACTAAAATCCATTGATGAACTGCCACAATTTTATTCAAGCGCTCAATTTAAGAAACACAGTCTGATCAGACGATGACGTTTCCCAGTGGCTCTATGCTGCCCTCTTTTGGCTTGATGTGATCATGTCATCCAAGGTTTAAAGAAAAATAAACGATAGTGGACAGTAAGCATTATTTATTTATTTATTTATTTATTTATATTGTAGGCTATTTAAATTATTTTCAATTATTATTTATTAATAAATAAATAAACAATGTTAACTTTACATTTTTGGATGACATTATACATTTATTATAAATATTAATAAATGTATCATTTATTAATATTTGTCAGCCATTTATTAACATTTGTCGGTTGTCAGCCGGTAGTAAATGTGCTCTATAAATAAACGGAAATAAACGGAACTTGATATTACAAACTATTATTTGTTAAATAAATAGTGCTCTCTGCTCAACATTTATTTATTTATGTATTTAAGAATAGTTTGTTTACTTCAAAATGTTTAATTTATATAGTAATATACTATAATTTTTTATAATACAATTTTATTAATTTTGTAAAATTTTATATATACTTTTATTTTATATAAATGTTAATGTGACCCACATTTATTATAACTATTATAAGTAATTATTTACAAATAAATAAATACATACATTAAAAAAAAAGAAAAAATGCTGGTGTTTAACATCTTTCTGAAACCCCTCCAAAATTATAGTTCAGTTTTGTATAGGGGAAAAAATAACATTTACATAAGACTGAAGAAAAAAATACTTAGGAGTGATAACTATATAGTGCTTTGC
Source organism: Tiaroga cobitis (assembly GCA_030578255.1). Lineage (NCBI taxonomy): Eukaryota > Metazoa > Chordata > Actinopteri > Cypriniformes > Leuciscidae > Tiaroga > Tiaroga cobitis. Next base: position 19,504,924 of record CM060604.1, on the reverse strand, counting down.
ATATTGTCCAGTTTTGGACATTTGAGTTTGTGTGGGCCTTTCAAATTCTGATTTAATCATATACATTACCCTCACTTATCTAAGCCATCTATCCTTTGGTATTTCTATTTGTGTTCCCTCTTCAATGGGGCTAATCTGTGCTGCTTTGTGAAACAGTGGGAATTTATTCCCTCTCGGGGGCTGGAGCCTGTCCCAGTCAACCTTCTTTGAGCGGTGACAACCACTGAGCCCTTTGCCACCAACTGCCACCGGGGACGACACTTGTTTAGAGGCCCCGAGTCCCGTTGAGGACATAAGGAGAAAACGAAAGAGAGGGAGTGTGTGTGTTTGTGTGTGTGTGTGTGTGTGTGAGAGAGAGAGAGAGAGAGAGAGAGAGAGAGAGAGAGAGAGAGAGAGAGAGAGAGAGAGAGAGAGAGAGAGAGAGAGAGAGAGAGAGAGAGAGAGAGAGAGAGAGAAGTTGCTGATCCGATTTTGCACTTGTATACTTATCAGTGGCATTTAGGGGCCAGTTCCTCCTTGGTAATATGATGGACAAAAACAGCATTAGCTGGGCTGCTGTTTGGGAGGAGTAGCAGAATAGCTAATCATGACCCGGCAGCCTCTCCCTGTGTGTTCTCCAAAGACTGGAACACAGAAGGAGTGTTCAGACGGCCCTCACAGGAGCAATGGCGTTTGTCCTGCTAGCATATGGGTGCAATGGGTAAATTATGTAAATAGATATGGAGCAGCTTGTGGGGCTGTATTCAACGTGCTTTCAGACATGCATGCATGGCAGGTCACCACCTCTTCCTCACGCTCTCAATCTCTCCATTAGTGCCACAACAAAGGCTTGACACAATTAACAATGGATGTTGACTGATCTTTGATGTCCATATCAGTTATTTGAGTACATTAGATGTTTCCGAAAATCTTCAGAAGAATTTTGCAGGAAGAAATAGGAATCTTTAAAGGTAGAAAAGTGTATTGAGTCAGTCAGCATGCAAGTATATTATACACACTATCGTTCAAAAATTAGGGGTCAGTAATGTTTTTGAAAGAAATATCTTTTATGTGCACTTATGTGCTGCATTTATTTGATCAAAAATACAGTACAAACAGTAATATTGCGAAATAGTAGAACTGTTTTCTGTTTAAATATCTATTTTTAAATGTAATTTATTCCTGTGATGGTAAAGCTAGATTTTTTTAGCATCATTACTCCAGTCTTTAGTGTCACATGATCCCTCAGAAATCATTCTAATATGCTGATTTGGTGCTCAAGAAACATTTATTATTACTATCAATGTTGAAAACAGTTGTGCTGCTTAATATTTTAAACAGTTTTTTTTCAAGATTCTTCGATGAATAGAAAATTCAATTATTTTAAATAAATCTTTTTTGCAACAATGTAAAAGTCTTTATTTTTTATTTTGATCAATTTAATGCATTCTTGATGAATATTAATTTATTTTTAAATGGTAATGTATATGTCAGCACGTTTCCTCAGACACCTTTGTTTATTCCAATCCTCCAAAATGAAAAGAAAAAAATGCTTATGTATATAGTCTTTAGGGGTTCCTAAAACAATTAAAAAAAATCTAGTCCTATCATAAATATTCACGCTCAGTGGTCATTCAGGCATAGACGTCTCTCAGATGTCTTTTCAATTGCTAAGTAAATCCCCAGAAGAAAGATGACTTGATTAAATTTCCCATACTCACAACATGACTGGTTGTTGATGCGGAATGTGTTCACGTAATTGTTTGTGATGGTTTTTGTACTAATTACCACTATGCCAGATAATCTCCCAAGATTACTGCAACCTGTCACAAGCATCTTTCTAGTCTGTGCAGAGTCATGGGAGAGAGTTTTGTCATTTTAATTTTTTTGGTGACAATGATTAAATATGAGGTTAAATGCCCCTCACATTTCATTATGTCCCTATTAATTCACCTCTTCCTAATTGAAATCATATTTGTTTAATTCTCAGAGCAGATTGCTCTGATCATTGAAAACCAAATTTTGAAAACCAACACTTTTGGTCTGAGCTTTTGTTGCTGATAATTTAGTCCAGTAGCTTTAGTTGCTTCTATATGTAAGTTGCTTCTATATGTAAGAACACCATCATCAGTCACAGTCAGCATGCATGCTTTCATCTGTTACTTTATTAGTGTTTAAGGCTTTTTCACCATCTTACTGTTGGCAGAAAGAGTGGAGCTATAGAAGTAAACAAATAGACAAGTTGAAGACAAATGTAGAGTGTATTTGTTATATTAAAGTCATTCAGACAAAGCAGAAAACCCAACAAACAAATCCATTCACTAGTCTAATGAGAAGTGAATTGAAGCCATTTTTTTCCCCACAGCTTAGAGACTACTGATATAAAGTGAAGTCTGGAGTTAAAACATAACTTTCTGATGCTCTTATAATGATGTGTATTATAATAGCTATGATAGGATCAAGCTGGGAGATGAGGAGAATACTTACGTGGATTAATAAAGAAAATATTGGAAAAGGTTTAACTGAAAAAATGTCCACAATATAGATTTAAAACGTTTTTAATACACCACATATTCATATTGTCACACTCTCACACCACATGGACTCTTGTTTTCAATCAGTACCGTTCTTCCTTAGTTGGTTTGTTGTCATGGACGCTCATAAGTTTCAGCTGTGCACCTATCAATTATCTCGTTATCCTCTCTCTATTTAAGCTCAGTTTTGTTTGTGTGTCTTTGTCTTGTCTCGTCTCTTCGTGGTTGTGTTTGGACGTACCTTGTTAGAGTTACCTGTTGGAATTAAAGCCTGTTACCTTCTTCTATCATCTTTGTGCTGTGTGTGTTTGCTCTTTCCCACACAACCCGTGACAGAAGACAAGACCCAGAAAAGATAAGCGGCGTTTATTGAAGCATTTCTATTTTTTTCTTTTTCTTCGAGTACGTGTTTTTTGGGTTCCTTCTGCAAGATGGACCACTTTGTAGCAGTCAAACTGCTATGCCTTGAGCAGAAGGACCGCTCCCTTGAGGAACATTTGGAGGAATTCCTCAGCCTCGTGCCAGCTACAACTTTCCCGGACAACTGCCTCTAGCCGATGAAGAACTATGAAAGATTCTTGTAATACTAATATGTTGTTGTTATCGACATATGTACACAGTCATTTCGATCTTCAAAGTACCAGGTTATAGAGACCAAATATGCCCCACATACGATTCTGGTTAACCATAGTATGCAAAGTCTGGAACATTAACCCATTAGAGTTTACAAGAAACATAGACCAAACAACATACAGGAAAATCATGAGATGGAACATTAGGTATGTTAATACATTTATCACATGGTTAACTTATATATATCTAGAATATATAGGATTAAAAAGGGTTCATTTTTTCTTCTCAGTAAGAATTAGGAGACAATTCTCTGCACATTCTTTTGGGTCGTAAAATTCATCAGTCTTGTAACAGAACACCGAGTTCTGCCAGTGTAGACTTCATTTGTGGGGGAAGTTTCATAGAGAGTCCGTGTATGTGTGTGTGGTGTACACATTTGCCTGCCATAAAGGTGTCAATGAACGCCATTAGGAACAGACTTTCTGGCGCTCGCTGGTGAATTACTAGACGCGAGTCAAATGTTAAAAGCTTTTTACATTGTAGAATAGAATGAGTCCCAACTGACACAGTCCAGAGACCCTACAGAGCCAATGGTATGAAAATACCATGGGTCTGCGGAATTTGCATCACGAACTCCGCCCCACCGCGTGGTTATAAAAAGAGCCTCGAGTGCAATCTCGCATTATGTTACCTGCTGAGGAGCCGAGACTGTGCGCCCTGGCCGTTTTCAGCGGTACAGTGGTAGTGGCAGGCGGACGTAACGTCTCCGTTCCCTCCGTCAGGAAACGAGGTTTACATACGTAACCGAGACGTTCCCTTTCAGTCAGTCACTACGAGTTACGTCAGTTACGAAATGGGGGTCCCAATCTAATCTCACTGGACTGCGGCTGTCTTCCAGTGTACTGCGCAAGCCCAGCTCCCTGTTGTGAGGGTAGCATGAGCGAAGGGCCACGCTAACTCAAGAATACCAAGGTACACTGGGTAGCATATCCCAGGTGGAATATGTAACACAGCACCTACCCGCAGGGAGGACTAGAATACACATGACCCGATTACGGGGTGCATATGGAGAACTCAGAGGTATCCAGCCCGCAGGGTGGAATGTTTCAACCTCGAGATGGCAAGAGAGATCTTGCCGAGGGAAAGACAAGTGCTTGGAGGAGACTTACCGTGGAAATAAAGCGGGGAACCATGCAAATGGAAGCACCCAGCCAATCACGAGGGCTGACCAACGGGGCATGCACTCTGGTGATGGCGTCAACAGTGCAGGAGGAACTCAAGGTCTAAGGAGAACTCATCTGAGTAAATAGCGCACGTATCCAGTCTGTGGAGTGGAATGACACAGCAAGTGATGACACCGAGCAGGTCCTACTTACCGGTCACTAGGAGCGAGTACATTAGAGGACACTGGCTCTACACGGAGATTGTAGAATCTTGTGAATGTGTTAGGTGTCGCCCAGCCTGCAGCTCTACAGATGTCTGTTAGCAAGGCGCCATGCGCTAGAGCCGAGGAGGAAGCAACGCTCCGAGTGGAGTGTGCCTTCCCCCCTAGGGGGCATGGCAGGCCCTGCACCTGGTAAGCCAAGACAATGGCGTCCACTATCCAGTAGCCTCTGCTTGGAGAGAGCCTTTCCCTTCACCTTCCCACCGAAACAGACAAAGAGCTGGTCTGAGGTCCTGAAACACTGCATTCTGTCTACATAAGCACAAAGGGCGCGTACTGAACAGAGCAGTGCCCAGGCTGGGTCTGCCTCCTCCAAGGGCAGCGCTTGCAGGTTCACCACCTGATCCCTGAAGAGACTTGTGGGAACCTTGGGCACATATCCAAGAGAGTTACCCGGCCCGAATTCCATGCACGCTTCGTCAATGGAAAATGCCTGCAGGTCCCCTACCCTCTTGATGGAGGCCAAAGCAATCAGGAGCACCGTCTTTATAGAGAGGAACTTAAGCTCGACTGAGTGCAAAGGCTCGAAGGGAGCTCTCTGCAGTGCAAATAGTACCACTGCAAGGTCCCAAGAGGGCATGTGTGGAGGGTGAGGAGGATTTAACCTCCTCGCCCCTCTAAGAAACGTGATGACCAGGACATGCTGTCCTACCATCTTAGACTCAAAAAGGTCATTGTACGCAGAGATCGCAGCCACATAAACCTTCAGGGTGGAAGGAGAGAGCCTTCGCTCCAGGAGGGAGAGCACAGACCTGATCGGGCATTTTCTGGGATCTTCTCGGCGAGAAGAACACCAGGTGACGAAGAGGTTCCACTTCAGAGCGTAGGCGTGTCTCGTGGACAAGGCTCTGGCTGAAGTGATGATAGCCACCACCTGAGGTGATAGGGTACTCAAACCTTCCCTGTCCCGTCCAGGACCCAGACGTGCAGGTTCCAAAGATCGGGGCGCGGGAGAGGGTGCCCCGTCTCTGAGAAAGGAGGTCCTTCCTCAGAGGGATAGGCCAGGGCGGGGCTGTCACGAGGAGCCCCAGTTCGGAGAACCAAGTCCGGCTGGGCCAATGAGGCGCAACCAAAAGGACCTGCTCCTCGTCCTCCCTGATCTTGCACAGGATCTGTGCAAAGAAGGCTCAATGGGGGAAACACATACTTGCGGAGGTATGTGCAACCAAAAGGACCTGCTCCTCGTCCTCCCTGATCTTGCACAGGATCTGTGCAAAGAAGGCTCAATGGGGGAAACACATACTTGCGGAGGCCCCGCGGGCAGCTGTGCGCTAGTTCATCCGTGCCGAGGGTTGCCTCGGTCAGGAAGTAAAACCAGCGGCAATGGGAAGTGTCTGGGGAGGCACACAGATCTACCTGTGTGTCGCCAAACTGTTCCCAAATCAGCTGAACCGTCTGGGGATGGAGTCTCCATTCCCCGGGATATGGCCGTAGATATGAGAGCATGTCGGCTGGACGATTCAGCTCTCCCGGGATGTGAATGGCTCAAAGCGACCTCAGATGCTTCTGACTCCATAAGAGGAGATGGTGTGCGAGTTGTGACCTACGACGGGAGCGCAGACCACCCTGATGGTTGATGTACTCTACTGTCGCCGTGTTGTCTAACCCGTACGTGCTTGCCCTTCAGCAACGTCTGAAAACGGTGCAGAGCTAGATGTACGGCCATCAACTTGAGGCAATTGTCATGCCATAGGCGCTGGGTTCCTGTCCAGGAGCCCGAGGCAGCATGCCCATTGCACATGGCAGCCCAGCCCGTGGTGGAGGCATCTGTTGACACAACAACATGCTTGGAAACTCGGTCTAAGGGCACTCCGGCCCGTAGAAAAGAGATGTTCGACCACGGGGTGAAGGTTTGCTGGCATGCCAGAGTGACTGGCACCCGGAACGTGCCCTGTTACCATGTCCATCTCGGGACTCGATTGCGAAGCCAGTGCTGAAGCGGTCTCAAATGAAGCAGACCGAGCAGCGTGACTGCCGCTGCAGATGCCATATGCCCCAGGAGCCTCTGTGTCAAGGAAGAATGGAGACATGAAAGTACACTTCCTTCAGGTCGATCACTGCTAACCAATCCGAAGGATGAACGCATTCGAAAATGCGTTTGGCTGTCAAAATCTTGAATGGAAGCCTGTGAAGGGTTTGATAGAAGATGCGCAGGTCCAGGATTGGTCGTAACCCACTGCTCTTCTTGGGTACAATGAAGTAGGGGCTGTAGAAATCAGAGTTCATTTTTGCTGGAGGGACCGGCTCGACCGCACCCTTCGCCAGTAGGGTCGCGACCTCCGCATGCATGACCGGGGCATTGCCACTCACTATGGTAAAGCGGACCCCCGAAATCAGGGAGGAGACCGTGCGAACTGAATCGCATAGCCGAGCCTGATCGTTCGAGCGAGCCAGCGGGACAGGTTGGGAAGCTCTAGCCAGGCTCCCAAGGACTGAACCAGCGGGGTCATCGGAACTACAGGCGTACCCACGGTGGGGCAGCGATGCGGAACGACCGGCCCAGACATGGGAGACGTAGCGTCCTGGTGTGGGGGCGTGGTCAAGTTCCGCTTTCTGACAGAGGAGGCCACGGAAGAACGAGCGTTCCTCGGCGGCCTGCTCTGACAGGGGTCTGGTGACAGAGGGGGACGAGAGTGGTGAGGCATAGAGTCTGCTCAGTCTGCTTCTGGGCGGCCGAGAACTGTTGGGCAAAGTCCACGGCCGCACCGGGTTCTCTCAGCCTCCCGCATATCAGCCAGGTTGAGCCACAGATAGTGTGCCTGGACCACACATGTGGACATCACCTGACCAGGGAATGCGCAGTGACCTTCGTCGCCCGTAGAGCGAGGTCGGTAGCAGTACGCAGCTCTTGCATGAGCCCTGGGTCAGCCCTGCCCTCGTGCATGTCCCTTAGCACCTTATCCTGATGGACTTGAAGGATGGCATGCAAGGCAGAGACGGCCTGCCCCACAGCTCTGTAGGCTTTCCCCACGAGAGTGGCAGAAAACCTACAAGCCTTGGAGAGGTGCTTAGGGTTGCCAAGCCAGGAGGAGGCGCTCTGCGGGCAAAGCTGCATCGCAATAGAGCACTCCACCGGGGGGACCCCAGTGTACCCTTTGGCCACCACGCCATCAAGTGTAGAGAAGGCAGAGGAAGCCACCGGGCTGCGAGAAGTCAACGGGGACTTCCACGACCTGGTGACTTCCTGATGAAGGCACTGGGCGCGGGTGCTGACGGACGCCCGTTGAGCCTGATGCTCTCAGCTGCCCGGGCAAGCATGGCCGTCAGCTCTGGATCAGACTCGGTGAACGCTGGCACTCCCAAGGGAGGCAACGCAGCCGAATCTTCATCTCCAGAGGACTCAAGCCCGCCTTGTGACGCTGTGAGCAACACGGCGCCATACGCCAGAGCCCTGAATGAAACACTGGTTCCCCGAGAGGAACCAGGCTCACCCAGAAGCTCCACAGCTTGTGATTTGGAGGGGACCTGGCCTGAGGAAGACTAGTCGCGTTGTTACACACCGTAACCCTCAGATCACCCTGGCCACCAGCCAAAGTATCCCCTCGCGAGGAGGAAATATATTGGGGTGTGGCAGAGGGGACTCTACCCCCACAGAGGTCATTGAGTCTCGTTCTAACCATTGCGATGGCCATGTTCCCGCAGTGAGAACATGATTCATCCATGAGCGCTGCCTGAGCGTGACTAAAGCCCAAACACGCGAGGCAGTGCTTGTGACTGTCAGGCGGATGGATCATGCGCCCACAACCAGAAAGGCACAGGCGAGACATCTTGAAAAATATGTGCCCATGCAGCTCTTTTAGAAAGAAAAGCTCTCTTAGTAGTGCTGAAGCGCCCAGGGGAGAACACGAGCCGCATGCAAAGTCACTGCACAGACGAGCAGCAGGACCGTGAACCTGCTGAAACGCACCGTCACACCAACACCAAAGAAGAGAGAAGCTCGTTGCTCTGAAGGCGAAGAGAAGCACATAAACTCCTCGGTTCCGAATCAGAGACATAATGCGAGATTGCACTTGCGGCTCCTTTTATACCCACGTGGTGGGGCGGAGATCACGATGCAAATGCCGCAGACCCATGGTATTTTCATACCATTGGCTCGTTTTCTGATAACTAGGTGAAGGGCTCTCTAGCGAAACCCCCATTTCGTCAGTCACTGACATAACTCGTAGTGACTGACTGAAAGGGAACGCCTCGGTTACGTATGTACCCCTCGTTCCCTGAGTAGGGAATGGAGACGTTACGTCGGATGATGACGAATGGGGTTTCGCTTAGAAAGCCTATCGACTTTGAGTATACAAAAATGAGCCAATGGCAAAGAAATGCCATGGGTCTGCGGATTTTGCATAGCGCATCTTTGCCTTACCTCGTGGGTATAAAAGGAGGACGCTGGCAATATGCAGATTCTGAATATTGTTTCTTCGCTGAGGAGCCAAGACTGAGCTTAGGCGATCCCCTCGGTACAGCGGAAGTGGCAGGCAGACCCTACTCAGGGAACAAGGGTTACATACTTAACCGAGACGTTCCCTTTCGTTGTCACTCCGAGTTACGTCGGATGACGACGAATGGGGTTACCAATCTAATCACGCCACCTTCACAGCTGTCTTCCAGTGTCCTGCGTAAATCTGAGATCCCTGTCATGAGACTAGCACGCACAAAGGACTCCTATTTAGCACAGGAATACCAAGGGGGAGCATATCTCAAGTCAGAGAAATATGCAATTAATATAGGTTGAGCGGGTCCTAGTACCGGCTGGTTAAAGCAAGTACATGAGAGGACCGAATGTGGTGAATGTGTTGGGTGTCACCCAGCCTGCAGCTCTGCAGGTCTGTTAGCGAGGCACCATGCACTAGAGCCCAAGAGGACGCCACACTCTGGGTGGAGTGGGCAGTCACACCAAGGGGGCGCAGTCGACCTTGCTGCTGGTATGCCAAAGCAATGGCGTCCACTATTCAGAGACAGCCTTTGCTTGGAGAGAGCCTTTTCCTTCAGCTTCCCACCATAACAGACAAAGAGCTGGTCTGAGGTCCTTAAACACTGCGTTCTGTCTACATAGGCGCGGAGAGCACTTACTGGACAGAGCAGTGGCAAGGCCAGTGGCGTATCCAGGACATTTTTTGGGGGGTGGCCAAGATGGGACACAAAGCTAGTGTGGGGTGGCCATGGCATAGTAAAGTTTAATGCGTATATGTACGCAGCCGACCATGGTTCGAATCCCGGTCCTTTGCTGCATGTCACATCCTCTCTCTCTCCCATGATTGCCTGTCTCATAACTGTCAAATAAAGGTGACTATCCTGTTAAAAACAGTCCTAACCACCTATCACAGTCCTCAAGTATCTCTGGTTATTTTAACATGTCTATTTTTAATCAGTAATTATGGTCAGGATAGGGTAAACATTTTCTAAGAGCTATTTTCTTGTAGTGGATTAACTTGTCTAACAAGTTAGATTAGAGTAGCAAAATTAAACTGCTCTTAACTCATCCTATAGAATAACATGCATCAGTCATCAACTCATCATCTGTGTCACCTGAGTTGCTTTACTAATTGAGGCACCATCTTGTGGTTACATAAAAACACAGAAATCCAACAGGACAAACCAAAATGCTTAAAGATAGGACCTTTTTAAAAAGTGTATCTGTAAAAGGAAAAGAAAAACTATAAAAAAAAACATAAATATTTGGGTAACACTTTACTTGAAGGGGTGTGCATAAGACTAACATGACACCTTCATAATTATGACATGACACATGTTATGAATATGAAGGAAGTTGTATACAACTGTATACAACTGTATACAATTGAAGGGGTGTGCATAAGACTAACATGACACCTTCATAATCATGACATGACACATGTTATGAATATGAAGGAAGTTGTATACAACTGTATACAACTTCCTTCATATTCATAACATGTGTCATGTCATGATTATGAAGGTGTCATGTTAGTCTTATGCACACCCCTTCAAGTAAAGTGTTACCCAAATATTTATGTTTTTTTTTTATAGTTTTTCTTTTGCTTTACAACTGTCATTAAGTGTCATTCGCTCAATACAACATTTTTAATGCAAATATGACATTGTTTGAAATGTCTTTGTTATGACACCTTGACATAAACAAATACATCATAACCTGTCAGTGTCTTTATCATGACAACTTGACATTACTAAGACAACACAACCTGTCATAAACATGATCTAGCAGATTAATTATCAAACTTAAGAAACCACTTAGCTTTATTGGTTAACATTACATTAAACTGTCAGGTGGTTGGTTTTGACATTGGCTGTCATGAGGCCATTATAACATTTTAATGACAAATTCAATTTGTAGTTGAGGTCATGAAAAATATTCATGACACAGTTATAATGGCCTCATGACAGCCAGTGTCAAAACCAACCACATGACAGTTTAATTTAATTTAATGTCAAGTTGTCATGACAAAGACACTGACAGGTTATGATGTTATGGTTTATGTCAAGATGTCATAACAAAGACATCTTTAACAATGTCATATTTGCATTCAAAATGTCATTATTGAGCGAAAGACACTTAATGACAGTTGTCATAAACAAGCATAAACCCTACTTCATATTCATGACATATGTCATGTCATGGTTATGAAGGTGTCATGTCAGTCTTATGCACACCCTTTCAAGTAAAGTGTTACCAATATTTGTTGTTCTTTACATGCTTAATATAAGTTATTATTTAGCTTAGATATAATTTGTTAGAGATACTGGAATTTGAATTTCTTAGTTTGTTCTTTGCCAGGTGTGTTTTTATTTAACCACAAGAGGGGACTTAAACTAGTAAAGCAAACATGGGTAACAATACAGGTAACACAGAGGATGGCCTGATGACTGAATAATATCATTAGGATGCCTTGTGATGTATAAAAATGTGCAAAAAGTGGTTTTCAACTAAGACAGTATTCATATCCAAGGCCCCGATGAAGGTATACATTTAAACATTGGCTTTGATTCAGCATACATTAATAAGTTAATTTAAGTGAAGATGAGCTAATTTATACTAACAAAAACAGCCCTTAAATAAATAAATAAGTCACAGCTTGTTCTTGTGTTATAACTTAAATCTAGACTGTCACACTATATTTCACACACGGATTGGCCAAAAATATAACATTAGCTCTATTGAACACACACATCTGCAAAAAACACCCTCAAGTCTTCAGTACAGAAAATAGCATATTCCATGGCGATGTAACGAGTGGAAATAAGGTGTGGCCCCTTTAAGAGCTGTGAGCGCGCCCTCTTCAACAGTCTGCATTCTTAACTTAGTTTGCAGGCTGCTAAACTAGCTAGTACAGTGTAGTTCGACTTTTTCAGTTAAGCGTTGTAAATTTCGGTACGCGTACCCCTAAGTGATCAAATAAAACAAAATTCTGTATCAAAATTTATAGGCAAGACAAGTAGTTTGTTTAGGCATGGGTTGTATGGAATTCCAAACCTGCGCACATATTTTCAAAAGCACATAACTATAGAATCAATTCTTAATGCGCATGTGAACGGCGTCAGCGTTAATCACAGGTTCGCGTTTAAAGTCTGATCATTTCGAATGAGGTGAATCAATCAAAATGAACTTTAGCTGGAAATAACATTATTCAAGAACCGCTATAAAGCCAAAACAATCTCTGTTACCTTAAATGATGTTTATCTCTGTAAAGCTGCTTAGAAACAATTCATTGTTAAAAGCGCTATATAAATGAAGATGACTTGACTTGACGATATAACTAAACATTAAATTACCATACCTCTCAATCTACAGATTCCAGCGTTTTTATCGTTGTTGTATTGTTGCTGTTGTACTAACTGACCGACCGTCCTCCTGTTTCACGGAGCAGCAGCAGCCAGCGCGGTCATCTCATGTCTCACCTGACCTGCATGGCCAAACGTCCGCTGAGCAGAAATCAGCTCTCACAGCCTCAGTACGACCATTACGGTGTTAGTTAAAAATTTAAAACTGGCCCTAAATCTTGATCAGCTGTCATCATTGATTGACAGCATTTCTCTTGTTTCTTGTGTTGACGAACTTGATCAACTACTTATCAGATCTGGGGTGGCCACAGGGCTGGCCAATGAGCTTTCAGAGGTGGCCCTGGTGGCCCAGTCCACCCTCTAGAATCGCCATTGGGCAAGGCCTGGGTCTGCCTGCTCCAGGGGCAGCGCTTGGAGGTTCACCACCTGGTCCCGGAAGGGAGTGGTGGGAACCTTGGGCACATATCCAGGCCGGGGTCTCAGGATCACGTGAGAATAGGCCGGCCCGAATTCCAGGCACGCTTCGTCTACAGAAAATGCGTGCAGGCCCCCTACCCTCTTAATGGAGGCCAAAGCAACCAGGAGCGCTGTCTTAATTGACAGGAACTTAAGCTCCACTGATTGTAGAGGCTCAAAGGGAGCACTCTGCAGGGCAGTTAGAACCACTGAGAGGTCCCAAGAGGGAACGAGAGGAGGGCGAGGAGGATTCAGTATCCTCGCTCCTCTCAGGAACCTGATGATTAGGTTGTGCTTTCCCACGGACTTACCTTCAACTGGGTCATGATGTGTGGCGATAGCGGCAACATAGACCTTCAGGGTGGAGGGAGACAGCCTTCGCTCCAACCCCTTTTGCAGGAAGGAAAGCACAACACTGATCGGGCAATTTCTGGGGTCTTCTCGGTGAGAAGAGCACCAGGAGACGAAGAGGTTCCACTTCAACGCGGAGGCGTGTCTCGTGGACGACGCTCTAGCGGACGTGATGGTAGCCACCACCGCTGGTGGTAAGGTACTCAAACCTGCCTCGTCCTGTCCAGGAGCCGCACGTGGAGGTTCCAAAGATCGGGACGAGGGTGCCATATGGTGCCCCGTCCCTGAGAAAGGAGGTCCTTCCTCAGAGGAATTGGCCAGGGAGGTGCTGTCGCAAGGAGTACTAGTTCGGAGAACCAGGTCCGGGTGGGCCAATGCGGCATGACCAGAAAGACCTGCTCCTCGTCCTCCCTGACCTTGCGCAAGGTTTGCGCAAGGAGGCTCACTGGAGGAAACGCATATTTGCGGCCCCTCGGCCAGCTGTGCGCCAGTGTATCCGTGCAGAGCGTTCCCTCGGTCAGGGAATAATACAAGGCGAGTCGTGAAAGGCAACAGATCTATCTGTGCGTCCCCGAACTGGACCCAAACCAGCTAAACCGACTGGGGATGGAGTAACCATTCTCCAGGGAGGGGCTGAACCCGTGGGAGCTCGTAGGGTGCACAGTTCAGGGCTCCAGGAATAATAGCTCGAAGCGACCTCAGATGCTTCTGACTCCATAAGAGGTGGCGGGTGAGTTGCGACATACGGCGGGAGCGCAGACCATCTTGATGGTAGATGCACGCTACTGACGCGGTAATGTCAGAGTGGGCTAGTACGCGTTGGCCTTGAGCAAAGCATGAGCGGTGCAGAACAATGCATACTGCCAGCAACTCGAGGCAATAGACATGCTAAGGGCGCTAGGTCCTGTCTAGGAGCTGGCGGCAGCGTGTCCATTGCGCATGGCGCCCCAGCCTGTGGTGGAGGCATATGTTGAGAACAACATGCCCGGAAGCTCGTTTCAGGGGTACTAGCCCGTAGAACTGAGGTTCGACCACGGGGTAAAGGTCTGATGGCAGGTCGGAGAAACTGGTACACAGAGCACGCCGTGTTGCCATGCCCACCTCGGGACTCGGTCGCAAAGCCAAAGCTGAAGCGGTCTCATATGAGCAATCCGAGCGGCGATGTTGCGACTACGGATGCCATATGCCCCAGGAGCCTCTGAAAAAACTTCAGTGGAACCACACTCTTGCGCTTGATTGTCTGAGGCAAGTCAGCAGTGGCTGAGGAGAGAACAGCGTACTGATATGCGCACCCCCTGACAGCAAACCGTAGGTACGGTCTGAGTCGAAGGAGAACGGAGACATAAAAGTAGGCGTCCTTCAGGTCAACCGCTGCAAAACAATCCTATGGCCGCACACATTCGAAAATGCGTTTGGCCAGGAGCATCTTGAACGACAGCCTGTGAAGGGGGCGGTTCAGATGCGCCGGTCCAGGTTTGGCCGTAACCCACCGGATTTCTCCGGTACAATGAGGTAGGGGCTGTAAAAACCCGGACCTCATTTCGGCTGGAGGGACAGTCTCGATCGTACCCTTCGCCAGTAGGGTAGCAACCTCCGCTCTCATGATAGGGGCATAGCCACCGACCATAGTGGAGCGGACTCTCCTGAAGCGGGGAGGAGACCGTGCGAACTGAATCGCATAGCCGAGCGATGGTTCGCACGACCCAGCGGAACAGATTGGGAAGCTCTAGCCAGGCTCCCAAGAACTGTGCCAGCGGAGTCAAGCGAACCACAGACGTCCCCTCGGTGGTGCAGCGAAGCGGAATGACCGGCCCAGACATGGGTGGCATAGCGGCCCGGAGCGCGGGCACGGTCATTAGCCTCGTCCTGACAGATGAGGCCAGGGAAGGGGCCCTCGGCAGTGGGCAGACTGAGGGATCTGAGCCGACAGCGGGGCAGCAGCGGGCCGTCGGGGCAGAATATATTGGAAAGCCTCAGTCTGCTCCTGGGCAGTTGAGAACTGTTGGGCAAAGACCTCAACCGCCCCGCCGAAGAGGCCGGCCTGGGATATGGGGGTGTCGAGCAGATGAGTCCGGTCAGCACCCTGCACATCAGCCAGGTTCAGCCACAGGTGTCGTTCCTGGACCACATTGGTGGACATCACCTGACCCAGGGAGCGTGCGGCCACTTTCGTCGCTCGGAGAGCAAGGTCAGTGGCGGCGCGCAGCTCATTATAGAGCCCTGGGTTAGTCCTGCTCTCGTGCATGCCCCTGAGCATCTGGGCCTGGTAGACCAGTAGAATGGCCATGGCATGCAGCGAGGTGGCTGCCTGTCCTGTAGCGTTATAGGATTTCGCCACAAATGTAGACGAAAAACTACAGGCTTCAGACCGGTGCTTAGGATCGCGCCGAGAAGAAGCACTCTGAAGACACAGTAGCATCGCAACAGAGGGTTCAAACGGGGGGACCCGTCGACGCCGTTGAGGGAAGGAAGCATGAAGGAGATCAACGAGGGATCGCTGGAAGACATGGGTCTTCGAGGATTTCGAGATCTCCTGATACACATCCGGGAAGAAAGGTATTGGAGTGGACGCTGACAGGAGTCAGCGGCCACACCCAAAAACCAATCGTCCAGCAGCGAGCGCTCAGGACAGCGTGAAAGGTTCCACTCTAGTCCGATGCTCGTAGCGGCCCGGGAAAGCATGGCCGTCATCTCAGGATCTGACTCAACAACGGCCTTGTGCACACCCGAAAGTGGCAGCACTGTCGAATCTTCACTTCCTGAAGATTCTAGCCCGCCCTGTGATGCTGCGATGGACAACCGATCCGATTCTGGAGCGTCAAGGGAAACCTGCGGGGCATCCGAAAATAGACCTGGGGGAATCCCCTGAACACTTGCGGGTTGCGTCACTGAAGAGGGGGGCGTGGTCCACGGACAAACAGTCGGCGGTTTTTTCCACACTCTCACCCTCAGGTCACCCTGGCCGAAGTAGCACCTCACGTGGAGAATGTTAGATCGGGGTGTGGATGAGGGGACTCTCTCTCTAACTAGATCATTGAGTCTTGACCGTAATGACGCAATGGTCACGTTCCTGCGGGGAGAACGTGAGTCATCCACAAACGCTGCTCTAGCGTGATCAAGCCCAAGCACGCAGAGCAGAGAATGTGCCTATCAAAATTGGAAATGAGTCGACCGCAACCAGAAATGCACGGGCGAGCTGTCTTTAAAAAGCTCTTTTGTGAGAGAAGAAAAAACTCTGCGATATTGAAGCGAGCAGGGAGAAACACACTCACTGGCAGATCACTGCACAGATCACCAGGCAATGTGAACTCGCTGCAGATCGC
This sequence comes from Tiaroga cobitis, assembly GCA_030578255.1. Lineage (NCBI taxonomy): Eukaryota > Metazoa > Chordata > Actinopteri > Cypriniformes > Leuciscidae > Tiaroga > Tiaroga cobitis. The sequence continues at coordinate 19,488,491 of CM060604.1, read as the reverse complement.
CGTCACACCAACACCGCAGAGAGTGGCTCGTCAGAAATGAAATCAGAAATGGCTGTGGAGTGAAGAGATACTCTTGGCTCCGAAGCGAAAACATATCTGCATATTGCCGGCGTCCTCCTTTTATACCCACGAGGTAAGGCAGAGATACGCTATGCAAATTCCGCAGACCCATGGCATTTCTTTGACATTGGCTCGTTTTTGTATACTCGAAGTCGATAGGCTTTGTAAGCGAACCCCATTCGTCGTCATCCGACATAACTCGGAGTGACAACGAAAGGGAACTATATATTTCTACCCTAGAAGACTCTTTAAAAGTGTCTTTTAAAAAATGCATATTGCATTCTGCATTAAATATGTTGGTGCCAGAAGTCAAGAGCGCAAACATGAATCAGCCAGCAAATGTGTGTCATTGTAAATGAGTGAAAATTTATTTGCAGACACAAAGGCCTGGACCTTTACCTTTACATACACCACAGGATCATGATATGTTGTCATGCGACATACAGTACATAATTACATAGCTTTTTACCTTCCACCTGGGACAGCTTTACGTTTCTCCACTCTCCCCATCTGTGCTTGAGAGAGGCAGTACAGTGTGTTTAAAATGAGGGCGTTTAACATCGCTGTGCCCCTAGAGACCTGCCTCTTCTCAGGTCTGACCTTGGCTTTGACTGCTAGACTGACTCACAGCTTCATTGTGACTACAGAAAAACAATGAGTGCATAGTGACAATGTAGCTCTCCTGTCCCATGTGTGCCTCCACAAAGACTCCCCCTGTTTACCACCTCGCCAATAGGCCCTTAATTCCTCTTTTGTTTGGAAAATGGGAAATGGGCAAGGATCTTCTTAACGAAAGGCATAGGATGAATGCATTCATGGGATGGGGTCTCTTGTGGAATACAGGCAAGCTCTCTCTGTCTTTGGCCATGACACTTCTCTTTAATACACAAAAAGCAATTACAGCCCAGTTTCCCAAATGTCAGCTTTCTGTAAGCTGTAGTCCCAAAGGCAGGCAGAATGAGAGCTGTAACTTATTTCCCACATCTCCCCTGTATCTTTTCCTGCAAATCAGACGGTATGGGATTAACGGAATGACTGCCAAATGGGGCCTGTGAATTTAGGATTATGGTTTGTGGAGGACTAGTTGTTTGAATACTTCAGAAGTCAAAACACTCTGGATCGAGATTCTTTACACTTTCTTCTCTTATACAATGCATTGAAGTTCTATTAATTATTACCTCTTGAAGAATTTGTACATGGATTTGTGGCGTTTTTGTGAGTGTGTGTGCTTGTATGTATACAGCTGTCACTCCTCCATGCTACTCGGGTCTATTAAGAGGAGCAATTAAATAGAGAATATCTTTCTGTAAGCAGTTAATGAGGTTTGGTCCCTGGAGGAGGCGGCTGATTGGCTGAGACTGTGGACTGGGGGAAGTCAAGGGCACCGTACTAAGCAATGCATTGTGGGAGATTGTGACATTATGCACCAAAGGGACCAGAGGACTTAAATAATATTAGTGTCTTGCCTTTTTTCCCAGACACAGATTTTACATTAAAATGACAAAAAACACTGGAAGGATGATGTTAGACATCTAAGATTGAAATCAACATTTCTACAGTGTTTGTAAGCTCATAACAAGACATATCACTTTAGAACATGAAAAGAAGTTTCAGTGTCATACTGAATTGTTCTGCTGAATTCCTCCGGGCTTATTTTACATTGATCCAAATAGACCTAGCCTTTAAGACATTCCAGTTTTATTGTAAATAAATGTAACACAGTACTTTCCATAAAATGTAACTTAGCAATACAATATTGTAATGCATTACTTTTAAAAGTAACTTTTCCCAACGCTGACTGTATCTATGCCTTCAAACACATATATACATATATATACTATTTATTTGGGTTTAATTGGCTTTCAGTTATTCTATGAAGGTTTATATGATTAGGTGAATTAGTGAATTTGGAAAAGGTTTACACCCCTGTCTAATGTCAAAATAAATAGGTCTATCTATCATTCTATTAACTTCATTCACATACTTTTAATAGTTGTACCAAATAAAATAAACTGTTTTTTCAATTCACAATACACATAGTTTCAAAGCAGCATTATAGAAAACCATGATGGTTATAATATCTTAATATCTGTATGCCTTATTTGCATTTAGCATTATTTCTGCATCACATATTGAAACACATTTCTGCAGTGTTTTTTTTTTTCTTCCATTTTTTGGTTTTAGGTATTTGATCTTGCCTAGACAGACTTTTGACCCCCAGCATTTATTCTCTTTTGATGTCTCGGGATGCTTGCAGTGTTTGGGGGTCCCCACCAATCTATATCTCCATGTTCGAGTTTAATTGCCCCTGTAATTGCCCTGCACTATGTTTGGCCTGTAATAGTAGTAGATCTTGGATATTGGCAGGGGCTGCTCACTGAGTGATTAAAACAACCTTAATGTCTCCTCGTTCTGGAACTGAGATGGTCTACTTACAATGGGAACAGTATTACATGTTTGAATGTAATCATACGCTTTCCAATTCACCTGTTAGCACCTTCCACCATTCAACATTGTCATTTTACAAAGAGTAAACAAGTATTCACATTACAGAACTACATTAAACTGAATTAATGTTTTTTTTTTTTTTTTTGTAATCACAGACATAAATGTAATGATAGTGTGCCTCATTATCTAATTTTTCAAGCTTTGTAATTTTGGCCCAAGTCCAACAAATTACATTTTTTACTTCTCATTCCCACTTCTTCCATGCACTCGGAATTCCCAAATCCCTTCCCTCTCTGATTACCATATCATCTTAGCCCCTTCTCACCCCCCAAACCCCCCCCCCCCCTCTCTTCTTCCCCTTCCTCTTCTCTGTCAGTAAAGCTGCCCCATTAGCCCCTTTGCAGGAGTGTTAAGAGTAATGGCCCTGCCAATGTGAGAGCCAACACAGGGGAAATAACGCTTCCCTCGCCTGGCCTGGAAATCTCAGAGCAGGGTAATGAATCCTTATGAGAGCAAGGCAGGGGTATATTGTTCCCTTATATGGGGGAGGGAGGTGGGCAACGGCAAATTGAAGAAACTCACAAGCCGCTGTTGTTTTAGCAGGTCATTAAGTCTGTGTTAATCATCTCGGAGCATTTTCATAAGTTTACAGAGGGAAATGAAGACCAATGAAGAGATGTGCTGATAACAGGAGAAAAAAAGTTGGAGAGGGATGGTCAAATTCAATGTGGCCTTAGCTAACTCTTGAACCTTCACGATCAGGTCAACATTATTGAGGTGGTGCTACTTTGTGCATCCATCATGCAGTCTTGACTTCAAACTTGACGTCAAATGTCCTTATTCTTGATGATGAAGGCAGAATGCTATTTCTCACACTGTTTCTGACACCTTTTCAAGTCCAATCCATTGCTAAAGTGTGGTCTTCTTAGAAAAATACATAGATGTAGGACATGTGGATGTGTATATTGTAGCAATTTTCAGATTTATCAGAAGCAGAGAGGTCAATGCAGAATTACTCCGAGTTCTGTTTTATATACTTATTAGAAGCTGCATTAGAAATTGAAGGCCTATTTTACGGTGCCAACATTGAGGAAAGTGGATACGGTATTCAGAATTAACGAAGCCTTCCAACAACACTTTTTATATGCGAATTCATACTAAATAAACATAAACTATTCATGAATAAAGCCCCCCCCCCCCCCCCCCCCCATGTTCTTCGCATTCGCTTTTAAATATTTTCCGTGTAGAGAACATGTCTAATTGTAGCCTGGCACAGCGACTCCAGTAAACCTAGCTCAGTGAACCCGTATTTCCTAACTGCAACTGACTATCTTTATTTCTCTGGCTCAATAAAACCCTGCCGTTTATGTGAAACCAACAAGATTCGAGTGACATCATTCACACTTTTCCCATGTGTTTTTAACTCTGCACTCAATGTGTGCCACAAAGCATTGAACAAAATCTTCATAACATGATGGAGTTCTTATGTGTGGTGATTTCCCTTTCGTTCTGCGATTCATTTGTTTAATGCTCAAGGATGATAGAGATTATGCATTCATTGTTGGATAGGTGTAATATCACTTTATGGACTAATGGTTGTGGGTGTAGATGAATCTCTCCCCATCCTCTCTGGAGCCTTGCCAACGGTACCTTTCCACAGCTGGGTCTTGTTTGCTTGTCTTATCTCAATTCCCCTTCGTTTTTCTACTATGAAATCTTTCCTTCTCCTCACGCCAACAATACCACAGTCCGTTGAGTTTTCTTTTTTTTCTGTCTGGGGGTGTGAGAATGAAAGTGATTTCACATCCAAACCCCATACACAAGTTTTCTTAAAAAGAGTATTTTTTAGCTTGTCTTTCTTCTCTGGGGTCTCTATAAACATGACATCTCCCATTTAACCCTTTCTTTACAGCTGAATAAACTTTTTGGCATGCAAAGATGTAACGCTGAGCCCAACGTCCTTGAACATTTTACACCGCAATATTCCCCAATCTTACCTTTTTTCCAGTTTATTACATTAACATGTAACGGCTCCAGATGTTGACTTCTCTTTTTTATTCAGCTTAAGTACTAATTGAATTTGCCCATAAAAGAGCAGATGCTTTCTGCTTCAGAACACAATGTGTCATGGGCACAAAAATGACAGGAACATGTTGGGAATTGGACTAAAGAATGGAGGGAATTTTAACTCTTTCTATGACAGGACTTTGTATCATGCTGTATGTGTAAGAGATTATAGGCGATTTACAATAATGAGTATGTGTTTGTTTACTGTAATACTCACTAGTGACACAAATAAATATGTTGATTACAATGAACACCCCATAAAAGACATGTTATGCAATAATATTGACATGCAGCATTGCAACGTTCTATCACTCCTATCACTCCATTATTATTATTACTCCTGTTACAATTGTTAAACAAAATGCTGTTGATAATCATGTTGCAGCCTCAAGAAGCCAGTGAAAACTGCCTTTAATAAAAGAAGACCTTGGGACAATGATCACTAGTTAATTTCCACAGTTTATGCTGTAGCGTTTCCCATGAAAATGTGGTCAGCACATCATTTCAGAGTGGGAAATCTAACATTTTTATTTATTTATTTTATTCACCACACATGTTTCCAATCTGCAGAAACTCAGCATTGTTGGGTTTTTCCCCTTTTACAATGCCATTACAAAACAATGTTCATTGTTTGTGGCATTTACTCTAATTTTACAGCTCTTGCTCCATTTTGTACTCATTGCTTAGTCCTGCACTGGACTGACTATGGGATATGAGGACTCTTTTCATGCTGTTTTATTTAAGGATGTTATTGTTGGCCCTTGCACAGGCCACAGTCAGCCCCTGGGTCTTTTTCCCAAGCGATAGAACCACCCACATGTCATCCATCATCTGACCTCTCTCTGCATGACAGGTCACTTCTGCTTTTCCACCAGGATGCACTGTGTTTGTGTGTGTGTGCGTGCGTGTGTGTGTGTGTGTGTGTGTGTGTGGGTGTTGTGAGCCAGTTTTGGGACAGTAATTATAAGATGAAGTTGAAACAGAGCTCACAATGCATACGATACACTGTTAAGATGGTTTGGTTTATACAGTGCTGTAAAACCTCATCTAAATACAGTTCAATGTGTCTTGCCAAGCTCTGCAAACATTGTGCTAATTATATGCTATTATCTATAATTACAAATAGGTAGGCTATTATTGCACCTATTCACCAACTATTATTGCACCACCACAGTTCAGGGTGTTTATAATTATAACAACCTGAAACATACTGAATGAAATATGACTAAGGCTTTACATATGATGATTGTTTTTGTGGTGTGACAGTGCCCCCTATTGACAGTATGGTTCACATCATGCAGTTGTTCTGGATAATGATAAGAAAATGCAATTTTCCCCCCATCATTTATTTTGGGCCAAAATTGTGACATAATTTCATCAGTAAAAAGTTTCTTTTTAAATTTTAAGGTTGATTTTGGGTAATAAGATCAAATATCACAGTAAGCAAGGCAAAACATTTCATGGACCATTTAAGACAATACGGCCTTTAAACACTTACAGCCAAAATATCTCCATGGAATTGACATTTCACTGGTTGAGCTGTAGTATTTAATTTTATTTCATTAATATCATAAAATCAACAACCTTAACATATTTACCAACTTGCAACATTTCTCAGCAGTATAGTTCATATTTTATTAATACTTTTACAGCTATTTTTAAAGGAAACATATTATGCTTTTTCCAACTTAAGTTAGTGTGTAATGTTGCTGTTTAAAAGATTACAAAGAGAAGATGGAGTATGTTGTCGCTGTTTTTTCCACCCCGGAAAAAGTTTGTCCAAAGCCTGATGAACTTTGAAGATGAACAATGTATCTTGAACACTGTTCCTAAACATTATAATATTATAATGTTCCTAAATATTATAGTTTGCCTGTGCGCTGCACATTTTACTGAGAACAGCAAACAGACAGAGTACAATGCGGGCTATATGCTCAAAAGCTTCTCCTGAAAGACATAGCCATTCACATTTTGTCTGGACAATCTGTTGTGGATAAAAACTTGTAAGTATGTCTTATTATTTGTAGTTGTGTTTTCTATTAACAGTTCCAATTCTAAGCTTTATGTAGTTGCTATCTTTGCTATGATGTAAACGAAGGGCAAAGTTTTGCCTCCGCTCGCCTGCTAACTAACATTACAGAATTGATAGTGTTTACTGTAGCTTTTGTAAGCTCTTGCTTTTGTAAGACTTCACCGCCCCTTAGGAACATTATCTATGATTTTTGTGATCGATTACTGTTTGTATTACCATAGTTTTCCGACAAATATGATTAAATGGTGGATAACATAAAAAAAACACTCTGAAACGTCCTGTGAAATTCGTGCTTGCAAAGTCTGTGCATGAAATCCGTTCAGCACAATCCTCTTGTTCGTTAACATCGTCAGGGTCTGAATCAAGCCCGAAATGATTTGAAATTGATGCCATCCTTAATATTTATGTCTGAGAGTAGAGCTTGCGGTTATGAAGGAGCGTGACATTTCTCCAAACCGCTGCCAATCATAAAACACTGGGCCAGCTAACCAATCACATCACATTTCGGAAGGAGGGGCTTGATCGAAAACGATGATTTCAACCAGACTGGAGATAGAGAGGAGCTGTATAATAATGTAATGAACATGTGTATGTGAAAAATAATGCGTTTTTTTTTTAACAGTCAAGCATGAAAACATATTCTAGTACACCCCAAAAACAAAATCAAGACTTCGTAAAAGGGCATAATAGGACCCCTTTAATCAACTGATAATGACATCCGCATTGCATGCAATTGATTATATCAGTTTTTGAAAGACTGCATGTATTTATACTGTTGTATAAACATATACATAGGCTTCCTGAGGGTTGTTCAGTAGCTGATGCTTTACCCAGCGGGACGCAGGCCACATGGCCTGTTGCACCGTAGACAGCCTCTATCTGCTGATGGGCCGCAAGCTGGAAGAACTGGAGGAAGTTCCCTCAGGAAATGTTCTCGGTATTGGTGCCATGGAGGAATTCATTCTCAAGTCGGCCACCATCTCCACATCTCCTGCCTGCCCACCCTTCACGCCAATCAACTTTGAAGCTACGCCCATCGTCAGAGTAGCAATCGAGCCCAAACATCCAAGTGAGATGCCGAAGCTGGTGCGGGGTATCAGACTGCTGAACCAGGCCGACCCTTGTGCCGAAGTGTTGATTCAGGAGATTTAGCTAGACTAAAAACACATCTCTTTGACCTAGCATACACATAATACATTATAGACTTCTATAATTCAATGTTAGGCTGGATAGATTAGGTCAGCCGGAACTGGGAACACTTCCCTTAAATCTTGATGTACTCGGTACATCATAAGAAGAATGGCATCTACGCTAATATTAGTCTCTTTGTTTATCCCGAGGTTTGTTTATCCTTTGTTTATCCTGCCGGATCCAGGCCGTAGCCAGATCTGACAAAGGAGATCCGCCTGGACCCGATGACAATGCAGTGCTGAAGTGTCAACTATCCTCTCCCTATGGACGATCCCTTTCCCACTCTACAGATAAAGCGTTGTTGAAAATCCGGCTCGCGTACCCCGAAGTGATAAAATAAAACAAAATTCTGTATCAAAATTTATAGGCAAGACAAGTAGTTTGTTTAGGCATGGGTTGTATGGAATTACAAACCAGCGCACAAATTTTCAAAAGTACATAACTATAGAATCAATTCTTAATGCGCATGTGAACGCATGTGAACGGCGTCAGCATCAATCACAGCTTCGCGTTTAAAGTCTGTTTAGAGAGAACGGCGTCGTCTTAGTGGCCCCTAATTTAATAACAAATGATCATTTCAATGGAGGTGAATCAATCAAAACTAACTTTAGCTGGAAATAACATTATTCAAGAACCGCTATAAAGCCAAAACAATCTCTGTTACCTTAAATTATATGTTTATCTAAAGCTGCTTTGGAACAATCCATTGTTAAAAGCGCTATATAAATGAAGATGACTTGACTTGACTTGATAGGCCTATATTACATATATAAAAAGTTGCTGCCTTAAATTTTTAAGTACAATCAACTTGGATTTTTAAGTAATTTAAACTTTAATTACATTAAACGGATTTTAAAAAATCTGTGAATCTTGTATAACATAAAAAAGTTGAAATTGCTTAACTTACTTTGATGAGTTAAAGTAACTTATTGACTAAATTATCATATATATATATATATATATATATATATATATATATATATATATATATATATATATATATATATATACACACACAGTATATACTGTACATACATATATATATTTTTTTTTTACATTGAATGAAAACTTTTTGATGGATAAATCCCTGCTCCTGAAGACTTTTCCATATAGCCATGCAGGTAATTTTGTTGTATAATAAAAATGTATTGGTATCTATAAAAATGACACTTTAATGTTCCATTTGTTAACATTAGTATACCACTCTTGGTTCAATCTTTATTTTTTAAGATCTTTATTGTCACTAATACTATACATGTACAATGAAACTCTGGTGGAGCAACCTCCAGATGCCAATATGCTATACAACATAATACAATACAATACAATAAAACCACAAAGACAAGAGATATTCATAAATGTAAAAATGATGTGCAATACAACAGAAAGTGACAAGTGCTGAATTAGTGTATTCTTTTTGGTGTTCTATATAGAACTTGACTCAATTTTAAAGAAATCTTTATGCCAAAAAGGTTCTATATAGAAATGTCTTAAATTATTGCATAATACTGTCAGCTGTTTAATTCATACAAAAAAAATAAAATTTTTGAATTAAAACTAAATAAATTAATTAAAACTAAATCCCTGAAAGGTTCTGTAGGGTATTTGAAGCGCCTGATAGAACACTTTAAGGTTCTATAACCTTTTCTTTTAAGAGTGTTTTAATCAAAGCTGCAGTCCGTGGCTTTTTCGGGTTAAAAATTATCCAGAATAAATTTTTGAGCAGGTACATAACCAGCCAGTGTTCAAAAGTATCTGCTTGCCTTGTAATAACGTTTTTAATTCCAGTGGTACTGGTGGATTTCCGCAGGGAAATTCGAGCATGTCATTACATCATTACGTCACATCTGTACACATAAAGAAGGAGTCTCGGCTAGTCGGCTATATTGCGTGTGAGGATGCTGGAGGTGGAGATTTATAGCCTTTTCTCACAGCACTTGATATAATTAAACTTATCAATTTGATGGTGGATCTGACAGCCGCACACTCTCCTGAAAACATTGGATTCATCCGCGCTGTGCCGTGCCGAGGCACAACTCACGTAAAGTTGATAATTCCGCGAATAACTGCAATTGCAGATTTCGAACAGAGATGGCGACAAAGAAGAAAAACTGCGGACTGCAGCTTTAACATGAACTAACAATGAAAAATATCTTCTAAAGCATTTATTAATCTTAGTTAAATTTGATTTCAGTATTTACTAATACACTAGATCTATGAATAGTTGTATTTTCATTAACTAAGGTTAATGTTAAAGATAAAAAAAACACTGTAACAAATGTATTGTTCATTGTTCCACTGTCTAAGACGCATCTTAGTGTCCCAAGGAAAATGTTTTCTGAAGTATGTGGTTCTGAATGCATTTCCTTTATAGGCTCGATCTTTGAAATAAAGGTAGTCAGACTGCCTGTGGTTTTCTTCATTGAACTTGCAGCAGTAATTGAAGCAGTTCCCATGGGTGTAGTGCATTTGGGGACGTTAAGTGCTGTCTCTTGTCATGCTATGTTTTTGTAAAATAGGTTCTTTTTGTCAGTTTCCTGTGATGTTCTTCATTGTTTTTTCCTCATTTATTTATTTATTTATTTAAAGTGTGCAAGAAGCTCCTAATGCTTGTTTTCCATGAGAGGCTCTCCTCTATCCCAGGGGGCTGTCAGTTGTGGAAGGGCCTCCATTTTCACCCGTCACTAAGATGGCCCATCTACCAGAACACACAAAGTCTTGGCATCTCAGCTCCTGAGAAATGGACTACCTATTGGAGCTGACACACAGAAACTTACTCCTTACCATGTTAATGTCTCATACTTGACTGATGTGACTGATAAAACTTGGCAGTGCCATACAGTATACATTGAACTTGTCTACATTTTATATCATTTCTATAGAGAACTTATTTTCATACTTACACTTGAACATTTTTTTTGTATTATAATTGATACAGTATTGTTTATTAAGTTTAGGTAGATAAAGTCTTGGCTCCAAAACTATTTTCAGCATTGAAGACAGTCTTATTACCAATAGGGGGGAAAAAGATACTGCTCATTGAGCACACCTTATTTTGTGCTCCAATAGTGGATTGTTAAAGCCTTTTATAGGCTTTTCAGAGTAATTTAAATTACACATAAAACAATAGGCTACATAAATCAGCAAAAATGTTACAACGGACATTGTAATTTATATACATTTATGATTAATTTATGACATGTTTCATGACATTGTGACAAATTGACAACTCTTTTAATTCTTCCTGTTTAAATTCACATTAAAATTGCAATTCTGCATTACTTAATTCACATTTGAGAACTGAATCGCAAGTCATTTTCTCAATTTAATTCTGAACTGAAAGGGGTAGTGAATAGGCACCCCAAAATTCACCCAAAAATGAAAATTCAGTCATCATTTAATCATGTTGTTCTAAACACTAAACAAACATATTTTGAAAAACAAATGGCTTATTTATAATTTGAAACTTTATACTTATTCACTGACCTCTTCTGGAAGGTTGTGGTTCATGTCCTCATCAAGGATGTAGTGTTCTGCTGAACCAGCCTACGAAATTTCCGTAGGTGACGGAGCATTTCCGTAGTAACCTGTCTGGCCTGCGCTCCTTCACCGCTGCCTGAAGCAGCGTAACTTTAGTTCATGCTTTGGCTGTCGTGACAGCTCGACTGGCGCGACCAGCGGATTTCAAGGGCTGGAACACCTTTTTTCGCGACCGAAAGACACAACAACACAGCCAAGATGTTGAATATGTGGAAAGTGAGGGAGCTGGTTGATAAAGCGTGAGTATTGTGAATGTTTTCATAAGTATTTTGGTGTCTTGTCGCCTACCTGTTGAAAATGAGACACGTACGCACTCATTGACGTCACACACTCTCGAGACTGGAGCTAGCACAGTAGCTAACTACATCTTTGTTGCCCCCGTCGACAGTGTATATAGAACAGTCGTTTTCCAGTCGGTTACTATACTTTATCAGACGTTTTCACTTGTTCATCACGGCTTAGTTTTGTTTACAAACGATTCCCTCAAACTTCGTGTCTTGAACTCAGTGGCTAATTTTATGACAGTTGCTAAACTTGTGTTGGCTGTCAAAACACGGTGCTTGTCTTTAATAGTGCTTTTCACACCAAACTAGCGTGTCGTCTGTTAACATTATAAATGAAAAAAATATTTAAAAGCAATGTAAGAGCACACGTTTTACTTGCATTAGAGTGACCATAACTTTCATATTTGACAGCTATTTTCAGGCATTGTTCAAGCTAATCAGTTAGCCTGATATGAAAAGCGAATAATTGGCCATATTTGTGTGGTGTCGGTTGCTGATTAATTGTCAAACTGTTTACACTTTCTGGTTGTACGTTAATCCTGTTAGAAATAAAGATGGATGCCTAGCTGCTATTTTGGAGCCAATGAGTTTCATGGAAACTCCCGAAGTTAGACTGAAACTTGTATTTTAACCATTTAAAGGACAGGAACTGGACTTTTTTTTTTTAAGAAAAAAAAATCCAACAAAATAAGTCTGTCATGTTTCTGTTAAAAAAATATTATGTGTTTATTATACATTTTACAGTTTGTTTGTCCCATGAAAATAACATTTAAAAGATAAACATTTTGGCTACTTTGAGGTTAGTGGCATTCTGCAATTTCAGGGGTTTAGTCCAGTACAACATGCTGTCATGTTTGCCTTTACATAAAAATTGTAGGCTGATGCCACTTTTTATACTAAGTCACTACTTGACCTAAGTATTTGCTGGAACCCCCTTTCATGAAACGAAAGTTGCGATAGTTTTTTCTTCCCTATTGAGACGCATATCCAAGTGAATTAGCTTCGCGGAGAAGAAATATTTTAGGGCAGAACTTGTTTTTTGTCCATTGAAAATTGATTGGATGTTTGTGGTTTGCTATTGCTGTGATCTAATGCAGTGGTTCTCAACTCCAGTCCTCGGGACCCACTGCTCTGCATATTGTGTATGTCTCCCTTATTTATCACACCTGATTCAGATCCTCAGCTCGTTAGGATAGACTCTATGAACTGAACTGAGTGTGTCAGATAAGAGAGACATGTGCAGAGCAACGGGTCCGTGGACTGGAGTTGTGAGTGACAGGTTGTCCTGCCCACATGCCAGTAAACGCATCATCAGAGAAGAGAAGAGATGGCAAGAGGGAGGGGACATTATTTTGATTAAAGATTATGAGGGCACGTGAATTAAAAATAAAATAATGATGTGCACAGTTAAATCATTTTTCAGAGTACTCCAATATTCCATTTTTAAGATTTTTTTTCCTCAGAAATTAGGCTCACTCACTATCTCAGAAACCATTTAAAGGTTAAAGTCTTGCACACATACACAATTGCTGTCTTATGAATAGTTTACGTGGTTGATCAAAAGGCAAGTACAGCTATTCAAAATTATGTTTGTCTTGAGAAGTGCCACGGTCAATGACAAATCAAATCCCCTTCATAAAATGAACTGCTGGTCATAGTCACACAGACTACACTTTGATTTGATTTTCGTAGACTTGTGTGTCTCAGAGTTGGGCTGTCTGTTTACTCATGCGATTGAAGAACCAAAATGGCTTTTACAACTTTTATTCAACAGAAACTTGGTGAGAATGAGTTTAGCTTCAAGAATGGCGTACAGTATAATGATCATTAAGGAGGTTATTGTGCAACTCTCAACCTGAGTTTTTTTTTATCCTTCTCTGACGGTACAGAAAAACGGTTACTGAAGGCTTTAATTCACAAATATGAGTTTGCATAAACGTTTGGGTGTTGCCTAACTGGGTACGTCCCTGGTACTGTGTCATTTTCTTTTAGAGAATAGAGACTACAATTAATTATTGGAGAAGCAAAAAGCTTGTATCTTATATGCTGGATTGCACTGAATATTAAGAAAGTATCAATACCATCACTCATCATGATCTGCAAAATAGCCTAACCCCCAAAAAAAACATTGTCATTTCCTGTTTTTACAGAGCAACTTTGAAAACAATGTAGCAAGCTGTTGCCTCCAAAATCAGTCTGTCATCTCCAACAGAATGATCTTTTTACAGACGATTGGCCAAGTGTAGCCATGCCATGGGTGGACTGACAAAGTGTGGGGATTTTAGCTTCATGCTGGCTTGTTCCAAAATGGTGTGCAAGTTTTGAGATGACACTGGAAGACTTCAGTGCTTCAGTATTTTTAGTATAAAAATATTTTTAGTATTCAGGGATCAAATAATTGTGGAAAGAATTTCAGTACCTGAAATAAAAATTAAAGCATTGTCCTCAAGCTGTGAAACCAGTTAATGCAGCTGACCGGTTTGGTGTGTTTTTGAAGAATTAAGACACACTTGTTTTCCCCAAATTTTTCAGGAGGAGTAAATGATTGCACCCTGCAAGCATAAGCAAACGGATGTCTTGACCTCTTTTTTTATCAACTCAAACTATGCCAAAGTTACTTATCTGTTTTACTTTTTCTTTTCATTTTGATTTTGTCTTTGTCTAGGTGATTGTGTAATTGAGTGTGATTAAACCTTGAATAAACAAGGAGAAAAGGATGTAGGGAGTTTTTATTTTATTTTTGCAGTTTACTCTTCCATTGAGCAAGACAATACACATGTATTTTTTCAAAAGGCTGTAAACTGAGACAGTTTCTAGATGTGGTCTTTATTATAACCACAAAAAATCTTGGAGTAGGAAAGATTGAGGACCTCATGGTGCTTTTATTTGATCCACCCTCTATTCTCAGAGAGCCTGTCCTACACCCCACCCATATACTGAGATCTCGTGTGTCTTGTATAACCACTCTTTACTCTGGTAACGTCCCTCTAGTGCTAAACTGGTTTCACATAATAAGAGCTTTTGGTGCCCTGCTTTGCTGCTTACCGCCATCTGGTATTCGAATGAAGGTGTGGTCTGAGATTTGATTATTTGTATAACTGTCCTAACTGTTTTGTTCCTTTTTTAATAGGCAATAAAAAGTTTTCACTGGAACCAGTTATGCAACCATAAGGGATTTTTAAAATGGTTACTCACTATATAGATATAGTTTGAGTAGGGTGTGTTTTTCTGTTTATTTATAATCACTGTTGATTAAACAATAAACAATTCATAACTTAAACAACTTCCATAACTTGACTGAAGGACATTGATGGGAGTTGCTCTTGCTCTCGCTCTTTTTGATGTGTGTGCCCGCTCTTCCGGCAGAAGTGCCCATAAAAGGAATTCCGCCCTTTATTACGTCTTGCAGGGCCATACTTGGAAAAAAACTTTCTGAAACCTATACGTACCCTGAAGAAACTTTTTATTTATTTATTTATTTATTTATTTTACTTTGGCCATGTTTAGCATGATAATCCAACTATTTAACAGTGTAAATAAGTCAGAATGCATGAAATAGCATTAGATATCCCCTTTAATATCATTTCCATTTTGTTGAACTAAGATTAAACTGATGTGAAACAGAATCAACTTTATGGACATCCATTTAAAGTGCCTATAACAAATATCACCTAATGCAGATGATTAATGAAGGCACATGTGCAACAGTCTGCTCAGTCTCACAATTCAGTTAATTTTTACTACTGATTTATCAAAATGTTGTTTTTATAAGCTTTCTGCCTTTCAAGTAATATTAGTAATATTAAGCCTTTGCTGAAAGGTTCTTTCCTGCAGATTATCACACAATCACTCTGAATAAAGACTTTACTGAAAGGCTTTTTTTGTTTTAATCTCTTTTTCACAGAACCAATGTTGTGATGAACTATACTGAAACTGAGTCTAAAGTTCGTGAAGCCACCAATGACGACCCATGGGGACCCTCTGGACAGTTAATGGGGGAGATCGCCAGGCAAGTGGGGTTTTTTGATGGTTTACTTGTGACTTCTCTGCTTGCTTTCTGTGAACTTTATCTTGACTCTGAACCTGTCAACAGTTACACATATTTACGATATGGAGAGTGCTAAGCTAAGCTTTGCCTATCTTCGGTTTCAATTCAGGGCTACGTTCATGTACGAGCAGTTTCCTGAGGTAATGAATATGCTGTGGACTAGAATGCTGAAAGACAACAAGAAAAACTGGAGAAGAGTTTACAAGGTATGCTTTACTGATGACGATACAGGAGTTTTGTTTTGCTGTAATCGGTCCTGAACTTTACTGTCTTTTCTACCTCAGTCTTTACTGCTGCTGGCGTACCTGATTAGAAATGGATCTGAACGGGTGGTCACGAGTGCAAGAGAGCACCTGTATGACTTGCGTTCAATTGAAAGCTATCATTGTGTAGGTGAGTGAACTGCCCAAAGGCAAGAGCTTAAATAAATTTTCATCTTCCATGTACACTGTTTGATGTCTCAAAGATATTGCAAAGTGATGGATGAATGGGCTTTGTGTTTCAGATGAGAATGGCAAAGACCAGGGTGTCAATGTGCGTCAGAAGGTAAAGGAGATGCTAGAGTTTGTCCAGGATGATGACAGATTGAGAGAAGAGAGGAAGAAAGCCAAGAAGAACAGGGACAAGTATATAGGCGTGTCTTCTGACAGTATGTCGGGTTTCAGATACTGTAAGTCCCTAACTTCCTTTTCTAAGTCTTATACATGCACACACACACACTGTCCTCCCCATCATGTTTATAAGGGATACAAGGTGTTTTATACCACACAAACACATTTATCATAAGGAATTTATCTAAAAGGGACTATCTAAAAACAAGGATGTCCCCTGTCTCCTCTCCACTGTTATTATCCTTAAAGGGTTTGCATTGCCAGATGAGTGAACTGTGCTTTAGCTTTATTTTGATACCCGGCATAGCTGCTTTTTCACATGACAGCATAAATGATAGTTTTGATGTCCTTGATTGGGAAGGAAAAAATGCAATGCAATGATTTGTAATGGCTGTTCAGATTTAATTTGGTATCTTGTTTTAGTTTGACAGTCCTTTTAAAGTTGAATGAAACTTGATATATATATATATATATATGTCTTTTAATGTGATTTTGAGATGGTGGCTTGCAAATTTATCCAGTAATGTAACCACAGTACAGTCACAGAATATACCTAAGATGAAGCTTTACAGCCTCATCTCATTTCTCTTTACATTGATATTGAGTGTTTGTGTGTGAATCTTATACCTGGTCAATAATGGAAATTATTACAAACAACCTCAAAAGCAAACATAGTAATTTGAATTGGGTCGGGAAAATGTGCTTAGTTGTCATAAAAATATATCAGTGAGCTTGGGTGAAATGTGACCCAGACATGAGATTCACCCTTTTCCTTATTGTCATATATGATTAATTCTAAATGAAGCTTGACTTTATAATATGTGTATATAGCATAACACACTGCTATCTTGTTTATGCATTCTGCAGCGGAGGACAGGTTTGATTTCAGAGAATCACACTCGAAATGGGATGAAGACTGGGACAAAAGCAAGGGGGCTTTCCCTTTCAGTGAGAAACTGGGAGAGATCAGCGATAAGATTGGAAGCACCATTGATGACACAATCAACATGTTCCGCAAAAAAGACAGGGACGACTCGCCTGACAGATTCAGGTCAGGACCCCCAGGCCGTCTCACCTTCCTGTCTCAGATCACCTGAAAACACCTTTTCTCTTTTTTTGAAACACAAATAGCATAAATGTTATAACTAATTAAATAAACAAATTGTTGACAGCTGTTTATAAAATTTTGTACTGATTGTGTCTAGACTGATTGTGTTTTGTCTACTTGTTCTCGAAGAAAGAAAGCATTTTGTTAGTAATCTTACACAAGCGTATGCTTTATCTCTTCTGTATAGTGAGGCAGATGAGGACCGTCGGGGAACGCGAAACGGGCAGATGGGGAAATCCGAATTTAAAGATGAAGAGACGGTGACAACAAAAAGCGTCCAGATCGTCCAGGCCACGGAGACCACAGCCACTCGTAAGAGAGGTGTTCCATCCAAAACGATAGACCTGGGAGCAGCTGCGCGTTACACTGGCGATAAACCCTCCACCGACTCAAACACAAGCCAGGTAGAGAAACACTACAACGAAACAATAGCTACTAGCACTAGTCTTTTTCTGTATAATTAAACCTCTCAGGCACTTGGACTAGTCAAATATGCAACTTCAACAAGAGGTTTGTTAGTAAATAGCACAAAAATGTAATGTTAAACTTGTATTTAAAAAAAAAAAACTTACTCTACACTGACATCTTGTGGTAGATGTTAAGAGTGTTTTCAGTTTGTCCTCTCTTTGTTGCTGTAGACCACATCAGCAGTGAACCAGCCCAGTTCTGGTCTGGTGGACTTGTTCTCGGCAGATCCTGTACCTGCTCAACCAGCCTCCAAAGGTGACAGTAGTAACATCTTTGGGTTTTGGCAGAGGAAAATATTTTAGATTTTTTAAATTCTCATTTATTTGCTTTGTGGTTCAGCACTACCTCAACAATTGCACACGCAAGAACAATTCACTGTGGGATGCTTGGGAGTAGTAATATTGAAGGGTTCATCCGTATTGGAAGTAGGGTTGCACCAACTAGTCGATTAGTTCTGCCTCACTAAAGTTAAAATAAATCCAAAGAGTGCTTTATGTTCACAAAACATGTTTTAAGCAGACCACACCAATGCTGCTGACATCTGAGATGGTCTGTGTTAGGGTTAGCAGGACATGACTGTTTTTGCAATATTAGCAAGCAGCATGAATCTTGAACTATCCTACAACACATAATTGAACTTTTCACAAATAGAAGAATGCTCATGCAGATTATGAGTCATTTGCATAAGGTAAACATTTCTGTCAAACTACTTTTCTGTATTAATACTAATAATGAGTAGTCGTTAGGGATGTGACGGTGAGGATATTTTCCCACCGGTTAATCGACGTGTGACAACACCTACCGGTGTCACCGGTGTTTTTTTTAAAATCGCTAATTTAAAGGCAAACGTAAAATGCGCGCGTCCACACGGGTATTCATTATGGTGCACACAGAAGCAACACCGGCTACATCACTTGCCCAGCGTGGCACCGCTTCCCACCGTCGATTTGATTATTTATATATATATATATATATAAATTTAAAAAAATCAAATCAAGTGATATAGCCGGTGTTGCTTCTGAACACCGGTAACACCGACTATCGTAGAAAGCCTAGTAGTCGTGCACGCTGTAGTTGATGTTCATTAAGAATGGATGAGGAGGTAAGTGAAAGTAGCAAGAAGCGTTATGCCATTAGTTTGACAGCTTGGATGTATCCCACTGAAAAGAAGGGGTGCACAGTGAAGTTTAGGCACTCTCCTGCTGCCTGCTGAAGCATTTAGTCACTGTGGCCAGATGTCAAAGCGGTCCCTGGTGGGTGTGTAGTGCTGAGCAGATGTTTAGCTCTCCTCCTAACTGTCCTGCTCCCTCCTCCACCATTCAAACAGCTGCATCTTTTCTCCTCTACATAACTCCAGCCACAGGCTGCTGGAATGAAACGTGAGTTACACACACAGAGTGTGTATGTCCATTACAGACGCCAACAGATGTTTCTTATTTGTATGTTCTCCATTTTTGTCTTTTTCTTAGGAAATTAGTTAGGAATTGATAAGTTTTGCAAATCTAGAATGTCATAATTGAACCACTCTCTTTCATTCTAGGTTTAAAATCTGACCTGATTGGAGGTTTTGCTGATTTCTCTTCTTCTGCAGCTGCAGCCACTCTTCCATCATCACCTGGTATGTTTATATGACCTCTTAACACACTAACAGGTCAAAATTCAACCTGAAACTCTTTATTGTTTTTACATCTTCTAACTACAATTTACACTACTGTTCAAAGGTTTGGGTTAGGAAAAAAATATTAGTTTTATTCTGCATGGCCTCATTAAATTGATAAAAAGTGACTGTAAAAACATTTTAAAAGATTTCTATTTCAAATAAATGCTGTTCTTTTGAACTTTCTATACATCAAAGAAATCTGACAAAAAAGTGTTATGGTTTCAATCAAAATAATAAGCAGCACAAATGTTTTCAACTTTGATAATAATAAGAAATATTTATTGAGCAGCAAATCATCTTTTTAATAATTTCTGAAAGATCATGTGACACTGAAAAACTGGAGTAATGATGCTGAAAATTCAGCTTTGCATCACAGGAATAAATTACATTTTAAAATATATTCAAATTAAAAATTATTATTGTAATAATATTTAGCAAGTTTATTGTTTCACTGTATTTTTTAGATCAAATAAACAGCCTTGGTGAGCATGATATTTTTTTTTTCTTTTCAAAACCGTAAAAAAAAAATCATACCAACCCCAAACATTTGAATGATATTTTCAAAACTGACTAGTCAGTGTGTTTCCTAAATGACAAGTCAGCTAATTGGTCTCAAGAAAACTATAATTAGGCAGGTTTTGGGTTCACATGACCCCAATCAAACATGTTTCTGAAGACAGTTTACAAAAGACAGAAACAGCTGGACATAGTGGAACTGAATGGAACAGAGCACTGAGGTCTTGTGACATACTTTTAAAAGTTAGACTTTCTTAAACTTAAGATATTCCAACTTAAAAATATGC
The DNA here is from genome assembly GCA_030578255.1 of Tiaroga cobitis. NCBI lineage: Eukaryota > Metazoa > Chordata > Actinopteri > Cypriniformes > Leuciscidae > Tiaroga > Tiaroga cobitis. Next base: position 19,468,171 of record CM060604.1, on the reverse strand, counting down.
TATGTCCAATGACATCCGCCTGAATGTGCATACTGTAGCTTTAACAGTAGTGCTTTGAAGGGGATGAGGTTTTAATGTGCAGACTGTCTAACAGTCTAGCACAATATTTAAAGCACCCTTACTAATAATATCAGAACTAGTAACCAGAAAATCTGGATACATTTGTAGAACTTAGTTATTGATTAGTCGACCATCATGACAGTAACCATATTGCTCTTTAAAAGATACGCAAACAGAAAACGTTTTTATTTTTATTTTGCCAAAGTAAGTCTCTCTATTTTTTTTTTCTACTTAAACTCGCATGTTAAAATGAAAGCCGTAAGGGAGTACAACTTGAAAGACACAAAGTGGGTATATGTGTGTGTTTTTTATATGATTATTTAAATATAGTTCTGGGAATATAACAGAAGGCAGTTTTTTTTCTTTCTGCTGGACCAGAGATTGCTATCCTCAGCTGCCTCTTTATGAAATACTCCAAGCAGAAAGCTCTTAAATAGTGAAAGGAGGAGGCGGCCATATGGTGGGTTGCTGTGCTAAAAGCTAATGAGCAAAGACACATTTCAGCTCTTGTTGGGTGTGACACATTACCCTCTGCATTTCTGGGACAGAGCTGAAGTGACTGAGAGTCTGAGATTCGTTTGATATTCATCCTTCTTCAGTGCCCTGATCATTTCATTACTGGTTCTCTTACATTTCTCTATATTTTTGTGTTGCTCATTTGCATGCAAATCCTCTGTTTTATTTGCTAGATGATAAAGCCTGATGTGAAGCAATATTTTGGATTAGTGCAGTTAAGGCACAAATTTGCCTTTTGATCAAAAAGCTTCAGAACTATTACAGCTTCCTCCTGTGATACTTGAGCTCTCTATAATATTTGTGCTCCTCTGCGCACCATTTCATCAGAGACTTTTGTGTTTCCTCAGCCCCAGCGTCTAGTGGAAATGGAGACTTTGGGGATTGGAGCGCTTTCCCTGCAGCCCAACCAGTCGTCCCGGCAGCCCAGCCTGTCAACTCTGTAGGAATAGACCTTTTCTCAGGTCTGCAGGTGGCCCCTGCTCCTGCATCCATGGCACCCTCATCTGACCTTTTTGACCTAATGGGCTCCTCCCAGACCACTAACTTCAGCACCTCCCAAAGCATGAACTTCTCCATGACCACCTCTCAGACCATTGGCATGCCAACGTCCAAATCACAGGTGCCTGCTGGCTTTGAGATTTCCCTCAATGTATCTATCTATATAATATGAAGAAAGAGTACTTGATACATCATACAGTCATGATCTTTTAGTTCAGGACTCCATGAAATGCGTTAAAGAGCACAGTTTTCTTTCCCATTTGGATTTATTGAAGCTCCAGTTGAGCTTGTTCAATTTTTTTTAATAGGAAGTAGCTTTTAGTTTACATCAACAAAACTATGATTTTCTACTTGCTATTGGGTTGCAGGTGGTACTTACAATTTAATTTTATTGGATGACAAATGACATTACGCCCTTGCATTCAAGATGAGTCATCAGTATTTTTGGTTCATTTTCTGAGAAGAGAAAAATTATACATTACCGTTCAAATGTTTGGGGTTAGATATATAAATCATTTTGGATTAAGTTGATCATAAGTGACAGTAAAAGTATCCTGAAAAAATTGATCATGGTTTCCATAAAAAATATTAAGCTGTTTTCAACATTGATAATAATTAAAAATTGTTTCTTGAGCAGCAAATCAGCATATTAGAATGTAGGATCATGTGACACTGAAGACTGGAGAATGGTGCTGAAAATCCAGCTTTGCCATCTCAGGAATAAATAACATTTAAAAATGTATTCAAATAGAAAACAGTTATTTTAAATTGCAATAATATATTAAAATTGTACTGTTTTTGATCAAATAAATGCAGCCTGGGTGAGCATAAGAGACCTCTTTCCAAAACATTCAAAAATTTTACAGACCCCAAACTTTTAAATGGTAGTTTACATTTTAAATGTGTATATTGACTGGAAGTTTATTTAGTCAAATTTTAGGAGTACAAAAATTGCCTCAGTGCTAATAGACTAATAAAACCCCACAAAAATAATACATATAAGCCATAAAACATCTGATTAGGCAGAGTCATTGTACACGTAGTTTTAGCCTAACTTACAAATCTGTACCTATGCATTTTATTAGGTATCACACCCAATTTAATAGACTTTGGTGTATTGCCGTCCCTCAACGTTATGTTTACACCACAAAGAATCAAGATGAAACTAGGGCTGGGTTTCGATTCAAATTACAAGAATCGATTCGATTCCGATTCTCAAGATCTTGAATCGATTATCATTATTCGATTCGATTCGATCCGATTCGATCCGATCTTCGAGATTTAGATCAGTGTTTTTGAAAAAAGCATTTTTTCCAGCTGTTACCTGAATTACAGGACTGTAGTTATGCAACATATTGATACTATTATTATAGACATTCAACTGAGTATGGATGGTTGTAAAGAACAATCCCCCTTCCAGAGTGTTGATACAACTGCTTTCACAAACTTGCACTGGTGTAGACGACTGAGGACGCAGAGGTATATCAGCAGCAGTAGTAGGGCTGACGCGATATCCGCAATCTTGTAGTACCACACACTGACAAGTCAACCGCAGAGGATTGCAAGTAACCGCAGCAATATTCACGTTTTTTTATAAGGCTATACCCTTCTTGTTTTGAACTTAATGCATGTGTATTGAATGTTGAACAAGTTCATAATGATAACAAGACTGTTTATCAAGGTGATTTGTAGCCTACGGCTTCCCACAGACAGTGAATGAGAGAGATCGGCAGAGCGCGTGCGAATACCTGCGTTTGTCTGTGAAGTCATATTCGTGGAAAGGTTGCCGTGTCAAAGGAAAGCGAAATATTTGTCGTATAACGTTAGTCCTTTTAACGTTCACGTCACGGAAATGCGCGTGAGCAGCAGCGCTGGTCAGCTTCCCACAGCGCGAGGAAGCCGCGGGGAAATAAAATCAGCGAGTCACGCATTGAATCAATGCCATATTGGTCTTTAAAGTCCCTGTAAAGTCAAAATTAAGTATGTGTTCTGAGTTTGTCACACCACAGAAAAATGTGTTATTAGCCATCCAGCCAAATTTGAATGATAAAAAAAGCCGGCAAGTACATAAAATAAGCAATCAAAATCTTGAAAAAATTAGCATTATTCTCTGCTCTCAAACTCTGGGGGCGTGTCCGCTGGCTGCGCTGAAACCACGCCCACTTGCGGGAAAGCTGTCGACGGCGATATTAGGTGATACTGCTTTCGGGACGGGAGGATGAACGCTGGCGGGGGATATTCGTTTCGGCCCTGTTCACCATTAACAGCGGATTATCAGTGAATCCCAGTTGTCTCTGAGGAAAGTTTATAAAACGATCCTGTGTAAAATGATCACTACAGAGGCGGGTGTTGGCGGTGATCCTCAGCTCTTCATCAAGGTTGGCTCTACACAAAATTAATCCACCTCTTCTTGATGTGATCGTTTTTAGGAAATTTAAATAAAGACACCGATCTGTTTTGTACATGATCGCATCCAGGTAGTAGCCTATATGCATTTCTGTGTTGAAGGCATAGCTAGCTAGCAAACAGTAGGCTGTAGTAACTAATAGTACTGACAGTAACTCGCGTTTGAGCGGCGAATGCGAATGGGGTCGGGAGAGATCAGCCTCAGTGGCCTCGGTGTGTCATCAAGTAGGGGTGTGTCCACGAGCTCATGGGCTCCAGTGCGTCATCGAGCCCTGTTTTAGCCCCGCCCAAAAAATCCGTAAAATAGCAATGGTGAAAAACTGTTTAACGGTCTAACTCCGCATTTCAGTACTTCACAGTTCACAGTCTTTGTAATATGTTTTAGCAATACATTTGTGACATTTATAATGCGTTTAGAATTTTTTTGTAGAATTGCCTTTACAGGGACTTTAATAAATGAAGCATCAGCTTCAGCGTTACCCATGCGACGCATTGCTGCTCAGCTGAGCCTTGAAAAGTGGAACTCAAAGTTAAAAATAATTAACACCTTGTTTCATTATCTCTTTAATGAATCAGCTTTTCTGAACGTGTTCGTTGAATGAGCGGTTTAATGACTCACTCAAAGTCCGTTGTCGTAAAGCCTTTCAATGCGCATATAGGGATCTCCCAGTCGCAGCAAGTTAAAGTTCACAGGGAAAATGTAAGCCTATTATTAAATCGATCCTCTGAGTTACGGATCGATCTTTAGAAATTAATATGAAAATCGATTCAGAATTGGTGAATCGATTTTTTCAACACAGCCCTAGATGAAACCTAGTGATATAGAGCCTGTATTGCACATAGATGTGGTTTTCATTCAGATCCCCCATCTGTGGAGTACTTAATGCAGCTCATCTAAGTGGAACTGCACACTAAACACTATTTACGCAAGAAAAGACGATTCTGGCCGAGGTTCAGAGCCAGCGGTTTAGAGAGCAGGCAACATGAAAGCGATACGAGCGAGGGTTAACACGCAGCATCGGCACAATTTTCCACCCACCCCCTCCTCATTACCCATCAACCCCGGTCCCCTTGGGACGCCCATCACAGAGAATGGCAGAATGAGGAGGAACAAGTTTAAGTCAGAAAACCATTAAATTGAAACAAAAGCCTTGCACAAAGATAATATTTGCATGCTAAAAGCCTGACCTACTTTAAAATGGCAAGTTTTGTTCGGCTAAAGAAAAAAGCCCCCCCCCCCCCCCCCCCCCCCCCCCCCCCCCAACCTATAATTAGAGGGACTTGAGATGCATTTTAACATGTTGAAATAATTTTAGGGGAAGACAATGCCTCTCAACCAGCATTTCTTTCTTGTATAGCTCAAGAGTCTTGATAACCCTGAAAGACCACAGTGCAATGTTCTGGAGTATTAATACTGCCTTTCATCTTCTCTGACTTGTGTCATTCTGCCATTGGCAAACATTCATGGCCATCGGAGAATTTTAATTACCATGCTTGAATTGCAGCAGAACAGTATCATCTCAACAAAATCAGAAGAAACATTGTTTTTGATCAAATGGGTGCTGTCATAAATGGTTTGTCCTAAAACTGACTGACTTTTCTTTTGGTCTTTGAAGCCACTGCAGACTATGGGGGCCCCACTGATGCCCCAGCAACCGATGGCCCAGAAGCCCAATCCCAAAGTGTCTGTGCCTTCCACCTGGTCCAACTCTAATGTAGACATAAGCTTGGACTTCCTTGGCCCTGGCATGCAGCCACCCAAACCTTCTCAACCCACACTCAACATGATGCAGCATGGTAAGCATATATACCTGGGCCAATCTTGCTCCTGAAGGGCCACTGTCCAGCAGAGTTCAACCCCAACCCAAATTAAACAGACCTGACCCAGCTAATCATGGCATGATCTTACTAGGCATACTAGAAACTTCCAGGCAGGTTTGTTGATGCAAATTGGAGCTAATCTCTGCAGGACAGTGGCCCTCCAGGACTGAGTTTGGACACCCCTGATATAGACACTGATGTTGAGTGTCTGGGAAAGGATTGAATCTGGAGTTCAGTAAATTAAATGAGCTCTAAAAAGTAAAAGTCTGAGTCAGTTAAAAGAGTCTGTATGGGATGAGGAAAATTTTAAATGAGAAGGCAATGATGTTTAAAAACTAGAATGAGATGAAGAGAGCAATCTGCCATGTTTATTTTCTTATTTTTTTGTTATATTATACCTCTTTAGTTTTTAAAAGGTGCTAATGCTAAATAAAGCTTTATGCTATAAAACGGAAATTTAGGAAATTTGATCAGAATCAAGAACATTGCTGTTAGTTTGAAACCTTACGGCATTTTCATGTTCACATTTTTCCAAATAAGATAAAAAAAAATCATACATAGCAATGACAGTAAATACATTTTATAATGTTAAAAAATTTTCTATTTTAATTAAATGCTGTTTTGTTTTACTTTGTATTCAAGAATCCTGATAAAAATCCGTTTAACAAAAATATTAAGCAGTAATATTAATATTAAATAAAAAATTGACTGTTTTCGACATTGATAATAATAATAATTGTTATTACTGTATTTTTGATCAAATAAATGCAAACTTTGTCAGCATAAGAGACTTCTTTCAAAAACATTTTTCAAAATCTTTCCATTCCAAAACATTTGAACAGTAGTGTATTAAAAAACAAAAAACAAACAAACATAACACATTTAATCAGTTTGACATTTTATACACCAAAAACAATTGAGGACCTAAAATAAAAAGATTTGGATTATTTTAATTGATTGTCAGCCCTTATTTTATTTTTTATTTTTCTGTATCCTGCAGTAGGAGTTCCGACTCCTGTCAATATGATGACTCAGGGCTTTGCTGGAATGAACCTGGGCATGCAGGCTGCCACTACAATGGTCAGACCGCCCACCAACACCATGATGGGAGGAATGAACATGGGCATGCAGCCTGGCATGCCACCCAATGCCATGTCCATGCCACCCATGGGAGGGATGCCAGTCAATCAGGGCATGATGGGAATGAATATGAACATGGGTATGTCTACAGCTGCCATGGGGATGCCAGGAAGCATGGGTACGGGAATGGGGATGAACCCTGCCATGGGACAGCCTAAACAAGATGCCTTTGCAGATTTTGCCAACTTTGGGAAATGAATTGCAAAGTATTAAGTGAACAATCTTTCAGGAGATGTGACCATAAAGAAGCTATGAAGAGCTATAAGACAAAGACTACTTGAAAGATGTCAAATAAAGCCTCACAGGAAATGATTGTTCAAATGATGCTGATGTTCAACTGGATGATTATATTATTTTCGATGTTCTTCTGATCAGCTGCACCAAGGAGCCCTGTTGAGGGTGGCTGGTTTGTTCTGAGAATCATTTCAGTCATTGCACACACTCACGCACGTCCCACGTTTCCATGGCGTCGGGATATCGCTTTAAGGAATGTGATGATAGTGAATGACTCTGATTGACCTTATCCTCTTATATAGCTTGTTAATTTAACCCAGGAAATATTTGGGTTTCTAATGCTGTAGAAAAATCCTAATAATCAATTCTGGCCTTTCCTCTACTCTGCCTTAAGATGATAACCTGTAAATATTTTTGCGCGCAGACAATAAGTTATTGAGTTCCATGATTAACGAATTATGACGGTGAGGATTTTTGTATGGAGTAAAGCTTGTGATCACTTTGCCATTTTGTATTTGATTTTAACCATTTTCTGAAGAGAAATGAAGTACTCTAACATCAAGATGATAGAATTACAACTCCAAATCAAAACCTCTGTGGCCTTAAATAATAAATGTGTAATCAGATCTACTTTGCATCTTTATGAAAATGCTAAATCTGTCGTTAGAACACATGGTGCCTGTCAGCCTTCCTAAAAAAAAACTCTTTAGACAATATGAAAAGTACAGTATTTATTAAAGGTACTGTTAAAGAAGATACATATACAGTGGTGTACATATATGCACACTTTTTTTATTTTTATGTTTTTGCATGGTTAACTTATAAGGAAGAGTTTGGGTAACTAAAGGATATATATATCTGAACCCGAAATGGGTTCGTATTTTTATGCAGGTCTGCTCATGCTGAGTGTAGGGTGAGACTGTGTGTTTGTAAACCCTGGTAGCACTGAGTTGGATGCTGTATCCAGAGGACCATCACTGTATTGTCAATATCATCTGTTTCTGTCCAGTGTCTGCTGACGCTAACCGAGCCCCTCTCTTCCATTCTGAGGCGTTTTACAAGCAGAATGACCAAATTCTTCTTTTCTTGTTTCTTTTGTCCCCCTGACGGGTTGGTTTAGTTTTTTGTAGTCAGGTCTGTTTGGTTGGGGAGTGTTATTGGAAACACTATATGTTTATGCAAATCTACAGCAAGCAACAAAAAAACTAAATCTTTCTTCCACTGAGAATGTTTAATGTTTTCAATTTCATACAATGACTTGATTGTACTTATGATCTTTTATGAATGACAATAAAGAGTTGATTTCCATTTTCATTGTTATGCTTGTTTGTATTCCCTAATCAATCCCATGTCTTAAAAATAGACTGTTCTTGGAGTCCTCCAAGGACCTGGCTTCAAATGTTAACTTTGCATGCCTTAATAGGATGAAAGCAGTGCAGCCACATGTCCCATTTCCACTGGATCCTTTTCCAGCGATTTGTTTAATTGCCATTAAATGAATAAGTCACATTAACTGACAAGGAAACTGGCTACAGTTCCCAGTGTCTATGTATATATTTTTAAATGCTCAGTGCAGAATGAATCTGTATATTAACCATTACTTTCTATATGTACTTCAGAGTCATATCTACTTTCCATCTGAAAACATGTTCCCCTAGCCAGTGCCAATGGTACATTTATGAATATGCAAGAAAATGTTGGACTTTTCCTCAAATATAAATATAGAATGGTTAAAGATGCTGAGATTTTCATGGCTTGATTATTTGTATTAATAAATATAGAAGATCAAGTGTTATAAAGCATAACATGATATAAAGCATTTTATATTTACATGTTACTAAGTAAAATCACAAGGAACTCTAAGATTTAAATAAAGTGAAGAGAAAGTGTTTTTATACTTTCATGATGTGAAAAATAAGGCTAAAATATGCAGAAAGGAAAAAAATAGCATTCAAACATGTCAAGACAAAAAGCCTTGAGTTCCACATGCAATTTCCAACCTCAAAAAGCTCAATTAACCCATTTGTACGATTTTATGAAATCCATGGAGAAATCCAACCGCAATTTTTTACACTAAAAGAGATAAATGTCAAATAGAACAGTCTTTCAGTTTGACATTAAAATAAGAGTGTATTGACGGGCCTAGAGTTTTAGTGAGATTGATAAATTACTTCCATTTTAACCGAGCATTGAAATGAATATCAGTAATAATTTGTTAAATATATTTCCATCTCCCACTTGATAATTTATAAAATGTGTAACAAAAATAAGAGTAAATGTGCAATGTCAACGTTTACAACGATTCAGTGTCTTACTTCCCTCTAGTGGTCATTCAAAGCAAAAACAAATAGTGTGTCGTGTATGTGACATAAGCTCATAAACCAACCAAAATTAAAGGGTTAGTTCACCCAAAAATGAAAATTAAGTCATTAATTACTCACCCCCATGCTGTACCAACCCCGTAAGACCTTCGTTCGTCTTCGGAACACAAATGAAGATATTTTTGATTAAATGTGACAGCTGGATCACTCCGCCATAGGCTCCCTAAGGGAATGACACCGGACGGCCCAGAAAGTCAATGAAGAAAATGTTTAAATATTCCATGTCGCAACAGTGGCTCAACTATAAGTTTATCAAGCGACGAGAATACTTTTTGTGCGAAAAAACAAACAAAAATAACGACTTTATTTGACTATTCCTTTTCTTCCTTGTAGGCCTGAAACGAGACTTCAAGAGATTTCCACGACGCGCACGCGCGAGAACTGAACTGAAGTAGTTGAAGGAGATCGCAATTCTCGCGCATGCGTCATGGAAATCTCTTGAAGTCTCGTTTCAGGCCTACAAGGAAGAAAAGGAATAGTCAAATAAAGTCGTTATTTTTGTTTTGTTTTTTCGCACAAAAAGTATTCTCGTCGCTTGATAAACTTATAGTTGAGCCACTGTTGTGACATGGAATATTTAAACATTTTCTTCATTGACTTTCTGGGCCATCAGGTTTCAATCCCTTAGGCAGCCTATGGAGGAGTGATCCAGCTGTCACATTTAATCATAAATATCCTCATTTGTGTTCCGAAGACGAACGAAGGTCTTACGGGGTTGGTACAGTGAGTAATTAATGACTTAATTTTAATTTTTGGGTGAACTAACCCTTTAAGGAGTTTTTTTACTCTCATATTATGAAACCTTTCATGGAGACTTTAATAACTAATATTAGTAAACTAATATTTCATAAGGACAGTATTTAGTCCTGCTGTACATTTACAAGAAGAATGTTTTCTCCTCGTATAAAAAGCTGATTGACATGACGCGTGTGCACTCTCCCATACTTCACTTTAGGCTTGCTTTCAGATTGTTGTGTCACTTTTGATGTACTCCTGTCTTTCTCAGAGAGTTTGGATCTTTCCTGGGTATGTTTGGGGTCAGTTCTACTCCAGGTTTGGTCTCTGAGTTGAGATGAACTACTGTGTGGGTCTGGTTTTAAGAGGTTATCTCCTTTCTTCTCAACCACACTGAGGGCAACAGTCTCTTGAACTTTCAGTTTTTCAAATAGCTGTAATAAAAAATTTAATTAGATTTCTAAACAATATAATTATATTAAAGAGTTTAAACATACAGTATAAACCACTGTACAAAAAAAAGTTTATTTTTCTATTATAACCAATCAAGATTTTACATGGTTATTCGTAATATTCAGGTGTATATTAAAACATTCAAATGAATTACCCTTGTGACAGTAAGTGCTTTCTCATGATAAAGAGCTTGTCCCAAAAGGGTGTCCCTGTACGTTTCATCCACATCCACCATCGCCTGGCACCAAAAGAATCCGGAGGATTAAAAAAGGGGATAAACATTTATTATTAACGATAATAGTAAGTAAAGGTGCTTTAATACTTACCAGGTTCCAGAACTTATCAAATGCCACCACAAAGCCAGAACACACTCCCCGGAGCCCTTTAAAGGTCCGGATGTGAACTTTGACTCTGATTTTCTCCTGGACGCACCTATTGAGCTCTCCTAATGGACTGCCTGTATGCACTGCAAAGATAGACACAACCTAGTGAGCTACCTATCCAGGCAGCACTAAGAATAACTCACCTAGCACTTTTGGTTGAGAATCCACAGTTTAGTGTTTACTATTGTCTTCTAACATAGACAGTAAAGAGAGAAACGTACGTGGCATTCTGGTAAGCACATTTTTGGCCGCTTTTCGATGTCGAGGCGGTCGCTTGACTCCGCTTCCCTCTCCCTCCTCCTCAACTGGGTTGTTCACCATGAGTTTCTTCAGCCTCTCTATCCTCTCTGGGTCTGCTTTACCTTTCTGTGCTTTTCGGAGTCTTTTCTCCACATTTTCTGGTTTCGCTCGGCCTCGACCGCCTTTCATAAAGCTCTCATATTCTGCTATGTTATTAAAGCACTTGATATTCGGGTAAGGCAACGGCACTTTCGGGGAATACAGAGCGAGTAAGGGGTCAAACTTATCCGAACCGATATCCAACTTAGTTTCGACATCATCTTCGCCAGTCTCTAGCTTTTGGCCAGAGGTCTCGGTAGTGGTTTGCTGTTCAGATGTTTGTGAAGCTGAACAGCAATCACTTTCCGACTCTCTCTCACTCTCCTCCATTTTTGAATGAGCGGCAGAGTCTGTCGGAGAATCATGGGTAACTTATCAGTGTGTGAAGCTACCGACGAAAAACATCGATGACGTATATATAGGTTTCCTGTAATAGTAAAGACTATTAATAGTCATAGTTGTACGAATATATTAGTAAAATACTTTTACTGGTGAAAGGTTTATAGTTAAAAGTAAAGTTTATAGTTTATAATTAAAACTAAAAACATTAAATAATTTCGTTACTTAAAATAAAATAAATGTTAGCAAAAAAAAAAAATATATATATATATACATATATTTAACTTGTTTTATTTAAGCTATAGTTGCCAAGGCAACATTTCTCATTTTTATTTAGTTTAATATGTAACTAAATAACTAAAGCGGAAATAAAAATGAATACAAACTGTATAGATATTTATATAAAAAAACAATAACTAATAAAATGACTAAAACACAACAACATTACTAAAACTTTAACTAAAATTAAAATGGAAAATATAAAATTAAAAGCTAATTCAAAAGATTAATAAAAACTATAATAGTAACTCAAAGAAACTAAAATAAGACTGGTTTGTACGTGATATGTGATTTGTTTTCCTCCTTTGGGTAATAATAATTAAAAAAAAATAATAATAGTAATAATAAGATCATGTTAATTTAACTGCCTAGAAAATGTTTTTCTGCAATCACAGAACAAATGCTGCTTCCTCTTTCGTCTTCCTCCTCGTCAGTAGGTGGCAGAGCACACTTGTACATACAAGCTGAACATACTACATGTAGAAGTGTGTGTTCGTCATGTATTGTCCTAAAGGAAAACAGTCCCGTATCGCATATACGTTTTAAAAATTCACACATTGGTCTTCACTTACAGAGAATCAATAAACCATTCAAGAGGTTGTCCTTTTGGCTAGAAGATATTTTAAGGACGCTTTCGATGTTATATTACGGTGCTCCGGAGAAGGTTTGCTGTACTAACCCGTCATAGAAAGATGTGTGAAGAATACACGAAGATTATGAATTAGTTTGTATTCTTTAAGAATTTAAGTATATACATTTACTGGCATGGATTAGTGAACAACTGTTGATATCAAGAGAATGTCAATGGATCAATAAAGCAAACATGATCGTGCGTCAAAGCAGCAAATGTTAAAGCGGACGTGGGGACTTTGTCATTACTCTGGACATTTCTGTAAGAAACATTTCATATTAACAAGAACGAAGTAGATGCTAATATTATGAATTTTATCAAATTATAATGGATATTTTAAGATATTTTATCGATATATACACTGCATAAACTGCTTGTTAACAATACAATACATCTTCTGGATAATAACATTAATGAATACTATTTTTACTAGGTTGTCAGTAGAAATGGAGTTCCCAGAACATGGTCAGCAGCTCTTGGCCAGCCTGCGCTCTCAGCGTCTGCAAGGTTTCCTATGTGACTGCACCGTGCAGGTCGGCCCGATTAGTTTCGGAGCCCACCGTGCCGTGTTGGCCTCTTTCTCCCCTTTCTTCCATATGTTTTACTCAGATCAGTCAATAGGAAATACCAGCACAGTCAACGGAGGGCCACAGAGAGACACAGTCACTATTAATGGAGATATCGTGACCCCTCAAGCCTTTGGACTCCTTCTTGATTTCATGTATGAAGGAGTACTGCAATTAGCAACCCACCCCCCTCCTGAGGATGTGCTCGCCGCAGCCAGCTTCTTACATATGAATGATGTGGTACGAGTTTGTAAGAGAAGACTTCAGGGTCGAGGATTGGCTGAGGCGGATAGCACAAGAGTAGAAGTTGGAGCAAATGAGTCTGCTAAACCTGGAGGGCTTGATATCTCGCCTAGAAAAGACGTACCTGGCGCAGAAACAGGAAGAGATGGAGGACTAGAACATTGTCATCAGTCGAGCCAACAAATATCACTTTATATCAATACCAAGACTGAAACACAAGCAGGGATGGCTAACCTCCTCACACACAGCGTGGAGAGGTCAGAGATGGCAGACACCACCCAACCAGGAATGGACTCGCTACCAGCTGTTAGTAATTCTTGTTCAGGACCATCCACATATCGTTCATCACCTAGACCTGACAAAACAAGAATATCGGCACGGCCTGCTAGCCTTGAGTCTGCACTTTCAAGTCCGTGTAGTACAACAGAACTAATTCAGACAGAGACTCAACCTGTTGTAGCCCCTGCCGTGGCTCTGGGCAGTGTGGACAACACCAGCGCTGCCCAAGAACATGAACCTAGTGTTTTCATGCCGACTCAAATACTAAAACCCCAAGTCCAGAATAAAAGTTCTGGGAATCCAGGGTCATCACAGCACACTCAGAGCCAAACCGAAAGGAGACATGAGAACACTTCGTCCAATACAAGTAGCATGCAAAATAAGCGTAAACTTTCACAAAACTTTTGGGGAGGAAGTCTTTCACAAACTTCAGGGGAGGAAAATGAAGAGAGCTTTGAAGTGAAAGTAGAGGCCATTGTGATTTCTGATGAAGAGTCTGATGACACAGACGAGACGGTGGTCATGGATAATGGCCCAAGAATAAATGAAGATTTAGACGATGGGGGCGATTATGACGACAGCAACCATGATGTCGAGGAGCTCACTGATACTCAATTTATAACAGCACACCCATTAATTCATCTTCCCCATCAAGAACCAATTTCTTTCCCTCCTTCACCGCAAGGTCCAAATCCTTCTGCAGCCGAAACCGCTGGCTTGCCGTCATCCCTTTTTCCTGCCAATTCCCACCCTGAGCAACAGACCATGTACCTCGAGGATTTTCACGACTCCCTTGGGAGGTACATGGAGGATGTGCCTACTTGTATCACTTGCGGAAAGACCTTTTCCTGTGCTTACACCCTGAGGAGACACGCTATTGTGCACACGAGGGAACGGCCGTATGAGTGCAGCTACTGTTACCGCAGTTACACACAGTCTGGAGACTTGTACAGGCACATCAGAAAGGCACATGATCACGACCTGCCAGTCAAACGCAGCAGAGTTGAGTCGGACCCTCCACCATCACCGCCTCCTCCTCCTCCTCCTCCTCCTCCGCCTCCTCCTCCTCCTCCTCATCCTCCTCCTCCTCCTCCTCATCCTCCCCAGACGTAGCCATTGATTGTGGTCCAATCTTCTTAACTGGTCATTTAGAAAATTACACAAAATCCTGCTGAAGGCTTTTGCAAATGTCACAAAGACATAAATTGCCACGTCTATACATTTGTGGCTCATCCCTCAAAACAGTAAATGCTTTGGAAAGGATTCCACCTGACTGCTTCCATGCCATATACAAGCGGCATGTATGTAACAAAAACAAGGTTTTTGTTGTTAATTCACTAGTTATACATGTCCTTGATATTTGTATTGTTGCACAACCTGGTTTTAATCTTCATTGGTAAATTGTTTTTATAAAAAGAAAAGTAAATTCAACTTGACCAAGATTGGTTCCAGCACACAGACCTAGTATATTGAAACCTTTTAATAGTTAATTGCCATTCATGATGTTTTTTTGCATTTTAAAATGTTTTTTTTTTTGTCTCTTAGGGCGTACTGTAGCTGGTATATCAAGAAATAAGAATTGAAGTCCCCCTATTATGTTTTTCGAATATTATTTTACCAGTTTCACTTCCTGTTATATACCTATGTAACAATGTAACATATTTTGCATAATGCCAGCCTATGGTCTTCATTGGCTGCCTGTGAACGACATCTACTTTGTCCTGCCCTCCAACACTGTAGTTGTAGCTGAGGCCTGGAAAAGTTTGGTTCGTGTTGTTGACATATCGAGAAGACGCTGTTTTCAGCTCTGCAAATCCACTTTACATGCACTTCAAAAGGATTAGGACTCACGCTGGAACTGATACAGAAAAACCTATGCCATTGTTCGTTTCACTGTGTATCAAGCCCTGAGGAAGCCTCCAGAGCTGAAATTAGGATATGGTAATAGGCATTTCGTTTCTGATATGCGCTGTAAGTGGTAGACCAATTACAACAGACTGGGCCGTCTGGCCAATCAGAGCAGAGTAGGCTTGTGAAAAAAAGGGGTTTATAGAGACTGAATCTTCGATCAAACTATTTTCAGACTCTTTGAGAAATGAGGTGATGTGCAACGCATATTAGGCTATAAGAAAATGAAAGTGTTTTTTGACCTTGGATGCATGTAAATCTATTGTAGGAGACCTCCAAAACAAATTATGAACCTTTAAAATAGCATAATAGGGGCACTTTGAGATCCATTAGAGCAGATAAATGACTATCTCACTACAAGGAAGAGTTTTTCTGTGTATGTGTTCTGTGCATTTTTGTGTGAGTGTGAAAAAGATGGTGAAATATTTCTTACAGGTACAATAAATTAAAACCAGCTTTTGGTATCGGTCCATTTATTTGTTAAAATAAATAAAATGTAGAGAACTATTTTACCATTCAAAAGTTTGGTGTCATTAAAAAAAAAATCTTGTAATTAAATTATTTTAGTCGTGAAGGACACTTTAAATTGCTCAAAAGTGACTGAGGACATTTATAATGTAACAATTTCCAATAATTTCTATTTCAAATAAATTGATTCCTTTTGAACTCTCTGTTCATCAAAGAATCCTAAAACAATTTATGTTTTCTACAAAAGTATTCAGCAGAACAAATGTTTACAACATTGGTAGAAATGTTTCTTAAGCACCAAATCAGCATATCGGAATGATTTCTAAAGGATCATGTGACTGAAGACTGTAGAGTAAGGATGCTGAATATTCAGCTTTGCCATAACAGGAATGAATTACATTTTAAAATAAAACGGTCATTTTAAATTGTAATAATATTTCACAATGTTACCGTTTTTTAAATGTATTTTTGATTTTAAAAAATGCCTTGGTGAGCATAAGAGACTTTAATCAGAAACGTTAAAAAAATCTTACCGACCCCAAAATTTTAAACGGTAGGGTATATCAGATCAAAAAGTATCAGTTACTGATAAATAATGGACAAATATATGGTGAAAGTAAAAGTTTGCACAAGGTAAACAATAAAACAAAATTTTAATAGTTAGTCATATTGTGACATTCATACTTCAATATCAGTATGGTAAAATGGTGGTCAATACCACAGCCCAGTGAGTTAGTTGTTCTGACTTCCAGCAAAGAATAATTTTCACATTTGTTTAACTGTAACAATGTACTTGAGAAGAAGGAGGTATCCACAATAAAAAAAATGTCCATTATCATTCGTCTACTGGTCTGTGCATCTGCAGAAAGAAGTATTGATTTAGAAGTTAATATTTTAGACATTTTAATTCAATTGAGAGAAAATGTTTTTTAGTCCATCAGATTCTAATTATGTAAATATGTGGTTATCAAGAGTTACTCACCGCTTCTGCGAGCTGAGGCCATGCCATAGCCATCACAACTCCATCATCAGATGTGGGAGGTGTCTCCAAGTTCCAGTATGTGAAATTATGGAACACTGATGAAACTTTAACTATTCTGTCCTAAAAGCAAATGCCAAAACAATTTCTGTTAATAATCTGTTATTTAGTAGTTCATATTTGTGAATTCCCAAGAAAAGTACAGGTCAGGTCACCTCTTGATCGGACGCAGGCTTTTGGACCTCTTTCAGCACTAGTCCTGTGTATCCTTGTGGACAATGCAATTCCTGACCCTTAAGCCCTCGACCTCTGAATGACACTGTTGTTTCTGCAAAACACAATGTAATTTTTATTGGGTGGAGAGCTTTAATGCGTTTCATTCTCGAGCCGTACACTGGTATTTGACTAACCGTGTTTGCGTTCCTTCACAGTGGGATTAAAGAACTTAAAGACTTCAGCAGGTCCATCATGCTCTATTTCACAAGGTAACAGGTAGATCTGTGGTTTATCAGCTTGCTTGAGGGAATCAAGGCGGATAGACGTAACACAGCTGTTCACTGACATCTAGTAAAACAAAACAAAGTGTGTTAGGCACAGGTACCTAGGATAGTCTTATATAAGAGAGACCAGGGCATTGCTACTGGAAGGTTCAACTATGTTGTCAGTATAAAGGTATTTTCTTTCATTTTTGAGAGGCTAAGTTGTCAGACGCGTTTTAAATTTATATAATGTGTTATTTTAAAAAATGTGGCCATAACAATGGTTTGTTTTTGTTGTACGTTACCTAACATTTTACATTAGGACAGCCGTTTCATTAACTGTTTTGTGATTCATACTTTGCTGAAAAGCTTATTAAAAGCTGTTCAATGACAAGCCAGGTTCCATTATAACAATTTTCCGTTATACCTTTAACATTCCTATTTTTTTTTTTTCTTTTTTTCGGAATGACAATACATTAAGTGCCATGGGAAGAAGGATTACCTATTAATTATGAATAATTTATACCGTTTTATTATTATTAAAAGCAGTTTATATCAATGTTGCCCGAACTGACCCTCTGTAAACCTATAAAAAAGGATATGGTGAAAACGATATAATTTCCTACATCTATAACTTCTGATTGCAAATATCTTACCGTACTCGCTTCCCACAATGTTTATAAAGTGTCACGTGGGAAAGATGCGTTTACTGTGATTGGACGGGCAGCATTTCTTCGTCACCAGACGGATGTTTTTCGCGGTAAAATCTAAAGCATTGTGCCATCTACCGTTTCGGTGGTGTAACGTTAGTCGGATGATGACTTGAAAGACAGCATTATTTAATAACTTTTACAATTGCAACGCATATAAAAAAATCCGAGATAAACAGGTACACAACAAAACGTTTAATAGCCTCTGTTAAATCACATTATGCACCATTTCCATGCGCTCTACAAGTGCAACACTTATAATGTTCCTACTAGGAACTCACAACCGACTAGGAACGACATATCTTTAAGGCGAATGTGTGTCCTAAGGTTAATAAATACGGGTTTGATGAACCCTCATATGAGTTTGGTAGATAATTAATTAGATAATATATTTTGATCGTTTTTCTAACGCATCCTGTGGAAAATGTTTGTAATTCCGTGTTTAAAAGTGCCGCAGCGTCATGCACAACTGTACAGGTAGGCTTCGAACAAATAGTTGATCTCAGTGGCATATTTTCCCCGTACCAAAATAATCATGGTTGTATTATAGTAAAAGTGTAACCATGTTTTTTTGGCGGAGTGATTACCATATGTTTAACCACTTGTTTAAACAGTTTTACTACAAATATCATGGTTATATTATGGTTAGTTTAGCAGTTATACGTTTCTGTGTCTATTTTGATATCTTGCTAGTGTATTAACAACATGCATTTTTTCAGAAAATACCTACTGTCACAAGGTGTTCTGGACCGCATGTACTGTGCACAGAAACACTCAGATGGGACTGTAACCCTTCCGGTCGTAACATCTGTTCTGGCACAGCTTGATCTGGTGGCACTAAAGGAACATGTTGCACAGGACAGCTTTTGTGAAATTGTTGATATCCAGGTACAAAAAAACTGACAGTTATTTAAGAGATGTTTGCACCCAAGTCACTGAACATGAACATCTGAACCTCAGTATTCTGTATACCTGCTTTTTTTAGGCTCCTCCATTATCAAAAAAGGAGAAAGTTAAATCTTTCCATAAGAGGCTTGCAGAGACTGCACAGTCCTTGCTGGTTTCTAAAGGGGAAACATGGAGTGAGGATCTGGAGAGAGACATTCCTAGCCGATGGCAATGCCACGGAGATCTTGTCCTGTTTAGTGAAGGCTGCTTCTCTAATGCAATATGGAAAGAAATTGGTGGGTGATAATGAATCTCACACCCTCTGTAGATCCAGTCTTGTATATACAATTATTAGATTGTATATCCTCTATTTACATTTAATTTATCCCAGAATAATATTTTATAGCAATGAACTAAAATGTCTGATTGCATGCAAAATATTTTAAAATATGTTTCCTACTTTTTATTTGTTTTAGGATCTGAATTCTGGACTGCTGTTGCCCTGACGCTGGGAGTCAAACGTTTAGCACAAATTGAAAAAATTTCCCATGATGGTTACCGCACACCTATAGTGACAATGCTTTTAGGAGACAGCAGCTATGTGACACACATCGATAACCATATTAGGTAACTCAGAAGTTGCTACGTTATTTGAAGTATTACATCTCAATTTATTAAATGAATATTAAAATAAATTAATCTGTTTGAAATTTCAGGTACGAGTTTGATGTCACCAAGTGCATGTTCTCTTCTGGGAATATCACTGAGAAGCTCAGAATAGCCTCCTTTAACTGCATTGGAGAGACTGTGGTTGACTTATTTGCAGGTAAAAGCAATGCTGTGTGTTTACCATTTCAGAGTTGGAATGGTTTTTATCACCCGAGATGTATGACCATATTTTACTCCACTGTCCAGGGATTGGCTACTTCACTCTTCCATATCTGGTACATGCTAAGGCTGCTCATGTGCATGCATGTGAATGGAACCCAGATGCAGTGAAGGCTCTTCAAAGAAACCTACAGATCAATGGTGTGTCTGACCGCTGCACTATCCATCAAGGAGACAACAGGCAGGTGAGGATAACAGGTTGTACACTGAGATACAAAAGTGCCGATTGTCATTATCTTAATTTCACCTACTAATTTTTCAGATTTTTTGTTTTGTTGTTGTTGTGGAAGAGAATCGGTTGATTGGGCAATAGACCGTGTATATATATATATTTTTTTTGTCTCATTATGTGAATATTTCCAGATCCACATATCTGGACAATTGAATAAATAAACATTTGCACATCCTTTTTAGCTTCCTTTAAGTGATCTTGCTGATCGAGTGAATTTGGGCCTCATACCAAGTTCAGAGGAGGGTTGGCCAGTGGCGTGTCATCTGCTAAAGAGAGGCACTGGTGGAATCCTGCATATTCACCACAATGTCACAACACCTTTGGACCATAAACCACCTGAACATTCATCTGCTATAGATGTTAATAAAGACTCTTCCATCCAGAGAGATATGCAAATATGGACTGCTTGGGCTTCAGACGCAGCAAGACGCATCTGTACACTCTTGTTAGATATCACTGGAAGTGAATGGAAGACAAATATCAAGCACATAGAGCATGTCAAAACATACGCACCACATATCAGTCACGTGGTTCTGGACTTAGAGTGTAAACCTCTCTGATAAACACATCCACTCATGTATAAAGTTGTTTTTGTTTAGACCCTCTGTCTGTAATTAGCTCTAGTCAATTTAACCCTCTGATTGCTGATTTTTCACCATCTATTTTTTTGTGTGTTTAAAATGCAAAATGTTGAAGTGTTTTGTAATAATTTTATATAATAATAATAATAAAAAAAAAATGTTTTAAAATCTGGTGACAGCAATTCATAATGAAGCATCTAAGAGCAACATCAATTATTATTTTACAAGAAACCTTCAATATTTATTTTATTTATATAGAATTTCCCCAATACTAATAAATAATTGTATAATATACACTACCATTCAAAGGTTTGGGGTTGGTAAGAATTTTTTAAAATATAAAAAAAAAAGTCTTTATGCTCACCAAGGCTGCACTGATTTGATCAAAATACAGTAATTCTTTTTTACTGCATTTTGAAATAATAGTTATATATATATATATATATATATATATATATATATATATATATATATATATATATATATATATATTAAAATGTAATTTATTTGTGTGATCCAAAGCTGAATTTTCAGCAGCCATCACTGCAGTGTACAGTGTCACTTGATCCTTTGGAAATAATTTCTTATTTTCAATGTGGAAAACGGTTTTGCTGCTTGATTTTTCTCTCTCTTACGGATTCTTTGACGATTGTAAAGTTCAATGGAAATAGTATTTTTATAACATAGTACAACATACTTTTATAATGTTACAAAACATTTCTGTCACTTTTGTTCAATTTAATGCATCCTCGCTGAATAAGTATGGTATGGTAGTGTTTGCTTTTTCTTTTTCTATCCCAAATCCCATTGAAATATAGGGTTATAATAATGTATGTAGGCCTAATACATTGTGATTGTGTGTGTGTAATAAATATGATTTTATTTGTCCTCAAAGTGATTTGTAAATCACGTTTCCATTGGTTTTAGTGAGTGACAGAAAGTGAATTGAAATGAGTGAATACACAGCAACACACTCCACACACACTGATGCATTGATACGACAATGCTCGCAATCATATTTATCAAATCAACCAGCAAGTACAGACAGACTAGACACATAGATTCATCCACTTCAAGCAACAAAAAGACTCAAACAATATTTCATCCTATCATCTTACTCATTTTTCATTTTGCATTATCAAAATCTTCTGAACGAATTAACATAATGTATATGTTTAAGCTCAAGTTCATAAGTATGGTTAAAAATTATGTATTTTATGTTGCTTTAGTCCTGGTGTCCATTTTAATGGACATGAAAAAAAAAATTGGTTGTTTTTTAGGCAAAATATCTTTTCTTTTTTTTTTTTGCTTAGGGGAAAACAATTCAGGTCTGAAGGGTTATAAAATCTTAAAACACTGAAGACCAATAACCTCGCTCACGAATATGTGATTTTTGTCCTTGGACCATGACGTCTGCGCGCATCGTGGACGCGCACCTGTTGCATGATCTTCCAGTTTCTCTGACGCGCTGACAGAGCTGCAGTGACTGCAAACTTTTGTTCCGGGACGCGACGTTTGTTTGGCAAAGCTGGAAGTCAGTGAGCTCGCACGGAGAAGGAAACTGGAGAAAGAGCGTTGGTAAGTGAAAATTTGAAAAAACGTTTGAAAAGATTTTGCTAGAGATGTTATAGATCTATTTAATATGCGACAAACTGTATTAGACTTTTTGTTTATATTCTACATTAGAATTAACACTTCCCTAAAAGATACAACGAGAGTTTTTCAGTTGTTTATTTTGTCACGAACGATGTTTATTTTATCCTTTCCCCCTAAGATCTTAAAGTGTGGTAACATTTGTATTTTATTTTCCTACTTGTTTGTTTTAACAAATTTCTGTTTAATATCGGACTCTTTTTACATGTAATGTTGGATTATTTAGTTAAGTAAATTTAATGTTATTGTGTTTGCATGTGTTAGAGCAGCGCAAATCCAGGGCTGGATTTCCCAAAAGCATTGGTTCTACGATCAATTTAGGCTTACGATGTTTTTGGGAAACGCAGCCCTGATCTTTATCAGTATAGCTGGAGGAAGTTGCCATTATTAGTGGTGCTCACTTTAATCCTCTCTATTTTCCTCAAACATTTTAAGAATGAGGAAAAAGTGTGCCACAGAGGGTCATTTGTTTTGGATGCAGACCAACCCAGTTGTAATTGAAGGTTATTGAATATTTTTTTCTTTTCTCACACTTTTTCCACCAGTTGAGTTCAAAGGGCATTTACAAGGCTCTTGGGTGCTTTCGAGTAATAACCATCATAAGCGCCTCATTTAAAAAAGGTTTGCTAAAGATCTCCACCCATGGTTGTTTCCTTAAAGGGTGGTAACTTTTGTGATAAGCTGACTGCATGTTGTTTTCCTCTTTTCCTGATGACATTCCAGTGCTTGGGCCCCTTTTCCCACACTCGTTTGGCCTTTAGCTATTTAATGTCAAACAACATAAAATTGATTGATTTGCTGTCCATAATTTTACCAGTGACAAACCAAAACTAGGTTCTCATGCTCTCTGGCCATGTCTTCCCACCAGAGAATTATTTTCGTCCTTTTCGTAAGAATACGAGAAGTACAAGTTTTTTTGCAAAATAAATACATTTGCTTGGCTTTTAAAAAAATGATTTAATACTGTTAATATTCTTATACTTGATTTATGTGGTAGATACAGGGATAGGAATATCTCCGCTTCCCTGTTGTGATATTGGCTCATTGGTAACCAACTAATTTGCATGTTGAGCTGCATGTCACAGTGTGTCCTTGTGCTTGTTTAATACTCAGCTCCTGCAGAGAGGTGTCGACGAGCCACTGACACTGACAGACACTGCGTGAAGGCACTGAGAAAGGTCATTCCCTTTATTTGTCAGTTCTGCCCGGTGTCCAGGTCTCTTCCCTTTTTACAAACAGCAGGGCTTCCTTTATTTGTGTAACACTCTCTCATATATATACAAATATATATATATATATATACATATATGTCTCTTTTCTTCATCTCTGAAAAGCAAATGTCCTATTCTCGGTTGGGTGAGCTTCTATTTGTGTGCAACACTGGTATGTTCCTTAGTAAATTGTTGCAGCTGGTTCTATGAGTTTCTGTAATTTGCATTTGTGTTGACATATTATATTCTGTTGACTTAATGCATCCAGAGTCTTCTTTTTTCTTTTTACTATTCCTTAGAAGCAGGGCTTGACTCTTGAGGATGGTGCAGAACATGGAGATCAACGTGTCCTTCCTGACCGACTCGGAGCAAGAATTCATACTAGAGGTCCTTCGGCGGGATGAGGAGCTCAGGCGCTTGGAGGAGCTGCGTGTGAAGTGAGTGTCACTGTTGATTCATCAAGAATCAGTCCTGTTCTTGAAAAGCAGACTAAAATAAAACTATTTATTAAAAATAGACTTATCAGTTTTTTTTTTAAATAGCAATAAATCATTTTCGGGTCTTAAAATATCCACTGTTGACTGACTGACTACATTGTGTGTGTGTTTTTTTTTTTTTTACCATTCAAAAGTTTGTGTCAGTATGAATACTTTTATTCAGCAAGGACATTAAATTGATCAAAAGCTACAGTAAAGACTTTTACATTGTTACAACAGATATTTATATCTGAATTAATATAGCTTAATTTATGTGATTATTTAAAGCTCCAGTCCGTAACTTTTTTGGGTTAAAAATTATCCAGAATAATTTTTTGAGCAAGTACATAACCAGCCAGTGTTCAAAACTATCTGCTTGCCTTAGCTCGATTCAAAACTGTAAGCTTGTAATAATGTTTTTAAATTCCAGTGGTACTGGTGGATTTCCGCAGGGAGATTCGAGCTTGTCTTTTGCGTCATTACGTCACATCTGTACACATAAAGAAGGAGTCTCGGCTAGTAGGCTATATTGCGTGTGAGGATGCTGGAGGTGGAGATTTATAGCCTTTTCTCACAGCACTTGATATAATTAAACTTATTAATTTGATGGTGGATCCAGAAAGGTTCAAACGACAATTGGAGATTCACCTGTTGTAAAATGCAAAAGACTTTGGACTGAGTTTGGAAAAAGAGACTGCAACCTGGGCCCATGCGAAAACAAGGATAATATCGGAATGGCATTAAATGTAGTCAAGCAATGCTGATGTTGTTAACATTAACAATCTGACAAAAAAGTATAATTTGCACAGCAATCTGACAAAAAAGTATAATTTGCACGGTTTGCCGTGATATGATAAGCGATCGTTAGATTTAATCAGCGCAATTTACTACAATGCTTTTTTTCCCTTAGTTGGTCAGAACAAACGTGGATGTTACTTAATTGTTCAGATGACAATTTAAAGTGAAAATTCTTATATTGGTCATATTTCCAAAAAGTAGAATCTGTGATTCCGAATGACAGTATCCACACCGGCGCGGAGACTGACAGCTGCACATTCTCCTCAAAACATTGGATTCATCCGCGCTGTGCCGGGCCGAGTTAGCCTGGCAAGCCAGACCTACATCAAGATGTTAGGTCTGGGAACTCACAATTGGCATACCTCAATCCGAGGGGCGGGATAAACGGTTGTCTTTCAATATCCCTCTGCACGCAATAGGATAGCGCTACAACCAACCAGAGCGACGAACAGCTGTGGATGAGTGAGTCCCATGCGTTTCCCCACCAGCGGAGCTAGTTGATATATTAAACTTTTGCCGTATCCGGTCGTCAAAACTCCGAACAGATCTTCCTTTTTTGTGAAACAACAAGTGACATTCTCTTAACTCCAAGTCCTCCAGAGTCGCGGCCAAAGACGATTCGAAAGACCGCTGTTCGCCAGCAGCATCTTGTTTGTTTTCAAGTAGCAGGGAAATCACAGCGCAGAACCGTCACAACTCTGCCGTCATTATGTTAAGCCCGCCCACCAACTCTATACATGATGTGATTGGCCTGACCAGAGTTTGGTTTTTCCACTTCGAAAGCCAACGGAGAGTTGCTAGACCACACTGGCTGCAAAATAATTTTTGCTGCCGCTAGGGTGCGTCTAGATTTCTAGGCTAGGGCCGAGTTACAACTCAAGTAAAGTTTATAATTCTGCAATTGCAGATTTCGAACAGAGATGGCAACAAAGAGGAAAAACTGCGGACTGCAGCTTTAATGTGTACTGCTAGAAAAATTAAATCGCATTCATCAGAAATTGGAGCCTATTTTGTTCCCTATCCATGGAAAGGATGTTGGTCAGGCAAATAATTGTTAATTTGTGTGCTCTTAGGAAGCTGAAATCCGAGTTGCTGGAAACCAGAAGAAAGGGTGCGAAGCGTGGCAGTGGGAAATACAGTGAACGCAGCTGTGGCCGCTGCCAAGAGCCCATGGGCCTTCTGACCAGCAACGGTAGCCAATGCAGAGTATGCAAACATCAGGTTTGCAGAAAATGCCAATCAGTTCGACCCAATGGATCTTGGGTGTGCACAGTGTGTGACAAAGAGATGTGAGTGTGTACCCCATGCCTCCTAATATCGTTCTCTTTGGCCTCAGTCCATTTAAAAAAAACCTGTCATTAGGAGGCACATTAGACTGGAAAATGAGGCCCTTGCTTAATGGAAAAGGTTAATGTTCAACAGAAACTCAACTTCAGGTTGTTGTTTTTTTTCTCTCCCTCAGAGATCTGAAGATGAGCACCGGAGACTGGTTCTATGACGAGAGGGTTAACCGCTTCTCTGCAGCTCCTGGACACGACTTAGTCCGAGTTTCCCTCAGGAAGAGGCCTCTGAGTGAGTACAGGAAGCAGATGCCAGACATTCGGATAGAGCAATGTGAACCTACTCTGTTTTTATAAAGGGTGGGAAGATTTCTTTGTCTGTGTTCACGAAGAGGAAAAGAGAGAGGAATAATTATCTGGTTTACTTTAGAGAATAATGGTCGGCAGTGTTTTGAGATTAATCATTATACACCTCTTACTTCCCAATTTTGAAATTAACATCCCTCTGTTCTAGTTAAAAAGAAAGAGACAGCTGGGGAAATGCTGTTAAACAGAGCTGACTTGAATTCCAGCCAAGCTGTACCTGTGCCCAAACCAAGACTAAAGGACGTCGCGCTAGCAAATAAGAGGTGTGTTGTCATCAGCACTATTTATACTGTCTCATGTTTCTACTGATCAAACAGTGTAATGTTCTTCTTTTAAATATTTCATACAAAATATTTACTATTTTCCAATTATTGTGATATCACTCTGGTCCATTAAAGGTCACAGACTATTTCTGTGTTAATTATTTATCCTTATAAGTACAAACCTGAATACCGGGGGTTTTTTGTTTTGTTTTGTTTTTTTGCAACACACACACATTGGGTTTTCATGTTTAATGGGGACTTTCAATGGACAATGATTTTTATATTGTACATTCTGTCCCCTAACTCTAACCTACTCCTAATCACAACCCTCACAGAAAACGTTCTGCATTTTTACATTTTCAAAAAACATCAGTTAGTATGATTCATTAGCTGTTTTCCTCATGGGGACCAAAAAATGTCCCTATACGGTCAAGAATTTGGCATCTTTGTGGGGACAACAAGTTTCACACAGGTCTTTTTTGTACAAGTCTCGGCAGGCTGTCAAACTCCAATAGGTGCAGTTTAACTTAATATTTGGTTACGAGACGCACAAAAACAATTGCATGTGATAATATAAATGTCCAACCTGTTTGATTTCAGAACTTAGTTAATATATAGTCATATGGACCACTTTTATGGTGCTTTTAGCATCCTTTTTGGAACTTGACAGTAAGGAAGAAATATTGTTTTGTGTTCTACAGGAAAAATAAAAGCATATCAGTTTGTAATGGTGTTAGGATGAGTAATTAAAAATTCAATTTTTATTTGAGCGTGTACTATTCCTCTAGCCTTTTGATGCCACTATCACAGTGGTTGAGGTGTTGAATGTGATTTATTAGGATGTCAGCTCTGTCTAGCATCTGTACTTGACCCTGTTTCTTTCTCTCAGCTCACCTCTTGATGCTTATGAGGGACTTGATGTGCGAGAGCAACCACGTAGCGATACAGAATCAATAGAAAAAGCCAGTCTGGGAAGCAGTCGCACTGAGACTGAATCCTCCCACAGTACCCCCTCAATGCAAAGGTAAGATCTTAGTCAGAGGCACAGAGATCCATGATGATGCTGTTATGATGTAGTAGTGTGATGCAAGCCGCTGATTTGCTTCTAGAAAAGAGGAACTGACAGCCAAGACTAGTCCCACAGGCTCTGCTGTGTCCATCCTGACGGCCCCCAGTGACATTGACAGCCCCTCTACCACTGAGACAGTAAGTGTTTATTCATACTTTACCCAGTTTAGCCATGTGCTTTCTCTGTCCTAATTCTGCTCGTGTGTCACCTATTCCCATGCATTTTCCACCATAATAAGGCCTCATTAATTCATCACATGAATTCCTGCTCTGACTCTTTGCGTGACGTGGATGGGCTTTTCAAGAAAAGTGTCAGAAGAGTGCACAAACTGTCAGGTAAGGTTATATTTTGAGTATACAATACTTTTCAAAAGTCTGGGGTTTAAAAAAAAAATAGATTTGAATTAGATTTGAAAATGACAGCAAAGACCGTTATAATGTTACAAAAGTTTTCCATTTCAAACAAATGCTGTTCTTTTCAACTTACTTTCATCAAACCTGAATAATATAATATTTCACAATATTACAGTTTTAGCTGTATTTATGATTAAATAAACTCAGCCTTTGTGAGCAGAAGAGACTTCTTTCAAAAACATTACAAAATCTTACTGACCCCAAACTTTTGAATGGTATTATACATACATGTATTTTTCCACTCTGACTTTTAAATGCGCAAACACTGTTTTCTCATAGATATTAAACCAGCCTCCACACTTGATTTACATGAAAATGGAACAGAAAGCGCTGCTCCATCTATGAGAGATAGAAGCAAGTCTGTTCCTGGCCTTAATGCTGTGAGTTAATTAAGAATAAAGTTCAAACCATTTAACATTTTTGCACTGCATTCTTCACATCTGCAATCTAAAGTGACCTGATTGGCATAAAGTGACCTGATTTCTGTCAATTCTGCCTGAATTGTTTTATCAGGAGGAGGATGAGGAGGAGGAGGAAGATATTGATAACTTGGTGAATATACACAGGCAGAAATTTGGTAAAAGCTTGGGAAGTCTGGGAGGCTCAAGGGTAATCTACCTTAATTTAAATATTATTTTAATTATGAATATTATTACATTTTAAAATAAATGATTAATAATAATTAAAATAATAAACTTGCATTAATCAAGATAAAGTGCAGTTTATTTATAGTTTAAATTTGTCTTATGTACACACGAAATAAAAGGAAATATTATACACTTGAATGTGCTGGGCAGCTTTTAAAAAAAAATTTATTCCACAGACCACTCTTGGCAGTATGATGAGTGTGTACAGTGAAGCAGGAGACTATGACCGTGTGGAAGTGAGTGGAGATATTGTCTTCTCTCTCGGCTACGATGAGTCCAGCCAGAGCCTGTCTATTGTGGTCCATGAATGTAAAGGGCTAGCTTATGCTGATGCAGCAAAAAAGAAGTGCAACCCGTAAGTGGGCCTCCACACAGCCAATGAAGTGATTTCTTAAGAGGGTCTCAGTTCTTTACTGCCTTCCAAGAATAATAATTTTCCACCCGTGAATAATTCCATTGGGTTTCCCCATTACAGAGGGAAAGTCACTCAGTTTAGAAGTATGCTAAACTCCCCCGAATTGGTGATTCCTTTCCACAGATATGTCAAGGCTTACCTCCTCCCAGACAAGAGCAAGAAGAAAACTTCCATCAAACATAACATCAACCCCAGTTTTAAGGAAACACTGAAGGTATTGTTTCAATTTCTGTCAGTATTAAAAAAAAGTATAATTTTAAATAGACTGATTCCCAGCAAAACTAAACTCTCTAAAATAACAATTTTTCATGGCTTGGAACAAGAAATACTATCAGAAACTGATACCACTGAGTAACACTTAAGTCTATATGTAATGCTTTAATGGCAGGTAATTACAGCACACTAGCATCTAGTTTCGAATGGGCTTGATATTGACACAGAAGATAAGTACACTTATCAGGGAGTCACAACGAGACAAATATTAGTTCTTATGCTTGCCTCATTTTAATCTAGAGTAAACAACATGTGCAGTTCACACAAACAGATTAAACAAACTGGCTAAAGCTCCATCATGGCAACCTCTTACTTAAAAAAACAACATTTCATCTTGACAAGCTGTCTCATGCTTGTTTGTGTTAGTATTCCGTCAGCCGCACCCAGCTGATGACTCGCACACTACAACTCTCTGTTTGGCACTATGACCGTTTTGGCCACAATGCCTTTCTGGGTGAGGTGGAGGTACCACTGGATAGCTATGACATTGACTCAGCAGTTGAAGAGTGTATGGCTCTTAGAGGAAAGGTAATAAACTTTTATGGTTGTTTTGATGCCACAGAAATGTCACTGCTCTCAAATTGTTTTGTTTCATATTCCCTTTACATTTTTTTCCTGCGTGTCTTCATAGGCAGCTGCCCATTTGGCATCATCTCCATTCGATCAATACAAAGGAGAGCTGGTGATTTCACTTAAATATGTCACAGCAAATAAGACGCATGCAGAGGACTCTAATGGAAAAGGTGAGGAAACACACAGCTAACATATCTATTAAAATCTTTAGCTAGTGTTACATAGTAAATTATTCCTCTTTTCTCCAATAAAGGGAAAAAGACCAAACCCGCAGATGGTGCTGAGCTGCATGTGTTGATCAAAGAAGCCAAAAATCTCACAGCCATGAAAGCTGGCGGCACGTGTGATTCCTTTGTGAAAGGGTTTGCAAACATCTGTTTCATTCCCTCTACCCAATTTAAAAGGATTTTTTTTGTTTTTGTTTATTTTTGCCAATAATTCTGCCCCTCAGGTATCTCTTGCCATCAAAGAGCAAGTCTTCCTCAAAGAAGAAGACTCCAGTTGTGAAGAAGACAAAGAACCCAAACTACAACCACACATTTGTGTACAAAGATCTGAGTCTGGAGCAGCTGAAGGACAAGTGTCTGGAGCTCACTATCTGGGACAGAGAGACCCTGTCCAGCAACGACTTCCTGGGAGGAGTTCGCCTCAGCTTGGGAGCAGGTAGGAGAATCTGTTGCTTCATATTCCTTGAGTGGAAATCAATACAAAAGCCTTTAATGTTGATTTAAATTCTTGGATTTACCAACTGCAGACACCAAGTATCCCTTTAACACCATTCAGGTTTTTTTTCTTTTCTGTCAAGTTTTATTGATATTAATAATAACCATACACAAGTCTGCTATTAGAAGTTAATGTTTTTGAAAGAAGGCTCTAATGCTCACTAAGGCTTCATTTATTTGATCAAAAATACAGTAAAAATTAACTCTTTTCTGTTTTAAATGTATTTTAAAATGCAATATTTTTCCTGTAAATTGCAAAGCTGAATTTTCAGCATCATTACTCCAGTCTTCAGGTTCATAATATCCTTCAGAAATCATTATAATATGTTGATTTGGTGTTCAAGAAACATTTCTTTGATGTTGAAAACGGTTGTGCTGCTTAATATTTTTGTGGACACCATAATCATTGTCTCAGGATTCTTTAATAAGTAGAAAGTTCAAAAGAACTGCATTTATTTAAAATTTAAATCTTTTGTAACATTGTAAATGACAAAAAAAAAAAAAAAAAACTTTTGATCAATTGAATGCATCTTTGCTGAATACAAATATTCAAGTGATCTGAAACTGATGTTTGCACAGCAACTGTCAAGGAAGGAAATGAAGAGTGGGTGGCAAACTCCACAGGGGAGGAGATCTTGCTGTGGAAAAAGATGATGCAGTACCCTGACTCTTGGGCAGAGGGCACTCTTCCACTGCGCTCATCCATGGGAAAAGCCAAGTAAGGACATTGTGCAATCCCCCCCAAGTCATTATCAGGACAGAGGTCTACACATTCCACAACGCTTGTGTGTTTCTGTTACAGCTGTGCATCCCTGTAATATTTTTAGGGTAAGACTTTTTAGGGTAATGCATCTTTTATATTTCAAACATTCAAGGCAGTTAAAAAAATAATGATATGCAATGTGTATGTGTTAATTGTATTTATTTACTATAAATATTGCAGCTGAATGGATGCTTTCAAATACAACATCATTTGAATGCTGTTCTTAAAAATGAACCTTTGGACACAGTAAATGTTTTATTTGAATAACACTTTGGTTTT
This sequence comes from Tiaroga cobitis, assembly GCA_030578255.1. Lineage (NCBI taxonomy): Eukaryota > Metazoa > Chordata > Actinopteri > Cypriniformes > Leuciscidae > Tiaroga > Tiaroga cobitis. Next base: position 19,436,534 of record CM060604.1, on the reverse strand, counting down.
AAATGTGCATGATGTGGCCCAAAAGGTTTCACATATTTTAACACAATGTATTTTAATGACATAATTCTGATTTAGCATTATTTTTAGGATCTACATAGAAATACTTGCATTTAATAAATATTAAATATTTTGAAGAATCCGCATTGTGTGCTGTGCACTCGATTATAGATGGTTAAAATTACTTTTCCTCAGAATATGTGTATCTTTTGCAACCCTGCCTGGCAGTTTTCCCACTTGCAGATTAAAACCTGTTCTATATTAAATCACATTTCCAGCTGTGATTCTCTATTAATAATGGCTACAATATGTGGTTTAAAATTACTATTTGTCTAGGAAACAGACTCAGGGGGTGCATGCATCCTGATGACCAACCGCAATAAGGAAAACTCCCATCCACAACATCACCATACCCCCCACGTAGATCTGGAGTTGATCAGACCGAGGTCAGTCACAGAAGTCCCTGTTCATCTCCAGTCTATCTCGCTCCTCCTCAGTGAGGAGGTACTCCTCTACATACGAGTAGAGCTCATCAGAGGTGGTGGGGTTAACAAAGCGCTCACGATCCACACCATATTCATCCAGCAACACCATGGTGAAATAGGCTGTCGAGATATGCAGTGCCTGTCTGTTACATACAAAAAACAAACATTTACCTCTTTTAGATTGAAAGAATACATTCACAGTACAGAGCATCAGCAAAATGATTTCCTTTAGTATAGAGTCACTGTTGATGCAAAACCTTGCGAAAGTGTCTTGTCCAAAACTGTTATGTGGCTTGTAGAATAGAAATTAGACTGGCCAATATGTCTCTGCCGGAACAAAGTCAGCATGAAATCCAGTTTGCACCCCATTTTATTTGAAAAAGGATATTCAATGACAAAACATATAATGGGATCTTGATTGGATCAACTGGGAATTGACTGGATAGTGTCAATTGCATTGCAATCATTTGCCAAAATGTAATTTGTACGGAAATATTACACAGGCCAGAGTCGGGACTTGCTGAAGGCGGACGCAAAGAGTACCAGGCACTGAAAGCTCACTGTTTGTGATGCTCAAAATATTGGAAGAAAAATATAAATATTGAATTTGGGGTGGGGGTTTATATGAATGTATCTTCAGAAAAGTTGATGGCATTTTCTTTTCCTCAATCTCCATATACTTACATATTAAACATGCACTACTTATTAAACTAAGTAGTGTGTGTGTAAGTGCAGCACTGCTTTGTGTACAGCAGTAACCAAGGAAACGCTATATCTCTGCTGTTCCATAAGCGCCACCTACTGACAGAGAATTTGCATTTTTATTCAGTCTGCTGTTTTTGTTTGGCACAGGTGTTTTATGTAGCATAATCCTACAAATCTGAAGTCGGACCATTCTGTTTTTGCTTTAAATCTTGAAATGATATAATCCAATTTAAATCAAAAACAACTGCTCATGTTACTTGTTGCCTCTTTGTTTAGATCGTGATTATAATTCAGTGGTTGCCTCTAATTTCAAATGGCTACAGATTATTTTTGTATGAAGCTAGTTTGGCCTGTAATAGAGTAAATAAATGACAAATAAATTTGCTTAAAGAAAAAAAAAAAGTCCATGAAAAATCATGATCGGTGCATTCCAAAATCCATGTTGATTTTTTTTTTGTTGTAATATTGCAGTTGCAAATACAATAGTTAAATATAATGGTATTTAACATGTAAACACTGCTGTAGATAGTGAGTTACCTAAGACCCTCTATGACCTCAGGCTCTAGACGTTGTTCTTTGATGCGCCCCACTGCGCGAGGTTGAGTTCCTAACAGCTCAATCACGGTCACATGTCGCAGATCCAGACCACACTCAGCCTTCTGTCTCAGAACATTCCCACAATCATATAGTTGTACACTCTTCTTTCCTGTGATTTATGTTTGTTAGAGCGAAAGAAGTATCTATATTACCTGTAGCATAATGTTCTGAAGCCTGTAGTTCTGGTTAGCATTATCTGGAGTAGATACAACAAGAAGCTTTCTCTTTTCATAAAACTGGTCAAGCAGAGCACCAGCAGACCTGACATCTGTTTTTATCTCCATTACTACAAGAAAAAGCAAACATTTCACATACTTGGAGAAAAATGTTCTATAATCAAATATTTAATATGTAATTTCAATCACTATGTAATGAAATTATTTCTACTAAACCACATACTCACATACACACTGAGCAGCGTCATCGGACCAGCTGCGGTTGAGCTGACAAACACGTGTCGCAAAACCTGTCCTTTCAAAGCCAGGATCACAATGGTATTCACATATAGCCCCATAATTATTGCCATCAGATGAGCATATAAGGTAGCCATGCATAGGCGGCTTTAGCTTTGGACACCTTCTCACTGAGGGAAAGAATATTTCACATTAGGGAATTTACCACTGTTTTTACTTGTTCTAGTCATATTTTAATAATATTGACTATAGTTAAATGGATAGTTCACACAAAAATAAAAATTCTGTCATCATTTCTCATGACTTTTTCCTCTGTGGAACACAATTTAGAAAAATGTCTGTGCTTTTTGCCCATATAATGAAAGTCAGTGAGGTCCATTATTTTTGTTGCACAGAAGAAAAACAACAACATGAGGGTGATTAAATGATGACACAATTTAAATTTTTAAGTGAACTGCCCCTTTGACACTGTGAAACAGAAGCAAATCAAAGTTCTATGCTGGCTTTACCTTCAACATGCACATTAAACTTGCAAGTCGCTGTGTTGCGAGCCTGGTCGTAGGCTTTATATCGAATCACATGTATTCCTTCTGGAAAGTCGGACCCAGACTCCGGTCCATTTCGCAAGACCCTGATGAGGGATGACAAAAATGTAATTTATAGGTAGCCTATTTAACATACAGTAGAGGAAGTTGGATGGCTTTCATAAAATGTGATACACATACTGTAGTGTTCTGTCAGCTGTATCCTTAGCTACAGGACGCTCCCAGGAAACCATGACAGTTAGTTTTCCTGGTTCTGCTACCTTCACTCTGGACAAAGGACATTTCAGTTTGGGGGGGTCATGATCTGAAACAATGCAATTTTTATTAAATATTACAACATCTTCTCTCTGATGTGGGAGAACTGGATAAATTGGCCTAAATAATGACACAATGGCATCTGGAAACTAAATACATTAGACTAGATTTCCAAATAGATAACTTTACTGTACCTGCACACGTCGGTTCTGCGCCGCTCCATTTCCCCTCTTCTTGGCACATACGGTAGCGATCTCCCTCAATCTGGTAGCCTTCATAGCAGGTGTAGTCACACCTGGAGTCTACCACAAAACCACGGGTGCAACTGTACATACCGTGGTCAATCAGAGGCAGAACATGACAACGCACCTCTGAGAGATTCAGACATAATATAAACACATGGTGCAAGTAAGGACAGATTTTGTCAAGTGCTCTGCAGCAGCTGCCTAATGCATGTTTTTTTCTGAATCAACGGACTAGTTTCTGTGGTGGTACAATTATTTTGACACCTTTTAAGTACTTACTTCGACAGACAGCGGTTCCAGACCATCGGCGATTGGGCATGCACTGCACAGATGATCGCCCCAGCCGTTTATATCCTCGATCACAGGAGAGCAAGCAGCGAGTTCCAAGCGAGCTCTGGTAGCGCCCGCCTCGAGGGGAAGAACAGGACACTTCCCCGCTGGATAGCTTAAGTGTATGGCACCACTGCGGATCTGATGGCAAACATTTTTTTTAAAGTAACTAGCATTTCACTATTAGTCAAACTGTTTCATTTGTGAAAGTACTCACGTTTGTAGTCCAGCTGAGGGGTGTAGTAAGTCTCGTCCTCATGCACAACTTCATTGGTGTCATGGTAGGCAGACGTTGAGCCTGAGAGCAAACATAGAATAAAACCTGAAGTAAAACTAGATTTTGGGCTTTGATCTGTAAACATTTTCAAAAAGTCACCTTCCAAAAGATTGAGTCAAAATATTGGCTGGCACATCACAGCAGCAAATCAGCTGCTTCATTAGCATCCTGCAGTCCCAGTGCTACAGAAAAAGATCCCCTACCACCCCTGTTTTTGTTTCCATGCACCACATCCACCATCATCATTCTTTCCTCTCACACACTTTTTTTCCGTTTTCATGTACATAAACCTTTAAAACTCCTTGGGGGAACTTTTTTTTTTAGTCTATAACTGTGAGCATTCCCTAAAAATAAGCTTACCGTTATTACAGGAAAAAATATACTGAGAAGCAACCAAAGTTCAATACTGTACAGTATGTATCAGCATCAACTGAAATCTAGGACAGAACTGTTTTAACCAATGCCAAAAACATGTTTGCCAAAAGTTGCTGCTCTCTGCGCACAGAAAACTAAAGATTCAGCCAATTCAGGGTTTCCAAGTCAGTTTACTGGATTAGGATCTTTGAAAGTCATTTTGGAGGGGCTCAGTGTTATTTTAGTACTTTAGTATTTACATGTGTACTATTATAGTATTTGTTAATGTTTCAAATTTGCTTTTGTTTTTATATTTTCAACTTTCATTTTAATTTTAGTAATTTTGTGTTTTGTCATTTTTATAAAAAATATCCTGTTTACCTCTAATTTATTTTTCATTTGAGCTATTTTCCAAATACCAAAGTTTTGGTAAACACTGGAGTGGCATGCAGTGCTCGACATTAACGCTTGTCTGCTAGGGAACCACCAAAGCTTTTTGGGCAAGAATGATTTTAATTTTATTACATTCGATGTGTAAACGTGATTGGTAATAGATAATGTATTGACACTAACAAGTTTGCACCAGTTAAAGCTTGCGCAAGCTGTATTGAGACTCTCGAGGAGAAACCAAAACAAATGAATGCAAGCACACATGCAAAGAAACTCACAGAAACAGAAACATACTGCGGTATTTTGCTTCTGCTTCTAACCAGCTTTTGGGTTTCCTCTGCAGGGAAAGATGGATATTCTTTATACTTATTCCATTTGGTTTTATTAATTGAATTTATCAATAAAATGTAAGAATTTCGTATAAAAGGTGTCACACAATTAATAAGGTTAGGGAAAAAATGCCCTGTAAACCAATTTATGGGGGCAAATATCACAAATATACTGATTTAAGTAAGAAAGAGCTGATAGAACACTGATAAGAATATTGCTTCAGAATAAAATGACATTTACACCACACACACACACAAATCCTTTATGTTTTCCTGGAAAAGTAACTTTTTTTATTCAGACAAGTAAATGACTGATGTACAGGCTGAATGTCGAGCCCTGCCATGTATGAAAAAGTTTTAAAATTCCCACATATTTCCAGGTTATCCATGACTGTGAGGTCTCTGCAAGAAGGTAGTTATTACTTTTTAAGTGCCATATTCAATTATTGAGCTGGCCACCTGTCTAGGGTGTTTCCCTGCCTTTGGCCCAAGACACGCCAGGAAAGAATACAGTGACCATACCTAGGACAAGCAAATATAGAAAATGGATGGATAATTATTGAGTTATGGTATGTATTCTTGCAACCAACAAAAAGTACTCAATAAGTAGTTCAATGTACTTTCTCTGATCCCTCCAAATCACCGTTTTCTACTTCGTAGTAAAAATTGAGACATGTCTGAGCAAAAGGAAAACTGAATCTAAGCCAATGATGTATATGGAAAGAGGATAACAGAATGCAAAGTTGTTGCCAGGCCTGGAGGGATCTCATTTCAAATATACATCCATCCAATTTCCAAGCTGCTTGTCCTATGTAGGGTTGCCGGGATGCTGGAGCATATCCCAGAGTCTTGGGCCATATAGAAAACACCCTGGAGTCCTGGACAGATGGTCAGACTTTAAATACATTTGTTAAATATATAAATGTAGAATATATACTTATGGAAACTGACTGCAGCTGTCTACAGTCTAAAAAGTTGTATCATACCAAGACTGTGACTCAACATTTGTCAATACCCAGTCTGCTTTACCCTACCTGGAAAACATTATGTAGCAGCCCTCAAAAAAAAAAAAAAAAAAACTTTCCTAATTTGCGAGGAAAATGTTGTTCTCATTTTCACAAACTGTTTGGAACTGTGCAGAAAGCCAAACTACTTTACTCACATTAACCACTTTTAATCACGATAAAATACAAAAATATGCAAAATGACAATACATATTTATGAGCATGCCATTTGTTTCGGTTAATCAGTTCATGGCAAGACTATGTTTTGGTATTTTTTGCCCCCACAGTGGGACAATCAACCCATAGGTGACATATAGTTAAAGTTCTTCCTTTAATAGGTCAAATTAGGGCCCTGTCACAGATGGTGAGCTCACACTCAGTCATTTACTGGGTCACTGGGTTATAATTACAACTGCTTAAACAGCATGGACATCATACATCAAATAGTGAACATGTTAATCATATGTTTCTGGCTACATTAAACGCTTAATGGATGAAACAAAGTATGTTTATGTCTGTTTTTGTTCAAACAAAACATTAGACCAAGTACCAAAATTTCATTCACTCTGGAGTCTGAATCATTTATGATTCTGAATCATCCAAGAAATCTAGTGCGCAATTGAATGGCATTTGAGCTTTGATAATCTAGTGGGAAAACGACGGCTACGAGACATAACGACGGCTACGAGACATAAATAATTTTTAAAAGTTATTTAGTTTGACAATTTAGCCTACATAGCCTATACTATCCAATTAATTCGTTCCTAAAAACTAAAACAAAACCTCCATTTCTCAACTAAGACCTGCTAACGTTACTCCGTAAAGTCAAATGCAAAGGTAAACAAAATCACAGCTGTTCTTCATTTAAACCCTATTGCTACTTAACGAACAAAATACAGTTTGAGAAAGCTCAAGTTATGTACAAAAACAACTCAGTCCAGTGACGATTATTGTTTCGTATAGAAAGAGAAAATAAAGATCTCACCTTCAGTGATATCACCCAGAGTCTGATAAATTATGCACAATTCAACAAAAAGAGTAATAAATTTGATCATTGCATTGGATGTCAGATGGAAATATGAATAGAAATGTTGAAAGTAGATCTTTACTTGAGAAAAATTCTGCTATTTCCAAAGCAATCGTTCGGATAACTACTCTTGACAGAGTTTAGTCTCTCAAGCAGTGAATCCCACGCAGCCTTCCAGAGACTGGCGTATCTACAGATCAGCAGATTTTTTCCACTAGTCGGACTTTTTCCAATTGCAACTCTTCTGTGTATTAAGCATTTGGACGGACGGTGGCGCTGCAGTTCAATGATCTTATTTCTTGAGGTTGGTGCATTTATACGGAAGCGTATTGCATTCACTTGAGGAAAAAAATCTACCCTGTTTTTTAAACAGGGTAGTTAATTATCTTAGAATTACGAGATAATTTTCATGGAAAAAAAGTTTTTGCTCTGTTTTTCTCAATTAACGAGTTACTTATCTCAGAATTACGAGATATTTTTTCATGAAAAAAAGTTTTTGCTGTTTTTCTGAATTAACTAGTTAATATCTCCGAATTATGAGATTATTTTTTCTTGAAAAACATTTTTTTTCACTCTGTTTTTATGAATTAATGAGTTACTCATAATTTTGAGATAATTAACCCTCCTATTATCCTTGGGGTCAATTTGACCCCATTCAATGTTTAACGTCTGTAAATACATAATTTTATTTATTTTTTTTGCTTCAGATTTAATGACTTTTCCTAATTTAATGGGGACAACTCTGTAAACATAAAATTAACCTGCTAATATTTTTTCTAAGTGCTGTACACATTTTGTAGCATCGGTGTTCCTTGGGGTCAATTTGACCCCAGGCTCTTTTAGTTGTATAATAAAACAGAAGAAATATTAAAATTTCACACACATTTGTTTTGGTTGTTTTATTGAGGTCACTATAACATGTTATAATTTGAATTTATAATGTTCATTGTAATTTTACATATTCAATATCATATTCAAAAAACTTCCCTCTGTTTTAGGGCTCTAACCAAACATAACCATATCTGTAGTATTGCGAGAACCACTAGTAGTTCACATGACATGTGATATAATTCTCATCAGAACTAATAGTTCTTTCCTGTGCCATGGGGAGTGGAAAACATCATTTTTGCGAGAACTTTGATGTTTCCCGTGCCATGGGGAGGGGAAAACATAATTTTTTTCGAGATTGACCCCAAACATAACTCGTGTTACTATCCTTGATAAAATAAATAGTTTTTCTTTCCAAATGTTATAGATTACAAAAATCTATACTTAGAAATATTATAAAACAAATAAAACACCAAATATATTCATACTTTTCCAATTTCCAAAGACTGAGGTCAATCAGTCAGATTTTATGTTGATTTCTAAATTTGTCCATAGTCGTGGAATGGGTATTCTGGATGTATAAGGGGTTAGGTGGGGTGGGGAGGGGGGGTGGCGGGTGGATGTCAACTTAAAAGGTTACTTAAGTAGTCAACAAAGACATAAATTACCTGAGACAAACCTTTGTAAAAAAAAAAAAAATTATATTGTGGAGGTTTAAATTACTGGGGTCAAATTGACCCCAGTAGGTAAAAAATGTTATCAGATTTGAGGGTAACAGGAGGGTTAAGTCATTAATTCAGAAAAACAGAGCAAAAACTTTTTCCCATGAAAAATTATCTCTTCTTGTTAATTCAGAAAAACAGAGTAGATTTTTTTCCTCAAGTGAATGCAATACGCTTCCGTACATTTATAACACTAAACTTAGCATTATATTACCTTTGCATCAAATCACCAAAAGTTAACGTAACGTTAGTCAATGAACGCTGCTGTGAGGGTGTTTACATCGGCTGTGGGAGTGACGGTAAATTTGACATCTCTTACTGCTGTATCTCTTTTTTAAACTCTTTTTGAAAGTCACGCCTTTTCTTTTTCTATTTGAGCAAATGGGAACACAATAAATATATTTAATGTAGTCTCTCATTCAACACTATAGAAGTTTATGAAGCTTCCGCTTCTGAGAAACCCGGAAATGTGAAAAGGGTCTAACGTTATAGGGCTTGGGCGCCGCGTTGCATTCTGGGACGTGGCGGCCATGTTGACAGCTTCGCGAATGTAAAAACACAGCAAGTCGAACAAGGAGAAGCAGCAGAGTTGGGAGAAAGTAAGTTAAAAATTATGTTAAAATCCCTAAAAGGATGCTGAATCTACCGGCATACGTTTAATAGGGAAACCAGGGACCGGTATGTGGACAAAACCGGCACTTTTAACGGTTTGGATCCATTTGAAATTTCCAACAAACAGTGGGAGCACAGTATAACTTAATCCGGACAAAGGTAACGTTAAACTGCACTCCACCTAGCTGCTAGTTTAGTAACAGTTATAGTGCTAACAACCATTCACACATGTAATATACTTTTAACTATGTGTTTCAAAAGTGTAGTTAGTAGCTGATTTAAGCAAAACTTAAGTTAGTAAGCTAAACGATGCTTAAAGCAAGGGGGTAGCAACAGGACAACAGTACAGAGACTGACAGGTCCGATTGAAGGGCTAATGTTAATGTTATGAGAATATTAAAATTCGTGATATTTTACAGGAAAATACTAAAACGGAAAGACAGCGGGAAAAGAGCTCAAATACATGAGAAACCCGGAAAAAACGGGAGGGTTGACAGCTAAGGTTACTAACTACACGTTTGAAACACATAGTTAAACGTACATGTGTGAATGATTGTTAGCACTAACAGTTACTAAACTAGCAGCTAGGTGGAGGGCATCTTAACTTTACCTTTGTCCGGATTACTGTGTTCCCACTGTTTGCCGACTCTTTGTTGGAAATTTAAATTTCATATGGATCCAAACCGTTAAAAGTGCCGGTTTTGTCCACATACCGGTCTCTGGCTTCCCCATTTAACATATTCCGGTAAATTCCACATCCTTTTAGGGATTTTAACATATTTTTTCTTTTCTTTATCCCAACTCTGCTGCTTCTCCTCGTTCGACTTGCTGTATGTTTACATGCGCGAAGCTGTCAACATGGCCGCCACGCCAGTAATGACGTCACGACGCCCAAGCCCTATTCAACCGGAAAAAAACCCGAAGTAGTGTGGAATTTTAAGTGTTATCACTGCAGAGTCAAATGACGTTCAGCTCCTCTTTGGACGTCAAATGGGGTGGAAGGATGAGATGTGGATTTGGTCCATAAATTTGGACGGAGAAAATTTCAACGGCTCTGGGACCATAGACGTCTGGGACTGGGTAATCCCATTAGGCCAAATTGCATTCACTCCTCCTCGCGAGGAGGATCTAGACGTAAGCTCACCCGTATCGGAAGCTATGATCGGAAGGAGCGGAGTTGGCTGACCGAGACTTCTTGAATTAGAGAAAATGCCTTACAAAATGTCAATTCAGTAGCAGCTACTTTCATCATAATTCGTTGTGTGTGTCTATTTGTAAAGGATGATGTCATATTTCAAGTAGAAGTTTGGAACTGTTAAGTGTTCGATTTGTCACAATACACTTTGAATATTTGTCACTAAAGTGTACAGTAAAATACATTTTACTGGTAATTTCAGATAAAGTCACGCGCCACCTACTGGCACATGTAAACTGTATCCAGCACTAACGCACAAACTGACATGCTTTGCCAATACAATTCAATGTCTGAAAATAACTGTTGTATTATACACTCTGCTATCTATGCAATAGAGAATTGATGACATTTCCACAAATTTAGAGATTTTGACAGCAAAATGAAGCAGGGAGTTTGATTGATACGCAATCTGACCAATCATAATAAGCCAGCCGCCAAATGCGCCATTTTTGTCAGACAAAGAAGTCAGGAGAATTAGATTAATGTTGGAGGATTTGAACTTGAAAAACGGAGTGTACTGGCGTCTTTCTGCGGTTAAAATAACATTTTCATCCCCCCTGTACTGTCAGTTGGATGGGTGTGGTTACGGATGTTAAGCAGACACCCAAACCATCAAACCTACGTCATCAGGGAAGGTCCTCCAATGCAGAGGGGAGGGGAAATTTCAGATTTTGATTAAAGATTACGAAGCCAAACATTTTTTTTGTGTGGATTGACTTGCATGGATGAATTGTTCACCACAAAACGATCAATTTAGGCAAACAAAGTAGGTCAATTTTGAATTCATGGGGACTTTAAGCTGTGTATATAGAAAACCTGTAGTATTTTCGAATTACCATGCTTTCCACCCTCATATCCCCTGAGACGAGAGATTTATGTATTTTTTGTCTGGAAAAAATCCTCTGATGGCGCAAAAATCGTCATTTTACGTCATTGGAGGATTTTTGGCTAGATGGCTAAAGACTCAGTAATAGGGGCTGTTCCGCTTGTTTTCAACCTGCCCATAGAGGGTGGGATCTCACTCACAGAATGTACATAGTGTTAGCCATTTTTTTTTTGGAAGCTGAGCTTAGCAGGCTCTTGTTCTGTGGAGAAAGCTGAGTAGTAGGGGTTACCATCTTTTTCCCGGACATGTCCGGCCATCGATGTTCACGATTCAGCTTTTGCTTTCTGCAGTCGGCAATTTCATTGTTTACATGCTCACCTTTTGTTTCAATCTAACTGAAATCATTCCGATTGGTGAATCTGAATGTAGTGTTCACATGAACACTAAACAAGTGATCGGTTGATGTGTGTTTTAATATTGCTAAGAAAATTCCCGCTCCTCTATGAGAGATACGAGACCGGTGCGTCTCACAGGTGTCGCTCATCGGTAATCACGCCACCGGCCTTGCGCCGTTCTCCCGCGGCCCTGTCTCGTCCTGCTCGCCACAGTAAACATAATGAATGGCGACTGTAGAACGCAAAAGCCGAATCCCGGACATTTTGGGAGATCTCGAAACACATTTTCAGGCAGACTCATCACGGAGACTCACTAGTAGCCTAGACTTGTTGTTTAACTACTGTGCTCTGTTACCCGTAGGCATGGCCTCCTAGGGCAGCGAAGCAAGTGCATTCTGGGAGTTGTTGTCTTTCATCCACATAAGCCAAAAATACATTTTCTGGCTTTTCTCAGTCTAGAAAGCTCCAAATTCAAAAATAATTTAACATTTCTTCTACATAAATGACCCATTTTAAATACACATTCATCTTTCCAGAGGTGAAATCCCTTTAAAGAGCCACAAAACGGTAGGCTATTGTTTAAATTTCTTTAAAAAAATAACCAAATTTGAGCGGTGAGACTTTGTTTCATATCAAAAGTAACCTGGTATATCCTGGCTGTCAGTGCGTTGTCAGTGTCCTCTCTGCTCTGCTATGTATTTTTCACTGTGTGAGAACATGGTGTGGCTGAGAATGGTGGCTTGTTGGGAATAGCAACAGTATCTAAAGGGGGCGGGTCTTTGCGAACGGTCAATTGAAAGATGAGGAGGGTGTTGTGTTAATAAAAAACATATTATGTAAACACTTCTTGTTAGTGTTTCTCTTAGAAATTACATTTCACAATGTTGCATTTATGTTAAAACTGCTGTAACATGTTCTATAGATTTTTAAAAAAGAGAATAAAAAAGCAAGCTTTCAACATTGATTTATTTTAATGTGGAAATGGCGAAGAAATAATTAACTGAAATTGTATTTTTTCTTTAGTCAATAACGTATTTTTATTTATAATATGCATGATCTTGTGCTACTGCAACCCCCTCTGTAGGCTAACCAAAACATGACTTGAACAAATAGATTTGTATCTCTTATTTACCGACCAAATTGAAGGTTGAATCAGTTCATGTTTTTTTTTTTTTTTTTTTTTTTTAGGTATCAAGAAATAACTATGTCACTGTCGCTTTAATAGACGAATTTGCCTACTCCCGATCCGCCTCTCCATTTAAGGGCACATTTACTTTTCTCGGCCGAGAATATGTCTTCCTGGTTTCGTGAAACAGTGCTCTGCCTTCCCCTTTAAATGTATTTTGGACCAATGTAAAAGTTGTGGTCATGGGATTAAAATAAGTAACACGATTTATTGAGGAAGATTCATTTAGGAGGGAATCCTTGTAATTCCGAAGCGTTTCAACGCGGCAGGTAAGCGAACTCCCCATGTTTAGTCCTCCCTCCTTTGCTTTTTTTAAAGAACTGGCAATGACAAGCCTCGAGTCTTGTTGTTTGAAACACAGCTGTGTTGGAGCTACATAAGCATAAGCATCAGTCTACAGACAGACATATCAGCGGTATATTAGGTATGTGGCATAATTTATCGATTAATTTTCAAGGCAACGGTGAAACTGAAAGATCTAACATGCATAGATTCCAAGTTTTTCTCGTAAAACAGTACGTTAATGCTTGAGCATTGCAGACTGTATCAATATGACTCGCACATTACGCTATAATTACAGCTTCATAGACATATTCAACACTTCGAGTAGATATTTTGATATCTTGTGATATTTCAGGGTGTGTGGGTTTACATGAGCGCTTTTTGTGATGTGTCAAGGATATGGCAAAAACAATTTCACGGCATGTCTCCATCTTAGACCGCAGAACCATTTGGCTGTTTCATTTCGGTTATCTCAATGGGTTACATGATTTAGTGTGTTGGGAATTTATGGCACATTCCACAAATACAGTACACTTAGTCCCTCGACTTTTTAAAACATATGAAACACACATCCCAGTTTGTTTGTTTATTTAGTTTTAAGACCTTCAAGACATTGTCTATCACATTTTTGTGGGGATTTTGGCCTGTACTCCACTTCAGATGTCTTGACCTGACTCAATTCTCACATTAACAATCTGAGACAGTCTAACAATTAAATACTACAATGTCATAAATTTGACAGTCAATTTAATTGACATTTAATTCATTTTAGTAAAAACTTTAAACTTAAAAACTTAATTTAAAATTGTTTTGATTTAATTATAATTTTAATTTATGGACTTATCTAGCTGTGTCCCACATTTTGCGTTTCAAAATTTTCAATTTAAATCTTATTTCATTTTCAGAATTTGCACAGAAGTTGCAGTGCTAAATTTGTGAGAAATATAAGTCATCATATCAGTATCCACAAACCAGTAGGCTATTTAAATCCAAACTACCTACCCCCTTCTATGCGATCGCTTTATTGACATCTGAATGTGTAACCATGTTAACGTTACATAACTGAAAAATCGCAAACACTTTATGAAGTGAATGGAAAATACACAGCTCAGGTTAACAATCTTCTTTCTCTGACTTGAATTATAAATTACTGCATATAAGAGGCCGAAACCCACATGTGGATATTATTAACAGTTTCTAAGTTTGCTTTATAGTAAAAATGCATCGACCATCAATATTTATCGGCCGGTTTTTAATCCATTTAAAATCATCGACATATCAGCAATAGCATGAAAAAGGCTGATATAACAATCTGATGGTTATTAACTAACTGCGTGTAGGCATTGAGTTGTATAATGTCTTTTGCGTAATCCAACATTTTTCTCTGGGTAAAATAATTAAATACTTGCTAAAAAAAATTAAATCTGCACAAAAAAACAGCAGGGCTTGACAATAATGACTGCCTGGTGACCAGCGTGAACAACGCTCGGGACAATTGACGGAACTGTCACTGTCCCGATTGGGCCAGTGCTGCATCTTCACGAAAGTTTACTCTTTGCACATGTTTTTAAAGGGGTATAATGCCCTTTTCACAAGATGTCAAATAAGTATCTGATGTCCCCAGAGTGTTTATGTAAAGTTTTATCTCAAAATACCCCACAGATATTTTTATATAGCATGTTAAAGTTGTCACTTTTTGAGGGTTAGCAAAAACGCGCCGTTTTGTGTCTGGCCCTTTAAATGCAAATGAGCTGCTGCTCCCGACACAGTGGGCAGAGCTTCAAGAGTTTGTGTGTTAGCAGCTCCTATTACCTCACGCAGACACACACTAAAATGTCAGAAACTGCTCTGCCTTTTATGTTTAAACCGGAGTCAGACAAAGATGGAGAGACTAAGAAGAAGTGACAACACGTAGAATGCAACAGGACATCTCTGAATGGTTAGCTGATGAATTTATGTTGCTGATGTGGAGTTAACTATCTTCAATTAGCATATTCTGTCAGGATAATCTATAAATCGCTCGTTAGGAACTGTTGTGAGATGCACACAGAGTGACTTTCTATTGCATGTCAAAAGACGGATGCTACAGATTGAGGTGACTCACAAATGTGCTGCTCTTCCTCTTCTCAACATAGACTGCATGTTCCTGGGGGCGGGGTTTATGTAAATTTTAGGGTTAGTGATGTCACTAACCCGGGAGGAAGCTTATGTAGTTCCTACCAGCCGTTTGTTGTAGTCCTTAAAAAATTACTTCTTTCACTACTTCTAATTCACACAAAATTATATTAAAATGCCCATCTTGGCGAATATCCTTATCAACAGTCCGTTATGTCTTAAATTAATGTAAATGGTTGAGAAATAGAACGCATGTGTAACTGTATATTGAATCCGTGTAGCTCTTAAAGTGACTGCAGCCTAATATTCCTGCTGTGCTGCTGTCTGTGTGTTTTAATATAAATCAAACATCAAAAGACAATAAATCATTCACTACTCTTGACTAAATAACGTTTGTAACTTAAATAAGGATTCATGTATATTTAATTAATACCATGAAGAAAACTACTGTTAGACCTGTCTGAAAAGCACTGTTTATTTTATATGCATCTTTGTTCTATTTATTTATTTATTTATTTATGTTGGCCTTTTGAAGGTTAAATTGTTCAATAGAAATGATTTGATGATGCAGCAATAAACTAGTAGGCTATACCATAATGCATGCATTTTTTAACTTTGCTAATTTAAAGCATGATCAAAATAATAATCTTAATGACTCAAGTCAAGTCACCTTTATTTATATAGCGCTTTATACAATACAGATTGTTTCAAAGCAGCTTTACAGTGATAACTGGAAAATAATGCATTTTGGCTCTTGTTCAGCTGAAGTCAGCTCAGTGTTGATTCAGTTCCATTGTAAAGATCATGAATTATTAAATTAGTTCATTTCATCTATAAAGCAGTTCTGCAAAAAAAAAAAAATGATGTCATCGTCTGGCTCAGTTCAGTTCTCATACAACAGTCAGATCAATAATATTGTTGAATATTAAGTGAATATAAAAGTTAAAATAAGAGAGCAAGTGATAAATATCAGAATCAGCCAATAGTTGTTTATTAAAATCGGTAGCGGCCAGACTTTATAGTAATTCAGTCTAGTTGCACTTTAAACAGTCTTGATTAAGTATATCATCTTCGCACTTGGTACCGTGCATCATACATTGTGTCATTTGTTTTTTCTTTCTACTCAACCCAGTAAACTTTCATTCTGTTGAGCTGCTCTGACTCGTCTGCCGGTGTTAAAGCAGGATACCTGGATGTGGAATGGCTTTGCTGACCTTGCACAGAACGCCATCTATTTGCACGACACCGGTGAGTTTTATTGCATCTAAAAACGGTGCATTTATAAAATGCTACAGAAGAAAATTGTCAGTTGCAGTTCTCCACATGTTCTTTATCCCTACTCCCACTCCCTCCATGTGTGTCCAGTTACTCTACACCTTTTTCTGCACACAAGTTTATGTATATTTAGGAGGAATGTCTTCTTGGTAGCATTCCAAATGCTTCCCAAACTTGCTTTGAATCTGAAAATCCATTTCACACTGTTCCAAATAAAGCCCCAGAATTATGTGAGGATTCTGCTAAAGAACCAAGAGCCTGATAACTTTTATTACTGTCCATTAATCATTCTGTTTCTTTTGATTGTGTGCTAGGCGTTGTATTTATTATCTAACATAAGATTCCCTTTTCACCCATAACCCGTGCATACTATGTATCTTCTTCTATAACACCATATTCAGACTATTTAGAGTAAAGTCTAGCTGGATTTTTAATGTACAACCTCATTGCTCCTCCTTTCCACCCCCTCTCTTCTTTTTTTACTTGTCTCTGTCTGGACACGTCAGTCACATAACAGGTAATGTTACTGTCTCCTCTTTCATTCCATAGAAGCACTGATAACAGCCTCTTTGGTGTCCTTCTCTCTGTCTTCTCACACTCTATCTGTTTCTCCCTTAATCATCTTTAGAATGAGCTTCCTCAGTGTCTTATCATCTGCATTACTGCATTACAATTGACAATTTTTGTCAAAAACGCCTTGTCATTGTGTTTCCAAGGATCCTTTTTTCTTTTTTTCCCCAGTTGCTCATCTCAGAATGAGTAATGGGTGAGAAAAAAGGCTTAAAAGTGCAAGTTTTTATTTAGCCATTTTGGTAAATAGCACTTACTGTGTCAGATGATCCAAAGGAGTCAAGCAGAATCTACTAGTCTCTGTTTGCAATTAAGTGCATTACATAATCAATTCACCCACCACCCATTTTTAACATCACCGTTCTCTGGGTAAATCATAGAGTTATGATGTTCCTTTACTTCTAGTTTAATCTATTGTAATCCACTTAATTTTATTTTCAAGGATGAGCCTATCCCAAGACGAGGAAGACTTCAGAAAAGGTGAAGGTTCCTGATACAGCTTTAATCATTCATGTGTATTTTAGTGTATATAGTGTTTCCTCTAGAAATGCGTTTCTGATTAATTTTTCATTTCCGCACACCAGAGAAAGTTTCGCCCTGGTCAAGGGGGCAGTGCTCCTGGTGGAAGAGGGAGAGAGGGAGGGATTTCATGAAGAAACCGTACCTCCTCTACTTGGTCCTAGGCAAGGAGGCCGAGCCTCTGACACGCAGCGCAGACATTTGCATGCAATGATTTCGTTACTACGACCAGAGGACACAGTCAAACTGGTTAGGATCCCCCAAACCACACTTGTTTTACTACACTGCCTTTCTATGCTTAGGGTCTCTATGGTCATGGAAAGGTTTTTAAAATGGTCATTTTGAGGCCTATAAAAGTGATTGGAATTAATAAAAAAAAATGCATGTAATAAAAAATCTATATAGAATATGAATTTCTTTATATCATCAACTAGAAATTGCTCTTTGTAAGCACAACCTTTTTAAAATGATTTTTAATGATTTCACAAATGACTGGAAAATAATGGAAATTTGTTGATTAAATGCATAAGGTACCAATATATCTACATGCTTTGCTCTATTTATTGTCTGTTTCAGACTAATTTATGGAAGATCTTGTTCTTACTGTCCGTGTCTATTAGACACGATGTTTAGCTTATGTAATGTCACATGTTCTGCAATGTGGTTTCTGGAGACACTTCTGTTTGTTCCATCTTCTGTTATGCAGAAATGACTATAAACCGCTTTGCTTTGACACTGTTTTTGAACACGCTTGGTCATTGTACAATTTACTAAGTTAATCTGTTTAGTAAAAACAGCATGTCTTATATAGCCATGCATGAGTGCTGTGCTTTAATTGTAATGATGGAAATCGAATTTGAATTGCTGTGTAATTTCAGACTTCTGTGTCTCATTTAAATACATTAACCCTGAAGTCTCTTTTTCCCTGCCTCAGGCTGTGCGTTTGGAGTCGTCAAGCCCAGTCAGATTGAGATATTTGCTTATAGTAGGCACACTTGACAAAAAACAGGAGAGCCTACTACTTGGCATGGACTTTCCAGGCTCAAACAGGTAGATAAACCATCTTATCAAGTCATCATAAGAAGCTTTTATTTCATTAGAGATAAATCCATAAATATTCAATTGTAAGTGAGACGTGTTGAATATTTTTGAATATCTCAGATTTACAGCCTAAATATTGTTGCATTTTTGATCACCTCAGTTCACAAACACAAATGATTCAAGTAGGCTGTTCAATGTTTTTGGAATGGGAATGTGCAGATTTTTTACAAATGTTTAGTTGCCGTTTTAACGGGATAGTTCACTCCAAAAATTTAAATTCTGTCATAATTTACTCACCCTCATGACATTCCAAACCTGTATGGACAAATGTAAATGTCTCACAAAAGAAAGAAATTAAAATTGTTTTGCATCAACATCAGGATGAGTAAATAATGACAGTTTTCATTTTGGCTGAACTATCCAATTAAATATAAACCGTTTTAGCAGATGTTTTAAAAAATTACATTATATTTCAGCAAGGCTGTTAAGATGTCTCTCACTCATTGTTTTTTTTACTCTTCCTTAGTGATGATTGCACTGTTGGTCTTGTCTTGCCAATATGGAGTGACACACAGGTTTACCTAGATGGAGATGGGTAAGTGCAAACATATGATAATAAAGGTATAACATGGCATTTACTGTATAGGATCTTAAAAGTTTAATTATAGTACTGTGAAAGAGTCATCTTGAAATCATTATCTTATCATCAATCTCAAGTTTCACGTTTCATGCGGTTTGAAAGGTGAAGTGAGCTCAAGGACAAAGGTTTTGTTTCTTTAGAAAATTAGGAAACAGTCAACATTTCAGACATTGAAGCATGGCTGTTATTAGCAATGTAAATGGATATAAAATCATAAAATGTAAACAACATTTTCAATACAAAGTTCAGTTTGACTGAAGAAAAAGCCACTTTATGTTTTATCTGCACAGTTCAGCAGAACTTTATAGTCAAGTCAAGTCATCTTCATTTATATAGCGCTTTTAACAATGGATTGTTTATACACAGTTAAAGCCTTAGCCTCAGGGTTCTGCTTTTCTGACAGTTTGCTTCACTCGTTCTGTTACAGAGGTTTCAGTGTGACATCTGCAGAAGTGACACGAATCTTTAAGCCTGTGTCCATTCAGACGATGTGGTAAGTTTTAAAGCAGGAAATGCTGAGGAAACTACCAATTTCCTCAACTAACAACAATATGCAATGCAACTTTGGTCTTTCAGCCTTCACACACTTAATTCTTTGTTTTAAATTATAACGCGTCGCTATTTTATATTCTGTTGCTTTAACTGTTTCTCTTCTGGCTATTAGTCAGTCAACATGCACCCTGCTAGACATCTGTATAAAGTCTCCAAATTTGTGCATTGAACGTTTAAAGTGTGTTTGTGGTTTGTCGATTGCTTGTTCACAACTCTCTGTCCTGTGATACTCTCACTTTGCACAAGGTCAGTGTTACAGGCACTGCATGGCTGCTGTGAACGGGCCGTGCGTGGAGCTGTCATACCTGGCTGCGGGCTGGAGTGGGCACAACATTACAGAGAACATGTGGAATCTGACCAGCACTGCCTTAATGAATGGGGGGCTATGACTGGCCTGGAGTCAGTCAGGAAGTACACCGTAGGAAATTCAGCATCCAATCGGGAGTCAGTGGAGAGGGAGATCAAAGCCCAACTACGAGATATCATGAGAACTGAGGACTTGGAAAACATTACCTCAAAGCAGGTAAAATGAAAGAGAGGGAATTTTTATGATCCAATCAGTTCCACCCTATATTTCAATTGTATTATGTCATATAACTAGTGCTGTCAACATTAACGCATGCGATTTTTAATTTTTGTCCAGTTTAACGCCTTAAAATATTTAACGCAAATTACGCAATTAACGCATCGTCTGTATTTTCTGCTATCCTTTGGCTAGCGTTACATTATATAATCACGCTCTTCCGTGCAGATGCTTTTAAACCATTCAAGCGATAAGACAAAAGAGAATCGAGTTCACTTTCGCGCTTGAACGAACAATAAAACACACATTTATGCCAGAATGTCCGCTTTGTCGAGTATACTCATAAGAGCAGTCTTAAATGGGTTAAAAAAGTCTTAAATGAACGTAAAGCGTTGTGAGGGAATGAGACGCGTGTGAGATTCTTGTCATGTGCAGCAGCGGCAGATCTTAAAGTGACAGCAGCCACTAATCCTGTCTGTCAGTAAAGTTAATCAAAGAACAAAGTGAACAGAAAAAATTACTCCCTGCTCTCGACTAAAGAACTTTTGTAGCTTTAATAAGGATTAATCTATATTTAATTTATAATTTATGCAGTGCAGACTGTTTGATAACTTCACAGGTAAATATGACATTTATTATTGGTTTATGTGAGGATTAAGTTCATTTAAATTAAAAGTTGTTCTATTTTTGAAGCCTAAAGGGGTCATACAATGCCATTTTTGTACAAGCTAATATGATTCTTTAGGGTCTAAATTAAAAGTTTGTAATATACTTTAATTAAAAATTCTCATTAGTATTGTAAGAAAACACTTATTTTAACTGGTCAAAAACAGCTCTGTTTTCAGCACGCGGTTTCAGTGCATATGACTTTAAATGATAATGAGCTTTGCTCACCCACACGAATAGTTGGTACCGATCCTTTATTCAGGAGCAGCTTCTTAGCAAAACCAGCTTTATACTGACCCTCCTTTATAAAGCAGTCTGGTGAGAAATGATTTGCGCAAACATGAAAGCATTGACGTTGCTCGTGGGGAATATTCCCTTCGAAAACAAAACTCAGCCACTGCGTCTTCAGCGGTTCGGATTTAGGAACATTAAAATGACTGTGTTCGTTATTACACCCAAGAACAGAACACCACAATCGCTTAGACGCCATTCTGCTCATAGACAGTGCTCCAGCATATTAACAATGACCGCGCGGATTATGATTGACAGCTCGCTCATGAGCGAGGGCGGGTCTGTGTGGAAACGCTGCTGTCAATCAACAATCGTGGGAGGGGCTTCTGTTTTATTGACGTCACAAAAACGAACGGCTCAATTTGAGGCAGGGGAAAACATATGGAGATTAAAAAAAAAACACTGGATGGATTTTTATCATTATATGATGGTTGTGTACAGGCACTGCCAACACACATTTCAGTACAATCAACTTGTAAAAGTGCATGTATCATTATATGACCCCTTTAATAAACGTAAAAAAAAAATGGTTTCAATACACTGTAATATGTAATAGCCACTTGAATGGCTATAATTAATGTTTACAATTTGGGTGGGGGGGGGGATTATTTTCCTCGAGACATCAGTAGCTGTATTAGTATCAGTGATAATGGCCTTCATTCATAAAAAGATGCCATTAAACAAGTATTTAAAATATACTGTCTTTGTTGTTTCTACATTCATTTGGAGATTAACTGTGAAATGATTACATTCTAAAATATATTAAAAACGTGTGATTAATCTAGTTATTTGTTTTAATCGATTGACAGCACTACCGTACATATAATACAAGTCAAATGGGTTGTAAACGCAATTTTATGTTTACTTTAAGATCTTATGTATGAAAATGACATTTGTTATGATTGGTTAACCTATTGCTTAACCTCTATGTTAACAATGTTTACTTAACGGAGTTGTGGGTTTGCTGTCCATCCTGCAACAACAGCCGCTTTGCAAAGCCAGAATTTCATTTATGACATTGTAAGCCATATTATATTGAAATGTGCCACACAGTATGTAAGCGCTGTACTGAAATGACCAGAGACCTTGGTAAAATAGTGACGATTTCTGAACAACGCTTTATTTTTGTTTGCTTGGACTTTGTTTCATATGGCCTCTTTAAGGTTATTCAATGTACAATACTGTTCAAAACTCGTTAAGATTTAAAAAAAATAAAATAAATCAAAGAAGTCTCTTATGCTCGCCAAGGCTGCATTTATTTGACCGTAAGTGCAGTCTAAAAACAATAATATTGTGAAATATTATTACAATTAAAAATTGTGTATATATATATATATATATATATATTCCTGTGATGCCAAAAGCTGGATTTTTTTAAGCAGCCATTACTCCAGTCTTCAGTCACATGATTCTTCAGAAATCATCATCCTCTTTTTTTTCTTTTTTTTTTGTGCTAAAGGAACATTTCTTATCATCAGTGCTAGAAACAGTTATGCTTCTCAATTTTTGTAAATTTTTATTTTTCAGGATTCTTTGAATACAGAGACAGTTTAAGTAAATTGAATGTGTCAATGCTGAATAAAAGTATTAATTTCTTTCAAAGAAGCAAAAAGAATCTCACCGACCACAAACATTTGAACGGTAGTGTAAGCCTGAAGACACACCTTTTAAAGATTCTCTTATTCTAGAACTTACTCAAGGTTAATGTGCCTGGGCTTGCTGTCTTATTCAGAGAATCTTTGTGGTATGAACATAACATTCAGGCATCTTTTAGTGAGGAGCTTGATTTGATGTTTGTAAGCATTGTATGTCATGTGACTTGCCTTTTAATATAATGTATAACCCAAACCCATGACTTTAGGGTTGCTAGCGCCCAACGCTAGCCGGTGAGCTACAGACACTTTTTCTCTGTGTTTGTAGGTGCGAACAGCCCTGGAGTCCAGAATAGGCATAGACATGAAAGACTACAAGGAGTATATTGACAACGAGATGATGGTCACGATGGCGCAGATGGACAAACCTTCCAGAATATTGGACTACCTTTACTTGGTGAGTAATAACATTTTGTCTTCTGTCTAATCCAATATACTGTTGTTTCAAACATACTGTCATTTATTTGTCTTTTCCACCCCAAAAGGGTTCAGAATGGAATGCTGCCAACTCTGAAGAACTACATAAGAACAAGTATACAGATTAAATTTAAATATGATTAAAATTTCTTTTAAATAATTTAGTAATTTAAATGAATATTTTAATCAAATAATGATTGAATTATTATATGTGTACTAATTTAAAATAATTTAGTTATTCTTATGAAATTAAGATTTTCTGCAGCAGATGAATAAAAAGAGCTTTTTTTTTTTTTTTTGGTAGTGTGGGCTACATCCTGAATGTTACCATGGAGATTGACAACTTTTTCCCAGAATGCTTCACCTATATGAATATTAGAGTTTACGATGTGGAGGCGACCGATCTACTCTCACACTGGAATAACACATACACGTTCATCAGTGAAGCAAGGTGCTCAACACGCACACTCCTTTTCCTTATTTTGGTTTATGGTTTGCATGCATTTTGTGTTTTTCTGTGTGCAGACCTCCTACACTGATCCTTCTCTTAAAATTCATTAGTTTATATTTAGACACACGTGCAGTATGGTATACTAACCCCCAATGAAAATGATTAGAGTATGTCTTTGTGTGTTATCTCTCTCATGCTAACATTTTATGTCATTGTTTGTACCGATGATACAGGAAGAGTGGACAGGCCGTACTGGTGCATTGTAAGATGGGCGTCTCTCGCTCTGCCTCCACAGTAATTGCTTTCCTGATGAAGCAGCAGGGTTGGACTTTAGACCAAGCCCTCATCCACGTGAGAGAAAGACGGCCTATAGTGCAGCCCAACGAAGGTTTCCTCAAACAGCTGCATACGTATAGTGGCATCCTCAGTGCCAGGTGACTTACGCTTTCATTATGGTGCTGTACTGAGATTGGTGCATTCATGCAAACAAGCATTCACACAGAAATACAGACACTTTCCCACTTGTGTAGTTTCTCAATGGATGTTCAGGTACAGACAAGTCAAGTCTGGTTTGTTGTTCAACCGTGTGTGTAAATGAGGGAACTGAATAGTGCAGATACACACTCATCTCAAACAGTAAGTTTGAGGTCTTGAAAGAAGTCTCTCACTCACCAAGGCTGCATTTATTTGATCAAAAATACAGTAAAAACAGTAATATTGTGAAATAATATTACAATTTAAAATAAAAATATATATTAAAAAATATAATTTATGCCTGTGACTACAAAGCTGAATATTCAGCCGCTAATACTTCACTCTTCAGTGTCACATGATCCCTCAGAAATCTTGTTATCATCAATGTTGAAAACGGTTATGCTGCTTAATAATTTTGTGGAACCAGTGATGGATAAATAGAAAGTTCAAAAGAACAGCTTTTTATTTGAAATGGGAATCTTTTGTAACGTCTTTAGTGTCCATTTTTATTTATTCAGTTTAATGCGTTCCTGCATAATTATTTCTTTAAAAAAAAAAACTCTTACTGACCCCAAACTTTTGAATGGTAGTCTATATGTTACATGACTCTCTGGATACTGGATCCTTTTTGATCAACTGCTGCATAACTGAATAGATTTCCTATACGTGTATAATATACCCATTCATAGACACAAATTGGTAGAGGCTTTTTTGCAGCATACTATGTGACAATTTTGTGCTGTGTATTTAATGTGACCTTCCATTTCCAATGTGTAGAATGAAATGGCAGTAATGTCAACTGCAGTCTTTTTTTTTTTTTTTAAATAGTTAGCAGTACTATATTTAATTCCAAACATTGCAACGTGCCTTACAGTAAACAGCGCCACAGTGCCCTCTGGAGGAGGAAGTCCAAGCCAGATGTCCGTCAGCCGTCTGTCCACAACGAAACAGCCACAGGGAGTGAACGTGAACAGAAAGAGGAAGAATCAGAGAGCCCAGAAGAAGAGGAAGGCAGTGAAGAGGAGACGGATGTAAGTGTCTTATAACAGTGACTTTTGATGCTTTTCAGTATCTCTTTAGTTTTTAAATCTGTTTAATCGGAGGTATGTTTATTTCTATGGTTGTGCCATTCTCAGGTCTTTGAGCAGTTTGACGAGAGTATTCCTGATACGCATGGGGCAGAGACAGCCACATCCAACCCACTTATTACCATTCAAGAAAGTGATAAGGTTAGACCAGACAGAGGCAGACAAAGTTACATTTATTACACTTGACCATTTTAAAGGCTTTTAAATGTCTATATGGATTTATATACTATTATAAATAATGGTTTTTAAATGTCTGCAAAACTTTATTTCCTAGGTGTCATCCAGCCCCAGCAGAAGTGGCAGGATGGATTTGTTTTCTCTTATGCAGTCTATTCAACTTGACGATGAAGACAGAGACAGGATTGATAAAGAGGTGAGAAGAAAAATTCTGGAATGCAACATTTATTGATATCGATATGTGAAAAAACCATTCAAATCACATGCACGCAATCATTAACTGAAGAATTCCTGTTTGTCAGAGATATTCTCCTGCGCAACGAAGGCGGAGTCACGGAAGAAGGGGCTTGACTCATCAGAAAACACATGTTGATGTTTCCCCTGGACCAAGCTGCAGACAGTCACAGAACACAAACCAGGATGAAGCCGGTCTCTGAAGCGCTTAAAAAGGGGGTCGTGTTAAGAAAAATGGAGAGGCAGGAATAAAAAAGTGATAAGGTGAGGAAAGGGATCACAAATTAGTGATGCTAATATAAAGGACACTCTTGCACACAAGTCTTAGCCTTCTGATTTGTATCATTCCAAGTTCTTTGAAGACTCAGAGGGAATCTGTTCATATAGTTGCTGTATTTTTAGATAACTTCGCTTGGAGGCAAGACACAAAAGCACATGGTTACATATCAATAGATATCTTACCAATTTTCCCGTACCTGCCCATCTACCCCAAAACTCTTAATCTGTGGTCAGTTTCAGCTGGATTGTTAAAAAAATATCTACAACAGCTGGTTTCTGTCAGCCACCCATTGTCAAGTGAGTATTGATAAAGGAACCGTTTTCCTCAGAGCATTATCATTCTAATTGTCACGTTGTGCCTTTTTGATATTTCTGTATCCTTTGCACCTTCATACTGAGCCATA
The DNA here is from genome assembly GCA_030578255.1 of Tiaroga cobitis. Taxonomy (NCBI): domain Eukaryota; kingdom Metazoa; phylum Chordata; class Actinopteri; order Cypriniformes; family Leuciscidae; genus Tiaroga; species Tiaroga cobitis. The sequence goes on along the minus strand of CM060604.1, from coordinate 19,410,167 downwards.
AAATTCAGTTTACTTCACAGATTTTAATATGATATTATAGATTGAGTGGACTTTCTTTTTTTTTTCTTTTTTTTTTGCTGTTATTTCTCATTATACAGAAATACGAACAATCCTCTTATAGCATTGTTTCATGTTGTTCTTAATAAGAGTGTGATCTCACTCATTTTAGGAGTCCTATGCAATAATCCACTTTATAGCTGTTTCCTCTCAATGAATGTGAAGCTTTATATTGCCTCTGTGCATATCAGTAGTTGAAAAAGTGTTGAGAAAGCAATCAAGGATTAAACGTTTTAGTATTCCGTGTAAACTACCGTTCAAAAATTTTGGGTCAGTAAGATTTTTTTCGTAAAAAATAAATAAATTAGTACTTTTTATTTAGCAAGGACACATTAAATAATTTTAAAGTGACACTAAATACATAATGCTACAATATATATATATATATATATATATATATATATATATATATATATATATATATATATATATATATATATATACTGTATATACTTAATATAAAAAGTATTCCATGGTTTCCATAAAAGCTACACAACTTGTTTTAAACATTAATAATAACAAGAAATGTTTCTCGAGCAGCAAATCAGCATATTAGAATGATTTCTGAAGGATCATGTGACACTGAAGTAATGAGGCTGAAAATTCAGCTTTACCATCACAGGAATACATTACATTTTAAAACGTATATAAAAATATTATTTTAAACATTACTTTAGATCATAATAATATTGCTCAATATCACTGTTTTTATTGTATTTTCTTATCAAATAATTTCAGGCTTGGTGAGAGTTCATTCAGAAAAAAAAAGTCATACTGACCCCAAGCTTTTGAGTTACTAGACAGATGTTGTTATATCATTAAGGTGTCAGGCATTTTTTTAAATTGAGCTATTTTCCACATCTTTTTCAATTCAACGGATGTTGTCTAATATTTGTTTTTTAACCTGTATAGTATGCAGGAAACAAAACCTGAGAAAAGACCTGAGTATTTTCCTTAATTTTTATGTGCCATACTTATTTGATCTGTGTAATTCATTCTGCATGATGGTTCAGTGCCTTTAGTTTATAGAGGTGGACCAAAATAACTACTTTTGTTGGTTTTAATATTCATGCAGTTAAAACGAACACAATTAACTCCTACATAATACATGTCTTTAGCTATAGGGGTGGTTGATTTGTGTCTTTGCATGATGTCTCATGACTGTATGCATGCTGTTTGTTCTGTATGTAAGCCTGTCTTTCTGAAGCACGAGTCCTGTATGTATAAAGTATATATACAATCTGCTGTAAAACATTTGTTGAAATGTGTATAGTTATTGCACAAAGTGCCAATGTTGTGAAACCAAAGTTATGTTGTGGAATGTTCTTAGTATTGAGACACCACTGGTTTTGCAGTTATTTTCCACAAGAATGTCTTAAATTGTGTGTTAGTGATACATGATAACCCACAGCCTTCAAAGTGCTGATTTTCCTCACCTAATGTAAAATGTGCCATGCCTTATCAACATCAAAAACAGTGATAAATTTTATTCTAATGCAACTCCGTTCCATTGTTGGTATCAGATGGCGTTAAATATCAAGTCAAAGTTGCTGTTGCTTTTTTTTCTATTTATGACCTTAACATGTATCTTTTTGATTTGATATACAAGGTTGTCTGTGCTTTAAAAATTAAATTGAATTTATAATGGGAGCTTGAGAAATATCTAATTGACAATGTTATTGTTTTTGCATCAATTTGTGTGTGTGTGAATTTGTCAGTTCAAGCGCAAGACATAAAAGAGAACTCAATTAAATAGGCTAGTTGCGCGCTGTCTGGGAGGTATAGCTTTCTTTCCTGTAATAATGTAGGAACAACTTGTTATACTTAAATCACGTAATAGTTCATGTTCATAGTTTTAATCCAAATGACACGTGCACTGAGTGAAAGATCAGCAATCAAGAGAATGCGACAGAAACAATAGAACTAAGCTGTAAACACAGCCATTTTTTTTGTTTGTTGTTATTTGGACACATTGTATCCAGGCAAAAATCTGAGGTGGTGGATTGATTAAAATCTAGCAAGTACATCTGCACAGCCACCTTAAAATATAACAAATAATTAACTGTTTGTGTTGGTCAAATGGAGTGCAGATTTACAGTACCACGCATTATTTTGAAATATGTAATTTAAAAAAACAAGTCTTTTGCTCACCAAGACTGCATTTATTTGAGCAAAAATACAGTAAAAGCAGCAATGTTGTGGAAATATTTTTACAATTTAAAAGAACAGTTTTCTATTTTTCTAAATATAATTTATTTCTGTGATGGCAAAGTTGAGTTTTCAGCATCATTACTCGTCTTCAGCGTCACGTGATCCTTCAGAAATCATTCTAATATGCTGATTTGCTGCTTAAGAAACTTTTTCTTATTGGCAGTTGAAAACAGTTGCCTAATATGCTGCTTAATATTTTTGTGGATATCGTGGTACGTTTCCCCATGATTTTATGATGAATAGAAAGTGTAAATAACATTTATTTTAAATACATTTTTGTCCCATTATAAATGGCTTTCCAATCATTTTAGATCAGTTTAATACATTCTTGTCAAATAAAAGTAATGATTTATTTATATATATATATAAAAGAAAATGTTACTGACCCCAAATTTTTATGGTAGTGTACACATGACACTACTAAACAGTATGTCATTCTTTTTCTTGCCTAAAATACATTTGAAAAATTAAAATGCAACAATCATTTTTCACCATTTCACATTTGAATCAAACTAAAAATCAATTACTCGACTATCCAAATATTCTAATTGCTGCATGAAACTGTAATCAACTCAATGAACACACAGTTTGAAAGTTGAGGATATTTATATTTACAGACGAAGCCACTATTCAGGATAGTAATAATAATTTAAAAAAATTAAATGAATTTTCGCCTTGGTTCACCAAGCGTGACACCACCCTCTTTCATGGCCATCCAGAACGTCTGATTCTAAAGTGGGAGAAAAGGCATAAATTAGTCTATGCACTTACATCAATAACTGGCTATCAATCAATGTACAGTATAATATTTGAAGACTCAAAGCATTAAGGCATTGAATGACTCACCGCCTCAGAGCGAAACTTCCACGGTATCTCTCGATAAACAATACGTGTGATGCCTGCTTCACGACACCGCTGAGCAAGCACATCACCTACGGCACGGCAAGCCGCTACAGACCGTGTGGAGCCCAGCTCGCGCTTCAAGGCCCACTCCTTCGTGGAGCAAGACAGCACAGGAACTATTGAGTCACTTGAGAACACCTCAGCTGTGATGTGATGCTGTGTGCGCCTGAACACCAACCTGAGGAAGGTAAGGCATACGCTTAATATACATACAGTGTACAACTATGCTTGTATCTGGAAGATGCTATTAGAATGCTGTTAGTAGGGATGTGCTCAGCATGTTTTACAATTTACATCTATTCCTTTAAACCATTTTAAACAATTGGGATGCTTACAAACCTGTGATAATACTGTCTAGAGGGCCACACTGTACCCCAGCCTCGATCCTTTACTGCAAGGGCCATCTGTTCCAGGTTTCTTGGGTTTCGATTAACAAATGTTTTATTGAGGGCTTCATTATCACTAACGACTGGTTCTGGATCAGGTGCAGCCTGGCTGTATTTCCGAGCTGGTGGAAAGAGACGCATCATGAACATCATTTATTAAATAAACCTACAGCCATTCTTCTAATTCTAGGTCAATCAATTATAGGGTTTATCATATCGAATTTCCAGCTGTTTCCTTTTGTTGTTTTGTATTTGCTTTTGATCCCAAACACAAACGATACTCCCTTTTAGAGACCAGATTGCGTATCTCCAAATCTACTGTAATTTTGTCGCCAGTATAATTTAACACACACATCCAGCAGAGAGTAAACAATGAATTATTTGAAATGTCTAGTTATTTACAGTTACTTACACAACTGACAATGAATCCACGCCGCTGCAGCCGCAGATCTCTGACTTTGACCTAACAGCGTGCGAACACTACGGCCGACATCAGTGAACAAAGCCATTTGACAACTGCAAAAATAAATAAAAAATACCTTCAATTCTGGCGACAAATTATAGTTGTTTCTGTACAAACGGAGATACCATGACCCTTAACTTTTTTATTAAAATAATTTGACCACTCTCTAGTGCGCAGCCATTTTGATGTCACACGAAAAATGTTCCGTGTTTCCGTGAAAAAACTTTGGCCTTCACATGGGTTCCGCTTAGAAATCCTTAATAAATGAATGTAAATAACAATGAAACGCTTTTTTATATACATAAGAAAGAAAGTGAATGTATTACAATGAAACGTTCTTTCATGTCCTAAACCACAATTTATTAAAAATGGTAGGTTATTCCAATATTATCATGCTGTCCACAAGATGGCACTAGTACACTTTATCCTGGAAAATAAACCTTCATCCGACGTCTACCGTGCCATCATGTTTTTTTTTTTTTTTGGCCATGCATTATGTATTCCTGTCTTGGAATACAGGCAGGCTACTATTGCGTATGTTAAAAATACATGTTAAACATGTAAATAATGTCTTTGACATAGTAAGTTAAAATCAAGGTTAAGTAGGCGTACATTCACACGTCTCATTTAAATGATAAATCAAATATTTATTCATTAATTTGGATTTTTAATAATTTCGGATGAACCGTGTGAATCAACATACCCTTACACCTGTTGGTAAAGATTATTTAAAGAATATAGGCTTATCCTATAGGTCAAATTAAACTATTTTTCTCTCCCGATCTCCACAGCTTCTTGTAGCACTCCTACATTTTCAGGCAGTGGTGTGCTCACCTCCGGACATTAAGGGATTTTCTGCATGGCTTGCCATTTTAATTTGCCCAATTTGTTTGTGCTGCACTTTTAGCATGCTGTAAAGAGGCTGAGCCCCAAGATAAAATAAATGGTTCTCTAGCCAATTGAACAAGAATGTTCCCAAACTCTTGCTCTCAGCAATGAGCATTTCTTTGTCCATATTCTCCTTCAGGCCATTAGAATCCTTTTTGGGGAGGGGTATGTGCAGGTGTGCAAATCACGACTTTACACTCCTCTAAATTGCCCCATGCCCCCACCAACCCCCCCACCCCCCCGCCCAATAATTATTTTTTAATTAAAATGCATTCCCTTTTCATACACCAATAGAGTTAATGAAAGAATATTTCTCTATCCCATATAAATATTAAACCTACATGAATATTCAACCCAAAGGGCCAAACACGAACACTTTACTACTGCACATCCAAAGCAAAATAAAATATAATCACTATTGTAATAATGTGGAGAGCCTTAAGTGGAAATAAAAGAATAGAATGAAATATTCCTGCATTCCAGGGCTCGTTTCCCAAAAGCATCGTGAGCTAAGTCGATTGTAAAGAACTTGGGTGGAAATGGTCACACGATCAACTTGGACTCACAATGCTTTTGGGAAACACAGCCCAGGTCAGTAACCTGGATGTGATGTGTGTATCCATATCCAGAAGGCTATATTCACACAAGCACAAACCTTGTCTGCTACCTGCTCCACTGTTTCATATTGACAGAACTAAAACTGAAAATCAATGGACTCATTAGTTACAAAAATGTCAAGGTTGGTGCAGAACTAATGAAAGATTGTTGAATACAAAGTGAATACAATCTTTCAAGTGCTTTTGAGCAAAATTGAAAGCAACGTGACACAACACATTTTATTATATGATTTAAAATATGAATATTTTTTTTTACCAAAAAATGTTTTAGAACATACCTTAAAGTTGCCATATCATTAGAAATCAAATTTTCTTTACGTAAGATAAAAGTACTTGATGTACCGGTACACCATTCAAAAGCTTGGGGTTGGTAAGATTTTTTAATGTTTGGTTTCTTTAAAGTCTCTTCTCCTCAACAAGGCTGCATGTATTTAATCAAAATACGGTATACTATTGTGAACTGTTATTACAATTTGAAACTCTTTTCTATTTTAATATTTTTTTTAAATATTGTATTCCTGTTATGGCAAAGCTGAATTATCAGCAGCCATTCTTCAGTGTCACATGATCCTTCATACATCACTCTAATATGGTTATAAGAAAGTATTTATTTGAACTATATGTTTTGTAATAATGAAAAAGTCTTTACTGTCATATTTGATCAATTTAATGCATCCTTGCTGAATAAAAGTATTAATTTCTTACTGACCCTTTGAACGGTATGGTGTACTTTAAAAACATACATCAACTTTAAAAACTCACTCACATCCCGTCCTTATACAAAAATACCTATTTTTGAAAATAAGCTTTTAAAAACATCCGATCTTCCACAATTTTTTTAATGTTAGATGAATACATCAACATGACCATCCAAATCAATGATGATGATCAGAAAACTGGCTTGCTCAGTTACTGTGACTTACAAAAACAAGCGACTTAAAAGAGAGACACCTGTATCACCTGATCATTCTAAGGCACCTGATCATTTCATATTGATCCCTATAGTTTGCGTGGCACATTTCAGCTTGGATTGTTTTGATTGTGTCACAGTGTTACACTGTTATTTAAGGATGGGGGATTTAATATTGAATCTGACAGCAAACCCACAGACAATTTGTGAGCACAGCTGGAGAAAGCACTCCTTGCTGGCACTTATTTCAAATAAAATAAAAAAGATAAAAACTATGAATATATATATATATATATATATATATATATATATATATATATATATTTACCAAAGTTTCTGAGAAAAACAAATGACAAAAACACATCAAAATTACTAAAGCTTAACAGTAAATTAAAAACTTCAAAATGTTAATCAAAACAAATACTATCGCAATGATACAAAAATAACACTGACACTACTCTGGGGGACAAAACAATAATACAATTATGATATAACCACTTTCAAACCACCAGTAAGAAATTAAAAACACATGCTTAATACACAGATAGATAGATAGATAGATAGATAGATAGATAGATAGATAGATAGATAGATAGATAGATAGATAGATAGACAGATAGATAGATAGATAGATAGATAGATAGTTCTATCTATCAACTTCAGTCAGTATTAGGCAGAATGAGATAAATAGCACAGTTAGTCACAACAAGGTCACTTACCACACTTGCAAATGCAATCAATGTGCCTTAGATGCCATATGATTGACATAATGACATTTGTGGTGAACCAAGGTCTAACTGTTTTCTTGTTAAATTGCTCAGCATTTCATATGTCTACAGTGAAAGAACGAGTGATACAGAGGAGAGACTTGAATATGGCAGCTGCAAAACAGAAGTAACACTTGTCTGGAATGTGTTGGAGACGTGTTGCTATGCAACAGGGATTCCACAATGGTTACCCAGACATGGCTCGACTGTGTAGAGATGATGGTGTGGGTGAGAAAAAAAAGAAAAAAAAAAGTGACACAGCCTCCCACATCACCACACACTCCTCAGCTCTGTTTGAAATGTCAGAGCGCACACACAAAACACAAAACACAGTGTCACTTCAGGAAAAATGTGATTCATATTCTGCTTACAAGTGAAAACATGAAGATTAAAAAAAATGGAGGTTAACTTCTGCGTATTCACCCATCAGCATTCACATACAAATACACTCTGCAACCAGGTCAAACCATGTAAACATATGTCCTATCGTATAATGTGTATAATAAATCTAGAGGTGTTCAACGATCAATAATAACCTTTTAAAAGACAACATTCAACGGACTCTTGTGAAAATTCTAGCAACGTCCCTGCTCTATAAATGAACAAAGCCCAGGTTTACCCATGTCCTCTGAGTGGCAGTATGTCTCACTGAGTGCCTTCGAGTTAGAACACCTGTTTGAGGATTTCTTTCTCTTTCTCTTTGAACAAAGCTGTGATGTTATCCTCACACTTTTTAAGTTTAGAAACTTAAATACAGAAATCTGCTACGAATGAGATTTAGGGTGAAAAGAGAGAGTTTTAAATAGATTTCCTCTTCTAGAATTTATAGAATTTATAATTGGATCATAGAATTTATAATTAGAATTAACTCGGTTACTAACGTAACCTCGGTTCTCTCTAGAAGAGGGAACGAGTACTGTGTAATATCTTACGCTAGGGGAAAACCTCTTTTCCACGAGATATTGAAGCCAAAAATTATCCTGAATTTTGAATTAATGTAAAAGGCGTTGCGGCAGCATGCAGACATAGGCAAGGCGCCTCGCATGCCTATTGGCTGTCCTGCGGCAACTGCAGCAGCCTATCGAGAGAGGCCCTTGGTGACATCAGATCCAATGGGTGCGCTTCGCGCCCACTACGTCACCTCCCGCCAAAGCGGGCGTGGCCTGGGCCTATAAATATAGCTCGATGGGCTGATATAATCAGATTTTTCATCGCCGAAGCGAACCAGAGCGTGTTGCAGGCACGGCAAAGATACGCAGTACTCGTTCCCTCTTCTAGAGAGAACCGAGGTTACGTTAGTAACCGAGTACGTTCTCTTATGAAAGGTTCTCTCGTACTGCGTAATATCGCTAGGGGAACACAGTGTAAAACGCCGTGCGTGCTGGGATCCAACACCAAAGTCCCAAGGGCAGGTGCCCCGGGCTCATATAGTGCATTATCACCAGGGACTCACAAAGAGTCTGAGAAGAGAGGCTAGAAGCGTCATTCCCAATAAGTTAGCGTCCTAAGCGAGCTAATCACATTAACAGTGTTCCACACAGTCAGGGTTTTTCACCTCTTGGAGAAAAACTTCGGACAGTGAGCGTTTTCTTGGGACGCAAACAGGTCTACCTGCGCTCTGCCGAATGTCTCCCACAGCAGTAGGACCGTCTGCGGGTGCAGAGACCATTCTCCTGCTGGAACATTGTTTCTGGACAGTGTGTCTGGTCCCAAATTCAGGTGACCAGGCACATGTGCTGCTCTCAATGAGTGCAGAGGTGTTCCGTCAGCCTGTAAAGGTTTCGGGACCTGGCGCTTTATGTAGGCCACCTCTGACATGTTGTCCGAGCGGACCAAGACGTGGTGACCTTTTATTTCGTGGACAAAAGCGCCTGAGCGCGTTGTCGACTGCCATCATTTCTAGACAGTTTATGTGTAGGAGCTTCTCCCGTTCTGACCACTGGCCAAAGAACGGTCTGCCCTCGAGCAGCGCTCCCCATCCCGAGGTGGAGGCATCCGTGGACACCACTTTCACACTCAAGAAAGTCCCCAGGTTTACACCTGACTGATACCAGTCGATTGCTCTCCAAGGTTTCAGAGCTGTGACGCATTTCTGACCGACCTTGAGACGAAACAGACCGGAGGCCCATGCCCGAGGTGGTACTCGCGCTTTTAGCCGTAACTGCAGCGGGCGCATGCGAAGCAGACCAAACTGAAGTGCTGATGATGCTGAGGCCATGAGACCCAGCATTTTCTGAAACCTTTTGAGCGGGACTATAGTGCCGCAGCGGAAGGATTTCGTGATGCGGTGAATGTTCAGTCTGCACTCTGGCGACAGTCGTGCTGTCATAGACAGCGAGTTCAGTTCTGTGCCCAGAAAAGATATTCACTAACTGGGAGACAGCGAACTTTTGGCCCAATTGACTTTGAGACCTAGATTCTCGAGATGTTCGAGTAATATGGTCCTGTGTTCTATGAGCTCTGAGTGTGATCGAGCTAGAATCAGCCAATCGTCCAAGTAGTTCAAAACTCGCATGCCCTGAAGTTTCAGGGGTGCGAGAGCCGCGTCCATGCACATTGTAAATGTACGGGGTGCTAGAATCTCAAGAATCGCCTGTGACGTGACGCTATTTGAATTTGGAAATACTCGTCCTTCAGATCTATTGACATAAACCAGTCCCCTTGGCAAATCTGCGCGATGATTTTCCTGGTTGTGAGCATTCTGAACTGGCGTTTCACAAGCACTTTGTTCAGCTGTCTTAGATCTAGAATGGGTCTGAGACCCGTCTTTTTTCGGTACCAGAAAATATCTGCTGAATAGGCCCCCTTCGCTCTGAGCTTGAAATAAAGGCTCTATTGCCCCTTTGCTCAATAGTTTCGCTAGAAGTAGATGGGCTACTTTGGTTTTTACCGTAGTTTCGACCCACGCCGTGTAGCGGCGGGGACGGCGAGTGAACTGCAGCAAATAGCCTCTTTTTATAATGTTCAGCACCCATTCTGATACCCCGGAAAGCTTTGCCACGCATTTGCATGAATAGCTAGGGGTAGAATGAGATCTGGGCTCTGGCCGCAACACAATGGCCACAGGAGAGCTTTGGTGCGCTGTAACATAAACACTGTGCTTGCAGCGTTTGAGGCGGGGGGCGCACCGATCGCGGCAGCCTGGCCGCGCTCGATTCCTTTATAGCAGTTTGCTGAGAGAGAGAGCGGGGGAAGCCCCGTGGGGCTTAACATGTCTGTGGGTGAATGTGGGTGCGGGACAGTGGCCTGAGCTGACTGTATGTGTGTTGGTTTCGTTTTTACAGAAACCATGGGACATGCAGTGTGTAGTGTTTGTGGGCACTGGGTTGTGGGCACATTCACTACATTTAATGCACAATCGACATGAGTCGATTTTATTTGTACGAGCCCTGTACTGTGGCAGGCTGTGTTTGTGTGTAGAAATTAAGACTGGACTGTGGGCATTTTTATTACACTCATAACACCATCGCCCATGGCCGGAACACCAGAAATTACACTCTTCATGTGATTCATCTGGGTCGCCGTAAAAACGGCGTTTGTGTGCAGGAAAGCGGACCGTGGTACCGGCTTGTTTACTGCAGAATACACTGGAACAGTCGCATTTTCTGGAACTGAACGAGCGAAAAGTTTTGGTGGAAGTCTGGCTGTGGCGAGACTTGAACACCGTCGTTTTCCTAGGAGGGCTAGGAAGACTTTGAGGCCTCGGGCTTTATCTCAATCTTCAGCCGGGGCCCATGCGGAGGGGGGCGGCGGCCGGCAGAGCGAGAGCGTGTCTGGTCCCGCTGTGAAGCCAAGTCAAGTCAAGTCATCATCATTTACATAGCGCTTTTAACAATGGATTGTTTCAAAGCAGCTTTACATAGATAAACATATAATTTAAGGTAACAGAGATTGTTTTGGCTTTATAGCGGTTCTTGAATAATGTTATTTCCAGCTAAAGTTAATTTTGATTGATTCACCTCCGTCGAAATGATCAGACTTTAAACGCGAACCTGTGATTAACGCTGACGCCGTTCACATGCACATTCAGAATTGATTCTATAGTTATGTGCTTTTAAAATATGTGCGAGGTTTGTAATTCCATACAACCCATGCCTAAACAAACTACTTGTCTTGCCTATAAATTTTGACACAGAATTTTGTTTTATTTTATCACTTCGGGGTACGCGAACCAAAATTCACAACGCTTTATCTGTAGAGTGGGAAAGTGATCCTCCATAGGGAGAGGATAGTGGATACTTCAGCACTGCATTGTCATCGGGTCCAGGCGGATCTCCTTCGTCAGATCTGGACACGGCCTGGATCCGGCAGGCTGCGGGAAAACCTCGGGATAAACAAAGACACTAATATTAGCATAGATGCCATTCTTCTTATGATGTAACGAGTACATCAATATTTAAGGGAAGTGTTCCCAGTTCCGGCTGACCTAATCTATGCAGCCTAACATTGAATTATAGAAGTCTATAATGTATTATGTGTATGCTAGGTCAAAGAGATGTGTTTTTAGTCTAGCTTTGAACTGACAGAGTGTGTCTGCTTCCCGGACAATGGTAGGAAGACTGTTCCAAAGTTTTGGTGCTAAATAGGAAAAGGATCTACCACCTGCAGTCGATTTTGATATTCTAGGTATTATCAACTGGCTGGAATTTTGAGATCGCAATAGACGTGAAGGACTATAATGCGTTAAGAGCTCGTTCAAGTACTGCGGAGCTAAACCATTAAGTAATCATTAATATTTTAAAATTTATACGATGTTTAATAGGGAGCCAATGCAGTGTTGACAGAACCGGTCTAATATGGTCATATTTCCTGGTTCTGGTAAGAACTCGAGCTGCGGCGTTTTGAACTAGCTGTAGTTTATTTATTAAGCGTGCAGGGCAACCACCCAGTAGAGCATTACAATAGTCTAGCCTTGAGGTCATGAACGCATGAACTAATTGTTCCGCATTTCCCAATGAGAGCTTATGGCGTATTTTAGATATATTTTTAAGATGGAAAAATGTAGTTTTACAGATACTAGACACGTGGCTTTCAAAAGAAAGGTTGGTATCAAAGAGCACACCCAGGTTCCTAACCGACGACGAAGACTTAACAGAGCAGCCATCAAGTGTTAGACAGTATTCTAGGTTATTACGTGTGGAAGTTTTTTGTCCAATAATTAGAATCTGTCTTTTCAGAATTTAGTAGTAGGAAATTACTAGTCATCCAATTTTTTATATCAGCTATGCATTCCGTTAATTTTGTGAATTGGTAAGTTTCGTTGGGTTTTGAAGAAATATACAGCTGAGTATCATCGACATAACAGTGAAAGCTAACTCCATGTTTCCTAATGATATCTCCTAATGGTAGCATGTACAGAGTGAACAGCAACGGTCCTAGTACTGAGCCTTGTGGTACGGCATACTGAACTTGTGATCGATAAGACATCTCTTCATTTACTGCTACAAACTGATAACGGTCAGTTAAGTATGATTTAAACCATGCTAGTGCAATTCCACTAATGCCAACATAGTTTTCTAGTCTATTTAAAAGAATGTTGTGGTCAATAGTGTCAAATGCAGCACTAAGATCGAGTAACACTAATAAAGAGATACAACCACGATCGGATGATAAGAGCAAATCATTTGTGACTCTAATGAGAGCAGTCTCAGTACTATGGTACGGTCTAAATCCGGACTGAAAATCCTCGCAGATATCATTTCTTTCTAGAAAGGAACATAGTTGTGAAGATACTGCTTTTTCTAATATCTTTGACAGAAAAGGCAGATTTGAGATCGGCCTGTAATTTAATAAATCTGTAGGATCAAGTTGTGGTTTTTTAACAAGCGGTTTTATCATAGGCAGTTTAAAGTCGGCGTGAAACGGAAGTTGAGATTGTCATTTTTTCCTTGCGTGACGTATATCCAAGTGAAACGGCTTCTGAAATTAGAAAAATGTAGGGCAGGGCTTGATTTCATCCTTCGGGAATTGATTGGATCGTTGGAGGTTGAGCGTTGCAAACAATTTGAATGCGATTCTCTGAGAGGCGGTGCACCGATAGCCGCACCCTCATCGGATCTGGCCGCACCCTTTTGCCATTCCACATGACCAAAAGAGAGAGAGAGGTCGTTTCGATGGGGGAGGGAAGGGTAATGTATTTGATTAAAGATGTCAAGGGTACATGAATTTAAAAAAAATAATGAAGTGCACGGATAAATCATTTATAATAAACACTACAATATTACATATAAAAATAAGATTTGTCAAATTTGATTTCATGCCGACTTAAAAGGTTTTTGGTACGTATCCTAGAGACAAAGATGAATTAATGATATTAAGAAGAGGATATTTGACCTCTGGAAACATCTCTTTCAGTAGCTTAGTCGGTATAGGATCTAACATACAAGTTGTCGATTTAGATGACTTAACGAGTTTGCAGAATTCTTCCTCTCCTATAGCAACAAATGAATCAAATTTTTCCTCAGGGAGACTACAACGCACTCCCTGATGCGATACTGTAGTAGACGGTTGCATAGTTATAATTTTGTCCCTGATATTATCTATCTTATAAGTGAAGAAGTTAATGAAGTCATCACTGCTGTCTTGCTTGGACACTTCTAAACTTGAAGCTTTCTTTTTCGTTAGTTTAGCCACTGTTTCAAATAAATACCTTGGATTATGTTTATTTTCTTCTAATAGGGTTGAAAAATAAGCAGATCTAGCAGCAGATCTTAAGCCTTTTTGTAAGCAATCGAGCTCTCTTTCCATGAAATCCGAAATACCTCTAGTTTAGTTTTCTTCCAGTTGCGCTCCATGAAGCGGCGGTGGGCGGAGGCTGTGGCTGGGAGCTTCGAGCAGACGGCTGTTTTGGGCGACCTGCTGCGGAGCTAGAGCGCTCCGGAAGGAAGTGCTTCATAGCCTGTGACGTCTTCTGAACCTCTGCGAATCTATCCGCGAAATCCTTGACGGAAGATCCAAACAGGCCAGCTGGGGAGGTGGGTGGGTCGAGGAACACAGAGCGCTCCGAGTCTGGCATCTCCGATAGCGTCAGCCAAAGGTGTCTCTCAGCAACGGTGAGAGAAGCCATGGTTCGCCAATGGCCTGTGCAGCGGATTTCGCGGCACGAAGAGCCTGGTCTGTAGCGCTCCTTAAATCCGGCACGCTGATAGCTTCCGGTCCTTCCTTTTCGGAGAAGTTCGGCCTGGAGTATCTGCAGTATGGCCATAGAGTGCAATGCCGACACAGCCTGCCCAGCGGTGGAATAAGCACGGGTGTGCATGGCGGAAGTAGTGCGGCAAGCTTTGGAAGGTAGCGCCGTCTTAGCTCGCCGTCCAGCAGAGGGCGGGCAAAGATGGGCCGCTACAGCTTCTTCCACGGGAGGAAGAGAGTGGTATCCTCTGTCTTTCACACCGTCCACCACGGAGAATGCTGCTGAGACCGAGGAGCGCACTCTGGCTGAGGAGGGGGCGTTCCAGGACTTCGCGACTTCTTCATGGAACTCAGGAAGAAAAGGGTGGTGGGGCGCAGGAAACATCCATCCAGCCGGTTGCGTGCAGGCTGCGCGGGCGCCTCCCACTCAAGGCTGAGGCTCGCCACGGCCTGTGAGAGCAGACGCATCAGTTCCGACTCGATGCTGGCCCGCTTCCCTGACGATTCTCGGGCAGAGGGGGGGAGGTCCATGGAGCTGTCTGATGCCAGGATAGAGCAGCTGGCCTCCTCCACAGATACAGATGCCTCGTCGTCGTCAATGGCAGAAGCGGCGGCGGATGGCGGCCGTTGTCCGTCGGTGAGCGACCCGAGTGAAGCTGGCGAAGCTGGTGGGCGAACCGGCGAGCTGTCGCGGGCTAGAGAAGGCTCGGGGACCCGCTGAGTACTGCGCTTTATACGGCGCGGCACTGTAGCGGGTGGAAGTGCAGTCTCGGCTAAGGATGCCAGGCGAGTCCTCAGGGTCGCCATGGGTAATAGCTCGCAGTGAGGGCAGCCGCCGTCAGCGAGCGCGAGAGCTGCATGATCCTCTCCCAGGCAGGAAAAGCAAATTACATGGCGGTCCCCGTCGCTGAGTGGGGCTCGGCACGAGCCGCAGGAGAAAGGCATCTTTAAAAAGATGCTTGCTCTATTAGAGAGGATAGAGAGAGAGAGAGAGAGAGAGAGAGAGAGAGAGAGAGAGAGAGAGAGAGAGAGAGAGTGAGTCGCGGCGGCGAACACACACTATGTAGAGTAAAAGGATATAACGCCGGAAAGCGTAGCAGGTACGGAGACTGAAGGCAGCGAGATGAGGGCCAGCGGCTTCAGATGAAGAGGCTCGTCCTGCAGAAGGCTTTTCTGAGACGCCGCGGCTTCTTCACTCCGAATCCAGCGATGCGTGCGCTTCGCTGAAGAGATGAAAAATCTGATTATTTCAGCCCATCGAGCTATATTTATAGGCCCAGGCCACGCCCGCTTTGGCGGGAGGTGACGTAGTGGATCTGACGTCACCAAGGACCTCTCTTGATAGGCTGCTACTGTTGCCGCAGGACAGCCAATAGGCACGCGAGCCGCCTTGCCTATGTCTGCATGCTGCCGCAACGCGTTTTACATTAATTCAAAATTCAGGATAATTTTTGGCTTCAATATCTCGTGGAAAAGAGGTTTTCCCCTAAGATATTAAGCAGTACGAGAGAACCTCTCGTAAGAGAACTAATATAAAAAAAAACAACAACAAAAAAAACCCCAACAACTTAAATACTTAAAATACTTTTTAGGTTATTATTTTTTTTTAATGAAATTATTATCATCATTCTAAAAGAAATAAGCGTAATTGTTTACCCAAGTTTAATCAACAAAATTTGGTAATGTTCACTTAGCAGATACTGAAGTCAGAAACTGAAAAGTAGACTTTGTTGTTTAAAACGTTATACTAACCTGTGTGATTCAAGCACTTTCCAGCTCTTTCCAATGTCCTCCTCTCCAATTAGTAGAATTATAACACAATGGATAGGAATGATAATGTATTCGTAAGTGAATTATATTGTGCTACTATGTTTGTGAGAATGGAATTGAAGAGTAGGCTTAAACAAGACGGATGAAGTTTGCTAATCCTGTCTCATGTGGTTTTTTGCTGCTTACTAGCTTCTGACAGATACCACAGATAATCATAGTTTTCTTATTATTACAGTATTGTTTCCAATTATTTTTGAATATTCTTTAAAAAGACAGAAGTTAATCATTTGTAACCTACACATAGTGTTGATAAAGATTGATGTTGCAGTACATGGAATGGCCACAAGGGTCAAGAAAAAAATCTGGACTGTTTTTTTGCACTAAGCATGGAGTTCAAAAACCACTGAAAGAAAGAAAGGTTTTTCATGGCATCCAAAGTTAATGGAACTGTCTGTTGAAGCATAAGATTGACGTAGCCAATCACATTTCACAATCCCAGTGGATGAATTAATTTATAGGCTAATCAACAACGTAGTCAAAACATTCACAGGTTGATTGTGATAATAGCATGTGAAAAAGACGCATGCACACACTGATGCACACACAGTCATTAATGTTGGTGTGTTTTCCACATTTTAATCTTTTGATCTGGGAGTCTTGATTTCACAAATGCTGTGTTCTGTGTAGCCCTAGGCTACATATGACTTCCATTATTTATCATCCACTGTCAAAAGCCCCCCGAGAGAAGGAGAGGCAGAGAGAGAGAAAGAGAGAGAGAGGACAAAGAAAAGCTCCACATCACTCCTCATCTCTGCAAGCCTTTGATCAACCTCTAGAACTCAAGTTTTAAAAGAGGGAAGGGATTCTGATTGCTTATACAGGGCTGTTGAATGCCTGATTCTAATTGATTTACGAATGTTCTAAGGTGTGCAATTATTTTTTAGGGAAAAGTAGTTCCAGGCAGTACAGTAGGCTATATCACTTCGCCAAATGATTTTATTTATTTCAAAGATCATTACAGCCTACAACAGTAAAAGAACCAAAACCCACTGACCAAGCAAATAAATATAGAAAACAATAAAAACGACAAATTATTTTCAAGTTTTTTGTATGTATTATGCATTTATTAGTTATTATGCATAATCGCAAATCTTTTTCTCTCTCTCCCACTCAAATGCACACACATAAGTACTTACAGACACAAACTTAATCTCTCTCTCTCTCTCTCTCTCTCTCTCTCTCTCTCTCTCTCTCTCTCTCTCTCTCTCTCTCCTCTCTCTCCTCTCTCTCTCTCTCTCTCTAGTAACTGCATTAGACTGTTACCAGTGGGTCAAGTCAGCTCTAAAATTACATTTTGGAATTAGCAACGGAGGCTTGGGATGAGATGCCTAAGAAATTAGTCCCACAGACAAGAGCGTCTTAAGGACACAAACCTGACGTCTTGAAATACAACATCTGAACAATGTTTTTAAGGTGTGGTAACTGAATAAGTAGAATAATTGACTCCGGTCCAATTAATTATTCGAAAAATAATGCACACCTGAGGTGTAACGGCCAATAATTCAATGGCCCATCATCAATTTTTCCTTTCCAACTATTCCTTACATGTTCCATACTAACAATAGGGGCTATTGCACCAGATAGTTCTAGGAGTTTAGTTCTAGGAACTAGCCACCAGGGTGGTTCCCCAAGAATGAATAGTTCCCTTAGGAACGCTTTCCTGGTTGCATTCACACCGCCAGTAGGAACTCTGAAGTGACGTAAAGCGCGGCTTACGCTTGTTGTTCTGACTTTTATTTTGACAGTTTAGAGAATGCCAGCCAGAGCCTGAGCAAACAAACAGTGCTCGCATGTTCAATAGTTTACGATCTCTATAACAGTCCTGTATAATATGTTATTCGATAGAACTTTTATAAATAGAAAGTAGACAGCAATGAAAAGTTAGTAGCGTATGCCATGTGGTTGATGTGTTGCTGAGCAGAAATACATAATAATATTTTGCTTTGCTTTGGTACCCTCAAAGTTGCGTTGGATTTTCTCCTCAGCGTAAAGGTTAAGAGGCCCATCTATAACTGTTTTCCATGTTCGTAGAGTTATTTTGTGGAGTAAATATATAGGCTATAATCTGTGTGTTTACACAGCCTTTTTAAAAATGGAGGGTGCTGGTGTTCCGCGTGCGTAGAAGCTAAATTAGTTCCTCCAAAAGAGTTCCTAGAAATAAATAGTTACTAGTCCTGTGGTGCGAGCGCTCCAAAATCCGGGTACTTTCGCAAATAGTTCTAGGAACTATGAAAAGGTTCCTCCAGTGCAAAAGCCCCTAATGGTTTGAGAGGTACAGTAGGTCTTTTATTATTCTTCTTAAAATGGTCAATAGTATATGAAGATTAGTATGAAGATTTTTATATTTTTTGCTACCACAGTTTGCATAAAACACAATCACACCATAGGACTAACTTCACATTTAGGTGGGTATTAGAGCTGAATGTTATATAACCAGAAACATATAAAAACTGTTGAGTTGTATTTAAAGGTTTTGATATAACTCTGACAATCTAACATAATTTGATTTGTTTCTTCAAATATTAGCATTTTTTCGTTGCATTTCTCACTAATTTATTTATTTTGTTTAACAATGTCCGATAGTAGATGTCATTCGTAAACCAAAAACCAAAGATGTGGTCTTTTCCACCACATCTCAAATGATGCACCCTTTTTTTTTCTTCTTCTCTTTTTACATTTGTCTTGTAAAAATCTATTTTGCCTAATTTGACAAAATTATCATTAAATTATTTTCTTGACTAGAAATGATTACATATTTGATATTTTGATATTTTCCTTGATTACACATCATGTCTCACATTTCATCTAAACTTTTTTTGCTGTAACAGTTCCTTAACCAAGTAGCCCACACACGCACACGCACACACACACACACACACACGCGCACGCACACACGCACGCACGCACACAAACACACACACACACACACGCACACACACACTCACTCACACACACACACACACACACACACACACATTGTGTTTCTCTGCTCTTATTGGATTATCTAGCCTGAATGGATTTATTAAACTTGTGTTGGAATGATATTCATCTTCTGCCTGCTACTCACACCCTGTTCTGCTACAGTATTAGGCTGTATTTCATCATTCTTTCATAATTCTAACAACTTATTTACCCTTTTCCCCTTTATTTTACAACTTGCTTTTGACTGTCAATACAGTTTTGTGGAAGGGGAAAAGAGAGATGAACATGAAGGCTCAAAAATGAGAGGGAGCTCTAATGAGGTAAGTGGCCACTTGTGCTGTTCCCCGTGGAGATGACCCAGTTAAGAGTTTGATCATCCAGGTGTTAGCAATCCTGCCAAGCCAGCTGGGAGGAAAGGAATACTTCATCACTGTCATACCTCTGCACAGAGAATACATTTACCCCCCAATAACCACTATTACCAACAGTCACTGTTAAATGTTGCACATTCAGGGTTCGTACGGTCATGAAAAACCTGGAAAGTCATAGAATTTTAAAATAGCAATTTCCAGGCCTGGAAAAGTTTTGCACTTACACTTATTACACTTATTTCACTGTAACAAAAGTTATAATTAAAATGTAACAAACGTATAAATACACGGTGATAACAACGTATTATTACACTTAAAAGACTTTAACAGATATAATCGCACTGTAACAAAAGTTAAAATTACACTGTAACAAAAGTTAAAATTACACTGTAACAAATGTATTATTACACTTAATTAAACTGGAACAAATGTGTAAGTACTCTGCAACAAGCATATAATTGCACTTAATTAAATTGCAACAAATGTATTATTACACTGTAACAAATGTATAATTACACTGTGATAACAACGTATAATTACACTTAATAGACTTTAACAAATGTCTTATTACACTGTAACAAAATTTGGACACAGAGGAAGACTTGCATTTTTTTGCCAAGCCATATTTATTTGAACCCGAATACACGGATGCACCAGATAACACGTCATCAGCATCACTGCGGACTCACGAACGCGGATTGACAACAGAACCGGAAGAGAATACAATGCTGAATAAAGTCGTAATAACCAAAATGTATTTTCGATGCTTCAAAAAATTCTAACTAACCCACTGATGTCACATGGACTACTTTGATGATGTCTTTATTTCTTTTCTGGACAAGGACAGTATACCGTACATACATTTTCAATGGAGGGACAAAAAACTCTCGGACTAAATCTAAAATATCTTAAACTGTGTTCCGAAGATGAACGGAGGATGAACTAACCCTTTAATTAAACTGGAACAAATGTATAATTACAAAAATATATATAATTACACTGCAACAAACATAATTTCACTTATTACACTGTAGCAAAATATATAATTACAATGTAACAAATGTATAACTAGACTGTGATAACAACGTATTATTGCACTTAATAGACTGTAACAAAACTATCTACTGTACTTGCTATCTGGTATACACTACCTAGTGTACACTGTCTACTGTACTTGCTATCTAGTATACACTATCTAGTGTACACTATCTAGTGTACTTGCTATCTAGTTTACACTAACTAGTGTAATTGCTATCTAGTGTACACTATCTAGTGTACTTGATATCTAGTTTACACTAACTAGTGTACACTGTCTAGTGTACTTGCTATCTAGTATTCACTATCTAGTGTACACTTTCTAGAACATCTAGAAAGATGTTCTAGAAAGATGTTCGAGAAACTAGATAGATATTCTAGAACACTAGAAGTACACTAGATAGTGTACACTAGATAGTTTACAGTGATAGTGATAGAAACATCTATCACTATCTAGTGTACTTGCTATCTAGTGTACACTATCTAGTGTACTTGCTATCTAGTTTAGACTATCTAGTGTACTTGCTATCTAGTGTACACTGTCTAGTGTACACTATCTAGTGTACTTGATATCTAGTATACACTATCTAGTATACACTGTCTAGTGTACTTGATATATAGCATACACTCTCTAGTGTGCACTGTCTAGTGTACTGAATTAAACTGAATTAAACTGCAACAAATGTATTATTCACTGTAAAAAACATATTTACACTGAATTAAACTGCAACAGATTATTGTAACTTTTGTTAGTGTAATAAGTGTAATTATACATTTGTTGCCGTGTAATACATTTTTAGTGTAATCATACATTTGTTCCAGTTTGAATAAGTGTAATTGTTTGTTACAGTGAAAATACATATTTGTTGTAGTTTAATGAAGTGTAATTATACATTTGTTACAGTGCAGTGTATACTTTTTTCTTGATATACCTAGAAAGAATAAAAGTGAAATGTGACAACATGCCCCATGGGTGGGGTACATTGTAACATGTGAGGGGCACATTTTGACATGACCATATGACAGCTTAAAATGCTATCGGATCTAATAAAAAATATACAAGACAAACTAAAATATATTCTCAATAAAATACAATTATTAACTATTTCATATAAAATAATGGCATTTTTAATAATTAAAAATAAAATAAATTTTGAGTTTGACAGCGAACACACCGGAAACACAGCTATACAACATAGTTCACAACATAATAATAATCATTTCTGAACATTGACTCTCAGTCTTTATTCACCATTTTCTCATGTTTTCTCAATAGAATTCATAAAAGTATAGAATAAAATGGCATAGTTCTAATAGGGGCACATTGTAACGTAGTGTTACAACATGCCTCACCTGCAAAAGTGGGATTTAAACCCTGCTATTGTCTTCTGCTAGTTAGCGAAGCATTAAAGTACCATATCAACTGTTAAATAATATATTGGAGATTAAAATAATATCAGGTTTGTCTAATTTAAAATAAACACCAAAAATAGACATGAAAAATTAAATAATTTTGGCGCAATTTTTTATCTATATAGTGTTGATATGCCAACTAGTAAATACGCTAAGTTTCGTCATGCTAGCATCTGTGGAAGTTTTTAAAACAAGGGAGTTAGAGCCGCGTTAGGTTGTGCCCCGCTCTCCCCTACACTAAAAATGTATAATTACACTGTAACAAATGTATAATTACATGAAAAATTTGTAATTACACTTTAACAAACTTATAATTACACTGTTATAACTAATGTATAATTACACTTAATACACTGTAACAAATGTATAATTACAATGTAGCAAAATAATAATTACACTTAATTAAACTGTAACAAATGTATAATTACAAGGAAAATTTAAATTACACTTTAACAAACTTATAATTACACTGTTGTAACTAACGTATAATTACACTGTGATAACAAACTAATAATTACACGTATTACACTGTAACACAAGTTATAATTACACTGTATCAAACAGATAATGTCACTGTAACAAACATATTTACACTTAATTAAACTGTAACACATGTATAATTACACTGTAACAAATGTATAATTACACTTAATTAAACTGTAACAAATGTATAATTACACTTAATTAAACTGTAATAAATGTATAATTAAAGTTAATTAAACAGTAACAAATGTATAATTTCACTGTAACAAAAGTTATAATTAAACGGCAACAAACTTATTTTTACACTGTAACAAACAATTACACTTAATTAAACTGTAACAAATGTATAATTACACTGAAAATGTAATGTTTCATGGAACGTTAGGTCATAAATATGTGCCTCAAAAGTCATTGAAAACATGGAAATGTATTGGTAGAAATGTGTATTAACCCTGCAAAGTGATTTCTGTACATACTCTAGAAAAATGACCTCACAATGCATTGGGTGTAGATAAGATGACTGCATAACTTTACTCAAAAAGTAGTACAATTACTTTAATGTGAATCTACTGAAGTGAAAAAGTTATTTGAATAATATAAAAACAATATCTACTTTCCAGGAATGTAGATGTTGTCACATATTTCACCACTTTACTAACAGACAAAGAATGTAAAATGTTCAGGATACAAAACATATTTGTTGATATGTAGTTAATTTTGAATCTAGAAATCAAAACTGAATTATTTATAAAACAAAAATAATTATAAGGTAGAATGCCACACACTTTCAATGATGTTATTGGACATTTTTAATATTTCTGACTGTTCTTTGGAATGCCAGATATCAGAATAACCTAAAACAGTGTTGATGAAGTTTTTTATTCATTGCTTCCGGATGTTTCTGAATGTAAAAGACCATTTTAAGTCAGAAGAGACATTTCAAACTCATCAAAAGTTGTGCTTGCCAGCAGTACATTGTTCCCTAGCAGAGTTAATGTAATATCTGACAATGTGCCGAGCAACCTATAACTGTCCTTAACTGTCCTTTACTGAGGTCCAGCCAAAAGCAAACCATCTGAATCAATTGCCAAAAATAATCAGTGCCTGTGATAGTAAAACTTTTAGAGCTCAATGTTCCCTAAAAACAAAGAATCAAAATTTAGCACAGATACTCTTTAGATGTAGCTGGATCAAAATGTTCATAAAGATTTGCAGAAGGATACTGCAGATATGAGTGACAAAGTCTACAAATATGATAAAAGTGTAGCTTCTAGCAATGGTACCGTGTGCCTGGTGTCTTACTTGAGCTCCATATCCCCTGAAATAAAGAGGGCAGGCATATCTCTAGATAAGGTTGTGTAACAATACTGCCACTGAAATAGCCAGTGGCTGTAAAGCACAGCTGATGCCCTGCCAGACTCAGAAATGCCTTTGGCAGGAAGAGTGAAATAAAGCCTTTCATTTTAGAACTCTATTATCCAGACTGCCCGATCAATCTCTCCTGGGCAGGGTAATATAGACAGAAGTGTCAATCCATTCAGAAGTGGCATAGGCAAACAAAAGAAATATTCAATCCATTTTGAAATCCTTTTTCCAGTTACTAAACACGGATTGATTAATGAGGGAAGCACTTGCTTTTAAAGAGGATTTCAGAGAAGAAAGGATCACAGCTAACATGGTCATAACATTGTGCTTCTATACAAAGTCACTCTCTTCCTAATCTGACCATATTTTTATGTTGTTTATTCATTTCATTATTCATTCTCAACTCTCTTTGTCCCTGCCTAAACTTGAACACCCGTCTTTGCGAGTATCCTAGTAAACATAGGCCTGGTTTCACAGACAGGGCTTAGATTGAGCCACAGAACGTTCCCCTAACATGAGTATTTGGTTCCCTTTTGTTTTTTTGAGAACCACTTAAAAATAACGTTTTTTAACATTCTTTTTAGGTTTTATTTTTTGCAACCATAAAATTGGTTTTGTTGCAGGAACATTGTAGAGAGGTTATTTTTGAATGGCATATACTGTAATAGGCCTGTGGTGGTGCTGATAGGCCGATTGTTTTGTTCATTGTAACTGTCTATTATTCTCTTAGCAAAAACTTTAACATAATATACATTTGTAAGTAATTTAATTATGCAGTTAATTTCACACAGGTATGTGCTACTGCATTTTTTCCAAAGTTGTTTCATCAGCAACCAATGGTTGCCAGTATCTGTGACCAAAGACGCACACCAATTGACCAGCACTGTATAAAAATGACAGATTATTCTCTCACAGAGATTAATTTGGCTGTGCATACTTGACAAACTGCCCAGACTAGATTAAGCTGTGACAGATGAGGTTAATAATCTTGATCCAATGAGGGGTCATGAAGACTAGAGAGAATTATAAAGCTGACAAATTAAGAATAAAGCTTCCATCATCAAGTCTTATTAAATGCTAATTGTAAACTAATTGTATTTGTAAAGTTAATGAACTCACAGTGAGTCAGTTTATGGAAACTGATATATTTACCACAAACCACAAACAAAATCCATTAGAATTAGGCATATCCATAATACAGTAAAACAGATGGCAACATTAAGTCCCATAAATCCATAAAAATATAAAACACTGTGAAAAGAAAGTATTCCAAAATGAAAAATCTATTCTTCTGATATCTAATATTCAAATAAATTCATATTAATAGATGCATGGACTGTGAGCGTTTAGTTTTGAGCTATATGCATAAAAGAATGCCAATCTAAATGAGTTGACCATTGAAGATCATACTGTAGGCAGTGGCGCAAAAAGTGGGTATGCGCTATATGCGGCGCATAGGGGCGCAGCACCATGGGGGGCGCCAAAGCGATGGTAAAAAAAAAAAAAAAAAAATTAATAATAAAAAAAAATATATATATTTTATTTTCTATATGTAGCTGCTGTTGTGCGTTTCTAAATCATTTCTGAATTTCTTAAATGTTATATAAAATTTTAGAGGACTAAAAGGCTAGAGTAGGCGCCCTCATGGAGAAGGGGGGCGGGGTAATATCGCGTCACTCGCGTGCGGGCGGGGGCGCCGTGAGCGCTGAGCGAGCAGGTACGAGTAGTGAGTGAGTTGTCGTCGAAAAAGATGGATAAAACAAAATGCTGGGGGGCTAAAAATAGAAAAAGAAAGAGGGAAAAGGAGATGGCATGTCAATTGATGCGACAGCAGCTAAATAAGTGCATGCTGAAAGCCAACAGGTAGGATTTAAAGTGTGACATCCAGGCATGTATGCTATCTATATATCTGTGGCCATCGGGACTACCGGGAGATTCCCGGTGGACCGACGTGCTTTTTCGGCCGATACATCTCATACTTTTTTTTGTCTTAACGGCCCATAAAACTCGTACATCGGCGGCATGCCCCCGAACCCCCCTATAAAAACAGAGGTTCACCTACTACAGTTTTACCTAAAATCCTGTGAGAAACACTGGTATTGCTGTTCCAATGGAGCTTATAGTTTTTTTAGGGGGGTTCATCACGGTGGAGTAGCTATAGTTTAATTGTATTAATAAATTACAATTTTGCACTTATTTTATCTGTTAGCTCTCACTCGTTCCTACTCACTTATTACATGGCACACTTATTTATTTTTCTTTTGCGCTAAAATTGTTGCTGCATACCCCTCTGACACTGGGTAGTTGCGCCCCTGACTGTAGGTTTGGGATTATGAGGGTCGTGCTGAAAAGAAATCATCTCCTTACTTAAAATAGGTTCACTGCTGCCTTTGAAGCAGAATCATTCATCTCATACTGAAGAGAGGGAAAGGAGCCAAGAGCCACAGGCGGCTAACTCCCAATTCTCAAATCTCTAATCATACCTTGGACGTTCACTGTAAAAGAAAAGAAATAATTAGGAGGATTTAATGATACAAGGTTGGTAATTATGTGTAGGCTAATCAAGATTTAACTGCCAAGGTATTTCTTCATTATCATTTTCAAGTTATTTTTCAAATTATCATTCAATCAACAGGCTCCTTAGCACTGCATATAGGCCTGATACAATAGAACTACTGATTAATTTAGTGAGATTACAGAATCAGAAACACAAATATTGGCTGCATCTTGTAGTAATTCGTGCTATAAATGAACACAGACAACGGCATGTCTTTAGCCTGCTGGCATATTTACTGAACTGCCCTGTTTCCATGACAACATGCTGATACATTTCTACAGCCCCCCAGGTACGGGGCATCCCGAGGGTCATACTACATCTCCCCTTCCCCCAAAGTAGTGATAAAACTCTAAATAAATGTTCACACTGGCAGAACTGCCTTAATTGTAGGTCACCTAGTCTGTTGGAAATATTACATCTGAACCAAAGATATCAGACAGATTAAACGTAAACATAGCACTGTCTATTATGCTTAATTCTAGGTGCTGAATACTATGTTACAAAGTCTTTAAGCCACTCTGGGGCTTTCACCTCTCTCCTTGGGTGGGCCCTCTGTATCCTCCGCCCCTCCCCTTCCCCTTCTTCTGGCCCTGCTGCCTGTTCCGTGTCCTCCACGGCTGGTGGTGGGGCTTGTATCTCTGGGAGAGGTCTTAGGTGTGCTTTGTTTCTTCTCACCTCTTCTGAGTCCGTTTCCACCAGATATGAGCGGGGAGTGTCTGCTTTTCTAATCACTGTGGCCGATTCTTTTAAATTTGTGATCCAGACTCGCTGACCTGGTTTTAGCTCCGGTCTCACAGTAACTTTGTGTCTGTGATTAAAGTCAACTGTCTGTGTGTGTTTCAGTTGTTTGTCCTTGTCTGCAAAGACCTTCCTGTTTGGCCATTTAGGTTTGAGTTGAACAGGTGAGACTGGCAATGGTGAGCGCAGTCTCCTGCCCATCAGGAGTTCTGCTGGCGATGGTCCGTGATGCAGCGGTGTGACTCTGTAGGCCAACAGAGCCCTGTATGGGTCAGCATTTTTCTTCAATAGGCCCTTGACTGTCTTCACAGCCCTTTCTGCCTCTCCATTGCTCTGTGCAAAGTATGGGCTGCTGGTCACATGTCTGAAATCATAATCCATGGCAAATGAGGAGAAAGTGCCTGAAGAAAACTGAGGGCCATTATCAGTTATTAGTACTTCAGGAACCCCATGTCTAGCAAAAATGGATTTAAAGCCACTGATAACTCCTGCTGATGTGGTTATTGGGGTTTTAATTACCTCAATGTATCTAGAATAGTAGTCTACTAACAATAGGTAAGAGTCATTTTCCCAATAAAACATGTCAGCTCCTACTTTCTGCCAGGGCCGCTGTGGCAGCTCTGAGGCTATCATTGGTTCTGGGTGAAGTGGTTGGTTTTTAGCACACACCTCACACTGGGCCACCATTCTTGTGATTTGAGCACCCAGTCCCAGCCACCACACTGCCTGCTGGGCCCTCAGCCTATATTTGGTTGTCCCCATATGTCCCTCGTGTAGTCTGGACAGCATTTCCTTCTGTAATGTCTCTGGTATAACAATCTGTTGCCCTTTCATCAGAAGGTCACCATTCATGTGTAGCTCACTGTGGTGGACCCAATAGGGTTTCAGTTGCTGGGACAGCTCTTCTTGCCGTGGCCACCCTCTCTTGCACTGTGACATCAGCTGGCTACAGATATAATCCTGCTGTTGGTGCTCAGCTATCTGTTGAAGTTTAGACTGGGATGCAGGTAAGTTTTCGCGTATCATATTGATGAAGACCTGCACTTCCCCTTCCAGTTGTGCCTCTTCTTCGGTCAGTGGCCGTCTCACCGGGGCCCTGGAGAGTGCGTCTGCTGTGATGAGAGCCTTCCCAGGCACATAAATTATCTTGTAGGTGAACCTCAGCAGTCTGAGACGGAATCGCTGAATTCTGGGAGGTAAGTCATCCAATGCTTTTGTCCCCAACAAGGCCAGTAGTGGTTTATGGTCTGTCTCAATCGTGAATGGTAGGCCTATGAGGTATGAACTCAACCTTTCACATGCCCAGGTGACGGCCAATGCCTCCTTTTCAACCTGGGCATAACGTTGCTCTGTTTCAGAAAGGCTTCGAGAGATGTAAGCGATTGGGCGCCACTCCATGTTATCCTGTCTCTGCATAAGGACAGCCCCCAGGCCAAAGGATGATGCGTCTGCAGACACTTTTGTTTTGGCTTGTGGTCTGTACTGAGCCAACACTCTCTGTGATGCCAGCTCCTTTTTGAGGTTTTCAAATGACGTCTGTTGCATGTGGCCCCAAGACCACTCATTGTTCTTTGACAGCAAATCTCTGAGTGGTTTGGTGGTGTCTGCAAACTGAGGGATAAACTTTGCTATGTATGTGACCATCCCCAAAAAACGTCTAACATCTGCTGTATTCTGTGGGATGGGCATGTCTGTGATAGCTCTGATTTTCCCTGGGTCAGGTTCAATGGCTCCCGCCCTGATTTTGTGCCCCACAAACAGGACTTCAGGCTGTCCAAAGGTGCATTTTTCATTTAGTGTTAGACCCGCCTCCTGGAGACGTGTCAAAACAGCTGTGAGCCATTCATCGTGTTGGGCCCTATTCTCTCCACATATGAGGATATCATCTGCATGGCATATCACTCCACTTAGCCCCTCTAAGAGCTGGGACATGCGTCTCTGGAAGTGTTCTGGCCCTGAGTTAATTCCGAAAGGCAGAACATTAAAACAAAATCGGCCAAAGGGGGTGATAAATGTTGTGAGCTCCCTGCTCTCCTGTGCTAAGGGTATCTGCCAAAACCCACAACGTGCATCCAGCTTTGTGAACACCAGTGCACCATTCAGCTGGGCTAATGAGTGGTCCACTGAGGGTAATATGTGTCTTTCTCTGCACACTCCCTCATTGAGTTTGGTCAGGTCAACGCAGATTCTTATCTTACCATTGGGTTTTGGGACAACTACTATTCCTGCACACCAATCAGTGGGTTTCTCTATCTTTGAGATGACCCCCATCTCCTCCATTCTTTCCAGCTCTTCCTTGACTTTGTCAGTTAAGGGGATTGGTACGCGGCGAGGGGTGGTCAGAGCATACGGGATGGCGTCTTCATTCAGGCGGATTTGGTAATCACCTTCAAGTCTCCCTAATCCACTGAACACCTTTGGAAACCTCTTTTTGAAGACCTCCCCTGAATCTGCTTTCTCTCCCTGTTCTTCGACTGCATCCAATCGCTCAATGAGGTGCAGTTCTGTAAGTGCTGGTAAGCCCAGCAGTGGCCTGGCTAGGTTATCAATGACAAATACAAACTGAGTGGCCTTTTTATCTTTACTTTCTAGTCTACTCTGTATCTGTCCAACCACAGGCAGTATCTTGTTATTTGGGCCATACAGTCTTTTTGAGGTGTGAAGTAGAGGACCATCTCTACTACACTTATATAATTTTGTGGGTATCGCGGTCACTGCTGCTCCTGTGTCTAATTTAAAAGAAACAACTTCCCCATTAATTTTGATGTCTGAGTACCAACCAGCACAGTCTGCCTTCACCTCACCCAGGAAAAGGCTGTCCTGGTAGAGTTGCTCCTCCTCATCTGCCATCTCATGCACAGGCTGCTTGGATTTGCAGACAGCAGCAAAGTGTCCTCTTCTGTGACATTTCCTGCATTCAGCCTCCTTGGCCGGGCAATCTTTCCAACTATGAAATGGCACTCTCCCACATTTATGGCACATCCCTGATGTTCCAGTAGCATTGTGTTTTGCTCTTCGTTCGGAATTCCACTCTTTCCTTCGAGCAGGCAAAAGCGCGTGCACTTCATCACTGGGCTCGCTGTGTGCGTGATTTCCCGCGCTGCGCAGCACCACTTGCTGCTGTTTTACAGTTTCACTTTGTCTTACTAAGTTCGTAGCTTTAGACAGAGTCAGATTTGAATCTAACTGTAGCTTTTCGGAAAGTCTGATGTCTCTTATGCCCACTACTATGCGATCACGTATCAGTTCATCTTTGAGAGTCCCGAACTTGCAATATTCCGCCAATTTGTGAACTGCAGTAACAAAGCACTCAGCCGTTTCCCCCGGCTCTTGTTTTCGCATGTTAAACCTGGCCCTCTCGAAAATGACGTTGTGTTCTCCAATGAAATGTTTATCGAAACAATCTTTTACTTTCTCGTAGATTACCTTGTCCTCTTCTTGTATCGCCGACGCATGTAAGATATCCTCTGCTTCATCTCCCATGGAATATATCAATGTGTTCACCTGGAATGCCTCATCCTTTTTATCCAAACCCGACGCTACTCTGTACCTTTCGAACCGTCTAATCCATTTGGGCCAATTTTGGATGTCTCTGCAGTCAAACTTCTCTGGAGGGCTAATGCGAAATGCATCTCCAACGGCATAAGCTGCAGATGGTGGTCCCGCGCGTTCTCTCTCTTCTCTGGACATCTTACTTGAGCTGGCGCGTTGATTTACCTCCAAATAGCGGCGATTTCCTTGAAAAGTTACTTATACTGTCGACTATATTTTCATGTCGAAGGCTGAGTTGGTTTTAACCATTAAACACTTCTGACACCATGTAGTAATTCGTGCTATAAATGAACACAGACAACGGCATGTCTTTAGCCTGCTGGCATATTTACTGAACTGCCCTGTTTCCATGACAACATGCTGATACATTTCTACAGCCCCCCAGGTACGGGGCATCCCGAGGGTCATACTACACATCTTATGTTACGAGTGTCTCATGTTATTGCATGTCTAGAATGGTGAGTTTAGCGTAATACATTATTTCATGGCATGCCCTTGGCTCTATGTTGCAAGGGATGCCTTATTTCCATAGCAACACTATCTTAGAGCAGACATGTGGAAGGTTGGCATGAAAGTAAAAAGGGTGGGTGTGCCTTTCTAGCAGCGGTGTGCAGGGGTTCTGAAATGAGGAGGCAAAGTCCTGTTTTTTTTAATATATAAAATAAATAAATAAACTGTAAATTAATTTCCCAGTTACACTTAATGTTTTCACATTTTCCTAGTTAAATAAATGATTTTTTTTATTACATAAACAATGTTAATAATATTCTGTTTATTAAAACCAAGTATAAATCTCATCAAGTTAGTGTTCACATTTATTCCAGAATAATAACTAAATGCAGTAATAATAATAATAATAATTCATTACATTTATATAGCACTTTTCTAGGCACTCAAAGCGCTTCACATGGAAGGGGGAATCTCCTCAACCACCACCAATGTGCAGCATCCACTTAATTTAACCCATAAACGCATACCTCGGGTCTTTAGTGACCCGGGATGTCATTTACTACCCTCCTCCTCATTAATTTTTTAAAGTTAGACATCAACCTTCTTAGTATTCCTCATTCAATTCTTTATAAACAATATAACAAGAAAAATAAATTAAAAAAGGCCGTTTTCCCATTCCTTTTTAGTAAAAATTGAATAGGGTCGCCAATGACCCGAGTTTTGTAGCAGTGTAAGTATATTTTTCATGCACAACAATAATTGAATCTTTGACGACTGAATAAGTGCAATTCACCTTTGTTCCTTAAATAGCGATTTACTGCAGAGCAAGTACTGAACACAATCAAACATTAGTGTTACTGTCTCTTGATGATGGATCTGGTGAAGAAGCTATGTGAGCGATCAAAATATTGATTTTGAAGATGTTGAAAATTATAGTTTTGGGAATATGTTTAAGATAGTGAATATGTGCCAGATGCTGAATGTAGAAATGAGCTCCGACGAGGACAATGATAAAACATGATCACATTCACAGTATAAAACATCTGCTCAAACTGAACCCTTCCAAGCTCCAAAAGGTAACAAAATATGTTTTATTTTATTCTTCGGTAATTGTTACTGTAATATCAGGAGAGTTTTATATGATCATGACAGGTGGAGATCCATCCGTGTTAGATATGGATCCGGGTCGCTAAAGACCCTAAAATGTATGATTGGCAAAAACTTTCATGCATTTAACGGTTAAACAATATATTTTGTTTGTGAACGGATGTTCAGCTATTCTTTTTAATAGTCAACTAATTTTCGGACACTGGTCACAGACACAAAGATGTAGACCTACCTTAAATTTCACAAAGCTGATTGTGATTGCTCACTAAAACCCCGCACAGTCATCATGTTTTCAGGCAATTTCAAGTTTGATTTTGACAAGATATAAAGCGATGAAATCTTAGGGTATGTTTACACAACAACAATATGCATAAAACTGAGAACTGAGTTTTCCGCTTACAGACGACACCATTGTCAAAACGATCCCAATTCACACGGATCCGTGAAAACTAAAAATGCTGTATTATGCTGCCAGGCCAGATGGCGATGAAACACTATAGACTGAACACGTAATACGCATGTGCATGATTTCATCGTTTTCACAGATAAGCGTTTTTGTTTTTTACATGGAGACCGTTTTCAAAAACTTGCACTTTGAAACCCGTTTTCAAAAGTTTGGGTTTTCAGGCACCCAAAACGCCATAGACATGTAAATTAATGGCCAAAACGCATAAAAAGTTTTACGTTTTTAGTTGAAAATGGTGTCGTGTAAACAGCCTCTAGTGAGTGATTTGTTTAATTACTTCTCAGTTAGTCTTCCCATTAACGCTATTATTTTGTTCATTCAGACTGATTCGCAAGCGCGGAACACGTACGAAATCAAGAGGTGGGATTTATCACAAGAACCAATCATATCCAATCGTAACCTTGCCGCCTCGGAGGAATTTCCCCTGCTTTCTAGGCTACTCTGACAAAACAGCATTGTTAGATAAACAGAACAGACATCATTTTAATATAAGATATACTGACTGAGTAACACAGAGTTAATGATTTAACATTTAAAAGAGCACTGAAATAAAACCTGACACTCTACATAAGCATTTGTAACCACGTCTCATTATACTTAATGCCTAACATACGGGACTGTAACAATATCGTCATTGCTCAGATTCTGTCATGCTTGGTGACTTCTTTTTCTTCTCTCCTCATTTTTGTCTCTCCTTTTTATATCCCATAGTTTCATTTCTGTCTTATATGTTCTATGTTATGGCAGCCACACCCTCATAGCTCAAGTGTTATGACAGCTTTGATCAAATCTTGGGTCTAGACAATGTGATGAGTGGGTGGCCAAATTGTCCTGTTTTTATAAACAGCATGCAACTCAGCTGTCTTACTTTATAAAGTGTAAATGGTTTATTAATCATATCATAAGGGTTCTAACATGAGGGCAGTCCAGTAGCTTTCTTGGGAAAGCAAGGTTGAGGTTGTGGGTTTGATTTCTAGGGAATGCATGAACATTAAAGGGTTAGTTCACCCAAAAATTAAAATTAAGTCATTAATTACTCACCCCCATGCTGTACCAACCCCATAAGGCCTTCGTTCGTCTTCGGAACACAAATGAAGATATTTATGATTAAATCTGAGACGTTTATGACTGCTACATAGGCTCCCTATGGGAATGACCCCGGACGGCCCAGAAAGTCATTAAAGAAAATGTTTAAATATTCCATGTCACAACAGTGGAACATAGTTTATCAAGCGACGAGAATACTTTTTGTGCGAAAAAACAAACAAAAATAACGACTTTATTCGACTATTCCTTTTCTTCCTTGTAGGCCTGAAACGAGACTTCAAGAGATTTCCACGACGCACGCGCGAGAACTTAACTGAAGTAGTTGAAGGAGATCGCAATTCTCGCGCATGCGTCGTGGAAATCTCTTGAAGTCTCGTTTCAGGCCTACAAGGAAGAAAAGGAATAGTCGAATAAAGTCGTTATTTTTGTTTGTTTTTTCGCACAAAAAGTATTCTCGTCGCTTGATAAACTTATAGTTGAGCCACTGTTGCGACATGGAATATTTAAACATTTTCTTTAATGACTTTCTGGGCCGTCCGATGTCATTCCCTTAGGCAGCCTATGTGGTAGTGATCCAGCTCTCAGATTTAATCATAAATATCTTCATTTGTGTAACGAAGACGAACGAAGGCCTTACGGGGTTGGTACAGCATGGGGGTGAGTAATTAATGACTTAATTTTCATTTTTGGGTGAACTAACCCTTTAAGGCCCATTAAGGGACTGGAACGTAACATAAAAATATACAGAAAAGCTATAGAAAATGGCTTTGGATCTTATTTGTGAAAAGAATTGCACTGTGGAAAAAATAATAAACAAAATGTCCTCAGGGGTGAGAAAAAGGGCCCAAAGAACAAACCAAGACCATTACTGTGTAAGAAAATCTACTAAAACGGGCCAATCACATAGACTGTGTTTTTGCTTGTAAAAATGACACAAGATACAGCGAAAAATAATGGGAAACTATGCAATGCCTCGAGACAAGTTTTTAAATGTTGAACAACACTTAACTTGACGGTGCAACTTAAAAGTGTGCCGGTCATGCACAAGATGCTGAAAGAGCAGCAAGATGCGGTGCAACAGTCAAAAACCAGTGTTGCCCATGGTGTTGCCAGTTTAGATTTTTTATTTATTTACAAATTTAGTGTGTTTCTCATTATTGCTGCAACTATTATTAATGATTTGTGAATTGATTTGGCTATATCTAAACATATTTGGCAATTTTGGCAAACAAACCACAATTTCGGATTTTAGTCACTGTTCCATAATCGTTCTGTTGTCTGACAACAACAGAAACATAAAAATACTATATGCAAGTGTGTAACACTTCAGCCCATGACCAGATCATCCCTCCATCCACCAGAGGGAGCCATCACCTGAGTTTTAGTGGCACTTCCTGTTTGTATTCTCACTTCCTGTTTGTAGCTTTATAAGCCATGTGCTTCACTGAGCACATTGTGAAAAATGCCAGTTGATCTGCCTTATCAAGTGTTTTCTCTTGCCATTGTCTGTTGTGACCCTTTTTGTCTATTGATTGGATTTTGTTTGCTGTCTGCCTGCCTTGCTGTGTTTTGAATCTTGCCTGGACTTTGATTACATCTATTGCCTGTCATCTTGGGTTGTTTGACTTTGATTGTCCTTGATAATAGAGAGCCTCTGCAATATGGATTAATTCGCCTCCAGCTATGGGTTCATTACAAAGTGAGAACAGCTTTATTGGGAATAGGGCTGTATTAAAAGAGTATGTGAGCACAGAGAGTCAAATAGTAAATAGGTAAACAAATAACCGTGAAGGGCTGACACTAAGCAGAATGCAAATATGGCATGATGATATCAAGGATATGCTGCTAGCATCTAGCTACTTTTCAATTAAAGTGTTTGGTAACACTGGCAAAGATACAGAAAACTGCAAAAACCCATTCTCTGCAAACTGCATTTAAGTTAGCTTTGCTAAAAGCATCTGACGGATTTATTTTGCTGCACGGACAACAGTACATACTATGTAATGTAAAAATAGTAAGAATAGTATGCTATTGCATAGACAACGCTCTGGATTATGGTGCTACAGAGGTTCGGGCGACTCAAGTTTGAGGCTAGGTGGGTGGTCCTTTCCCAATTCCATTCCCCTCTCCCCAATTGTTTCCTGTCTCTGTTTGAGAATCTGTACAAAGGCCAAAATATTAATAGTAAGTTATTGAAACATAATAATCAGCAGTAATACAAAGAGTTCAGCTGTGACTAGCTGGGTGTGGGGTGTGTGGATCTGCTAGGATGTCCAGCTTGAGAGGAGGGAAATGGAAATTGTTTTGGTATTTTGTAGCAGATGCTTTGTTTGGGCTAGGCTCTTTTGATCTAAATGAAAATCACCAGGGAACCGTTTTAATCGGCTGTATCAAAATCAAAGAGAATAAACACGCACACGCACACACATGAACACAAGTGTATTCCCACACATCTCATTGTAAGTGTGACCAGTCTGTTCCTCTGGTGACCCGTGCCCTAGGAGTGCTATCACTTTGATCTTCCTCAGCCCTGGCATTGTTCACAACTGGTTGGCACGGCACCTCCAATGGAAGTAGGCAATCCAGCTGTGGGCGTCGTAGAGGAGAGAGGAAAAGAATGAGAATCAAAAACTGGTTGACTTCACTCCTCTCCTGAGGTTTGGCCTTCACTTGCACGCTTTTCTGGAAATTTCATTTTACAGTCAGAAAAGAACAGCATTAGCATGGCTGTGCAATTAGTAAAAAAAACCCTCTAATACAGACCAATCACACACAAAAAAAGTGTTATATTGAACCACAGTGTTTTTCCCTGGAGTAATGCCACCAGAATCATTTTTTATGAAACATTAACATATTTCATCAAGAAGTGATAGTGAGTATGATTATTCTTTAATTGCTGCAAGTAAAGGGCGCAGTCATGCTGTGTTATGATAAATCCCAATACTGTTTTGTTAAGGTAAAATGTTTTATATTCACCCTGTAGCTAACATTTTGTAAACTGCAGCAGTTTTAAGACTGCTAAATGGTTTAAATAAATAAAGC
This sequence comes from Tiaroga cobitis, assembly GCA_030578255.1. Lineage (NCBI taxonomy): Eukaryota > Metazoa > Chordata > Actinopteri > Cypriniformes > Leuciscidae > Tiaroga > Tiaroga cobitis. The sequence continues at coordinate 19,373,459 of CM060604.1, read as the reverse complement.
TTTCTGTATTTATCAATAGTTTGGGGTCAATAAGACAACATTTTTTTTAAAATCAGTATGCATCAGTATGGGTGCATTAAACTGATCAAAACTCAGTAAAATTTTTTTTACATTGTTACAAAAAAACTGCTATTTCTAATAAATGCTGTTCTTTTGAATGTTCTATTCATTAAAGAATCCTGAAAAAAAAAACTGTCATGCATGGCTTACTCAAAAATATTGAGCAGCATAATGGTTTTCAACATTGATAATAAAAAAATAAAAAATGTTTCTTGAGCACCAGATCAGCATATTAGAAAGATTTCTGAAGGACTAAAAGAAGTAATGGCTGCTGAAAATCCAGCTTTGTCATCCCAAGAATAAATTACTTATAAAATACATTAAAATAGAAAACTTTTATTTTAAATTGTAATAATATTCCACAATATTACTGTTTTTATTTTTGATCAAATAAATGCAGCCTTGTTGAGCATAAGAGACTTCTTTAAAAAAAAACAAAAAAATTGTACGACCCCGAACAAGATGTTTTTTTCTATGATTCTATCAAAAAGTAGAACTCTTTCTTTATTTCAAAACGAAAATATCCATTTTATTATAATTCAGTGAAAATTAACAACCCCATAACATTTCCTGAGCAGTGCTTTACCTTCAGCTAAATCTCAGAGCCAACCGTCTCCAGGCTGACCTGTACATGATATACTGCTTTGATTGTTATAAGAACTGAATTAAAGTGACATGCATGGATCTGATCTGGGGTTCAGCTTGTATTTTAAGTAGAAACCAGGATCTTCCTCTGAGAGTTCCTCCATCAGCTGTATCATCAAACCTCCACTTCACATCAACATGAATAAGATTTGGAATGACTCATTTGTCTCACACTGACAGCCTGAAACAGTCTGATCTCACACAATCCCTGACACATCCTGCTTTTCCATCTTCTCCTTAGGGGGGATCTTAGGTTTGGTGGTGGGGATGGGGGGAGTCAAAGAATAATTAGGGTGCCTCATTATTCTAGGATAAAAAGAAATCAGCCATTTTGTGCCATTTGCTTGTCAGGGGAAATTTGACGTCTTTGCGACCTGTTCATTTCAAAAACTTGTTTAGAAAGGAGGAAATGTTTTGTTTCCCCCATGGTCCCCAAATGTAAAATTATAAATGGAAAACACAATCCTCAAGGTCATCTTTCTGATGCTGCTTGTGTTGCACCACTTCTACAGCCATATTTTTCACTTACAGTATGACTCTGTCATATGAAATGATGTAATTTGGAGCCATTTGTCTTATTTGTTCTCGATGCAATATGACTCTGAATTAAAACAGCACAGTTTGACTTGCTCCCAGCAGTCAACATAAATCCAGCAGAAATTAGACTATTTTCCCACCCAGAATAAATGTCTGCCATTAGGCTGTCTGACTGGCTACAGCTGACATGAGATATTACCTTTTTCTCATGACTTGGGGGACATTGTTAACTTCCTCATGACTCTCTGTGTCTTAAGGCCAGTTTGGAGAGTCGACCTACTTTGGAGAACAATTTGCAATCTTTTTTTCTAAAAGTCATTTATCAGATCTCCAGATAGGCCTACTGCTGGACAAAAAGTTTCAAAGCCAACAAAGGGACAATTTATACCTGACTGTTAAGGGCTTTCTCGCTGTGTAGTTATGAGCTGTCACACTGGTGACATGAGACTTCTTATAAAAATAAAGTGAAAGAATTTAAGAAAGAGAAGCTCCAGACGGGCAAAAGAGACCCTATAGTACAGCATCGATTACAAACTCACTGCTGAACCGACAGCTTTAATGTGTGCCAGAAATGCTGAACATTGACCAAACCTACAGCGATAAAGTGTTTGAATGTCTGTGACCATCGTAACAAACCCCAGAGTATGTTGCTGGAAGTTAGGTAATACACATAGAGATAACTTTTTTTTATCATGACTTCATGGTAATTCTTTTATATTGAGCTGTTTGATCTTACAAATGGAATAGGCTACAGACTTCAAAGGCCTGTTGAGAGTAGACTAAGAAGTTTGATTTGCAATAAAAGACCGTGGAATCAAGTGTGCTGAAAGGTATTATGTGAGACAGGACAGAGAAAAGAGGCATCTGATATTACAAAGAACTTTTTAAAAATATTCCAAATATCCAATCTGTAGAAACCATCAAAGTTTTCACTACAAAGCCTTGTAATTCATCATCAAAGAGCTCAGAAATACTCTTAACAGATGCTTTGAAATTCTGGGACACTATGTTTATATGATACTTTTTGTTCTTGGTGAAATTGGACACAACCCCGATAGACAGTGTAAGAAGGCGAGGCTGTCAAATGCTTGGAGGTATACATCAGCTAAAGACTCCGCTAGTGTTCAAACTAATTCAAAGAGGTATTGTGAGGCTTTGTAACCTCTTACCATGGAGCAGACCAGTGATTTAGGTCAATGGCATCCCAGAGCAGCACCCTGCCTTGGAGAATCTGGACCGTTTGCCTTGGACAGAGGCCATCTGAGTGAAGTCAAGCAAGTTCCACCCTGTTTAGACTCCCACAGAGAAAGAGGGAGAGCAAGAGATGTGTGTATATTGACCTAAAACCATGACTAAGATCACAAAAAAATGCTGCCATTTTGGTCAGGAATAAGCTGGTAAAACAAAGATTCAATAAGTAAGGGATAATGCATAAAACCACTCAGTACTCAGTATCATTCACAATATTGATAGGCTTACTGTATTATGCTGTTTATTCAATGGCTACTCAATAATTTGAGAAATTATTAAAAAATATTTCCTCTTTAAATTTTAAAGCTTCTGCTAAGACAAAAACAAATCATTACAACGTACAAAATAATCAATGAACACTGTAACAATATTACAGTAATATTACCATTGAAGTTGATGCACTGTGTGATACAAGACATAAAAGTCGATCCGGTTTAATTTGCGAGACCACTGAATATAACGATTGACCAATCAGAACGAAGTACAGTATGTGTAATATATTAATTAAGTATAAATAAATAGAACAGTAAGTACACTAACATGTGTTTCAAAAGTTATGTTTTATATAAAGAGGAGAGGGCATTTTACTTTTATGTTACATTTTACTTGATTATTCCTCATAAACACACTTGGATTCATAATTTAAATAAGTTTTTATACATTTGCAAAGTTTCTATTTGAATTTACACAATTTAGATTCAATTTACAATAGTCTTTTTCAGAAAACATCACAGTATTTATCATTCAACCAGAAAATAAACACAAACATGGGCAAAAAAGTTCTACACATCCACCTCCCTCATGTATTTGCTTAAAGGGATACTCCACTGTTTTTTCAGATTAAACTATGTTATTCCCTTAACTAAGACGAGTTGATACATACCTCTCTCGTCTCAGTGGGTGCACTAAAACGCTCTTGTCTTGCGGCAAAACTTTGATAGCACTTAGCTTAGCCCAGTTCATTCATTAGGATCCAAGCAGAGAAGCGACCAAACACCTCCACGTTTTCCCTATTTAAATACAGTTACATGAGTAGTGTAACTCGACCAAGAATGGTGACACAAAATAAAACGTTGTGCTTTTCTAAGCGTGTAAAGTGGATAACTATAATGTATGGCGGAATACCATAGCAAGTGCTTGGGAGCACTTCGACTCGGCGCAGTAGTAATATCACTCGTGAAAAATCCTCTCCCCCTTCTCCCTCTCCGGAGTGATGATATTACTGTCCATAGATATATATGCGCAGAGTCGGAGTGCTCCCACGCACTTGCTATGGTATTCCGCCATACATTATAGTTATCCACTTTACATGCTTAGACAAGTTTAACGTTTTATTTTGTGTCACCATTCTTGGTCGAGTTACACTACTCATGTAACTGTATTTAAACAGGGAAAACGTGGAGGTGTTTGGTCGCTTCTCTGCTTGGATCCTAATGAATGAACTGGGCTAAGCTAAGTGCTATCAAAGTTTCGCCGCAAGACAAGAGCGATTTAGTGCACCCACTGAGACGAGAGAGGTATGTATCAACTCGTCTTAGTTAAGGGAATAACATAGCTTAATATGAAAAAACGGTGGAGTATCCCTTTAAATTTTTTTTTTGTAATATGATTCTACTGAATGATGCTTTTATTTCTTAAAGAGTGCAGTAGCTACCCTCAGCTATATATAACAAATATTCAGAAAATGTGAAAAAAAGTCCGCAGATTCTGTCAGAGCCTGACCATGCTTGACCCGAGCGTTCTTTATTACACACATTATTTCTCCTGCTATAAAACATTCCTTGTTCCCCAAACTAATTCCAATATTTTGGCTGTCATATTCACCTAATACCTTTTTTAAAATCAAAGGAGGAAATATTTTAGATTTAACACCAGGGGATTGAAGGGATTTACTAAGAGCCTTCCTTCCGTTTCGCCAGTTTACAAAGAGCAACAGGAGCTATAAAAGCAGACTAACACCCTATGTATGCCATGTGCTGGGTCGTCCCCATGCCAAGACAAACAGACATTTTCCTCACATTAGACTAGCTGTAGCAATGGGTGCTGAATGCACATGGTGTATTCACAGGGAAGTCTCCTAATGAAGAGGGACATCTAGTTAAAACTTTCCAGGAGCTGGCTTGGAAAAGGGCGGAAACTTCTCCTTTTCAAAATGAGATCCTTCCACTGTGTTAGGCATCAGTGGTTTCCTAAATTTGTAAACCTTCAACCATTAAAGAGTAAACTGACCCCAGCTGTTGTTTTTTCTTCTCCTCTCTTCCCCCCTTTTCTCGCTTCTCTGAACAACCACATCACTGATGTGGATTAGAGAGCCTGGAAAGTGATGTTTAGATGTGAATGGCACATTTTGTGGACTGCTGACTTGTAATATGGAAGTCTTTACATGTGGTTTGTGACCCTATTTTCAGTAAGGTCAAAGAGGAATGAGGGGAAAATGGAGGAAGCCTGCACTATTCTCCAGCGCCATTAGGTCTGTGTATGACTAACAAAGAGATGGTCTGTTTGTAATGCCGGGTACCTTGCAGACTAAAACATGAATGCAAGACGGCTAGGGTCAAACAACACAATGTTAAGACACAGGGTCACTTGCTTTCTAGCATTCTGTCTCTCAGGTGTTCTCTGGATAGTTTACCCCTTACAATTCAGGGGAAGGAGAACTGAAGGGCTGGGACTATGTTCTCATCATTTGGGCTGCTTCTAGAATGACCTCCGTGGATTTGGGTGGTCTGATGAAAACATTGTTCTTATACAAGCATGAGTAATTGCAAAACTGACTCATTTGAAAGCGATGTCCAAAAGTCGAACTCAATAATGAAGGTTTTTTTTTCCTTCAAGAAGTGAACATTTTCCAGGCACATGCCCCTTCAGCTCTACCTTCTCATGATTTCTTTAGCTACACTGTGCTGTCTGTTTTTCTCCGTTGTTACAAAGACCTGATTCAAGGCGCAGTCCAAGGTCAATAAAAGCTCTCAATAAAATGTCTTGTGTAGGGTTTTTTGTATCCAGCTGCTGGAATAGCTCAAAATAACTATTATCATCATAATGCATGTCAACAATAAAGAAAAAAAGCAAGCAAACACAGAATATAAATTATTAATGATGATATTAACAATAATTATATTTGTATACACTAGTACTGTCAAATCGATTAATCGTGATTAATCGCATCTAACATACGTTTTTGTTTAATATATGTGTATATATTGTATATGTATATGTGTGTGTGCATGTATGTGTATGTATGTATATATGTAAACAAATCGATTTTAGAAGATTAATCGATTTGACAGCACTATTATATATATATATACAGGGCCTGAAGTTAACTTTTTTGGCCACCAGCCACTGTGGCAGGTGGATATCAAAATTCACCTGCCACAGAGACTTTTTACCAGCCTTTTTTTTTTTTCCTCATAGCCTAAAGGTGAAAAACGGGAATTTCACAATATTGTTCTTTAACTTGTACACATTTAAGTGCTGTCAAGTTATTAACGAAATCAATATAAGTAATAATAACTCTTAGAATATACATTTAAAAAAAATATTTTTATTCATTGATTTTGACACACACACGCACAACAGATCTATAACGTTAGACCTACCGCAGCTCGTATGTAAACAAATCACCCGCGGCTGTGTTGATGGCTGATTTAGTCACGTAGACAGCTAGGTCCTGACAGCTTTTAGTTACAGCGTTCAGGAACCGTTAAGCAGAACTAAATTAATATTATTACTGGTAAAGTTACCGGGTACCAGACATTTTCTCACCGGTTCCCAACTCCCAACATGTAGGTACTACAGTTGCACACGCACACATCTGTGCAACTGTCATTGTTCTGGAGCCTACGTCAGCGTTACATGATCTCATCCCATCTCACCAACAGTTTAATACTCGCACATCCAAACGTAGTCAGAAAAGGGCCTCATCTTCTTTCTGATCGCATGAACGTTACGAAACAGTCGCTGTCATAAATCCGCCGCTCACGAACCTTGCCGTTGTCGCCAATTGACCACTTTGTATTAAAATGTCTTCTTTTACTTTTCTTTGACTCATCCTCATCTTTTTGTTGGTTGTTTGTTTCAGCTGGCCTTTTTACCCCAGTAATGTGCCGCCACATTATAGAGGGAATGCATTAACGTCACTTCCCCGCCAGAACACGCCCCCCTCAGCCGGACTGAGTGGCAGAAGAGCTGCTGCGTGACTGGAGTTAATAGGGGAAACTGCGTTAACGCGAGTAAAACAAACTATTATCAGTTTAAACTAAAAGTTGGACTCGATATAGTGTTCCTTACAACTTATCAAAGATCCAGTGATCCATGGATATTGACATGCAGCCAGGAATCGTGTTTCCTGACATTTATATGTGCCTGATTTCGACGCCCGGGAAATAAATTAAGAGAATTTGCCTGTAAATGTTTTATATAAATAGGTCTAAATCCGAGTGATCACTTACATTAACGTTATACTGTATATCATCATATCGTCCAGCCCTAAAACTTGTATAGTTTTTTGTCAGTGTTTATTTAAAAACATCCAATTATGCAGAATATAGTCTGTTCTGTAGCTTTTTGCAGTCTGTAAAAATATACAGTACCTCAGATTTCTGGTCAAATCTAGTTGTACAGTCAATCGCAAAGCTCTTTCCAGTTTTAGATGTGTTTTGTGTGTTTTTCACGGCATTCACGCTGAAAACAAATGCCGCCGCTCAGTCTTTTTGCCACTTGTGGGCGTGACCGCATTCACCCCGGCCGACGGTGACGTCATACCCTCTATAGCTAAGGTCCAACGCAATGAAAATGAAAACGTAAAAAAAAAAAACTAATGAATCACTCAATTCTCATTGGCTACCTGCCAATGTGGCAGGTAGATTGACAGTGTTACCCGCCAATAGCAAAATTCACCCGCATTTGGCAGGTGGTCGGGTGTTAATTTCAGGCCCTGTATATATATATATATATATATATATATATGATAATAATTAATTAATAATTATTAATATACAGTATTTGTTGGCATAGAAATACATGAATAAATCATTTTTGTATTTGTATTTTATATGTACCGAACTTTATATAAATGCATTGAAATAAGTGCCAAGCAGTTGAGATTGCTTTATGTGTGTACTGTACTATGCTAATAAAGTTTGATATTATATATATACATTTTTTTAATGATAATAGATAATAGTGAAAACCTAATTTTGTGACAATAAAAACAACCACAAAATGTTGCAAATCTAAAACAGCAGAGATTTGCTATAGTCAAGTCACCTTTATTTATATAGCGCTTTATACAATACAGATTGTTTAAAAAAAGCAGCTTTAGTAATAAACAGGAAAATGATTCAATGATCCACACATTACATTATGCTGTATTCTATACAGTTTACGTATATTGCATATAATGATGGGCAATAATATAGTGTTTATAGTGAATGTGTTTATATACTTTGTTAGGGAGACAGATTTGACCTACTGTCCATTTCCAATTAAAAGCCATTTTGCCTATCTTTTTTTTTTTTTTTTACACGCAGTTAGAACCACAATCTAAATTCCTTACCAGTCATGTCAGTGGAATAGGCAAAGGGGATCAATGATGGCCTGGACTGAAAATACCATCAAGTAAGTTGTGGTTGAGTGGAGGTTCCTCTTTGGAAAGAATAATAAATATGACTAGATATCACTCATCTCAGTCTAATACATTCACATAGGGTCTCTTTTCCTTTATGTGTGGGTTTTTGTGATATTACTTAAAAGCCACTTATTCAGAGCATTAGATGAAAGGCATAGCAGTTGTTTATGTCTACATTTTTTTTTCATGATCTAAAGTGTAGTGAACGCATTTTGAGGAGTTTGTGTCCTCACTATGCAATATTCAAAGTCATTCACTTTATTTTTGAAAGTTACTTTTATTAAATAGCAGCCGGGTAAGCAGAGTATGTACTCTCTGGTCAGCACTATGCATATTGTGTGAAAGGGTGAAACAGCATCTGTCAGTGTCAGATGGTTGTAAGCGTCCAGTAGGCTAAGCTCAACAGGGACTTCCTCTAGACTGATTACCCATGAATCTTTTGGAGTGAGTGACCTCTCTGAGCCTCAGGGTCATATGGGGAAGATAATGTGCGAATGTGTGAGATCAGGCACCAGGCACCTTATTCGCATTACCTTGCCAGACATAAGGGTGCAGTACGTTATTTTTACTGTTAAGTGAAGCGTTATGGTATTATTCAACATCAAAAATATTTTTTGGTAAAAATATTTTTGCAAATTGTGAATAATTTGTCCCTGAAAAATTCATGATCAGCATTTGACTTTGAATTCATAAATTCCAGCACAATCACTTAATATGCCTCGTAATACAACACTTTTTATTAAAAATAATAATTATTATTATTATTAACCTATGTTTCTTTCAATAAATGTTTTTGCCAACTCTGGAACCTTCAGAATTGTTTCTAGTTGTTACAGGCACACCATATCATATTATTCTCATTCAATATTTTTGAATGCCAACCAAAAACTACACAAAACTGTAAAAAATATATCCGAAATCTTGGGTTTGACATGCAATAAAGAATACACAATAAAGAAACATTGAAATAGACTTTAAGAGAAACTTGCTTCTGTTTTTGAACAATGTGATTAAAAAGACTTAAAGGATTAATTCACTCCAGAATTAAATTTTCCTGATAATTTACTCACTCCCATGTCATCCAATATGTTCAGGTCTTTCTTTCTTAAGTCGAAAAGAAATTAAGGTTTTTGAGAAAAACATTCCAGACTCCAACGAGGACCAACGGGCTGAAGGTCCAAATTGCAGTTTCAATGCTGCTTCAAAGGGCTCTACACAATCCCAGCCGAGGAGTAAGGGTTTTATAGCGAAACGATTGGTCATTTTCTCTCCCTCAAAATAACATTTTTTGTGTGAATTCTATTTTTTTTTTAATATTATTTATTTATTAAGCAGTATTAAGCTAGGTGTTATAAATAGGGCACAAGTGGCAGCATTTCTTGATAATGACCCCTTTGAGTGAAGGACATTGTTGTAGCCTTGGCTAATTCCGCAGCGGGTCCAGCTCAGCCCTCTATAGACACAGGTCAGTGTTTATTATGAGAATGTGCACATGAGATCATGCATCAGCACATTGCAAAACAAGGCTGTAGCTCTATGGAGAAGCTGCTCTGTCACATATGAAGAAAGTATAACTACCAGCCATGCAATGACGTTCCATTAATGCTTTTGACATTGAGATGCCGTACACCTGCAATGTGTTTTTTTTATTTGCATAATGATATGTCACAGTGGAAATAGCCACTAAGACGTTCACAGTACCAGTGTTTTAGTGTGTGTGTGTGTGTATATATATGTATATATATATATATATATATATATATATATATATATATACACACACACACTGAATATAATACTGAACAGTTCTAGTTACTCAAGCAATTATAAAATGATCAAACTATGGCTTCTCCTGTTTTTAGTTGAACATTATTTGCATTTACCTTGTTTCTGAAGCAAACCACTTATTTTTTTTCTTCCCTTCTTTTTTCATCAGACTTAAGACCTTCTCATTAACAGAGATCCTTAAACCCCAGGCTATAATCATCCCAAGCTCACTTGATTGATCTACAACTGTTAACACAAAGCAATTATGTGGGATCTTTATTGCAGTGCTTAAAGGCAACGATGCATTGATATTCCTCAAACATTCTGATTGTTCAAACCCCTTAAGATTTAAACATTGAGCTTCCACAATTTATCCAGCCCAAATAGTTTTAAAACATGTAACGTTTTTTTTTTTTTTTATATTTTCAGCCTTTGATGTGCATTCTGATCACACTTTAGTTTGGGGAACACATTCTCTTTTAACTATGACTTTTTCCTTAATAAACTCCCAATTTACTGCTTATTAATAGTTAGTAAGGTAGTTGTTGTAGTGGTTAAGTTTAGGTATTGGGTAGGATTAAAGGGTTAGTTCACCCAAAAATGAAAATTAAGTCATTAATTACTCACCCCCATGCTGTACCAACCCCGTAAGGCCTTCGTTCGTCTTCGGAACACAAATGAAGATATTTTTGATTAAATGTGACAGCTGGATCACTCCGCCATAGGCTGCCTAAGGGATTGAAACCTGATGGCCCAGAAAGTCAATGAAGAAAATGTTTAAATATTCCATGTCACAACAGTGGCTCAACTATAAGTTTATCAAGCGACGAGAATAATTTTTGTGCAAAAAAACAAACAAAAATAACGACTTTATTCGACTATTCCTTTTCTTCCTTGTAGGCCTGAAACGAGACTTCAAGAGATTTCCACGACGCACGCGCGAGAACTTAACTGAAGTAGTTGAAGGAGATCGCAATTCTCGCGCATGCGTCGTGGAAATCTCTTGAAGTCTCGTTACGTCTCTCGTACTGGTAATATCTTACGCTATGGGGAAAACCTCTTTTCCACAAGATATTGAAGCCAAAAATTATCCTTAATTTTGAATTAATGTAAAACGCTGTGCAGCAGCATGCAGACATAGGCAGGACAGCTCACGCGCCTATTGGCTGCCCTGCGGCAACAGCAGCAGCCTATCGAGAGAGGCGCTGCGTGACACATATCCAATGGGGGCATTTCGCGCCCATTTCGTCACGTCTCGCCCTACAAATATAGCTCGATAAGGCTGGTACACTGGTTTTCATCGCCGAAGCGAACCAGCGCTGTTGTATGCATGGCAAGATACGCAGTACTCGTTCCCTCTCTAGAGAGAACCGAGGTTACGTTAGTAACCGAGTACGTTCTCTTACGAGAGTATCTCTCGTACTGCGTAATATCTTACGCTATGGGGAACACAATGCAAAACGCCGTGCGTACTGGGATCCGACACCAAAGTCCCAAGGGCAGTAGCCCGGGGCTCATGTAGTGCATAATCACCATAGACTCACAGAGAGTCGGAGAAGAGAGGCTGCAAGCATCATTCCCCATGAAATAGCATCCTATAGGAGCTAGTTATGTTAATAGTGTTTCACACAGACAGGGTGAACGTGTTCAGCCTGAACTGGGTAATAGTACAGGTTATTCAACACCCATGGAGCAGTGTTATCACCCAGTGAGCAATGCACAAGCAAAACTCAGCATCTGGGCCGGCACAGCAGGGCAGATAGTACTGAATTCTATACCGACAGAAGCTTGGCTTGTAAGGCGGGAACCTTTAGGTTATAAAACCTTATAAATATAGACGGCGAGGCCCAGCCCGCAGCCGTACAGATATCTTCCAAGGTAACCCCCCTATACCACGCCCACGACGAGGCCACGCCTCTCGTGGAGTGCGCTCTGACACCCAAAGGACACTGCAGGCCCTTAGAAGTGTAAGCCAGTGCTATGGCGTCGACTATCCATCTGGATAGGCTCTGTTTTGATGCGGCCAGTCCCTTGGATCGTCCGCCAAACAAAACGAAGAGCTGCTCGGTCTGTCTGAAGGCAGACGAGCGGGACACATAAGCTCTCAGTGCCCTGACAGGGCAAAAGGAGACTCGCATCCTCCTCCTCGTTATGAACCGAGAGAGCGCACAGGGAAATAACCTGGGCCCTGAACGGTGTGTTGAGGGATTTGGGCACGTACCTGTGCCTTGGTTTGAGTATGACTTTTGAGTCATTAGGCCTAAACTCCATGCATGATGCGCTTACCGAAAGCGCTTGCAAGTCCCCTACGCGCTTCACTGAAGCGAGAGCCATAAGGAATACCGTTTTGAGAGACAGATGTTTCATGTCTGACAAATGGATTGGCTCGAATGGGGCATCTTTCATGGCTTCCAAAAACCGTAGAAAGGTCCCACACAGGGACTGAGGGGGGGTCTGGGAGGATTCAGCCTCCGAGCTCCCCTGAGGAATCGCACGACCAGGTCGTTTTCCCCAGTGACAGGCCATACGTCGGTTTTGTAAACGCCGCTATGGCCGCCACGTATACTTTGAGCGTGGATGGGGTTCTGCCCTTATCCAGCGGCCCCTGAAGGAAGTCTGCGGGTGAAAAGCCCTGAGCCTGACACCAGGCAGAGAACACTGACCACTTTGAGGAATAGAGCCGTCTAGTAGACGGGGCTCTAGCCTGCGTGATTGTATTTAACACTCCCTCTGGGAGGTTAGCGGGTACCCGTTGATGGCCCATGCATGTAGGGACCATAATTCCGGGCGAGGATGCCAAATCGAGCCCTTTGCCTGAGAGAGGAGGTCTCTCCTCACCGGTATCGGCCACGGGGCAGTGCTGGTCCTCCGCATTAGGACTGGGAACCAATTCTGGTTTGTCCAGAGCAGAGCCACGAGTAGCACTGGGCATCCGTTTTCCCTGATTCGTTCCAGCACTTGAGGCTGGAGCGAGACGGGGGGGAAAGCATAGAGGGGGCAGCGGGGCCATACGTGGGCCAGCGCATCCCTGCTCTTGGAGAAAATGGTTCGGACAGTGAACATTTTCTTGGGGCGCGAACAGGTCCACCTGCGCTCTGCCGAATGTCTCCCACCGCAGTTGGATCGTCTGCAGGTGCAGCGACCATTCCCCTGCTGGACATTGTTTCTGGACAGACGGTCTGGTCCCAGATTCAGGCGACCAGGCACATGCGCTGCTTTCAGTGAAAGCAGGTTGTGCTGAGCCCAGACCAGGAGGCGTTCCGTCAGCCTGTAAGGTTTCGGGACCTGACGCCACCCTGGTGATTTATGTATGCCACCACTGACATGTTGTCCGATCGGACTAAGACGTGGCGGACTTTTATCTGGGGACAAAAACGCCATAGCGCGTTGTCGACTGCCAGCATTTGCGTAGGAGCTTTTCCCGTTCTGACCACTGGCCGAAGAACGGTCTGCCCTCGAGCAGCGCTCCCCATCCCGAGGTGGAGGCGTCCGTGGACACCACCGTCACACTCGAGGGAGTCCCCAGACCCACGCCTGACTGACACCAGTCAGCTATTTTCCAAGTTTCCAGAGCCGAAACACATTTCATGTCGACCCTGAGGCGAAACAGACCAGAGGTCCATGCCCGGGGTGGAACTCGCACTTTCAGCCATAACTGCAGTGCTGCCCTACAAAGGCAAAAGACCTTAACTCGCTAGAGTGTGGAACTGAGAAAAATGACTTTAAAGATTTTTAGTTGTCCCGCCAAATTAATTATAGGTAGGACACTGAAAATCTGGCAGTTAGATGTTTAAGTAATGAAAATTATCTACATAACAAAATTTTGATCTCAAACTTGACTTTTGACCAGTATTTTAATGTTACTGTACTCTGCCTTTGTATTGTCAGCCAAAAGTGAGAAGTCATGCCAAGGCAAAAGGCAGTAACTTCCACATTATCAATATTTGGTTGCTGATCACATTAACAAAATCATTATAGTAACACCTGTATAAAATCTAGTGATCATGGCAATTATTTTGTATGATTTACAATTACCTAGCCTTCTAGTTATTATGCTTTGGATTCTGGTGGCCCTATTAATAGCCTACATTAGACATGACAAAATACCTCCATAGCGGTAAAGACTAAAGAGTATCTTCAAGTGGTACCGAGTGGCATAAGACTTGCTAAACACGCGTTATAATGTAATGTAATGATCACGATAAAACAGATCCTCGCGCACATTCGACCCGGAGGCTGTGGTGGATCTGAAATACGCATACTTTCACAGGCGTTTACCGAGATTCGTGTTCGAAGGTGTCACGCTCCGTTCACGAAAAGTAGCATATGCAGTGCTTTAGCCCTTAGGACTCAGTAGGGAGCGCGTTCTAGACTACTTAGACGACTAATGCATTTATAGCACAACCTTCTGTGTTCTGCGTCTTTTCAGTATGCGTTGGTTTCAGCTGCCTGCCCTATTATTGTGCGTGCACTTCGCTCTTCCCGCGGATTTATTCCTGACGCTGTGTTCTCTTACGAGAGGTTCTCTCGTATTGCGTAAGTTTAGCTTACGCTACGGGAAAGATTCATCTTCTCGAGATATTGAAGCCAAAAAATTATCCTTAATTTTGTATTCATTGTCAACGCAGTGCAGCAGCTAGCAGACCTAGAGCAGGCCATCTCGCGTGCTCATTGGCTGCCCTGCTGGCATCTGCTGCAGCCTACCAGTGAGCCCCGCGTGACGTCACGCCCAATGAAGGGCGCTCGCGCCTTCATAGCGTCACAGCCCGCCAGAATGGGCGTGGCTTAGCGTATAAAAGAAGGGGCTGTAGGCTGACTTCCCTGATTTTTTTACTCTTCAGCGAGCTCTCCGCATCGCTGGATCAGAGAGAAGCCACCGCCGCCGTCGAACAGCGAACAGCCAGCTTAGGACAGCGCTGAGGAAGCCGGCCGTTTTCGCCACCTTCAGCCATCCGTGCGAGCTACGCTATCCGGCGACGTATCCTTTTTACACTGTTGTATTCTCTTCTAGCTTACTCCTAAAAGAGCGCGAGTGTCTTTTTAAAGATGCCTCGCTTTTCCTGCGGCTCGTTTAGGGCCCCGGAGACAGCCGGAACCTGTGGCCACTGCGACGCGCTCGCCGGAGAATCTCCCTCGAGCCTCGCTCTCGCCTTCCCCGCCTCTCTTCACCGACGCGCAGCTGCTGCTCACGAGCCTCACTGCCGTCGCGTCTGAGGATGAGGTTGAGGGACACGCCACAAGGGACTGCTGTTCTAACTGCGGCTAGCTTCCTTTACGTTACAAGGAAGCTACCGCGCCCACCATAGAAGCAGTCACTCCGCCCTTTGCGGGACCGCGCAGTGATAAGCGCCGTTCCCCAAGGCAGCCGGAGCCTGTAGCCACAGCGACGCGCTCGCCGGAAAGCCTCCCTCGAGCCTCGCTTTTCACCTTCCCCGCCTCCCTTCACCGACGCGCAGCTGCCGCTCACGAGCCTCACTGCCGTCGCGTCTGAGGATGAGGTCGAGGGACACGCTATGGACTGCTGTTCTAACCGCGGCTAGCTTCCTTTACGTTACAAGGAAGCTGCCGCGCGCACTCTTATCTGCTCGCGCTACTTAAGCTTTCGTAGTTTCCCCTGTGGCTCAGTGGCTAAACTCAAAGCATTCGCGCCAGAGACCCGTGTTCGATCCCGGCTCTCGCAGCAGAAAAAATTTATGCAGCTCTCCTCTATGAGCTCGCGACCAGCTTCCTTACGAACAGAAAGCGAGCGCGCGCCCCCCGAGCGCATGCGTCACCGGCGAAGGAAGGAGAGAGTGTGGTTTTTTGTCCCGCCGAGGCCTGACAAACCCCCTCTTTTTCTCAAACATTTTCCAGCTCCTCCTAGTTCGAGCGGCTGGTAATGTCTATACTGCAGTAGAGAGCCTGTTATAACACGCACGCCTGCAGACAATGCCGACACGCACACGAAAACTGTGATGACGCTCTCTCTTTTATCTGATCGCGCCAACTAAAATTTACTATGTTTCCCCTGTGGCTCACTGGTTAAACCCTAAGCTTTCGCGCCAGAGACCCGTGTTCGATTCCCGGCTCTCGCGGCAAAAAAAAAAAAAGAAAAAAATTTATGCAGCTCTCCTCTCTGAGCTCGCGACCAGCTTTCTTACGTACAGAGAGCGAGCGCGCGCCCCCGAGCGCATGCGCCACCGGCGAAAGAAGGAGAGAGTGTGGTTTTTTGTCCCGCCGAGGCCTGACAAACCCCCTCTTTCTTTCTCAAACATTTTCCAGCTCCTCCTAGTTCGAGCGGCTGGTAATGTCTATACTGCAGTAGAGAGCCTGTTATAACACGCACGCCTGCAGACAATGCCGACACGCACACGAAAACTGTGATGACGCTCTCTCTTTTATCTGATCGTGCCAACTAAAGCTTATGTTGTTTCTCTTGTGGCTCAGGGGCTAAACCTTAAGCTTTTGCCCCTGAGACCCGTGTTCGATTCCGGCTCCCGCAGCAGAAAAAATTTATGCAGCTCTCCTCTATGAGCTCGCGACCAGCTTCCTTACGAACAGAAAGCGAGCACGCGGCCCCCGAGCGCATGCGTCACCGGCGAAGGAAGGAGAGAGTGTGGTTTTTTGTCCCGCCGAGGCCTGACAAACCCCCTCTTTTTCTCAAACATTTTCCAGCTCCTCCTAGTTCGAGCGGCTGGTAATGTCTATACTGCAGTAGAGAGCCTGTTATAACACGCACGCCTGCAGACAATGCCGACACGCACACGAAAACTGTGATGACGCTCTCTCTTTTATCTGATCGCGCCAACTAAAGCTTATGTTGTTTCTCTTGTGGCTCAGGGGCTAAACCTTAAGCTTTTGCCCCGGAGACCCGTGTTCGATTCCGGCTCCCGCAGCAGATAAAATTTATGCGGCTCTCCTCAGCGAGCCGCCGTATTCAAGTTTATTTCCCTGTCAGTCCCCTTCAATCAGGCTACTGCAGTGGTCCATCTAGCAGCCAACGAGCCGGCTTATTTGCCCTCTCGCCTGCACACATATACGCCGTCTTCACGGCGACCCAGAGAAAATCTCAAAAGAATATAATGTCTGGTCCGGCTCACGCCGTTGGTGTTTTAAGTGTAGTGAAAGTGCCCACGCCCCAGTGTTCACCCCTACACACAAGCACATCAAATCTCGTGTCACTCACAGAGCACACTCTCAGAAAGCGCAGAAAGGCCGCTCGAGTGTTGAATATAAGGAATGTGTCCACAGGTCTGTGCCCACTATCTGCCCGCTCTGTTACACGGTCAATAAAACCGGTTATGAATGTAAGTCTCGTGCCCGCCGGAGAGCGTTCACGCTTACTGACACACACCTCCCCCCCGGGCGCCGCCCGCGTGTTTGAATGGTATCACAACACGCAGGGCATTGATAAGACGCTCCCCATCCGTTATGATCGGGGCGTCAAATACACTTGTAAGTCTCGCGCTCACGCGCTCACGCTTACAGAAAGCTTTTCCACCCGAAGCGCTGCTTGCGCGTCAAAAAGTGAGAATAAAATGGTCCCCATCCCTTATGATTGGGACACCTCACATAAATCAGACGGTCTCGGCTCTCAGCGCGCTGCGCTTTCGGCTCCGGCTCAGTCTCACAAGCCCGCAAATGGCGGCGATCTGAACCCGGAGGCCATTCGCCCCCTAGCGGCTCACATAGCTGCGTTGGAAACTGTCCCAGGGATTTCAGAATGGGTTCTGAGCACAATAAGCAGGGCTATACACTTCCATTCATTGGCCGTCCCCAGCGCTTTCGAGCCCGGACCGCGACGATAGTGAATGCGGAAGTAGCACACCTACTTCACGCAGCAATAGCAAAGCTGCTGTGCAAAGGGGCTATAGAAAAGGTGCCGCCTTCTCTGAGCGAGTCAGGCTTTACAGCCGTTATTTTCTCGTACCCAAGAAGGACGGAGCCTTCAGACCTATCCTAGATCTGAGACATTTGAACAAAGTGCTTGTGAAAAGACTGTTCAAAATGCTTACGACCAGGAAAAACCTCGCGCACGCTCGCCCGAGGAACTGGTTTATTTCTCTAGATCTGAAGGATGCCTATTTTCAGATTCAGATAATACCCCCTCACTGGCAATTTTTGAGATTTGCCTTCGACGGTCAGGTATATCAATACACCGTCCTGCCGTTCGGCCTGTCTCTAGCACCCCGTGCATTTACGAAGTGCATGGACGCGGCGCTCGCCCCCCTGAGAAGTCAGGGGCTGCGAATATTGAACTATCTGGACAATTGGCTGATTTTGGCACAGTCAGAGACAGAGCTGCTATCTCACAGAACAGTGCTTCGCAGTCACCTGGAAAGCTTGGGTCTCATGGTCAACTGGACCAAGAGCTCATTACAACCCAGCCAGTCAATTTTCTTTTTAGGAATAGAACTGGACTCGGTGACCTATGTCGGCTCGTCTATCGGCACAGCGCGCACTCCGTGTTCGCCACCTAGCCGCGTCTTTCCAGAAGGACAGCTTTCTCCCTTTGAAAGCATTTTAAAGGATGCTGGGCTGTATGGCATCAGCTGCAGCGGTGCTCCAGCTGGGCCTACTGCGCATGCGCCCGCTCCAACGCTGGTTGAATACTCGCCCGTCCCACCGGGCTTGGGTTTCTGGCGGTCAGAAAATCAGAGTGACTCAGACCCGCATAGCGGCTCTGCAGCCCTGGTTAGTGGCCGACTGGTACCAGCTGGGAGTAAGGATGGGAACCATCTCTTATCGGAAAGTCATTTCGACAGACGCGTCCAACTGGGGTTGGGGCGCGCTGTTCGAGGGCAGACCGGTCTTCGGCCAGTGGTCAGACCAAGAGAGGTGTTTTCACATAAACTGTCTGGAGATGATAGCGGTCGAGAATGCGCTGAAGCGCTTCCTCCCGTTCATACAGGACCAACATGTTATTGTCCGCTCGGACAACATGTCTGTGGTATCCTATGTAAACCGTCAGGGCGGTGTCAGATCCAGAAATCTCTGCAATCTGACGGAACGCCTCCTTATTTGGTCTCAGATGCACCTGCCCTCGCTGAGGGCGGCGCATGTGCCTAGCCATTTGAACGACAGCCCAGACAAACTGTCCAGGGACAACGTTCCCCCAGGGGAATGGTCCCTGGGCCCCCAAACGGTCCAGAAACTGTGGCGCCTATTCGGCAGGGCGGAAGTCGACCTATTTGCGTCAAAAGACAACGCTCAATGCCCGACGTTCTTCTCGAAGGACGAGGACGCGCTGGCCCAGGTTTGGCCCAGCCTCCGGCTATATGCTTTCCCTCCGGTCTCTCTGTTACCACAGGTGATCAAGAGAATCAGGGAAACGCGCCACTCGGTGCTCCTCATAGCCCCGCGTTGGGAGAATCAGATTGGTTCCCGGAGCTAGCACGGCTGTCACATACAGCTCCGTGGCCTATTCCGGTGAGGGCAGATCTCCTCTCTCAGGCTCGCGGCACGATCTGGCATCCCCATCCAGAGCGCTGGTCTCTGCACGCATGGTTGATCAACGGGTACTCGTTGCCCGGCCAGAAGGAGTAATGAACACGATCGCGCAGTCTAGAGCCCCTTCCACGAGAAGGCTCTACGCGTCTAAATGGTCGGTGTTCTCTGGATGGTGCACCGACAGAGGTCTGTACCCGCGGACATGCGGGGTGGCGCATCTATTCTCCTTCCTACAAGGGCTCTTGGATAAGGGAAGGTCCCCATCCACGCTCAAAGTATACATGGCGGCCGTGGCAGCGTTCGCAGAATCGACGCACGGCCAGTCATTAGGAGGACATGAGTTGGTCATCTGCTTCCTTAGAGGAGCTAGGAGGATGTACCCGCCGCGCCCCCCGTCGGTTCCCATGTGGGATCTTTCACTGGTCCTAGAGGCCCTGAAAGCTTTTCCCTTCGAACCACTAAACTCCGTGGGGTTGAAATATCTATCACTGAAACCGTCTTTCTGACTGCACTGTCGTCAGTAAAACGTGTGAGGGACCTGCATGCGCTGTCTGTCAGCACATCGTGTCTTGAGTTCGGGCCGTATGACTCTAAAGTCATCCTCAGACCTAGACATGGCTACGTTCCTAAAGTGATGGGCACTCCGTTCAGAGCGCAAGTTATCTCGTTGTCAGCTCTGCCAGCGTCTGACAGCGAAAGTGATGTGAACCTCCTCTGCCCTGTCAGAGTACTGAGGTTTTACACTACGCGCTCCGCCTTATATAGGCGTTCGGAACAGCTGTTTGTTTCGTTCGGTAGGCGCACCAAGGGTCTCGCCTCCTCGAAACAGAGCCTGTCCAGATGGATAGTGGACGCTATAGCAGCCGCTTACACGTCAAAAGGTCTGCAATGCCCTCTGGGCATCAGGGCTCATTCCACGAGAGGCGTGGCCTCTTCGTGGGCATGGTCCAGTGGAATTTCTATCCATGACATTTGTGTAGCGGCGGGCTGGAGCTCCCCGTCTACCTCTGTCAGGTTTTATAACCTAGAAGTTCCTGCCTTGCAGGCTAAACTGTTGTCAGTTAAAAGGGAGGTGTATTCTGCCCAGACATCCTGCTCAGATCACTCTCACATGACTCAGCTCTCCTGGTTGAGCTGCACTAAGTAGGGTATGTGCCATGTGCCTATACAGACCGGCGCGCTGCTCTGTATTCCCTATGTGTGCGTATGTACAAGTGATGGTCCGCGTGGCTGGCCACCTTATTCTCCACCTTACAGAGTTCCCCTGAAAGTTCGGGGTCTCATGGTGGATGCTTGGCGCACACGGCGTTGACAAAGTGTTCCCGTAGCGTAAGCTAAACTTACGCAATACGAGAGAACCTCTCGTAAGAGAACGATACTCGGTTACTAACGTAACCTTGGTTCTCTCTAGAGAGGGAACGAGTATTGCGTAACCGGCCGTGCTCGCGCCACGAGCGACTTCGCTTCAGTGGTCGAAAAACCAGGGAAGTCAGCCTACAGCCCCTTCTTTTATACGCTAAGCCACGCCCATTCTGGCGGGCTGTGACGCTATGAAGGCGCGAGCGCCCTTCATTGGGCGTGACGTCACGCGGGGCTCACTGGTAGGCTGCAGCAGATGCCAGCAGGGCAGCCAATGAGCACGCAAGATGGCCTGCTCTAGGTCTGCTAGCTGCTGCACTGCGCTGACAATGAATACAAAATTAAGGATAATTTTTTGGCTTCAATATCTCGAGAAGATGAATCTTTCCCGTAGCGTAAGCTAAACTTACGCAATACTCGTTCCCTCTCTAGAGAGAACCAAGGTTACGTTAGTAACCGAGTATCGTTTTGTATGCATGCTTTTAACAGCTGTTCTGATGTATGCACCAGCACTTGCTTCATTATTATCACTCTGTGATATATTAGTCCTGCGTCGGCTCGACCGTGTTCAGGGCAGAGCTGGAGGCGCCGGCGAAGTTTTGGCACTCTGCCAGCTAGATGCATGATTGTTTCAACTAGGTCCGGTACTCGAAATGGATGAGGCGGGGCTTTAGTTCTTTGTTGTATTGACCTGCTACGGCATGTGTAACATTTTTCTGTCAACTCTGCATCCTTCGCAATCGATATCGCACGTTTGTCGATGGAGCGGGTTAAGAAATGTTCTGACCGCATTAGTGCAGGACAAAGCTCTGAGGACATCAGAAGTTACAGGGACGGATGGTAGCTGTACAAAGTACACTGGCTACATCGTAATTTCAATTTTAATGGAGAGTAAAACAAAGGCAGAACACCGTATAATCTGATTGGTAGCATTATTTGATAGAACGCCAGCACCGTAACTTCATATTGACGCGCGGCTAAACAAAGGCAAAGTACCGTAACTCAATATGAGCGTTCCAAAACTAAGCCAAAGAGCCGTAACTGGTGTTACGGTGTTCTGCCTTGGTTTCTCATGGGCTTTTGGAAGTTACGGTTAAGACAAACCATTATTTTCTCGAAAAAACAACGGAATTGACTCAAGATATTTATCCACATGATAAAGGAGGTCTTGAATGTGCCAAAAATATCAATAACTCATTTTCGACCAAAAACGAAGTTACGGTCTTTTGCCTTTGCACAGCAGAGTGGGCGTATGCGAAGCAGGCCCAGCTGGAGTACTGAAGATGCCGAGGCCATGAGGCCCAGCATTTTCTGAAATCTTTGAGAGGGACTACAGAAGGATTTCGCGGCGCGCTGAATGTCCAGTTCTCACTCTGGCGACAGATGTGCTGTCATAGACAGCGAGTCCAGTACTGTTCCCAGAAAAGAGATTTTCTGGCTGGGAAACAGCGAACTCTTCGCCCAATTGACTGTGAGACCCATATTCTCGAGATGCTCGAGTAATGTGGTTCTGTGAGCTCTGAATGTGATCGAGCTAGAATCAGCCAATCGTCCAAGTAGTTCAAAAACTCGCATGCCCTGAAGTCTCAGGGGTGCGAGGGCCGCATCCATGCACTTCGTAAATGTACGGGGTGCTAGGGGCCGAACGGTAGGACTGTGTATTGATATGCCTGGCCCTCAAAGGCGAATCTCAAGAATCGCCTGTGACTATTTGTATTTGAAATAGGCGTCTTTCAGATCTATTGACATAAACCAGTCTCCCTGGCGCACTTGCGCGAGGATTTTCCTGGTTGTCAGCATTCTGAACTGGCGCTTCATAAGCACTCTGTTCAGCTGTCGCAGATCTAGAATGGGTCTGAGACCCCTTCTATGGCCCCTTTGCTCAGCAGTTTCGCTATTTCGGCTCGAAGTAGATGTGATACTTCACCGTTTACCGTGGTTTCGACTCGCGCCGTGTAACGGCAGGGGCGTCGAGCGAACTGTAGCGAATAGCCTCTTTTTATAGTGTTCAACACCCATTCTGATACCCCAGGAAGCTTTGCCCACGCATCTGCGTGAATAGCTAGGGGTAGAATGAAATGCGGGCTCTGGCCGCGGCATAGCTTCAGTGTGCTGAGACAAACACTGTGTTTATAGTGTGCGAGGCGGGAGGCGCGCCGATCACGGCGGGCAGCCTGGTCGCGCTCAAATTCTCTATGACAGGTTGTGGAGAGAGAGCGAGCGGGACAAACCCCGTGGGTTGAGCGTGTCTGTGAAGGAATGTGGGCGCGGGACGGCGGGCACATTCACTGCACTGAGAACACCGTCGGCTTGTGCTGACTGAATGCGTGTCGGTTCCGTTTTTACAGAAAACGAGGGACATGCATCGTGTAGTGTTTGTGGGCACTGTGTCGTGGGCACATTCACTACATTTTCGCACAATCGCCATGAGTCGATTTTATTTGTGCTAGCCCTGAACTGTGGCGGGCTGTGTCTGTGTGTGGGAATGGGCACTGAGACGTGGGCATTCTTACAACACTCATAACACCATCGGCCGTGGCCGGAATACCAGAAAATACACTCTTTTGGGATTTATCTGGGTCGGCGTAAAAATGGCATTTGTGTGCAGGCAAGCGGGCTGTGGTGCCAGCTTGTTTACTGCGAAATACACTGGAACAGTCACATTGTTTGGAACTGAACGAGCGAGAAGTTTTGGTGGAGTCTGGCCGCAGCGAGACTTAAACACCGTGGGTTTTAGCTGACTGTATGTGTGTTGGTTTCGTTTTACAGAAAACGTGGCACATGCAGTGTGTAGTGTTTGTGGGCACTGGGTTGTGGGCACATTCACTACATTTAATGCACAATGACATGAGTCGATCTCATTTGTGCGTGCCCTGCACTGTGGCGGGCTGCGTTTGTGTGTAGAAATGAACACTGGGCTGTGGGCATTTTTATTACACTCATAACACTATCGGCTGTGGCCGGAATACCAGAAAATACACTGCTTATATGATTTTTCTGGGTCGCCGTGGAAACGGCATTTTTGTGCAGGCAAGCGGGCCATGGTACCGGCTTGTTTACTGCAAAATACACTGGAACAGTCGCATTTTCTTGGAACTAAACAAGCGAAATGTTTCGGTGCAAGCCTAGCCGCAGCGAGACTAAATTTTTATCTGCTGCAAGACCTGGGATCGAACACGGGTCTCCCGTGCGAAGGCTTTGGGTTTCGCCGCTGAGCCACAGGGGGAAACGACAAAAGCTTAAAATAGCTCGAGCAGATAAGAGAGCGTCATCACAGTTTGGGCTGGGCACGCCGCTTTTATGGCGCGGCGCTACAGCGGGCTGAAGTGTAGGCTCTGAGAAAGATGCCAGGCGAGTCCTCAGAGTCACCATACAAGGCAGTAGCTCACAGTGAGGGCATCCGCCGTCGACGAGAGCGAGAGCCGCATGATCCTCACCCAGGCAGGAAACGCAGACGACATGACGGTCCCCGTCGCTGAGTGTGGCTCGGCACGAGCCGCAGGATCTTTGCATCTTGAAAAAGACGCAGCTCTTTTAGCAGAGAGAGAGACAGTGAAAAAATGTGTGTCGCAGTGGCGAACACACACACACAGTTTGAAAAGGATATAACGCCGGAAAGCGTAGCAGGTACGGCAGCTAAAGGCGGCGATGCCAGCGACTTCAGACTCAATGGCTCGTCCCGCTGTGTGCTTTTCCTCAGACGGCGTGGCTTCTCACTCCGGATCCAGCGATGCTTGATGCGTCGCTGAAGAGATGAAAATCAGTGTACCAGCCTTATCGAGCTATATTTGTAGTGCGAGACCACGCCCTTTCTGGCGGGACGTGACGTAATGGGCGCGAAATACCCCCATTGGATATGTGTCACGCAGCGCCTCTCTCGATAGGCTGCTGCTATTGCCGCAGGGCAGCCAATAGGCGCGCGAGATGTCCTGCCTATGTCTGCATGCTGCTGCACAGCGTTTTACATTAATTCAAAATTAAGGATAATTTTTGGCTTCAATATCTCGTGGAAAAGAGGTTTTCCCCATAGCGTAAGATATTACGCAGTACGAGAGATACTCTCGTAAGAGAACTGCATTTATGGAAAGAAACAGGATACAAAATATTTACATTTGTTTTTATCTTTAATATATTTTAAAATTTAACTTATTCCTGTGATAACAAAGCTGCATTTACAACATCATTATTCAAGTCTTCAGTCACATGATCCTTCAGAAATCACTAATATGGTTCTCAAGAAACATTTCTTCTTAATTAGGATAACCAATGTTTAAAACAGTTTTAAAGAAAGTATTATCGCAACTTCTGTTTTATGCCAATTTTAAACACTAAGGTATATCTAAAAACTGGTTTATTATTTTAATCTTTAGCTGTTTCCATTATGGCATTTCAGGAAATGCAAATCTAGTCAAATGATAATGTAGCAGGACTGGAACCACACTTTTCAAGTTTTAAATTGTCAGCTCCTTGAGATTGAATCCAAACGTAACCCACCACCTGAGAAAAATTTGATTTTCTCTCACATGTGCGACACATGGTGGATTATAGAGTGTGGCCTTGACCGCTCTGCCATCTTGTCTACAACAACACTTCAGAAAGTCAAAGCTCACTTATATTAACTTAGTTTGGATTATGAAAACAGTATAAGATGTATTAACCTTCCAGGACCCTGAATACGTATACGTGCCTATGAAGTACATGCATTATTCAAAGACTAGAGGCAAATCCAGTACAGTCTACACTTTGCCCTCTATCTGTTCTAATTGGACATGACAGATTAAGGTTTTCCAAGACAAATGGCCTTTTCCCTGCCCCTTCAGAATAAAGCTTATCAACCCTAACACACACACACAAACACCACACATTGACATGATGTTTGAGACAATGTGACTAATGTTTTGTGTGGTAAAAGCACTGAACATTCTAGAAAGAGATTACAGACCCTGCTTATGAGTTATGAGTTATCCATATTCAGTGCTAAAGGGAATCAAACCACATCTGACTGTTACTTTTAGTGCAGTTACAGCTTGGACTTGTTTTTGTGGAATAAATTTTTTTCAGTGGGCATGCTGTTACTTGTGTATTTTTATAAATCTAAAACTGTGTGCACAAAGTTTCCCACATGTATAAAACAGGCAAGATCAGGCATAATAGTAGAATTGTGCAATTTTAAAATATTTTAACAATTTAAAGTACTATATAGATTGTATTAGTCAGGATGTAAAAAATAATAATTTGTGTATACACTACCATTCACAAGTTTAGGATCAGTAAGGTTTTCGTTTAAAGGGGTCATATAATGCCATTTTCATACAGTTAATTTGATTCTTTAGGGTCTAAATGAAAAGTTTGTAATATACTTTAATTAAAAATTATCATTAGCATTGTAAGAAAACACTAATTTTACCTGGTCAAAAACAGCTCTGTTTTCAGAACATATGCCTTTAAATGATAATAAGCTTCGCTCACCCCGCCCCTTTGTTCTGCGGGCGTTTTGACACAACGCACGTGGAGTGTTGCCTTGACAACAGGTGAGGGTATATTTTTGGAGAAATAATGGCAGCGGGAGTCTCTGAGGACACATCTGTGCAACCGTATCAGTTTGAACCGGAGTCGCACCCGGAACAAGATGACGGCCGCAAAGAAGTTCGACAATTAAGGCTCGAACAGGACATTTCTGAATGGTTGATTAACGTAATGTCACTTTGATCTATCTTTGTATGTAACGTTACTGGCAGGGTAACGTTAGAGTAACTTAGTGAGATGTACGAACGCTATGCGTTTACTGATGTATACGTACTCAGTTTGTAATAACACAATAACCATAACGCGTTGTTCTTTATAAACGTGGGATTATGAATAATATTGAGAAAGTCGTACATAGGAAACATGCCGTAATGTACCCTGAGTGTAAACCTTAGCCACATTCATCATGAAGCGTGCAAGCGATTTGCAAAGATTAATATAAAGGTAAATCAAATTTTACACTCACTTCTTCTGGAGGTGCAGCAGGAACATGAATAGTTGCTACCGATTCTTTTTTGAGGAGCAGCTTAGCAAAACCAGCTCATACTGATCCTCGTTTATAAAGCAGTCTGCTGAGAAATGATTCGCGGAAACATGAAAGCATTGACGTTGCTCGTGGGGAATATTCCCTTCGAAAACAAAACTCAGCCACTGTGTCTTCAGCGGTTCGGATTTAGGAACATCAAAATGACTGCTGTGTTTGTTATTACACACAAGAACAGAACACCACAATCGCTTTGAGCTATTCTGCTCTAGTGTATCAACAATAGCGGACTATGGTGACAGCTCGAGCTCGCTCAGTGCGGGTCTGTGTTGAAACGCTGCTGTCAATCAACAATCGTGGGAGGGGCGTCTGACCGTGTGACGTCACACAGTCGATCTGGAAAAACATATGGAGATTAAAACAAAAACACTGGATAGATTTGTATTATTATTTGATGGTTGTTTACAGGCACTGCCAACACACATTTCAGTACAATCAACTTGAAAAAGTGCATGTACCATTATATGACCCCTTTAAAGAAATGAATACTTTTATTTATACGAATTTTACGAGGTGGCTAATTCGTACGATTTTTGCTATATCGTACATATTTTACGAGTGGTCCAATAGCTTGTATTCATATGACGTCACGCCACTGCATTGCCATGGCGCGAAATGCAAATGGACGCCAGGAAGTGATTTGTTGTATTTAGAATGGACTATAACACTCAAAATGCCTATGTTTTGCGTCGTTTATGGTTACTTAAATCGACCAAACCACGAGGAGTTTTTATCGTGTACCAAAAGTTGTTGTTCATAAGGGGGGGAAATGCAAGAAATTGACAGGAAAAACTCTGGAAAAACGGCTTGCAAACCTACGTCTGCGGTCGGGAGGAGCCGAATGGGAAAATGCCTGTGTGTGCACTAATCACTTTGTCAAAGGTGTCTTATTACAACTTAAGTGGCTATGTTTGTGTAACGTTTCCGAACTTTGTAAAGTCAAAGTATGTCTGTGTAAGACGAGGTAGTTGCTGATATCTACCGCCTCGATGGCAGGAAAATCTTTCAATTCAGTTGAAAAATCGCTCCTCTTCATAACGTAAGGATCACGTCCAACATATGTTTGATTTTTTGTTTATATCTTTCTCTTGTAATAGCGTGTACAGTAGTACAGTACGGACTTTCCTCCATCTCGTCCATTGCGCTCTACACTCCCTGCCCTACATCTGAATTTCATGCGTCATCATAATCACGTGACTGAAACCCAGCTATTCAAATGTATTTGTACGAATGACCTACCCCTGACCCCGCCCCTAAATCTACCCATCACGTGGGTTTAGAGTAGACAAATGTACGAATTCGTACGAATTAGCCACCTTTTAATCACTTGTATGAATTGGTCGTGAGATAGCATTGAATCAGCATATTAGAATAATTTCTGAAGGACCATTTGAGACTGAAGACTGAAGTAATGATGCTGAAAGTTCAGCTTAATTATGAATAAATTACATTTAAAATATACATTTTATTTAAATTGTAAAAATATTTCACTATTACTTTTATATTTGATTTTTGATCAAGTAAATGCAGCATTGGTGAACGTCTTTAAAAAGCAAAGTAAAGCTTAAATAAATAAATAATAATAATAACAATAATAATAATAACCTTACCAATCCAGACATTTTGAACAGTAGTGTAAGATTTTTGTTTATCTAAAACGTGACTGCTTCACAATGACACTTAAGCAGTGGAAAGGCAAACTGTCATCATCATTGATTAATGCCACTGATGTCAGGTCATTACTTTACCCAGAAACCACAGCCAGTTCCTGGAGAACCACAGAGCACCTACCATGTAATTATCTAAATAAGACCAAGCCCACAGTGCAACGCTCATATACGCACATCTGGTTAAATACATTAATGCTTTGTTCCCAGACAATCTTATACACTTGCACCCATCAATTTTTACTATTAACTGTGACAGTGAATTTCCCTAGTATCTGTAGAAAATGCAGACCTGTGCTAATGCATATTAAGAGTCTTCCCGGTTTCACAGACAAGGTTTAAGCCAAGTTCCAGACTAAAATGCATGTTTGAGCTGTTTTAACTGAAAGCTACTTGCACTGACATATCTTAAAATATGGCAGTGCCATTGATTTGTCTCAAAGTGCACAGAATTTTTTTTTTCTAAAGGTACATTTATAAAAGCTACTTAAATGTCCTAATTGAACTAAGGCCTAATCCTAGCTTAATCTAAGCCCTGTCTGTGAAACCAGACCTTCATGTTATTATTCTAATGAAATGATAACAATCTCTATTTAGTAATGACCTCTAACAAAGTATTAAAGTATTAACTAACATGACCAAACTATATTGCAAAAATTTGATTTTCAACAAAGCAAGAGTTTTGATAAACAGAACCACTGTGTTTACATTTTTCAGGGAATCAATCCATGAATGTCTAGGTCTCTCCAATTTAAGATGGGTTAGAAGAAAGTATTTTAACAGAAAAAAAAAATACACTTCACATCACTTTAAGACTCCAATGTACGGGGGATCTGACGATGATCTGAACTGACACACATTTCAAGATATAAACCATCAAGAGATGATGAGGAACACCCTTTACAAGCATTCTTTAACATCTCTCAGAGCCGTAAATGAGTCTCATGAAGCGAAACTTGATTTACATTTCCGTGTGCTGTTTGACAACATCAATGGACTTCTCTCACTTTCACATGACACATCAACAAAATGCAGATTCTCATCCCCTCTGTCAGAATGCACAAAAAAGAGCCTTTCTTTTAAAGATGATCTCAAAGGCTGCTTACAGTAGGTGGCTTGTTAAATTGGTTTGCCAAGTGTGAGGAATCTGTGATCAAAGTATGAAAACAAGTCACAAAAATATTACATCAAAGAATAATAGTCTGACAAAATGACAAGGCGGATTAAAAATATGCGAATAATGCTGCATGTCTTGTTTACTCAGCTCCTTTTTCCATGACATCAAAACTGAATTTGTGATGATTTGTGAATATATCACATTCTTCATTTTACACCAGTGTCATGGTTTGTTATATTGTTTCAGCATTCACATAATCTACTCCATGCAGTTGTGGTCATTCCATCCCCCCACAAAACAAGGAAATTAAATGTGCAATGTCACTGCATTAAGACAGTGATCTCACAGGGACACATCTTTTAAATCTAATTACACTCTCAATGGCTGAAGACAGATTGCAGTTAATAGTTCAAAGTTATAGGTTCCCCGGCAGTGCTTTGCAATTTTGTGACAACTGCAGATTACTTGAACAAACCAATGCTTTAAGTGTCATTTGGAAAAACCACAACAATTTAGTTAACCGTTTAATGGTAGTGGAATATGTTACTGGCAGTTCCATGTCCCTTTAACGTCTAAAAAGTCAATTTTCATGAACATCTAATAGTTTTCAGAATATTTTGTCTCCAGTCAAAATAACGATCTTAATATAAAACAACAACACAAATGTATGAATGTCTCTACAAAAGGGTGACTAACACTGAAAATACTACAGCGATTATGAAAGGGGAAAAAAAATGTCTTGCATGCCAAAATTTTCATACCAGAAAGAATAATGACATAGAAAAAGTTGACGAATGACAATTTGAAATGTATTTACACAAGATTCACTTTTGTATTTTAGCGTTCTCTCTTGAATGGAGTCATTCTCATAAGAGTCTATAGTTCATAGTAAATGAGCAGAAAATGCAGACATGACCACTCAGCTCTGGTTTAAAAAAAGATGGACATCCTTATCTTTCCTGGAATATTCTTTAAGAATTAATGAAAATGTCTAATTTCATTTCACAGATGAGTAGGTGACAAAATACTGGTTTATGACACCGTTTAGTCAATTTCTTTGGGATGCTATTGAAGAGAATGTTCATGCCACCTCAAAATATGTCCTTGGATCACTGAAAGTGGATGCATAGTCAAGGTCCTTTGAGATTTAAGTTGTAAAAAAATAAGTAAAGAAAAATAATTATCTAAAAGAACATGCCAAATCCACTTGTTCTCCCAATTAATAGCAACCTCACTTCAGGCTCTCTAGTTATCCTGGAATACCTCATTTTCTGAACCTGCAACAAATCACAATGTACCTCTCACAAATGTACATACGCACATTGTTCACAAACCTCCACATACACACAGACAAGCAAGACCGTGTCCAATTTTCCTCCAAATACTCCATGCTCTCTTCTTCATGTGTCAATTCTTTATGGATTTGCGAGCCCAAAACCAGTGGAACCGAAGGCTTAGATAAGTCAAGATAAAAAGATATCCAGCACTGGGTTTCATTAGTTTGCAACGTCAGGGTAAAAACTCGAGCTCATTAATGAACAAAACAAGACATATTCCCTGGGTGAGTCTGTGGGGGGCCAGTGTAGCTCTCTCTTGGTGGGCCCGCTTTAGTCTGAGTCATTTTTACACACACAGCTACACTCCTCATGGTGCTCCAGGGGGACATCAGTTAGAGTCTTTTGGAGTCCCCGACTCCCTGCCCTGTGTTTCAGCATCAGAACCTGCACAAAAACAGACAAATATAGACACAGACGGCAATACACACACACACACACACAAAATGATTCAAGCACTTAAACATATAATAATTTACACCCATTGGGTCTCATTTACTAACCATGTCCAAATCATGATTTACACGTACATTTTCTCTAAACTCAAGATTGATTTTGGAACCAACTCAAATTAAAATGTGCCACAAGCATTTATATTAATATATACAATGCATTTAAATTTAAATAAAATATAAATATATAATAAACATGAACACATGAATAATAGATAGATACGTCTAAATAGATACAAATACATTTATATACATTTTATTTGGATACATTTTATTCATTTATATAAATTTTATAAAAGAGATAAAAGTGAGTATCCCCCTTACATTTCAGCAAGCATTTTAGCATTTCTTCTCAAGGGACAATACTATAGAAATGAAACTTGGATAGATTTTAGAGTAGTCAATGTGCTGCCTGTATAGCAGTATATATTTACTGTCCTCTGAAAATAACTCAACATACAGCCATTATTGTCAAAATAGCTGGCAAAATAGTGAGTACACCCTAATGGCGCTTTACTACTACACAGTACCAGCTCGGCTCGACTCGACTCGCCTTTGTTTGCTTTTCCACTGTGTAAAAGTTGTACTTGTACTTGCTTTCGGGTACTTTTTTTCGTACCACCTCCGGCGAGGTTCTAAGCGAGCTAAGGCTTGCCGACTGCTGATTGGTCACAGAGAATCTGCGTCATCATTGCACGCGCCAGATGGAGTATCCAGAATAAATAACCCCGCCATTTTTAAATAGTTTGGCCAGAGATAGTTAACTTACTACTATTATTATGGCAACTCGGAAGAATACGCCGTGGTCAAACGAGGAGGTGCAGACATTCCTTTGTTCGGTTGCCGAAGAGAGGATCCAGCGAGAGCTTGATGGGGCAATGAGGAACGAAAGGCGTCGCTATGACGACCGGGTACTATTTGTGGCGGTACTTTCTGCAATGGAAAACGGAGCGAAAAGCGAGCCGAGTCGAGGCGAGCCAAGGCGACTCGAGTCGAGTCGAGCTGGTACTGGTAATGGAAAAGCGCCATAAGTGAACATGTCAAAACTGTGTCCAAGTGTCAATATTTTGTGCGAGCACCATTGTTATCTTAGCCTGGTTAAAACCAGACCATTAACAGTTGTAACTGAGTTATGGTCTAGCAAAGCTTCATAGACAAATCATTTCCAAAGGGGCGTCACCAACGGACGTCGCTCAAATGCCTCTGGGCGCAATTGGATAGACCTAAACCAATCAGAGCGATGAAGGAGATGACTTATGCAGAGCGACGTTCGTCTGTTATAGAGCAGACACTGATTAGCTACTTGCTGTTCATTTTAAATGTTTTTAAAACGTAGAGCAAGACAACGAAGTGAATGTGCTTTCCATTAAATAAAATCACACACAGTAAACAAAACCTTAACAAAAAAAAAAAAACTTTGCAATGAACTTTCCAATTTAGACGCGCAAACTGGGTGCCGGTGCGGTGAGACGTACATGCTCGGGCAGATTCGGCTTGAAGTCGGTCATCATCGGACGCCGCGCGCGCTGTTACAAAAAAAGCCGTGCACACAGCCAAGCGAAACGGGGTCTTGCGCACCGAACGGGTCATTTTTTTGCCGCGCGCACCTTCGCGCTCATGCGGACGCGTCGAGTATAAACAAGGCTTTACTCCGTGTCAGCGCGCCCTCTGATCGGTAAAGGGGCACAGACCTCTCCAGAATCATCTCCACCAGAAGCAGCCTCCGAAGCACCACTAACTCCGCATCCGTTTCCCTCGTAGGTTGATATTAGTATTTAAACATTCTCTATGATACAATTTTTTTGTGAAAAAAATATTTTTATAATATGGTTTTGGCGGTTATAGAGTTCTAATAACGGTGTCCAACAATAATCGTCACACCCCTAGTTCCACGGCGGCATTCATCTTTGTAAATGTGCAAAATCTGCTTCATCGTCGCTGTGCTGTCGTCATCATGTAAAGCCCGCCCCAACGTTTCTGATTGGTGCCGCGATTTCGACGGATTAGAAATGGGCTTGAATGAGCTCTTTGCCAGACTAACCTGCAGAGCAAATCTAAATTTGCCGGAAGCTGTCTGGGTTTTCTCAGGCTATTGATATCTAGCACTGCCTTAATCCTCCAGGCCATGGAATTCACCAGAGCTGCACAGGTTGTTGCTGGGATCCTCTTCCACTCCTCCATAATGAAATCATGAAGCTGTTGGCTGTTAGACACATGGTTCTTCTCCACCTTCTACTTGAGGATGCCCCACAGGTGCTCAATAGGGTTCAGGTCTGGAGACTTACTTGGCCACTCCATCACCTTCGGCTTCCTCAGCAAGGCAGTTGTCATCTTGGTGGTGTGTTTGGGGTCGTTATCATGCCGTTAGACACAGTTTCTGAAGGGAGAGCATCATGTTCTGCTTCAGAATGTCACAGTACATTGTTGGAATCCATGTTTCCCTCAATGAAGCTCAGCTCCCCAGTACCAGCAGCACTCATGCAGCCCCAGACCATGATGCTACCACCACCATGCTCGACTGTAGGCAAGACACAATTTTCTTGGTACTTCTCACCAGGGCGTCGCCACACATGCTGGACACCATCTGAGCCAAACAAGTTTATCTTAGTCTCATCAGACCACAGGAGATGGTTCCAGTAATTCATGCTCTTGGACAGGTTGCTTTCAGCAAACTGTTTGCGGGCTTTCTTCCGAGCCAGCTTCAGAAGAGGCTTCCTTCTGGGACGACAGCCATGCAAACTGACTTGTTTCAGTGTGTGGCGTATGGTCTGAGCACTAACAAGCTGACCTTCCGCTTCTGCAACCTCTAGAGCAATGCTGGCAGAACTCATGCATTTGTTTTTTGAAGCCAGCTTCTGCACCTGACGCACAGCAAGAGGACTCAACTTCTTTGATTGACCCTTGCGAGGCCTGTTCCGCGTGGAACCCGTCTCGGAAAACCTCTGTATGACCCTGGCCTGTACTGTAACTCAGTTTCAGGGTGTTACCAATCTTCTTATAGCCTAGGTAAACTTTGTGGAGAGCAACAATTCTAATTCTCAAATCCTTAGAGAGTTATTTGCCATGAGGTGCCATGTTGAACATCCAGTTGTCAGTATGAGACAATTGTACTCAAAGTACAAATTTTAACTGCTCTAATACAAGATACAACAATTTGTGTGGTCCTGTCAAGCAGACAAAAACATGAAAATGATGAATAGGACATGTGGCTTTGCATGGTTAAACGAGGTACAGCTATTATCACTTGGTGTACTTTGTTGCCAGCTATTTTGATAATAATGGTTGTATGGTAAGTTATTTTCAGAGGACAGTAAATATATACTGCTATACAAGCAGCACATTGACTACTCTAAAATATATCCAAATTTAATTTCTATAGTACCGTATATACCCGAATATAAGACGAGGTTTTTGTCCTAAAATTAGGCTGAAAAATGGGGGGTCGTCTTAGATTCAGGGTCGTCTTACATTCGAGTGGAGGAATCGATTGATAGCCTTTTTCTCCCGCGCCGTCGACTGACGAAAGCGCCGAGGATCTCGCTGCGGAGCGGACGCGCTTGGAAAAACCGAGCGCGTCGCTTCCATTATGAGCGCGCATACCGCGCGCCTACATTTGAAATAATGAACTTGAGCACGCAAAAGACTCGATATGTGTGTGTGTATGGGGGTAGGTGGGGGGTCTCTGCTCGCTTGTCTCCGTCCGCTCTGGCATCCTCTGTGAACGGCGCTTTTTCTTGCGCGGCTCGAGCAGAGGGAGAGAGAGAGAGAGCGGGAGCCGGATCGTCGTCGAAAATGGCCAGACGACCGCGCAGGGTGGTTAAATCCATCCCGTCGCACTCAGGGCAGCCGCAGTCATGGCCAACCAGGAAGCGCATATGTGCCGGTCTCCGCCGACGAGCGGGCCTCTACACGAGGCACAGGTGATGCGAGGCATTTGGAACAACGCCTCAGAATTTTGCTCTTAAAATTATTTTCTGTTGAAACCAGATTTTTCCACAAAAATCTATTTTTCCCCAAAAATAAGTCTGGAAAATGGGGGGGTCGTCTTATATTCGGGTATATACGGTATTGTCCTTTGAGTAGATTTACTAAAATGTTTGCTGGAATGTGAGCGGTGTACTCATTTTTGTGAGATACTGTGTATATAAATATATATACATACACATACATTTTTTATATAAAAATAAAAAAAATGTATAAGTACTATGTATATGTACTATGCTCCAGCCTCCCCATGACCCTAATAAGGACAAACAGTTTTGAGAACAGATAGATTATATTATTATTAATTGTTAGAAATAATAAATTAAGTAAGTGGCCCTATAGACAATAAGTTAATTATAGTATTACACCTCATTTGGGTTAGAGTTGCAGATCACATGTTGCCAAGACCTATATAAAGCCTACAAAAAACCTTAAGAAGATTTGGTATGTATGATTTGTATGAATTTGGTATGTTTAATTGTTGAAAATGCACTCATCATAATCTGAAAACATCATCATCACAATGACATTAAGATATAAATAGCAGAAATGTTACGTGAGATGCGTAGTTTTTATTCATATAAGAAGTTATAAGTAAAAGAAATCATAAATGTGAAATGTAGAGTGTAATGGAAGGCCTTTTGTTCTTTGCTATACCTCATGATGTTTTTTGACCACCTTGGTAGGCGAGCACTGGCAATCATAGCAGTTGTGAGAGCAGCATGCACAGTTCCCTCCACAGCGCTTCACCAGCAGGCAGCTGGGCCAGAAGATGGCATCCGTCCTTTTCAGCTCCTCACGCAATGAGACAGAAAAGTTCCGTGGAGTGCAACTGTAAAGTCGAACCTCCTCACGAAGCAGGTTCAGGTCCACCATTCCTACGGAAAAGAAAAACAACAGGTAAAAAAAAAAAAAAAGCATGTTCCAATGTTTCAATTGACTTTAAGTACTTCCAAATTCAGGATATTTACCCCTGGATTTCTTTTGATGGAAGAACGATTTGCCCACCACCTGCCAGTTAGGCTTATAGAGGTCCTCCATGTCCACCTGCCAGCGATCTGGCTCCAGGTATTTCATCACCTCCTCCATTGTGCTGAAACCAGCTACAGCTTCCCTCAGAACATCCACACTCTGCATCCATGCAGGCATCACTGCAGGGGCCTCGGGCTCCGACTGCCTCTGAACACACAATCAAACAAGAAATCAGTGGTACGGCAGCCACTCCATAAGGGGACTTTTCATTTTGAACAGGTGATTTTAAAAGTGTTCTGCAGAGGTCTGGTTTATTTTTAGAATTGTAGAATTGTTTAATGCTTTAATTTCACATGCTTAGCTGTGATGTGAGAACAAAGCAAAACCAAGGAAAATATCACTAAATTGGAGATTATGCACACCTCAATCTGCTCTTAAGTAGTAACTGAAATTACATATTATTGTATTATGTATTTTGAATGCAGAAAATGCTAGCAGTGAAAATGGCCTTTGGCAGATAAGGGAATTGAAATCTTCAGTTTCTTTGCTATAGCTCGAACAGCAAAAATATTTAAAGGGGTGGTTAATTATGATTTCAGTTTTCTAACTTTAGTTAGTGTGTAATGTTGCTGTTTGAGCATAAACAACATCTGCAAAGATACAACGCTCAAAGTTCAAAGAAAAGGGAGATATTTGCTTTTAAAGAAATCGTTTTTTTTTAAGGACTACAACAAACGGCTGGTAGGAACTACACGAGCTTCCTCGCGGATTAGTGACATCCCTAACCCTAACATTTACATAAACCCCGCCCATGCAGTCCACGTTGAGAAGAGGAAGAGCAGTACATTTGTGAATCAGCTCAATCTGTAGCATCCGTCTTTTGACATGCAATAGAAAGTCACTCTGTGTGCATCTCACAACAGTTCCTATACAAGCGATTTATAGATTATCCTGACAGAATATGCTAACTGAAGATAGTTAACTCCACATCAGCAACATAAATTCATCAACTAACCATTCAGAGATGTCCTGTTGCATTCTACGTGTTGTCACTTCTTCTTAGTCTCTCCATCTTTGTCTGACTCCGGTTTAAACATAAAAGGCAGAACAGTTTCTGACATTTTAGCGTGTGTCTGCGTGAGGTAATCGGAGCCATAGACATCATATAGAGACTAGATTAGAGGTCTTCTCGGGTCCTAAAAACTGCACCCGACCCGAATCGACCCGAATCACTACTTACCCGAACCCGACGTGCATACATTTTTTTTTTTTTAAGAAAAACCCGACCCGAGATAGACCGGATAAAATTAGACCCGAGTCCGACCCGACGCCATTTCCTTTAGAACCCGACTGGACCCGAACGTAAACGTCATTTACATTGTGCACAGCCTGCAGCCCTGCGTTTCTCAAAAATGCACTTAACAGACGCGCAAGTGTAACGTTAAGCGTGCTGAAGTGCTAAAATGTCAATCACACATCACTGTAACCCATTACGTCCTATAAAATTTGGCATAATGTTATTTACCGGACCATATGATGATTAGAACCACCATTCGTTTTCCCTGACATTTTTCGCAATTTCTGTTATCATGCTTTTCTGACAGTGTCGCGAATTTTTAAAATTGATTGACAGGCCTGGCTTAACGACAATTCAAATACTTGCATTTAGTCAAACATCCATCCACATGATGGCGGACTAGTTCTTCTTGGCAAAGGAACGGATGGGTTTATGTGGAGCGAGCAACTGAGTAAATAAATGCGGAGGCAACCGTGCTTATGCTTATAGCCCATTTGCACGTAGAAGCGCGGAATCGCTCTCTCACTTAGAAAAAGTGAGAGAACGGTGTCATAGAGTTGTTTTAAATACTGCAATTTTCTTAAATGCCCAACATAGTTTAAAAGAATTCGGGTCTTCTCGGGTCCATTTGGAAAAAGCGTATTTTATTTATATTACCCGAGACCCGAGGCCACTAATACCGAACCCGACCCGTGTCCCAGACACTCGTCGGAGTTTTGGACCCGAACCCGCTCGGGTCTCGGGTCGGACCTCGGGTTTTCGGATCCAAGTGGACCCGTGAAGACCTCTAGACTAGATGCCCTATTGGCCGCTGTGGCGCAAGAAATGCGGCCGCCATCTTAAACTGGTCATACTCCTATTTGCGTTGCATAGCAGCAGTAGATGCCAGAGCACTGTGCAGCATATTCCTGCTCAAATCGGCGGACCATCACTCGGGGATTACTTTTCACAAGTAAGATTTTAACACTTAACATTACCGTACTATTGTTTGTATTTTGTGAGTAAAATATTCAATGTGTCCTGTTTCGTAGCTACGTGTATGACCTTTGCAGTAAAAAAAACCCGCGTGAAAATCAGTTCGGAATTCAGTGAGAAATGATTAATTAAATGCGCTGACAGATCATTGCACCTGCCAAACAGATTACATTGAGCGGAGCGGGTGACCGGTTTAAGATGGCGGCCCCACGGCTCGTCCGCGCCAATAGGCAGTAGCGGTCGATAGGGCGTCTATCTATATGATGTCTATGATCGGAGCTGCTAACACACACACTCTTGAAGCTCCGCCCACTGTGTCGGGAGCTGCAGCTCATTCACATTTAAAGGGCCAGACACAAAACGGTGCGTTTTTGCTAACCCTCAAAAAGTGACAACTTTAACATGCTATATAAAAATATCTGTGGGGTATTTTGAGCTTAAACTTCACATACACACTCTGGGGACTTCAGAGATTTATTTTACATCTTGTGAAATTTATACCACCCCTTTAAATTAAGATATGAAAATAAATTAGCTTTTGTATTACCAAATTATCAGTTAATAAAGAGAATGCATGGTTTTGCTAGATGAGTTAAGGATTGACACTGGCTTATCTACAGGATCAATTAACCTGTCCACCCAGTTTGAACTCGAACACACAATTAAAGATGTGTACCAGGGCAGCAACTTTGATACCGATGGTGTTGGGCAACCTGCAGGAAGCCACATTTCTGCACTCAGTTCAACTCTGCTCCACTGCCTGAGGCATCCGTGGCATCTGTCAGCATGTCCTTTTCCCAGAAGCTTAATTCAGGCATAGCCTACTAACATAATCCCCCTGTGAATGACACGTCCAATGCCGCACTCTAGAACCAGGTAACAAGTGAGGAGTGAGTTGGCATGGTTACCATTGTGTAAAGGACATGGTGTCAATGGAAGGCCTGAGATTTCTACAATGATAAAAATTGCATTGATGCCATGAACAAAGTGTAAATAAGGTCACCAAGACAGACTGATTGAGATCATCTGGGTCAAGCACTGGAAAAAATGTCTGTCAGTACAAGAATACTGTTTGTGGGCACTATGGCAAGGAATGAAAAACCTTCTTTAGTACTTAGTTTGATGTGACATATTTACTATATATCTATTTATTAAGAAACCCAAACGATACTTATAAACTCACATGAATGTGAGTAAAATAATAGGTTTCTTCAAAATAAAACAAATACAACACGTTGTTTCATTACCTTGTCCTCATGGAAAAACAAACAGTTTAGTCAGATTCACAAATGTATGACTAATGAGCCAGTTATTTTATTTGTCCTTTGAATTGTTCAAAAGGAATCAAGAACTCCTAAGTGACCTGTTTGTATCATTATAATAGTGAATTAACATCTGACTTAATGAACCGCATGTCACCATTACTTTCACTCGCGTCTAACGTGAACTAAATTATTGTGTTGTGTACTTATATAATATATCTTTAGTCATAATTCACTAAAGATGTAAATCAACTGCTCTTGAACAACAACGAAAAATTATTTTAAAAAAATGTGCAGTTACAATGACCTGCTAAAAACACTGACCAGCACCAAAACTGGAAGCCATTTTTCAGCATGGAAGGACAGCTGAATGTAAAGGTCTCAAGAGTAACAATGAGCTTTCAGCTGTCCTTCCATGCTGAAAACTTTCTTCCAGTTTTGGCGCTGGTCAGCAGTGGGGAATGGAAACCATTAACAGCTTGTGAATGTGAGGCACTCTTTCAATCTGTTAATTAAAGATCCTCTGAGCCTTGGTCTTTAAAGCCACAGCCAAACGTTCCTTCTGAGGTGGATAAAACCGCGCTTGTGCAACTTTGCTAACAAGATAAGACATTTAGGAGACTTTCAGACATAAAACATGGGATCATATATTGAAATGTAACATATTAAAAGAAAAAAAATGCATAAATCACAGTCACATTTAAGGCACATTTCCTCCTACATATTCCTCTTTTATGTCATCAAATTTTATAACAAATGCATTGATTTTAAGGTAAAATATCATCTGAAAAATAATGGCCTCATTTATGTTCTGCAGCTTGACAACGATGTTTCAAATTGCTTGCAGGTTGTAGGGTTCTGTTAGACTACAAGGAAAATGGCTTAACAGATGGTCATGAGCGCACAGACTCAGATGTCTGCCAGTAGCCCGTCAGAACACACATGAGAGCAGTCAGTTCTGTAGAAAACCAAATAAAAGTGCAGAGGTCTCTCAAAAATGTGGGTGATTCACTGTGGACATATTTTGGTGAAGGCCATGCTTGGTGGCATGCCAATCATACACAGTGGTAGCAAGAAAAGATACATTTCCACATATCCAACTCTAAATTTTGAATGGGCATTGTATTGAAATTATACACCTTATTTAATTCAATAATACTTGTGGTTGTCCTGAACAAATGCTGCTTAGAGGAAAGGTCTGGCCAATAAAACGGTACTCGGTTACTAACGTAACCTCGGTTCTCTCTAGAGAGGGAACGAGAATGGCCGTGGCTTAGCGTATAAAAGTCGCTCGTGGCACGAACACGGCCGGTTACGCAATACTCGTTCCCCTCTCTAGAGAGAACCGAGGTTACGTTAGTAACCGAGTATCGTTCTCTCTTACGAGAGATTCTCTCGTAATGCGTAAGTTTAGCTTACGCTACGGGAACACTTTGTCAACGCCGTGCGCGTCAAGCATCCAACATGAGACCCCGAACTTTCAGGGGAACCCCAAAAGTGGAAAAAATATGGTGGCCAGCCACGCGGGCCATCACTTGTACATAAGCACACATAGGGAATACAGAGCAGCACGCCGGTCTGTATAGGCACATGGCACATACCCTACTAGTGCAGCTCAACCAGGAGAGCTGAGTCACGTGAGAGTGATCTGAGCAGGAGGCCTGGGCAGAATACACATCTCCTTCAAACTGACAAAAGTTTAGCCTGCAAGGCAGGAACTTCCATGTTATAAAACCTGACAAAGGTAGACGGGGAGCCCCAGCCCGCCGCTACACGTCATGGATAGAATCCCACTGGACCACGCCCACAACGAGGCCACGCCTCTCGTGGAATGAGCCCTGATGCCCAGAGGGCATTGCAGACCTTTTGACGTGTAAGCAGCAGCTATAGCGTCCACTATCCATTTGGACAGGCTCTGTTTCGCGGAGCCGAGACCCTTGGTGCGCCCACCAAACGAAACAAAAAGCTGTTCTGAACGCCTGAAGGAGGCGGAGCGCGTAATGTAAAATCGCAGCACCCTGACAGGGCAGAGGAGATTCACATCATTTTCGCTGTCAGATGCTGGCAGAGCTGACAGCGAAATAACTTACGCTCTGAATGGAGTGCCCATCACTTTAGGAACATAGCCATGTCTAGGTCTGAGGATGACTTTAGAGTCATTCGGCCCAAACTCAAGACACGACGCGCTGACAGACAGCGCGTGCAGGTCCCCCACACATTTTACTGATGACAGTGCAGTCAGAAAGACTGTTTTCAGTGACATATTTCAACCCCACGGAGTCTAGTGGTTCAAATGGAAAGACTTTCAGGGCCTCGAGGACCAATGAAAGATCCCACATAGGAACCGACGGGGGGCGCGGTGGTTTCATCCTTCTAGCTCCTCTAAGGAAGCGGATGACCAACTCATGTCTTCCCAGTGACTGGCCATGCGTCGATTCTGCGAACGCTGCCACGGCCGCCACGTATACTTTGAGCGTGGATGGGGACCTCCCCTTATCCAACAGCTCTTGTAGGAAGGTGAGCAGATGCGCCACCCCGCATGTCCGTGGGTCCAGACCTCTGTCGGTGCACCATCCGGAGAACACCGACCATTTAGACGCGTAGAGCCTTCTCGTGGAAGGAGCTCTAGACTGCGTGATCGTGTTCATCACTCCTTCTGGTCGGGCAACGAGTACCCGGTGATCAACCATGCGTGCAGAGACTAGCGCTCTGGATGGGGATGCCAGATCGTGCCGCAAGCCTGAGAGAGGAGATCTGCCCTCACCGGAATCGGTCACGGAGCTGTATGTCACAGTCGTGCCAGTTCCGGGAACCAAATCTGATTCTCCCAACGCAGGGCTATGAGGAGCACCGAGTGGCGCGTTTCCCTGATTCTCTTGATCACCTGTGGTAACAGAGAGACCAGAGGGAAAGCATATAGCGGGAGGCTGGGCCAAACCTGGGCCAGCGCGTCCTAGTCCTTCGAGAAGAACGTCGGGCATTGAGCGTTGGCTTTTGACGCAAATAGGTCGACTTCCGCTCTGCCGAATAGGCGCCACAGTTTCTGGACCGTTTGGGGGTGCAGGGACCATTCCCCTGGGGGAACATTGTCCCTGGACAGTTTGTCTGGGCCGTCGTTCAAATGGCCAGGCCCATCGCCGCCCTCAGCGAGCGCAGGTGCATCTGAGACCAAATCAGGATGTGTTCCGTCAGGTTGCAGAGAATTCTGGATCTGACACCGCCTTGACGGTTTACATAGGATACCACAGACATGTTGTCCGAGCGGACAAGAACATGTTGGTCCTGTATGAACGGGAGGAAGCGCTTCAGCGCGTTCTCGACTGCTATCATTTCCAAACAGTTTATGTGAAAACACTTCTCTTGGTCTGACCACTGGCCGAAGACCGGTCTGCCCTCGAACAGCGCGCCCCAAGCCGAGTTGGATGCGTCTGTCGAAATGACTTTCCGATAAGAGATGGTTCCCATCATCACTCCCTGCTGGTACCAGTCGGCTACTAACCAGGGCTGCAGAGCTGCTATGCAGGTCTGAGTCACTGATTTTCTGGCCGCCAGAAACCCAAGCTCGGCGGGACGCGCGAGCAGGCCCAGCTGAAGCACCGCTGCAGCTGATGCCATACAGCCCAACATCCTTTGAAATGTTTTCAAAGGGAGAAAGCTGCCCTTCTGGAAAGATGCGGCTAGGTGGCGAACACGGTGCACGCGCTGTGTCGATAAACGAACCGTCATGGTCACCAAATCCAGTTCTATTCCTAAAAAAAGGAAATTGACTGGCCTGGCAGTAATGAGCTCTTGGTCCAGTTGACCGTGAGACCCAAGCTTTCCAGGTGACTGAGAAGCACTGTTCTGTGAGATAGCAGTTCGGTCTCTGACTGTGCCAATATCAGCCAATCGTCCAGATAGTTCATTATTTGCAGCCCCTGACTTCTCAGGGGGGCGAGCGCTGCGTCCATGCACTTCGTAAATGTACCGGGTGCTAGAGACAGGCCGAACGGCAGGACGGTGTATTGATATACCTGACCGTCGAAGGCAAATCTCAAAAATTGCCTGTGACGGGGTATTATCTGAATCTGAAAATAGGCATCCTTCAGATATAGAGAAATAAACCAGTCCCTCTGGCGAACGTGCGCGAGG
This sequence comes from Tiaroga cobitis, assembly GCA_030578255.1. NCBI lineage: Eukaryota > Metazoa > Chordata > Actinopteri > Cypriniformes > Leuciscidae > Tiaroga > Tiaroga cobitis. The sequence continues at coordinate 19,329,518 of CM060604.1, read as the reverse complement.
ATTTTCCTGGTCGTAAGCATTTTGAACGGTCTTTTCGCAAGCACTTTGTTCAAATGTCTCAGATCTAGGATGGTCTGAAGGCTCCGTCCTTCTTGGGTACGAGAAAATATCGGCTGTAAAAGTCTGACTCGCTCAGAGAAGGGGGTACCTTTTTTATAGCCCCTTTGCACAGCAGCTTTGCTATTTCTGTGTGAAGTAGGTGTGCTACTTCCGCATTCACTATCGTCGCGGTCCGGGCTCGAAGGCACGGGGGACGGCGAATGAATTGAAGTGTATAGCCCTGCTTTATTGTGCTCAGCACCCATTCTGAAATCCCTGGGATAGTTTCCCACGCAGCTATGTGAGCTGCAAGGGGGCGAATGGCCTCCGGGTTCAGATCGCCGCCATTTGCGGGCTTGTAAAACTGAACCGGAGCCGAAAACGCAGCGCGCGCGTCTCGGTTCTGGGCAATGGCTGCTCGGTGAAAGCCGAAACTGGCTGATTTATGTGAGATGTCCCAATCATAAGGGATGGGGAACATTTTCTTTTCACTTTTTGATGCGCGAGCAGCGCTCTGGGCGGAAAAGCTTTCTGTAAGCGTGAGCGCGGGCACGAGACTTACAACTGTATTTGACGCCCCGATCGTAATGGATGGGGAGCGTCTTATTAATGCCCTGCGTTTTGTGATAACACTTAAACGCGCGGGCGGCGCCCAGGGGGAGGTTTATGTTAGTAAGCGTGAACGCTCTCTGGCGGGCAGGAGACTTACACTGGGGCGTGGGCACCTTCACTACACTTAAAACACCGACGGTGTGAGCCGGACTGGCTGTTTTACATGTGACGTCCCGGGTGCTTTTAAACAGGGAACGTTTATGAAAACTTGTAATGTGCGAGCAGCGCCGGAGGTGATGTGTCTGTTAGTAAGCGTGAGCGCTAGTGAGCGGGCATGTAACTTACATTCTTAACCTGACATGTATGAGGCTGTTCTGGCCGTGTGACAGAGCAGACAGAAAATAGGCGTGAGCACAGAGTTGTGGGCACGTTTCCTACATCTAGCACTCGAGCAGCATTTGCCAGCTTTATGAGAGTGGGCTCTGCGGGAGACACGGGGGGTATCGTGCTTGTGTGTAAGGGTGAACACCGAGATGTGGGCACCTTTTCTACACTCAAGACACCAACGGCGTGAGCCGGATAACCAGACATTATACTCACTTGAGATTTCTCTGGGTCGCCGCGAGAACGGCGGATGTGTGCAGGCGAGCGGGTTGCATTACCGGCTCGTTGGCTGCCAAATACACCGCTGCAGTATCTCGAAGGGGACTGAAAGGGCGAGACATTTCGACGGCGGCGCGCAAGCCCGTCCGGGTCATGCAGAGAGGCCGAGGGGGCTCTGCATGACGCGAGGGCGGGGTAGCTCTCTTGTAACGTGAAGAGAGCTAGCCGCCTGCTCGTTGGTCGAGCAGAACTGTATAAAAATGTCTGCTTTTACCACGCATCCAGTGCGTCGCGTATGTTGATGCCCGTCCGGGTCATGCAGAGAGCTCGAGAGGGCTCTGCACGATGCGCGAATGGGGACGCGAGGGCGGGTTAGCTCTCTTGTAACGTAAAGAGAGCTAGCCGCGTGCTCGTTGGTCGAGCAGAACTGTATAAAAATGTCTGCTTTTACCACGCATCCAGTACGTCGCGTATGTTGATGCCCGTCCGGGTCATGCAGAGAGCTCGAGAGGGCTCTGCATGACGCACGAACGGCGATGCGAGGGCGGGGTAGCTCTGTCACGTAAAGAGAGCTAGCCGCGTGGCGCTGTGGTTAAGACTTCGATTCGAGCCCACAGGGTCGGCATCGGAAGTTCCTCGCAGTGCTCGCATCCTCCATCGAGAGGGCAAGGCTGCGTGTTCCTGGCCCAGGCAAACAGCGCAGATGGGCGGTCTGCAACACTGAGCGGCTCTGCACGAGCCATAGGCAGTGCGAGACATCTTGAAAAAGACGTCTCGCTGCTCTTTTAGGAAGTGTAGAACACAGAATACAGAGATAAAACAATATGTCGCCGGATAGCGTAGCTCGCACAGATGGCTGAAGGTGGCGAAGACGGCCGGCTTCCTCAGCGCTGTCCTAAGCTGGCGGTTTCGCTTGTTCGACGGCGGCGGTGGCTTCTCTCAGATCCAGCGATGCGAAGAGCTCGCTGAAGAGACGAAAAATCAGGGAAGTCAGCCTACAGCCCCTACTTTTATACGCTAAGCCATGCCCATTCTGGCGGGCTGTGACGCTATGAAGGCGTGGGCGCCCTTCATTGAGCGTGACATCACGCCGGGCTCACTGGTAGGCTGCAGCAGTTGCCCGCAGGGCAGCCAATGAGCACGCGAGATGGCCTGCTCTAGGTCTGCTAGCTGCTGCACTGCGTTGACAATGAATACAAAATTAAGGATAATTTTTTGGCTTCAATATCTCGAGAAGATGAATCTTTCCCTTAGCGTAAGCCAAACTTACGCAATACGAGAGAACCACCATCTACAATTACTTAAAAAAAAAAAAAAAAAAAAAAAGTGGCACATACAAAAGGTTCTTATATACAGTACAAGTGCATATGGTTTTCACACTGCATGTCAACCTCTCTCTTTTGAAGAGAAGCTGTTGCCAATTTAAAATGGTTTACAAAAAAAGTCTGTCCTGAACTTAGTTTTTGCCTCAGCAACCATGTTACTCAAACCTGTTACTCTGGTTGGCAAGTGATGCTGCATTGTATGAACAATATATAATCGGCCGCCTTGTATCATCTTCTTGTACATCTTCTAGTCAGAACACGGCAGGGGAGTGGAGAGTTCACAATATCCGCTGAGGAAATGCTTTTCTATGGTGAGGAACTTTTATGTCAGACTTGTTCAGGTGTTGCAAAGTTAATGGTCTGAAGAAAGATTGAGGAATTGGTGTTCAGTGTGGCAGTTATAAAGGCAGAGAGCCAACCGCCATTCATGGCAATGCCTTGGCCGGGTTTTTCTTCTTTTCCTTTTCTGCAGATCTCCTGCACCCCCTGCAGTACCTTCTTGCCTTCTTGCCAGTAAAAGTAAAAAGTAGCTTATTTAAAATTTACTCAGAGTAAAAGTTACTGAGTTACTTTTTTAACAGCGGGGGTGGGGGACTCTCCCATGTATGGTGGTAATGGTAGGAGATTTTCACAGTATGATAACGTCTCAGAAAATATCATGGTTTACAGTATTAATCAATTATTAAATAAACTGTGTTATTATTATTATTATTATCATCAGTTAAAATGACAGTTAAATTAATGAAAACTGGGTTTTTTTGTTTTGTTTTTTGCTTTTATTATAACAAACTTGAAACCATTTGTTTGTTTTGTTAATTAAAAAATTTAAATTTCAATAAAACATGTCCAATCAATTAAATTTGATAATTTATAATGAATTAGATTAACAACTTATTTTTAACGTTAATAATTTATTAAAATGTTTAAGAATAATATTGTCCTATGAAATGTATTTATTCAGAAAATTAATGTTTCTTTTTATGATTTAATCCAAGTATATTATCAAAAACGGTGGTAATCAAATTTAAATTTAAACTTGTGTCCTTTTGGGGAAGCGCTGCAAAAACGGATTTACTAAATTAAATCATGGACAAAAAATGTATATTCCTTTAATGTTTAAATAAAATGTATTATTTTTGTTATTATTATTATTATTTTGAGAAGGAGAAATTATGACAGAAATATATTACTATTCTACTAGTAAAACCGAACTTTTATTTTGACGGGTTGTAGTGAAGACCAAAAATGTAGAAAAGTGTTTCAAAGTGTAGTTGACAATGGTTTAGTTTTTCTCAAATAAAATGATGAAAATGCTCATTAGGTGTTCTCTCAGAGCACCTCTGGAAATGTTCATGTATTCATATCCTCAAATTGTTTGTGAGACGCTGAAAACACCATGAAACGTCACGCCTACTTGAGTATGTAGTAGAAAAAGCGGCGCAGCTCAGCAGAACAAATAGGGATAGGCCTATATTTACATGCAGTATTTTTGTGCTTAAATATTCAAAGACCATGTCGCGATTGGATTTATTGCACAGTTCTACTTTCCATGTATTCATGCATCCATTATTTTGCGTGTTTTACGTGACATCTGCGTTATGTGAATTCCATTTTCATGACTGGATTCCGGGATTCCCTCAGCATAACGTAAATCATTCGGCCTTAAATTATAATCGGGAGGGACATACCTTTATCTGCAGGAGGGATGGTGTGTCCTATGTATCCTCCTTTTTCAGCCACTTTGCGTCCACATTTTTTGCAAATCGGATATTTATCCTCGAGGACAACCACATTTTTTTTCTACAAAGTATTTCCATACTGGCCATAATCCGCTTCATAAGAATTCGAGGGCGCTTTCAGCGTCAGCTGGGTCTGCGACTGCGTCACCTTTCTTGCGCGTTTGTTCTCCCGCCCTTCAACCAATGCAGTAGTTTCCGGAGTGTGATTTTTTTTTTCTCTCCCTTGCATTATTATTTTTTACTCAGTAACGGATATGATTTCAAAAGTAGCGAAGTAAAATACTTCAAACAAAACGTACTTAAGTAAAAGTAAAAGTACAGTTCCCTATCAAGGCTACAGAACTTCGACATTACGAATGTCGTATATGGGAACTCCTCTCATCCTTCACTTCCGCTGAAATCTTATAGGCTAACGCCAGCAGAGCTGGCCAATTGACGCGAATATGCATATACTGACACCTCATAGCAGTATATATGCAAGGAGCGCCAATTCCTTCTTCAGAATCTTTCTCTTCACGCTCAAATCGTGTGCTAGAAAGCTGATACTAAACAAACTTTGGATACAATTCGCTGTCGTTGAAGGTGCGCCGGAGATTCCTGAACTGTCTCCAGCATCCGATGGCGACCGTTTGCAACCTATGTTCGGGCCCCATAGTGCCCCCAGACATGCACCTGTTTTGCGTCGCGTGCATGGGGCTGGCCCACGCCGAGTCAGCCCTCAGGGATGGAGGGTCCTGCGACTTCTGTGCGGACATGTCCCTCCGAGCCCTCAAGGCCAGGCGGGACGAAGCTCGCGCTGCTGCGGGGATTGGGCCTGCTGCCGCCACCGAGCCGCTGGCAGGCCCCCCCAACCGCGGAGTCGAGGTTCGACCCCCGACCCGTGAGTTTCCCCGACCCTTCCTTTCAACCCCCTCGCGAGGTCGCTGACTTCGTGTCCATTGGGGCGAGTGAGGAGGAAGACTCTATGTCCTTGTCAGCCTCCGAGAACGACTGGGGTGCGGAGCAGGCCGCTCCTCTGGCAACCACGGAGCAAGAGACCCCGGCGGACCTGCAGGAAGAGCTCTTCCGTATCCTCTCGAAGGCCGTCGAGGAACTGTATTTATCGTGGAAAGCCCCCGATGAGCCATCAAAGAGCAAACTGGATACGTGGTTCCTCCAATCGAGCCGCCGTCAGGCCGCTTCGAGAAGAGGAACACCGTTCTTTCCCGACGTGCATGAGCACGTGGTGAAGTCGTGGGCGGCCCCGCAATCGGCGCGCACCCTCACTTCAACCCAGGCCATGTTTGCCCCCGTGGACGAGGTCCTGACCGCTCGGGCAAGAGGAGAGGAGAGCGCCAGGATGGCCCCGCGTCCAAGCGACGTGCTCGAGAGCACGTGGTCCCTCAGCGTTCTGCGAGCGACACGTGCAGTTATGTTGCGAATGTTGTGTGTTGTTCAAAAATAAAGCAAATTACTTCTTCACAAACAGAGCTTTTTTCTCCTCTTGCACCACACACTGTGTTACCCGCCCTGCCCTCGAGCAGCGCAGAGTCACGGTCATTAACTATAAAGGCACCTCACGGGAAGCGCGAGGTGTCTATTTCCAGCCCTCACATATCGGTGATGACCGCAGGTTTAGTTCAGCCCACACTCAGTCGTTTCCAGACAGCGTGGGAAGCTATTCCGGGCATTTCGCCGTGGGTGTTGAACGTAATTCGGCGCGGGTACACACTTCAGTTCAAACGCAGACCTCCCCGCTTTTGCGGCGTAATTCAGTCATTAACTTTGCCCCAAAGTGCTCACGTACTGAGACAAGAAGTGTGCAGCCTGCTCGAGAAGAAAGCGATAGAACCCGTCCCCCCGAGCGAGCGGGAGAGCGGGTTCTACAGCCGCTACTTCGTAGTACCGAAGAAGGGAGGGGGTCTCCGCCCTATACTGGATCTGAGACCCGTCAACAGAGCACTTCACAAGCGCGCCTTCAGGATGACCACACTGAAGCAAATCCTGGCGCAAATTCGCCCAGGGGATTGGTTCACTTCGGTGGATTTAAAGGACGCTTACTTTCATATCCAGATAGTAAAGCAGCACAGGCGTTTGCTGAGGTTTGCGTTCGAGAATTCAGTGTACCAATAAACGGTGCTTCCCTTTGGGCTAGCTCTCGCTCCTCGAACGTTTTCAAAATGCATAGACGCGGCACTTTCACCCCTCAGATCGAGCGGGATGCGCGTTTTGGACGACTGGCTGGTTCTCGCGCAGTCGAAAGAAACGCTGGTCAGCCATGTGGAAGTCCTCCGTCACTTGGAGATGCTCGGTTTGAAGGTGAACTTCCAGAAAAGTGTGCTCACACCGAGTCAGACTTCCACTTTCCTGGGAACATGCTTGGACTTGAGAGCGCGTCTCTCCCCCGAGCGAGCGGAGGCTCTGAGCTCCTCTCTCGGTCGCTTCAGACCTGGCAGGCTCGTCCCGCTGAAGGAATTTCAGAGACTATTGGGACTGATGGCAGCGGCTTCTTCAGTGTGTCACCTGGGGCTGCTGCATATGAGACCGCTTCAACACTGGCTGAAAACGCACGTCCCCCCCCCCCCGAGTGCGTGGTATTCCGGCCACAAGCGCATCATGGTCACCCGCGGATGCGCCCGCGCCCTGGTCCCGTGGAAGAACCCCGACCTCTTCAGCTCAGGCGTCCCTATGGGTTTAGTGACACGGCGCGTGGAGGTCCTGACGGACGCCTCGTCCACCGGATGGGGGGCGGTCTGCTTGGGCAAGCCCGCCTCGGGTCGGTGGTCAGAGAGGCAGATGGAGTGGCACATAAATCGCTTGGAGCTGGAAGCGGTCTCTCTAGCTCTAAAAGCTTTCCGGTCACGGCTGGAGCAGCAACATGTGTTGATTCGGACCGACAACACTTCCGTGGTCTCGTACATAAATCGTCAAGGTGGTGTACATTCCAGAGCCCTATTCAAGCAGGCGGAGTCCCTTCTGCTGTGGGCGGACCGGTTCTTTCTCTTTCTCTCGGCGACCTCTTTGCGACGAGCGAGAACACGCATTGTCAGATGTTCTTTTCGCTGTCCCGTTCCCCTCGGGAGACGGACGCACTAACTGCACGGTGGCCGAAAGGCTGTCTCTATGCTTTTCCCCCGGTGAAAATCTTGCCCTTGGTGTTGTGCAAAATCAGGGAGGAGAAGGCGTTGGTGATTCTGGTAGCCCCGAACTGGCCGAATCAGCCTTGGTTCGCGAACTTGGTGGAGTTACTGGCAGGGCAGCCATGGGAGATTCCCCTCAGAAAGGACCTGCTGTCCCGGGCGAGCGGAACGATCTGGCATCACAGCCCCGGACTATGGAGCCTTTCATGTGTGGCCGCTGCAGGGTCGCTGAGCGGGCAGGATGCGCTGCACGCGCGAGTTTTGAATACCATCGCGGAAGCGAGAGCTCTGTCCACCAGGCGCCTGTACGCTCTGAAGTGGGGTGTTTTCTCAAAATGGTGTCAGGATGACGATATAGACCCAGCGAACTGCTCTGTGTCGGTTATTCTGCGCTTTCTTCAGCACAGGATGGATGAAGGGAGCCTTCCATCCACTCTGAAGGTATACGTGGCCGCTATTGCAGCGTTTCATCCCCATGTTGATGGACAGTCTATCGGCAGGCATGCGTCGGTGACTCGGTTCCTCAGGGTGGCTAGGAGATTACACCCTGCACGGCCGCCTTCGGTGCCGCCGTGGGATTTAGCTTTGGTCTTGGAAGCATTGTCACAACCACCGTTTGAGCCCTTAGCCTCTATTGCCATTAAGGAGCTTTCAGTCAAAACGGCGCTGCTTCTCGCTCTCGCTTCGGCGAAGCGGGTTGGGGATTTACAGGCTTTCTCTGTAAGTGAGAATTGTATTCGCTTTGGGCCGGGAAACTGTAATGTAACTCTCAGACCGAGACCGGGCTATGTCCCTAAATCTCTCAATACCCCGTTCAGAGCGCAGATAGTTTCTCTGCCGGCAATGTCTGCTGAGCCATCAACCTCCCAGGGTTCGGATGCTCAGAGTGCTATTTGCCCAGTCAGAGCACTTCGGGAATACATTTCTCGTTCGGCTGCTTTTCGGAAATCGCACCAGCTGTTTGTGTGCTTTGGTGGGTGCAACAAAGGACGGGGAGTCTCTAAACAGAGGCTTGCTCACTGGATTGTGGTCGCTATTGTTTTGGCTTATGATCGCCTGGGGCAGGAATGTCCCCTTAACGTCAAGGCTCATTCGACTATGGCGATTGCCTCCTCGTGGGCCTGGACTAAAGGGATGTCTATTCAGGATTTATGTCTGGCGGCTGGCTGGTCTTCTCAGAACACGTTTGCCAGGTTTTATAAGTTGGATTTGCCCTCTGTAGCGTCTCGAGTGCTTTCGGTGAGTTCATTGTGTACACAGCATTGAGAGAGCTGCTCTGCGCTTTGCTCATGAGTTGTTCTGTGTTTTGTGTATTTTTACCGTTGCCACCGCTATGTGTTTGCCTTCTTTACTGTTGTTGTTGCCCTGTTGATCTTCAGTGCAAACTTTTCCCGGTTATAATGCTCGGGATATGCAAATTCTGGAAGTGTTTTGTAAGCTTGTGATAAGTCCCCTTGGGCCTATCAGAGGTTAGAGGTTCGCTATTGGCCATCTCAGCCTATCGGAAGCTTGCATGCTGGGAGGCGTTTGGATCTGTGTCAGTGGTTTGTTTTGGCTTCCAAGGCGGGATTCTATACTGTTCCCATATACGATGTCGAAGTTCCGTAGCCTTGATAGGGAATGTCTCCGGTTACTTACGTAACCTCGATTCCCTGAGAGGCAAGGAACGAGACATTACGCTCGCCGCCGTGTTCGCTATTGATTTTAGCGTTTTGTTCGATTCTGAAGAAGGAATTGGCGCTCCTTGCATATATACTGCTACGAGGTGTCAGTATTTGCACATTCGCGTCAATTGGCCAGCTCTGCTGGCGTTAGCCTATAAGATTTCAGCGGAAGTGAAGGATGAGAGGAGTTCCCATATACGACATCCGTAATGTCTCGTTCCTTGCCTCTCAGGGAACCGAGGTTACGTAAGTAACCGGAGACGATTTTAACAACTACTTTAAAAAGTAGAAGTACACAAAAAAAACTACTTAATTACGTAACGCGAGTAAATTTAATTCGTTACTTTCCACCTCTGACCACTGCTGTAGCAGACATAGGCAGGTGGAAAGTTTCAGAGGAACTTAATTTAAATTAAATTATTTTATAATGTTTCCTGAGGTGCACTTATAAATGTTAGTATGATTTTTACATAAAAATGGTCATAATTTAGAAATAAAAGGCCATTTTATACCCTGATTTCAGCCCTCTGATTTGAACACCCTGTTGAAAGGGGTGTGTCTGCTGTGAGACTTCAATGTAAACGCCCACTGCTGATTGGCTAGCATATTGCATATGAAATAAGTATTACACGTGGAAATCTCGAAAACTGTCGAGATTAACAAATCGTGAAAAGTGTTGATTATAGCATTATATTTAGATCTAAAAGGTTGGAGCGATGAGTAGCCAATGACAGACATGTCTGTTGAGCGCATGATATCTGCACTTTCAACGAATGCTTTCATCATAACTAACAGTTCAAACATGATGTAAACAGCATGTGTAGACAGCACAATTAACATGGTTAATTGCATGTTATGCCATTGCTGTCCGGTCCATTACTTTTTGCGAAGCCTGCGGCAAAATGCCACTGATTTATCAAAGAATCCACAGTGAAATGTCACGAAAAAACTAATAATGCTCTCCTGACATTCACATAGCTGAAAATAAATAAGCACTTTCCTAGCATTAGGAACCTTTAGAAGGTAATGTTATTTTAGTAGAGTTATCCTGCATTTCTTTTATCTTCTCATCTCACTAACACCCCAGAGAGCGGCCCCAAAGAAGGGATGATGTATAAGTAGGTGTTGATCTTTTGCAGAGACATTCTTTCAAAATATCTATGACACTATAAATCGGCACATTCCAAAACGAGTCATTTGCAGACCTTGGTTTCAATAAAAGCTGTTTTTGGACTAACAAGGAGCTCTGAAGGAGCTTTTTAGCTCTGAAACTTACAGGATATACTTATAGTATGATGAACTCTTATGTAAAAAGCACAAGAAAATGTGATTTCTCAATTCATGACCCCTTTAAATGTTGAGGAAGCAATGTTATTGGCTGCAGGATCAGCAGAGGCCAATCAGTTTGTGCCATGTGATAATGATGTAATTGCTTGTAGATTGCAGGAAAAGGACCTCAGCCGGCGCCCACTAGAGTTTCATGACTGACCTAGATATTTAAGATGGCATAAAGCCAGTAAAAATCAGTCAGCACATGCAAATGGCATCTTTCAGGTTGGTTCAAGGAGGAAAACATCTATGAAATCTAGCTGGTAGCTAAAAGCAGCAGTCCAGTTCCTGACTCTCGTGAGAATCACAAAACATTTCTTATTTCCAGAGCTAGGTGCGGTTTTAATCAGTGCTGTACAGTAACGAAGTAAATGTAATTCGTTACTGTACTTAAGTAGCTTTTTTGCGTATCTGTACTTTACTCAAGTATTTACATTTTGGGAGACTTTTACTTTAACTCCATTACATTTCAAAGTCAAATATCTTACTTTTTACTCTACTACATTTTCAAAATCAGTCATCCTTTTTATTCATGAGTGGATAAAAACGTAACTGGTCAAAAGAGCCACCAACCACAGTACAGAACTTGTCTTGGCGGTATCTACTAAGAGCAAACCAGCGCCGTTAAATATGAGAGTTGCGATTAACATAGATGGTTGTGACAGTGATCTCACCGCCGCGCGGTCGCGTTATTCGTGTAGCTCTCAATAGTTCCAAACAAATCGCGTTGACAATGATTTTAAGCGGGACAGAGAGCAGCAGCTATTATTGCAGCAATTATCAGTAAGTATTGACGCATAATGTACATTGCTTACGTTGCCACTAAAATGACTTCCATATAATAGCTTTTTTTTCTGGGGAGTAGCCTAGCAGAAACACTGCATTAATACATTTTTGTGTTTAATTTTGGAGAGAAATTGGCTGCTCCCATAACATATATATATATATATATATATATTAAATGGTGTTGTGCAGGTTTATGTGAATGTATCATAACATTAAGATGTTAATAATTATGAGCATAGGCGCTGGAGAAAAATATATACAGTAAATACAGTAAATGTTTTATACCTTATGGGAACAGTCCCCTTTCCTCCTAAATTAAACGCACAACAATATATATATATTGTTGTATATATATCAGACTCAATGTCATTTCATTAATAGATTGGTGTGCCAAGAGGCATGTACCTCCGGAAGAACTTTTTTTTTTTTAAATAACCCCTTAAACCATGACTTCTGGCAAGTTTTGTGGATAAAAATTGACATTTTGAGACATACAAATACGACATACCATCAACAGATTCAAGGTGATTATTGCAGCACGCACCTTGAACTGGTCACAAACAGAAACCTTCATTTTATAATTTTAGACAGGATTTTTCACGTTTTTGTTTTGTGTTCATTTTCAGCTATAATGTAGATATTGATAGGGGAAAAATGAAATGGCACAACCCAGAAAAAGATTATTTATAATTTATTGAAAATTTTAGGCCACACCCAATCTGTGAGCACTTAATTTTTTACATTTTTCATTTTAACATTTTTAAAATCAAAAGTTTTAAGTTAACATTATTATGCACAATGAATGAAGTGAACAAACATGAACAATCAAGTGTTTTATTTGACTTGACTGTACCTTTATTTAATCCAAAACTGTGTTCGTATTTCATTTAAAAAGACTTTTTAAAAGAGTTATCCAGCCAAGAATAAGCCTAGAACTGAGCGGACTAATAACAGCACTCGGGTGTCGGTCCGAGACTGTGCTCATGTACTCCTGCTCGTAAAACTACCCGGATACAACCGCACCCGAGTCCACGTTCACATATCGCGTTTTTTGCGCGCAAATGCGTTCTTTCAATTGTAGGCGCACGTGGCGAGATGAAAACATCGTAACATCTCATCTCAACACGCCATGTGACAAAAACCAACCGATCAGCTTTGGCCTTTCCGTAACAACATCGACAGCTCGGCCGAACAGCTGATCATAGCTGTACAGGGCGGCTTTTTATTTATCATCTCCATAAATATATCTAGTAGTAAAGCTAATGCAAGGGCTAGAAATCAATTAATTCTTTGCTGCTAATTCCTCGTCCTCATGGAGAGAGCCGCTTTCTACTTTCTAAAAGCTCTTGCTCTCTCCCGTGGCGTCTGTCGTTGCTATGCAACCATTAACAGAGGCAGCCTGGAGAAACGATCGCGCTTCCCGCGCGCCTACATTTGAAAAAACGAATTTGCAGTGCACGCTCAGAAAAACACGCTACGTGAACGGCCCCTTATGGCAACGTGACATTAGCCTAATCGAAAATATTTCCATATGTGGCTCTTTCCTCCTTTCTTGTCAACAAGTGGATTCAGAGCCACCGCATTAGCAGAGCCAGCGGACGCCACGTCTCAGTGTTTTTAGGTGTGTAAGTGGATCATGTGAAGATTTTGCAGCGACGCTGAAAATCCAGTGGCGGCGCTGCGCCGCTGCTAAATACATTGTAGGGGAAACACTGGGTATATGTACTTCGTCCACCACTGGTTTTAATGACCTCTTACCTCAAACCCTTCCCAGTTCCCAAAATCTCTTCCTGAGAATCGCAGCTGGGGCTTATTTCCCCCCTTCTCTTGGTGGAAGTGGTGAAGGGAGTGATTGCTTGTTTAAACAAAAAGTGCAGAGCTGCCCCCGAGATCCCGGGTTTCCAGTAGCTGAGGTTGACCACAGAGAAAAAGAATTCGGCTGTTCCAACATGGCAGTCTGTTGCCACGGTGTACAAAGCCAAAAGCCAGCCAGGCCACTAATTTCCCTAAATTGTGTCATAAATGGGACTAAATGCGGAACCTTAAACCAGAATATCTAAAGTACACATTATTTAGCTTAGCATCAATGGAGAGCAAAATAAATAAAAAAACTGAGCTATAAACACAGGTGTCGTAAACACTAAAACAACACCATTAAGTGTCTTATGAGAAGTGCACTGGATTTGTGAAGTGAGGCAAATGAACACTTCCAAAATGCATGGTGTTGCTCAACAGACAATAACTGTATGCCACATAAACTGGGAATGCTGATCTCTGCAATTGTCTGGCCTTATCCACTTTATCGGTTTGTGTACTTGGGTTTTATTGATAGATTTTATTGACATGTTTATATATAGGGGTTTTTAAACTGGGCTGGAAAAGGGTGCTAGGATGTCCGTGAAATGAGTGTGTGTATAATAAATACGGTGTATGTATATGTATATATATGTATATATATATATATATATATATATATATATATATATATATATATATATATATATATATATATATATATATATATATATATATATATATATATATATATAAAACATATATATATAAAACCAAAATAGAGACGACACTTAAATTTAGTAGGAATCTTCCTTGGATTCCCTGATTTAAGTACATTAACACCACTGCTGTCTTTATTCAATTTAGTTGTCAGCAGGTGGTGCATGATGTGCAAATTAAACTAGTTAAGGCATGCTACCAGAGAGAAGCTGACTTTAACAACACTGAAGATAAGAGATAAGATTTAAGAGCTAAAAAAGGAGTTTCATGAAATTGTAATTATCTGGCATTTAACAATGTATCACAAGACACAGGCTCACATAATTGTCATGTCAAAATGGCAATATTTATAGGACTGCCAAACAAAGTTTCATTACAGTGAAAATTACTTATTTTTGGTTTGTCGAAGATCTTCTGCCACACACTTTCAGAAATTTTATGAGAACACAACATTTTGAACACTTTGATGCACACAGACAGACAATGCTCAAAATACAACAACTGTCCACAAGGCTCCTGACTACAAATGTTTGGTGAGCAAGAAAACAAAAACTGTGCACACTGTGAGTCAGGGCTGAAGGAGTCAGTGTTGGAATTGTAGGTTCCAGCTTGACATCCTCCTCCACAAACACTATAAATAGAGCTCGATTCAGCCACACCTTCTCTGATGCGAGTTCTGTGTCCAGAAACCAGCCATAACACACCACCTCCTCTGCAATAATAGTGCATTGCTCAAAAAAAAAAAAAAAACACACCACCTAGTATAAAGAGAGAATGTACTCATTTACACAACATTTTACATACAAACATACCTAATTTTATATCTAAAAGCCAAAATTAAAATGTAATATAGGGGGAAAATCCCATAAAAATAGCGAAACTAAAAGTGAACTAAAATGAACCCAGAAATTAACTAAATTACATTTATACCACAGAGAAGGCTGGAAAACGGGCTCTTCACTGGCCACTACCACAGCTACTCAGCGGCTAGGAAGGTATAGATAATGCATAAAGTTTTCAAAAGACCATCCATCCATCCATCCTCTTCCGCTTATCCGGGGTCAGGTCACGGGGGCAGCAGTCTAAGCAGAGATGCCCAGACTTCCCTCTCCCTAGACACTTCCTCCAGCTCTTTCGGGGGGACATCAAGACATTCCCAGGCCAGCCGGGAGACATAGGCCCTCCAGTGTGTCCTAGGTCTTCCCCAGGGTCTCCTCCCAGTGGGACGTGCCCGGAACACCTTCCCGGGAAGGCGTCCAGGAGGCATCCGGAACAGATACCCGAGCCACCTCAGCTGACCCCTCTCAATATGGAGGAGCAGTGGCTCTACTCTGAGCTCCTCCCGAGTAACCGAGCTTCTCACCCTATCTCTAAGGGATCGCCCAGCAACCCTGGGGAGAAAGCTCATTTCGGCCGCCTATATCCGGGATCTTGTCCTTTTGGTGATGACCCAAAGCTCATGACCATAGGTGAGAGTAGGAACGTAGATTGACCGGTAAATCGAGAGCTTCGCCTTGCGGCTCAGCTCCTTCACCACGACAGACCGGTACATCGACCGCATTACTGAAGAAGCGTCACCGATCCGTCTGTCAATCTCCCGTTCCATCCTTCCCTCACTCGTAAACGAAACCCCAAGATACTTAAACTAGAGATGCACCGATTGATCGGCTGGTGACCTGAATCGGCCGGTTTTCACGTGATCGGCCGGTCAGTCTGTGATAATCAGATTTTATGCCGGTCAAATGCACTCGGGCGCCGCATGATTAACATCGCGCAAGATCAGCATCACACGTGCACACGGAACGCGCACATGTAGGAAACCTCGTGAATTACGGCCGTTTCACACCGCAAGGTGCAGCGCGTTTTTTTTTTTTCGGCGTGCATGTTAATCAATGAGTGCATTCACACCGGGAGCCGGAGCAGCGCGTGAGCGTCGAGCAGGAGTGTCGCGTGAGCAACAGTGAGTGAAGCGTTGGTTTCGGCGCCGAATCTATTTTTGCTGCGCTCAATTTAAGTGAAAGCACACTTTTGATGGACAAAATAAATATGATTTCATCCAAAAAGTGCCCAAAATGCAAATAATTTGCATGTCTGGTGTGTTTTAACAAGAACTGAAGTAGGCTAGGCTATGTCAGAAAGAAAATGAAGACTCAAAAATATTTAAAGAAAATTTACCCATTTAAACTTGTTTTTATTATTTCCCAATCGTTTCCCTGCACATGCTCCACTTGTCCTGTTTAGCTTGGCTGGACATGTGTCAGATGAGAGAAGAACTGTTTGAGAAATGCCATTGATATACAACAAGTGATTGCAATAGGCCTGTGTGTGTGTGTGTGAGAGAGAGCAATATCTTTATACTGCAAGGCTATATTTATTTAATTTTTATTTGTTTATATATTACTTTATTGCCATTACCTGTTTTCATACAGAAGTTTAGTTTGCTAAATATATAAATTTTTTTAATTGAATATTGGATGTGAAAAGGAAATGGTTCTTTCATAACACTGCACTTTAGATGTGTGGGAATTTCCCACACTAGGAGTCATTTTTATAGTTCTATTTTATAGCAATTATCTGTTAAAAAAATGTTCTATGCAAAATGTTCTATTAAAGAGAAGATATAAATTAAATATTTGTGTGTGCTGTAAAGTGGTTTGAAAAAATAAAATCCGAATCGGCTAAAATCGGTATCGGCAGGTCAAACTCAAGGAAAAATGGGAATCGGGATCGGCCTAGAAAATTGTAATCGGTGCATCTCTAACTTAAACTCCTCCACTTGAGGCAGGAACTCTCCATCAACCTGAAGTGGGCAAGCCACCCTTTTCCGACTGAGGACCATGGCCTCGGATTTGGAGGTGCTGATTCTCATCCCAACCGCTTCACACTCGGCTGCAAACCGTCCCAGTGCATGCTGAAGGTCCTGATCTGAAGGGGCCAACACGACAACATCATTCGCAAAGAGCAGAGATGAAATCGTGTGGTCCCCAAACCTGACACCCTCCAGCCCCTGGCTGCACCTAGAAATTCTGTCCATAAAAATTATGAACAGAACCGACGACAAAGGGCAGCCCTGCCGGAGTCCAACATGCACCGGGAAGAAGTCTGACCTACTGCCGGCAATGCGAACCAAGCTCCTGCTTCGGTCGTACAGGGACCGGACAACCCTTAGCAAAGGACTTCGGACCGCATACTCCCGGAGCACCCTCCACAGGCCGCCGCGAGGGACACAGTCAAATGCCTTCTCCAAATCCACAAAGCACATGTTGGGCAAAAAAAAGTACATGTTGGATTTGTTGGGCAAACTCCCATGAACCCTCTAGCACCCTGTAGAACAGGGGCGCCCAATCCTGCTCCTGGCGATCGACTGTCCTGCACAGTTCATCTCCAACCCTAATCAAACACACCTGAATATACTTTTCAAGTGATCCTAAACACCTTAATTGGTTGCTTCAGGTGTGTTTGATTAGGGTTGGAGATGAACTGTGCAGGACAGTCGATCACCTGGAGCAGGATTGGGCACCCCTGCTGTAGAGGGTATAGAGCTGGTCCAGTGTTCCACGGCCTGGACGAAAACCGCACTGTTCCTCCTGAATCCGAGGTTCCACTATCGGCCGTATTCTCCTCTCCAGTACCCTGGCATAGACTTTCCCAGGGAGGCTGAGAAGTGTGATTCCCCTGTAGTTGGAACACACCCTCCGGTCCCCCTTCTTAAAAAGTCTCAGTCAACTCAGTCATGCAAAAAGGAAACAAAAAAATGTATCACTCAAACCTTAATTCTAAATCAATGTGGGGATGACGCATTAAGTCGCATTGACGTGATACATCTTGTTCCTTCATGTCACATTCCAAAATAATAACTAAAATTAGTTACTAATAATGTGTGATATGAATTACATTTACACTGCCATTCAAACGTTTAGCGTCAGGAAGATTTTTAATCTCTTATGCTCACCACGGGTGCATTTATTTAATTAGGAAATACAGTAAAAACAGTAAAATTGTGAAATATATACAATAAAATAGTTACTTTTAAATATATTTTCAGTTACTCCAGGCAGATTTGCTGCTCAAGAAACATTTCTTATTATTATTCTTATTCAGTTCAATCAGCGTTCGGCTCTCAAAACAGCAGAAAAGCAGCTCTGTTCTGAAAAAGACTTGCATATCCGCATCAGCACTTTCAATGAAAAAGCACTTTGAGTTCAGAAGAAAATGGTATATGGAAGTGCCATATGCATTTTTCTTTGCCTTTTAATCATCCACAGCCGCATTTGTCCTGTCTAATTTTGGTGCCATATCTTACCACTATCAACACTACAATAATTACATTTCAGCAGAATAGATGCAGCCATTATCTACCAAAAGGAGATAAAGAACACCTTTGTTCACTGGAATACAATGAGAGCAAATTTCACGCAACGTAGCAAAGTGTTCAGACATGCTCTGAAGGCTCAGTAAACAAATGCAAGGGAAAGTGGAGTCATAAAACTTTGACAGGCATCACACATCAAAGCCAAGAATGTCTATTAAATCATTTCAGGGGAATAATCCTTTTCAAATGTGCCATGTGACACCTGTCAGGGTGTAAATTAAAGGGAGGAAACTGAACCATGGCCAAGGTGGAAAACACCGTAGCACGCCCCACTCTGGTTTTCACCACCACAAAGTGAAACATTGAGGAGAAGGTCTCTGAGGTAGGAATACGATTAGAACTTGAAATTTCCAACTTAGTAAGTGCCATTTAAGGTTGCCAGGTCATTTCAGAGGAAGGGGATGGTGATTACAGCAACAGATGCATTGTAATAAAATATGGTTTTTATTTTATGGCCCCAGTTTTTTTTCAAGGAAATCTCTCTTCAATTATTTTATTTCTATTTAACAAAGCTCACTGTATTTCTCATAAACACCTAATTATCCTTTGCATGCTGTGTATTTAAGTTAATTAGGTGTAGAGATAATTAGCACAGGGCCATTAGGGATTAACAATGTTTTCAACAAAAACGTAGCCGACCCTTTCAATAAATGTTGCATAAGCATTACACAAAGAAGAACAAGGTGACCGAGTAATTTCTTACCTGTTGAAGCAAAGTGTAACGGATGCAGAATCCCGGGTCTGAGGGAAAGTATTCATCAGAGACGAAGCGGATCAGGAACTGGTTCCCCTTGGATATCTGGGGCCCTGGAACCATCTGTGAGCCACACCAACGACCCAACACTATCCCTCCAACAGGCTCCTCCACCTCCACATAGTCATACCTACAACAGCAAACACACTGATTTACTACAGAGATTAATGAATCACTAGCATTCAGGTCCAGTTTACACCTGGTATTAAAATCCATCTGGATTAGTGTTATTTTAGTATAATTGAGACATGATACTTTTGGGAGATACTGTTATATTTTTATTATTTTAAACTAGTTTTTATTTTTTTACATTTTAATTGTATTTCAAGTTTTTGTAATTTTGTTGTGTTTTTGTCAGTCATTTTTTATATTTCTGTGTAGTAATGAATTTGTATTTCAGGTTTAATTTAGTACATCATGTAACAGTTACATAAAGTTCTCCACATCAAGTTTTCCACAGTTTCCACATAGATATTAAGCAGCAAAACCGTTTTCATGATAATAATATTAATCATTTATGTTTCTTGAGGCCCAAATCAGCATATTAGAATGATTGCTGAAGGATCGTGTGATACTGAAGGCTGGAGTAATGACAGGAATCATCACAGGAATAAATCACATTTTAAAATATTTCAGTTATTTTACAATATTACAATTTTTACTGCATTTCAGATCAAATAAATGCAGCCTTGGTGAGCATAAGAGACAAAACAACAAAAAAATTCTTACTGACACCAAAACCTTTGAACAGACATATTCAGAATAATTCTACCTTGTTTTCATATACACTACTATCAAATCTGCACAAGGAGGTGTGGAAGAAATTTTCTCTTTAAGATTTATTTGCCACAACAGCGGTTAAAGGATAAGGGCCATTTGTGTGTCTGTTGGTGTTATGAAATTTATTTATTTATACTTCCTATCAGATGTACAGGCTCATGACAGGATCTGGGCTGCATCCGAAAACTTAAAAGTGCTGCCTTCGGAGGATGCATTCCATGGTTGGAAGGCATCATGGCACGTCCGAATCCAATGTTAGCTTCACTTCCTGTCTCCTGAGATACCTTCATCTGATCGATTTTTGAAAGCAGCATATGTATCCGTCACTGCCTTTGATATCCCACAATCCTCTGCTTTCCATTCTGAGACACTTGAGCTAAAAAATAAAGATGGTGTCTGAATTTGCAGTTGGTGGTCCATCCATCCATCTCCTTCCGCTTATCCAGGGCCGGGTCGCAGGGAAGCAGTCTAAGCAGAGATGCCCAGACTTCCCTCTCTCTAGACACTTCCTCCAGCTCTTCCGGGGGGACACCAAGGCGTTCCCAGGTCAGCCGGGAGACATAGTCCCTCCAGCGTGTCCTAGGTCTTCCCCGGGGTCTCCTCCCAGTGGGACGCGCCCGGAACACCTTTCCGGGAAGGTGTCCTGGAGGCATCCGGAACAGATGCCCGAGCCACCTCAGCTGACACCTCTCGATATGGAGGAGCAGCGGCTCTACTCTGAGCTCCTCCCGAGTGACCGAGCTTCTCACCCTATCTCTAAGGGATCGCCTAGCCACCCAGCGGAGAAAGCTAATTTCGGCCGCCTATATCCGGGATCTTGTCCTTTTGTCCTTTCATTACTGCAGAAGCTGCACCGATCCGTCTGTCAATCTCCCGTTCCATCCTTCCCTCACTCGTGAACAAAACCCCAAGATACTTAAACTCCTCCACTTGAGGCAGGAACTCTCCACCAACCTGAAATGGGCAAGCCACCCTTTTCCGACTGAGGACCATGGCCTCAGATTTGGAGGTGCTGATTCAGTTGGTGGTCAGTTTGTGTAAATGTACGATTTTGACCAACGTTTTCCACTTCTGATGTAATTTCTAGAGAGAACTTACTATTGTAGTAATTAAATATTCACTTGGTTATCACCAAAGCTCTCTCTATTGTGCTGTGGATCATTAAACAGTTAAAGGGTTAGTTCACCCAAAAAATGTGCCTCAGAGTGAGTTCACGTAGTGTAGCAGCGATACGTCAGAACCTAGACTCACTATTGGCCGGTGCTGGTCATGTGTGAGATGCTGGCCAATAGTCAGCCTACGTTCTAACACTCTGAGGCCCACACAGAAGATAAATAGTTGCATAAAGTCTAAAGGGTTTTGCGCACTAAAAAGTATTTTTGTCGCTTGATAAACTAAGGTTGAGCCACTGTAGTCACTTGGACTATTTTAACAATGTTTTTACTAACTTTTTGGGCCGGCAGGTTTAAATTACATAGAAGCCTATGGAGGAGTGAGACAGCTCTCAGATTTCATCAAAAATATCTTAATTTGTGTTCCGAAGATGAACGAAAGTTTTACGGGGTTGGACCAACATGAGGGTGAGTAATTACTGACAGAATTTTCATTTTTGGGTGAACTATCCCTTTAAGCTGCCTCAGAAGTCAGTCTAAAATCAGTTTCGTGAGGTACCTTTGTGCGCTAAAGCTGCCTACTTAGTCATTGCCTGATAAGGCAGTGAGGCAAAGTTTTTGCCAAAAAGTTTTTGAACACATCCCTGGTGTGACGTCAGTCCTGCCAGCAGCATGTGATGATGCACACTGAAGCTAACTGTGCCTCATTACCACTGCAATAAATCCAGCACCATGTCAATCCCGTTGGCCACCAGGCAGCTTCTGTAACGTGCCTGAACGCGGGGAAACGGCTAGCAAGAGATGATTTGAGGGGAGGTTGACACTGCTTTGGTCACAACTATATAGTTAATTCATCATTGTCCATTATCATCGAGTGTGAGGGAAGGCTAACGGCTATGAGACATCTAAAATGTAGGTCTAATGCTTTCAAGGCCTACACAGGGAACTATGCCAATTAATCGATTTACAGACACACTATTACACAGGCAAACAAAGGTAACGAGGAAAGATGGGGAAAAGTAGAGGGGGAAAACAGAGAAAGAGAGGATACTGAGAGAAAAAGTGTGCTAATAAGCTTGGGAGAAATTGAAGAGTGAATAAGATTAAATGAGGACTACAGACATGTAAGCTCATAAATTATATTTATCTGTATTTGATCTCAAGCTAATATGCTAACAGATTAGGCTTTTCATAAGCTACAATAGCTGTGACCTAGAAATCCATTCTCACAAGCATTCAATGAACTGAATAAGCTATAAACCAAAGCATGGCTAAATGTATTATCTCAATCACCCTGATGGCACTGCAGTCCACAGAGAACATGAGAGTTAAATCTGTTATTATGACATCTAAAAACATTGGATTCTGCGATTACTCAGCGATCCAAAAATCGCAACAAAGCAACTGAAGGATTGTTTTGCATCTACTTCAGGGGAAATCACACCGAATCATATGATAAAAAAAGAAAAAGAAAATACTCCTAAAATGGTACAGATTTGACTGGTAGTACAGTAACTTTTCATTACTCGCATGTACTGTACCTCTATACAAAAGTACCCATACAGCAAATTCACATATTGGCACATGGGGAAACTGTCTAAAAATGGAGAACACCTGCTGAAATAATTACATCATTAATTTAAACTGTCTATTAACTATTTTAGCACTCCGTTCACTAATGGAATTATGTTGATGCAAAGATGTTCGCAAAATTGTTGTTTTCTCAATGTGACTGCAATTTACAGAAGGCAAACTTACAAATTGGACACAATGCTACATATTCACAGACAGGCTCATGCAAGTGTGTATAGTGAAAAAAAAAAAACTGCATTGGGTACAATATACCTCTCTCTATAACTTATTCTCGCACACCTGGTTGGATTGTGCAAGTATCACATGCTAAAGTAGTGTAACTTATGTGAATTCACCCCTAATGTCTCTCATGGCCCTCTTTTGGTCTTTTGATGCAACTTGGCCAGAACACAGTGGCCTGAGCATTTTTTTTTAATAAAGGAAAGAAAAAACAGCAGCGTTGAGTTTGTGTTATCCCTGCCTGCATGGCCTCAATGCTTCTGCAGTGTTCAATAAAGGCTGGTTTCAGTCGCCGCAGCCAAAGCCTGGTAGTAATAATTTGATTGGACAGAAATACTTACCCTGTTCTCCATGTCCCAGCACAACCGTTTGGCTTTCTGGAGTCAATGTTTGCTCTCTCCCCAGCCTGACACTAATGCTTCAAAACCACATTCAATAAAAACAACACGGGTCATCACGCATTGCACAAAAAAATTCTGACACAATCGGATACCTATATAAATATATACACTCACCTAAAGGATTATTAGGAACACCTATTCAATTTCTCAATGCAATTATCTAATCAACCAATCACATGGCAGTTGCTTCAATGCATTTAGGGGTGTGGTTCTGGTCAAGACAATCTCCTGAATGAACTGAATGTCAGAATGGGAAATAAAGGTGATTTAAGCAATTTTGAGCGTGGCATGGTTGTTGGTGCCAGACGGGCCGGTCTGAGTATTTCACAATCTGCTCAGTTACTGGGATTTTCACGCACAACCATTTCTAGGGTTTACAAAGAATGGTGTGAAAAGGGAAAAACATCCAGTATGCGGCAGTCCTGTGGGCGAAAATGCCTTGTTGATGCTAGAGGTCAGAGGAGAATGAGCCGACTGATTCAAGCTGATAGAAGAGCAACTTTGACTGAAATAACCACTCGTTACAACCGAGGTATGCAGCAAAGCATTTGTGAAGCCACAACACGCACAACCTTGAGGCGGATGGGCTACAACAGCAGAAGACCCCACCGGGTACCACTCATCTCCACTACAAATAGGAAAAAGAGGCTACAATTTGCAAGAGCTCACCAAAATTGGACAGTTGAAGACTGGAAAAATTTTGCCTGGTCTGATGAGTCTCGATTTCTGTTGAGACATTCAGATGGTAGAGTCAGAATTTGGCGTAAACAGAATGAGAACATGGATCCATCATGCCTTGTTACCACTGTGCAGGCTGGTGGTGGTGTAATGGTGTGGGGGATGTTTTCTTGGCACACTTTAGGCCCCTTAGTGCCAATTGGGCATCGTTTAAATGCCACGGCCTACCTGAGCATTGTTTCTGACCATGTCCATCCCTTTATGGCCACCATGTACCAATCCTCTGATGGCTACTTCCAGCAGGATAATGCACCATGTCACAAAGCTCGAATCATTTCAAATTGGTTTCTTGAACATTACAATGAGTTCACTGTACTAAAATGGCCCCCACAGTCACCAGATCTCAACCCAATAGAGCATCTTTGGGATGTGGTGGAACGGGAGCTTCGTGCCCTGGATGTGCATCCCACAAATCTCCATCAACTGCAAGATGCTATCCTATCAATATGGGCCAACATTTCTAAAGAATGCTTTCAGCACCTTGTTGAATCAATGCCACGTAGAATTAAGGTAGTTCTGAAGGCGAAAGGGGGTCAAACACAGTATTAGTTTGGTGTTCCTAATAATCCTTTAGGTGAGTGTATAATACAATAAATCCAATGAACAGGTGTCCATATATAAAGCATTAACTACTGAATATAGCATCCTATCAACATTTTTCTCTGCCCATGATTCTTTTCTACCTCAGAAGTAGTGATGGGCGGATCGATCCTGAAGTATCGATACTTCGATACTGACGTGGTATCGAAAAGGATCGATCCTCACATTAAAATATCGATCCATATGTGTATTTACTTTTACCAGTAATTTTTTATTAATTTAGCACGCAATTCAGTGCGTAAAATAAGCTTCTAAGTGGAAAAATAAGCGAATGTTAGCGGGTAATTGTGTAGGATAGAACCTTTTCTCCTAGTCATCTGTATACAAGACGAAACCAATCAATCACAGAGAGCGTTCGATGCTGGTGCTTCGCTGAGCTCACAGGCCCAGTGCGTTTGGAAAATGAAGCCTTGCTTAGATGACAGAGAAACAATCGGAAGTTATTTCGCAATAAACAAACCAAAACTGTACATAACGGTTTAAAATGTTGACGTCAGTAAGATCTTTTTTATGAAATTAATATTTTTTATCCAACAAGGATCGATGCATTAAATTGATCAAAAGTGACAGTCAAGGGTTTTACACTGTAAAAAAAAAGTAAAAAAAAAATCTACTTCTGCTGTTCTTTCAACTTTGTTCATCAAATAATTCTGCATAAAATGTAGGCCTATCATGGTTTCCAACAAAATATGAAACTGTTTTCAACATTGATAATAATAAGAAATGTTTCCTGAGCAGCAAATCAGCATATTAAAATGAATTATCATCATGACTGGAGTAATGATGCCGAAAATTCAGCTTTGATCACATGAATAAATTACAGTTTACTATGGCATAGAAAACAGATAGCCTATGTTAAATGGTTAAATTGTAATATTACAGTTTTTACTAAGAGAAATAAAAATCTGGTAACACTTTATTTTAAGGTGCTTGTAATAAGCAGTAATTGACAGTTAATAAGACACTTATAAGACCTTATAAGATGCATATACGCATGAACTAATTATATTAAATAAATTAAATTAAATACATTTCTCAAGTATCAATACATTGCACTTTTAGAACAGCCAAACAAACATAAATGGTAACACAAACTCCCAGTCCCTTAAAAATTGACCTTCCCAAGAGGGAGTAGTTTCCCTGATCTCTTCAGGGCCTGGACCTTTAATTAACCCTTATATAAAGTAGTTAATGGTTATATGCATCTTATAAGGTCTTATAAATGTCTTATTAACTGTTAATTACTGCTTATTACAAGCACCTTAAAATAAAGTGTAACCAGTTGACTTACAGACCCCAAACTTTTGAACAGTAGGCTAGTACTAGTAGGCTAGTACTATAATTAGGGTAGTTTTGTAAAAGTCACTGACTAATTAAAGGTGGAGTTGAGAGCACAAATCACAAAATATTTAGGCCTAGTAGTCATGAAAACGTGTTCAGATTTAGCATATTAATGATGCATTCACCTCATAAATCATGACACACTGCTCTAGCACAGGAAAGTGCATACAAGTTCAAATGCATGCTTTTAAAATGAAAAAGTATCGGTATCGGTATCGATATCGGCGACACTGGCCCTGTATTTACTTGGTATCGGATCGATACAGAAATTTGCAGTATCGCCCATCACTACTCAGAAGACCATAAAGCAGAGGGGTTTGTCTCGTTCCCAGTGACAATTTAGGCAGATGGCTCATCAATAATGTAATGTGATTTCACTATTACCTGGTTTACATGCATACATTCACTCCACAGAAGCTCAAGTAGGACAGAAGCATGAAAGAACAGCAGATATCTTTTAGAAAATATGGCACGACATCAGAAAACAAGCACTGGGTGTTTCAAGTCATTTTTTAACACTGGAATGTTGAAACTGAATGCTTAAAAACAAGGCACAATGAGATTTCAGCTAATAGCTCGTCACAAAGCAACACAGCACTTTGTGCTTATCCTCTCGGTTAATAAATTAAGGTAAAAGATGTTGAGTAAGTAATCGCATTAAGGAATTTGTGTTATAGATTATTGTGAAAGATATTAATAAAGATACACTATGTTCAAAAGTTTGGGGTCGGTAAGACTGTTTTTGAAAGTAGTCTCATGCTATTAGGCTGCATTTATTTGATCAAATATACAGTACAAACAGTAATACTGCTAAATATTACAATGTAAAATAACTTTCTACTTGTATACATTTTCTATTTTATTGAGTATTAAAATTAATTTGATCCTGTTATGGCAAAGCTGAATTTTCAGCATCATTACTCCAGTCTTCAGTGTCACATGATCCTCCAGAAATCATTTTAATACGCTGATTTGATGCTCAAGAAACTTTTCTGATTATTATCAAAGGTTGAAAATTTGTGGAAACAATTTTTTTCAGATTTCTTACTATTCTTACAGGAATCGTTCAACATAAACCTCCATGACAAATATTCCTGTACATTAAAAAGGGTACTGTTGATCACAATTCAAATTCCTAATCGTTGCGTTGACAAACTTTTTTCTTATGTGTCCTTTCAACACTCTTCAGCTTTTCATCAAAGACAGAACCAACATTGTAAAATTTCCTAAGAAACAGGAAATCTGGCCCAGTTTTCTTATCGGTCTGAACAAACACACAGGATGATGAGAGCTGTCTGTAGTGGCCTGTCGGCTCTGGGCTGGGCTTTGCTGGAGGCAGTGTGATAGGATTCAGCATGCAGCTTTTTTACAGTTTATTCCAGCCCAGTTGCTTTATTCCATCGAAACAGAAGGGGCTTTTTTCTTCATTAACTGGCATTAGATCATAATACCAATGTGTATTAATGCCTTTAAAGTATTTATAGGAACCATATATTGAAAAGCAGTAAAGGAGGACAGCAATGACATTGCATGATGAATGTTTGTGGGGGGAAAAGTTGTGAACGAGTGCATGTGCTATCACTTGTTCAATACTGACTTTAATAATTTATTGCTTGTGCAATCATACAGACCAAGTCACTACATGCCTGGTAGGTCAGTATATATTGTAAAACTTATACATGAATACACAGATGACAAACACACACACAAACTCTTTCCAGGTCAAACACACTACGACTCACAGCAAAAATCCAACTCCAACCCTACACGTTCCTCAAGGCCACAGCTACTGATTTAAACAAAGTGGACAAGCAGGCACAAATTCATAGCATCAATGTGGGCAACTAGGAAAGGGTTCTGTTATGTTCACCTATCGGTACGATATGTCTTTGAGCAGGGAATAAAGCATATTTATAATTTAAAGTCAATATGAAAAAAAAAAAAAAAATCTATGGATACCGTTTACTTCATACACATTCCTGGTCTTATTGCAAATACTTAATCCATATAAAATAACTTTGCTTCCCTGATGACATCTCACACATGGTATTGAACAATTTTAACTAATAGGCAAAAAGCTATAGGGATAGAAGAGTAGCATTCGATCATACACAATTCTTCTATGTTACACCGACGTTTTACCATCCAACCAATTCCTGATGGATAAAGCACATTCCTTCACATTGAATATAAAAAAAAAGTGTCACATTAGGAAATTAAAATGGGTTGCGAATGGCAGTTTGTTGAATTTATATACAATATAAGACTAAGGTCTTATAAGATCAATAAGACTTTTAAAATCAGGACATCTTCAATAGATCAATTTAAAAGACTTTAAAAAAAGGACTAAGGGGTCCATTAACCGAAACGGTGTTAATGTGCCGTTACCATGAAGACACTAGGAAATACACAAAGCTGGCAAGACTCCAGAGTTCCCTTTTGAATGGGAACTCGCACTGTGCCGTAGGACGCTAATGGGGAATGTCCCCATTTTTGTCTTGTCTTCAAGAGCTGTTTGTTTGTGACGTGTCGAAGGCAGTAATGGCAGCTAAAGCTTTCAGGAACTGCTTACATATGTGTCAGCTCTATCTGATACCTGATGATACACACGATCTGTGCGTGATATGATCGGGTGAGGAGCATCGCTCAGTCTTCAAGGGGGCTGCATGCGAGCATTGCGAGAGTTTCACTATGAAGAAACTCCACTCTCATTTGTCCCTTTTTTCAAGGGAATTGGGATAATCATCTGCGCCCCGTGGATCAGGACCTGCTGCAAATAAGACGAATAGGAGACTGAGATCATGGGGCTCTCAGAAGGAGCTTGCCGAGGAATTTGAGAAAGGTATGGCTATTTCTCATTCTTTAGTGCCCCAGCATCCTAGGACGCAGTGTCTCATTCCCCTTCTCAGGGAAACAAGCTTACATTTGTAACCTGAGACAGTTTGCTGATAAGCGTGTATGAAAAAAAAATATCTAATTGATTATTAACAAAAAATAAAACTATACTGATTTACTTGTTAAGTACAAGAGCACTGTCACAAATCACTTCACATGAGGCTTGCAGACAATGAGAAACCTTTCACAGGTTGTGTCCACATGTCAAGTGGATATTAAGACAGAATATGCTAGAAAAAACACATTGTTGTTGTTTTTTTTTTTATCAAGAACTGGCAGAGGTCTATAAGCATTTTTTCCACATGAAACCACCAGCTATGGGAAGGTCATCATCAAGATTCTGGGAAGTAAAAATGCACAGATGTGCACGTCTACAATCGATTGCACCATAAAGCAAAACAGAGGCATGGAAGGAAGGAAGAAAAGCTAGCCTATAATTGAAAGGGTCTTTAATGTGGATTGGCTGGCTGTGCTGTGTGTGAGTGTACGTCTGGTTCAGTATGCGCCTCCAGAATCCCAAACAGATGCTATGGAGTTACATAGGAGACTTGGAACTAAATATGCACAAAGCAGAAAGGGCTGTTCTTTATGTCACTGTATCAGTCATGGAGAAAAAAATATAATCACTTTAGGGGTGGGCTTTTCATTATTCATCAGCCTTCTTGCAGCACAGCCAATCTCCCAAATGGCCTCCTTTCGACTCTAAATCTTAACAAATGGACGTGGTCACAACAAGCACATACATCTCCACTGTAATCCCCCCTCCCACCCCACATACACTTATACTGCTTCATTGTATATGGGTGCTTTATCTTACATCTGACCCTGTCAAGAGAGTGCAATGGATGCCTGATGCTGCTTGTATAGTAGCGCTGATCTGTCGCATGAAAGGAAACACTTGGGGAATTTTTCAAGCTCTCAAATCTTCTAAATCACCTCCTCTCTACATTTTGGGTCTAGCCTTGATGCTATATTGAAACCCGCCTGTTTAAATCAACTGCCAGCTTTGGCTTGTCTTAGACTGCCACAGCCATAAAGAAGTACTGTATTGTTTCATTTGTCAGGTACCACAGAAAATATTTTGAAATGTAAAATTAAATTTAAGTGCTGAATCCATAAGAGTCATAATGATTACCAAAACAGTCTTATGAATTTAGTTTTAAAAAAAAATTAAAAAAAAATAAAAAAAATCACAAATTAAAACAAATTTCCAATTGAACAACCACCTTCATTAATACACAATATTGTTTTGGACTATAGGTCATTATGTTCAAAGATATGGAAATGGATAAATTATTTATTTTTGTAATGTCTACTCAATGATTTCCTCTTTTTTAACAAAGTCTATAGTTATTTTTATTTACTTTTTTTATTCTCTTTCTTCTATGCTTTCTCCATGTTAAGATATTGTCTTTCTCTAATTGTCCATGTGAGGTCTAGCAAGTGACCAAAGGGTCAGAGTCTCTTACTTGCAAATCCCATCCTCGGCGTCCTCCAGGCCAAAGCGCGGATCAAAGGTCAGCTGGATCCTGGAACTTTCTGTGACTGCCACCAGCCGCCACACTATAACTGTATTCCGGGGATATGTGTTGGGGAATTCAGGACTTTGAATAATTCCATCCCCAGTAACACTGAGGACCTTCTCGTGTTGAGACTCATGCACTCCTTCAGAAGAGAAAATAAAGGTTTATTAGTACATTTTTGAACGTGCATAACTCACCAGAGCGGAGAAAGAACAAGTCATACACTCATTTGTCAATAGTCCTCTTCTTTTTTTCTTAATGCAAATTAACATCAAACTGGATTTAGCTTCTAATGCATCACAAATAATATGGATTATGCGGTGCACTGTGTGAATACTAAATAATTGATCACACAAAGCAAGGATGAACCAAACTCTTCTGTTTTTTATTGAGCATTGATTGACCCTAAACCTGATAATCACACTAAGGGGGTGATAAAAGAGAAACTATGGAAATGATTATGCAATATCAACACCATAAAACCAGTAGAATGATGTTCTACTATTTGCTAACACAGCATACGCTTAATGAACATCTGTGTATCAAAGCAATATTGTGCTTTGATGTTGCTTCACCATAATGGTTTTCAATTATAGATCCAGATAAGAAAGATGAATCAGTAGCTATAAAATGTTATTTATAGTGACAAGACAGCTGGAAATGGCATTCCTAGTTGTAACAGTCATATAAGAATTAAAGCTGGGTTGAAAAACATTGTTTGGGTGGTGGAAACTTGAAGGCTACCAAGTTGTTCAGCTACAATCAATTGTAGTTCTTAGAGCTCCAATAGTTTAACAGTTCAGAGAAATGCAAGGTGAAGAAGAAAGGTTTGAAGTACTTTTAAGCTCAGTGATTCTGATTTTGCAGGGCAACAGAGGTATGCCAAAACGTCAGTGGTGTTTAAAGCTCAGAAATGATTACACACCGATTCACTTGCTACTGTTATGACAAGATTTACAGAGTTGTTCCTCCCTAGAGGAAAAAACTATAATGGCTTCCTTAATACAGCACAAATATTAATAAAAAAAAACTTTTACCTCTACCTTTGCCAGGGAATGAATATGAGCTTGTAGAACTTCCAACATGCTTTTCACTTGAAACTGAGTCATTATTAACTCTTAATGCACATTTCACACTGGTATTCTGGGTTCATAATTAATCCTATAGTCAGGATTCAATGTCACACTCTGCATTTGTCAACGCTGAGTTAATATACTTATTTACATATTTATGAGGTTAAACATATTGATTGGACAAGTACAACATGCAACAAGCACACAATGGGTTCTAAAAACCACTTGCCCATCAGTGCAAATGGCGCCATGCATATCTGCACTTGTTAAGTCTGGTCGTTTGCTACAATTGTTCAACAATAACGATTTCCTTCAGACACAAAAACTCAAAAAATTGGTGTGAATGTACAAAAGTGAATGAATACGAAAACCACTGAAGTGTTTATGATTGGTTACCCATTAAATGTAACGTCAAAGTGTTTCACAGTGTATAATCTTAACATTCAGATTTCACATTCCAGGGTTCAAAGAAGTGTGAATTACTGGCTAAGCTAGAGTGAAAAACAGTCTGTAACAGTTTTAAAAGGACGTTAAAGCCAGTATTTCTACATGTGCTGATGCACTTTTGGCAACATTTCACAACAGTTACATCACAGCAAAAAGAACTAATAAAGAACCAGCCTGAAAAATGTTTCAAAATGGGTAGAAATGATTCTTAGAAAGGGATGCTTGCTTCCTGTCCAATACAATGTTATTGAATTCTGAAAGTGGATTGAAATATCTTATTCTGTTGTTGTACTAGGTTCAGAAAAGATGTTTGATGCAAACAGACAGCTGTTGAAATGCAAAACCAGTGCTGGTTTTACAGGCCTGTCACATTCAGAGCCCACCCAGGGGAAATGCACACAGATTTTCTTTCACACTCCAATCCTCAAACACACACACAGTGTGTGGCAAAGCCAGTATCAATACATATCCTGATCCGTTACGGTGATGATACAAGATCTGTAATGCTCTTCCCTGTCTATCTGAATTAAGCAGCAACACCAGAACTATTCACCTTCAAAAGTAAGACAAAAAAACCCAAGCATTTTTCTATGCTGTATTTCCAGGTCTCAAAACATAATGAATGAGAAACTATCAAAGATCATTGCTTCCATTCAAGCAAGGGATAATTATCTTGTTAGCTCACTGGGGTCTAAAACATGTTGACTTTCACTGTACGAACAAAAATATTCATCAAAAAATCTTTTGTATTTTAACAGAAGAAATAATACAGGTTTGGAAATGAGAGTAAATTACAATTTGAGGTGGTAGCTTTGGTAAATGTCCACCATGAATGTGATCTTTTCCTATCTTCTACATGCATGTATGCATGTATGTATGCATGTACAGTATCTCACAAAAGTGAGTACACCCCTCGCATTTCAGTAAACATTTTAGTATATCTTCTCAAGGGACAATAATATCAAATTAAAAACTCCAAGTTTAATTTCTAGAGTAGTCAATGTGCTGCTTGTATAGCAGTATATATTTACTGTCCTCTGAAAATAACTCAACATACAGCCATTATTGTCAAAATAGTTGGCAACAAAAGTGAGGTGTACTAAGTGAACATGTCAAAACAGTGTCCAAGTGTCAATATTTTGTGCGAGCACCATTGTTATCTAGCACTGCCTTAATCCTCCAGGCCATGGAATTCACCAGAGCTGCACAGGTTGTTGCTGGGATCCTCTTCCACTCCTCCATAATGACATCATGAAGCTGTTGGCTGTTAGACACATGGTTCTTCTCCACCTTCTACTTGAGGATGCCCCACAGGTGCTCAATAGGGTTCAGGTCTGGAGACTTACTTGGCCACTCCATCACCTTCGGCTTCCTCAGCAAGGCAGTTGTCATCTTGGTGGTGTGTTTGGGGTCGTTATCATGCCGTTCGGCACAGTTTCTGAAGGGAGAGCATGGTTAAACAACGTACAGCTATTATCACTTAGGGTGAACTCACTTTGGTTGCCAGCTATTTTGACAATAATGGCTGTATGTTGAGTTATTTGCAGAGGACATTAAATATATACTGCTATACAAGCAGCACATTGACTACTCTAAAATATATCCAAGTTTCATTTCTATAGTATTGTCTCTTGAGAAGATATACTAAAATGTTTGCTGGAATGTGAGATACTGCATGCATGCATGTATGCATGCATGTATATGTATTGGCAAATTACTTATTTATCCCTCCACAGTCTGGGTGACAGGTCCCATCACAAGCAGCAGTTAATGCTGAATGATGTTTCAGGAGTCACTGGAAGAGTAATGCCAGAACCAATGGGGTTTTGGAAAGTTCTGGGGAACAGCTTTAACCCCTGAGGTGTGTCAGCAACCACAAAAGATAGAAATCCGATCACTCTGACATCCATAACTGAAGGAAGGAGCAGAACAGAGAGAGATAAAAAAGAATCTGTTTAGATCATCAAAATTCAATATGTTTGACTAAGACTCTGTGTGACTTGTTTATAATAGGCAGGAGGAAAAATGTAGAGTGGAAAAAAGAAAAGACAACTGATATAATTTCTCTCTGTAAACATGACAGGGGCTGCTTTGATGTCTCTTTCTCATGTTGTGATTAAATGCACTCTGGGGAGGAGATGTGAAAGACAATACACAAGTCACTTTTAAACGGACAAACTTTGTGCACGTCCCAAAAAAATAAAATAAAATAATACCAAAATTTGCGCTCGACACGCAGAAACCTGGAATGCCCCGCAAACTATTGCCTACTTTAAGAATAGACACCTTTGTCAATGTTAGGAAGGCAAAGCAAGATCGCTCATGCTCTCCGGAGTTGAGGAGGATTTTGTGTGAAAGATATCCAAACAAAAGAGCCTGAGGCCCGTGGAACAGTGTTGAACACCTCAGATCTGTTTGCAGCACAAGCCCAAACCCTTTATGGATTCAGTTATATAAACAGATCAGAGTTGGCTACAGCTGCCAAGGTCTTTGAAGTCCCTTAAAACGAGAAAGAAAGGGCCTTTCCTCAGCATGTTGTAGCATTTGCCCAGCTGACTGACAGCTTCTTGTCAAGCTCTGTATTAATGTTTATAATTCTCGTAGGTTTCTGGTGTTAAGGCAGGCCCTCTATTGTTGAGGCATATGATTGTAAGCTGTTAGAAGTTATTGGAAGGAGGGAAAAGGTGCACTCCTGTTCTCAAAACGCTAAATGTAACAGGAGCAGATGTAGCTGGTCTCTTACTGGAAAAGACATGGATCATCAGCCTCATGGGCTTCAGTCAGCTCTGCATCATTCAGTTAAATTAAGAAAACCAAAAATTGGAAAACCCTCTATTGTGTGACTGCACTTAAATCCAATTCATAAAAACTCTGTCAATCAAATAAAATTTCCTGAGGTGCATGGTCAATTCAAAGCATATTCCCTCATTATTAAAAAGAACCAATGAATTTTGTACAACCCTGCTTTTTGTAATATCAATTTTACTGAATTCTGCACCTCAAAACTCCAACAAACCACTTTACATTGTGCTGTTTCAGTAAATCACAATAAGACTACTGACCAAAGAATCATAAAAAGCCTGTTGTTCATTAAGATTTCCCATTAAAAACAGAAAGACGACCGCATTGCTTGCAGCATGAATTATGACTGATACTTAAACAAGGAACAGTGCGTTTTACAATCAGTTTAACGAATGAGCTCTTAAAACAGAACAGGGTGATTATAAACCGCAGCATGCCTCCAAGAAAGTATCCGGACAATTTCTTGGGGAAAAAATGTTAAACAATGTGTGAGGAATTTATGTAGGTTAACAGCTTAATACAAAATATAAGGGAAAGGAAAACTAAAGTTTTGTAATGCTTGTTCAATCATTACTCTATTTGTGAGCTTCATGTAGGGTGTTTGATGTCATTCATCATTCAGATACTGAACCTCAGCCTTGTCAGTAAAACTTGCCTTGTTTGATTTTTGAAATGTAGGATTAGTAGGGATTGAGAGAGGTTCTGTGTCTGCTTTGAGATGACCTCATCTCTGGGTTAAATAATGTCATATAATGATCAGAGGCTGGCCCCTTGGGTGCATTACCTCAAACATGACTTTTCCTTGACCCACTTCTCTTTTTTCCCCTCTTCCCTCTCTCCTGAGGAGAACGCTACACTGATTAAGGTAGGAAGCTGAGCATGAATAAATAAGGGCTCACAGTGCTACCATTGTGCCTTGTTCACATGTTAGACCTCTGACTGAGCCTGGAGTTTAAATATTAACCTGGCAGTGGTAGAAACAAAGACGGCACAGATATTCACAAGTGCATGCGTCAGCATGTGGGCAAGTGCATACATAACAACAAAAAAAGAGAGAAAACAATCCTCAAATGCTTTATGATGCATTATTTGCATCATACATATGTAAACAATTAATTATGCTAAAATTGACCACAAAGGAGACTCAAAGGAATGAAAGGTATTTTGAAGAATAATGAGGTCCAAACAACATTGAACCCCACTTTTATTATATAGACACAATGAGACCTTCAAAGTATCTTTATGTTCCCCAGAAGTCATAGGTTTGGAGCAACATGGATAGATCACCCAAAAATGTCATTTACTTGCGTTTAATTTGACAATGCACATTTAGAAAAGCACACTAAACATTTAGTCTTCAATCAAAGAGACATGCAGTGAGGAAAAAGTTACTTTTGAATAGTCTGTTGCAGTAAGCCCACTTAAATCAAAGCTCCAGCCTACTGCTTTTTGCAGTCCACTCCAATCAGGTTGTAATATGTTTGGGGTTCAGAAACTCCATACAAGAACGAGCATTACAATCAATCGAGCACATAAAAACTCTTTCAAACCTCCTGTTGGAAATTTGGCATAATAGCACCACATTTCACTCAATTCATATTTCCCAGTTGTCTGGCAGAAGTCCTTGATGTCCGTATTCATTTCACTCTAGAAAGTTCATACTAGACATCTACGCTAGTGCCCGTAACAGCATTTAACAACATAAAGTGCTAATGTTTCTGATTCCAAGGGACTTGTTCAGGCGCTGTCTGTGTTTTAATCCCCCATATGTCGGGAGCTGACTGCAGCCGGCTGGTGAAACTGTACCCCACTCTTACCATTCTCCCCCCTTTGCGTGCTGATTTTACCCCCCTGCTTTTAAGTTGCTCTTACATCTGCTCATGATTAAGGGTTTGCGGCGGTAACTACAGGTGCTGTAAATTCCAGTTCTGGCCTTCTCATATTTATTGCTTTAAGGTTTACAGTTGGGAAGCACAGAAAAGGATAGAAAAGGAGAGTGAGGGGGAGAGAAAAGTGAGGGGAACGCAGCATGGGAATTTATCATACCATTAAAAAATAATTTGGCTTCAAAAGCGTCGACTTATTTGGAATGTTTCAATCTGCCGTGCAGATGCTCCGTATGGAGACTCACCACAGGAGTTTGATGCTTTGACTCAACGAATTGCTTAGTTCCTGTCGGCCATTTAGCAAAACTTAAGTGGCAAACCTTTTTCCCCCAATATATTTAATTCTTTTTACAATACATATTGAGTGTTTATGTTCACAATCTTACACCGATTAGGCCTATGCTTGCCAAACAGACATGGTATAAATTCATGTAAATGCATCAGAGCTTTTTATTTTATATTTTGGTTATCCATTCACTAAATTACAGCATCTCATGCAATCTGCAGAAAAACATCAAGGTTTCAGTCAAGGTCAAAATCAATAGGCAAGTGATTGGCAGCATGACTGAACCCCATGACATTGACCATCACACACAAAGTCTTTCAACACTAGGGCTGTCGCGGTTATGGAATTTCCCTTGCGGTAATGTTGAGTGGCTCAATAGCGCGATATGCGGTATTACAGCCATTTATTTATTTCATTTATATGTATTTGTTGCTATATATATAAAGTTTACGATGTGGACAAAAACGAGGACATTTTCAGTAACCAATGTAACCGAAACTAAACAGCGTCTATGCGCATTGAGAGGCTTTCACTCAGCGCGCATATTGTTATGACAACGGACTTTGAGTGAGTCACAGGGTGAGTCATGGTTACCTAACGTAACCTCGGTTCTCTCTAGAAGAGGGAACGAGTATTGCGTAAGCTAGCTTACGCTACGGGAAAGATTCATCTTTGCTGAGATTTTGAAGCCAAAAAATTTCATAATTTGTATCCATGCACAACGCAGTTCCTCTGCGGCAGACCTAGAGCAGGCTAGCTAGCCGCTCATTAGTTCGCTCAGAGAGAACTGCTTAAGCCTATGGGAGAGCGGGGCTGAACCCGCTGCCAATGAGAGGCGCCCGCGCGCTCATTGCGTCATGGCCAGCCAGAATGGGCGTGGCCATGGTGTATATAACAGTCTCTCCCAGGCTTATATGTTGATTTATTTCAGCGTGAAGCGAAACGCTAGTAGCGCAAGCACGGCCGGGAACGCAATACTCGTTCCCTCTTCTAGAGAACCGAGGTTACGTTAGGTAACCGATTCGTTCTCTTACGAGAGGTTCTCTCGTATTGCGTAAGCTAGCTTACGCTACGGGAACACCTGGTCAACGCCGTGCGCGCTATGAATCCACACATAAATCCCAGGGTGATACCGGGGGATTTTTAACGTGGAGTGAATGTAATATGAGGCCAGCAGAGCGGGCACATGAAGTGTATACATAAGCATTTTAGGAGAGCACAAGGGGCGAACCGGTTGTGTGAGGGACTCCCAGTAATGCAGCTTCTAGGGAGCTGGTCTTTTAGACAGCTAGTAATTTTGCCTGCAAAGCGGGAACTTCCAAGTTGTAAAATCTGACAAAAGTGGACGGGGAGGCCCATCCCGCGGCCACACAAATGTCATGAATGGAAATTCCACAAGACCATGCCCACGACGAGGCCATGCCTCTGGTGGAGTGCGCCCTGATGCCCAGAGGGCAGGCATTTAGATGCGTAAGCAGAGGCGATAGCGTCCACTATCCATCTAGACAGTGTCTGTTTGGAGGCGGCCAGACCTCTGGTGCGCCCCCCAAACGACACAAAAAGCTGCTCAGCGCGTCTGAACGCGGCAGCGCGCGTGGTGTACAACCTCAGAGCCCGCACCGGGCAGAGGAGATTGGTGTCGTGCTCACTATCGGATGACGGCAGAGCCGATAGGGAAATAACCTGAGCCCTGAATGGGGTACCAATCGCCTTCGGGACATAGCCATGCCTAGGTTTGAGAATGACAACAGAATCATTCGGTCCAAACTCAAGACACGCGGCGCTGGATGAGAGCGCGTGAAGATCCCCCACGCGTTTTACTGAAGACAGAGCCGTCAGAAAAACGGTTTTGAGCGAGAGGTATTTCAGGTCCACAGACTCGAGCGGTTCGAACAGGGGTGCTTTCATAGCTTCGAGGACTATAGAAAGATCCCAGATAGGAACCGAAGGGGGCCGCGGAGGGTTCATCCTCTTAGCTCCTCTGAGGAAGCGGATGACTAACTCGTCTTTGCCCAGGGGCTGAGCGCGTCGGGGTTCAGAGAACGCTGCGACGGCTGCCACGTAAACCTTGAGAGTGGAAGGGGACCTGCCCTTGTCCAGCATCTCTTGAAGGAACATAAGCAAAGACGGCACCTCGCATGACCGTGGGTCCAGATGTTTGTCGGTGCACCATTTTGAGAACACAGACCATTTAGACGCATAGAGCCTTCTCGTGGAAGGTGCTCTAGCCTGTATGATAGTGTTTCTTACTCCCTCTGGCAAATCGCTGAATAGTCGATCACCCATGCATGTAGCGCCCAGCGCTGTGGATGGGGGTGCCAGATCGTGCC
The DNA here is from genome assembly GCA_030578255.1 of Tiaroga cobitis. NCBI lineage: Eukaryota > Metazoa > Chordata > Actinopteri > Cypriniformes > Leuciscidae > Tiaroga > Tiaroga cobitis. The sequence goes on along the minus strand of CM060604.1, from coordinate 19,290,696 downwards.
GCGAGCCTGAGAGAGGAGATCTGCTCTGACTGGGATGGGCCACGGGGCTGTCTGTGACAGCTGAGTGAGCTCCGGAACCCAATTCTGACTCTCCCAACGCAGGGCTATGAGGAGCACCGAGTGGCGTGTGTCCCTGATCCTCTGAACTACCTGCAGTAACAGAGCGATCGGAGGGAATGCATAGAGAGGGCGGTGAGACCATTCCTGGGCTAGCGCGTCCTCGCTCTTTGAAAAAAATATTGGGCAGTGAGCGTTCTCTTCTGACGCGAAGAGGTCCACCTCTGCTCTGCCGAATAGTCGCCATTTGGACCGTTTGTGTGTTCAGGGACCATTCTCCTGTGGAGATGAGGTTCCTGGACAGTATGTCTGGACCGTCGTTCAGATGGCCCGGCACATGCGTCGCTCTGAGCGAGAGCAGGTGGCTCTGAGACCAAACTAAAATGCGGCGCGTCAGTAGAAAGAGATTCTTGGATCTGACACCGCCCTGACGGTTGAGATAGGAGACCACAGCCATGTTGTCCGAACGGATCAAGACGTGGTGTCCCCGAATGAGCGGGAGGAAGCGCGAGAGCGCGTTCTCGACCGCAAGCATTTCCAGACAGTTTATGTGTAAGGGGCTTTCCTGAGTCGACCAATGGCCGAAGGCCGGTGAGCCCTCGCAGACTGCACCCCAACCCGTGTTGGATGCATCTGTCGAGATGACTTTTCGGCGGGAAAAGGTCCCCATCGTGACGCCTTGTTGAAACCATTCTGCTACTGTCCACGGCTGCAGCGCCGTGAGACATGTCTGCATAACCCTGATCAGCTGGCGGCCAGTGTTCCACGCGCGGTGGGGTACACGGCTGTTTAACCACAGCTGAAGCGGGCGCATGTGCAGAAGGCCCAGCTGAAGCACAGCGGAGGCTGAGGCCATGTAACCCAGCATCTTCTGAAAAGTTTTCAGAGGCGTGCGGGTGCTCATCTGAAACGAGGTGGCTAGACGCTGCACACTGCGCGCGCGCTGTGTGGACAGGCGAGCCGTCATCGTGACCGAGTTCAAATCTATTCCTAGAAAGGAAATCGATTGACTGGGTTGAAGGGAGCTCTTTGTCCAGTTGACAGAGAGACCCAGCGTTTTCAGATGGTCGAGGAGAACTGCGCGGTGCGACAGAAGCTCCGTCCGTGATTGGGCCAACATCAGCCAGTCGTCCAGATAATTCAATACGCGCAGCCCCTGACTCCGCAGGGGGGCGAGCGCCGTATCCATGCACTTCGTGAATGTACGGGGCGCTAGGGATAAGCCGAACGGGAGAACGGCGTATTGATAGACATGACCCTCGAAGGCGAAACGTAAGAATGGCCTGTGACGGGGATTTATCTGGATCTGAAAATAGGCGTCTTTCAGGTCTAGAGAGATGAACCAGTCCCCCTGGCGAACCTACGCGAGGAGTTTCCTGGTAGTGAGCATCTTGAACGGTCTCTTCATGAGCGCTTTGTTCAAAGACCTGAGATCTAAAATCGGTCTGAGGCCGCCGTCTTTCTTGGGAACCAGAAAATAACGGCCGTAAAACCCCGACTCGGTCATAGATGGCGGGACTCTCTCTATGGCGCCCTTTTGCAACAGCGTCGCAATTTCTGAGCGGAGCGTGCCGGCGGCCAGCGGGCTGACAGTAGATTCGAGCCGAGCGCGCGCACGAGGCGGGCGGCGGCGAAACTGTAGCAGATAGCCGTTCTTTATAATGCTTAACACCCACGGGGAAATGCCTGGAATGGCTTCCCACGCTTTGGAGCATGCGGCTAGTGGCCGAATGGCTATATCGCCCTGATTGCTGTACATAGCGGGCTGGACACAGTGTGTGGGCGCGCTTTGAATGTGTGTGGCAACGGGACTTGCACTCAGAGAGGAGTCTATGGGCCGTGAAACAGAGCGAGTAGAGAGGGGACACGCGCACGGGCTCGTGGGCGTGTTTATGTTCTCTGATATTAGAGCGGGCTGTGCCCGATTCATGTGATGGGGCTCTGAGAGAGACACGGGATATGTTATGCTTGTTGTGATCCAAAAAGGCCCGTCGGGGAGAGGGGTGCGTTTAGAAACGCGGCACGTTCAGCATCTCCCATGTCGGCGAGCGTGAGCCATAAGTGTCTTTCAGACACACACAGGCTGGCCATGCATCTTCCCAGAGCTTGTGCGGCGGCTTTGGTGGCGCGCAGGCTGAGGTCCGTAGCACTTCTCAGATCCGTGACAGCGGAGGAGGGGTTTCTACCGCTCTCGGCCCACTCACGGAGAATATCGCTCTGTAATACCTGGAGGACAGACATGGAATGCAGCGCTGCGGCGGCCTGACCGGCGGCGGCATAGGCGCGAGCATGGAAACTTGGTCACTCTGCACGCTTTCGAGGGAAGCGTGGGGGAAGAAAGCCATCTAGCAGAGGGCGGGCAGAGGTGTGTGGCGACCAAATCCTCAACAGGCGGCATGGCTGAATAACCCTTTTCGACGGCTCCGTCCACTGTGCGCAGCGAGGCAGATATATCCGAACGGTTTCTCGCCGAGAGCGGGGCGTTCCAGGACTTCGTCAATTCAGCGTGCAGTTCAGGCAGGAATGGAGCGGCCCGGTTGCACGCGGGGGTCGAGCGCCGATGGAAAAAGCTGCCGTCCATCCGGTTCGGGGGCTGCTCGGGTGGAGGAGACCACTCGAGACCGAGGCGTTCGACGGCCTGTGAGAGGAGGCGCATTAGTTCCTCCTCTATTCCAGCGCGGATCCCCGCCGACTCTCTCGTGGATCCGAGAGATGACCACTCTTCACTGTCTGATGCCAGCAGTGAACATGAGTCCTTCTCCTCCGCGGCGTCATCGGAGACGACAGAGCGGCCACTCGGCGGCAACTGTATGTCCGGCAGGGGCGGGGAGGGAGAGCGGGAAGCGGGAGGCGGCGGCGGCCCGCATGGTTCCGCAGGGGGCTCCGGCGGCCTCTGGTCACGGCGTTTCTTTTTCCGCGGCGACGAAGGAGGCGGCGCGGGGTTGGATTGTGCTGCCCGAAGTCGTGCCCGCAGGGACGACAACGGCAGGCTCTCACAGAAGTCGCATCCTCCATCCGCGAGGGCGAGTTCTGCGTGCTCGAGTCCCAGGCAGAGAGCGCAAATGACATGGCGGTCTCCATCCTCGAGAGGAGCGCGGCAAGAGCCGCAGGAAAGGCGAGGCATCTTTAAAAAGACGCTCGGCTCTTTTAGAAAAGCAAAGAAAGGATACTGTCGTCGGATGGCGCTAGCTTGCAGGGCGGCTGAAGGTGGCGAAGACGGCCGGCTTCTTCAGGGTCCGGGAGCTCGCTAGAGTGATGCCTTCTCGACGGCGACGGCTTTCTCTCAGGACAGCAGAAGCGTGTAGCTCGCTGAAGATGAAATGAATCAACATATAAGCCTGGGAGAGACTGTTATATACACCATGGCCACGCCCATTCTGGCTGGCCATGACGCAATGAGCGCGCGGGCGCCTCTCATTGGCAGCGGGTTCAGCCCCGCTCTCCCATAGGCTTAAGCAGTTCTCTCTGAGCGAACCAATGAGCGGCTAGCTAGCCTGCTCTAGGTCTGCCGCAGAGGAACTGCGTTGTGCATGGATACAAATTATGAAAATTTTTTGGCTTCAAAATCTCAGCAAAGATGAATCTTTCCCGTAGCGTAAGCTAGCTTACGCAATATGAGAGAACCTCTCGTAAGAGAACGTTCATTCAACGAACACATGATTCAAAAAAGCTGATTCATTAAAAGAGATGTAATGAAACAAGGTGTTAATTATTTTTAACTTTGAGTTCCACATTTCAAGGCTCAGCTGAGCAGCAATGCGTCACATGGGTAACGCTGAAGCTGATGCTTCACTTAAATTAGAGACCAATATGGCATTGATTCAATGCGCTGATTTTATTTCCCCGCGGCTTCCTCGCGCTGTGGGATGCTGACCAGTGCTGCTGCTCACGCGCATTTATGGGAAATACCCGTGACGTGAATGTTAAAAGGATGATACGACAAATATTTCGCTTTCCTTTGACACGGCAACCTTTTCACGACTTCAAAGACAGACGCAGGTAATCGCACGCGCTCTGCCGATCTCTCTCATTCACTGTCTGTGTAGCCTCTGTAGGCTACACATCACCAAGATAAACAGTCTTTTTATCATTATGAACTTGTTCACCATTCAATACACATGCATGAAGTTCAAAACAAGAAGGGTATAGCCTTATAAAAAACGTGAATATCGCGGTTACGTGCAATCCTCTGCGGTTGACTTGTCAGAAGCGCGGCCTACAATATTGCGGTTATCGCGACAGCCCTATTCAACACAGGTCACAAAACACACTCCAACCTCCTTGACACTCACAACTACCTCCCCCCAATAATGATCTTTCACTAAATACAACAAAGACGTTGCATGTCATTTCATAGTGCTATTGAACTCTAAAAGAGACAGTTCAGTCCACCCTCCTTTTGTGTTCCACATGAGAAAATTGCTTACACGGGTTTTGTAACATGTGAATGTTCCCTTTTAAAAATAAATTTTAGTGGCTCCCCCTTTAATGAGACAAATTACTGTAGGCCTACATCTATCTCGCTCTTACAATTTATGCAAAAAGACTAAGTTCAAGTGAAGCTTGGATAAACTAAATTCTTTTAAATGCTGTGAGCATAAGGTTGCTGTTGTGTCATCACATGCGGAGTAACAGAATCCTGCAAGGCACTTCAAGGCCTGATTAAGATCCTAAAACGCCACCAAATTCTTCCCTCTCCACAGCTCACAGAATGAGGCTCATCCATTAACACGTCCTCTCTGAGAACTCTGTAACATCCCCACATGCTATCGTATGGCCAAATATCAAACTAACCCACTTGGTGGGTGGGTGAACATGAGTGCGTGTATGAATGTGTTTAGGAAGCACTTGCCCAACAGGAAATTTGATTCTGAAGTTAGCATGACTGTTCCCTCTGTCTCTCTTCGTAAGCTTTTTCTAATGTCTCACTTCATGTGGTTTATACTTCTGAACGTCTTGACTGTGAGCTTGAGCTCATCACTGTTAAAATGATTATCAGATCAGGTATCATCATGGTGCAACTATTTTTCTTCAAGACCACTTTACTCACGCTTTATGCCAGGTCTAAAATGAACAGTAACAACTGGGAAAATAAAAGCATGTGGAGCTGAGACATACTGTAAGTCATGCTGATTCCCACAACCATTATGGTGATCTACTGTTCACCTCTGTTCTTTGAAGACTTGTTTTTGTAGCCAAAGTAAAAAGCAATTATGTCTGGTGGGTAAAATTAAAACACAGAAAGTTGATAAGAATAATAGTAAGGGTCACTGTTATTATTATTTTGTCAAGTATAAAAATCACTGTAATTTGATAGAGATTCTTCAACCAAAAATACATTCTGTCATCATTTACTCACCATCATGTCATCCCCTCCTGTATGACTTTCTGCTGTGGAACACAAAAGATATTCTGAAAAACATTGGGGTCCAAACAACATTGGAATTGGATCCCATTAACTTTCATTGTATCGACTAAAAGATATAAAAAAATCAGTCATACAGATTTGGAATGACATGAGGCCAAGTAAATTATTTAAATTTTTGGATGAACCATCCCTTTTAAATGCTTGCAATTTTGGCATTACTAGAGGCAACAAAAGGAATTTGTAAAACTATTTCTTCCAAACATTCCCAAACACACCTTCCACTCTTTTTTTGGCCAAACTCTCCATTTCAGACAACGTTTGAATAGTTTAAACTTATTACAGGTAGCCCCACCCCCAAAATCACCCAATTGGTTAAGTTACACAATCACACATACTGTAGAATCAAATCACAGAGAAATGTTTTTAAAGTGACAAGGAGCCCCAGTGTTTACTCTCTTCAGGGAAGACAAACAACTAATGGCTTACTTACAGATGTCTCTGCTTATTAACGACATTGGGAGACATTTTAACATTACACATGTCAAGGGAAAGTGAGGGAGACCTCGTTGCTATTTTATATACCATGCTAGTCTAAAAACAATTTAATTAAATTGAGTTGAATTACTTTGGATGAGGGGAAGATACAAGAATTTATATGTCCCTGTTAAATCTAGCCAACAATAGTAGGACCAAACACGGCTAAAAAATAAATCTTTGTGGCTTTTCTCAAACAAAGTGTTTCCATTTGTGTTTGTGAAATGAACTCAAATTAAACTTCCGACACGTCAGCTGCTTGCATACTTGTGTTTGCGGTTCTGGCCACACACACACTTGCTCATATTGCATGTAGACCACATCCTTAAAGAATTTGGTGAGGCCTTCAATTAAGCAAAACACGTGTGCGTATTATTCTCTAATGGATGTCTGGAGTACCGCCTGCCTCATGCTTACTTTCACCACAGAGCTCTGTTTACATAGTTAGACATAGCTTTGGTTCTCTGTAACTTTGCTTTAACCAGAAGGGCCTTGAATTAGACATGACATCATCTGTGAAATAGCAGAAGACAGTCAGCAATCAGAATAATAGTGTATGACAGGTAGCTATTGGGTTCTCTCATAAAATGTAGGCTCAGTTTAACCGCATCCTTCCTTATAAAAGGGAAGTGTTCTTGATATTAGTGCTTTTAAACATTTTTGCTTTACTGCCTATAACTAATTTTTTGATAAATTGTACTTTATAAACTGGCGGTGGAAATTTTAATAACATATCAAGGTCTGTTACACCAAACACTTTGTGAAGAACAGATACTTGCAAAACAGTGCTTTTTTCCAGTAACTAATTCAAAATCAAAAATATAAATGCACTGATATGGAATATTCTGACACTTATATTTTTAAGTCAATAACTAATATGCATTCACCAAAATTACATTTTGGTGTCTACATTTTGTGATCCTGCATAAAGAAAAAAAAAAAAAAAAAAAAAAAAACAATTCAAAAATACTTAATTTAAAAATAAGTAGGCCTAACTTTCTTATTCTATAATCCTTCAACAAATGTAGGCCTTAATTGAGATTTAAAAAAAATGGAATAAGGAAATTACACAATTTATATTATCTATTATTAATTAAATTAATATTAACAAAAGATCATTTATCATCTCAAATATATCAGCTAGGGCTTCATGATTAATTTTGAAATCGCAAAGGCTGCAATTATTGTTTATGCACAGCTTGTCAGGCTCTGATTCGTAGTAAATGCTGGCCCATCTTAAAGCACTGCGAGTCGCTTATAATGTGCATTTGAAAAAGCAACATGCGTCAAACATCTTTCCAAACATGAGAAGCATTTATGAACCTCGTCCAACAAGGCAATAAATCAAAGCATTTCAATCTTCTGTTTAATCAGCTACAGCGATAGTATGATGCCCATAGGGATTTCCTGGAATGACGGGTGTTGTCTACTGCTGCGGCGGGTTATATTACGAGTTTCTGCACGAGAGCGCCCTCTGGGTTTCAAATGGAGCAGCATTTACTACCTATCAGCCATGCTGCACTGACAAGCTGCGCATAAAATAATCGTACTAGCCTTTGCCAAATCGCGTGTGGTTTCATTTCGATTAATCGTGCAGCCCTAATGTCAGCCTATTTTATTGTTTGATTGATTTTAAAATGTGCAATGCTTTGTGCAATATTAGCCGCTTTTCCACTGTCGGGCCAGTGCAAGCCAGGGCTAACAATGTGCCAGGAGGGGCCAATAGCCTCGGACCTCAAGTAGACGACCACAGTGGCCAATATCAAGCTGCATTTCCACTGTCGGGCCAGTAGCACCACAGCACTACCCTAAAACTCACCCTTAACACACCTCCATGGAACGTCGTCACACAACCCCATGTCATCAGCATGGGGAAAACCTGAAAACTAGCTAGATTGTAGATTTTGGTCTTTACTTAAATGATTGACACTATAAATTGTTTTACAGTGACAATTATTTGTCAATTTGTGTCAGGAGTGCACATCAACATGCTGAATCAAACCGTATATCATCATCATTTCACAATGAGAGAACACACATACTTGTACCTGCTTCTACCTGCTTCCATTTACTTGTGACCACAGAAATGCACAAACCAATTCCATTAAGGGTTTTAAGTCTGAAGGCTTACACATTTAGAAACATCATCATACATTTACGTCACATTTCTTTAGAAAGAATGAGCATTTCTATTAATTATACACAAAATGATGCGACCTGAGGACGTTTGAGAAATATCTTCCATCTCTATACTGTTATCATTTTAGCCAAAGCAACAGAGGGAGAGCTCACGGACAGAAAACAGGAGTAATGAGTTATACAAGTTTACAGAAGTATGACATAATTTATGACATGCGGATGCATTGCAGAAGTCAGGTATCAACAAAGGCATGGGGAAGAGATGGATGAAACATGAAACCAAATAAATAAATACACTATAATAATCATATAATTTAAGTTCTTTAAGCAGTATCTGGTATTTTCCATAACCACGTGTATTTATTATGGCAATGGTAAGCATAAGGAGCCTTTAGCATCGCATGTATATTTCTGCCTCATACAGTGATCAGCTTCCTCGTATGATCACAATCAGAAGTTATTTTAGACACTCACTGGTGTCTGAAAGTGAGTTCAACTGAAATTGTATTAAATGCTTATGTTAGCAGGTAGTCTGTTATGAAGCATGAGATTTGAGCAGTGGTGTCGATCCTCTCCTGACTCAGATACACTTTGTTCATGACCACTCCTCAAGCCCCAGTTGGCCCACTTTAGACCAAGGTATTCTGTGTGCGCTAAAAAACCCTGGCCACCGGACCAGAGTGACATTTTTTCCCCAGATCTAAACCAAAAAACAAAACAAAAAAGTACATGTGTGGAAATGCCTTATGCCCAGAAGTAGTACAGTAGTCCATACATGACTGAGCTAATTAAGGGCCATGTGTCAGCCGAGTTCTATGCTTAGCCGGGAATCCATTCTCATCAGGGTGGGTGGCCACATTTATGTCTCGAAACCCCTCTAATCTCATATTGACCTGCCAGAGTGAAAATCTTCTGAGGATAAACTTTCATATAATAGCAGAAATCGCTGGCTAGAGACGACACCAGCTGCCACAATAGATGAATTCCATGTCTGCTGGTACTAAGAGCAAATGCTCACCTTTCCACTAAATCTCCAAACACATGAACAAACAGACACAAGTGTATCTGGCCTAACACTAAAATCAGACACAAGACATCTCTTTTAAGGGTTTTTTTTCTACCACAGCTGTGCTGGTTCTCTTGTGGAATGGCTGAGAGGCTTTTTGTAATCCCATCTGTGATTTTGGGAGCTGAATGTGTCTGTGCGCGTGTGTGAGAGACTGAGCTCTCATAAGCTTTACTGCAGTAATGCAACTCCCCCCAGTAACACTGTTCATCTCAAAACACATTTTAAATTCACTTATGAGTCATAAAGGACAAACTGCTGTATAAGACCCTACAGTCTGTTTTACTCCATTTCTAGCTGTCGTTGAAACCAAGAACATTCCGTGCAAACAGCCCTGAAAGAAATTGATGTCTGATGGGCCATAATTATACAGGATTATAGGATAGTTCACAAAAAGTCATTTACTCGCTCTCATCTCATTCTAAACCTATATACATTTTTCTTCTGTGAAACAAGATATTTTGAGAAATGTCTGTTTTTTCTGTCTATACAATGGAAGTCGATTTTAACCAAAAATGTTTGGTTAAAAATATCGTCTTTTGTGTTCCTCAGAATAGAGTCATATGGGTTTGGTCATATTACCCTCATGTTGAATGGTCACCCAAACCGATATGACTATTCTTTACAATTTTAATTTTTGAGTGAACTATCCCTTTCATTTTGCACATCCCAATTCTAAAGAGACACAAATGTCAGTTTATTTATTTTTTGTTAAATATAATAGAAAGAACACAGATTATGGCTAGGAAATTCCGATAAAACCGAACAAAGCTGTAGTTTTGTAACAAATTGAAATAATTTTTAGCTCTTTTTTAGCATTCATCCTGTAATAGAGCCCCTAAAGGGACATGGTGTGATGGGGAAAAAAATTATGGGAAAAAAATATATTTCAATGCTTTTAAGTTATCATGCAAACGGTTTGTATTCCCCGAGAAACTTTGGGAGAGAAAGAAAAATTCTCATATTTTTTCCATCACCATTCCCTAATCTACTATACATCTTTTCAACCACACTAAATGTTTGACAAAAATTGGAGAAATTTGGTATAATAACTGCCATCTTGTAAAGTGATTTTTTTTTTTTTTTTTTTAGAGGACATGAGCAGAACAACAGTACTACAGCAGGACTCAGGAGTTTGAGTATTTATAAGGTAAATAGCCAAGATACAGATCAGGGCTTTAAATACCATATTTGCTGTTCATTACCATCACACGTTGAGACATGCAATGCCCAGCTGTTTGCTACTTGTTTAACATCAGATACAGAGCCAAAGAAAATATATGCATTTCTAGGCAGATAAACAAATAAACCATTAAATCCCTTGTGGTGCAAATACGTAATAACTGTTAAATACTGAAAGTCTTTACTAAATACAGCCACAAAAATAAGCATCCCGATTCATAAGTGAGGATCAGTCACTCTGCTAAAAGCATTTAACAATCCGACCCAGCTAATGGCTAAACATACACGAAAACACACATGTTCACATTCACTGACTCCTGCTTGCTCAAGCATGCATGCATACCACTGGAAGATGGTTTCAGACTTTTACAATGAACCAAGTGAACTTGTCTTGATGGATGTAGGCTATAAAGTACATTTGAGGGGTGATTTCCTAGTTCCATGAACCTGAAGTTGATTTTTTTTTCTCCACATAGATCCAATCTGCAACATTACATTTGAAATACATTTGGACTGCAGCTATACAGCAAATGTGTGTAAATCACACAATGCAAAGCACATTAATGGTTCCCTAATGTGCACAGCGGACCAATAGAAAATGATTTAAGACCAATTAAAAACCTATGGACAGAATAATAAAAGCTTGGATTACTTTTATTGTAATGTTTTCCTACGCTGCTTCAGAATAACAGAAAAAAGCGTTTATACAAAATAAATAACCTAAACACTTTGCGTCTGATTGCATTTTAACAGCCTCCACACACCATTAAGCATCTGAGTGCCTTGATCTGTCAGAAGCTTGCTATAAGTGTTGACGGATAACACAACAAATTCTCAATCATGTGTGACTAATAGATTCCCAAAACACCCAATTAAACTGTAAAAACAACAGGATAATAGGAAACAGGACATAAGGAAAAATGCTAATTCATCAATTTGGTTTCCAACTCTTTATTGAAAAAACATTTACACATTGTGGAAACACAACGTGTTTTCAAAATGTTTGAATTCCCACTTCTGTGTATTAAGATAAATGATTTATAATGCCAGCAGAACAGATGTATGAACCAGTGATGTTATTTATAAATCCGCTTAGAATGAAGTGCATCGTTTGTCGTGTAAAAGTACCCTTAGACTATGCCAAAGTTACTTTTAGCTTCTTTATTTAAAACTTTAAGACTTTGATAAGAAATTGGCTCAATATTTCTATACATACAAGCACAGGTTTGCATTACTAAGAAGCATTCCAGACCATCCAATAGCTTTAAATCTCCTTCTAATCTCTTTAATCTGGTCTTGATTGTGTTTATCTCAAATCAAGTGAAAGGGGTCATGAAGAGTTGAAAGTGGATGATGTTCACTTTCTGATTAATTGTGCAAAAAAAAAAGACAAAAAAACCCGACATTCTCCTAAATACCCTTATTTCTCAAAAGCATTCTGCATATCATGATTGAAATATGCAAAACACACTAAACCATTCATGATGAAATAAAATAAATACCTTAAATAACAGTTCAGCACGAAACTGCACCTGGTTTCTGCAAGTATGGGCATAAAAACCAGGTGTTTAGTTATGAGGTGAGCACAGGTGCATTGCAGGAGAACGGAATCGCAACATTGCCAAATTATCTGAAAGAAGTCACTTTAACAGTCAAATTCCATCATTACACCCACAGGTGTGGGGACAGAGATGGTCTCTTGAATTGGTGAGTGATGCAATGTGAAACATGCACACACACTCAGCAGTGGCACAGAGATGAATGAGAGCTGTGTCTGGCATCTCATTAGCCGCTGGGGTTTCCGGCCTGAATTAGTGCTGTCATTCCAAGGAGCTATAGGCTTTTGAACAGATGTCCGATGCAAGGGGGGTGAGACAATTTCACTTTTGGTGCTATAAGCCTGATTTATCTCACCTCAGTTGTTCTGATGCACCTTTATGATGACCCACCCACCAGCCAAATATATACTACAGCAAGACACAGAGATGGAGGGAGAAAAAAGAAAAAGCATGGTTCATTATAAATACACCCCGACTAAACCTCAGGGTTTGATTCAGTGGATAAGCTCATGGAAGCCGCCTTTTTGTCAGTACCATTATGCATTTCACTTATCAATGCCATGGTCCTACTATGTCACAAGCCAACGAGAATTTAACAGCCCATTAGGGATTGGACATTAAATTTATGGGGCTCTAAATGCATATTCAGCATCCTTCATCTGCTGAGACTGATTATGTAGCACTATCAGATGAGAAAAGACAGCGAGAGTCATTCAAAACCACTAAAAAGTCAGCGTATAGGCTCCAGCATGCGTGAAGGAATTAGACTTACAGCGCTACAAAGTCAATACGTTAAAAGATTCAGTGGCAGTCCAAGCGAATTTTCCTGATTCTACCCTTGCATTCCTATAGCTATAAATCACAACTGGGGTCCATCTTAGCTGACAGCCAGCCTGCTGCTGTTCCTCCATCTGTAGGCTGGGAAATACATCTCCAGTCTCCAGGGAGAACCAAAGTGCCATGCCTGACACCAGCATCTGTGTAAGTGTGTGTGCGGAGAACCTATTTGTGCTCCGGCAAAAAGCCAGACATTCTCCGAATACTATGTGTGATTGAGTTACACACACTAGGGTGTGCGACTGGCACACTGTCGTATATCAAATCGCAGCATGTGCAAAGAAACATAATGCAATCTATTCGGCGTGGGGCCACTGGTGCTCAGCCAGCGAGCATCGCGACAGGTGTGCTGCCACTTTTTCCCCCTGATTTCAAATAACACAACGTCCATATTTCACCAGCGAGCAGAGTACCGCTGACAGAATAACGATGAAGCTGTGGGATGCCACATTCCAACACATCTGATTACGGTTTCAGAGAAATGAGAACTTCTGCATGAGTAATTACTAATCAAACACACTGTATTTATCATAGATGACGTTTCTAAAAATAGGCAATATTATAGGTATAGCTGACCAAAAATGAAAAAAAGGTTCTCATCTTTACTCACCCTCGGCCTCATTTAATATTCTTTTCCATGAAACACAACATGGTTATTTAGCTGAATGTGCAAAGCACTATTTTCCATACATAGCAGGTGAAAAGAAACTGGGGTGGTCTTGGCTACTTTGGGCCTTCTCATCCCCTTCCTGTAGCTTAGTGGTTCTCAACCAGGGGGACAGGGCCAACTAGGGGGCCTCAAGAGGGCCACAAAATGACTTGACATGATTCAAAACAAAACAAGCATTAAAATAAGCCAAAGCAACAACAACAATCCAGATATTTATTTTCTTTTGAAGAAACAGGGTTCATGTGGCCTTGAAAGCCCTGAAAATGTGAGGTAGCCTAATTTTAAAAGTGTGATTTATTGATGTCATGACATTAAATGTCATTTAAATTCAAATCTCCACAGGCATTTTTATAATAAATATACATTTGTATAGTTATGTCATGATCTAAAATATCTTACAGGGCATAAATTGTGAGTAAAAATATCCTTATACTTAATAGTTATTCACTAAATCATGAATAAATAGAAGAGTCATGGGGCTTTTGAATATTGTTGTGAAAAACAGGGGGCCTTAATAAAAAAAAGGCTAAGAACCACTGCGATAGCTAGAAATGCCAAAGTTGGTTTGATCCCCAGAGAATGAACTTATAAAATGGTGAATTATTTTTTTTATTACAATTATGTTTAGGGTGGGGCTTTATATTTAAAGGTGACATCATGAAAATCTGACTTTTTTTCATGTTTAAGTGTTTTGTTTTAGTAAGCCTTTCTCTGCAGGCATGTCAAAAAGAAGCCGATCAGATTTTGCTCCCTTTCTGACGTAGGAAGGGGATCTTATTATAATATTACCGTGCCTTAATCTGCACGTTTCCACCCACCGCACGCCATTTGGTTTTCAAAAGTGACAACAGTAACCAGTTCTAACGCAATGGCAAATGTTTGAGCAAAGCATGCAAACTGCAAACTGACGAGCATAGAACACTATTTAGAGTCCCAGCCTCAGATGAGACAAGAGAGCAGTGGATTAATGTTATTTTCAATAGATATCCCCCAGAAACAGATGAATCAATGTAACTCCACAACTACATTCATGTATCCACAAACCATTCCAAAACCTCCAGATGCAGTCTAAAAGTTGCAACTCTCGTAGAGTCTCTCGTAAGGCTGCACTCCGCTGGTTATTTCTGATATTTTGGATGAGTGAGATTACTCGCGTGTTTTGTTGTTGTACCCAGTGTTTCCTCTAGGATTTTTTCCAGCTGTGGTGGCAGGCCCATTTCCCCAGGGGGGCGGGGCGTGGCCCATGAGTGATATTCCCAGAGGCCACGCCCCCTTGCCCCAGGTGTTGAAACCTCCCCTAAGTATTATAATATGAAAGGCTCCAATAAGAGCGGCAAAGCGATTATGCACACAGTGTTGCCCACTTAGCGCCTTTGTCGCTATTTTTAGCGACTTTTCAGACCCCTTTAGCAACATTTTTTCAAAAAAGCGACTAGCGACAAATTTAGCGACTTTTTGAACAAACCTCAGTAACCTCCAAATATTGCCAGCTGTCATGCCAGCGCGAGGTCTTGCTTTCTCCCTGTCGTCACTCTCTCTAGCTGCGTCTCCCCTGTTCAGTGAATGGCTGAGAGGAGCGCACGGCTGCTGACAGACGCGAATGAGCCGTGTTTTTCCACGGACTTATCACTTATCTGCTTTTCTTTTGTTTAATATTTAAAGAATTTAGTTTGACCATTTCAATTTCCTTTCTTGTGCTTATTACTTGTAATACTCATTATCAGAGAGCTTTAGTTCATCCGTTTCCCGAACTCTCTCAATTCAGATAATGTTCCACATAGGCTTATAAAAAATTTAGTCATTCACTAGGCTATATCATAGCTACTCGTTCTGTTTTCTGAAGAAAAAAAAAAGGAAATGAGAATGCTTTATGACATTCGGCTATATTATATTATATTAAATAAAGAATTAATTTAGAGAGAAAACACATTAGGCAGACAGAACGCAAGTACGGCGCGATGACGTCATTGATATGCTAATTGACGTATGACATCATCTAGCAACATTTAGCGACTTTTAGGCAAGGCGTTAGCTACTTTCCTTTGAAAATAGTTGGCAACCGTGTATGCGTATCCCGTGCGCAGAATGATGCACTTGAAGCAACGCAAAGTCACAGCGCGCAGCTCTTCGCATTGAAAAGTTCAAAGCACAAAGCGAAGAGAATAGATTATATCTATCTATCTATGCTTAGTGTATTCTATCTATCCAACAGTTTATTGAGCCTTTTCTTTTAAGAGTTTTAAATGTCAGTTACAGAGCGCATGAAGAACAATTCATAGCGCTCTCTACTCCAGTGCTGTAATCTATCAATTCATAGCGCTCTCTACTCCAGTGCTGTAATCTAACAATTCATAGCGCTCTCTACTCCAGTGCTTTAATCTAACAGACACCCGGGAGAAAGGAATATGATTTAGAAAAGGCAATAAACTCCAGACCAGCAAGATAAAGGCATTTTATGCAAACCATAGACCTTTATCTACAAATAAAGTATAATAATGGGAACATTGATCTTGAACAGTGTGTCGTCGTGTTACTGTCGTAACCGAACGCGACGCGCTGTTTGAATGCTGACTGAGGAGAGGAGTTTCCATTAACTTTAACTTAATGACTTGAATATTAATTTTACCTCACATTATGCTATTGAATGACTTTAGAAGTCTTGGAATAAACTTGATTGTGCTTCACAATGTTTTTATGCCTTTATCTTAACAATAACAATAGTAGGCTATGCACAATATCAGACCTCACGGAGAAGCTGCAGCCGTGGCGGGATGATTTTAGGTGTGGCGGCCCGCCACGGCAGAATGAATGTAGCGGAAACACTGGTTGTACCCCAAAACTCGTGTAAAGGATCGGCCGTCTTCTGAATGGGGCGGGGAGCAGCAGCTCATTTGCATTTAAAGGAACACACAAAAACTGAGCGTTTTTGCTCACACCCAAAATGGGGCAAATTTGACAAGCTATACTAAATGATCGGGGGGTATTTTGAGCTGAAATTTCACAGACACATTCTGGGGACACCCATAGATTTATATTGCATTTTGTGAAAAGGGGCATAATGTGTGTCACCTTTAAGTTTAAGAATTATTTTCACCATCTTGTATGAACACCAAGATGGACAGAAACTATAAAAGAGACGACAGGACATGATTGGAAGAAGAACAGTGGGGTGGGTGGTATTCGAAAACTAGACTTAAACTTTGGTCGCCTGCACATTGCTCCATCGTGCAACACATTGGACCTCGTGCACTACCCTCCAGGTCACATCTCCGATAGTACAGCATAATCCGAATGTTTCTCAGTCATGAAATTTTTCTAAAGCAGGTAATATGCTAACATAGAAATGTACATTTATAGTCTAGCTTCAGTGAATCCTCAGTGGCCACTGGAGATTCTCAATCTCTCGAGCAAAACAGCAGCACAGGGTCAGCAGAGACCTTCTGAGAAAGTCTGATGGAGGTCATGTCACCACAGTGATGTGGTGTTGACAGCAAAATAGTTCCTCATTTCAAAGCCACAGCAAAAACACACCAGTCATAATGGCATATAATTTGGCTAATAGAGTGTGTCTTAGTGAGTGGGCTAGTGATCATCTAGTGATTCCCTTGCCCAGTCATAAACATGCCGAGAAACATGCTGTAATGAGTGAATTTCAGACTCATGTCTCAAATAGGAGGGGTTAGCCAAGGTAACAAGACAGGATATTGGTAAAACTTTACAAAAGACTTTGGACTTGCCACTTCAGGAATGATTACAGGCAGGATAATTATTCTTCCAGACGCAAGCTTCCGTATGTCGGATAAAACAATGCAATCTAGAACCTGGTGTGAGGTTTTTTTTCTATTAATGTCCAAAACAGACTCACTCCATGAATTAGTCATTTCATTTAACATGTTTCTGAGAAAGGTATTTTGAAAAAGATTTTGTATGATTTGACTACATCCCAAAAAAAAAAAAAAAAAAAAAAAAAGGAACATTAGTGAGCTAGTCCATATTGTGCACACTCATAAAGTATATTTCCAGATGTCAAGCAAATTAGTCAATCTAGCAAAAAGAAAAATGGTGTTAGAAAACTGAAAGCATGGATACTTAATAATATGGCCCAATAGATTTTCATGGTATACTCTACCTCTAAAAGGAAAATGCACAGTGTTTGAGAGAGAATGCAGTAGTAGACAAGAAAAAAATATAGATTTATTTATATAAATATATACATGTACATATATTGTCACACAGATAGTAGAGACAAAGCAAGATAAGTTAAGACTAAAAAAAAGGAGGGGGCACCTCCAAAATACCTCTCTGACAGCAAGTGCTGACATCTGCCAAGGTATGTAGACATGCCTTGAAGAGATAGGAACCAAGGTCAAGTCATCACATTTACCTGCTGCTAAAAGTCAAAGGCCTTTGGAATTCGGTTTGCTCTGAAAACAGCCAATATCCACAGAGTTAACACCTAATAGCGTAGAATTCTCTGTTCCAGCAAAGCACTAGCCCTCAGAAACAGTTACAGGTTATCTGCTTGTTTCGGCACACGATTAAACTCTGGGGGGCACATTTTTGGAAGGGGTGACTAAACCCAGTCTAACTTAACAAGAATTCCACACAAATTCCTTAACTTTCACTATACTGTACAATAGAAGGTAGTTGTTATACTATAGTCTCTGGATTAAGTCACTAGCAGCTGATAAGTGTTGTCTAAGCGCATGGCTCTGTTCATTAAAAAGTGCAGATACATCCATCCTCTAACTGCCTGGCGATGACAGGTAGGATGAATAAAAAAGAGAGCAAAGAGTCAAAGTGAGGGATGAGTAAAAGCTTGAGGAAGTGTTGTTGTCAGGGAGTGATTGACAGGCATTCATGGCACAAGTTAAGCTGGACCTGAGGCTGCAATGTTTAGCTCCTCCAGACAAGTGCAGATAGTCAATAAAGTCATGGTCAGTGATGGAACTTGGCTCGTTAAAGCATTGTTTTCATACATATAAACTACTGTTTAAAAGCTTGGATTTGGTAAGATTTTTTAAAAGAAGTTTTTTTTTATGCTCACCAAAGCTGCATTTATTTGATCAAAACAGTAAAATCATAGTATTGTGAAATATCACAATATAACTGTTATATACAATATACAATTATTCCATTACTCCAGTCTTCAGGGTAACGTGATCCTTCAGAAATCATTTTGATATGCTGATTTGGTGCTCAAAAAAACATTTATTCTTATTATCAATGTTGATAACGGTTGTGCTGCTTAATATTTGTGTGCAAACCTTCATACATTTTTTGTATTATTTGATAAATAGAAAGTTCAAAAGAAATAGAATTATCAATGTAAAAGTATTTACGGTTTGATTAATTCAAATTTGTTATAAAAACAAAATCTTACTGACCCCAAACTTTGAATGGTAGTACTTAAACATTTGCAAGAAAACAGTGATTCAAAGATAAAACTTGTCTGGGGAAGAAGCAAATCTCTTTGTGGTTATGCACATTTGACCGTAGCCAAAACTCTATGGTATCATATTTGTTGTAATGTACTGCTTTTGAAAGTCAACTCTGGGCGCAGCATTACAACTAGACTTGCCTGGGGCCAAGAAAGCATTAAGAACTCCTAGACGTTATTTCTTATCACTGCATAAATCATCAAAAATGAGAGGTAAGCAGACAGGAGGAAGCAGCTATGTAGCACAATTACAGTCTTTTAAATCTGATTCCTTTTTTTTTTGTTGCTTTACAGTAGAAGCAGTGGACTAAATGTCTTCTACCGTTTCTGTGAATAGATAAACATAAGAACCCGGACCATTTTCCCCTTATAGGAAAATTATGGGGCTTATAAAACAGACTAAATGGACCACTTAAAACATGTTTCTGCTGTTGTTTTTTAAATACAACCACTCCTTGTCAAAGATCTGTAATGTTACATATATGTCACATTGGGCTTTTATTTCTCATTTGGAAAAAAAAAATGTCAGTTTTCTTGCTAAATAACTTTTTTTTTGTTTATTTTCTTTTCCACAACATTTTCAAAATTATTACTTTTCTGGGAAGATAAATAAAAAAAAGAAACTTTTTCAGAAGTAATAGTTTTTGGATTTTATTTGCTTTGCCACATATTTCAAAACCACATAACTGTGACCTATTCAGGTATACGGTTTAATCAGAAATAATTTTTTTGATTATTTTTTCACAACTCAAAAATGTGCAAACTGAATAAAAATAAATAACTATCTCACACTGGAGGTCAACATGTTGAACATGCATGTAGTGCAATAACATTGCAAAATTCTACCTTTTCAGGTATACGGTTTAACCAGAAATACATTTTTTCACAACTCGAAAATGTGCAAACTGAATAAAAATAAATTTGGTGTTTTATCCCATATGTTGCATACCTGTTTTAGTTACAGGTATGCAAAACATTTTCAAATTACATTTCATTAAAGGGTAAACCCTAAACCAACTTTTTTTAGTTAATGATCTGTAAGACTGGGGCTTTATTATTGCTGTTCATTGAATTTTTTGGACATTTGGGTATAAAGTGTTTTAATTCTACAATATATGGTGTAAAAACATCTGAGTGCTGCCCTCTTGAACGGTGGCTACTCCAGTAGAATTTTCCTATTGGAAGTTGTGGTGCCCTGTGACGTAAGCAGGTACCAGCTAACCACACCCCTGCCTACAGACCTGTCTCAGGTGCACGAGACAGTTTTTCTCTGTGGGCTGTGGACCCAAACCAGCTCTCCCGGTTCCAGGTGGCGACCCTTGTAATGTAGATCATAGTTTCTACGTTGTCTCGCCCCTGCGCTTCGCAGCTGCACCCGTGCAAAGTCGTGGGCTGTCTCTAGGCGGTCCTGTAGTCTCCTAGCATACTCTCGTCCTGGGGGCACAGCTGGGGTGTCAGGGGGAGGCCAAAGGCCAATGCTGGCGGGGTGTGGAGCTCTCTACCCAGCATAAGCAGAGCTGGCAAGCAGGCCGTAGATTCTTGGACAGCGGACCAACAGGCCATGAGCACAAACGGGAGGCGCTTGTCCCAATCGCGTTGGTGTTTGGCGGTGATGATGGCCAGCTGCTGGATCAGGGTCCTGTTGAAGCGTTCTACTAAGCCATCGCTCTGCGGGTGTAGGGGGGTGGTGCGAGTTTTGTTTATGCCCAGTCTGTGACACAGGTCGGCGAATACTCGTGACTCAAAGTTCCGCCCCTGGTCACTGTGTATGGTTTGGGGCGTCCCAAAACGGCAGACCATGCCCTCCAGTAGGGCTTCAGCCACTGTCTCTGCCTCCTGGTCAGGGAGGGCATACGCCTCGGGCCACTTGGTGAAGTAGTCCATGACTGACAGCACAGCACTGTTCCCGCTGTCCGTGACCGGGAGTGGGCCGACTATGTCCACCCCAACTCTTTCCATGGGTGCGCCTACAGGGAACTGTTGGAGCTGGGCGTGCGACTGTTCGGAGGGGCCCTTCTTTGCCGTGCAGCCGTCGCACCGCCTGCAGAAGTCCTCTACATCCCTCCTGAACTGCCCCCAGTAGAAGCTCTGTCGTAGGCGACGGAGAGTTTTGGTGACCCCGAAGTGACCGGCTCCCGTGGCCCCATGCACTGCCTTCAGCACAGTCGGTCTCTCTGCCCTGGGGACCACCAACTGCCACCTCAGCTCTCCCGTCGCTGGATCCTTCCAGGCCCACTGTAACACCCCATCTGTGAGCCGCAGGGCCTGGAACTTTGCCCACAGGCCTTTTGTCGCTGTGGAGAGCGGTGCCACCTCCTCCCATGGTGGCCGTGTCTGCATGTCCACCCACTGGAGCACTGGCTGTATGTCCATATCGCCCTCCTGCTGTTGTCTCCACTGCGTTGCCAAAATTTCCGTGAGCTCGCAGCACACTGCCGCCGCGGCCCGGCTGACGATGGCTGCCTCTGCACAGGGTCTTCGAGGCAGTGCGTCAGCGTTGGAGTGGCGGGCTCCCGCTCTATGCACCACTTTAAAGTCAAAGGACTGTAGCTCCTCCATCCAGCGTGCTACATGGCCCTCCGGCTCTTTAAAGGACATCAGCCACTGGAGGGCAGAGTGGTCTGTCCTGACCGTGAACGGTCGCCCACAGAGGTAGTATTTGAAATGTCGAATGGACGATACCACAGCAAGGAGTTCTCTGCGTGTGACACAGTAGCGGCGTTCATGCTTATTAAAAGTCTTACTGTAATACGCCACCTCTCTCTCACCCTCCGTGCTCAGCTGTGATAGCACCCCGCCCAATCCCTGGCCGCTCGCGTCACAGTCCAAGATGAACGGGAGCTAGGGGTCAGCCGGAGCCAACACAGGAGCCTCCCCCAGCGCCTTCTGTAGCGAGGTGAACGCTGTTTAACACTCACTGGACCACACAAAGTCTCGGTCTTTGTGTAGTAGCCTGAACAGCGATGTCGCCACACAGGAGAACCCCCTCACGAACCTCCTGTAATAAGAGGCTAAGCCCAGGAAGCTTTTCAGCTGTTGCAGGTCTGATGCAGGTGTGGGCCAGTCTCTGACCGCTCGTACCTTTTCATCCATTGTGCCGATGCCATCTCTGCCCAGTCTGTGCCCAAGGAATGACACATCACTCTGCATGAAGTGGCACTTTTCCGGGTGGAGTTTGAGACCCGCTGCTGCTATACGCTCCAGAACATGCCGCAGGGACTGGAGAGCTGCCTGGAAAGTGGGGCCGTGGGCAAAAATGTCATCCAGGTACACTACACACTCACACCGAGGGACTCCTGACAGCACTTTGTCCATCAGTCTTTCAAATGAGGCTGGTGAATTGCACAGGCCAAATGGGAGAACTGCCAGAGGCCCCGGCTTGTGCAGAACGCTGTCTTTGGTTTGGCAGCGGGAGAGAGAGGCACCTGCCAGTATCCGGACCTCAGGTCCAGCGATGTGAACCAGGCTGACCCCGCTACCTGGTCCAGGGTTTCATCAACCCGTGGCAGGGGGTAGGAGTCCTTCCTTGTCACCCCATTGAGCCGTCTGTAGTCCACACAGAACCTCCACTGACCGTTCCTCTTTGGGACCATGACCACAGGGGTCGGCCCACGGGCTGTCAGACGGCTCCACAATGTCCGCCTGCTGCATCTCCCACAACACCTTGTCTGCTGCTTCCTGGCGTGCCAGTGGGAGGCGACGTGGGCGTAACTTGATAGGCGGGCTGTCCCCTGTATCTATGTCATGTTGTATTAAGTGTGTGCACCCCACGTCACCTTCCTTGATTGCAAACATGTCCTTGAACTGTAGCAATAATTGCCACAACTCTTCACTCTGTGTGGGGTCTAGATAAGAACAGTTCCGTCGCCATATGTCCCGTACTGCCGACACGGCACTTCCCTCCTCCGTTTGAGGGAGCGGGGCTGCTAATAGGTCAGAGGCCCGGCTCTTAGGAATCTGAGTAGTGTGTGCTGGCTGTGGCGCAGGTGGGGCGGCTAGATGAGGCGAGGGGGGTAGTGGCTGGTGATTTCCGAGCGACAAAGGCTGTGAAGTGCCTCTGTCCAGCTGTGAGTGGGGGGGTGGAGGGCTACAGGGGTCTCGAGGGGTGGGCCTCCCGGCCCCTACGACGGGGTCGCTGTTGGTTTCAGCGGTGTTTGCTGACACAGTGGTTACCTGGGGTGTCGTGGGGTTGAGGCCCAGGGGGTGTGGAGCCATATTGACCGGACGTTCCCCTGGAAAGCACAGGGTGGCCTCCGCCAGGTCCAGCCGACAGCCCGTGTTCTTTAGAAAGTCCAGTCCGAGAATGCAGGGGTCCTGGACTGACGCCACCCACACCGGGTGACGCACCGTTTTACCCCCTGCCACAAATGTCAGTGTCCCTTTGCCTTTCATGGGTGACAACTCCCCCGTCACTGTCCGTAGGTGGACTGCTGTTGGCTCCAACACAGTTTGCCTGGGGAGAACGTCGAGCCGCACTAATGTCACTGTAGAGCCGGTGTCAACCAGCGCAACGCACGTTACTCCCTCCACAGTGACTGGAATGTGGCAGAGGTCCCCAATTGAGGTCCGGCCCACTACCACCATCGCCATCGGGCCAGCGATGTCTGAGGGTGTATGTGGGGGGCTGTGGTTCGTGGTCCGCGTTGCCCCCTCTATGCGGACCCGAGGTCGTTACCCCGGTGTCTGGTTGCTTTCGAGCATGAGCGTACCAAGTAACCGGGTTCCCCGCAGCCCCAGCACAGTCTAGTAGTGCGATCAGGGCGTCGTTGAGTGCCCAGGGAGGCTGCGCGCACCAGCTCTGTCAGCTCCACTGCCCATGCTGGTGCTTGCTGAACCCCCGCTGCTGCTCTGACATGAAGACTGTTGTGTTCCTGTGTAGGCATTGTGACGTAGGCGCGGGCTGTCTCTCTCTCTGACGCCCTCTCCAACGCCTCCTGCAGGGACCGTGGGTGTGTCAGCTGTACTTCCATACGCAGTTCGGGCGGTGAGAGGGCTTGCATGAACCGGTCGCAGGCTAACTCACTTTGTATCATCGTGGGCATGCTGCTATATGTTCTGCGGGTAAGGCTCTCAATGTCATTGGCTAGTTGCCGTAGCGATTCGCTGTGTCTTCTGTACCTGTTATTCAGTTCATTGCGGAGGAGCTCTGCTCCTGTAAAATTCCCGAACCGTCGCTGGAGAGCCCCCACCAGTGCGACATAGTTCTCTCTGTCCTCTACATCTAACAGTAGCAAGCATGCTAAAGCCTCGTCCGTAAGGAACATCGCCAATTGTAACGCTTTGGACTCTTGTGACCATTTCTGTGATTTAGCAAGCAGTTCGAATTGCGCATGAAAAGCTTCCCAGCTCACCTTCCCGTTGTACTTAGGAGTTTTCACGGAGCTAGCCGCTACCGCTGTTATTTTGGACTGGGCGCCGCCATTGTTGTTTACTTCTGAGCTTCCCGCGCCGGAGGTGACGTTGGTGTCTGCGCCCCCCTCCGACTTTGGTTTACGGGTAGCGAAGCCTGCCTGTCCTCGTCTGTCAAAGCCAGCCTCGTAAGCCATTGCTTCCATCGTGCCCCTAAGATGGCCTCTGCTGTCCTCCAGCCGTCGCAGCTCCCTTTTTAGATCACCAAACGTTCATTCCGCGGCTCGGGCTCCTTCTCCGTCACTCATCTCCCCCCGCACGCTGCGGCGACACGGTCTCGCTAACGCTAACTTAAATAGCTAAACTGGTCCCTAACTATTAGTGCAGGGTGCACCTATCTACCGTATCATTAATCACTTTTCCGATAATTTATTGTTTTAACTTCTGACACCAGTGTAGCATCTCACATGAGGCCAGAGTTCGGTTAACTTGTTTATTCACAGAAGCACAACGTGCAGGCCTTCGAACACAGCTTCAGAACAGCTTCATAACAGACCAACAGAGCGAACTTCCTCAACTCCACCCCTATAACCCCAGGGGGTCCGCCCCCCTCTCCCCAGGTTGCCAACCAACAGTGCGCCCGGGGTTACACATAGCTGATTGACAGCCACACAGCCATTTACAGTCGCTACTATATGTTAAAATATGATTTGAATTGAGCAGCAGAATAAATATAACACTAAAATAATTGAATCAGCTAAATTATTTGAGCAGGTCATTACCATTTTTCTTAATGTGACACGTCACATCAAAATTCCACCTACTGTTTTAAGGTTAAAAGCCCGATGTGACACGTCACCACAACATTTTCAAAACTTATTTTATATCAATTTGTACAAGACATGTTTTAAAATCAGGTCAAGCGTAATCTAGGATATGTTTTTAAAACATTAGAATTGTTGCATGGGTTGAAACATACCTTTAATAACAAAAACAAGTGTTTTTAAAAATTGCTGACACTGCAACATGTGCACACCAGACAGGCCACCATTTTGGAAATGATACCATGGCAACAAAAATGCACACATTGTCACATGACTGAACCTGGGTGTTCCTTAAATGTCCCTTAGGGACTTCCTGGGTTGAAAGTGAGGTATAATGCTTTAAAAAAACCTTTTCAGATGATCACCAGTGTTTGTGACACCCACGTCACAGCGGGTTCTTATGGGTTAAATTTTTTCTTGATCTTTTGACATACAAGAGGTCATTGTAATAATGTCCTGTGAGTTTCAGAACCCAAAACTTCCGTGTTATTCCAAAATCAGCTTTTATTGAAACTAAGCTCAGAAAATGACTAGTTTTGGATTGTCACAGTACGTCAGAGTGCGACAAAAGACTTCCGCCTCTGCAGAAAAAAACAAAAACAACAATGCCTTCTACATCAATGCCTCTTTAGCCCACCCAGGCGCCAACCGATTCACGCATGTCATGTATTAGTAAATAGGAAAGAGATGCAAAGACAGGATTACTGAGCAACAAAACCAGAGATGCCTTTGAGGATAAGATTTTTAAGTGCCAAGTTGTGGAAAAACACATGGTGCGTCCCAATTCGCGTCCTTATGCACTATTCTATGACGTTTTTGTTCGTACAAATATTGCGAGCAGCGTGTTCACACTGAATATTCCAAAAAAAGTGTACTTTAAATAGATGATACTCTTAACCGAAAAAACGAAGTGTGGAATGTTGCACACTTCATGCACTCAACTGTAGCAGCTTTAATTACGTTGTGGAGTGGCTATCAAATTCCAACGTGAATAACAAAATAACCCTAATATATAGTGCGTAAGTACATAGTGTATAGTGCATTATTTGGGATGCAGCTACAGTCGTTGCATTGCCATCCTTCTGAGCCTATAAGATTAAGAAAGCATGGATGAACTTTATTTTAACAAGGCTCAAGTCAATCACGTCAGGCTTTTAAAGGGTTAGTTCACCCAAAAATGAAAATTAAGTCATTAATTACTCACCCCCATGCTGTACCAACCCCGTAAGGCCTTCGTTCGTCTTCGGAACACAAATGAAGATATTTATGATTAAATCTGAGAGGTGCATGACTGCTATAGGCTCCCTAAGGGAATGACACTTGACCTGAAACGAGACTTCAAGAGATTTCCACGACGCGCGAGAACTTAACTGAAGTAGTTGAAGGAGATCCCAATTCTCGCGCATGCGTCGTGGAAATCTCTTGAAGTCTCGTTTCAGGCCTACAAGGAAGAAAATGAGTAGTCGAATAAAGTCGTTATTTTTGTTTGTTTTTTCGCACAAAAAGTATTCTCGTCGCTTGATAAACTTATACTTGAGCCACTGTTGCGACATGGAATATTTAAACATTTTCTTTAAAGGAGTCATAATGTAGTATTAACTTTGATACCCACGCTCTATTATAGTCATTTCATGCCCTTCTAAAAAAGAAAAATTGAAAAAAAAAATAAACACAGAGCTCGTTTGACCCTTATTTCTGAATGCATCATTGTCTCGCGAGATCTGATGCGAGGTTTTGGCTGTCGTGGACGGTCATTTTAATAATGCAAATGAGGGGCGCGTTGATTGGTGGCAGGAAGGAGGGGGCTTGACACCGCAGGTAACTTCAGCATATCATTCCAAATAGAGATCATGGCCGCGACCTACGGGATTCAACCGTATATGTTTGAGCCAGACTCTGAACCAGAGCTGGAAAGGGAAGATGAACAACAGTCAATGGAAGGACGTCTACATCAACATGTCTCTGAATGGTAAAGATAATTTTTTTGACTGAGACATACATTAACATTAGTAACGAGCTAAAACGTTTTTTGCTATTTTCTCCCACATAAGTTTAGCTTTAATTTAATGTAGATTACATCAACGGAGATGTAGTCTACTTTATTTTCAGCTTACAATGGTTATAGAGATTAACGTTTGCTATGTGTTGTTTTTGCCTTTTTTGACGTTTTTGTTTCAGTACTTCAAGCGGTACAAAGACATAGACAAAATACTCCATTAACTCCAATAGCTCAATTAATGTGACAATACTTATTGCTAGTGAAATTGTAATCACAACCAATTCAAAAAGAAAAAATACACCATTGCCAGATACATTCTTACAGAAGCCCCACTAACTGAAAGCTATTTTTCAGAATGCATGTTTTGCATGAGTTTGGCTAATAATGTTTTGTGGTATATTGTTTTCAGAATTACATTTAGCAAACGGTTTTAGGCACTGAGCATGGACTCCTGTACCGTAACTAACGTTACTGTAGTGTAAAACAAAGTGGAAAGATGTGGCTAGCATTCGTAGAGTCCATTCCCCGTGTTTACATCACATACATTAACCGCATTAGTAGTTAGCTGCTGTTTGTTACACAAAATATAGTAATAAAAACACAGTTTTACCGTTTCAAATTCAGGCAAGTCCCTGATTGTTGGAATGGCACCTTTTTCCAAACGTAGCTTCGATGCCAACTTCGCCTGATATTGCCCCAAATTTGTAAAAGATTCTTTTGTGAAATGTTTAGCGCAGACACCTAACGTTGAGCAAGTTGAGATGGTTGTTGGAACAGCGTCATTAAAAATAAATTTCATCCACTTGTCCCTCGTAGTTTGGTCAGTTTTGGGTAAATAAAAAACATTAGAATGTGGATTATGACAGTCAACCAGAGCAACTCATGTGTGCACTACGTTTCTGCATCTTTCTTGACTGAATATGATGGGGAGAGGGGCAGGGCGGGCCTCCTCTGCGGTGTCTATATATGGTATATCCGGCCCCGTCTTGAGAAATTGAAATCTCGTATTTGAGTGCGCGTGCACGTTGGCTAGTTTAAGAACCCTGGGGTAAACAAACGCTTCACTTTTGAATATCGGCATCCCGGCCAATGTATAATCGTTAGTCAATCATAACATACATTGATTCTCATGGAAAAGTGAAAATTGCACATTATGACTCCTTTAATGACTTTCTGGGCCGTCAAGTGTCATTCCCTTAGGGAGCCTATGTAGCAGTCATGCACCTCTCAGATTGAATCATAAATATCTTAATTTGTGTTCCGAAGACGAACGAAGGCCTTACGGGGTTGGTACAGCATGGGGGTGAGTAATTGACTTAATTTTCATTTTTGGGTGAACTAACCCTTTAAGTTCGACACAGGCTTTTTAGAGAAACTGAAAATAAAACATGGATACTTCGGATATGGAAGGACATAGAGAACGCTGCTTTTGTTATTGTTTTGATTAAGCCATTCACAGTAATTCTGAATAAAAGCTCTATTTAAAACACGACATTGCAAATGACAATGTATACGTTTTTCATTTTATCAAAAAGGATGAACTAAGAATAGCCTGTAAGAATGACAGTGTGAAAAACAATGGTAAAATTAATTCATTTTTCAAAACAATTCCATACGTCTAATGGTGGGGTAGTTGGAAGTAAGTTTAATATGCAAAACTGTTACCCAATCATAGCAGTAGGTGTTTACTTCCAAGTCTTGAATGCGCCACGCCCATCAAAATGGAGTGGTCGAAAGAGAGGGTCAAAAACAGGATAGAAAACAGCTTGTTACTTCTAAATTTGGATGTTTTTTTATGTAAAAATGTTAATGAGGTCCACCTCATAGAATATTATATAATAGAAAAAATGCAATTCACGAGCCCTTTAAACATAAAATAATTCCACTATCTGCTCTAATCCCACTATCAATACGCTGATTTCACGCAGCCGCCATTTTGAAATCGAAAGCAAGGCTCCGGTGGGAAGAACCCAGGAAGTACAGATAAATAACAATGCCTTGGACTACCAACCTGAAGCTGCTGCCGCGATTTACACTATTGGATGTTAATATCCAATATAGGATGTGTTTATAGTTCGTTCCTGCTTTTTTCCTTTCTGAATTATATATAAAAAATTATTTTATTTATAAATGAATTTCACTGTATTTAGTCTAAAGTATGAAAGTAATGCGTGTACAGTTTTAGAATAACTCATTTCTACATTAGACATCAATACGCCAACGTATTCGCGACTCTCCTTTGATTAAAGGCGACACTTCGGGTTTACTTCCCACCGGAGCCTCGCTTTCGATTTCAAAATAACGGCTGCGTGAAATCAGCGTATACTAGCAACACAGAGGTCATAGGTTCATTTCTAGGATAAGACAAAAACTTAAATCAAAGCACTGTAAACTATTTTAAATAAAATCATCTGCTAAATTAGACCGAATTCTAAGGGCAAAGCAGGGCTAGCAGACCCATTTCTCCTCGGGGTAGATGGACACCACTACTGAGGTCTTGCAATGACCATTTCAGCACACAAGCCATGGATTTCTTAACCTCAAATTTCACTGAAACAAGAGGGCAGATAATTCACAGGATTATGGGTATTAGGTGGATGATTGCACAGGTGCCAGCACAGGGGACAGAAAGGCCATGAAATTACATGGGGGGGTCCAAGGCTATGACCCAGTTCCACAGAGGAACTCCATTGCCCTGCTGCTGATCCCTCTAAATTGGAGCTGTTTGGGTTAGGAATGTACACTCACTGTCCATCATGACAAACATCAGACAGGCATTGATTGCTTACTTACCAAATCTGTCGCATTGCCATTAAAGTGTGCTGAAAGCAAAAACATGGACATCCCAACCATGCAATCTTCTATTTTAGATGGGTTACATTAGAGACTTACCTTTAAACAAACTGCGCAGTATTGCATAATGTCTTCAGCTTCCCAAGTTCCCAGTGCTTTTTTTTCTCCTTAAGTCTGAAAGGTTTCAATGAAAAAGCTCGGTCCCCATTGAGCTTTTGAAACTCTGGCATTGGCAGGGTACAGCGTGTCGATTGACAGCAAACTTCAATACCTACAGTATTACAGCCAGAAGGGCTTGGTGAAAAAGGACTGGGGTAACTTTTACTTTAACAGGGAGTCATTTGTCTCAGGTGTGTGTGTAAGTTACCAGAAAGCTAGTTCTCTTTTTCATTGGACTACTGGGTAATGAAAATCCTTTTTGTTAAAGTTTGCCAGTCGCTACCCACAGTGTATGCACAATTCACAATCGCACTATAAACTTGAAATGCCATGGAAACTACTTAACACAACAAGCTAGTAATGTAGAGGTTTGCCAAGCAAGAACACTGCCAGCTGCCACACAGTTTCTGAGTTCTAGGAACCACGTCCTTCTGAAGCCTTTATAACAAAGGGAATACCAACAATATATTACTCCTTTGAGGAATGGATTAAATATGTAGCTTTAAATTTCATTGATGTCTCCACAAGTCCAACGGAATCAATTGAGTTCAAATCAATGGAGTTCAAAACTACATTCATTATATACTAGGGGGGTAACAGTACACAGATGTCACAGTTCGGTACGTACCTCGGTTTTGGGGTCATGGTTCAATACGAGTTCGGTCCAATAGGAAAAATGGTCACACTTTAGTTTAGGGTCCAATTCTCACTATTAGCTAACTATTAACTATGACTTTTGCCTCAAACTACTAATTACTGCATATTAATAGTTAGGATTAAGGGATACAGAATAAGGTAACATGTGCATTAACATGTGCTTTATAAGGACAAATATACAGCCAATATCCTAGTAATATGCATGCTAATAAGCAACTAGTTAATAGTGAGAATTGGACCCTAAACTAAAGTGTTACCAGAAAAAGCAACAAATCTATAATGCTAAGTTTCTTATTTATTTGATCAGACAGTAGTGCACATTACAGTTTGTTCCACCTAGTGGCATTTAGTCCCCCCTGATGTAGTTGGTTCAGTACAAGCGCTTTAGTGTATTAAGAACTTAGAAGTAAACAGAATGCACTCTTGCATAGGTCATATTTTTGCAGGGCTAATAAAAGAACAAAACTGAAAAGCATCTCATGTTAAAAGTACAAAATAAATAGAATAAATAAAAATAAAAAATTGTGAATCAGGAAGTGTTACAATTTGCTCCACTTAAACTATATTTACTATATTTTACTATATTTATTTCGTGCACAGCCTTTCAAAGTATACTCTTTTGTCCATAAGAGCAGAAAGATGCATTCTATGCATCTAGTGGACTTCAAGCGGTCAAGTGATTCACACATGTGCTGTTATTCTGCTCTTTTCCTGTTGAGGCGGTTAGCAAACAGCATTGCATTGCCACACGCGCACCCTTCTGGATTGGAGTGTTGATCACCTGTAACTGACAGACAGTATTTGTCTTCTGACTGCTTACACCGAAACTGTGACAGTTCAGGACGAATACATGTACCGTTACACCACTATTGTATGCCCAAAAAACAAAAGAGACATTTTTCAAAATTTGTCTTTTGTTTTGGAATGACATGAGGGCAGGGTTATTATAATTACTTCTTCAATACAAAAAATTTACATTTTATTTCAGCCAAATTTCTCTTTTTCATTTCATATATATATATGGACATTAAAATAATAATAATGACAAAAACAAAAGAACAAAATGACTGAAATTTACTAAAATTTTTATATTAATAAAAGTTAATAGTATCTCAACACTAAAATAACTAAAACAACACTGTATGAGGGTGTAAATAACGACATTCAAATTTGGGTGAACTATACCCTCAAGCTGCATAACATGTATAAAGCACCATAATAAACTTAATATTTTTCTTCCTGTCAGCTATGCTAAGCACAAGATTTAAACTCACAGTGAAGTGTTGCTTGTGAGCATTCAAGCAATTTTGCTTTAATCATTACACACCCACCACTTAACTGTCAGATACGTGAGGCAGGCTGCATTTCCCAGTTAGCTGGTGGACCACATTAACCCCATTCCTAACTAAGTAATCCAGTAATGCAGCGCCTTGAGAGGCATTCAGTTGTTACTGAGGCTGACACTCACACGTCGCTGCCTGGGACGTCACAGGGGTTACAGCAGATTAATGGTGGATAATCTGGCACCATTAGAAAACTGTAGCTGCTTTCTGAACCCACACCACTGATATAGACCTGACTTATGGACACAGCTAAACTGCTAATGGACAATGGTACAACTATGTGTAGTTCTGTCATTAGTAGGGTAGGACTCTGTTGCAACAAGGGTTAATAAGCAACTCCTCACCATTTCAGGATTCGTTCTAATTATTTGCTTGAATGTCATCTAGACGTCTTCTGATAACACTTGCATAATAAAATTAGATATCAATAGCATGCAAGACCTCTGTTATACGTTAATAATTTCACACTAAAGTCTAAAATAAATTTAGATGGCAGAAATCTTGCTCATTCAGATGTTGGAATATGAAAATAAATGTGGATTTTAAGCCAAGTAAACAGCCATTCATGTTCTGTTCTCAGATTCGAAGCGCTATAGTCCTTGTATGACTGTCAATTTAACATGTTAAATTAGTGCAGCTAAATCATTAAAAAGTACATATTTATCATGTCCTGACAAACCACATTTACTGAGAGGCAGCATTGAATGAGTAATGAGCCGTTCAAGAGCCAATATGTTTTTTAAAATTTTAAGAACTTATTAAATACATGGGGCATGATGCTTAAAACACAGAAAGTCAATGCAAATGAAATGAAGTCAAATTTAACACAGTCTAAAAAGCATCGAGCAAGAGCTACAAAAAGCAAGTTAATGCAAAAGGCAAAAAAAAATAAAACATTAGTCAAGTCAAGTCAAATATATTTATATAGCGCTTTTCACAATACAGATTGTATCAAAGCTGCTTCACAGTATCAATCAAAACAACTTAATGTTTGTTTATTACTGGAAAAAAAGACATCCAAGTTTGGTAGAGCTGATCAATGATTGGTTAATTAATTTGAATATCCCCAACTGAGCAAGCCAAAGGCAACAGTGGCAAGGAACCGAAAAACTCCATCCAGTGACCTAAAGGTGTCCTAGCACACCATCAGATGACCCTATGGAGAAAAAAAAACCTTGGGAGAACCCAGGCTCAGTCGGGGGCCAGTTCTCCTCTGGCGTTTATGAACTAGAGGCCGAATTTACAGTAACTGTAAGATAAAAAATTTATATGAATGCCTGGCTAAATAGATGCGTCTTCAGTCTAGTTTTAAACTAGGAGAGCGAGTCTGAGCAACGAACAATATCAGGAAGGCTATTCCAGAGCTTCGGAGCTAAATGTGAAAATGCTCTGCCTCCTTTGGTGGATCTGGATATCCTAGGAATGACCAGAAGCCTCGAATTTAGTGATCTTAAAGAGCGCGATGGATTGTAGGGCGATAGAAGATCCGTTAAATAAACTGGAGCTAAACCATTTAGAGCTTTATAAGTCAAAAGCAATACCTTGTAATTAATACGGAACTTTATAGGTAACCAATGAAGTGATGATAAAATCGGTGTTATATGATCATATTTTCTTGATCTAGTAAGAACTCTAGCGGCTGCATTTTGGACTAACTGTAGCTTGTTTATTGAAGATGCAGGACAACCAGCTAATAAAGCATTACAGTAATCTAGTCTCGAGGTCATGAATGCATGAACTAACTTTTCTGCATCAGAGACTGATAGCATGTTACGTAGCTTAGCAATGTTTCTAAGGTGGAAAAAGGCTGTTTTTGTAACATATGAAATATGCTTTTCAAAAGACAAGTAAGTTGCAGTCTAATGTAACACCCAGGTCTTTTACTGTAGCGGATAAAGTAACAGGGCATCCTACCATGTTAAAATCGTGCTGTGAAAGGTTTTGTGGACGGTTTTTACAACCGATAAGTATTACCTCTGTCTTGTCTGGATTTAATAAAAGAAAATTACGCGTCATCCAATCTTTTATATCTTTAACACAATCTGTCAATTTGGATAATTTAGCGTATTCATCTGGCCGTGATGAAATATATATTTGAGTGTCATCAGCATAACAATGGAAACTAATTCCATGTTTTCTTAGAATATTACCAAGTGGCAGCATATATATTGAGAATAATAAAGGGCCTAACACAGATCCCTGCGGCACTCCATAGTTTGCCGAAGTTATGATCGATTTTTCTCCATTTAAATAGACGAAATGGTAGCGGTCAGATAAGTATGACCTGAACCAGCTTAATGCTTGTCCTTGAACACCAGTGTAATTTTGTAGTCGATCTAAGAGTATTGTGTGATCTATAGTGTCGAACGCAGCACTAAGATCAAGTAAAACTAGTACTGAGATACAGCCTTGGTCCGAAGCTAAAAGTAAATCATTTGTGATTCTAACAAGCGCAGTTTCAGTGCTATGATGTGGCCTGAATCCAGACTGAAACTTTTCATAGATGTCGTTTTCTTGCAAGAAAGAGCCGAGTTGACTGGACACAACTTTTTCTAATATTTTTGACATAAATGAAAGATTCGAAATGGGTCTGTAATTTGCTAGGTTATTTGGATCTAAATGTGGTTTCTTAATAAGAGGTTTTATAACAGCCAGCTTGAACGTTCTTGGAACATGACCTAAAGATAAAGATGAGTTAATAATATTGAGAAGAGGCTCTTCCACTATAGGTAACACTTCTTTCAGTAGTTCAGTTGGTATAGGATCTAATAAACACGTTGTAGTTTTAGATGAAGTGATACGTTTATTTAACTCTTTTTGTTCTATGGTTGTAAAGCATTGTAATTGTTCTTGCGGGGTGATAATTGCGGCTGAATTATAAGGCGCGAGTAAAGATTGAACGTTTACGATTTTGATTCTGATGCTTTCAATTTTCTCGGTGAAGAAGTTCATGAAATCATTACTACTAAACTGTAACGAGGTATTTTGTTCAGACGACGTCTGTTTATTTGTTAGTCTAGCCACGGTATTAAATAAAAACCTTGGATTATTTCGGTTGTTTTCTATTAATTTGCTGAGGTGCTCAGCCCTGGCCGTTTTAAGGGCCTTTTTATAACGTGACACTGTCTTTCCACGCGATTCTAAAGACCTCTAAATTAGTTTTTTTCCATTTACCCTCTAAATTACGGGTTTCTCTCTTTAAAACATACGTAGTATTATTGTACCATGGTGCTATACTTTTTTCTCTGACCTTTTTTAATTTAATGGCTGCAACAATATCCAATGTTCTAGAGAGAATGGCGCTCATAGTGCTAGTTAGTTCATCTAGTTCATCTGTTTGTTTGGGTTCAGGCAGCAGCTGAGACAGATCAGATAAGCTATTTGAGAAATGATCTATGGTGGATGTAAGAATTGTTCTACCTGGTCGATAACGTGGCGCAGCATGACATATTACAGGAGTACTTAATATGCAAGTTACCATGTAATGGTCAGTGACATCACTTTGTGGAATGGTATCTATATCGGTTGGATCGGTTCCATATGATATAATTAAATCGAGTGTATGATTAAGACGATGAGTTGGTCCGGTGACGTTTTGCTTGACCCCGAAGGAGTTTAATAAATCTGTAAACGCAGCCCCTAACGCATCATTTAAATTATCTACGTGTATGTTAAAATCTCCAACAATTAATGCTTTATCGACGTTGACCAAAAGATCTGATAGAAAGTCAGCAAACTCTTTTAGGAAATCGGCGTAAGGCCCTGGAGGTCTATATACGGTAGCCAATGCTAGAGATAATAGGGATTTTTTTCTTACATCTAAGAGCTTAACATTTAGCACAAGTACTTCAAACGAATTAAACCTATGACGAGTTTTCTGAGTAACATTAAGGATATCTCTATAGATTGTTGCATCACCGCCGCCACGACCGATCAGACGGGGCTCATGCTTATAACAGTATCCTGGCGGAGTAGACTCATTTAGACCGAAATAATCATTTGGTTTAAGCCAGGTTTCAGTAAGGCACAGAACATCGAAATTATTATCTGTGACCATTTCATTTACAATAACCGCCTTCGGTGTGAGCGATCTAATGTTTAGAAGACCTAGCTTTAGAAATTGTTTTTGTTCACTAATAGCGAGATTATTTGTTTTAATAACAATTAGATTTTTTCTAGATCCCGCAGTAGATTTATTATTTGATCTTAGTAAACGAGGAATAGACAAAGTTTCTATGCAATGTTCTACACTAGTATTAATATCAATTAAATTGGTGCAATAGAGACTGTGATTTGGATTTTTGGATACTAGTCAAATGGTATTTAACATCTTGGAGATGTTATCCGACAGAAGATCTGCCCCGATTCTACTTGGGTGTAAGCCATCAGCGCGGAAGAGCCTTGGTCGCTCCCAAAACAGATTCCAATTATTTACAAAGCGCAGTTTCTGCTCATCACCATGACAATAACCATTCATTTAGCGCGAATAATCTACTGAACTTTTCATGCCCTCGCCGGTACGTAGGAAGCGGTCCAGACACAATAATCGATGTTTCAGGCGATGTGCTGCGTACCGTATCGATAAGGCTCCTGAAGTCTTTCTTCAGAACCTCCGTCTGTCGCAGCCTAGTGTCGTTAGATCCCGCGTGCAGCACCACAGCTCCGACGCGCTCGTCACCGTTCAAGATCTCAGTTACCCGCGCAGTGATATCGAGAACACGAGCACCAGGGAAGCAGTGACTGTGCACCTTACTTTTACCTAACGTAGCGTGGACGTGTCGGACGGTGGAATCGCCGATGATCACAGCATCGCGTTCCATTTCACGAAGAGGGGAGAAGCGGTTCTGAGTGGAGATCTCGAACACCGGGAGGGGCGAAAAGATTCTTGTCCTGGCTCGCGGCTTCCGCGGAACCACCCAGGCTTCGTGGTGGTGTGTTGGAGCCGGAGTGAATGAAACCATGGCTGATCGTGACCTGGACGCTCGAGACCAATGCTGAGAAACGCACGGAGTAGACGAGGTCGGCGTCAGCGGGTTACTAACGTTAATCACTGATCCGTGTGCATCAGCGCGTGATGTTTCAAGAGCTAAACGCCGGTCTCTCAGCTAGCTTGTCTCTCTAGAAGGTCACAGATCTGCTTTTCTACAGCTTCTAATTCAGACTGCACCGCGAGCAAATCAGATTTGTTCTCATCTGCACCAAAAGGTAGATAACATACACCTGATATATTCGCCATTTTAACAAAACAGAATAAACAGAATAAACAGAATAAAAGAAAGAAATACGGAGAAACAGAAAGAAATACAACCTAATACGAGGCTTAGACAGCCACGACGCAAACAAACAAACTCACAGCAGGCAACGAGGCTGACAAAAGTAGTCGATCGCAGGGCGAGCAGCAGTGAAGCGATGTCTCGCTCTATGACCAACAAACGAGGCTGACAAAAGCAGTCGATCGCAGGGCGAGCAGCAGTGAAGCGATGTCTCGCTCTATGACCAACAAACGAGGCTGACAAAAGCAGTTGATCGCAGGGCGAGCAGAAGTGAAGCGATGTCTCGCCCTACGACCAGCAAACAATGTTCCAACCGTATTTGCGGTTCCAGCCGTATAATGGCTTGAGACGCGCTAGGCCAACAGTCCGAGTTGTAATTATGAGTTAAATGATGGTTCAGAACAGAATAAAAGAGAGAAACACGGAAAAACAGAAGGAAATACGAAGCTAATACGAGGCTTAGACAGCCACGACGCAAACAAACTCGCAGCTCACACAGCAGGCAGCGAGGCGGACAAAAGCAATCGAGCAGGTGAAAGCAATCGAGCAGGTGAAAGCCCCTCATTAAAATAAAAAGACGCAAAAAGAACGGACCCTGTGTGAAAGACCCTTAAAGTTATTATGAAATAAAAATGTTATAAAAATTAAATTAATTAAAAAAAATACGCAGGGAAAAAAAATGTGTTGATCGTTGGGGTTGGGACGCAGAATGCACTGTGCACTTAATTTAATGGCACCCCCCATTGTCCAAAATGTGTATATATGTATGTATATATGTATAAAACAATGTGGATTTTTTAAATAACGTAAATCTTTCATGGGATTTCTAGTACATATTTCAGTAAGACACATTGCAGATTTCCACTGAATAAAGCCTTAGCTTGACGCTTTATCCACATCCACTTCAATAAATCCACAGGACAACTCGTGAAAAATATATCCGTTTACTTGGTTATCAACAAAACATCAGCGATTAATCAAAGAGAAAGAAAGGTAAAGGTAAAAAAAACTGTGGCTCCACTCAGCTTGCCTGACTGTTCACACAGATAACTTCACTAACTCACACTCACTAACTCTCGCGAGAGTATTCACAGCACTTAAAGGTGCATGCAGTTAAAGATAAAAAATGCTATGATAATCCTCTGTTCCCAAAAATATCACCAAATGTAATATAAAATACACTCTAAATTATCCACACACATTTTTAGATAATTACACAATTAACTCCTTGCATTACTGTAAATATTAACTGCATCAAACTGTAAATACTGTAAATATTCACTTAAATTTTCTCCACATAAAATGAATCATGCAAATTAACGCATAAATTAAATTATTTATCAATTAACTGTATTTAGGCTCCTACAGACATCAATTACATTATTTTAAGCCATATAAGTCTTAATACCCAGGGTTCACATTAACCAATCCCATCCAACCGTCAGTCTGCAATGAGCAAGGGATGGAGAGGAGGTGCAGTAAAATAAAACCCTGCCTTACTCAATACTCCGTTTCACTTGGAAATACTTAACAACACTGAAGTTGGTTGAAACTTACCAAGTCCTTACCAAATTTGATAATAAAATGGATTGTTGTGCATTATTTCCACCTAACTGAACTACCTACACTGACTTTTAAAACCACTTTTTATCATTTGATTTACTCATTTACCACAATAATGAGTTTGAATATGGTTTATGGAAAAAATCAATATAAAAGATTAACTTGCAATTTGATTACTCAATTGACAGCCCTTGTTGCAACACCATGGACATGCCTCTACCATAAATTGACTAACTTTCAGCAACGGTCAGTTATAATTTCATAAATCAGCTTTTGAAGGTCAGGTCAATGCAGGTATTGCCATTTGAGTCATTGGTGTGGACGGAGCACTGCAAATATCTTTCGCCCTCCTTCCTCAACTACATCCTCCTACTCGCATCAATTTGTATGAAAACCATTGAACCAAAAGAACTTAAAAGTGTTCAGAAAAGCCTTTATGAGCTGGGTGAACAGCTCAGTGAACTGTGGGCTGGCAAACTCTTTATTGAGGTTAACCTGAAAAAGTTGGTCAAGTAGCTTTTTAACCTGACCTTAACCTGACACTACAGCTGCAAAATAAAACCAGCCTCAGATCAGTGGTGAAGAACTGCCTCAATCAACACCAACCAACGATGGCTGCCACAGAGCATCTACTGTTTTGACAATTAAAGAGAGCCAGAGAACAAGACTCCCCGTTCAGAAACCCTTAGCAGAGCACTCTACCAATTCACCTCCATTCTTAAGTCAATGGGGAATAAAGGTGGCGTTACAGCCAAAGACCCCTATCAAATGGCAATCACAAGGGTCTTCCCTGGCACACAACTCTAACCTGAGAGGGGACTAGATACGCACTGCATCAGAGGTTCCAATTCAATTAAGTCTTCCTTTTTAATAGACAAAGATGTTAAGATTTTACAGTCTTCGCAGAAGGTTTTCGCACTTTCATACTGTAGACTTCCAAAAAAAGACTTTCATATAAACATGGCTTCCCAGTAGACATGTTCTGCATGTTCCAGTTTAGAGAAATAATGATAACACAATGAAAGCTCTGATACTGGGCCCAGAGAAGCCGTTTGAATGCAAGATGTTTCCACTCTGCTTCACCCCTGACACAGTAAGGGGCGCTCCCTCGCCTAAGTCAACACAAGTAGTAGTTTACATTTTGTTAATGGTGCGCAATGAGCGACAGTTTGCCTGTCCCCACCAACGCCTGCTTAACAACACTGAGCTTATAGTTTCAGAGCAAAAGTTAAATGGAAACTCTTGCTTTATTTTATTTTTTATCATTTATGATTTTTTTTAGTTCACCTGTGAGTTTTGGTGGGATTAAGAGGAAAGCAAATTGCATGGCCCCAGGCACCCCACGCTTCATGAATGGAGTCTTTCTGCG
The DNA here is from genome assembly GCA_030578255.1 of Tiaroga cobitis. Lineage (NCBI taxonomy): Eukaryota > Metazoa > Chordata > Actinopteri > Cypriniformes > Leuciscidae > Tiaroga > Tiaroga cobitis. The sequence continues at coordinate 19,250,515 of CM060604.1, read as the reverse complement.
ATCAGAGAGAAAACCCTTCCCTGGGGACTCAGTTACCAAGAGATTTTTTTCCCTCTTAAACACACATACAGATGTGCGTTTCATGCACATGAAAGCCAAAGGTAACTTCAACTTCCTACTAAGCATAACGCTGTGTGAACCCCATAAATTGTGGACAATCCATGGCAAGCTGTTTTAACATGCAATCAATTTAACTAACTTTGTAGCGTTGACTATAGGTAATCCAATAGTGACTAGTATATTTTTTAATTCACAAACTATTTATTGGATACTAGTACTTTTACTTATTCCAGAAGTGACAAGTACTCATTTAAGTAGTCACTTGACTGGTAGTAATTATTCATCAGACATCAGCATATGTTAATTTGCTAATAGTCTCTATTGAAACAAAAAAAAAATTCTCTATGGGTTAGATATAAATTATCAATAGTATGCTAGTATCTAATTGTCACTGGATTAGTTTTACTAGTACTACCCCAATTATTATGTATTCCATCTTTCCTACTACATAAATATTATGCACTGGTGTAATAAACATGAGAGAGATTAATATGATTAACATTTATCTTACTTTATTTCTTCAGTAAAATTAAAAAGATTAGTTAGTTTTAAGGAATAAATGTTAAAGGCTTGCCATGGCCATTCATTGAAAAGGTAAACTCAATGCGTTAGTTGTAAAGCATTATCATAAGTCTCACACACCCCAACAAGAGAAAAAGACCATGCGATGACTCTCTGAACTTACCATTTTGCTCTTTAGTGCTGGCGTGGTGAATCTTACTGATGTGACTCGATTCCGCCACCGACTCATGCTGATGAAGAGACGATATAAGAATCAAGAGAAGCATTGGAATCATTTGGATTAATGGTGGCTGTCGGTGCTTATAGGCACTTAGTATGTGTTGTTTCAATCACCATGCAGAAATATTGTTCGTGAGACGCGTATCCAACTTTGGACACATCTGTAAGAGGCACGCGTAAAGTAAAGTCCACATAATCCTGATCGGGCAGTGTTTCTACAGCGAAAACTTCTTTGTGGAAAGTTTCCCGAGAGGCATCTGAGCAAAGAGCATTAATTGCTGTTAACTTAGAGAGCGCACACCTGTTCGCCTAAACACGAGTGTTCAAGAGGACAGCTGGAAACGTGCACGGCTGTAATTTAATTTCTGCTTAGACGCGAAACTGCCTTTGCCTGTTTGCAAAGTGTTCGACTTTCCCTTGCAAACACGTTAGTCCATTCGAGTAACGCGCCCGACTCTGGTTAAAACGCCACTTGTAGCGTTGCACGTCCAACTTTCTGAAGGAAATGAATGTCTTAGGTGGCTCCGAGTGTTTGGCAAGCGCAGACGGCCGACTGGCGACACAACAGGTGCTGCACATAAAGTAAAAGTTCCCCGTGGAGGAAACTCCCCGGAGAGGCGGGGACCATTCACAAGCTGCTGGTGCTGCCGCTGCAGTCGCTTTAGAGTGAAAGACTATATTTCTCACATATCCACCGCTACACAAGTATATGTGTGTGTGTGTGTGTGTGTGTGAGAGAGAGAGAGACAGAGAGAGAGAGAGAGAGAGAGAGAGAGAGAGAGAGAGAGAGAGAGAGAGAGAGAGAGAGATAGATATCATGTTTATGGGTCGATGATATCTGTTGATCGAATAACTGTTCAAAAATACAATATATACATTTAAAAACACTTCTGATGAACCTATTTTCTTCATTTAAATTATTTTATATAGCCTACATTTTGTGGAGCTTAGTCAAAATTATGTAGGCTATGTGGTGTAACTGTCCAGAAGATGTGAAATATGAATATGTGAAAACATATTTTCTGAAAATACCTGAGAGACTGCTGGAGCTGTTATATTTAACAAATAAATTAATAATAAAAGTTGATGCTGAACTGGGGAGATCTGTGTCAAAGATCACAAAAAAGTTGTTCTTAATAGTTAAATTATACTTGTTTAAAAACACTTGAGTAAATTATTTTCACAGTTCTTGTAGTACATCATAGGTCAAAGAACCGAGGGGTCAACGGATAATGACAACATGGGTGTATTCATACTACACACCTGCATTGCCTACATACTCCATCAATGGGATGGGAAGTAAGTTTGTCATCGCAATCAATACATACTCTGAAAGTACAGGAATTTGGATGCAGATACTAAAAAATGAAATTTTTTTCTTCTTATTTGTACTGTCGGTTGGCCGATTTAAGGTTGCCCTGCGGTCTTGAAGGTGCATTAATCATTAGTTCATGACTGCTTCACATGTTTATGGAAAGGCTTCCTGAACGGGTGTGACCATTTGGAACAAGGCCTAACACTATTATTATCACTATTATTATTAAGTTGTGGCCTGTGTCGGTCCTCATGTCTAAATCTTTTCATCATTTTGTTTGGCATTTCATCATTGTGAAGTCAGAACAATGCCTAAAGCATCTTAAGGGAAACGCTAAAGACCTCTTAATTTGTCAAATCAAAGCTGCAGACAGTGCACTTACTCCCCTTGTGTAAGTTATTTCCTTCTCCCTACTCAAAGCATCAACCCATGAAGGTCTTTTCATGTGGTTAATCTCATCTCCCTGTTGTCAACGTGTTCCTTACATGCCTGTTAGGTGTAGATTTCTATGGCAGACTAAACAATCAGAGAAGGGCACACATTGAAATGATTCTCCTAGACAAATGATGCAATGGCAAAGCAATTCACTTTCAGTAGATGTGGGGAAAATCTGAGACCAGGAGCATGTGGAAGCTGCAGATTTCAATCTAGCTGACATGATCAGATTTCTAAGTTTGTTATTTTATTGTAGCATATTTGTATTGTGTGACATATATAGTGGTGATAGAGATGATATATATTAGTGCTGTCAAATCGATTAACCGTGATTTATCTCATCTAATATAAAAGTTTCTGTTTATATAAAATATGTGTGTGTGTATATATATAGGCTATATTATATTTATATAAACTTCATATATGTCTCTGTGGTTGTGTGTTGTATACATATACACACATATATACACAAATATATGTGTGTGTGTGTGTGCGTGCGTGTGTTTGTATTTATACAGTATATACACAGCACAGGAAGAGGTACATACAGTTAAATAGTTCAGTAGCCTATATAACGCTTTTTTTTTTTTTTTAAATAGTAGGAAAGATTGCTTATGGATCCCTCAGCAACAGAAAAAGGAAAGGTGCAGTATGTGGTGCTGCCAGACTGGAGGTCATGTGCAGACTATGGGAGAGTATCATATTCCATCCCAAAACCTACAGCAGATGTCAGCACCTCTGCCAGAAAGAATCTCTCCCTGTCTGTATATGGGGGAGGGGTTTCAGTAGATTGCTATTTTGCCTTCTTCGAGACACTACAGTGTTTTATGCTTCCATGGTGGTCCTATGAGTCACTTTGATATTGAATCTAGATAAACAGTGAAATTATAAACAAGGCTGATATTTGTGGATTGGATGAAGAGGTCACTATGGCCAATGCCTGTCTGGCCAGCAAACACGGAGTTAGCATCCGGCAGTAGCATTAGCAAAAACATAATCTTTGTTTGTTTGCAATGAGGTCATAGAGGAAACTAAACTAAATAAATGTTGTGTCACCTTCAGTCCAGTGCAGTATCCATCATGCAGGATGTGACGCGTCAGATTGTCAAGAACAGGATATGCATCACCAGTAAGGGACATGACAATAAAATTCTGATGATTTTCTGTCAAATTTAGTGTTATTTTAGTATTATTTATTTAATATTATTATAGTATTTTTAATGTTTTGAATTATCTTTTTTTATTTTTGGTTTTAATTTTAGTTTACATTTTTATAAATATTGTATTTTTTTCTTGAGCTTTTGTCATTTTCATTATAAAACTATTTAGCTATATATTTTTTTTACATTTAATTTTTAGTTTTAGTAATTTTAGCACTTCAGCTTTAAATTTTATTTCAGTTAGTTGCTAAGGCAACATTTCTAATTTTCGTTATAGTTTATCATTTAATATTTATATTTTATTTCAATTAAAGATTTCAAATCACTATGATAGGCTATTTGTCACGTTTAAGGTATTTTGGCTTGCAGACATGGTCGTCATTGTAAAACCATAACGATTTTTTTTAAGTCCTGTTGTATTTAACATCTGATCTCTATTTGCACTGCACTGAACATTTGTAGCTGTTAAAGGTCCATGTAATTTGTCAGGTGAGTAAATTCTCTCCTTGTAAATTGCTTCTAGTCTGTGATTTGGTTCTGTTCTAATGTGAGAAAAAGGGTAATGACCTGCTCACTTTGATTCATTTGGGTCTGTTCCAAGAGACATAAAAAGAGAAAGTAGTTAAAACAATATCTTGTTAAGCTGCAATTATGACCTAAGGAATTATCACACTCCATACATCACTAGACTGATAAACTTGATAGATTTTATCAGATAAAAATGTTGTAAAGTGAACGAGTGAGACGAGAGTCTGAGTCATGCTGCTAGTGCTAGCACAGCGTTTTTGGCAAGCGAAACAGTGTAAATCCTTGAAATAGACATTGTCAGGGGAAAGTGAGACATAGATCTGTGATATACAGATTTATTAATAAACTTCCTGTCAACACGAACTTCTTTAAAGTCACAATTCAATGTAGGTAAAACATTAGGAAGACCGTTTTACCATCCGAAATCCCATGCCTGCAACATGAAAGTCCCTTTCTTAGATGTCATTTCTCACTCTGTCTAGTGGCTATATGCAATGACTAATCCCGAGTCCCAGTTATTCTCCATCCGGGTCTTCCTGATATTCCTTCAGACCCCTGGAATGCTTGTCAATCACCTCTTGAGAGCTAACATCGTATCGCAAATAGAAGTCTTTGAGAAAGCCAAGTGGTACCTTCACCTTATGACTGCTTTTATTTTCATTTTAAACTTGGAATGTGTCAGCATAGGGCTGTGTGGAGACTGATAGCAAAGTGGAGTCTGCATGCCAGATATAATACCACATTCGATTTGCTAGAATGTACTGACATATTTTTGGACCGGTGCAGCATTGTCTGTCAGCTAGGTGGCTCTTGGCCAAACATTGAATGTTTTCTGAAAACAAGCCTCCCTTTGTTCTTTGTAATTTATTATTGGGATTTTAATTTAACTGGTATTAATCAGTAATTTAGTTTATGTGCACGCATTATTAATACGTTCTACTCCACTACAATAAAACACATAGATTAAGGAGTCCATTGTCCTGACAAAGCTGATGAAGGAGGTATCGTATTGCGTATAATTCACATGAACAATGCATAAGGTCTTTGGACCTCTGCTAAACGCCAGAGTGCCCTGTGGAAATTTGTGAATGTCTATGTTTTCATTCTCACTTAATCCAAACACCATTCACCCAAGACCCTTGGAGAGCATCTGCATGGGAGAGAAATGTGTCTGAGCCTTGCTTTTGGTTCACATCTTAATGTCTGTGTTGTCTTTTAAAGAAGTAAAAGTGTTTGACTTCGCTCAGAGAGAATGAGAGTGTATTTGCCCTCAGTTCGGAACTGTACCTGCCATGATGGCTACATTCCACCCAGGGCAACCTCTGTGTCTCGATGAGCTTAAAAATACAGACATCCACACTTTGTGTCTGTTGGCTGGCAGCCTGGCACACTTGTGTTTTACTTTGCTTGTTACTTTAGTACTCTGGTTTAAGCCTAAAAAAGGCACCATTCATTCATCTGAACATGTATAGCATACAGTATTAATCTTTAAATTATTATGCACAAAAATACACAAAAGTTCTTATTTAGTTTTTTTTCTTTATTTGTTGCATTATTTTTTCTAGCATGCATTTATTCTTTATTACATTTGGCATTGCATTCATCTTTGCATTTTTCTTTCTTGCATTCATTCTTTTTTTTACATTTATTCCTTTTTACAAACATCCTTGTGTTCAATACATTTTTCTTTTCTTTTTTTTTCATTTCAGAGGCACAATTTCAAGCAGTCTACAGACAGACCCAATAAAGAATACTGCATGTGATAATCATTTTCGGGGTTATAGGCTACTTGTGCTGAAATGGCAGAGCAAGTGTGATGGCCTTGCATTTCAGTGATGCTGTGATTAATTCTGTCCTTGTACAGCGTGCTACTGCGCATGTTGCATGACATGTGCACACACAAGTCTCCATCTTGGCAACCCTTTACCAATGCAATAGGACAGCGGAAATATATATTCAGCTCAGGTTATTAAACTTGAAAAAGATAAGAAAAAACAGACGTGAAACGCCGTAGTAATGAACGAAGATTCGAGCTGATTTTGGGAACGACTATCAGAATGCGATTTAGACGGCGACTTGTTTTGAAGGCTCTTTGATCGATTGCACTGTCAGCTCTACCGAATCGAATCTGTGGAACAACAACCGTTACTATTTTGAAATGGTGAGTGAAACCACACGTACTGTTTTAAAGAAAGCGCGATCGGGCGTTTTAAATGTGTATTATGAATGGGGAGGAGGTGCAACGCGCGTATTTGCTGTCATTCTGTGTTGTACTATTTCCCCCATCATCATCATCATCATCATCATCCCAACCCCCTCGTCGTCATGGAGGATGCTGTTGCTATGTTTTCCCTCTTTTCCATATGCTGCCGTAACCTGCTTTATTTTCTATCACGCCTGAATGCAACTTCTTCAACTGCTCAAAGCATCCACAGGTCGTTGTTGTACCTTTACGCATTTGCATGAACATAAAATATAAGCACAATGTGAGAATGTGGTGAGATTTCCAATATAGGTATTCTCTGTCAGGCTAAAATTATGTAATATGGGGCCAATTCTAATTTTATTGTACTACTGAAAAATGATAACCGTAACGTATCATGAATGTGTGTGTTTTTTTAAGTGGACAATTTTATATATATATATATATATATATATATATATATATATTGTAATTGTATTTATTTAATAGGCATATAATCGTGTTTTTATTTTTTATTACTAATATATTCAATTTGTATTTACTATTATATTATAAATATTGTTATACAATACATTCATATTTTATTCGGTTTCATTAATAAATTTACCGTACCACAAACATTCGTATTTATTTATCTTTGTACTACTATATCGAACCTTCATAAATATGAGCAGTTGGTTTATACTTGTGCTGATTTTATGTTGAAGCATATAAGTACAGCAGGCCTAAATTAATATAATGAACATAATTGAATGTATTTTCCACCTCAGCTACCTCTACATCATTTATAGACCTTAAAAACATCTTTGTTATAGGTCAGAGATCATGATATGAAAAATGAGCATCATCTGTGAACAAGTGGAAGAGAGTGAGTTTTTTTAAAGGGGTCCTATTATACTTTTTCACTTTTTTAACTTTAGTTAGTCTGTAATGTTGCTGTTTGAGTATAAAAAAAGAGGTTACAAAGCTCAAAGTCCACTCCAAAGGGAGATATTTCATTTAACAGAATCCTCTCTTCAAGAACTTCAAGGAACGGCTCGTTTGAACTACAATACACTTTTTCTGGATCTTATGAAGTCACAATGTTCCTCATTTAAATAATCGGAATATACAGAAAAGTTGGCGAGGCCTGGTTGAGATGCGCTAGAGAAGATGAGGATTGTTGTTGCTGTTTTTTCCACCTCTGAAAAAGTTTGTCCTAAGGCTGACGATTATTTAAGGGTGACTTTTTTTTTAATACTGTTCCTGGAAAACTATAACCTCATCGTTTGTCTGTGTGCTGCACATTTTATGGAGAACAGCTTCTAGAGAGTACAATGCAGGCTATATGCATAAAAGCTTCCCCTGAAAGACGTAGCTGTTCCCATTTTGTCAGGTGTTTTCCCGACAGTTCCTTCTATTAACAGTTCCAATTATAAGTTCTATGTAAGTTGCTAAGCTATGACGTAAACGAAGGGCATCCTGTGCCTCCACTCGCCTGCTAACTAACATTACAGTATTGATGTAGTGTTTACTGTAGCTTTTATAAGCTTTTGCTTTTGTAAGACTGTTCACCGCCCCTTAGGAAAATTATCCATGATTTTGTGATCGATTACGGTTTGTATTACCATAGTTTTCCGACAAATATGATTAAATGGTGGATAACTAGCCTGGGAAAACCCAGACAACTTCCGGCAAATTTAGATTTGCTCTGAAAGTTATGCTGCGTCCCAATTCGCCTACTTATACTACGCCCTAAAAGTATGTACTCTTTTTGTAAAGAAAAAGTACATACTTTTGAGTGTGTAGCAAAAGAGTAGGCAAGCTTTGGGACATACTACTTCGTCATCTTTAACGGACAGATCTGTCGCGTGCATCCTGTCACCGTAAACTGCCCTGTCAATCATCTCGTCACAGTTAAAATCCTCCATTCAATCTAATATAACTTCTTACCATTTCGGAGAGAATTGTTGTCACACGTTCATCTGCCAGTCATGGGTCTTTCCTGCCGAGACTCTCCTCATGTGTTTGGAATTTGAATATAATAATGCATTTAAAAGTTAATGGCTAAACGTATCTTTGCAAACGTTCACAATGCTGCTGCAGATGCAATATAATGTGGACAACGTTGAATAAATATATTTTCGTCAGGTTAGATACTGATAATTAATCACTCAAACCCCGTTGTCTAAACCTCTCTACATAACCGTCGGCGCGCGTCCTCCATGTCTGTAGTTTTTGAACACTTTTCCTTCGTGTTTGTAGTTCTAACCGAATCCTCGTCCAACGCGCGATGGGTTGTGGGCAATATCAGCCGTTAGAGTGCGCATCGATCTGCACTTCGGATTCTGACCGGATATAGTAGACCATCCGGGTCTCTTTGAAACACTCATTTCAACATACTACGATTTGGGACGTACTAATTCTATTTTCGAATACTATTTAGGACGGATAGTATGCGAATTGGGACGCAGCATTAGTCTGGCAAAGAGCTCATTGAAGTCCATTTCCAATCCGTCGAAATCGCAGCACCAATCAGAAACGTTGGGGCGGGTTTTACACGATGACGACAGCACAGCGACGGTGAAGCACTGCAGATTTTTTACATTTACAAAGATGGATGCCGCCGTGGAACTATGTGTGACCAAGGGGGTAATCCATAGACCGGAAGTTGAAGCCGGCCAGGTGTCGCCATGTTGTAGCAGAACTTCACTTGCGTTAGCATTTCCATTGACTCCCATTCATTTTGGCGTCACTTTGACAGCGAATAACTTTACATCTGAGGCGTTTAAAGACTCCATTTGTCCATTATTTATTTCTAAAGAAACACGACAATGTATAAAGGGCTCCATTACCTTCTATGTTACATTATGGCCCCGTAGAAACAGATTTTGTAAAAATAGGCTAACGATTGCGTCATAACCACTCGACTCTCTGTCGCGCTGTACAGAAATTACCGTACAGACAGGAGGAGAAGCTCGCAGGCAATCGGGGGGACGTCCCGTCAAGGGAGAAGCCCATAGATAATGAGTCCATAAAAGCAACGGAATACTTACTCCTGCTCACTCACGCCAAAGAACTCTTTGCTCAAGTTCCCCGTCTCTGCAAGATTAACGTTGGCAATTTTCACGCACAGCTACTAGAAGATTAACGTCTGTCAGACAGGTTGCTCACATCATCAAGCTTAGTTTGAGTTGGTTTGAGTCTGCGCGTCAGGAACGGAAGTGCTCAAAAATCGCTAAAAATGGCCTTCAACTGAGTTCCAATGAGATGGCTCTGTCCACTTCTTATACTGTCTATGTGTGTGACGGTTATAGTTGAACACCGCCATTAGAACTCTATAACCGCCAAAACCATGTTATTAAAATATTTTTTTTCACAAACATTTATCATAGAGAATGTTTAAATACTAATATCAGCTTACGAGGGAAATGGATGCGGAGTTAGTGGTGCGATCGGAGGCTGCTACTGCTGGAGATGATTCGGGAGAGGTCTGTGCCCCTTTACCGATCAGAGCGCGCTGACACGGAGTAAAGCCTTGTTTATACTCGACGCGTCCGCACGAGCGCGAATTGCGCGGGGCAAAAATGACGCGTTCGGTGCGCAAGACCGGCAAGACCCCATTTCGCTTGCCTGTGTGCACGGGTTTAACAGCGAGCGCGGCGCCGCATCCGAGGATGAACGACTTCAAGCCGAATCTGCCCGGTACGTCTCACAGCACTGGCACCCAGTTTGCGCGTCTAAATTGCAAAGTTCGTTTTTGTTAAGGTTTTGTTTACTGTGTGTGATTTATTTAATGGAAAGCACATTCACTTCCAGTTGTCTTGCTGTTCATTTTAAATAAACGTATAGCAAGTAGCTAATCAGTTTCTGCAATACGTCGCTCTGTATACGTCATCTTCGCTCTGATTGATTTTAGGTCTATCCAGTTACGCCCAGAGGCATTTGAGCTACGTCCGTTGGTGACGCCCCTTTGGAAATGATTTGTCTATGAACCAAGGGGGTAATCCATCAGCCGGAAGTTGAAGCCTCGCGGGAGCCGCCATTGTAGCAGAACTTCACCCGCTGTTAGCATCCCATTGACTCCCATTCATTTTGGCGTCACTTTGACAGCGAATAACTTTACATCTGAGGCGTCCAAAGGCTTAATTTGTCGATTATTTATTTCTAAAGAAACACGAAAATGTATAAAATGCTCCATTACTTTGTATCTTACGTTACGACCCTGTAGAAGCCGTTTTTGTAAAAAATAGGCTAAAGATTGCGTCATAACCACGGGACTTTCTGTCGCACAATAGAGACATTACCGTATAGACAGGAGGAGAACCTCGCGGCAATCTTTTACTGTCTATGAGGCAATCGGGGGAACATGAAGGCACAAAGTCAAGGGAGAAGCCCATAAATAGAGAGTCCATAAAAGCAACGGGACAAAATATTTCAACAACGGTTTTGAGGAATTAGGTGATTCAGATTTGTCTTGGCACAGCTACTAGAAGATTTTCAACTGTCAGACTGTCGTCACGCTCAGTTTGAGCCTGCGCAGTCGCTCAGACATCAGACAGGAAGTGCAATAATCGGGCTTCAAGTCTTCTCCGTTGAAATCAATGGGGTCGCTGTGTCCATTTCTTTTACTGTCTATGTCTATGAAGCTTTGCCAGACCCTAATTCAGTTACAACTGAGAATGGTCTGGTTTTAACCAGGCTAGTGGATAACATCATATCTATAAGAAAAATACCACAAAAAAAAAAACATACCACTCTGAAATGTCTTGTGAAATCCGTGCTTGCAAATGCGTGCTTGAAATCCGTTCAGCAAATTTCCCGAACACGTGCTAAGCGTTGCCATTCACAACACACTGGGCCAGCTAACCAATCACAGCACGATTCGTCCCAGGAGGGGCTTGACCGAAAACAATGCGTTCAACCAGACTAGAGAGAGAGGAAAATATGTGAAAAATAATGCGTTTTTTTTTTACAATCAAGCATGAAAACATATTCTAGTACACCCCAAAAACAAAATCAAGACTTCGTAAAAGGGCATAACAAGACCCCTTTAAGCTGTGAATGAAGCAGTCAGACTTACTAAGGGCACACATCCAAAGGAGGGGTGTTTCAAATGAAGGGTCAAGTTTACTTAGATTATATTGTTGAAATAAAGCAAAACCATCTCTCCTTCCCTTAAATTGTCTTCCATAGTTAAACATTATAATCCACTACTTGAATTTCTATTCTTCATGTAAACCTGCAGTGTTTTTCTGTGTCTTTCCAAGGAGGAACATCAAACTCAAATTGCCATGACTGCTGAATCAGTGAAAAGAAAGGGAATGAGAGCGAGAAAGAGATTGAGAGATCTGGAGAGATGTGAAAGAGAAACACAAGCATCTGGTGATAATAATAGTGATGGAATGAGTTAGAGATTGGAGGTGTGTGCGTGAACACTGGCCTGTTTCATTTAAGATGATGATCAATGCACTGGCGTAGAATCAGGCCTCCAGAGGTGGAGGGTGGAAGAGTCTAGACACGGGAGTTTTCTGGCAGTGTTCCTCAGAGGGGAATTCCTCATGCTGATTTTTCCAGTTGCTTCCTCTCCTCTACATTTTAGACACTCGCCGATGGCTGTGTTTTACAGGAGGACTGTACATGTGTACATTGTCGAATAGATCAGTGTTTGGCATATTTCAAACTACTAGGCATGCATGTGTCTTGGTCATAATCTTGGTCATTTTCTTTTGATGTACATGCAAGGATACCAAGTATGGTTATGTATCTGTAAAGCACTATTTACATGAGGCAAAATTATTAGTTTTGATAATAAATTCATTAATTGTCCTATATAATTTGTGGAAACAATGTGCTTTACTGTAGAAACACATTGTCAGACCACCCACTGTGACAGACACCCATAACCATTTTTAAAGCGGTCACAGATACAACAGAACCATGTTTCCTGAGCCAACAGACCATCAGTCTCTAAGACAGCCTGTGTGTCCTCTGAGAGAGGACGTTGTTATCCATTGAACGCCTGGGAATATTAGTGCTCTGCTTATAAAATGTCTTTGAACAAAGACAATAATATCAGAATATTTTTTCTAATGTGTAAAATAGTGACATATTATGCAAAAATGCGTTGTTCTTGACAATGCCTACTGACAATGATATGCAGTTTAAAAAAAAATCTGTATAATGTATGTAATATACCGTATGTACTTGTGATTTGGTTACTGCATTATTTGCTCTTAATGTACGTGTTGTTTCTCTTCCAGGTTAAGTTGAGTTGCTGTAACATGAAGGCTCTAAAGGTGATTTTCTTGTTGCTTATCATCTGTGTCTGGATGGAAGGAGGATTCACCAAAGAAAAATCTGCTAAGAAAGGAAAGAAGAAAGGAAAACAGGTTTATTGTCCTTCGTAAGTTTATTTGGATTCAACATTTTGTGGCAACATGGTGCAATTATGTTGACTTTTTGACTATTCAACAGAGAAATATAGAAACAGCTAATTTGCTCTAATGTTGTGTGTGTACTTCACACTGTGGCAAATGAAGTAATTCACTACTCATAAACCATCAGAGTCACAATGGTTTTATGTACTGTAACTATGCATGGTGACTTTTCTTATGCTGTCCTTCACAATAATGAAACGACTTTTTAATAAACAGATGACTGCATTTTTAAACATGAGCATGACTTGATATAGTTTTGTTGTTGTTAAAGACTGCACCCTAACACTCCTTGTTTCTGGTCCCTTCAGGCAGCTGTCATCAGAGGATCTGGCACGGGTTCCAGCGAACTCTACCAGCAACATCCTTAATAGACTTCTGGTCACCTATGACCCAAGAATACGACCCAACTTCAAAGGTCAGTAGGCTACCCTTGCAGTGCCATGATATATATATATATATATATATATATATATATATATATATTACACGGCTCTGTGGAATACTTGATTCTGATTGATTAATCGCGTCATCCAGCGGTATGTTATTCCTCGATAACAACCGGTAAAAACTGATAACAGGCTCATTCGAGCAACTGAGGTCAGCGCTATAAGCTTGCTAGGAACGGTTTTTCTTTGTGAAAGTTTTGATCCCCCCCTGTCGGGGTTTATTCTGCAATAACAACCGGCTGGATGAACATTATCCCTTACAGTGTTTCCCCTAGAAATTTTTCCAGCAGCGGTGCTGTCCCGTGCCGGAGCATGTTACCAAGTCGCGCGCGCGCCAGGGGGGGGGGGCTCGGTCCGGGGACATGTACCTCCGGAAGAACTTTTTTTAAAAATAAACCCTTAAACCATGACTTTTGGCAAGTTTTGTGGATACAAATTGACATTTTGAGACATACAATTACGACATACCATCAACAGATTCAAGGTGATTATTGCAGCACGCACCTTGAACTGGTCACAAACAGAAACCTTCATTTTATAATTTTAGACAGGATTTTTCACGTTTTTGTTGTTCATTTTCAGCTATAAGGTAGATATTGATAGGGGAAAATGAAATGGCACAACCCAGAAAAAGATTATTTAGAATTTATTGAAAATTTTAGGCCACACCCAATCTGTGAGCACTTAATTTTAAATTTAATTTAATTTAAATTTTTAAATTTTAACATTTTTAAAATCAAAAGTTTTAAGTTAACATTATTTAATGCACAATGAATGAAGTGAACAAACATGAACAATCAAGTGTTTTATTTGACTTGACTGTACCTTTATTTAATCCAAAACTGTGTTCGTATTTCATTTTAAAAGACTTTTTAAAAGAGTTATCCAGCCAAGAATAAGCCTAGAACTGCTTTTCTAGCGGACTAATAACAGCACTCGGGTGTCGGCCCGAGACTGTACTCATGTACTCCTGCTCGTAAAACTACCCGGATACAACCGCACCCGAGTCCACTTTAGTGTCCGTTCACATATTGCGTTTTTTGCGCGCAAATGCGTTATTTCAATTGTAGGCGCGCCTGGTGAGATGAAAACATCTTAACATCTCATCTCAACACGCCATGTGACAAAAACCAACCGATCAGCTTCGGCCTTTCCGTAACAACATCGACAGCTCGGCCGAACAGCTGATCATAGCTGTACAGGGCGGCTTTTTATTTCTCATCTCCATAAATATATCTAGTAGTAAAGCTAATGCAAGGGCTAGAAATCAATTAATTCTTTGCTGCTACTTCCTCGTCCTCATGGAGAGCGCCGCTTTCTCCTTTCTAAAAGCGCTTGGTCTCTCCCGTGGCGTCTGTCGTTGCTATGCAACCATGAATAGAGAGAAACGAGCGTGCTTCCCGCGCGCCTACATTTGAAATAACGAATTTGCACGCGCAGAAAAACGCACTATGTGAACGGCCCCTTATGGCAACGTGACATTAGCCTAATCGAAAATATTTCCATATGTGGCTCTTTCCTCCTTTCTTGTCAACAAGTGGATTCAGAGCCACTGCATTAGCAGCACTGGCGCACGCCACGTCTCAAGTGTTTTTAGGTGTGTAAGTGGATGTTGTGATATTACTGATCATGTGAAGATTTTGCAGCGGTGCTGAAAATCCAGTGGCGGCGCTGCGCCGCTGCTAAATACATTGTAGGGGAAACACTGCCTTACATATACACTCACCTGCCACTTTAGATACACCTGTTCAACTGCTTGTTAACGCAAATAGATAGTCAGCCACTACATGGCAGCAACTCAATGCATTTAAATGGTAAATGGACTGCATTTATATAGCGCTTTCACAGACCCAATGGCCACCAAAGCGCTTTACATTTTTGCCTCACATTCACCCATTCACTCACTCATTCATACACCGACGGCGGTGTCAGCCAAGCAAGGAGCCATCCAGCTCGTCGGGAGCAGCTGGGGTTAGGTGTCTTGTTCATGGACACCTCGACACTTGGTCAGGTGGAACCACACTTGAACCACCAACCTTCTGGTTTGTAGACCTTTCTGCCACCGCTATTTAGGCATGTAGACATGGCCAAGACGATCTGCTGAAGTTCAAACTGAGCATCAGAATGGGGAAGAAAGGTGATTTAAGTGACTTTGAATGTGGCATGTTTGTTAGTGCCAGACCAGGCTGGTCTCCTTTGATTTACACGTGCAAACATCTCTGTGGTTTACAGAGAATGGCCAGAAAAATAAAAAATATCCAGTGGGCGGCAGTTCTGTGGGCAAAAATGCCTTGCTGATGCCAGAGGTCAGAGGAGAATGGCCAGACTGGTTCGATCTGATAGAAAGGCAACAGTAACTCAAATAGCCACTCGTTACAACCAAGTTTTGCAGAAGAGCATCTCTGAACACACAACGTGTTGAACTTGAAGCAGATGTGCTACAGCAGCAGAAGACACACCGCTGCCACTCCTGTCAGCTAAGAACAGGAAACTGAGAATACAATTCACACAATACAACCCTGCAGGCTCACCAATATTGCACAATAGAAGATTGGAACAATGTTGCCTGGTCTGATGAGTCTCGATTTCTGCTGCGACATTCAGATAGTAGGGTCAAAATTTGGCGTAAACAACATTAAAGAGTGGATCCATCCTGCCTTGCATCAATGGTTCAGGCTGCTGCTGGTGTTGTAATGGTGTGTGCAATATTTTCCTGGCACACTTTGGGCCCCTTAGTACCAATTGAGCATTGTTAAAACACCACAGCTGAGTATTGCTGCTGACCATGTCCATCCCTTTATGACCACAGGGTATCCATCATCTGATGGCTACTTCCAACAGGACAACATACCATGTCACAAAGCTCAAATATTTTCAAAATGGTTTCTTGAACATGACAATGAGTTCACTATGCTCAAATGGCCACCACAGTCAACATATCTCAATCCAATAGAGTACCCTTGGGATGTAATGTGATCTCATGCGTAATACAGCGCAGTGATTGGATTAAATTAATCTAATCTCTTGAATAGTACAGAGAAACTGATGACGTAAAACCGTACTCTCCAGCCACAGCAGCTAATCACCATTTCGAATTAATGCAAATACCTCACTTTTCGTGGCATTATAGTTCAACTTAGCTTTTTAAACCGGAAGAATGAAATAGCTTAGAAAAAACAACAACAACACCTTTTCCTTAATAATAAACATGAGTGCTATTGTTGTTTTCATTGATGTGCAACCTGTCTCATCTATAAGGCTTTGTCAAGACAACATTAAACGTTTTTTTTTCATTTGATAGTTTAAATATATTCTTCTGTTGGTACTGTTTACTTATATTTGTCCTTTTCTTGTTCACTTGTTAGTTTTGCACTTTTTGCATGCCCTTCTGTAAATAAATAGTCTACATTTATGTACAATTATTAAATAACAAATCATGTTTTATTGTTGTATATACATTGTGGCAGATATTTAATTCTAGGTTATGCTACTGTTGGCAGTCGTTCCACATATAATGAAGCAAGTTGTAAAGAGTGAGAAGCTCTGTAGCCTCCTGCTCTTTGGCATTCAACGTAAACGTGGGCCTTGATGTGGTCTGAGTGTTAAGAGCTCACTGTATGATTCAGTGTTATTAGTCTCTATGGCCAGCCAGCTGCTCTTCATATCTGAGCAAGATGAAAGCTCCTTGCAGTCATTAAAGTCAACATAATCATCTTGGGAATAGGAATAGCAGTGGAGTAGTTTTTCTATAATGCCATGCTTTCCATTTAGTACATATAAAGTGCAAACATATGTTTCATGGTATAAACCAAATAGTTAATGTTACCCATAATAGTCCGTGAGAAAGTGCACTGCTAAAAATGTTAGAATGACTTTTGGGGCGTCTTGTTTGATAGATGTGTTTGATGTGCTGAGATATCTACTTTGTTTGTTTTTTTGTTTTGTTTTTAGGTATTCCTGTTGAGGATCGTGTGAACATTTTCATCAACAGCTTTGGGTCCATCCAAGAGACCACTATGGTATCACTTTCATACACATCCACACGTCCAATATACTCAATATAGTGTCACATGATCCTTCAGAAATCAGTCTAATATGCTGCTTTGCTGCTCAGGAAACATTTATGTTGCTTAATATTTTTGTTAAATGTGACACATTTAAAAATTTAGCAGGATTCTTTGATAAATAGAAAGTTCAAAATAACAGCATTTCTAAAATAGAAATGAAAGTCTATACTATCACTTTTGATCAGTTTAATTTATCCTTGCTAAATAAAGGTATTAATTTCTTTCTTTTTTAAATCTTGAATGGTAGTGTATATATTTATTTACATATTTTCCTCAACATTTTCCGTTTTAAAACAGAAATATTTGCACTGTAATGTAATGACAAAATCACAGTCAGGGCAAGTTCTTTCCTATCAGTCAATTTCTTTGTAAAGTTACTTTACAACAGAACTGTGCCTGGAATATTGATATGTTCATCAAAAGAAGATACAAAGTGGCATTATTTTGTCATATAACTTGTTCACAATTTTTGATTAGAAAATGGGTGTGTCTGAAATCGCATTCCCTCTTGAATAGGTACTTATCTTGAAAAAGAAATTTCTTCACGACCGCTAAAAAAGTATGTTCTATAGTATGAATGTAATCTAGACATACTACATTCGCCATGTTGCCCTTATCACATGATCTACCAGCGTCAGTTGCGTTTTGTCCTTGAAATGGACCTGGGTCCCCTTACTGCCATTCATAAATGCTCTCCCGTGGCCTCATTGCATAGTAAAGTGTCCATCGGATGCACACTTAAGAATCTCGCCGAAAAATAGTAGGTCATACGGTTAGTTTATGCCTATACTCTTTTATGAGGACTGTAAATTCAGACATACTTTTTTTGTCACGATACTATTTTTCGCCTACTATATGCGATTTCGGATGCAGCCAACCTTTTGAAGTGTTCTAAAACAAAACTTTTGACCGTATTGAGCCATATAATTTCCTTAGTTTTTTTCTGCTGATTTTTTAAATGTCATTGATGTTGAAATCAATAATTAGATCAGAAGAATATAGATAAGTGTCAAACATTTTATACAACAAAAAAATATATATTTATAAAAAAAGTGTAGTTTTCAAAATGTCAGATTGTCAGGGGAAACTCCTACAAGACAGATGATTGGATTCATGACTGTGTGCTTTATTTTGGGCTTACCGTGTTTACTTAACACTCCACCAGGGGGAAAAAAATCAGCTCCAGACCCCACAATCTTACGCCTGGCTCCTTATGAGCAGTGACACCCATAAACAACCCATCATGCCAGAGTGTCTCAGATCACCTCTACTGAAAATATTTCCCCTGGAAAGACATCAGAGGGCTGTGTTTTCTGCCCAGCACTGCATGGTGTCATAGGTTGAATATAGTTTGCAGTCAGTTCTACAGGAGCGCTGCGTGACACCAGGCATTGAAAATGAAGTCCCACTTTGTTGTTGCATCATTCTGCTGTGGTTAACCTTAATATGCACAGGTGGCATAAGACAGGAATACAAAAAGGCTATTCATAACCTCTCCAGAGACCCAACTAGTAAGAAGCAGCCCACTTTGCCTACCACAGCTTATGTAGCACTTTATTAACATTTGGACAAGTCCAACAAAACAACACTTGCAAATATGACACAATGCCATCCATGGTGTGTGTAATACATCCTGAAGGTTCCTGGTCAGAGCACGGAACGAAAAACAGGACATACCAAGATGTGAATCATACACGCAAAATCACTTAGGGACCGAATTCACTTGACTCAGTGGTGCAGCTGGAGTGTGGCCATTTTATTTGGCATGTCATCTGTCTTCACAGTATCAGCGCTAGCAAAACAAGCTCCACTAAAAAATGCCACTTCAAAGCTTTTTGCTCACGCAAGCCGGCAGGGAAGCTGGGGCCAATCTGACTTAACGAACCCTGTGTTTTCCCCAGTGTAGGTGCTCACATACAGCATGAGCCCTTATTGCAGCACCCGTTGCATTCCTTTGATATTTGCGATAGTTGGAAATGTAAATAGGAGCAGCTCTGAGCGCCGCAGCTGCGCGACTTCAATACCAGCCATTATTGGAGCCTAGATACTTCAGAGACAAGCGTTTTTTAAAACATCACTCAGAGGTCGTGAGAAATGCTGGTTGCCATGGCGTTTCCTAAGACACCTGGGCTTCTCTGTCACTCTAAGAACTAATGTGCTGTTTTTGTGTCCAAGTCAAGGCTTCTCACAGTTCCTGTCACGTAACACAAAGACAGGTGTCAGCCCTCCTAACTAGCACCCACCAACCCACCCACCCAGAATCAAGTTTTCGGTGTCACAAAATAGTTTATTTTTCAGGTTTAATTCAGTTCAACAGATTTATGAAAACCTTCGGCCTGTATTTTATAGGACTATCGTGTCAACATCTTCTTGAGACAGCGCTGGAATGACCCCAGACTCCGGCTTCCTCAGGACTACAAGTCGGACTCGCTCACCGTTGACCCGACGATGTTCAAATGCCTTTGGAAACCCGATCTTTTCTTTGCCAACGAAAAGAGTGCTAACTTTCATGACGTTACTCAGGAGAACATCCTGCTCTTTATCTTCAGAAACGGAGACGTACTCATCAGCATGAGGTGAAGTTTTATGCTCTCTTCCTGCTAAGCACCCAACCTCTGTCTTTGTGGATGGTGACAAATGAGGTCTAAATGCCGGTAACAACTACTCACATTATTTACCACAGCAATCTAAACAAAGCAAACACAAGAGTTTATCAGATGTCAATGCCTTTTAAAGTGGAACAAATTACCTTGCAGTTTAATCGGAAGGTGTTAAATTGAATGTGTCAGCCAGGTTCATAACTTAATGGAAGCCTTTTTCCGAGAAATAATATATAAAATTGTGAGATAAAGTTTAAAATAAGATATAATGTCACAGTGTGAGAAATGATGTCACAAAAGTTTGAGGTTGGTAAGATTTTGTAATGTTTTTGAAAGAAGTCTCTTATGCTCATCAAGGCTTTATTTGATAAAAAAATACATTTTGTAATTTATTCCTTTGTTTACTCAGTGTCACATGATCCTTCAGAAATCAGTCTAATATGCTGATTTGGTGCTCAATAAACATTTATTTTTTATTATCACAGTTGAAAACAGTTATGTTAATATTGAAAACAATATTTATGTGGAAACCGCGATACATTTTCTTTGATGATTCTTCGATTAATATAAAATGAAAAAGAAAAGCATTTATTTGAAATTGTATGTAACAATATGGAAGTATTTACTATCATTTTTGATTAATTTAATGCATTCTTGCTGATTGAAAATATTTCAAAACACTTACTGACCCCAAACTTTCGAATGGTAGTGTATACAAAGTCACAGTCTGGGATACATTTTTTAATAAATTAACAATTATGAGAAATCAAGTTAAATGACTTCTTGATATATATTTTTACTCTGAGGCAAAACAGGTTTAAACAATTTTAAGTATTGATCCAATGGAAACAAGTCAAATAAGTGTCTTAAAAAGTATATAAAATCAAAGTAACATACAATACACCCCAGTGAAAAAAAAATCTTCCAAAATGTATTTAAAATACATTTATTTCATACTAAGTATACTGGTACTACAAATCCTTTTACTGACATATTGCTTGAGACTTACTTAAATATTATGATTAAACTTTATTTGGAGTACTTCTATTGCACAATGCACATTTCTTAAAATTAAGCCTAAAATGTGTTTTAATATCACTTTTAGTAAGGATAGTATGATCACTATATAATATCTTTAAATGCAAGATATTTAAAGTGTACCTAAAGTATACTTACAGTAGTTTCACTTTAGCACAATCAAATATACTTAAATATATCTTTAGTTGGACCTCAGCATACCTCCAGATAACTAAAGTACATTAAGTACAAAATTAGTTGTTCCAGTTTAGACTTTATTTGTAAAAACTTTATTTGGTATACTAAAATTATAAGTATATAATTTTAGTATACCAAAAGTACAATTGCAGGGTATTTATATTAAGTATTTGTAGTATACGTAACATAAAATAAGTGTATGTCAAATGCATTTTGGTATATTTATTTTTCACTAGGGCATGTTTGAATGACAGGTAACATAGTGACTGAACCCTCCTCTGAGCTCTTCTTAATGCTTTTAATAAACCTCAAGGGACTTAAAGTGATCTGAGAATTGGAGATTCGATACATCTGTTGACCCTAGAGTTTCACCTCACCACTGACACCTAAATTACAGCTCCTGCTATTTGATCCCATGTGAAAGTTCAGTCCTTTAGTAGTGGTGGACACCTCTTGTCATTATCTGTCCAGGGCTTTATCTACAGTTCCTGCTGAGTGAATGAAGCTCTCAGTGTCTTCTAGCAGTCAGTGACTACACTTGCTGTAGATCTGTCCACAGAGTGCTGTGTTTTACAAACCCTGTACTGTGGAAATATTATTTTTTAAACATAGCAAGGTTTATCAGCACGAATAGAAACAAACAGTTATTTATAAAGGTAAACAAGGCTTTATAAAGGTAAACAAGGCATTTGCTTTAAACAAATGTGAGTTGTTTCTGTGGTCACCTTGCCAGCCGTGCATTGGACATGGTCCAGTTTAGGGTAAAGATAAAATCTAAACACTGGCACAGAGCCATTTCAGTCTGGATGGGAAGTTTTTTTAAGAGCATCACGTTTTGTTCTATTATGTCTGAGGCAATGTATTTCCATAGTGTTTTTCCATGCCACCCGTATCACATCATGAGCTGGGTGGTCTTCTGTGAGCCCTTTCTCACTTTTGGCATTGGCCCAGGATGCCTTGCTCTTTCTCTGGGTATGTGTGTGGCAAGGGATTACTCTCTTAATGAGAGTCTTTCAAAAAGAAACAAGAGTGTTTATTTCATATTATACCTCCCTGAAACAAATTCTGCCTTTACTCGTCCATCGACCTTCAACTTCCTCTTTACATATACATTACTTCTTTTATGTCTTTTCTCTTTTTCTCAATGAAACTGACACACCTTATAGCCCTCCTTATCACTTTTCTCCCATAACCTCCATTCCAAACGTCCAGAATACTGGAGAAAAATTATTTGAGATTTCTGACTGGTCATTAGTGCAAATATTTATTTATTTTTGGTCATCTTGAAAATAATTTCAGAAATGTCAATGTCAGAATGACACTATATACATATGAAAAGGAAACATGTAACACAGATGAAACTATATACAGTATATATATATATATATATATATATATATATATATATATATATATATATATATATATATATATATATATATATATATACACACACCAAATTGTATGAAACAAGTACAAATAATTATCAAACATATGCCATTTCATACTGTGCTATATTTCTTTATGTTAGAATAATGTCATATTTTATATGCTTCAGTCCACATCTTAACCCTTGTCTCTCTCTCTATCTATCTTCCTCTCAGATAATTGGTATAACACACCGTAAAGATACATCTTAAACAAAAACAGATCTTACAGGGAAGCAATGATTCTCTCTAACCTCTCCCAGGCCTTTACAAAAATAACTTGGCACAGTGCTTCAGTTGCTTGCTGTGCACTCAAGTGCTGTGTGGCCTTGCTGGTGTAAAAAGTAGCTCTTTGCTGCATCTGAGACTGTGCTTGTCGGATTATGAGAGAAAACCAAAAAGCTTTCATGTGTTAATGGTGTTTTAAATAAACATGCCTTGGTGCGCATGCTGTGCACAAAAAAGGGAACTGCATGAAGAATTTATTCTACTGTTGGGAAAGACATTTTATGTCTGTGGCATCTATGAAATCGGTTAAATTTTGATTGACTTTCAAGTAGTGCAATCTGGTGATAATAGTCTAAAATAGTCTTTGCAAGGTGGCTGAATATATTCATATAAGTGAACGTTTCAGCATGAAACTTTAAATGCAGTTAGTGGAATCTGTTATTTTTCTATTTCACTCATTATTATTTTATATTACTTCTTATTATGGTTTTGAAATGAAACGTTTAACAATCTCAAATGCGTATGATGTTTATGTATACAGTCAAAAAAGAAAATGTCTCATTCCAAATTACTACCCTGATTCAAACTGACCAAGCTGCTGCATGATTCATTGTCTCAGATTTATTGTCTCTCTTTTTTTAGGTTGTCTGTTACCCTCTCTTGTCCACTGGACTTGACTCTCTTCCCCATGGACACCCAGCGATGCAAAATGCAGCTTGAGAGCTGTATGTGAATATGAATAACATAATTTAGAAGAAAATAATGCAGTAAAAAAAAAAAAAAAAAAAAAAAAAAAAAAAAAATATATATATATATATCCGATGTTCCACAGTCATGACAAATGTGGAAATATGAAGCAATATAAGTTTTTAATAGACCTAAAAAGGTAAAAAAAAAAAAAAAAATGTTATATCTTAAGAATGTAAAGTATCCATAGTGCATATTAGATTTAATTTCGTACAAAAAAAAACATGAAAATAATTTACTTAGGTGTGGTTAAACAGTACAAGGAACAACGGTCTAGCTTATATTAAATTGAAAATGTAATTATATATTTCATTAATAATATTTCATATTTTTAAAGTGTGAAAATGTGTTTAAATATTGTAAAAAAAAAAATTCATTATCTAGTTATCTCATGGACTCAAAAGTCATAGAACATACATTTAAATCTCTGACGTATGAAGCGAACATTACAGGTATTATTGTTATTTGTAGTGTTATTTTTCATTTTAGTGTGTGTGTGTGTGTGTGTGTGTGCAGTCGGCTACACCACAGATGACCTGCAGTTCATGTGGCAGTCTGGTGACCCCGTGCAGATGGAAGAGATTGCTCTGCCTCAGTTCGATATTAAACAAGAGGACATTGAATATGGCAACTGCACCAAGTTCTACGCAGGGACAGGTAAAAGTTTTCACTTTTTATGAATGGCACTAAATGTGTGCAGAAGTTCTCTCTCTGGTCTAGTTGAAGTAGTAGCCATTAGATGTGATTCCACGATAAATGTACCCTTTTGTCCATTTAAAGCAACCTTTTGAACCGTTGAATGATAGGCTACTACACGTGTGTGGAGGTGATTTTTACTCTGAGAAGACAGGTTGGCTTCTACATGATGGGTGTGTACGCTCCCACCCTGCTCATCGTCGTCCTCTCCTGGCTCTCCTTTTGGATCAACCCTGACGCCAGCGCTGCCCGTGTGCCTCTGGGTACTTTTTCCAATCATCAGTCCTGCCACAAACATCAGCACCTCATCTCATTTCTCTGTGGAGTCCTGTACCCCCATCCTTTACATTTTTCATTCCACAGATTCACCAATATAACATCCACCAATGAATCTTTTCAATGCCTCTGATTTCACATCAGTACAGGAGGTTTAGGGTGATAGTTTTTTATCCCCTACAGCACTGTAGCTTCTTTTCATCAATTGCTTACCTAAAGGCATCTCCAAGGAAATGTAATGCATGTCCAGGATATTTCCATCTGCCTCAGCTGCAGCCCACAGGCGTTATTTCGCTATTGGACCCGCATAGTTCAGTGAGAGAAGATTATCCAAGATGCGATGAAGATTACGCAAGATCCCGTGAAATGTGACAATTTCTTGTGTTTTTCAATTATAGCCTGATAATGCTGATAAATGCATGTATTGTTTTCACGGAACACGCTTATTCCTTGTGCTAGTTCTGTTTCATGGGTGGAACTTACAAAATCCGATTCCATTGGTGATGCCAGTAACACCACCATTCTGTCCACATTGTTGTCCTTGTCACAGTATAACGTGATTACATCAAGTGTGTCATCTAAAAAAAAAACACTGTCCATGATATCAAACCCATACCATTTCAGGTCAGTCATTTAATGCAGTTTGTGAGTGTTTGGTTTGTATGTGTGTGTCATTTTGATTATACACAGGCCTAGATGGAATCTACAGATATTTTTTTTTGCAGATTTTGTGGGGAAACCTGCAGAATGAATTTAAATATTTAACTCTTTCCCCGCCATTGACAGAATTTTCCGGCAATCTGTTTTCACTGTTATACATTAGGGGGCGCTATCATGTATCTTAGTAAACATAATCTCCAGATCCATAAACAAGCGAAGAAGAAGCAGAACGAGCGATAGAAGAAAACATAAAACATTCAATAGCATATAAATCAAAAGTAACGTTGAATGAAATGTCAACCCAGGAAGAGGTAATGACTGTGAAGCTTTGGGGGTGTTGATCGACTCAATCTGATCCGTCTGTTTTGATCATCGTTCTGAATCCGATCTGGACAAAGTCTTAAACAAAAATGAGATTTTGGCCGATTTTTGTGTTTAAAACGTTGCTTTTTTATTAAACTTATCAACATTCAAGTGTTGATTATAAAATAATGCATGAAGCTAGAATATCTGTTTTGTTTTGTTTTGTTTAAAAGCAAAAGGCTCTGTTATTTCTTTTGATAATTTTCTTACAACAAAATATTCTTGGGGCCACATTTTTGTGAAAATGCTGGCAACTTTAAAAAACCTGCCGGGGAAAGAGTTAAAGGGTTAGTTCACCCAAAAATGAAAATTCTGTCAGTAATTACTCACCCTCATGTTGTTCTGACCCCGTAAGACTTTCGTTCATCTTCGGAACACAAATTAACATGTTTTTGATTAAATCTGAGAGCTGGATCACTCCATATAGGCTTTTATGTAATTGAAACCTGCCGGCCCAGAAAGTGACTACAGTGGCTATCAAGCGACGAGAATACTTTTTGTGCACAAAAAAACAAAATAATGACTTTATTCAACTATTCATTTTCTTCTCTGTGGGCCTCTGAGTGAGTTCACGTAGTGTAACAGCGCATCGCTTCTGTGTTGTACATCAGAATGTACGTCGCTTGATAAACTTATGGTTGAGCCACTGCAGTCACTTGGACTATTTTAACGATGTCTTTAATAACTTTCTGGGCCGGCAAGTTTCAATTACAATAGAAGCCTATGGAGGAGTGAGACAGCTCTCAGATTTCATCAAAAAATGTGTGTTCCGAAGATGAATGAAAGTCTTACGGGGTCGGAACAACATGAGGGTGAGTAATTACTGACAGAATTTTCATTTTTGGGTGAACTAACCCTTTAATAATATTTAAAATATAATATATATTTAATAAATATATTTCACTAAAATATAAGATGCTGTAAGATTGAAATATTTATAAACTATCATTAAATAAAATTCAAATGTGTAGTAAACAAATACATTAGGGACAGGGATGTGCTTCTGTGTGATTCCATGTGAGCCTGCTCATAAAATAAAATATTTTGAAATAAATAAATGCATCTTTAATAAAATTGATGAAATTCTCTAAGCAGCATTGCATTGGTATAGGTATACCATTCCCAATTTTGGGGTCAGTAATATTTTCTATTTTCGGCAAAGATGCATTAAGTTGATCAAAAGGGACAATAAAGATGTTTAATGTTTCAAATAAATGCTGTACTTTTGTCATTTCTATTCATTAAAGAATATGCACCATGGTTTACAAAATGCATCATGGTTTCCACAAAAAATATTTAGCAACTTAGCTGTTTTCACAACATAACTGTTTTTACTGTATTTTTGATCAAATAATGCAGACTTGGTGAGCTTAAGAGACTTTTCAAAAACATCAAAACATCAGACACCAGATTTTAAACTGTAATGTATAAACAGAGGAGGAGATGAACATCAGTTGCAAAGAACTTATAATACATGGATGGCATTTTCAAAACAATGCTGTCACAGATGCATTCATCTTATGTTGTACAGCCTGCTCTAGTGTGAACAACTTCAGATCAATGTGTAAGCTCATCTCTCCTCACCTCATTTAATCTAATGACCCCTCTCTTTGTCTGCAGGGATACTGTCAGTGCTCTCGCTCTCTTCTGAGTGCACGTCTCTGGCCTCTGAACTGCCCAAAGTCTCCTATGTAAAAGCGATTGACATCTGGCTGATTGCCTGCCTGCTCTTTGGCTTTGCCTCTCTGGTCGAATATGCTGTGGTTCAGGTGATGCTTAACAGCCCTAAACGGCTGGAGGCGGAGAGAGCAAAGATTGCCAGCAAAGAGAAAGCAGAGGGAAAGACCCCTGCCAAGAACACTATCAATGGCATGGGAAGCACCCCTATACACGTCAGTACGCTACAGGTCAGAAACAACCCGCTGACTCTATTTAAACAGAATGATTATGAAAAGCACCACTGGTAGTGATACTACTATGATAACACTATAGTTTTTGGACACGGCAATATCACTTCTTTGAACATCGCCCGTAATCTTAAAGAACCATTGTTTTACCATCTAATACCATAATTGTATCCTGGTGGTGTCGCAGTATTTTGTGTTACCTTCATTTGAATTTATAGCATTTTTTATACATGTAAAAATACTTAACAAAGCATGTATATAATTATGTATGTATTATATTATATTAGGCAGCACAACCGTTTTCAAATTTGATAATATTAAGAAATGATTATTGAGCACCAAATCAGCATATTAGAATGATTTCTGAAGGATCATGTAACACTGAAGACTAAAGGAGTAATGATGCTGAAAATTGTGTTTTGCCATCTCAGAAATAAAATACATTTTAAAATACATACAAACAGAAAACAGTTATTTTAAATTGTAATAATATTATTTTTTAATCAAATAAATGCAGTCTTGGTGAAAATAAGATACTTCTTAAAAAAAAAAAAAAAACATTAAAACATCTTACTGACACAGAACATTTGAACAGTAGTGTAAATATTTTAACATTAATATACAATAAAATATATTCATTATAATAATTTATTAAACATATTATATTCTGTTAATTAATTATTATTTATTTTATTTACTATATTTTCGATTCTGAAATACAAAAGTGACACATCTGTATTCATTCTAAGTGTGTTTTATTCCATGACAGCATACAATAGAGACACGTTAAGCAGCACATGGGGACACACATTATATTTAAATGGTTAATTTTGCCTGTACAAAGATGTCATTGTTTAAATTCTGTTTATTGTGTTCAGTTGCATTGCTGTCCCTGTAGTTATATAATCTAAAATCATGCACTGCTAATGTCAGGTCTGCATGCAAAAGTGGTGGGATAATCACAGTACTTCATGTTCTTCAGAAAACAGACAGCTTTATAGCAACAATTGGAAGAGGAGCGTGAAGGCAAGGGTTGCCTGACAGACAGGAGAAATAGGCTGAATAATGTGGTCTGCTGAAGTCTATTATAAGCTTTAAATTGGCCCCAGAGGGAGGCTTAAGGATGCAGTGTGTTTGCAACCACTGTCACACATTTACTCCCAGACTGGAACTTGACAGCAGAAGAACATCTGACCCGAAATTAACCCACATGCTCTTTGCACAACCCCTGAAAGTTAATGACCTCCAAGAAAACCTCATTCATTGCTCTGAATTAGAGCTGTTTGGAAGCGTCCCAAGGCTTGTTTTCTGCCACTGATTCTCCAGCCGTGTAATGGCTGTTCAGACATGCTGATTGCTATTGAGCAGACAATATTTATTAGAAGGATATGAAAGCTCCAATACTGTATTTGACAGACAGTTTCCTAAATCTCTGCCCTAGAAAATACATCAAGCTGTTTGAGGATTTAAGTGTTGTGTGCCCAGTGGGAAGTACGGTCCAGCACTGCATGCCTTCTGCCCCCTTCCACACATCCAGAACTAATACAACAGACAAGTTGGCATTAGACCATCAGACATCACTCCAGACATCCCTCTGCTCTGTTAGTCAGAGAGAGAGAGAGAGAGAGAATCAGTCAGTGCAATGTCACATCAGTTCTTAATGCTTGTCTTGTTCTGTTCTATTTTAATGCAAGGGTGTTTCTACTCACCACTTCTTTTCTTCTCCTGTTGTTCCTGTGTGGGAGGGCCACGCTACACTGCCACTGCCATGTTGGGGCTTTAGGAAGAGTCCAAAATAATTGCCTGTCCTCAAACTCTCCCTCTCCCAGCCCCTTAGAGTGTCAAGAGAAATGAAAATGCTACAAGAAAGAGATAGAGAGTGTATGTGCCTCTACATGAGGGACACAATTCTGCGGGAAACATTTAATCAGATTTGGTTAGAGTTGTCCATATCTGATGCCTGAATGAGTATCATAATGAATAAATGATCCGGCTGCCAGCTATCATTTGTTCATTTCCTAATTATACAAATTAAAATACCTAAGTGTGAAATTAAAGGGATAGTTCAGTCTAAAATGTCCTGTTATCAATAACACTCATGTCGTTCCGGACCAGTATGGCGAATCTTTCTTTCTTTCTTTCTTTCTCTCACTCATATATAACCCTAATTCAAACTTTGGAAAACACTAATTTTAGTTTGATTTGTATATTAAATATTAAAAATGATGTATATTTAAAGTGCATCTATCATGCAGTGTACAATATAGCTGTCTGCGAATGTAAAAGGTCTGCAAAGTTTTAGAGATCAAAGTGCATGACAAATAAAGTTATTGCCTGCTAAAAGAAAGAATCGATTCTGAACTGTTGAAACGAGTCGTCAGCAATTCCAATGTCACTTCCTGTTACATACCTATGTAACAAATTTGCATAATGCCAGCCTTTGTTTTTCATTGGCTGACCGCGAACAATGTCTACGTTGACCCGCCCTCAAACACTGTAGTTGTAGCTGTGGCCTGGAAGAGTTTGGTTTGTGTTGTCGACATATCGAGAAGACGCTGTTTTTAGCTCTGAAAATCCACTTTACATGCACTTCAAAAGGATCAGGATTCGCGCTAGAATTGATATGGAAAAACCGACGCCATCATTACTGTTGTTCGTATCACTGTGTGTATACAAGCACTGAGGAAGCCTCCTGAGCTGAAATTCAGTTATGGTAATGGCTGTTTCATTTCCTACACGCGCTGTAAGTGGTAGACCAATCACAACAGACTGGGCCGTCTGAACAATCAGAGCAGAGTAGCCTATGCTTGTGGAAAGGAGGGGTTTAGAGAGACTGAATCTTCAAACAAACTGTGTGGGTGGGAAGTCGTGTTGATGACCAACAGCCTTGTTGGTTACCATATGCTTTCATTGTATGGAAGAGAGCAGCTTGGACATTCTTCTAGATAACTCCTTTTGTTTTTCATTGAAGAAAGTAAGTCATACCGGTTTGGAACCACAAGAGGGTGAGGAAATTAATGGAAATGGGGACAGAATTTCCTTTTAGGGTGAACTATCCTTATACTGTTTCAGGAAAAATCATACCAGATATTGCTGGGATCTGACATGTCTCTTTATTCATCTTTTTCTCACTCTCTCCCTCTTTATCTCTCTCAGGTGACAGAGACAAGGTGCAAAAAGGTATGCACCTCCAAGTCAGATTTGCGCTCCAATGACTTCAGCATCGTAGGCTCTCTGCCACGGGACTTTGAACTTTCAAACTTTGACTGCTACGGCAAACCCATCGAAGTCAGCGCTGCTTTGGGTAAATCGCAAGCCAAAAACAACAAGAAGCCGCCACCTCCTAAACCTGTCATCCCCTCGGCAGCTAAGCGTGTAGATCTATATGCCCGTGCGATCTTCCCTTTCACCTTCCTATTCTTTAATGTTATTTACTGGTCTGTGTATTTGTGATTGTGTAAAGTTCAACCTGCTTTTGTTCAGCTAACTTTTTTTCTCTCCTTCGTATCGTCTCGGTCCATATAATTTTTTATCTCAGATATCAAATGAAGCAGTTATGCCAATGGTGTGCTGAGCGAAACTATGGGAAGAAACAGTATTGCTAAACAAAAGCAACATTTTCTAATAAAAAAGAGTGAAGGAATTGCTTGAAACATGTTTGATTTTCAGACTATATTTAATTTATTCACAAAAAAGAGAGAAATTATTATCTTGCATGTGAAAATGGAATATATGGATATTAATATATTATATTTAAAACATTTAATATTATTTTTAACCTATTGATCATCAGCTGTTAAGATGATGCTGAGACATTTGTACTGAAAAACACTGCCATAAGAACTGTCTTTTGATGATGTTCCTATTACAAGCATTCCAGAAATTACAAGCACATGTATAAAAAAAAACATCCCCTGTGCTTGTGAATCATCCATCAATAAATGGCCCAATGGTTCAGCTGACCTATGACTCTTTTTCCTGCTAAATCCTCTCTCAAGCTCATCATATCTTGAAATGTCAACTTATAGAATAATAATAAAAAAAAAAAATATATATATATATAATGATTTTCAAGAAAGTACCTAAATGAAACCATCAAAAAATCCCTCGATTTCCCTGGGTTCTTTTTAAAAGACAATCCTCTGCAAGTAAATATTGTTGAAAGATAAGGGATTGAAAAAGCTATACTGTGCTAACTTTAGGAAACCAGTTTTCAAAACGGGTGGTTCTGAAGTCCACTTAACCAAAAACTTCTTAGCAGTTTGAACATGTTCAATTGAACAAACCCTAATAATGCCAATGGTGTCTAAAAAAAAAATGTATATCAACGTTTTAAACGTTTTATCATTTAAATCGAAATGATTACAAGATAGTTCAATCAACATTAGTCTCAGATCAAATAGAAGTTGGATTTTTTTTTTTTTTTTTACAGTGTTGCGGCAATAAATCATAATATCATAGTTAATTTAGCCGAAACCTATAGAAACTAATTTTTCTATATAAGTTCCTGTTGATTTCTTTTAATGTGTTATACTGACCTAGCATGTACTTGAGACCGAAGACACACAATAGGCTACACAGCTTTCTGGATATCATGGTTTGGCCTGTTCCTGCACCCAACCCAAGAACCAGTATTCATTATGCTGTGAAATATGCTGGCAGATTGACCTACGGGTGTCTTTGCACTAGTTGGAATATGAAATCTGGAATGTAATGAAGCGTGGTAAATGGAGAATGCCCTACTCCTCCCTGCCACATTCGCACAACAAATAGGCCATGCCAATAAATCTAAGAAACCTGGAGTTGTTTATATAAAAAGGGAAGGGCAACTGAAAGGAAACTTGTCTTAAACCTGACCACATCCCCCCCTCCCATGTTATCTTTGTGGTGGTATACACAGGGTTGCAGAGCATGTGTCGAATGGTTAGTTAGTTGCTATGGCAACAGACACAGAGACGGCAACTGCATGATTTCGCTGATATATTTGACTGTGTCTGGAGCCAGGTTTGCTTTTGAAACCTTTAAAATAGTCACATTCGATGCTGGAGGAAGTCATCTCAGCCCATTCTTTCCTTATAAAGACCATCATCTGAACATGTTTTTGATTGGCCATTGTGTATTTTAAGTAGCCTACTTTAGTTTAACTTAGGGTTTATCAAAAGCCTCAGACTTCCAAATGTTAAGATGCACTATAGAGCCCCCTAGGGGTACAACTTATGAATTAACTCACTAAAGAGACAATAATAAAGTACTGCTCAGGAAACCTATATGCAAAATCATGCCAATGTGTGATTGAGAGTGGTAAAAAAACTGTTTGCAGTCTTATGAAGTTCTCAGTTATCTGGCAAATTACTTGATATGTGGCCTGTTTCTTCCCTCTGCATCCTCCTCCACAGTCATTTGACTAATTACTGTGGTAGCGCCGCTCTTTGTGCAACTAGACAGACTAACATGGAGGTGGAAGCCTTTGAACAGGCTACAATATGGATATCAGTTTCATAAAGCCAGCCCTCGTGAAATGGTTCACTCTGTGTCCAAGTGCATTATTTCCTTTTAAAATAATTTGATAAATTCATGACTATATCACTTTATTATATAAAACCTTAGTTTGAATTAATTTTTAGTCAATTTAAATTTACATAGTATTTTGTTTTATCTTAAACCCCCAAAATTTCAGTTGGTGCAACTGTCCGAACAAATGAACAGACTAAAGAAAACTATTTAAAATGGTGTCTTAATAATAAAAATTTAAAAACGAAATACTATGGCATCATTTTAGGTTTGAAACCTTTCATATAAACACATTTTATTGCTAAATATCAATAATAACAACAAATCCCAAACTCGAGCACAAAAAAATATGATTGTGCACACACGCGCAGATCTGAACACATGCCAGAGCTATCATCTTTTTGCACAGTAGTCAGTTTTGACTGGGGGCGGGTTCCAAACAGTTAACAAATGCTATTGATTTCTGGCCTTCCCTGAAACTCTTATTTCGATTGGCTATTCTTAGGGGCGTCACTAGGCCCTTTTTAGGGGGGCTTCAGCCAGGATATTCGTTTCTATAAAATACCCGGCTTTGTGTAAACTTATGCTGCGTTCCAGGCAGGTTTTTGAGCACGTAAATCACGACTTCAAACCACGACTCACGACTTTGTAGGCCAGGCCAGTCACGCCAAACTACCTGAGCGCAAGGAATTGTGGTAGCTAGATGTAAACAAACCATTGTTGTTTTGTATGGTTTCGCGGGTTATGTGACGTCAGAGCTCGTAACTGGGAGTACATCGATCTAGTACGAGTTCACGGGTTTGACTGCCGTTCCAGTGCACTTCCACGGGTATAAGGTTGGAAAAACACGGGTTCCAGGTTGCCTGGAACGCGGCAGTAGCCACAGAGGACAGTGCGCGAGTGTGTATGAGGTGCCCCTAGGGACATTATTCAGAATTACCTATACACATATGAAACCAAATTCATTCACATACTATAATGAAATGCTCACACACATACAAGTGAAATGCTTTTACAAACACAACTGAAACGCTCTCATACATACAACTGAAAATATTATGCTCACACTCACAACTGAAATGCTCACACACACACAACTGAAACGCTCTCATACATGCAACTGAAAATATTACGCTCACACACACAACTGAAACACTCGCAGACACACAACTGAAATGCTCACACACATACAAGTAATATGCTTTTACAAACACAACTGAAACGCTCTCATACATACAACTGAAAATGTTACGCTCACACATACAACTGAAACGCTCACACACACACACAACTGAAATGCTCACACACATACAACTGAAATGCTCTCACACACACACAACTGAAATGCTCACACACATACAAGTGAAATGCTTTTACAAACAAAACTGAAACGCTCTCACTCACACAACTGAAAATCATTTCAGTATGTTGTATGCAAGCATTTCAGTTGAAACAGTGATGCGTCGAGATTGAGACTATCGCGAGACTATGGGCGAGAACTAACATGGCAGCGCGCTGAACACAAACGCAAATACCGGATTACTATCAACTTCACTCATCTATCAAAACAACTTTCATTATACTGGATAACCAACCTTGCCAAGACCCGGACAACCTGTTCAACTTCATCGACAGCTATTTCTACAATTTGGACATTATGTCAAAACCAAACAAGAAAATACGCAAACGGGACTCATCCACCGAAACAGACGCGGAAACCACAGTCGAGGTCAGTGTACTCGCATCCATAAACTCCAAACTTGCCATACTCGAACTTCTTCATATAGACATCCGTGATCTGAAAGCTAGTCTCGAATTTTCCCAAGCCCAAATCGAAACTCTAATGCAAGATAACATTGAACTAAAAGGAACCGTATCTCACCTCTCCACCCAAGTCACAAAACTCACCAAAGAAAATCAAATTATGCAAGAAACTATATTGGATATTCAGTGCCGCAGCATGCGCGATAATCTCATATTTTCTGGAATAAACATACCTCCACAAAACACACCTGACGATCCAGAGAAGGCAATAAGAGATTTCATGCACGACTCGCTTAAACTACCTGCAGCAACAATTGAGGAGATACATTTCCACCGAGCTCACCGTCTTCCATCCAAAGACCCCAAAAAGCCACCTCTAATAATCGTCAAATTTGAAAAATACAAACACAAAGAACTCGTTAAAAGCAGAGGAAAGCAGCTGAAGAATACCGCTTATGGGATGTACGATCAGTTCCCCAAACAAATCCAAGACCGCAGACGAAAACTAGTGCCAATGATGAGGCGTTTCCGTGAAGAAGGAAAGCGAGCTACATTATCGGTAGACAAACTCTATGTGGATGGAACACTCTACCGCGATCCAAGCATCACTACGTGGCTGTAGCCTAACTAAACTGTCATTTTCCATCTCAACACTGACTGTTCCATAATTCCATTCTTTATAGCCAAACTGCCATAATCGTTCATTTCATTTATCACGCCAACAGCTACTACTGAAATTTTGATTATAGACCCTGATGTCTCTTCCTATTTATTTAGTTACTGTTTTTTTTTTATTTTTTTATTTTTTTTATTTTTTTTTTTTTACTTTTTTTATTGTAGCCTACTTTGTTGTTGTTGTTGTTGTTTTTTTGTTTTTTGTTGTTTTTTTTTGTCTCTGTATGTATCCTGTCTATTTATGTGCAGAGCAGCGTTTATTTTTGTGTCATGTCTATGTATGTTTTGTGTCTGTTTGAACAACTCAACTAGTCAGCCAGCACGGGAACCCCCCCCCCCCCCCCCCCCTCCCCCTATATATCATGGGTACCTATTTTTATATTCATATTGAACCATACAAACACTTAAACTAATAACATGGAATGTACGTGGCTTTCACACCACCTCTAAGAAAATTAAAGTAATCAACCACCTCGTTAAATTAGGGGCAGATATTTGTTTCTTACAAGAAACACACTTAACGGATACAGAACTACAACATCTCCATTTTAAACAATTTAATAAAATATTTTCATCCACATTTAATAGCAAGCAAAGAGGCGTTTCTATCTTGATAAACAAGAACATTAGCTTCATTCTTAATTCCTCAATTTCCGACCCAGAAGGGAGATTTATTATTATCAACATATCTATTAATAATTTATCTTTTACACTAGCAAACATTTACGCTCCAAACAATGATGACCCAACTTTTTTTCATAATCTCTTCTCTCTGTTACATAACTCTACAAATCTCATAATAGCTGGAGATTTCAATACTGCTCTCAATCCATCATTTGATCGTACACAGTACCACAGTAACACACGAACATGTCATTCATCAGAAGTAATTAAACAATACATGACGGATTATGGCCTTAGCGATAGCTGGAGAGCAAGGAATCCACTGTTAAGAGAATATTCTTATGCATCTTCCGCCCATCGTTCTTCCTCTAGAATAGATTTTTTTCTGATTAGCAACCCCCTAATGCAACAAATATCAGAAAATACTATCCATTCAATTATTATCAGTGACCATGCCCCTGTATCCTTAACACTAAACATCCCAGCACAGAAAAAAACCTCTACAAGATGGCGCTTCAATACCTCTCTCCTAGAGGACCCCAATTTTATCACCCTTATAAAAAGAGAGTGGGCATCTTTTCTGGAGTTGAACGACTCTCCAGAAATCTCACCATCAACACTTTGGGAATCGGGCAAAGCAGTCATGAGAGGCATAATTATATCATATTCATCACACAAGAAAAAACAGCAACAACAATTGGAAAACACTCTTGAGCAAAAAATTAAACTGCTAAGCAATCCACAGTCTACCGCCCCATCTGAAGAAGTACGAACTGAACTCAAACAACTTAAGATTCAATTGGATAGTATTATAAACAAAAAAACACAGTTCTATATACAACAACTTAAATATGATCAGTTTCACCTTAGCAATAAAGCCGGTAAGTATCTAGCAAACATGTTACAATATAAAAAAGACAAATCACTAATCCCATCCATTTTGAACACTTTAGGTAAAACCACACAGGACCCTCAAGAAATCAATAATACCTTTCGCCAATTCTACAGCTCTTTATACACTACCGGCACCCAACCTCTACAATCTGAAATTGACTCTTTTCTTAACAATCTGGACCTTCCTTCATTAACCACAGAACAATCAAACTTTTTAGAAAAACTCATTACCCCTGAAGAACTCATTAAAGCCTTACAAAGCATGCAAAACAATAAATCACCTGGACCCGACGGACTACCGGCAGAATTTTATAAACACTTTTGGGACATCTTATCACCAACCTTCAATAAATTAATCGCAGAAATCAAAACCACATGTACAATTCCCACATATATGAACACAGCGCTCATTACTGTTTTTCTGAAACCCAACAAGGACCCAACACATCCCTCTAGTTACCGCCCACTATCATTAATCAACACTGATTTGAAAATTATCACAAAGACTCTAGCAAACAGGATTGAAACAGTTATGCATTCACTAATTCATCCAGACCAGACAGGCTTCATTAAAAATAGAAATGCAACAGACAATATCCGCAGACTTTTCAATCTTATCAGTATTGCACAAGGACAGTCACAAAAAACTATAGTTGTATCACTAGACGCAGAAAAAGCATTCGACAAGGTTAACTGGACATTCTTATTCACCACGCTCCGTAAATTTGGTTTTGGAGAGTCGTTCATCCAATGGATAACAACACTATACACTTCTCCAAGGGCTACAGTCATCACAAATGGGATCACTTCACCAAGTTTCACTCTGCACCAAGGAACCAGACAGGGATGCCCACTCTCTCCATCTCTCTTTGCCATATTCATTGAACCACTTGCAGCAGCAATACGCCAAAACATCAAAATTACAGGAATCCAAGTCAATAATTCTCAACACAAAATTAGTCTATATGCAGATGATTTACTATTATATCTACAAACTCCATCCCAATCACTCAAAGAAGTGCTCAATGTCATCAACAAATTCTCAAAAATCTCCCACTACACAATCAACTGGAACAAATCAACTATACTTCCGTTATCAGGAGACGATGTGGACTCTGCAGTTCACAACCCTTCCCTTCCCCTCAACACGGGTAACATCAAGTACTTAGGTATATCAATTTCCCCCAGGCTGTCAGAGCTATACAACCTAAATTATTCCCCACTCCTCAAGAAAATAGAAGATGATTTTAAACGATGGAACACGCTCCCACTCACACTTATAGGCCGTATTGCAACAATCAAAATGAAAATACTTCCCCAGATCAATTACCTGTTTTCAATGATTCCAATTACCCCGACGGACTATTGGTTCAAAAAACTAGACTCCCTTACCACCCAATTCTATTGGAAAAATAAAAAACCAAGGATAGCACTTACAACACTTCAAAACACAAAACACTTAGGAGGCCTGGAAGCACCAAATTTCATGCACTATTATCTGGCGAACCAACTGCAGTATCTATATAAATGGACTCAACAACAGACACATTCCAACCCATGGCTTGATCTTGAGCAATACCTATGCTCCCCCAATTCAATCGCAGACCTCCCCTTTTTACCACAGTCAATCAAAAAACTGGACTTCTATCATAACATCACAATAGCAACAACTCTGGCAGCCTGGTGGAAAACCAACAAAATCACCAAATCACTCCCAGCACCATGTAGGTATACC
This sequence comes from Tiaroga cobitis, assembly GCA_030578255.1. Lineage (NCBI taxonomy): Eukaryota > Metazoa > Chordata > Actinopteri > Cypriniformes > Leuciscidae > Tiaroga > Tiaroga cobitis. Next base: position 19,211,819 of record CM060604.1, on the reverse strand, counting down.
CCCATCTGGCACAACCCTGACTTTCGTCTTCACAATGAACCAATTTATTTCCCCAAATGGCAACAAAATGGCATCACCCACCTTCACCACGTATTTGAAAATCACAAATTTATGCCTTTCACCTCAATTATCCAGAAATTCGGGATCGGGAGAGACCAATTCCTCCACTATCAACAGCTTAAATTTTTAATTCAAAATAAAATAACTTTAACTAACACCCTACAGCCTTCTAAAATTAGTGAACAGTTATTAGAAATAGTCAACCACCCAATAAAACTTATATCCAAAATCTATAGTTTCATCGCTACATCTAACCCCACAATAACCCTGCCAAAGGGGAAGTGGGAAAGCAATCTCACGCTACATCCCGACTCGGATTTCTGGACACAGATCTGCAGAAATACCTTCATTATGACCACCAACACCAATCTACAACTAATACAATATAAAACTATTCACAGAACCCACATCACTCAGAGCAAACTATTCAAAATGGGATTTTCTGACACAGACATCTGCTTACAGTGCACCTCTGGGAGCACAGACACCTATTTTCACGCCATCTGGCTTTGCCATCCTGTTCACTCTCTCTGGACTACATTAACTAATACACTATCCTCGATCCTGGACTGCAGAGTCCCACTATCGGCTGCACTCTGTCTCCTAGGAGATACTTCAGATAGCTCTATCCCTTCCAAATACAAAACCCCAGTCCTTGTTTCTCTAGCAGTCGCTAAAAAAATCATCTTTCAAAACTGGAAATCGAAATCATCTTGCCATTTCACCCACTGGATTAATTTAATTACAGACTTTATTTTGACAGAAGAAACCATAGCTCATAAAAAGAACAATATATCTGCCTTTAAAGAAACCTGGAATCCCCTCATAAGTTTTTTACAAATTTAACAGTTAATATAAACCACGTGCTTTCCCTTTTACCCCCTCTCCACCCCTCCCCCTCAATTACTCCACCCTTACAATCTTTTCTACCCCCCCCCCCCCCCCCCCCAAATATATTAGCTTTGTCTGTTTGTCTGTCTATCTGTTTGTTTGTCCGTCTGGCCGTGTGTCTATCTGACCGTTTGTATGTGTACCTCCCGGTCTCTATATTATGACTCTACGTTATATATCCCTCTACGTTGACATTTTCTCTAAAACCATTATATGAATAAAAATAAAGTTGACCTCCGAAGACGGGGGGGTGGTGGTCGGGCAAAAAAAAAAAAAAAAAGAAACGGAAGGTGGTTAAAGTCCCCGCCCACTCCAGCAGGGTTGCCAGATGCCAAGGTTTCCATCACAAAACCTGCCAAAAACTGCAAGAATGCAAAAAAAAAAACGCCCAAATTTGTTTTGGCTTGTTTCTCGTTTAAACACAGTGAAATCATTAACAAGCTTTAAAATTACCCATTGGTCCGTGTACTTTTGCATCCATTCGTTTTTACCTTTTTAACCCGTAATTGAAAAACGAAAAATGGTTGTAGGCCCTATTTTTAAAACGCAAAGTTGAACACCAACATTTAAATTTGAACTGTATACACCAAGTATTTTCTGATTTTTGTATGTGACTTTTGCCCCTTTATTAAACATTTAAAATATTCACAAATTAATATGAAAAAAATATATAGATTTTACTGGTTTTCTAAGGACAAACCAGTAAATGATATTTTTCCCGCAGTGCTGAATGAAATGAGCCGTAGCCTACTCTCGAACCATACAGAGAGGTGATTTAGGCTATAGGTGATTTATAATCTGAAAAAAATAACGAGGCATTTGAATTGTTTATTAATAAACTAGTGTTTTCTAAATCAGAGAAATTCATATGGATTACATTATCAGACGGTATTTGCTATCGATTCGAATTGGTTCTTTAATAGTGGACATTTCAAGCTTTAGCCTACATAGGCTATATTTTGTTTCAGTTCATTTTTGAGACGTGATGCAGTTCACGGAGACCATGAAAGCGCGCCTGATTGTTTTATTTTATTTTACAAAAGCACAAAGTTTTCTTGTTATTGTGAGTTTACACAAATAAAAGTAGTTGAGAATGATGTATTATTATTTTCTGTATGACCAGAAATTATAGAGTATATTTTAAGTTGTTTCCACTGTTGATAGGAAAACGCAAGCGTTCGCGCCCGCGCCTCCGTGCCATTCAGTGCGCGCGCGCTCAACACTTTGTTACAGGTTAGACAATACCAATACAGGGCTAAGATTATTACAAATAAACACAAGATTTTGACGCATATCCAAGGGTTTGTGCGGAGTGTTGAGCGCGCACTGCATGGCACGGGGGCGCGCGAAGCATTTCACTTGTATGTGTGTGAGCATTTCAGTTGTGTGTGTGAGCGTAATATTTTCAGTTGTATGTATGAGAGCATTTCAGTTGTGCGTGTGTGTGTGTGAGCATTTCAGTTGTGTGTGTTAGCGTAATATCAGTTGTATGTATGAGAGCGTTTCAGTTGTGTGTGTGTGAGCGTAATATTTTCAGTTGTATGTATGAGAGCGTTTCAGTTGTGTTTGTAAAAGCATTTCACTTGTATGTGTGTGAGCATTTCATTATAGTATGAGAATGAATTTGGCTTCATATGTGTATGTGAGAGGAAAAGTACATGCATATGCATGGTAATTCTGAATAATATCCCTAGGGGCACCTCATAAGTGTGTGTGTGTGTGTGTGTTCATATCTGACCCTCATTGGTCTGTCACTGCTCGTCAATGTCAGAATATTTGAGATGACAAATCAAATCAAAGTAGGCGGGCTTTATGTTCATAGACGCTGCTATGCGCGAATTTTAGCAGAGTGACTTGACGTTTGGTTTACGGTCAAGTGCGAGATAAGATGTAAGTAGCTGAACTAAACATTTCATATTTGACTGTTTTTTAGGGTCATAAATGTTAAACGAAGACAAAAATAATCAGGAAAACGAATTGTCCAATTTTGCCATTTTGTGTTAAAGTGTGGTATTTCCATATAAATCACGAGTCCGTATTCTTTGAACTGGCCCAACGGGGTCTCTATTTATTTGTTTCCAGTTCCTCAAACACTGTCCCACACTAGACTCTCCCCACTCTCACTCTCTGGCTCTCCGTCTAGGAGTGTCCTTGTTCGCCCCCTATCGGCTGGTATAGTCTGAACAACCATTATAACAATTAGATAAACATTATAACAATTAGATATTGTTACATCCTTTCTCTTTTAGAAAGTTTTTTTTTCTTTTTTTTTTCTGAAACACATGCAAACATTACATGCACATAAGAATGTACTTTCAAATGTAAGAACAGCATACATGCCATTAGCCAAACTACCAAACTGGCTTTAACATCTCCAAACACTTTTTTTTTCTTTTTTTTTTTTTTTTAAATCCCCTAAATGACAGTTTAAGTAGTAAAGTCCTTGTAGCGTTGAGGCTGACGAACAACTCTACCACATCTAGTTGTCTTCGGCCCATCCCTGTCACAGGTATCGCTCTGAGTTTGAGGGCTCTGCGGGGATAGTACAGTGTCTATATGGATTCCCGGAGTGTTTACTGTCTCTATATCAACAACCTCTGTTTGAGGAACCACATGGGCCCGTCTGAGGTGTCTACGGTTCCTCCTGAGAACTGCACCCGAATCCATTTCAACCTCATAGGATCTAGGGTCAACTGGTCTTTTCACCTTGCCTAGCTTCCATTTGGTGTGAGGCTCAAATGGCTGCACTCTGACCGTGTCACCTGGTCGTAGGGCATCTAGATCCCTGGCTGATCGGTTGTAGTACGCACATTGACGCTGTTGGTTGTTAAACAGTGCCTGCTCCGCTTGAACCACTTTAGGCTGGAGAAGGCTGTTTTTCGCCGGTAACAGAGATCTCGTTCGACGGTTCAGCAGTCTTTGAGCTGGGCTGCTCTCCAGTCCTTGTGACGGTGTGTTACGATGGTCCAAGAGCGCGAGATATGGGTCTTGTCCCGAAGCTTTGGCTTTGTGTAACAGTCTCTTTGCAGTTTTAACGGCAGACTCTGCCTTGCCGTTACTCTGTGGGTAACCTGGCGATGAGGTTTTGTGGTCAAATTCCCACAGTTGGCTGAATCTTTGGAACTCTTGAGATGAATATTGCGGTCCGTTGTCTGAGACTACTGTGTTGGGAATGCCGTATCTAGCAAACTGTGCTTTTAGCTTTTTTATCACTGTCGTAGCTTTTGTGTCTGGCAAAAAATCAATTTCCCAAAAATTGGAATAGTAGTCGACTGTTACATGATAGTTTTTGTTATCAAAGTGAAAGAGGTCAACGCCTACTTTGGCCCATGGCCTGCTTGGCACATTGTGTGGGTTGAGCGTTTCTCTGTGCTGTTTGTCATCCACTGACCTGCAGATGTCACAGCGAGCTATGTGTGTCTTTATGTGGTCGTTCATGCCAATCCAGTAGACACATTCTCTGGCCCTTCGGAGACATCCTTCTGCTCCGAGATGTGAGGAGTGCAGGCGGCGGGTGATGTCTTTCTGCAGTGATACTGGAATAACAGCTCGTTCACCTCGAAACACAATGCCGTCCTGATAACTTAATTCCTCCTGGAATGAGAAGTAGGGTTTAATTTCCTGAAGCACGCCCCTTTTGTCCGATGGCCAACCCTGCTTCATCAGTCGGATCACAGTTTGTAGAGTTTTGTCATCCTTTGTAGCTGTCCTGATCTGGCTTAGACTGTCACCTGAAATGGGTAAGTGTTGCACCATATTAACCGTCTCTATTTCAGCTTCCACAGAGCTCAGAGATGGGCATTCTGGGGGATATGCTCTGCTTAAGGCGTCTGCAAGTAACATGTCTTTGCCAGGAACATACACTACAGTCAGGTCGTATTTCTGAATACGTAGCATCATTCTTTGTAGCCTCTTGGGCGCACTCAAAAGAGGTTTCCTCACTATGGACTCTAACGGCTTACGGTCAGATTGGACCGTAACTTTGCGACCATACGTGTACTGATGAAACTTCTCTACACTGAACACCATGGCTAGAAACTCTTTCTCTATCTGGGCATAACCCCGCTCCGTCTGTGTGAGTGCTCTGCTTGCATAGGCGATGGGCTTACCCTTTTGCATGAGTGCTGCTCCCAAACCTGTGTCCGATGCATCACATTGCACTACAAGGTCCTCCTCTGGGCAGTAGTACTTCAGTATAGGAGCATCAGCAATAGACTTTTTCAGTTGCACAAAAGCATTCTCATGCTGCTCCGACCAGTCCCAGTCTGTGTCTTTGTGTGTCAACTGCCGCAACACGGCACACTGGTCTGAAAGGTGTGGGCAAAACTTAGGCAAATAGTTTATCATACCTAACAGTCTCTGTACTGCTTTCAAATCTGTAGGTCTCGGCATGTGTTCAATAGCACGAACCTTGTCTGGATCTACTTTCAGTCCGTTTGCTGTTAAGCGGTGCCCAATGTATGTACACTCCCTCTTCCTTAGCTTGAATTTGTCTGGGTTCAGTTTAATGTTCTTTTGCCTGCACCGCTCCAGGAACAGTTTCAGCTTCACATCATGGTCTCCTTCTGCCGCTTCCTGCGTCTCTCCCTGACCTGTAATGAGCACATCATCCGCAATAATGTATAGGCCCGGTAACCCGTCCAGTGCTTGGGTCAGTTTTCGCTGGAAAACTTCCGGTGCCGGACTTATTCCCATGGGCATCCTTAGCCATCTGAAACGGCCAAATGGGGTGGAAAACGTAGTCAGATAACTGGATTTCTCTTCAAGCTTGACATGCCAAAACCCGCTTTTGACGTCACATACCGTGAACACTTTAGCTTTAGACATATCTGGAAGTACATCCTCAATGGTTTGTAGTGGGAAGTGGCTGCGCTTGAGTGCCTTGTTGAGGGGCTTTGGATCAATGCATACTCTAGGTTTACCGTTTTGCTTTTGTACCACCACCATGCTACTGATCCAGTCCGTGCTACAGTCTACTGGTGTGATAATACCTCTGTGCTCAAGATCCTGAAGCTCCTCTTTCAGCGGTTTCATCATGGCGACCGGAACACGTCGCTTTGGGAGTTGCACAGGTTTCACACTCTCATCTACTTCCATTTTGTATTCTCCTTCCAGACAGCCGTCTCCTGTGAACACATCTGCAAAATCTGTCTGTATTTGTTCCCATGTCCATTGTCTTTTTGGGTCTATCCCTGTTGTCACAATACTGTCAATAGCCATAATGTTTTCATAGCGTACTTTTATGAGTTTCATAGCCTCACTGGCTCTCTTACCAATCAGTGGTACAGTACAACCTTTGTCCACAATCTGGAACTCTAGCTGGTACAGTTTTTTGTTTCTGGGGTTTCTTAATTTCACTTTGCATCGACCCAGTGGTTTCACTTTGCTTCCATTGTACATCACCAACACAGAATTTGTATCCTCCAGCTTAGCATCTGTGTTCAGCATGTTAATAGGCAAAACATTACATGTGGCTCCACAATCGATCTGAAATTTTATAATATCTTTTCCTAGGAGCATGCCTGCAAACAACTGGGAGTCATTACTTTTGTTAGAGTCAACAGCATTCACATTTTCACTTTCTGCTACATTGCTAACACACAGTATGTCCTCATATTCACTTTCACATTCAGTAACCTTATGCACCGATTTCATCTTCTTTGGTTCAATGCGGGCTTTACACTTAACCGCAAAGTGGTTTTCCTTACCACACTTTGTGCATTTCTTTCCAAATGCTGGACATTTCTGTTTGCTCCTCTCATGTGTCTTGCCGCAAAACTTGCAATCCACGGTGCTTTCTTTCTGTTGTAGTCGCGAAGCTCCTTGCACTATGTGAACTTCCTCCACTGTGTGTCCCGCTATGGCCTTGCAGTTTTCCCGCGACCACTCTGCAGCTCTGCAAAGTTGAATGCACGTGTCCAATGTCATGTCTTTCTCCCGTAATAGTCTCTCTCGCATGTTGCTGCTGTTAATCCCACACACAATCCTGTCACGGATGAGGGAGTCTCGTAATGTCCCGAAATTGCATGTTTTTGCTAACAACTTGAGTTCAGTAACATAGCCATCTATGGATTCACTGGTGCCTTGATTTCTTGTGAAGAATTTGTACCGCTCTACGGTCTCGTTCACTTTAGGACTGCAGTAGTTATCAAACTTTTCAATGACGTCCTTAATCGTCCAGTCCGACTTTGCTGTGTCTCCCATTAACGTATCCAGTAGCTCCCTGCCACTCTCACCGACCAGATAACTGAAAAGCCTAACCTTTTTTTTCTCGTCGTCCTCGGCAACAGTTAATCCAATGTACAGTTCAAACTCGTCTCTCCAAGACTTCCACGTTTTAGACAGGTTGCTGGAGTCCAGACACAACGTCTGTGGGGGTCTAAGTCCGTCCATGCCGATAGCGTTAGCTTGTTTACTTCGATGCTAATCCACGCTATACGTTAACGTTAGCACTTTACCGTCTTCGGAATTCGCCCGCGCCTCCTCCGCAAACCACTAATAACTTGGGCAAAAATCCACTGCCGCTGCCACCATGTTAAAGTGTGGTATTTCCATATAAATCACGAGTCCGTATTCTTTGAACTGGCCCAACGGGGTCTCTATTTATTTGTTTCCAGTTCCTCAAACACTGTCCCACACTAGACTCTCCCCACTCTCACTCTCTGGCTCTCCGTCTAGGAGTGTCCTTGTTCGCCCCCTATCGGCTGGTATAGTCTGAACAACCATTATAACAATTAGATAAACATTATAACAATTAGATATTGTTACATTTTGAACTGAAAATGTAACGTGACTCATAGTTTACTGTCATTGTGAGCGGACAAGACACATTAACAAAGCCGTTTTCATCATGCTTATGCACTTATGCACAAGACTAATAATGAATGTGTACATATTGAGAATTAAGATAATACAATTTGTAGCCTTTAGTAAATTAAAAAAGATCAGCTTTAGGAGGGGAAGAGATAGGGCAAGACTGAGAGAAAAAGAAAGAGTGATGGAGATGAGGAGAGAGCAGGTATTGACAAATAATCTACTGCTGAATTTATTTCTTATCCCTTTTTTTTGGCCTTCAAACATCTTGAAATGCACATATAAGAGAAATAAAAAATTTGAACCTCCTAACAACCTCAGATTTAGGACCTCTTTGATTATAAAGCCATGTCTACAGCCCTGTATTAGGCATAAGATCAATAATGAATGTTTAGCCTACATATTGTGAATTAATTTAATAAAGTTAGTTACCTAACTTTCCTAGTAGCTTTCAGTAAATGAACGCGTCTAAGAAAATTATTCATCATCATGTTTACTTTCTCCACTGACAGACAGCTAATTGACATGGTTTTAAAGCTATTGTTATCCAATTTTTTTGGCCTTCAAAACATCTTAAAATGCACATATGTAGATCAGAGAAATCAAAAATCCCTGAACCACCCTAACTAGCCTACCTCACCTTCAGGACCAATGATTATAAAACCATGCCATATGCATGTTAATAAAACTAGTTAATAGTGAGCATTAGATCCTAAACTAAAGTGTTACTTTTTTTAAATCATACCCTCATTGGGGGCTGAGCCCCCCTAAAATGAAAATCCTAGAAACGTCCCTACGTTTTCTTTTGGAGTTTATATGTCTTAATAGCTGTAAGATTCTTTCTGCATTGGAGCAGCAGGTTTCCATTAAGGCAGGCAAACATGCCTAGTTTCATAAATGTATGATGCCTGGGAGGCTAACAGCTAATTATAAACGGTCAGCTATTTAAAATGAAAGATGAAGGTTGTGATATTAATGTTGTACACTAGTGGGAGCTACAGGATCTTTTAAGGCTTATGTTTTTCCTATCAGTTTCCATCCCTTTGAATGGAAATCCATTAATCTAGTTCATTTGTATACTACTATGGTTTACTGACAGTATAGTTTTATATAATTGGTGTAAAAATATGTGAAAGGCTCATAGATCACTAAATGTTTATTTAACTTTTATAGGCCACCCAATTCTTTTTTTTTTAATTTCCAGACATGATTAAATATATTGCTGTCCGTTTAAAATGAAGATACAATTTTATTTGCCTTTTGAAGAAAATACATATTTTAATATTTCTGTAAAGACACTTATACTGTATACTCTTATGGTATGAATTAAAAATGAAAAATAAAAAGACAGCACATTCTCATATAACCTGACACCAGCTGAGAAGCACCTGCAACAAGAATTATTCCATTTATGTATTTTTATATAGGCTATTGACAGTCGAAGATAGAAGATTGAAAAGGTAAAATCTTTTCAGAAATGTGTCTCATAGGTTTCAAAGTTATTTTCAGCAGCTTCAGCTTGCAGTTGTGTGCTTGAGCATGACACTACTCAGCATGTGTTTCCAAGCCCACCCACACGCGTTCGCCTCTGCGCTTTCCCCGTGATTGCTGTTTCACACATTTGTTTCAAGCAGCTTGTCTTGATTCCTGCTGGTGGTTATCTGTCCTCCCACCCCACAGGTCAGTTCACTCTGTAACCTATATCACATATACTACTGCCTAATGCAACCTGAACAGAACACACACTGGGTGGGGTGGGGGTGGAATGACTGCCTCTTCTTCCTTGCAGTTGCCACACCCAACACTCTTCATTATAATGAAACAGTATGAAAATTTCATATCACGATTATAGTGACTTAAATTATCGTGGTTATCAGAGGTTATCACGGTATTGTTAAAATGGTCTGGAAATGTTAAAAAAGTAGCCTACTAATACACAGCGCTGCTAATTTTAATTGTTAATTTGTTTTCTGTTCTTTTTGTTTGCCAAAAAAATATTAAAATAATAACATCAGCAATGAAAGTCGGGTCTTAAATGAACAAAATTTCTTGGGTGATTAACACTAAATGTTCAAATAAAGGTAACAAAAAAGGTTTATAAAATGAAAAACCTCACATTTCAGCATTTAAAGCATTTTTAAGAAAATGAATGAGTCGAAATAAGTGATTATCCATGAATAATTCTATAGATAACCGGGTCCTTTTCATTCGATAAAAAAAGGTTATATAGCTAGAAGGAGATAGGTCTTGATTGTATAATACTTTCATTTTTAACAGGTTATTTAATGTTATTTTACGAGATGTTTGATACATTAACTAATTAAATTAAAATGAATTAAAACTAGATGAATTAAAACTAAATGCATAGAATGATCCATGATAGGAACCCCTAATGCCTATGTCACAAACACAGGAGGAGACAGGTTTAGGTGCACACAGTGTTTATTAAAAGGACAGTGGTGACTGGTGAGTAGATTGTTAAGGAGTCTGACATAAAGCAGTGTATACTGCAACGAGACCAGACAAGGAGTGGAAGGTGAACGGCACATATAAAGGGTGTGTAGATGAGGGAGTGCAGGTGCAGCGAGTCAGTACTCTGGTGATTGTGAACGAGTGGGCGGGTCCTGGTGATTGAGAGATGATTGGGGATGTGACGTGTGGCTGACTCTGTGACAGCCTGCTACAGACTGTGCGATTTTGGTAATCCTATAAGTTTATTACAAATCACGCTGTAGGCCTACAACATGGATATATAATTTGGGTACGGCATGTACAGACTGTACAATGATGACACCAATTGAATCGTAGCCTACGACGCAAGTTAGTATAGAAGAATAAAACGTCATCAGCATGCAGTAGGGGTGGGCAGTATGACCAAAATTCTATTTCACGGTATGACTAATTTTATTTCACGGTAACAATATATTTCACGATATAGTTATTTATATATGTAGGCTAGCTATTCTCGAAAAATCGACAAAAAGGGCTTCGTATAATAAATGAACCCAAATACTTTAGAAATGAAAAGTACTTCATTGTTTTCTTTTTCTCTTATTTGGTAAATAATTTCTTTGGTAAACTATTTTGATAGCTAAATATAAACAAAACACACTTATCAACTTTTAGACGAACTTCCCCCAACTGATTGATATTAAATAGTACAACTCATAGGTGCAATTAAACTTTAAATAAAGTGTTGCTGAATAATTTTTCAATCTCATGTTATGCTTTACTTCATCAATCAGTTTGTAATATCTGAATATTTTATTTTGAACTATTCTATTCATAATAAATTAGTTACTTCCTTTTAATTTTCTAGTATAGTTAAATGTGTTCCCCGGTACATTTTTGCCCTGTCTGCTTTACACTGCGTTTTTAAGGAGCTTCTTTTGCTCTTTTTGTGATATCTGGCAACCCATCACCTGCAGCTTTAATCAAGAGAAGTTCAGAAGTGACTAGAAGGAGAGCAGCAGTATGAAAACCGAACAGCAGCTACTGTTAATGGTGACTAAGGAGCCTAGTTTAAATTATACACACCTTAACTGTGTCGTTTTTTACTATAGCCCGGTGAACACTGACACATGCGCTCCCTCTATAGTGCGTGTGCGTGTGCACGTGCGCGTCTTTTGCATCAGTAAAATGCGATCGGTTAATGTTCTCTAAGCGATGTCGGGTGACGTCACTTCTTGTTGATGTTTAAAGTATTGTCAAACAAAACGGAGACTAACTAGACCCTCCCTCCTCCTCATCCGCGCACTAACCCCCCAAACCCCGCCCCCAAGTCCTTCTTGTCGGTGATTGGCTGGAACTGTTTGTCATATTTCGTGGAGCGGGTTAGCCCAGTTTGTTTTTGTTGCTGTTTGTGGAGCCTGGGCTGTCTACAGAGATTGCGTTTCTTTACAGTGTGTTCATGGGACAGGCAGCCAGCGGTTAGTGACGAGATGTTTGCTGTATGTGACAAAAAAATGTTTGGCCTAAAAAACGCGTGACATCGCTTAGAGCACCTTTAATTTGAGTGTCAAGTTGTAATCAGTATCGAATCAAAGGAAGCTTTTATCAGCTGGTTCAGTGGCCAATTGTTTGGAGTTAGAAATATATAACTCGCGCTGCATATTTATTAATTTTGCCTCAGATACAGGATAATACATTCGCTTTAACAAGCAGGTTGTTCATTGCCACGGCAAACTGTTTGCGAGTCATGCTGCGATTTTCGTGTTTAAAACTATACATAAGAGACGGAAAGATGCAGATAACATTATTTAAGGTTATTTCTATTCGTTACGATATTGATATATGAACTGTCATTGTCAATTAATGTTTTCCCCGTTGCGAGCGTGCACTCTAAACTGTAGGGTGCTGCACTGCTCTAATTAACTGCTGCGCCTTTCCCCCCGAAAATATCACGTTAACAACAACAACCCTTTAGAAAACGTAATTCCTTTGTGGATGCTCTTGATCTACTTTCTCCATGTTTCTTTGACAATTCTCAGTGTTTCAGTCTCACGAACGCTGCACGCGAGTTAACCACGCCCACTTATTTGCATGTCGCGGTAAACACGGAATAAAAAAATCTGTTACGGTTGACATTTTCTACCGCGGTAACGATATATACCGTCATACCGCCCAGCCCTATGCAGTAGTGATAAACAAATAGAGCAAGATGAATCGCACTTTGGCAATTCTGATTTTTATGTGTGCTAAAAAAAGAGGAGAATATATTTAGGGAAAAGAGGCAAACTTGGCATGCCAATTTTGCAAAAGGAGCTTGAAGTTGTAGTTTTAAAGGTGACATATTATGCCTATTTTCACAAGATGTAATATAAATCTATAGTGTCCCTAGAATGTGTCTGTGAAATTTCAGCTCAAAATACCCCCCAGATAATTTCTTATAGCTTGTCAAATTTGTCCCTTTTTGGGTGTGAACAACGTGTGAACGTGTGAAAAACGTGCTGTTTTTGTGTGTGTCCCTTTAAATGCAAATGAGCTGCTGCTCCCCATGTTTAACTTTTACACAAGTTGACACAGTTCCCTGAGGTCTTTATAAGCTGTGACATTTTTGGGTCAAAATACTACAAGGATGAACTGAATCCTGAGCGAGGCATGCTTTTCTCAAACTTTTGCCATTGCGCTAGAACTGGTTACACTGTTGTCGCTTGCGAAAACCAAATGGTGTAGCCGTGGGTGGAAACATGCAAATTAAGGCGCGGTAATATTTTAATATGTCAGAAGGGGAGCAAAATCTCATCGGCTTATGGGGAAGGCTTACCAAAACAAAGTTACTGGGTTGTCACTTTTCACGTTTTCTGGGTTGGTAGATGCACCGGGGACCCGATTATAGCACTTAAACATGGAAAAAGTCAGATTTTCATGATATGTCCCCTTTAAGTTTTAGCGTAATGTCACGTTGATCAATACGCCATTTCATGTTGCATTTTTATTAGCTAGTTAGTAGACGTAGGTCCTAACAGCAAACGCCCTGGCTGCATCAGAAAATCCATACTTTCCTACTGTGTAGCCTATAGTAGGCAAAAAACAGTATGTGACACAACAAAAGTAGAATATCTGAATTCACAGTACTCATAAAAGAGTAGGCAAAAAGTACCCAGATGACCCACTTCTTCCGTCGAGATTCTGAAGTGTGCATACGATGGACACTTTACTATCCCATGAGGCCCCAAGAGAGGATTTATGAATGGCAGTAAAGCCATGCACTGATGCTGGTAAGTCACATGATAATAACAGCATGGTAGTATGTCTGGATTTCATTCATACTACACACATTCATACAACATACTTTTTTTAGCAGTCGTGAAGTAATTACTTATTCAAAATAAGTACCTACTCAAAAGAGTATATGATTTCGGACGCAGCACTGTCATAAAATTATTGCACGCTGTCTTTGGCCGCAAGACAATGACAACGGCAGTCTTTGAACCTCTCTCACTGTACGATGTAGGACCATACACAGTTTAGGAGCCATGACCACAGAAATCGCCATGATTGGTCAACTTAATTTCGTCTGGGACAGCCCAAAATCGTCCAATGTGCACCAGGCATGGGTTCTATATGAAGTGCCTGACAGGACCCATTAAGGTTCTATATAGAACCTTTTCCTCTAAGAGTGTATAGTTACATATCTTTAGCTGATGTTAATATGGCTGATGTCATTAGGTATTTATTATAAACTGGCAATATTTCATTCAAAGGTGTTGCTGTAAAACTGGAAAAAAAAATATTTGAAGCAATGTTCCCAATGCAGAATTTTCCAGTGTCATTGTTTTTTTATCCACGCATGAGTGAATTCAGAGTGGTCAAATTTTATCATGAGCTGAGACTGATGATAAGGTTTGATATGGAGTGTGTGCGCACAATATATAGTTTGTGCATAAATTTGGTTTTGGTGTTTGAAACGGCTACCATCTTTCAAATGGAAGCATGACAGAACTGGATAGGGCAGGAATGAGACGAAATAATGTGTGGAGGAAATGGATGATGAGAGCTCATTTTCCATCTCTTCCTCTAAACCCCAACTCACTGTCTCTCTCTTTCTGACCAGTATGGCTGCATGTTGCATGGGTGACACTGCTGATTATGGCCTCAATGTCATGTCACCATGGATTAGAGCAGCTGCAGTCTACAGCACACATATATGGGAGAAGTCCAAATGCTTAAATATTACCAAATGCTGAATTATCAATGATTTGGAAACATTACTATTTTTTAATGTTTTTGAAGGAAGTCTCTTATGCTTCATTTCTTATACAGAAAATGTGTGGAGAACAATATAAATTTAAACAATATAAATCTTTACTATCACTTTTTATCAATTTAACACATCCTTACTGAAAAAAAGTATTAATTTCTGTAAAAAAAAAAAGAAAGAAAAAGATGTTCGAACTGTAAAAAGTACAACTGTTATATTTATATATATATATATATATATATATATATATATATATATATATATATATATTACTCCAGTCTTCAGTGTCACATGACACTTCAGAAATCATTCTAATATGCTGATTTATTATCAATGTTGGAAACAGTTGTGCTGCTTTTTTCAGGATTCTTTGATGAATTAAAAGTTAAAAAAGAACAGCATTTATTTTAAAAAAGAAATATTTTGTAACAATATACACTACAGTTTGTAGGATTACACATTTATTTAAATGTTTAATTTAGGTTCCAATACAATAGTATATAAACTGAGAAAGTCTAGTAGACTGAATTTAGCATTTGAGGTATAAATGAGCAAGAGATTCTGCCAGTCTTGGGCCTCGTTCACACTGCAGGGGCTTAATGCTCAATTCCGAATTTTTGAAAAAATTAGATTTTTTTGCAAGGCCGTTCACATTTCCAATTAAATGCGACCTTTTGTGATCTCCTGTGTGAACGTGACATGACCCAGAAATGACCCGCATGCGCAGAAGAGTACTCAACTGTCAACGACGTCACTTGTTGTTTGCGGAAGTAGCTAAACATGGATCTCAACAGTGGAGCTCGTTTAGTGACGGGTCGGATACATGCGACCTGGCCGTTCAGATTGAAGTCTCATTTGAAAAGATCGGATACATATCGGATTTAAACCACATACCCAAGTGGTCTGGGTCGCATTTGAAAAGATCGGATCTGTGTCGTTCAGACTGTCATGAAAAGATCAGATCCAGGTCGCATAGGGGCAAAACAATCGGAATTGGGTCGTTTCAGCCTGCAGTGTGAACGTAGCCTTGGTCTCTCTATTGTAAGTTAAATGAGTCAGATTACTGAGACTCCCACCCTTTGTCTCTATGATGATTTAAGGTTTGAGCAATCTAGTCAGGCTGATTGGATTAGCATATCAAGGCTCTGAATAACTGCTATGCTGATGAGATCAGGCTGGGGAATTTCCGGTATAACGAGCTAACTTCCATACTACATTTGCATGCTTTGTTTCAGAGTGACTCCACCCCTATGTAATCCCTCCCTCTTGAAATGTATATAAACTACAATGTAAATTTTCCCTTAGTCAGACTTGGCTAAAATTTTGGACCAAGCAGACTACAGCGATGCAACAACAATAAAGAACCCTGCTTAAAAAGATACTTCCGAGTCTCCTGGTCTTCGCTTCTGAGTTTTCAAACACTTAGAAGAAAAAAATTCACAAGTTCAAACGTCTTTTTCTTTCTTTTAAAGAAATTAATACTTTTTTTTCAGCAAGGATGTGTTAAATTGATAAAAGGTGATATTAAAGATTTATATTGTTTGAAAATATTTATATTTTGAATAAATGCTCTTCTTTTTTTAACTTTTTATTCATCAATGAATCCGAAAAAAAGTGTCACAGGATCCATAAAAATAAAAAAACGCAGCACAACTGTTTCCAACATTTTGTTATGAAGTCCACTGAAGGCAAGTTTGAAGAACCCAAGTGCAGCATTTATTTCCATAACAAGATCAAACTTAAAACAAAGGTATGACCTCAAACCATGAACACGCCAAACAGTGGTAGCAGGAAACAATACTTGACCAAGTAACAAGGCAAACATGAGGGCTTAAATACACACAAGACTAATGACTAGACAAGGGACACCTGTGAACAATCAAGACAATAAACCAATCTGAACATGACACATAAGACAAGGGAACACATGGCGGGATCACATGACTAGAACAGGGGATCACATGACAGACATGAAACAAGAGCATGAAACAAAACCAAAACAAGATGTGACACATTGATAATAACTGAGTATCAAATCAGTAGATTCGATTGATTTCTGAAGGATCATGTGACACTAAAGACTGGAATAATGGCTGATGAAAATTCAGCTTTGCATCACAGAAATAAATGATATTTTAAAGTATATTAAAATAGAAAACCATTATTTAAATTTTTTTTTTTTTCAAATAAATGCCGGCTTGATGAGCATAAGAAACTTATTTCAAAAACATTAAAAATAATAATGTTTCCAAACTTTTGACTGGTACTATATACATATTAAAAAATATTTATATTTCAAATAAATCCTGTTCTTTTGAACGTTCTATTCATCAAATAATCCTGATTTTTATTTTAAATAAAAACCATTGGGGTTTGATAAGATTTCAGCAAACTGTACAATATCATGTTTTGTAATGTATGCCTTGTGTAATATTTTCTACTAAAGCGAAGCCAGAAAGACAAACACACTAGCCTGTGGTATAGCTATAGGCTAAATCATGCTATATCATGTGAACTTCTCTCAGTGTGTCACACTTAGGTCCATGCCATGCGAAATGGCCATTAGTCCTGCAGCCAATCTCCTGGCCCACTGCACGACCTTTCTACTCATATATGGGTAGATTCACGGTGGCTTATCCAAGAGGAGAAGAGAGGATAGAGCAGCAATGTGTTAATGTGAGGACGACCCACTTGATAAACAGCCATGAGCCTGAAAAAGGACATTGAAGAGTGCCAGAAGACACAGAGAGAGAAAGCAAGAGCATGAATGTGTCATTTACAACAACATATACTAAAGCTTAAATGGATCAAGTTTAGACTAAGATTAGTTCAGACTAAGTTTTTCCTTGTCATTCATCTACATGGCTTTCTCCTTTTCTTAATCCTACAAAGATATATAAAGGGCAAACATGGTATAGTTTGTGTGGCTTGATGACTAAACAGCATTGTTTACAGAGATTCAGCATATTATATTAAACTGTCTTTCGGTTCAGACATAAGATTTTCCAGGGAATATTAGCCATACTGATTGAAGCAAAAATATCCTTGTGATAAGAAGTTACTGTATCTGGGCCTGGATGATTAAATGTGGTTAAAAGCCCTCTCTTGGGTTATGGTTATCCTCACCTTTCTTTAGATAAACACATTGTCATTTTTTCATTGTCATGAAATATTAAATTTTCCATTTATCACTTGAGTGAGTTCCGTTTTTATATTTGCAATTTAACTCTGGAAGACCTTGCAGCCTGGGATCTTGTTATAGCAACTCATGCAGTATGGAGCTTGGGCCGAGGGGATTGAAACTGGGACATGGAGGTTGGGGAGCTGTAAGAGATGATGATTAAGGTGTTGCTTGTGGTAGTGCTAAAAGGAGGAGGAGGCAAACAGAACAGTTTCCAAAATCCAATCGGATATCTGTGAGCAGTATTAGTAGATGCATTGCCATTATATATTCAGCAATGAAAGCTGCCAGGGGTTTAGCGTGCTGTGATGTACACTGCAAAACTATGGCACAAAGAGTTGTAGTACAGAGGTACAAACTATACCTAGGGTTATTGGTTGGGACAGACGTATTAAACATCATGCAAACCGATGATCCACACACATATATACACATATGAGTGCACAAATAGTTTGAAAAAAATGACTGGTCTAACAGGAGGTTCAAAGCTGTGCAATGCAAAATATTCATGAAATTTTAATGACTTTGTTTCATTACAGACATGGACATCCAGAAAAATAACGAAGTGTGGCTATATGTTCGGCTCATCAAATCAGGTCACTTTTCATGTCATTTGTTTTGTGGAGGTGAGAGGGACCTGTCCATGGTCCTGAATGCAATGCAACTTCTATACATCAGAGATTTGACCAAAATCTAGGAAGTCCAGTATTCTAGAACAGGGTATATCGAGTGGGGTGAATGGTGGGAATGACTCAATGGCGCACAGATCCAATTTCAAATTTTATGGTGCTCACAATAAATTCTAATTTTATTTTGAAAAAGTAAGAGGCCCAGAATGCCTAGATACAGCCCTCTTTACATACACTGCAGTACTTCCATGGAGATATTCTCTATATTTAGCCTATATGGATGGTAAAATAAAATCTGTGTCATTTAGCACTTTTTGTATGACTATAAAATATTCATTCATTTATGATCGCCAGTTCTCATTGAGTGAGTCATCACATTTTAAAAGGGGAAATGGACCAGAATATCTATCAGCCAAGTCCATTTTCAACTGGATAAATTAAAATAACTAACCTCTTTCTTTCTTTCTTTCTTTCTTTCTTTCTTTCTTTCTTTCTTTCTTTCTTTCTTTTATATATTTGTTGGGCTTAAAATAAAGAAAATGTGGTTTATATGTCCAGAGAATGCTGAAATTCTTGACAATAAAAATGTATATGGGGTATGTAGCTTGGCATGCTCTTATTATTATTTCTTTGAGAAGCAGTGAAGCAATTTTGTTTCAAAAACGTATTAATATTTGAAAAACCTTTGTCAGCCAAATCAAAGTCAGTGGCTGCTTCTGAAATTGCATATGTCCCTACTATATAGTAGGTGAAAAACAGATTGTGACTAAAGAAGTGTGTCTGAATTCACAGTACTCATAAAAGAGTAGGCAAATAGTACCTGGATGACCCACTTCTTCCGGTGAGATTCCGAAATGTGCATCTGATGGACACTTTACTATCCCATGAGGCCACGGGAGAGGATTTGTGAATGGCAATGAAGCGACGCAACCAGGTCACATGATAATGACAAAATGGCACATGTAGTATGTCTGGATTACAATTACATTCATAACGTACTTTGTTAGCGGTCGTTAAGTAATTACTTAGCCTATTCAAAGTAAGTAGGCTATACCTACTCAAGAGAGTATGCAATTCTGGATGCAGCCAGTTTGGTGTAACCAACATGGTGGAAGCCATTGTATTGTCATGTGACTACGTCAGACAAAACAGAAAGACCCATTTAGACCCTCCTGTTTGTGTCAAGATCACATTTTACCTTCTTTTGAAAAAGCACAAACTTCATGACTCAGCCTACTTCAAAACATGTTTGAAAACTTTTGTTGACAGATGTGAAATAAAGATGTGTTCAAGTAGGCCTATTCAAAACTGTATTCAAGGTCCAGGACAGTATTTTAGTATTTTTACACGATGGTTACACAACACCTCGATAAGTCCTTAATTCAAATAGTGTTTATAAAATGTTTTGTATGAAAGCAAAATGAACACAAAAAAATAAGAACTTGGCACTGTTTTAAACTAGTGTATATATATATATATATATATATATATATATATATATATATATATATATATATATATATATATATATATATATATATATATATATATATATATATATATATATAGCTAAAGTTACCGATGATCATGCCCCGTGTTTCGTTATCATTCGTCACCAGTTACCGTGTAAGCAGCGTTCTGTATGTTAGTTAAGGTAATATCAACTCATGGGAAGGCGCGCGAATAGGACGGGGGGTGGAGAGAGAGAGAGAGAGAGAGAGAGAGAGAGAGAGAGAGAGAGAGAGAGAGAGAGAGAAAGAAATCTGCATTATTCTTCCAGAAGCGGGATTGAGGCAGGAGTCCGCGATAGAGGAACCACCTGCAGACAGCAGCCGCTCTCATTCTCCAGCAACGCCTCAATATGTTACGGATTTGATTGAACACTGTGTAAACGAGAAATACTTCCTTTATACAGTGGGCTTCACACACTGGCGTGGAGATGCAACAGTTTAAGAATTTATCGATTTGTCTCATTTCCCTTTTATGTGGGTTGTCAACTGGAGGCTCTCCAAGTGTTCAAATTGGTACGTTTAATATGGGCGTCATTTGAGTTTTTTATTCGTGTGAACGGTATGATTATTTTCAGCATAATTTGGTGTGTGTCGTGCAGGGGGCTTGTTTCCGAGGGGAGCTGATCAGGAATACAGCGCGTTTCGGATCGGAATGGTTCAGTTCGGAACGGCTGAATTTAGACTGACGCCTCACATCGACAATCTGGAAGTAGCTAACAGTTTCGCTGTAACTAACTGCTGTAAGTTATGTCTTCTTCTTCTTTTTTATATAGATAAATGTGATTGCATAGTTTTTACAGCTGTTCGTTTTTATACATTTCGTCAGTGCTAATGGATAGTTTGTTTGCATGCTGAAGTTTCAGTGTGGCTATTGGTAGGAATTTGTATATAGCAGGATGTGAAGTTGGTTTCCACAGTAACGGAGATGAGCACGAGCTCACATCATCAGAAGCAGCTTAACCATTGTCTTTGGCAGGCTAAAGAAAACGCTAGAAATAAATAGCCCACTCTATTTTTTGTTACTAGAACCAAGCTTTTTTGACGTTATCACGAATATATTTTTACATATAGAAAAATTACATAAAATATATATATAGGATATTATTAATTTATGTTTTCGCATTTGACCCGGATTTGAACAATTTCACAAATTTCAACCGGATTACGAGTTTTCACCTTTGTACTTAAAAAAAAAAAAATTTTTTTTAGATTGAACCATTCACACACTTTTCTCTTTAAGTTTGGGTACCACCAATGGCATTTTTCTAAACATCTGTAATGGTTGTTTTGCATAAGTAGGGAGGAATGGATTTGTTAAGACAGATGTTCAAATTTGGCCCATATTGACTGCTCCAATCACATATTTGTTAAAAATTGCATGAGTTGCAAAATAATTGCAAAAGTGATTATTTGATTTATTACATTTTGAACACATTTTACACAATTTATGTTCCAATGATCTTTAACAATTAGCCTATTGTAATATTAGATAGAGTTATTCAATGAACATTCAATATATATATATATATGAACATTCAATATATATATATATATATATATATATATATATATATATATATATATATATATATGATATTATAAAGATTAATGTTGCAGAAAGCATAGGTAGGTTACAAGAGTGTCCATTTATCTGAATAAATTACCCGCTTAACACAGGAGGTTTATAATGCAGACGAAATGTATATCTTTAAAAATCCAGACATTTGAAACTATGGCACAATTTTTTTTGAAGGAATTTTTGTAGTCTATCAGTATCACAAGGCTAGAAAATGTCATACGGTTGATTTGCATTCACATATTTGCTGTTTTAACATGTGTAGCCTGTTGAGCTAGAAATGGTCAAAAGAGTAAAAAGAAGACATTTTCAATGTATGAGAAACTTCTCTTACATTTACTGACCATCACTGCATTAGATTTAATCAGTAAAGAACTTTATGAGATAATCATGAATAAATGAAGCCTTTATTAAGTGGATCACTTATATTCAAGGATTTCATTAAGTATTCAGTGGGCTGTTGCTAAGCAATATTTCAAAAATTATTCTTGTTTAAGTCTCTTCAAGAGGTTCAGTTACATTTTTTTCAAATATTTTTTCTCAAAAAGACTACATATCTAAATCATTTGCAGAACTTTCTCATGACAACCTTATGAGAACATTCTATTTGATGTTTTAGTTTCCTATTCAATACAGATGAATTTTTAGAATTATTCTTTGATATTGTTAATAATGATAGTGTAGCACTTAATTTGTTGTGCATGTTCTTGAAAAAGGTTCTTTAGCACTCAATTTCTTCCCCAAGATGAGTGTTATGTGTTAACATTCGGTCTGTCAGGCGTCATTCCTTTTATTTCTCAAACATAAAACCCCTAGATGGCACTATGCATTTACAGGCACTGCTTTATCGTTTTCCATCTTTCCCATACAGTTTAGAATGTCTTTTTAAAAGCAGCTGGGGAGAATGTGTCCATCAGTCGTATTTAATCTGGACCACCCTAAATGTAATTTATACTTGCTTTACTTAAAATGAATCATTTGAAGAACACCACCGATGATATGATCCATCAGCAACACAGCTTTTTGGTCTCTGGTATATGGAAGACTTCATGGGTCTTGTTGGTTTGGAAAACATTTACTCTCTAAACCTGACATTTGCTCTGTGTTGTTGGTTAGGCATGAGTCAGTTAAAGTCATTCTTGTTACTGAAGTATGCCAACTCGAGAACAAATACTGTGAATGGCCCAGTGTTAAACGGCTGTTCTAATGAGAAAAACTTCAAGATATGCCACCTTGGTATGAGATGCAGCTAATGAGACTCTTCTCCTTTTAAGCTATATAGCTTTTGGCAATATGCTGTGTATTATTATATTAGTACTTATCCTCAGATGTGAATCAACCCACTTACAATATAACCCGAAAGGCATTGATGGCACTTGTACTTTCATGTAAATATGGTTGTTTGTCACATCCCAACTTCAAATTGATTCAAATTGACCACTCAGAAATATGTTCTCAGTGAGTGTTGGAGTAAAATATTTTCTGTTGCTTTACAAGAAAAAGAGTCACAATTAATGGTAGGTTAAGAGTTAGCTGCAACGATCATGCTATGTTCTGATTTAACCATGATTGCTTGCTCACTTCACTGAACAGTGAATTTAAATACCTCGGCATTATTTTAGATTCTAACTGAACTTTTAAAAAGCATGTTAAAAAGGTAATACCGTCAGATATAATCTGGCTAACTTTAAACACATAAGGCCATACCTAACCACAGACGGCGGCCAAACCTTTTATGCATGCCATGATTTTTTCTCACATATCATACTGTTTCACAAGCTGGTCACAAGCAAACTACAACTCTTAAACCAATAGAAACCCTTTATAAATAAACTTTAAAAATATTAGATCAAAAACCAATCAACTATCACCACTGCCATATCACTACTAAATACAACCTATTCAATTTTAACAGTTTCTTACATTATCTAGATGCCTGCCTCATTTTTAAAATATTACATGGGCTTGCACCTCCACCACTGGGTGAATGTATACAACAGAAGAACAGCAGTGGCAGGGCAACTAGGGCAGCCACTAGGGGAGACTGTGTTGTACCGTTTAGACGTAGTAAGTTTGGCCAAACAGTCTTCTCAGTACGGGCCGCAAATTATTGGAACCGTCTTCCAAGTTCCTACTGAACTCAGAGAAAGCACCAGCTATCTATCATTTAAATTCACATTAAAGAGATGGATTAAAAATTACCAAAACTGCAATCACCAATAGTTGGTTTACCTTATCCCAGGCATTGCCCTTCTTTGTACTGTACTTATTTAATTATTCTATTTGCTTCTTTCTCTTTTATCTCCTTTTTTTTTCTTCTGTCTTAATTGTTTCTATGTATTTTTATTATTATTAATGTAATCTGATGATGTGTTGACCTGCCAAGGGACTACAGATGAAAATGAGCTTTTCTGCTAACTCTGGTTCATTTACATTTTGATTGTAAACAAAAAATGTCAATTGATGTGCATTGTCCCTTTTAAATAAATAATAATAAAAAAATAAAAAGAACTAAAACATTCTAAATAGCAATGGACTAGACTGAATGATAAAACACCGCAACTTTAAACATAAAAGCTTTATGTTTGCGCACGTCTTGTCCTCTCAATCTAATTTAGTGGATTTATGATTCATATTTAAATGCATATATTTGAGTCAAGTAAGCAGATGTGCTGGTCAGCTTTCCTTAGGCCTTCAATCTATATGGAAGATATATCTGGAGCACGTTTGCAGACATTGCACAAAATATAACACAGATTAGTTGTAGATAAATACATTTAAAGAGTCTGCTGCTCCTTGACATTTCTTGAAGATGAATTATCAAATTAATGGGATGGAAACTGTATCAGCATCTCACTATATTGTACACAGCGCTGGGTAGTAATTTATTACATGTAATCTATTACATAATCAGATTACATGTAGAAAAATTAAGTACTTGTAATTTGATTATGTTATGTTTTAAAATACTCATAATCAGATTACAGTTATTTTTTTATTGATCACATGTTATTCTCACAATGGCAGTGAATTATTTATAATACATTGATTCTGCTTTGGAACTACTTTTTTTATTGTATATACGCCTACTGCTTATATATGTTCAGAATATCTTCTGGGTTTGTGGAACTAAACACACAGACCAGCAACGAGCCATGTGCCTATCACTGAAAACTGAGACCCACACTGCATTTGATCACTGGATTTACAGAAATCATTTAACTTTTAAGAAGTGTTTACTCAGCATTGCATTTGCAACACTGCATATCTAATCAACTCCTGACAAACACAATAAGTATTATTTTAATCATGACTCAGTGAGTCATTTAACTATATGTTTTACTGTCTTTGGGAGGCTTTTGTCTTTAAACACATTAAAATGTGCAAATTCACGTAATTTTATATTTACATGCAAAATAAGGATGCCCAACTTTTTTTGTCAGCTGAAACTCCTTTGACCTAATATTTTTACTCCCTAAAATTTTAGTTTATGTTTAGTTTGGTCAAGTCAAGTCAAGTCACCTTCATTTATAAAGCGCTTTTAACAGTATGGATTATTTCAAAGCAGCGTTACAGTTATAATAGAAATTACCGTAACAGATTGTTTAGGCTTTACAACAGCATTATAAAGTTATTGTCCAGCTAAAGTTAGTTTTGATTGATTCACTTCCGTTGTGAAGATCATTATTAACTTAGGGGACGCTAACACGACACCGTTCTAACAGAAAAACTCTTAACGCGCTCCGGCCGCCGGTATTTGACAGTAAGTAAAATAATAAATAAAACAATTACGTTCACGGTTCTCTGATGTCGGTTAATGGTCACATGACTTGCAGGTAAACTAAATATATATTGCTTTTTTAGTAAATGTTTTATTTTGATTGTTTTCATTTTAAAATGATTTATTTTTAATTTTACATTTAGCTTTACAATAAACTCACGAACCCCTTGTAGTTCCATCATGAACCCCAGTCTGGGAAACTCTGACGTAATGTAATATTTAATGCACTTTTGCACTTTTCACTGCACTTTGCACTATTCAAATCAATGTGATAATCGAGTTTGATCAAAAGTATTCTAAAAGTAATCAAAAAGTTGTCAGATTATATTACCTTAAATGTGTAATGTAATGAATTGTGTTACTAATACAGTTTTTGTCATGTAATTTGGAATCAGTAACGGATTACAATTTGTAAATAATCTAGCCAGCACTGATTGTACAAATTGGTAAATGTGTGGTATGTATTCGACTTTATGTATTCGACAAATTTATCCTAATAAAAATATATATTCTGATTGAGTAGCTTGGATATCAAAATATTTACTCAGACTAATCAATGTGAAATCAATTTTGTACGTGCCATGACTCTGACTGTTTTCAGAGTACTTTCACAGGACATTCATTTGCATGTAAGCGGACAAAACTCCACTTGGGAGCACTGATTGATATCCAGTGTGGTTTTGTCCCTGGTTTTGGAAGCACTTCCAATGCTGGATCTTGCTTCATGCATTTGTGCCTCACTAAATGTTGTAACCATGAAACCCCCAGATACTATATCAGTAGTCATAAATAGTGAGGACCCTATATCCCCTCCCACATCATTCAATCTGGTTTGGGATTGTGAAGTCTATTAACCGTGGGAAATAAATTACGTGATCATGATCAATAGCTGGGTGTGTTTCAATCCTTGTTTCTTGTCAGTACATACATAAGTCGCTCGACTATCCTCCGCTAACTGGGTGATTCGATCCCTTTTCAATTAAAAAGACCTGCTGTTTTTTCCTACCTGACACAGCAGGGTTCTCAGGACTGCTCGCTCTGATCCGGCTGTCACACAGCAGCCTGGGAAAGGCTTTAGTGCTGCACTGCTGAGAAAAAAAGCACGGAACAGAAAAAAGCATTAGAAACTGTGAATGATTTGAAGTCAGGGTCTAAAATAACTTTATGCCATACCTGCCGATGGCGAACGAATTGATGACGTTTACTAGTCATAAATATTTCTTATTGCCCATGAAACTATATTTTGCATATTTTGTCTAACTAAAATGCATAATTTTTAGTCTTTGTGACAGACTCTGTGTTTTGGTAAAACTGCACTTGTCACATTATGACTCATCGCGATTTTTTTCCCTAATGTTTCTGTTTTGGTGGCTTAATGCATGAAATAACCCACATTTGTATTGTCGCAAGAAAAAAAAACTTTAGGCTTAGCTAAACGTCATCTTTTCCACCAAGGTAAAAGCGATAGATTTTTTTTTCTTTAGTAGATGGTTTGACTTGAATTGCTCAGATAATTTACATCAACAAGGGTCAAATGATCATTATTATAGGCCTACTTCATTTAAAACCAGGAAATCCAAGAAAGAAAGTTGAAAATTCCTTATGGCAATTGTGTTGGGAAGGTGTCTTGTCTTCAGTGAAGTGCAGTACTTTCATCCCCCACCCCGCACAGGGATGACCCCCGTCTATTAAAAGCCCTTTTTTCCCCTGGCTGCAGCCACATAACAGAAATGGGCTGCATAAATTATTTGACAGTTCGATTTCCACTTTCTCTGGCCTTCTCATACAGAGGGAAACAGTAATAGTATGGCATTCAATAAGAGCTTTTAAGACTGAGCCATGTGAGTCAGCGCAGCTTTGTCATATTTCTGCGTAAGTTCAGTACATCATCTCATCATGACAAATGAGTGAGAGTCAGTACTGTACAACATCTCAATTTGGCCTATTTTTTTAGTCTGTGCTCCATTCAGCTATGGGCAGAGATGGTTTACACCTGTGATCCATGTTTAAAAATTGATAAAATGGTTTATAGCTTTGAACTAGAGCTGCACTATTCTGAATAAATTGAGAATCACTTTTTTTTTTTCCAATAGAAATTGTGATTCTCATGATTCTGGAGATTTAGTTTTTTTATTTCAGTGATTTACAAAACCTGAACATTAGGCTTATAACGATGCAATAATCCAGGGTTCTGAGGTTCTGAATAAAATGTTTCAATATTTTTAAAAATGCATTGAATCAGTTTAATAAATGATCCAATGACTCACTATAGGCAGTCACTTGTTTGTTCCTGAATAAATCGGTGTTTTTGAACGACTCAATTTAATGAATGATACAATAGGCTTTATGCCTATTGGTGGCTACAAAGAAATCTCTAGCGTTAATTTTGGTCATGGCTTGTCTTGAAAAACGAATACAATTTGACAGCTGTCGTAATAGAAGTCACACTACAGGACTGTGAGTCAAATCTTCTGACTCTGCCAGAATTTCATCTGAGGTCAAATTTGATCACAACGGTCATTAATCGGCTGTCGGTGAGCATGTCAAACTAATGATCAAAGACCTCAGATTTTAGCCTAGTATCAGAGAAATCTTTTAGGATTTGCTAAATTGGTCTCAGACAGGCAAATCGTGGCCAAAATGTACAGTGTGCACCTGACTTTAATCATTGTCATTTAAGACTGTATGGGTGTTTGAATCAAGACCGCAGTCTTTTTAACGATTAATTGTGCAGTTCTACTTTGACCTGAGATGTATGTGCAATGCCATAAAAAGCATGGAAAAACAATGGCACAATTTGGGATTGTTAGGTTAAAAAAATGCATTGAAGGCACCTGAGCTTAGGTTTCATAAGGCACATTCAATAACCTAATGAACAAACAAAGAAAAAATATTATAATAGAATCAAAATGAATAAATAAAACTTACTTTCCAGACAAAAACTAATTTCTGAGATAATCCTAAAACTTGAAATGTGCCTATTTTATGGACATTCTTGGGTCCTTTTCACAGGAAACGAAGGGACTTCCAACTAGTATCCCTCGCAGCCTGTGCTCCAGACTGTGCCATTGTTTCCATAGTGATGAGCTTCCCCGTTAGAGGAAGACTTTTCTAACACCCTGTGGTTTATCTGTTCCTAAGCTTGTACACTTGCCACTGAGAACTCCCTCAATGAATGTGTGTGTGTGTGTGTCTATGTGTGGGTGGAATATGATTTGTCCTGCCAGAGTGTGAAATCAACTTCAACACACACACACACACACACAGGAAAGATACACGCTCTATTCGACGGTCACCATGGAGATGCTGGGTTCCTTTTAAAGGGTTGCATTTACATAATGGAAATTGCATCTATCGCTGTCGCCCTGCTGTAATCCATATAAAGTGTTCATGACTGAAATTAAGCATGACTAATCATGGTTTCTCTCAGTTAGTTGTTACAGGGTGCATGTTTGATCAGGAATTCTCAGAAGTGAATTCAGAACAGTGTCTGAAAGTCTGCAAGCTGTGCCGGTATTCATGCAGACTGCATTATAATAACTTCTGCCAAAGTGCTTTCGCTTTTCCCATCTACACAGACAATTACACTATTTATAAAAGCTCAAGGAATAATTGATGGCAGTATGGCATAATTACAACTATTATAAAAGCACTATTATTAAAAAAAAATAAAAATTCTGAGATTGGATGGTGCAGTGTTATATTGTTTATTCCACTAATTATTATTATTAATAAATTGAAGCACGAGCCCGATTTTGTGCACAGCTCATTTATATTAGTACTTGAGTCCTTGTGTTAAAATGATTTTCCCACTGCTAGGTGCGTTCTAAAACAAAATTAGGATCTTACTCGATTCATGTTTTATCTGTCTATTCCCTTAATCATTCTTCAAGTTTATTTCACAGCCTTTGAAACATTCAGCTTTCCCTCCCACACCATTGAATGTCTGGCAGTTGCTGTTTCTATGGCAACGGCACATCAATAATGAGCAAACATCAAGTCGCATGTGTTTATTATACTGGACTCCGACTCGGAGCTACTTACAGAAGCTTATTAGATGCTGTGACACACCAGTGCACTGCACTCTCTTCATCCAGCCATTTGCAGAATTTACACATACGCACCTGCTCTGCATTCAGGCTTATTTATTTGTTTCTGAATTCACTGACCATGCCCCTAAAATCAGCTAAAACCATAAAGCTATTCAAAATTGTTGTTTGTTGAAATAAAGCTGAAATAAAAACTAATTTAAATGTAAAAAACTTCAACGGAAATGAGAAATGTTGCCTCAATGACTAACAGAAATAAAATATGTTTAAGTTAAAGTACTAAAATGATAAAACTAAAATAAAAATAAATTAAAGCTACAGTAAATAGAAATTGATTAAAAAAATCAACTAAAATGAAAACTGAAAATATAAAAATAAAAGCTAGATAAAAGTATTATTAAATACTGTGTATAAATAATACTAAAATAATGCTGGTTTACAAATTTTACATAAATAATTGAATACAAATTGAACCATTATCAAGCAGTACACAACATTTAAATTCACTTTTTGATGTTATATTACTGGATAATTGATCCAAGTTATTTTTCTCATAAAGAAGATAATATAATTTAAGAATACAGAACATTGTCTTTCCGGCCATGTTAAATGGGTTACTACATTAATATTTTATAACCTTTTAAAGTTTGATAAAAACAAAATGATATCCACCAAAAAAGTTTATTTTTTAAGTGGTCCCAATAAGTCTATTAAAGGTGATGTGTGTAATTTTTGAACCACTTGCTTCACCAAATGGAAGTGGGGAAAAATGGAGAGAGAAGACTTTTTAATGAAGTTTCATGAAAACTCCCCCCGTCTGCCATTGGCTGAATACAGCCCCGCCCCGCCCCAAACTCACACCATTGGTTGAACTAGTGTTGCTGTGTCAGACTGGTATAGTATTTTTCCTTTCATTTTTTATTGAGATAGCCGAAAATAATTTAGCATAAAAAAAATGACATGCATTACTGAAGCATCATTTGTTCATTTCATAGAGAGCATTATATTTTGAACCAGAAAGTCACTCCATTTCCAGATGCCTTGATTATGTGTTGAAATCTGCTTTATTTGAACTTTTGCCCTATGTGTTTAAAATCAGATCATTTAGGTGAGGTCTCAAAGGTTAGGCTTTTGTCTGGTTTACACCCCCCTGTCTTTTTAGCATGCTTCTATCCGGTCTCTGTAAACAAGAGGGTTGCTGGGGACTGAGGCTCTTTGTGTTTCCATGGAGCAGCTGCAGGATGAGACTGTGAGAACCACATCCATCTCACAATGCTCCTCTTAAAGCAATGGCAGGAATGTGTCCGCTCAGACATGTCTGCTCAGATAAACTTGCTTTTATACAAAGAGACACATACGGACTTAAACACACACAGTACCAGACCGTAACAGTCAGGGCCTATTAAACCTGACCAAAACCAGCCATTTCAGCATTTACATCCTTAGCACATCATATATGAAAAGTGACAGTAATGTACTGTCAACCGTAAAAAGAGAACAGCAATTCTGTTTGCTAACAGCACAAACCCTATGAAAGGGTTTGGCAAGCAGCGATAAGATGCCATATGCAATATATTGCAATGTCAAACACATAAGAGGAGGAGGAACAGTAGAAATGATCATGTTAACAAATCAATGTTTAATTAGACTTACTGTGCACGCTCTCAGTCAATATAAACAAACAAATAAGAAAATGAGTAAACAACAAATTAGAAATGATAATGAGGACTTAAGGGGGAGTTTATTGCTCTTGTGTGGCACCTATACAATTTATGTGTAAATAAGTTATTAAGACATATGAGTGTAATATATTGCACAGTATTGTGCTAATTTTCACTCTAGTTAGTATAATTATTTCATCAAAGGTGACTGACACATAACATGGAGGCTGAAAAATGATGTGCCATTAGTGGGCTCAATATATGTGTACTAAAAATGTAGTTAGTTAGCTTACAAGTCCATCAAGCAACACGTTTTGCAGGGAACTTGATCGCAGGTCCCGAAAATGGAAGCCCTATAGAACAGAATGTGTCAGACAGACACAAGAAAATAAGGCCAACTAATGAGGACAGCTAAATATACCACTTCGTGCATTCTGCTCTCTCTCTCTCTCTCTCTCTGAAGGTTACCTTGCTTTCATTACATGAGGACACATTTAATATCAGTTCTATGATCATGCCCAGTGAGCCCATAAAGAGCTTTATCTGGGGTTTGGACCATCATAATTTTCAAAGAAGACATACCGGTACTCATTTATGTGCCCAAAGGCTAGAGAAAAAAAATTCAAAAATTCTGTCATTGTTTGCTGACCGTCATGTTGTTCTGACCCCATTTGCTGTTGTTATTTTTTAAGTGGACAATGAAAGTACTTCCCCCCCCCCCTTTTTTAATAATCATTACGCAACTTGTCATACAGCATAGTGACCAGGGCTGTCACGTTCCAAAAATAAATAATTCAATAAAAAACGGCAGTAGTAGCTTTTATGGTGCTATTTTAGCAGTGATGTTTATCATTTTTGTACAAATACGGATAAATCATTTAAAATAAATACGGCAATATTCTATAAGAAAATAATTGTCAATATTGATTTCATGGTGACTTTAAGAGAAGATAGAGTAACAATTTAGTTAAGGGTCAAATTCTCACTTTTAACAAGTTACCAATTAGCATGCATATAGCATATTACTAGGATATTGGCTGTTTATGAGTCATTATAAAGCACATATTAATGCCTTATTCTGCATGACCATATTCCCTTAATCCTACCTCAACTATCTTGGATAGAATTGGGAATCGTGAGAATTGGACCCTAATCTAAAGTGTGACCAAAGATAGAAATTTGCTGTGAGCAAAGTTTAAAGACAGAACGCATACAGATTATACAGTATATCCAGACATACCAGTCTTTATTGTGTTTCTTCGATTAAATGTAAAAATAATGATGACGAGAAATGAAATAAATAAGCAGAGCTTTGAAGCATTAGCTATTAACAGCATGAAGTAATTTATCCACACACTTCACTCATTGGGGTTGTTTCTGTATGCTAATGACTCTGTACTATTGAAAAGCAGTTATTTGTGAGAGTATCATTAATGGCTTCTTGGGTCTCTCATTCGCTCTCTGTATATGGTGGTGGTCTTGGTCTTGATTAAAAGACTTTAATAAGACGACGTACATCTACTGTTCTTCCACACTTGACTGACTGGGCCACACAAACATTTAAACGAACTCAAGTCTCAAATTTCTGTTCATTACATAGTACATTCTGAGATATGGGTTACATAGGGGATTCTCCAATTAGAGCCACTTTGAAAAAAATGTATCCTAATAATAACAATAATAATAATACTGTAAAAAAAAAAAGTTGACCTAACTTGAAAAAATTAAGGCAACCTATCAAATTCAACAAGTTTACTCAACTAATTTGCTCCAATTAAAGTAAACTTTTGTTCCATCTAATGAGTAACTAGTCTTTTGAACTTTTATTGTCAAGGTAACTAAAGATTGTTAAGCATTTTTTGATGGGGGGGCTACAATCCTTGTTCTTTCCTCTTCTTTCATTCTGTTTGATTTTCAAAGCTAACTACATGATATGAACTTTATTTACCTCTTAAAACAAGAGGCAAACATTTTACCCTGTAAGGCAAATAACCTGCATACAAAAGTTGCTGTAAGATGCACATATACCTCAGCACAACACAAAACATGGTGATGATCATCAACAAATGCATATTCAGTAAAAATATGAACTCTGAACCGACAGCTTTTACAGCTCAACTGTAAAAACAACAGCTGCATTATAAATGTCTAGCCAGTAAAAGCAAAGCAGTGATCATTTTTAATAATACGTAGTTACCACATATTATTTTCAAGCTGCAATGCATGCTGGGAACTGGAACAACATTGTTCAACGTCAAATTGTTTGTTCCGATAACTCAATTTGGAAAGTTTTGTCCATTTGGACAAATACTTGATTCTAAATAAGGTCAACTAAACAACTTTTGTTAGCGACATGTTAAGAGTATTCTTTAGTTCACTCAAGATAATAAACTGACTCATCCTACTAAATAATCTTTGTTCAAGCTACTTTTTAAAAATTGGTTAGAATAACATTTTGCAAGTTGGATTTTTAGAGTGATTCTTTGTTAGAAAAAAAATTGTAAACATACTGTAAATAGGAAAAGTTCTTAGGAAAAAGCGCAAGGTACATTGCTGATTTTAATATTGTTTTATACATTTATTATAGAGGGGAAGTTTGAGTAGAGGACCGATATCGAGAAATTCTGGCAAATGTAAAATTTATAATCTCTAATTAGGAAAGAGTGATTACAGAGACATAATAAAGAAGTTTAAGGCTATTACAATCTGTCCTTTACAACTAGAATAATTTAATGGTCCCCTTTAAATTCATACTAGAGACTAGAACAGTTGCCCTAAAGGAAGAATCACTCAGCATGTATTGAGGTTGACTGCAAGCAATAATTGGCAGAATTGTAAAAAAAACACAAAAAAACTAGTCCTTGTATTTTTATTCAGTAATAGCCTGAGGAAAGGCAATTCACAAGTGTATCTTTATCTGCACTTGACATCCTTTTTTACCTATTTTGTTGTTGTAATACGGCTGGTATCAATTCATGGGGTTGATTCATGCTGATTCAACAACCAACCATATACCAGATGACCTGACCTGACCCATAATCCGACCTCTTCTTGACCCTTTGATTGCTATAGATCAATGGAAATGTTGAAACTGGTTATAGATAAGAAAGTTTTAATGTTCATAAATGGTTTATCTAATAGTGCTGAGCAACATACTCATTAAGGACAGGTCTAAGAGCAGCTGCTCACTTTTGGTTAATGATCTGTCACACGCCATGCAGGTTTCATTGTATAAAATGTATACATGGAGGTGACAGGCAGAAAGGTGTCTTGGGAAATAGCGGCAGTCCGAGTTGAGGATGGTAACGAAAAGTGGAGTGGGGAAGGGACCAAGCAGGGAAAAAATTCAGAGGCTCAAAGCCAGATGGTCATTGATATATGGAGGTGGCCCAGTTACAGTATGTTGTACCATCTCATGAACATGAGGACACACTGTACTTTAGTTGTACTTTTTTATCTTGGTGTATTATATGAGGTGAATTATACTCATGCACGGCATCAATGACAGCAGGACCATTCTTTATTACTAATATCATTTATCTTGCTCATATACTCCTGAGGCTGACCAGACAGTAGGACCAAGATGGCAGTGGTTAAAACAATTGTTAGTACCACTGTCTATATTTTTTCATGGCTTTTTAATATACTAATTTAACTATATTATCAATCATAAAGTCACCATTTGGTCAACAAATCTTCATAACTCAAAGGCCCTGAGTTAATTACACTGATTGCAATGCATATTTCATCAATGAATTTGATTATGCCATCCCTCAGTAATAATCTTCACCTTTTGCTTCTGCTGACTTCACATCATATTGGAACAATGAAGTTTACAGTGCTCAGATTCTCAAGTTCATTTAATCAGCCCATTAGACAACTTTAAAAATGAGTGGATCCGAATGAGATATTTTTTTATCTGTGCTGGGGGCTCTTTCATGTTTTGTTTGCAATAAAATTGTAGATCAGGGGTTTTCATCTTTTTTAGGCCATTCGCCTCTTTTGAGACAGAGAAAAGTTGTAATTAAAATAATGTAGTAACATAATTATAGAGTTATATTGTATATACAATTGTACTATATTGTATAGAGTCATATACCTTAAGATTACATTGCAATGTTTATGTTATTTTACCACGTAATATTATTCTTTTTTCTCTTTAGATCAAACAATAATGAGCCACATTGTTGTAGATAAAAGATTAATACAAACTCTTCTCCTATGTATATATATTTTTTTCAAATCATATTTTACATAATTCTTAAAAACACTTAATTTAATGCTCATAATGGCACTTACCCCTCTGGATTTTTTTCCAGAAACCTTGAGGAAAGGGGAAAGCATTTTTACAAATGAGATTTTAGAGTTTTTATTAGACTCTCATACTTTTCTGTCAGATTCTAATTGATTCTCTTTATTTTCAGTCTGTTCTCAGTTCTCACGGGGAGTTTATGCTATTTTTGGATTTTATGACAAGAAGTCAGTGAACACAATAACATCGTTCTGCGGGACACTTCACGTCTCCTTCATCACACCAAGCTTTCCCCTGGATGGAAATCAGCAGTTTATCATTCAGATGCGACCAGACATCAAAGGTCCTCTCTTGAGTCTCATTGAGTACTACAAATGGGACAAGTTTGCCTACCTGTACGACAGTGACCGAGGTAAAGCACTGCACTGCATTATTCACTACCATATGAACATGAGATGCGTGGGTTGAAGATAAATAGTGATTTTAAAAATAGATATCAGTAAAGTATGCGTACAGTATGTGTTTTTAGGGATGTCATTATGGATTATGGCTGTTGTTTTCTGAATAGTCACACATATTTTAAGTATATTAAAGGGAGCATAGCCTGTCAAAAGGCATATCTACAATAAAACGCAGGCTTGTTTTGCACCTTGAGTAAGAGTGGCAGAATCCTGTGGGCTACAGAATTATTAAAGGTTCATTTTGTGTTTGTTGGACCCACTGGCTTTTGTTTCTCAGCTTTCTATTTGCCTCAAGCATATCTGTCTCTCTCACTCTCCATTTTACAGTCTCCCTCTCTGTCTCACTCATTTTCCTGTGTCACCCTCCCATTTCTTTGATGGTTGCGGAGGTTGAGAGCTTTGTGGCACAAATGAGAATGGTTGATGTGTCCCTCTAAGGACCGTGGTGTCATAAATATCTGTAATGGTGACGTTTTATTAATTGTGAGGTTGCTACTTTCAACTTTCCTGTGACGAAGATCAGTATGCACACAATGTGCCATTTATAATTTATTAATATTAATTATGTATACATAACACAATGCCCACCCCGCCAAAAATCCTCTTTGTGTGTTTTTGCGTGCGTACATTTGCGACTGTTTGCTTTTGTTGCGGGCTGAATCTGGCTGCATTATTTATTTCAGACCTGTGTGGTTGTGTGTGTGGTATGTAAACGTGTCAAGGTGCATATTTCATCACCTGCCATACTAATTAGGTCAATCGACGCTGCATTCCCATGGCAACCATTGTGCTGTGTGTGTTATTAATGTGTCAACGTTACAGTGTGAGAGCAGCAGCACAGCGCCTGTGGTCATGATGCATTCCATTGGTGAGATCGTTTTGACATAAATGCAAAGTTAACGCCACAACCAGTATTTCACTCCTTCATTTGTGCAAATAATACTGAAGATTATAATATGTTCAAATGATTTACATGTTTTGGTATGTGAAACACAATAACATAGAACATAATTTTTCAGAGTTTTTTAGTTTAAATTAGTACGACATAACACACTTACTCAGACATCACTTTTGGTCGTGTGTAAATGGAATGTACTGAATGATGATTTGTGAAAGAGCCGGTTTATAGTGGTACATCTGTGTGTCTGCGACCATCATTACACTTGTGGTGTTCATAGAGGATTTGTTGACTGATAGTTTGAAAGAAGGTGGCTATGAAAAATAAAGGCTAAGAAAGGGCAATAATAACAAATAAAAGCTATATGAAATATGTGTATTTCTGTATTATTGTAGTTATTTGTATTTTTAAAGAAAAAGTTTTAAAATACAAAAACTTGAATTTGGTTTCAAATAATAATCTGCTAATATTAACTTCCTTCAAAAGTTTAAAGATTTTTTTAGAAGTCTTTCCTGCTCACCAAGGCTGCATTTACTTAATGTTGTGAAGTATTATTAGAATTTATAATAACTATCTTCTATTAATATATTGTAAAATGTAATTTATTCCTGTGATGGCAAAGCTGAATTTTTAGCATCATTACTCCAGTCTTCAGAGTCACATGATCCTTCAGAAATCATTGTAATATACTGATTTGATCCTCAAGAAACATTTCTTATTATTATCAGTTGTGCTGCTTGATATTTTTTCAGATTCTTTGATGAATGTAAAGTTCAAAAGAACAGCATTTATTTTAAATTGAATTCTTTTGTAACATTATTAATACCTTTACTGTCACTTGTAATCACTTTTGTCCTTGCTGAATAAAAGTAATACAAGTATTTTGTTCTTAAAAAAAAAAAAAAAAACGTACTGACCTCAAACTTTTGAACGGTAGTGTATATTATAATATAAAAAATTATGAAAAAAAAAATGCCTGGAAATGTGTAACTATCAAACCGAACTGGAATGTGAATTTATATTAGACAAAAAAAGTGACTTTGCCTTCTCCACCACACACAACTGCATTTTACATTGGCCCGGATAACCTTCAAAAATAGAGGCATACACACTTGTTTTTGCATTAAATACATTGTGAATGTTTTAGTGAAGAAATGGCTGATGGGTTAATAAAGAGTTTATTCAAGCCCGATATTAAGCACTTTAGCAGGAAACAAATTCATAATTTATAAATCCGGAAAGCTTTTTATTTTTAAACCAGAGAGCGTGGAAGTGAAAGTAACTGGTGGCCAGGATTGTAGTTGTTGTGCTTATATAAATTGTGTAAAGATTCCAGCTTAGTGTTTCGTTCATTGGCGTGTATGTGAAGACATGTTGGATTCTTACAGCATGCTGGTTGCTTTCTGCAGGACAATTGATCTCTTTAGATACTTTTTCATCACCCACCGGACAGAGATGCCAGCATCCTTTTTGTACTCAGTATTGATGAGCACATGATTTCCATTACACGAGAGTAGATGTTAAAACTTCATGCTGACTTGTACTCGGCTTTCACCAAGATAAGCACAAACTAAGACGTAGCTTTACAGTAACCTATGCTTCTCCATCCATTTACGCTTCTTTCCATATGGTGATGTGAATCTCCTTCTGTCCGGCGTTAACGGCTGCAGTGTACTTGGCGCGTCAGCACACACAACGGCTGCAACTACAGTGCGGTCTCCCCAGTGGACCAGCACGACAACCGTCTGGATTGAGCCAAGTAGGGGACATCTCTAGGGTCTTCAAGTGGGCACATTCCGTCCTCAGTGTTTCGTTGACTAGCCCACGACACCTCAAGAGGGCTCGACAGTGACTCTGGCGCCCCAGAGTCACCCCCCGCCCCGTCCCCCACTCAACTCAGCCCAGCTTACTGACCTTTACATCCCTCTTGCTGCTGAGACCTAAACACAATCTCACAATCTCTCCGCAACCCAACCATACGCGCCAACCCGTTTGACTAAGGCTGTCGAGCCCCACTGTCGTCGTTAAAGTAGGTTCAGTGGCAACGGTTCCGTATGGTATACTACCTACCGCAAAACACAATATCTGCCCAAACACCAACCCTCATTCACCCAATATACACAGGAACGCAATAACTGTAATTACTATGCAAACTATACAAATAAACCAACAGACTTCGAGTTTTTCAATAATTCTACGAAACCGTATCGTGGCGGCCTGTACACAGCCAGCTAGAATCTTTCCGTCTCAACCACAGCCAGTTGCTGCTCCTCTCTGCTACTTCAGATAAGTTCTTTACTGTGCGACGCAACTCTTGGCCACTGAATCCGACGTCTCTGAGGAACCGGGTTGTTGAGTGTGCCACAAATCCTCGACAACTCACTTCCACTGGATAAACCTGGACTCTCCATCCTCGCTGTTCTGCTTCAGTGGCCAGATGAGCATACCGCAGTTTCTTCCTCTCATATGCCTCATCTACCTCATCTACAGCATCCTCCCATGGCACTGTTAACTCTACCAGTTGAACAATGCGTGCTGATCCAGACCACAAAACAATATCTGGTCGGAGGTTAGTGGTGGCAATCTCAGGTGGAAAAATAAGCCGTTGATCAAGATCAGCCAGCATTTTCCAGTCCCTAGCAGCTTCCAGTTGTCCTGGTCGAGAATTGGTTTTAACACCTTTTCTTGGTGGTTGCTCGCCTGGGCGGAGGAATATTGTCTTCTGTGTGTAATGTTTTGCTAGAACAGGTGGCAACTTATTGGTCATGTTACGCTTGCCTTCCAATGCTAAAGCCAAACATCGCAGTACTTGGTCATGGCGCCGAGTAAACCGACCTTGGCTAAGAGCCACTTTACATCCTGTCAAAATGTGCCTTAATGTAGCAGGTGATGAACACAAAGGACAAGAGGGATCCTCTCCTACCCAGAGGTTTAGGTTCTGCGGTGATGGGAGAACATGTTGACCTAATAAGGAAACTGATCCTACTCTCTTCCATTGACCAAAGGTCTTGCCAGCCCATCTTGCATTGTTCCACACTCTCCCATCTCATCCACTCTCCCTGCTTGGCCTGGGAAAAAGCCTTTATACACCTCATCCTCTCCTCCTGCTTTTGCACCTCGTTGACTACCAGCTTCCTCCTTTGAGCTGGGCCTGCCTTGTGCCATTTAGGAGGAGCTAAATTGAGCCTAAAACCCCCTCTTCCATGCTGTACCTGTCCCACGATATCACCAATTTGAAGGGCAGCCTTTGCCTCTACCACAGATTTCTTTGCTGACCACGTTCTACCAGTTTATAACACAGGTGCTGCCTCCCTTACACATTTGTCGCATGACTCCTGACTTTGTTCTGCTCTTTTCCATTGCTTCCTCCGCTGTCTCCTTTCTCTAACTGAAGAGTTCAGATGCAAAAGCCTCTAAGTGCCATCTGAAATTTTCTTCTAGAATGATCATTTTTATCAAGCTCGTATATTTAAGTTCAGTAATTTCACTTAAATGTACGGTGGCCGAGAGAGCTCAACACGCTGCAACTGAAGCAAACACATGCAAATAGAAAAAAACACGTGCAAATAGAAAAAACACGTGCAAATAGAAAAAAACACGTGCAAATAGAAAAAAAACACCTGCAAATAGAAAAAAAACACTTGCAAATAGAAAAGAACGCGTGCAAATAAAAAAAAAACACATGCAAATAGAAAAAAACACCTGCAAATGAATCAAAAACATCATCATCATTTTCACAACATGTGTGCTCCAAATACAGAAATGCACTGCAAAAGTTCACAACACAACCAAATACAGAAACGCGCTGCAAATAACACAGACCACAACGGAAATGTTTCCAGGGGAACCAAATAAGTGACGAACCCGGCTGGGACGCGCTTATTGCTTGTGAGCTTCCCTTTGCCTACTCCCTTCGAAGGGCAGATTGCAGAGCCCTTAAAGTGGGACTTTGGAGTTCGCAGGGCTAGTGTGTCATTATGTAGCCGTGTGGATCGCACTTGATGAAGTAGCAACGAAAGACTACGTAATTCCTCATTATTTTCACCTGAGATGTTCCCATGACAACGCAGCACGGGGTGTCCATCAGCTGAAGAGCTGTTCTTACCGCAGAAATATAATGCTGTTAACATAACGGTTGCAAATAAATTTTAATTTACAAAAAAGCTTTTAAAATATGCGTGTGTATATCTGTGTGTCTCAACTTTAAAACTTTGGACCATACATTACCTAACATTTCTTATGAAACTTTTCTTTATGAAAATTTAAACATAACAAGAAACAATTTGTACAGTGTAACAAAAAAGATATATATTTTTCCTTCATGTTCTTCTTCTTATCTATCTTTTTTATTTATATATTTTAGTTTTCAGCTCATTGTTCTTTTCTCGTTTGTAATCTGATGACATTGAACATATTGTTAATACATTTGTTAATACATTTTGTATATTGTATACAAGTTGTATGTCATAAAAAAATGTAATCTCTGTATGTTTTGCAAAATAAATAAATAAATAAATAAATAAAGTAGAAGTTTAAGCTGTAAGCACCAGCACGTCCCAGCCGGGTTCGTCACTTATTTGGTTCCCCTGGAAACATTTCCGTTGTTTTTTTTTTCATTTGCACACGTTTTTTTCTATTTGCATGCGTTTTCTTTTATTTGTATGTGTTTTCTTTTATCTGCAGCGCGTTGAACTTTCTCGGCCACCGTATAAATGGCTATGAAAATTACCTATTAATTGTCATTTAAGTGAAATTATTGAACTTAAATAAACAAGCTTGATAAAAATGATCATTCTAGAAGAAAATTTCAGATGGCACTTAGAGGCTTTTGCATCTGAACTCTTCAACTAACCCTTTAATTTTCTGCTGCCGTCTAGACATTCCAGAAATAGTTTGTACTTTTTCCTTCCTTTTTTCCACACCAAACCTCTTACTTCCATATGCGTAGATGATGTCCCCAAATTTATCCAGCTTCCTTTCAACTGTACCAGTTAATCTTTCCAATGCAAAGCATAGATCTGTGTTTACCGTGTCCCATGCAGTTTTCTCACAAGCTCTTGGCCATCTAACTCCAGGCCTATGCCCGTTGAGGTTCTTTTCTCTCTTATGCTGGTTAGTCTGACCGGGTTCACAAATATCAATATGTTCATCACTAACTGCAAACCCACCTCTCCTCTATGACAGGCGTGCTGATATCCTGCGAGCTGTGGTTTGCTTCCTGTCGCTGGATTTCATTCGACTGACTTGACTGACTTTGTAAAAAGTACTGATCAATGCGAGGCCCTTCTCCCTCAAGTATTTAATTTTCCCTTGATGAATCTTCAAACCCCTGACCGTTGTCGCTTGAAGGATATTAAAGACAGTCACTGATCCTTGTCTCATTGGACTTTATCTTCTTTTAGTGGTTTGCTTTATGTTAAAGTGTCTTATATAATCAATAAATGATTGGCTGTGCACAAAGACTAATTCTCTCTCACTGTGAGACTCATCCATAACCTCTGCAATAATTGGGATGGCTAATTAAATCAGTCAAGCACCTCTCACAATCTACATTTGTGGACAGCTAGATCCAGCTGTTTAGTGCTTATAGAGAGACAATGAGATTACGTAATACAGTTGACAGCACAGTTCAATGAGGGAGACCCCATACCGGGAAACAAATAGGCCGATATTGGACTATTATTCACTAAGGTTTCACTCATGTTTATGTAACAAGAAAAAAATAATACAAATACACTACTGTTTAAAACTTTGGGGTCAATAAGATTTTTTTAAATAAATACTTTTAATCAGCAAGTATGCATTAAACTGATGATGAGGTAACAGTAAAGACATTTATACTGTTACAAAATATTTATATTTCAAATAAATGATGTGCTTTTGTACGGAAGCGTATTGCATTCACTTGAGGAAAAAAATCTACTCTGTTTTTCTGAATTAACGAGTTAATTATCTCAGAATTATGAGATACATTTTTTTTGAAAAATATTTTTTTCACTCTGTTTTATGAATAAATGAGTTACTCATAATTTTGAGATAATTAAGTCATTAATTCAGAAAAAGAGAGCAAAAACTTTTTTCCATGAAAATTATCTCGTAATTCTGAGATAATTAATATTGGTTCTATGGTTGAGGAAATACGTAGCAAATGAAGTAAATATATTACTAATATAAAATAAATATCAAATGCATCACCTTAACATTGTCTTGACATTGGACTCACAGAGGTACTTTTGAGTACTGTAATTTGCCTGTATTTAAATGGATAAATATCCTGTTTCTGTGTCACCCATCAGGCATTCCTAGATTCAGAAGTGATTTTGGAGTGTGCTGGAACAATAATGAACAGAAGTGCTATCATCTCATTTGCTCCTTAGTCTTTTAGTGACTCACATCAGGATTTCCTAGATTCAGAAGTGATTTTGGAGTGCTCCGGAGTAACAATGCATTTCAATGCTATCATCTCATTTGTTAGCGCTAATGGCCTTTACTAACGAGTTTTTAATCACTTGTCTCCAAAAATAGCTGTAAGCTTTGATCCTCATGTCCCCAAGACACACATTTTACAAAGGTTAAACATTGGAGCCCACTGTGCCTTGCACTCCCTGCGATTTTACCCTTGGTCAAACCACTTCACATACATGGTATTTAAAAAAAATCAAATACACATATCTAGCATGCAAACAAACACTCACCTTATATTGACAGACATACTTGTTTATAAACAAGTGCTGTAGCTATTATGCACGCTTAATTGATTGTTTTAGTTGTTTTCCTCCCCTGTGACTGACAGAAATCAAAATGCCAATTTTAGAGTCGTATTAGCTGTATCAAATCCTCCATGGAGTATTATTAATAATGTAACTGGCAACTCTGTTAAGCATGGAAATAAACGGAAAAAAGTGACTGAATAAAAACAAAGACAATTATTATTATATCATGTATAACCCCTCAATTGCTGCTTGCCATGAATATTGCAAAAACAGTCCTGTCCCGATCACATTGTGGTTTCTGTCAGCCCTTGGGCGATACAACCCACACAGTCTAAACGGTGTAGCAAATGCATTGCATAGTTCTTAACCATTTATTGTTAAGTCACTTATAAAGCAAATTATAAGGGGTCTAATCGACCTTTGGAAGTCTTTATTAACCTAATTTGTTCCTCTTCCTCATAATCAGGACTTACCACACTCCAAGTTGTGCTGGACACAGCAGCAGAGAAGAAATGGCAGGTGACCGCCATCAACGTGGGCAACATGAAGGACGAGAAAAAGGATGAAGCATATCGCTCACTCTTTCAGGACCTAGAAAACAAGAAGGAGCGGAGGGTCATCCTTGACTGTGAGCAGGACAAAGTTAAAGACATCATGGAGCAGGTATAGACATCAACACATGTACAAAAAC
This sequence comes from Tiaroga cobitis, assembly GCA_030578255.1. Taxonomy (NCBI): domain Eukaryota; kingdom Metazoa; phylum Chordata; class Actinopteri; order Cypriniformes; family Leuciscidae; genus Tiaroga; species Tiaroga cobitis. The sequence continues at coordinate 19,167,949 of CM060604.1, read as the reverse complement.
TAAATAGTCTTTATTTAATATACATTTGGAAACTTTCAGCTGAAAAACCTGCATCATGTGCTGGTTTAGCCACAAGTCTTATTCCCTCATAGCAGCAATGCAATAATTCATCAAAAGTAAAAGCAAAGTAATGATGCTGAATATTCAGCTTTGCCATCACAGAAATAAAACATATTTTAAAATATATTAAAATAGAAAACAGTTTTGTAATAATATTTCACAATATTACTGTTTTTACTGTATGATAAAATAAATGCAGCCTTGGTGAGCAGAAGAAAACAAAAAAACATAAAAAAATCTTACCAACCTCAAACTTTTAAATGGTACATTTAAAGAAAAAGAAAGTGACAATCCAAAAGAAATGTTTGTGTTTATATGAATCACAAGTCTACATAAAAACTATAATATATATATATATATATATATATATATTATTATTATTAAAGCAACTAAGGACTAAGAGCACCATAACTATGAATCATTAATTAGGCTGCACAAACAAACGTTATTAGCGGGCAGAAAAGTCCTCATGGGATGGGTTTTTCATTCAGACTCGCTGCACCCTCAGGGAAGAGCTATTGATTTGTATTTAAGGCCTGCAGAAGTGTGTTTAACCAACCGCCAGAATCAATGCAACTGATCTTGGCTCTATAATATAGCTTCATCTACACACACACTTGCACATATACATCACAAGTGCCTTGCCCTTATCACACACAAACTGCTGAAGCTGCTTTTATTTCAGTCCGTCTGTTTGACGGCAGTGTGGAGCTGTTCGCATTTTCTTGTCACGTCTTAAATATATTATAATGGCTTAGATGTTAAGTGCAATTTTATTTTGTTTATTTTTCTTTAATTAATTTGATGAGTTTCATTATTCTCTTTGCAGGTGATAACTATTGGCAGGCATGTGAAGGGATATCACTACATCATAGCAAATCTGGTAAATGATCTGAAATGGAACACTACCAAAGAGAAACATATGACGTTGAGAAAAAAAAATCAAACAAAAATGCTGAGAAAAACCATGTCATGTTTTCAGGGTTTTGTGGATGGAGATCTTTCAAAAATCCAATATGGTGGATCCAATGTATCAGGCTTTCAGATTGTGGATTTCGATGACCCCCTGGTGTCCAAATTTGACCAGCGTTGGGAAGCTCTGGAGGAAAAAGAATATCCTGGAGCAGACAGCAAAATACGGGTGAGATCTCGGTTTGTGTCCGTCCATTAATTAAACATTTTTTTTTTCTGTTTCAGACAGCTTTACTAAATTTGATTAAAAAAGATGTTCAGGTAAGTGCTACATGAACATAAAATGTCTTCATTAAAATGCCTGTATAATTCAGGCCATTTGCAGGACAAGCTTGTTAGTCATTTTGTACTCCAGATAAAATGTGGTCTCATCTGTCTTCTCACCAAGACAAAGTAGGTGTAATTTCCTGGGACTGAAATCAAGTGTTTCATTCTTATATTACTAACGAATCCCGAATATGAATTGAAACTACATTAAGGTAACAAACAGAATACAGAATTTGAATGTATGTGAGTAGAATTCAAATGTAATGAAATTGAAATATACCTGCTGTTATTCTTTCAGAGACGGCTTCACCAAATAAATGTTAAAATAAAAGTATATGGCTTTGCCATGTGTTATTCATTTCAAATATAATTATGGACCACAAATTCCATTTTTAATTGCTATACCACCTTCAGATTTTTTTTCCTGATAACTAACTCATTATTATCTCTCTCTCTGTATCCAGTACACTTCAGCACTGACGTATGACGCAGTTCAGGTGATGACTGAGGCCTTCCGCTATCTGCACAAACAGAGAATTGACATCTCCCGTAGAGCTAACAACGGAGACTGCCTGGCTAATCCAGCTGTGCCATGGGCACAGGGGGTTGAGATAGAGCGCGCCCTAAAACAGGTGACAAGTCACCGTGCCACCCTGCCATACGATGAGCACAAAGAAATGTATAGAACTATTTTAATTACAATTTAATATTTGTTCAATATTATTATTAATAATAATATCTCATTTATGTATATATATATATCATAAATATGTTATTAATAATTATAATTGATTACTTGTTCTGAACAATATATAAAATGTTTCTGTTTCACATTTAATTTAATCGCTAATTAATATTTGATATTAAAAAAACAGAACAGAACAGAAATATTATGAATTTCAGAGCTTCTTAATATTGGGTCTTTAATGTGTTTGTAAAATAAACTTACAACTTTTTTGTTTATTTCCAGGATTAAATACTATTTTGGAGCCCACTTTAGATATTTCATCTTTCTAAGGAAAAAAAAGAAAGGAAACAATTCCTCACTGTCATATCTTTTTCATGCAGGTGAGAGTTGATGGTCTCACTGGTAACATTCAGTTTGACCAGTATGGAAAGAGGGTGAATTACACCGTCAATGTCATGGAACTGAAAAGCAATGGGCCGGTTAAGGTAAGACTCTGTTCTAAGAAAAGTATATGGACAGAAAAGCATGCTTTATCATTTCAAATCATAAGTTACCACATACTGTAAGTCATAAGTTACTCACAAATGCCTCTATTTTTCAGATTGGCTATTGGAATGAAGTTGACAAAATGGTTGTGACAAAGTCTGATCTCTTTCCAAATGATACAATGGGGCTGGAAAACAAGACTGTGATTGTCACCACCATTCTAGTAGGTTTCACTTGTGGTTTTCCATGCTGTATGCTGTTCTGTTGAAATAAGTGCACTGTAGTAAAAATGTGCACAGCTCTGACAAGGTGTCCTTGCTGTCGCTTTCAGGAAGCGCCGTATGTAATGCTAAAGAAGAATGCTGACCTTTTTATGGATAATGAAAGATATGAGGGGTACTGTGTGGACTTGGCAGCTGAAATAGCAAAGCACTGTGGATTTAAATATCAGTTGAAAATAGTGGAAGATGGCAAATATGGAGCTAGAGATGCAGAGACGAAGATCTGGAATGGAATGGTTGGAGAATTGGTTTACGGGGTAAGAACGGTTTATTTATCAAACTTTCAAAGTTGGGCATAACTGACAAGTAGCTGATGCTGGTCTGAAAAGTAGTCTTAAACATGAGCATAAATATTTTTCTTTGATCAAACATTTTTCAGTTCAAACAATATTATTAAATATATTGAATTAAATCTCTTTCATTTTAGAAAGCTGACATAGCAGTGGCTCCATTGACTATCACTTTAGTCAGAGAGGAAGTCATCGACTTCTCAAAGCCATTCATGAGTTTGGGGATCTCCATCATGATCAAGAAGCCTCAGAAGTCCAAGCCTGGTGTGTTCTCATTCCTGGACCCTCTGGCCTATGAGATCTGGATGTGTATCGTGTTTGCCTACATCGGCGTGAGCGTGGTGCTTTTCCTGGTCAGTCGTTTCAGTCCATATGAGTGGCACACAGAGGAATATGAGGACGGCCAGATCCAGACCAACGAGTCAACCAATGAGTTTGGGATTTTCAACAGCCTTTGGTTCTCTCTTGGAGCTTTTATGAGACAAGGCTGTGATATTTCACCAAGGTTTGTTTTTGACTTATAAGTTCTTTATATTTATACATGCCATTTTTTCAAGAAATGCTGCTTTTATAAAGGCAAATGCATTTTTGTATAAAAATCATTGGCTTGCTTTTATGTTATGGTCGAAAGATATTATTGATTTAATATTAATTATTAGTTATCTATATGCTGAAATTCATAAATATACTACACTTTTAAACTAAGATAAAACATTATATATAATTATTCATTATGCATGACGCAGACTCATCTAAGCAGGCGAAGCAAATTCTGCCTAGCAGCTATTTTCACAAATACCTTCAAATCATTAGTGAAGCTTCTGTTCAGACTTCATGTTGCCTTCAGATACCTTAGTCTAACTCTTTTACATACTGTAAATATCTTTTCAGAGATAACACAAGATGTCACAGTTTCAACAATACAATGAGTTGCATGTCATGAAAAATATGACACACTCAATATGGTTGAGTTTTACATCGAACGCAGTTTGCTTTCAATGTAGCCTGTTAGCTGAGAATACAATTTTTGAACTGTGATCATGATATCATGTCTAATGAATTTCATTGGACTTTTTTCATCAGGTCTCTTTCTGGCCGCATCGTTGGAGGTGTCTGGTGGTTTTTCACCCTGATCATAATTTCATCCTATACGGCTAATTTGGCTGCCTTCCTAACGGTGGAAAGGATGGTGTCTCCAATTGAGAGTGCAGAGGACTTAGCAAAGCAAACAGAGATTGCTTATGGAACTTTAGATTCTGGTTCAACGAAAGAGTTTTTCAGGGTAAGTCACCCATTTTCTTAATTTCCATGTAATCCAGATGCCTACTTTTTCATTTGCAATTAGTTTTTTTTTTATACTGTATATATAATGTATGACTGTTTTAAATAGGACAAACTTTCAAGTTTGAGTTTAAGAGGCTAAGATAAAATGCAAAGCTAAATACTAAATTGCTGTAGTTACAGTAATTTGAAAAAAAATGTGTTGGGCATGGCCATTTTAGTAACAAAGTTCTATTTGTTAACTATATTGGTTATTATCAAAAAATTAAGAATAACTCTAAAGCATACTAATGAACATTTCCTAATAAATGATCAAAATCAAAAGTTGTTTCTGGTAATATTTTGTAATGCACCTAAGCTGACATGAACAGCTGTATTAACGAATTGGGATGTTAACCAATGGGACCTTATTTTAAAGTTTATGTAATCATTGTATCTTTTTTTTCTCCAGCGTTCCAAAATCGCTCTTTTCGACAAAATGTGGACATACATGAAAAGTGCAGAGCCCTCAGTATTTGTTAAGACAACAGCAGAAGGTGTTATGCGGGTGAGGAAGTCCAAGGGGAAGTATGCCTATCTGCTGGAGTCTACCATGAACGAGTACATCGAGCAGCGCAAACCCTGTGACACTATGAAGGTCGGAGGGAACCTGGACTCCAAAGGCTACGGCATCGCCACCCCCAAAGGATCCTCATTAAGGTGGGTGGAATAGTATAACAATGTGTCCAATGTTGTTATAGTATCCCACCTACCCTGATGTAGCTGTGCTCATGTGTCCTGGTTTGTATAAAAGAGATAGATGTAGTAGCTGGATACATTAGAGCCAAATTAGTCAAAGATTAATAATCTTCTTTTTTTTTTTAAAGAAAGAAAATATTTATCTTATCAGATTTTTTTACAAATTAAAAAAAAAATACGAATACTTATTTATATCTTAGCCTACAGATATGAATACCTCGGTATTTTATAAATATATATAATACATTTGAATACATCCATATTTTATATCTTAAAGATATACATTATATTAGTGCATTTTTTTATGCTTTGAATTCAAGTTTAACCGAATGCTAATCTATAGATATATCTTTGAGATTTTGTATTTTTCAAGTGTTGTGTCTCAGTTTTGTCTTTTGAATGTTTTAAGGTTTTGCCTAATATCCTCTCCTATCATGTCTCTCATCTTTCTATATTCATTAATTATTGCTGTCTTTGCCTATTTCTAATAATGTGATGATTGCTGAAATGTTTTTAACAAACCCTTGCAGTACACATTTTTCGTTAAAGAACATTAACAAAGATGTGCTTTGAACCTCCAAATTGGCAATCAAACTAAATTTAGCCATATTCAAGGAACAGGTGGCACTGCTTGGGTTTACCTATGTACATGTATTTGAAGATATGCTGATATTTGAAATGTATTTCATAATGCCATCTCTCAGCCTTATTAGAGACAGTCTTCATTTAGTGGGATTCAATTTCTCCTCCTCCTGTGAACAGCAACCAATCTGGACAGATTTAAGAATTGGGTGGGCGGGCCTTAGGAGAAGATTGAATTATATATGATGAAGATATAACCAGATTTTATTGCTGTTCTGCTGTCCTTCTTCAAGTAATGTTACTTGCAGGCCACTGCTATTAGTTATGGATGTGAGTACTGCGTTAAACGTCTCTATTCACGGCACTCTGAGCCACCTTTATCAGTTAAACTCACCTAAAGTACATTTAACTGATGATCTTAGTTGATTAGACTTATGT